>CM039514.1:35796282-37203782 GCA_022432975.1 Begonia masoniana
CATATACTACAACGCACGGTTGAGTTCCTCTTACTGACTCTCGAGCTTGACGGCTCTTCAGCATCTCGCACTCTTGTCTTCTTCGGCCTACCAGGTTGACGTCGTCTTTTTGGCGGGAGGATTTCGTTCATATCTCGTACGATCGGCCACATTATTGGGCCACTGATCGGACGAATATAGTGTGAGTACATCTGCAAGTATCTTCCCCTGTAATAGCATTCATGCACGTAGTCTTCTGGCGCGACTCTCATCCAGTACATGCAAGAAATGGAATGGACACACGGGATTCCTGTACGCTCCCACCGAGTGCAGTTGCACACACCCAAAGTCATGTCCACCTCAAATTGGTCGTATCCATTGCTGACTTGGAATCGTGTAGCTCCCGAAAACGTTGCATGCCAGTTTCCAGATGCACTCTTAAGCTTGTCAAGCTTTGCTTTGATCTTGGGACACATGATCTCATTTGAATCAAATAGCTTGTCATATTTCTTGACGATACGAGTCATCAAGCGTGTTCGGATCATCTCGAACATGGTCAGGATCGGTTTGTCCCTGACTGGCAAAAGAAGTGCATTGAATGACTCGCTCAAGTTATTCAATCCCAGATCGCACTTGGAATTCGGAGAGAAGGCATGACTAGCCCAATATTTCGGCTCTTCTGCTCGAAGCCATTCGTGGGCTGCCGGACATAGCCCGTGTAGTTTCCGCATTTCATGCTCGAAATGGGCCTCAGTGGGTGCTCTGGCCGCATTCCACATCGCATCTCTGTATGCTTTGCCCCGAAAATGGTTTTTGAAATTTGCATACATATGCCGGAGGCAGAAGCGGTGTTCAGCGTATGGGAATTGATCTCGAATTGCGCTCCGTAACCCCTGATATTTGCGTGAACAATGGCGTTAATAAAATAATATTAAACCCCGACCGCTAAAAAATTTTGAAATAACATATAAAAATGCATCATACCTTTTGTCGATCTGAAATAAGTGTCCAACCGTAGCCATGCGGAGTGTTGAGGTTTGCCTTTAATATACGCAAAAACCATATCCATGACTCTGTACACTCAGACTCGACGTTGGCAACAGCAACGGGGTAGATTCCATCGTTTCCATCAATGCTGACGGCCGTGAGTAGTTGGCCAGCACACGAGCCCTTTAGATGACAGCCATCCAAGCAGATAACGGGTCTGCCGTACTCCAGCAACCCAGTCTTGCAAGCAGCCATGCACATGGAGAATCTTTGGAATCCCAATTGATTACGACCCACTGGGTTTCCATCAATTTTCACTGTGCTACCGGGATTTGATCTGAATATTTCGGCTGCATACGACCACAGCTGCCCGTACTGTTCGTCGCACTTCCCTTCATTGAGGGTTCGAGCTATGCTTCTTGCTCTTGTGGCAAGACTGGGTGAAATGTCGACGGTGAAGTCATTCCTCACTGTCTCCATAATAGATGAGATGTCCCAAGTAGGGTGACTTTTGAACCTGTCCAGGTAATGGTTCGCCAGCCATTTTGCTGAAGCGCGTCGATTTTCAACTTGCCTCGAGCAACAGTGAGAGTCGAGCAAGCTCTTTATTTGAAATGTTCGCTCATTTTGCATCAGCGAAGCATGCAGTCGTCACCCACATCCATCTCCACATTCAGCCGTCAGTCGACTTCTTTCACATTTAATGTATGTAATACCATAGCCATTTTCTATGGAATATTGATCTATCTCGTTTTTCAGTTCCTGCAAAGAACCATATTGTTTACCCTTATGAAATCCAAGTGAGATTTGTTCTCTTACCGGTATGCTTTCCACCTCATCGTCATCTGAGCCGACCGGTGTTCGAAGCTCATCGTCTAGCGATTTGGAGGTCGAATAGACATATATTTCTTCATTTGCCAGTGGGTTATCGATTGCTCGTATATCACCATATTCCGACGTGTTGTCCAAATCCCAATCCATTTCGGCATCACCACTTGATCGCTCATCTAAATCAATCGATCTACTTGAGTCGGAATCCATTTTCGTCGCTAATAAAATCTTCATCAAAAAAATAGATGCAATCCAATTATTTACAGTACTAGAAATATTCATTAAAAAAATATATGGTAAATGATAAAATTGAAAAAATTAGTATTAGAAATATTCATCGAAAATGAAGAAAATAACATTATAAATATTTAAATAAAAAAACTCAAGGATATTCATTAAAAAATATATGGTAAATGATAAAATTGAAAAAAATAGTATTAGAAATATTCATCGATAATCAAGAAAATAACATTATAAATATTTAAATAAAAAAACTCAAGGATATTCATTAAAAAAATATATAGTTAATGATAAAATTGAAAAAAATAGTATTAGAAATATTCATCGATAATCAAGAAAATAACATTATAAATATTTAAATAAAAAAACTCAAATACAAAATAAAATAATTAAACAAAATCTAAATACCTGTAAATAAAGCCGGAAGAATAAGGTCGAAATAAGGATTTGAAAATAGAAATGAGTAAGAGATTTGAGAGAGAAAGCTTTGAGAAAATTGAGAGGGGTAAGGGGTAAGGGTAAGGGTGTGAGAGGGGT
Organism: Begonia masoniana; assembly: GCA_022432975.1. Taxonomy (NCBI): domain Eukaryota; kingdom Viridiplantae; phylum Streptophyta; class Magnoliopsida; order Cucurbitales; family Begoniaceae; genus Begonia; species Begonia masoniana. The sequence goes on from CM039514.1 coordinate 35,798,857, forward strand.
AAGGGAGGAGGGAGAGGGTGTGTGATATTTTGAAACCCGAATTGGGGTTTATATAGGGGAGTCGAGTACGGCCGGTCAATTTGGACCGGCCGTACTCGATCAGTCACGGGATTTTGTTTTTTGTGAGGTGAGTACGGCTGGTGCAAATGGACCAGCCGTACTCACCCTCAAAAAAACAAAATCCCGTGACTTCAGTCACGGGTTTTAGAGGTGCGAGTACGGCCGGTCCATTTGGACCGGCCGTACTCGGCACAACAAGACAAACAACCCGTGACTGAAGTCACGGGTATTAGAGGTGCGAGTACGGCCGGTCCATTTGGACCGGCCGTACTCGGCACTACACGACAAACAACCTGTGACTTCAGTCACGGGTATTAGAGGTGCGAGTACGGCCGGTCCATTTGGACCGGCCGTACTCGGCACTACATGACAAAACCCGTGACTTTTGTCACGGGTTTTGCCCATAGGAGGACGGCTGATCCTCCTATGGGTCGTACTCGCCCTCGCCGAGTACGGCCGGTCCAGATGGACCGGCCGTACTCGGTCTCTAATATGTGTGTAAAATTGCAAATAGAGTCGAGTACGGCCGGTCCAGGTGGACCGGCCGTACTCGGAGGGCGAGTACGTACTCCTCACCCCCCCCCCCCCCCCCCCGCCAGGTTTAAAATGAATGTTTGCGATAGTTTGAGGTTTTTTACGATGAACAGTAATTTTCGAGGGTTTTTTCGTTGTTGACCGTTACTTCAGGGTTTTTTTTAAAAAAAACCCTAATTAATATTTCGAGTAAAAAAAATTCATTATTCGAGGTCAAATTATTCTGTTGTCACTCGAATTGTCATGACTTGTTAATGTCACACCCCAAATGAGACTCGAGGTTGAATGAGGAACGATCGCAAACCACAAAATATGATCAGGTTTATGGTTTCACACCAAAAAACAAGACCATCAATTATCCTATTACTTCTAGTCAACAATAATAAATAAAAAGACTATGAAATTTAAATGAACGTAAATGTTCTATTTTAAATGTAATTGTTGAAAGTAAATATTTAATATAAATATGTTGTACATAAAATTAAATTTCTACCTCAATTAGGCTTACTGATTTCCAAAGCCCAAGCAACACATAAAATTCAAAAACGGTTTAGGTCCAAATCTAAATATCGATACCTAAACATAGTATTTTTACAAATATAAGGATAAATTCCACACTTTAAAAATTCAAATTTATGCCTACATAAAGAACGTTTGAGTTGAAAGTCTAAATCGAGTTTAAAACAACTCTTGAAACGACCCAAGAATGATTGTGTCAAAGTCCATTTTTGGCCTTAGAAGTTGGGTCGGAGCCGCTTGTTGAGTTCTCCATGAACTTTATTTCGATTCTTACCTCTAAAAAATTATGAACTCCGCCTATTCAGCAAAGTAGACCAGTGACCTTCTCCTTCAAGTCCCATTCTCGTATATAAACTTACACAATATAACAAGAAAAATCTAAATTTTCCTCACCTGAAAGATTCACTTCTCCTTCATCAACTCTCTTACGTAGAACTAAATTTTTTTTCTCCTTTTGATAATCTTGTTAGTCGAAAAGCAAGGTTTGACTCTGCCCATAAAGGAAGAAATTTCTTCTTACATTTCTAGTATGAACTTCATATCAATTTTCAAAGAGAAAAGTTATAACCCCTTTACCAATGAAAATTCTAACTTTGCCCTCTGATTACCCCTCTTCAAAGTTTTCTTTAATGATTGATCTTTAACCTTTAACCACCAATTATCATTCACATGAGAGCCCAAAGTCTTCAATAAAATCAGCTTTAACGAGAGGGAAAAAGAATTGGTTTTGCTTACCAGCAATTTTTCGATCATTTCTCGCTTTTCCCCAACTTTGACTTTTGTTTTCTCTAGCTAGAGCGATAAAACTTGTCGTCGTATTTCAATCTTCCTAGTAGATTTGTTATCCTGCTCGTGATTTTTTTTCATAAGTATTTTTTCACATAAATCTAATATCTAACATTACATTTATTTTTTTCAGTTATCATTCAATTTCTAACAAGGACTACCTCCATAAATTTCTCGACCATATTTGAAAATACTATCATCATGGATCTTTGAAATGTGGGTGAAACATTATAAAGTCCAGGACATTCTTCTGAAGGCAAATGTCCCATGAGAATAAGTAAACATAATCTTCTATGGTTATTACTATTCGATTATAACCCTGCAGCAGTACTATTCGATTATTGATAGAATATACGATGGAATAATATTTTAGTATTAATTGTAATTAGTATAAGGAAAGTGTATATTTGGTTATGCTTGATTGTAGGCTAGAATCTCTCTTGTAATATTGTATAAGACCGACAATGGGTCAATGGAAAGAGCAAAGAATAACCTTCTTTCATGGTATCAGAGACCCAGGGCATCTTCTCCTCAGATCTTCCTTCTTCCACTCCTCAGATCTTCCTTCTTCCACTGCGCCCTAGGGGAAAGCGAATCTTTCTCTCCTCTACCATTGACCACCATGGCTGACACCAAATCAACCTTCCACCCAGCTCTTGCTGTCTCCAACATCAAGAATCATATCTCCATTACCCTTGAAATGGAAACTGTCCACTATGCTACGTGGGCGGAGCTCTTTAAAATCCATGCCAGATCTCATAAGGTCCTCTACCACATCCTCCCACCGGAAAAAGCTATCGACCAGTCGGCCACCACCGATGCCGACAGAGAGTTATGGTCGACTTTAGATGCTACGGTTCTTCAGTGGATTTATGCCACGATTTCCCCTGTTCTATTACATACCATCATTGAGCCCGACTCCACAGCCATGGAGGCTTGGAATCGATTGCGAGATCTATTTCAAGACAACAAAAACTCTCGGGCCGTAACACTGGGACAGGAATTTTCTCATACCAACATGGAGGATTTTCCGAATGCTTCTGCGTATTGTCAACGTCTCAAGGGATTGTCTAATCAACTCAAGAATGTCGGTGCTCCAGTATCCGATAATCGGCTTGTTCTTCAGATGGTTTTGGGCCTCACAGAGGCCTGTAGTGGTGTTGAAACTCTTATCCGCCAAAGCAACCCCCTTACCCTTTTCTATCAAGCCCGTTCTATGCTCATTCTTGAAGAAGCGGCCTTGGCTAAGAAGGCCGCACCTGGTTCGAATTCTGTCATGGTGGCTGTCACGACCAAGGAGTCTGATGTTACTCCATCTTTGTATGATGTCTACCCTCAAAACCATAATCACGGTGGCGGCTGAAACTCTTGGAGACATCGTGGTGGTAGTCGTGGCGGTGGCAAAGGCAGCAACCGCGGTGGTGGTGGCAGACGTGGGGGGAGACACCATCAGCCCCGGCAGCAGCAGTCATGGTCACAACCAAGAACCGGTGGACAACAGTGGCCTTGGCAGTGGTCTCCTTGGGCCATTCCCCCTTGTCCATACCCTACTGCTCCTTGGACCAGGCCCAATTCACAGCGGCAGCCATCTGGAGTCCTTGGGCCACGACCACAGCAAGCCTATTCTACAACAGTCCAACCTTCTCCCACCGATATTGAAGCCGCAATGCACACTCTTGGGCTTAATCCTCCAGATGCAAACTGGTACATGGACACCGGTGCCACGTCTCATATGACATCAAACCCAGGTAATCTCTCGTCTTATTTTAATTTGAGCAATGATCGTGGTATAATTGTTGGTAATGGTCATACAATTCCAATTCGTGGTTATGGTCACACAACTCTGTCTTCCCCACACCCACCTTTATCTTTACAAAATGTCCTTCATGCTCCTCACCTTATTAAAAACTTAGTTTCGGTTCGAAAATTTACTACTGATAACTCAGTTTCTGTTGTCTTTGATCCTTTTGGGTTTTCTGTGAAGCATTTATAGACGGGGACGCCTCTAATGAGATGTAATAGTCACGGCGAGTTATATCCCATTCTCACCACCATTCCATCTCAAGTCCCACCATCAACTTTTGCAGCTTTAGCTCCCTCGTTATGGCATGATCGTTTGGGTCATCCAGGCACTCCTGTTTTCGACTCTCTTAAGCAAAATAAATTTCTTGAGTGTAATAACACTCTTAGTTCTCATGTTTGTCGATCTTGCTCTCTTGGCAAACATGTTAAATTGCCTTTTGTTGCTTCTACATCACACACATTTATGCCATTTGATATTATCCATTGTGATCTTTGGACATCTCCAGTTTTGAGTGCTTCGGGGCATCGTTATTTTTTAATTTTGTTGGATGATTACTCTAATTTTTTATGGACTTTTCCCTTATCCAAAAAATCTCAAGTTTTTTCTCTTTTTTTATCATTTCGTGTCTTCATTCGCACTCAATTTGAAAGGGAAATCAAAACTATTCAATGTGATAATGGTAAAGAATTTTATAATGGGCCATTTTGGAAATTTTGTAGTGATAATGGTTTGCTTTTTCGTTTGTCTTGTCCACATACTTCTTCTCAAAATGGAAAGGCTGAACAAAAAATCCGATCCATTAACAATATGATTCGTACTCTTCTTGTCCATGCTTCCATACCACCTTCCTTTTGGCACCATGCACTACAACTGGTCACATCCTTCTTAACATACTTCCAAGTAAGTTATTAGTTTATCACTCCCCTCTCAAAATTCTTTATCAATAAGATCCATCTTATTCTCATCTCCGGGTGTTCGGTTGCTTATGCTACCCTCTTTTTCCCTCCACCACTATTCACAAACTTCAACCTCGTTCAGTCCCCTGTGTCTTTTTGGGTCACCCTCCCAATCATCGTGGTTACAAATGTTATGATTTATCTTCTCAAAAAATCATTATTAGTAGACATGTCATTTTTTATGAGACACATTTTCCTTTTGCTAAACTGCATAGTCTAAATCCTCCTACTTATGATTTCTTGCATGAGGATTTGTCTCCTTATTTGATCCACCATTTGACTTCACAAACAAACACACTATCTCCTCACCGAGACATCACACCTCATCCCCCTCAACCACAAGACCCTCAGCCCACCTCACCCATCCTCTCTTCGGCCTACATCCCCACCTACATAGGCCCTGCTATTGATAGCCCAGTGCCCTGTCAATCCGCTGCCAGCCGTCCAGCCCCACCTACTCCTATACCAGTCCACAGACCTACCACACGTAGTCAACATGGGATTTTTAAACCCAAACTTCACTACGACCTTCATACTAGTGTCTCTAAATCCCCACTCCCTCGCAACCCCATGTCTGCCTTTCGTGACCCGAATTGGAAAATGGCCATGGAAGATGAATATAATGCTCTTATTAAAAATAAGACGTGGGAATTAGTACCTCGTCCGTCGGGTGTTAATATTATTCGGTCTATGTGGATTTTTACTCATAAAGAACAATCTGATGGTTCGTTTGAGAGGCATAAAGCACGTCTTGTAAGTGATGGCAAGACTCAGCAGGTTGGCATCGATTGTGGTGACACATTTTGTAACGACCCACGTCCCGAACCCCGTCCCCGGCCCAGGCCCGTACACCTGGCACCGAGCCACGTGTCCGGCCACGTGTCCGCTACTCATGATCTTTCCTCCCCCTGCAGAGGATTTTTGCCTTCCCCCCACTCGAACCCAGGACCTCAGGGCCTAGTACCTGGGGTACAAGTGAGGAGTACCACTTGAGCTACTAGCCCAAGTGGTACTCCTCACTTGTACCCCAGGTACTAGGCCCTGAGGTCCTGGGTTCGAGTGGGGGGAAGGCAAAAATCCTCTGCAGGGGGAGGAAAGATCATGAGTAGCGGACACGTGGCCGGACACGTGGCTCGGTGCCAGGTGTACGGGCCTGGGCCGGGGACGGGGTTTGGGACGGGGGTCGTTACAGAAAAAGGGACATGTGGCTCGGTGCCAAGTGTACGGGCCTGGGCCGGGGACGGGGTTCGGGACGTGGGTCGTTACAGAAAAAGGCGCCTTTTTCTGTAACGACCCACGTCCCGAACCCCGTCCCCGGCCCAGGCCCGTACACCTGGCACCGAGCCACGTGTCCGGCCACGTGTCCGCTACTCATGATCTTTCCTCCCCCTGCAGAGGATTTTTGCCTTCCCCCCCACTCGAACCCAGGACCTCAGGGACTAGTACCTGGGGTACAAGTGAGGAGTACCACTTGAGCTACTAGCCCAAGTGGTACTCCTCACTTGTACCCCAGGTACTAGTCCCTAAGGTCCTGGGTTCGAGTGGGGACACCTGGCACCGAGCCACGTGTCCGGCCACGTGTCCGCTACTCATGATCTTTCCTCCCCCTGCAGAGGATTTTTGCCTTCCCCCCCACTCGAACCCAGGACCTCAGGGACTAGTACCTGGGGTACAAGTGAGGAGTACCACTTGAGCTACTAGCCCAAGTGGTACTCCTCACTTGTACCCCAGGTACTAGTCCCTAAGGTCCTGGGTTCGAGTGGGGGGAAGGCGAAAATCCTCTACAGGGGGAGGAAAGATCATGAGTAGCGGACACGTGGCCGGACACGTGGCTCGGTGCCAGGTGTACGGGCCTGGGCCGGGGACGGGGTTCGGGACGTGGGTCGTTACACATTTAGTCCGGTGGTCAAACCGGCAACCATTTGCACTGTACTCAGTTTAGCTCTCTCTAAAGCATGGTCTATCCACCAACTTGGTGTAAAAAATGATTTCCTGCATGGCGAACTCAAAGAGACTGTGTACATGTATCAGCCCATGGGATTCCGCAACCCCGTTCATCCTAATTATGTTTGTTTGCTCAAGAAATCCATGTATGGGCTCAAGCAAGCACCACGACATGGTATACGCGATTTGCAGATTACGCTTCTACTATTGGTTTTACTCATAGTCGGTCTGATCATTCGTTGTTTATCTACCGTCACGGTAATGATACGGCTTACATTCTTCTCTACGTTGATGATATTTTCTTGACTGCTTCCTCTGATGCTCTTCACAAGTCTATCATATCTCTTCTTAGCTCAGAATTTGCTATGAAAGACTTGGGCATTTTGAGTGATTTTTTAGGTATTGCCGTTAGACGACATGCTGGAGGTTTGTTTTTATCTCAAAGGACATATGCAACCGAGATTGTCGAGAGAGCCGGTATGTCTACTTGCAAGCCTTCTCCCACACCGGTTGATACTAAACAGAAGATGAGTGCTAATTCTAGCACACCGTATGCGAACCCTTCCCATTATCCCAGTCTTGTGGGTGCTCTGCAATATCTTACTTTCACGAGACCCGACATCTCTTATGCTGTGGAACAAATTTGTTTGTTCATGCATGACCCGCGGGACGAGCATATGCACGCCCTCAAACGCATTGTGCGCTACATTCAGGGTACACTTGATCATGGTTTGCATCTCTATCCATCTTCGACTACCACTCTCATTTCTTATACAGATGGTGATTGGGGTGGTTGTCCAGACACAAGACGCTCCACCTCTGGGTATTGTGTTTTTCTTGGTGATAATTTGATTTCTTGGTCTTCTAAACGGCAACCAACTTTATCTCGTTCTAGTGCGGAGGTGGAGTACCGAGGGGTGGCTAACGTGGTTTCTGAGTCTTGTTGGTTACGCAACCTTCTTTTGGAACTTCATTGTCCTATTAAGAAAGCTACCTTGGTATACTGTGATAATGTTAGTGCAATATATCTTTCTGGCAATCCTGTTCAACATCAGCGCACTAAACATATCGAGATGGATATTCACTTTGTTCGCGAAAAGGTTGCTCGTGGACAGGTTCGTGTCTTCCATGTCCCATCGCGCCATCAGATAGCTGATATATTTATGAAGGGTCTACCATTGATTTTGTTTGAAGATTTTCGGGACAGTCTCAACGTTCGTCACCCTCCCGTTTCAACTGCGAGGGTGTGATAGAATATACGATGGAATAATATTTTAGTATTAATTGTAATTAGTATAAGGAAAGTGTATATTTGGTTATGCTTGATTGTAGGCTAGAATCTCTCTTGTAATATTGTATAAGACCGACAATGGGTCAATGGAAAGAGCAAGGAATAACCTTCTTTCGATTATAACCCTGCAACAGTGCATGGTCAACCTATTAATCTAATGCATAGACGATAGAAAGTAACAACAAATGGTCATTTTCTTGTTATATTAAAATAAAAAGAAAATGCTATAACTTAAAAAGCAATTCATGATGTGGGCCCGTGAGACATTGTAACGCCCGAGAATTTTTAAAAGGGAAAATTGGAGAGAAAATAAAAGAATAATAAAATAATGGTTTTAAGTAATTTAAAATAAAAGTGAATAAATTTGGTTAACCTAATTGGTTAATTAATTTAGATTCGGGCACTTCTAGTGAAAGTAAGCCGTGGGTTACAATTTAATAATGAGATTTAATGAAATTCGGAATGGTCGGAAAAACGATAAACGAGGATTTATTAATGGTTAGTTTTATTATTAGTTTTATTATTATTATTATTAATTATTATTATTATTAATAATAATAATTAAAATCAACAGAATGGTTAAACCATTCTGTTGATACATCGAGCTCGAGCTCGAGCCCGACGCCGAGGGCGAACAGGGGAGAAGGGAGACGCGCGACCGACGGCGACCACGGCTCCGACCACCGTTCAGGCGTGCAGACGACGGCGACGTGAGGCTCCGGTTCCTCCTCGCGCACTAAACCGAACGGTAAGCATTTTGCTCCCTGTTCTGCTCGGTTTTTGTAGCCGTGGATGGCGAGCTCGATTGAGCTCCGATCTCCGGCCAATTTCGGCCACTTCCGGCGTGGGTTTGCCAACCCTAGGGCCGGCTATTGTCGATTGGCCGTGGAACGCTCAATTTGAGCGAAAAACAGTGAGGCCCGATTTAGGGCACTCGGGTTTTGCTTAATGTAACTTCGATTTTAGGTTAGATTATTCTAATTGAGTGTATATGTGGTCGATTGGTGAAGAAATTGATGAGTTTTGATGAAAGATCAAAAAAGTGAAATTTTGGGAGAAAGGGCAGTTTCGGGTTTCTGCCAAATTGACCTAGCTCCGGTCATTTGTTTTAAAATTCCTTTTGGCAGATTAAAATAGGTTATTAGAGGAGTACGTGGCCGCTGGAATCGTTCGATTCCGATAACCGACGCAAAAGTTACGCGCGTTCGAAGTTTTAGGTCGGTTTTTACCGAACCCAAATTAGTGGCCGTTTGATTAGGTTTTAATTGGATTAGGCTAGAAATAGTAGTTTAAGATGTTTTCACAAAAATGAGAGTTTAGTTATGCCCGAATGAGAAATTGGAAGTTTTAGGAAAGAATTTCCTTAATTAGGAGATTAGTTTAAGTTTGAAATTAGTTTAATTAGGATTGATTTTAATGTCTTTTATTTATGAAATGCTTTAGGTGGAGACGGCTTTTGGACGGTGCTCGGCTTACTACGGACGCCAGGTAAGTGAGCGTTAGGCTTTCCGGCCACTAAGGCCCTACGTCGTACAATGTTGATGATGTTTGATGTGATGAAAAAGGTGGAAATAGGGGTTGGTAGAAAGGACGGGTAGTTTTAGGTAGTGCTTTAGTGATTTAAGTAGTGCTCGTTTGATAGGTTTTTCCTTACGTATGTATTACCTCATTTTACTAAAGTGCATACGAACTATTTATGAGCATGTTTTATGAAAAATATTGAATAAAGAATGATAAATGATGAATGATGAATGATGAATGATGAATGATGAATGATGAATGATGAATGATGAATGATGAATGATGAATGATGAATGATGAATGATGAATGATGAATGATGAATGATGAATGATGAATGATGAATGATGAATGATGAATGATGAATGATGAATGATGAATGATGAATGATGAATGATGAATGATGAATGATGAATGATGAATGATGAATGATGAATGATGAATGATGAATGATGAATGATGAATGATGAATGATGAATGATGAATGATGAATGATGAATGATGAATGATGAATGATGAATGATGAATGATGAATGATGAATGATGAATGATGAATGATGAATGATGAATGATGAATGATGAATGATGAATGATGAATGATGAATGATGAATGATGAATGATGAATGATGAATGATGAATGATGAATGATGAATGATGAATGATGAATGATGAATGATGAATGATGAATGATGAATGATGAATGATGAATGATGAATGAATGATGAATGATGAATGATGAATGATGAATGATGAATGAACTACGGGGCAAGTCACGAATGTACTACGGGGCAAGTCACAAATGTACTACGGGGCAAGTCACGAATGTACTACGGGGCAAGTCATGAATGTACTACGGGGCAAGTCATGAATGTACTACGGGGCAAGAAAACGGTTTAAAAGAAATGAAACGAAAATGTTTTATAAATGTCATGCATATATATAAAATGTCATGTTTAGCACGCTCCTTACTAAGCATTAGGCTTAATGTAGTTATTGTATGATGTAGGTGACAGGTGTGAAGGTGAGAGTTCCTCATGATGACAAGTAAAAGGTGGTCGATGGGTGGTGCTCGTGGCGACGGGGTGTGTTTTGGCTTGATGATCCGATGGCTTGAATGATGTATGTTGAATGGTGTGAGTTAGTTTTGTTGGTTAGAAAGGTTATGGATTTTAGGGTGTATATTTAAGTTTAATATTCAGGAAATTTTATAGTGGATATAGGTTTGAAGTAGTACTATTTTGAATAATTTGTTAATGTATGTCCTTGGTGATGTTTTAGGGAATTTAATGCTTATGCTCGATGTTTGTTTTAGGACTTGATTTGTTTTGATTTAGAAAGAGAATGAAAGTGTTTAAGTATGTGGATCGGATGATTTGATAGAAAAACGTATGAAAGTAGAGTCTTTGATGTGTATGATGTGGTAGTGGAATGTCTAAGATGTAAAGTCTTTATTTTTGGAGAATATACTGGAACTGTTTGGGTATTTTTAACTGTTTGGTCGTTTTTAAAACAGGTAAGGATACGCTCGATTTTTAGAGCGATCCACGCAGTTTGTTTTCTTGAGTATAGGTTATATTAGTGTTTTGTTTTAATTGATCTTACTTTAAGTGTTAATTGTTTTAAGTTAGTAATGGTTTTAGTCTAGTTCTAAATGTTTTAAAAGTCAAAATGTTTTACGCTCAAAATGTTTAAGTCAAATGTTTAAGTCAAAGTTAGACCCTAAAGGTCGTTAGAGGTGGGTCAATTGTCTAAGTTAGTTTTCTTTTAAAGTGTTAAGTAAAAATGAAAAAGTTTATGAGAAAATACGAGGGCTTAGGTAATGGTTATGTCACGGCTAGTCCGTGGCGGCCCTGATCGGGTTGGGGTCGTCACAGACATCATCTATATTACGTAACCATTGGGTTTTGAAGCCTTTAATAAGGTTGCAACAAAAATTTCTATCACATTCTGTGATTTCTAATCCAATTTCGTTGATCTCTCAAAAGAGTTTGAAATCGTCGAAAAAGAAATTGATATAATCCCAAATCAAGTTGTTAGAAATCGCCAAAGAGTTTAGAGATTTGTTATAATGTCTATTGAAATAAAAAAAAAACATGATGCACACATACTACATTTAACTGATAAATTGATGATAATGTCCAAATTAATGATAGCTGAAATGTTTTGATTTTAGAAAAAAAAAATTTAATCTAATTATAAATGATTCCAAACGTTAGATAAAGTTGGAAAAGATAGACTTACCAGATAGCAACATGTAACGCCCCGAGTTATCTGAACCCGGTTCGCTACCCATAACATTATCATGACTAAGAAATTTTGATAATAAATTCAAAGCTTCACTCGACAGTCAAGATTAGACTTCTCAAAATATTTAAAACTTGCAGCGGAAATTCTTTTTGAACAACAATGAAGTTAAACAAAACTGTGAAAAACATTATTAAAATAGTCATTGGGAATGTTAAGAAATATTCAGCCGAAAGGAATGAGGGTTTAAGGCACGAAATACTCTTTCGGTTTCAGAAGACAACGCATCTGCCGACGACTAAGTCAACGGAAGAAGCAGGAATAGAAAACCGAAGACTCCTGCCGATGACGTCAGTCGGAAGGAAGGAAAACAAAAGACATCACTCGGTAGACTTCATCTACCGATGACGTGTACAAACAACGCAACACCCTCCGCTGATAATGCCAATACAACTCTTTCCGATAGAATTAAAATACACACTACATCTTCCGATCAATTAGACTACATCTGCCGACACGTGCTTCACGCGTGACTCCATAAGACATCTACCGGTAGACTTTCATCTTCCGATAGACTTACACATCGCATCTACCGACAGACTTTCATCTTCCGATAGACTTACACACCGCATCTACCGATAGACTTCCATCTTCCGATAGACACCAAACCACAACTCAATACCTGCCGATAGGCATCACCTACCGATAGAAACAGAGCGACATTCCGAATACTCTTAACTATACCTATACGACCCCATCTAAGAAGAGAACCTGTCTGCTCTACTGAAATCGCTTTATAAACAAATCAGACCAATGCATCACTCTACATCCATCAAATAATAAATTTCAAATTTCCAAAAAAAATACCAACATCAGAAAGTAAAACTCAATTTGTCCAAAACGCTGAAATCACTACTGTTATGAAAACTCGATCCATCTAAAATAAAGCATTGATAATAAAACCTTCACTCCACAGACATCAATTAAACTGCCCCATCAGCTGCCAGAACATTGTGTGGATGCACTCCTCCAACCCAACTAGCCTTCTGTGAACTCAGTAAACACACCTGCTAAAACTTCTTCACCTACATCACAAAACTCATCTATTAGCCTAATGCTAAGCAAGTAAAGCAATAATGCATGAAAAGCTGAAGACATGTCATCCTAGCATGCAGTTTCTACTTTTCTCATCTCTGTTACATATTCATCGTTATAATCGGATTCCTCTCTAAATTGGGAGTTGAATCACTTCTCCCAAAGTATGAACATCCCTGTCTCATTAGGAGTTGGATTAATTCTCCTAACAGTGAATATATATATACTGATCAATGTTCAGATCCACTTCGAAATTGGGAGTTGGATCAGTTTTCCCAAAGTATGATCCCTGGCTCATTAAGGGTTGGATTAGTTCCCTTAACAGAAAATGTTTCACATAAATCACTTCAGAATGTTCACTTCCTCACTATATCAAAACATGTAAACTCATTTTCGTATATTTTCAAATATATGATGCATGAAACAGGAAAATATTCAAACACACAAAAATCCTAATGTTCTGTGATGTAGGCCCGAAGGCACAAGCAAACTTTACTTACCTGGATTCCTAGCAAATGCTCGGTTAAGAGCTACTTCGGGGGTTTGTTCACCTATATTCATAAACAGAATGTTAAACCTTAATCTAAGCTATTCAGAAATCTAAGGAGTTAGTTTGGGAACACTACTCATAGAGCATTCCCGAATAAACTCCAAACCCGAACCGCTATTTCTCTCAACTTTTCCAAAATACTCACATTGTCCTAATTCGGTTATCTATTCATCAATACATGAAGAAAACTAAAGAACTTACCTAAGTTGAAGGATATCGGGAAGGGAAATCGTCTGGAGAGCTCTACTGGGTTGAGCTGAAAAATCGAGAGTGAAATGAGCATTGACGGCTATACCTCATTTACTCTTTCCTTAAATACGTTATCCACAATATAAATTGACAATTACCCTTATGCCCTCACTTAGTTACTCATTAACCTAATTGCTATTTCTCCCTATTTCATTCTATAAAATTCACACTTAGAAGATTAATTGGTTATTTTAATTCTAATAAACCGGGTGTTACAATCTACCCTCCTTAAAAGAATTTTGTCCTCAAAATTCAGTACCTGAACAATCTTGGATGCTGGTCCATCATGTCTTGCTGGCGTTCCCAAGTTGTCTCCTCTATATTCTGATTATGCCATAAGACTTTCACTAGTGGAACTTCCTTGTTGCGTAATACTTTCACTGCATAATCCAAGATTCTTACTGGTCTCTCCTCATAGGTCAGTGTAGGTTGAATTTCAATGTTCTGCTGTTCCACAATCTGAGATGGATCCCTCAAGCACTTCTTAAGCATAGAAATATGGAACACATTGTGGATTCCTTCCATAGAGTCTGGCAATTGCAGCTCATATGCTGATTTTCCAATCCTTTTCAAGATTGAGAAAGGTCCAACATATCTTGGGTTAAGCTTCCCTCTCTTCCCAAATCTCACAACTCCTTTGAATGGTGATACCTTAAGAAAAACCTCACTACCAACTTCAAACTCTAACTCTCTGCGCCTCCTGTCAGCATAGCTTTTCTGTCGACTTTGAGCTGTTAAAATCCTCTGACGGATGAGAGCAACCTTCTCAACAGTTTGCTGCACAATATCAGGACCAAGTAACTGTGCTTCACCAACTTCATCCCAATAGAAGGGTGATCTGCATTTTCGTCCATACAATGCTTCATACGGTGCCATTCCTATTGTTGCCTGAAAACTATTGTTATAAGAAAATTCCACCAAGGGCAAATACTTGCTCCAAGAACCTTGAAAATCCAAAACACATGCCCGGAGCATATCCTCTAATGTTTGAATGGTTCTTTCAGATTGTCCATCAGTTTGAGGGTGGAAAGCTGTGCTGAAACTGAGCTGAGTTCCCATAGCCTTGTGCAAACTCTTCCAAAACTTAGATGTAAATCTAGCATCTCGGTCTGAAACTATGGTGCTTGGAACTCCGTGCAATCTAACAACTTCCTGAACATACAACTCAGCAAGTTGATCCATCGAGTATGTCATCTTCATAGGCAGAAAATGGGATGATTTGGTCAAACGGTCAACTATCACCCAAATTGCATCATGTCCTTTAATTGTTCTAGGTAATCCCACAACAAAATCCATGGTTATTTGTTCCCATTTCCATTCAGGAACTGGTAAAGGTTGTAACGTTCCTGAGGGTCTCTGATGCTCGGCTTTAATCTGCTGACAACACAAACATGATCCTACATATTCTGCCACACTTCTTTTCATACTTGGCCACCAGTAATGCTGTTTAAGATCTTTATACATCTTCGTACTCCCAGGGTGAACTGAGAATCTAGAAGAATGAGCCTCAGAAAGAATCTCATTCCGAAGTTCCATAATGGCAGGAACAAACCATCTGTTTCTGAACTTAAGGATTCCATCAGAAGAACAGTTAAAGTTTAAATTGTCCGTAGAATCCATACTTGACTTGTACTTGCTGCATTCATCATCATTTGACTGAGCTTCCCTTATTTTCTCAAGAATTGTAGGCCTTAGGGTTATAGCCGAAAGTATAGCTGATACGCTAGATACTGCTTCTAGATTAAACCTTCGAAATTCAGATTCTAAGGCTAACGGCATACTGAAACTCATAGTCGGGGCTGATGTTGCTACCCTGCTCAAGGCATCTGCCACAACATTTGCTTTTCCGGGATGGTACTTGATCTCAAAGTCATAATCTTTTACAAATTCTAACCATCTACGTTGCCTCATATTTAATTCTTTTTGAGTGAAAATATATCTCAGACTTTTATGGTCTGAGAATATTTCACAAGATTGTCCATACAGATAATGTCTCCAAATCTTAAGTGCAAAAACCACTGCAGCTAATTCCAAGTCATGTGTAGGGTAATTCTTCTCATGAGTTTTCAACTGTCTAGAAGCATAGGCTATTACCTTTCCATCTTGCATCAACACACAACCAAGACCAATCTTGGATGCATCACAATAAATACTAAATTTACCATTCTCAGCAGGAAGGGTTAGGATTGGAGCATTGATCAGTTTCTGTTTTAAAGTCTGGAAACTAATTTCACACTCTTCCGTCCAATCATATTTGATATTCTTCCTAGTTAAACGAGTGAGGGGTGTTGCAATCTTTGAAAATCCCTCAATAAATTTTCTGTAATATCCTGCTAGTCCAACAAAACTCCTAATATCAGTAGCATTCTTCGGTTGGGGCCATTCCTTAACTGCTTGAACCTTGGCTGGATCGACTGTTATTCCATCACCAGAGATCACATGACCCAGAAAGTGAACTCTATCCAACCAAAATTCACACTTGGAAAACTTAGCATAGAGCTGGTGCTGCCTAAGTACTCCTAACACCAAATTCAAGTGCCTTGCATGATCCTCCTTAGTTCTAGAATAGATTAGAATGTCGTCTATGAATACTATGACAAACTTATCCAAATACTCATGAAACACTCTGTTCATAAGGTCCATGAATGCTGCTGGTGCATTTGTCAAACCAAAAGACATAACCAAAAACTCATAATGCCCATACCTTGTGCGAAAGGCAGTCTTTGGGATATCTTCAGATTTAACCTTCAACTGATAATAACCTGACCTCAGATCAATCTTAGAGAAAACTCTTGCACCATTGAGCTGGTCAAATAAATCATCAATCCTAGGCAGGGGATACTTGTTCTTAACAGTTAACTTATTCAGTTCTCTATAATCGATGCACATGCGCATTGATCCATCCTTCTTTTTGACAAAAAGGACAGGTGCACCCCACGGTGAAAAGCTCGGGCGTATGAACCCTTTCTCTAACAACTCTTCCAACTGCTCTTTTAATTCCTTGAGTTCTGCAGGTGCTAACCTATAGGGATTTTTAGACACAGGTTCAGCTCCAGGGTAGACATCTACAACAAACTCAATTTCTCTATCTGGTGGCAAACCGGGAAGGTCATCTAGAAACACTTCAGGGAAGTCTTGGACAACAAGGATATTTTGAGGAGTTGCCTTTTCTACAAGTTGTGTATCTAGAACACATGCCAAGAAGCACAAGTACTCCTTGCATGGTGAAGGTCTAAAATTTAAAGAAGTCATAACAGACATTTCCTTACTCTTCTCTGAAGCTTGAAAGGTATGTTTCAACTTACCAGGGGGTTGAAAACTAACTACTCCGGTTCTACAATCAATTGTGGCGTGGTGTTTAAACAACCAGTCCATTCCTAAGATCACATCAAATCCCAAAATATCCATAACAATAAGATCAGCAGGTAAACTCACATTTCCTACTAACACATCACTGTCTAGCATCACTTGGTTAGAGTGCATGCTTCCACCAGAGGGTAAAGCGACATTAAACATATGCATGGAAGGGGTAAACTGTACATCTAACTTATCAGCAAATGCAGATGCAATAAATGAATGCGTTGCGCCAGAATCTAATAAAGTAAAAGCAGGCACGGAATTGATCAATATGGTACCTGACACAACAGCGGGCTGTTCTTCACTTGACTCCATCATGGAGAATATTCTTGGTTTGATCAAAGCAGGGCCACTCTTTGGATTTGGGCAGTCTCTACTAATGTGTCCAACTTTGTTACAATTGAAGCATCTGGTGACTCTAGGCTTCGAGCACTCCTTGAATGTATGTCCAACCTCCTCACAGTTGAAACATTTCCCAAATCCCATTCTGCATTCCCCGGGGTGGTTCTTCAAGCACTTAGGACACTGAGGAAATTTCCTGACATTCTGCACCTTTCCTCCTTCTCCTTGGCTACTTTGGCCTTCACTTGGCCTCTTCATCCCTCTATGAGGATGTGGCTGAACAAACCTTTGTGGGGCTTCCTTCGGTCCAGCACACTTCCTCTCAGCTTCTTCTACTTCCAGGGCAGTGGACACAACTTCACTTAATGTCAAACCCTTAATTCCACAGAATTTAACCCCTCTATAAATTTCAGGCTTAAGTCCATGCACAAATTTGAACACCTTATCCTCATCCTGGTGAGCAAAATGTCCAGCAAACCTGGACAGAGACTCAAACTGTCTACTATACTCGGCCACAGACCCCGTCTGCTTCAAGTTCAGAAATTCCAACTTCTTTGCAGTCTGAACAGTGCTGTTAAAATACTTCTCATAGAAAATGTCCTTGAATTGAGACCAAGGCATCGCCAAAACATCAGTGGCGGTCTCAATAGTTTCCCACCAAAGTTGAGCATCTCCAGCCAGATGAAATGTTGCCAATGTGACCTTGTCTCCCTCTCCAATGTTGGCACACCTGAACATGCTCTCTATCTTCCTAAGCCATCCTTCAGCAATAACTGGATCAGTTGACTGACCATCAAACGTGGGTGGTCTTAGTCTCCGGAACCTATCTCCAGAATTCTCACTGTTAGAACCAGAGTTAGCACTCCCATGTGCTTCCCGACTCAACAACACACCTAGCTGATCGGACTGCTGACGCACAATGTCTGTCTGCTGGCGCATCAGCTCAGTCAGCTGCCTAATCACACTAGAGTCTTCCTCATTCCACGGATTTGGTGTCTCTCTTGGTATTCTTGGTCTTCCTGGTCGTCTAGACATTTCACTATATTCCTAGACAAGATGAATTATTCACATAAATATCTAATAATAATATTAACTTAAACACTTACAGTTGTTGGAGTGCTTCCATGCAACGATCGGCACTGATGAGTAATCTTTTGAACAGTTTAACTGAATGGCTTTGATACCATACTGTAACGCCCCGAGTTATCTGAACCCGGTTCGCTACCCATAACATTATAATGACTAAGAAATTTTGATAATAAATTCAAAGCTTCACTCGACAGTCAAGATTAGACTTCTCAAAATATTTAAAACTTGCAGCGGAAATTCTTTTTGAACAACAATGAAGTTAAACAAAACTGTGAAAAACTTTATTAAAATAGTCATTGGGAATGTTAAGAAATATTCAGCCGAAAGGAATGAGGGTTTAAGGCACGAAATACTCTTTCGGTTTCAGAAGACAACGCATCTGCCGACGACTAAGTCAACGGAAGAAGCAGGAATAGAAAACCGAAGACTCCTGCCGATGACGTCAGCCGGAAGGAAGGAAAACAAAAGACATCACTCGGTAGACTTCATCTACCGATGACGTGTACAAACAACGCAACACCCTCCGCCGATAATGCCAATACAACTCTTTCCGATAGAATTAAAATACACACTACATCTTCCGATCAATTAGACTACATCTGCCGACACGTGCTTCACGCGTGACTCCATAAGACATCTACCGGTAGACTTTCATCTTCCGATAGACTTACACATCGCATCTACCGACAGACTTTCATCTTCCGATAGACTTACACACCGCATCTACCGATAGACTTCCATCTTCCGATAGACACCAAACCACAACTCAATACCTGCCGATAGGCATCACCTACCGATAGAAACAGAGCGACATTCCGAATACTCTTAACTATACCTATACGACCCCATCTAAGAAGAGAACCTGTCTGCTCTACTGAAATCGCTTTATAAACAAATCAGACCAATGCATCACTCTACATCCATCAAATAATAAATTTCAAATTTCCAAAAAAAATACCAACATCAGAAAGTAAAACTCAATTTGTCCAAAACGCTGAAATCACTACTGTTATGAAAACTCGATCCATCTAAAATAAAGCATTGATAATAAAACCTTCACTCCACAGACATCAATTAAACTGCCCCATCAGCTGCCAGAACATTGTGTGGATGCACTCCTCCAACCCAACTAGCCTTCTGTGAACTCAGTAAACACACCTGCTAAAACTTCTTCACCTACATCACAAAACTCATCTATTAGCCTAATGCTAAGCAAGTAAAGCAATAATGCATGAAAAACTGAAGACATGTCATCCTAGCATGCAGTTTCTACTTTTCTCATCTCTGTTACATATTCATCGTTATAATCGGATTCCTCTCTAAATTGGGAGTTGAATCACTTCTCCCAAAGTATGAACATCCCTGTCTCATTAGGAGTTGGATTAATTCTCCTAACAGTGAATATATATATACTGATCAATGTTCAGATCCACTTCGAAATTGGGAGTTGGATCAGTTTTCCCAAAGTATGATCCCTGGCTCATTAAGGGTTGGATTAGTTCCCTTAACAGAAAATGTTTCACATAAATCACTTCAGAATGTTCACTTCCTCACTATATCAAAACATGTAAACTCATTTTCGTATATTTTCAAATATATGATGCATGAAACAGGAAAATATTCAAACACACAAAAATCCTAATGTTCTGTGATGTAGGCCCGAAGGCACAAGCAAACTTTACTTACCTGGATTCCTAGCAAATGCTCGGTTAAGAGCTACTTCGGGGGTTTGTTCACCTATATTCATAAACAGAATGTTAAACCTTAATCTAAGCTATTCAGAAATCTAAGGAGTTAGTTTGGGAACACTACTCATAGAGCATTCCCGAATAAACTCCAAACCCGAACCGCTATTTCTCTCAACTTTTCCAAAATACTCACATTGTCCTAATTCGGTTATCTATTCATCAATACATGAAGAAAACTAAAGAACTTACCTAAGTTGAAGGATATCGGGAAGGAAAATCGTCTGGAGAGCTCTACTGGGTTGAGCTGAAAAATCGAGAGTGAAATGAGCATTGACGGCTATACCTCATTTACTCTTTCCTTAAATACGTTATCCACAATATAAATTGACAATTACCCTTATGCCCTCACTTAGTTACTCATTAACCTAATTGCTATTTCTCCCTATTTCATTCTATAAAATTCACACTTAGAAGATTAATTGGTTATTTTAATTCTAATAAACCGGGTGTTACACAACAAATTACAAGCAGTGACGGAAAAGTTGGGTGGAATACACAAGAATGGAACTTATTGCCATTATAGTTTAATTTGTGAATGCACTCTCCTTCAGTTTTCGAGCCAAGTGTCAAAACTCGGACAGAATCCTCGCTAATCGCAGCAAGATACTCTCCGGAGGGGTCCCATTAGACTGAAAGGATTGTCTTAGAATGTCCCTACAGACAATTATAGCATCTCCAATGGTAGCAACTCCTTAAGTTGCCACAATATATTAATTAAAGCCACATCATTATTATTTAATAAATTTTATTCTCTCTTTCCTTCACATCATTTTTAAACTTCTCCACATCATTTTTAAACTTCTCTAAAAAAATACTCCAGTTGTGAGCAACCTCTAAAGTTTCTCATCATGTTCCCATGTCTAAATTTTTATATTTATTTTTCTTAACAAATATATAATCATATTATATTTAATAAATGGAGTAAATATTACATAGAATTGAAATTAGACAAAAAATAAAAATTAATTCTAAATAATTAAAATACAAATAAAAAAATCACACAAACACGAATATCATTGAAATATTACATAAATACAGTTACAATAAGACATAATGAAATATTAAAAAAATACTAAATACATGCTTCACTATCTTATAACAATTATTTTCTACAAAAATAATATATTAAAATTTTAAGATATTAGTCCCAATATCATCACACAAATGTTCATGATCTTTTTTTTGTTGATCAGTCATATACGACGTATCCATAATGAGATAATTTATGTACTGTGTTATCCTCTCATATTCTGCTTTTTTAGATTCTATCTCCACTAATTTCTCTAATACGGCTGCTTTCCGAGTTTGAGTTTGCAAATAGTCAGAAGGCTCCCCTTTTTTTTCTCTGTTTTCCTTTTCTTTTCTTTTGCCTGCTTTTTGGCCTATCGGGCACACTTCATGTACTTCATCGTCACTCTTGTCTAGATTAGACGACGAAGTGTAGGCCCCTGGTTAGTATGAAGTATTCCATTTCGGCTCATCCTTTAAAAACTTCCAATAGTAGTCAAGCAAAAAGTGAGAGCCGCAATTTTTAGATTTGTACATTTGGTGGGCATGCTCAATAATTTGGTGATCGGACCACCCACTATGACGTGCTTGTTGAACTCGTTGGTAACAACCAGTGAAACGTAGTACCTTAGGATTTACCTTGTTCCAATGGTCCTTACATTGTTTTCCTGTTCTGTTAGGCCCATCTTCACGGTGTTCATTGAAGTAATCAGCAATCCGATCCAAAAAACGTGTTGCTGTTTGGTCAATCCCAACAACAGAATTCTTAGATGTGTTAAGTCATCCGCTTATCAGAAGTATATTTGCTTCATCACTCCATTTGGTTTTTCCTTTGGATTTTTGAGATGGATTCTCTTCATCATGTAGATGCGCATTCTCTAACTCGTCTTCACTGCGTGCAGGTCAGAATTCAGAAGCAGAAGTGGATGGTGTTCGGTGTGAGGGAGGCGAACCATATGGTTGTGAATTTCCAAACGACAAATGGTGAATATTGGAGTGTCTCAAAAGAACTCAATTTTGGGTAATGAAATTGTGGATATTAAAAATTTTGTGAATTGTTAAAGTTTGATAGTAGTTGAGGATATTGACAAAAATAGATTTTGCGAATTTGGATTAGGAGATATTTGCGAATTTTGGAAAAATGATTATTAGAATTTTGAGAAAATTGAAAAAATAAATTTTGAGAATTTGGCTGAGGAATATTTGAAGCACTTTGAGAAAATTGTAAAAATGAATTTTGATAATTTGAGTGATTAGAATTTGAAGAATTATCATAATATATAATGAAATTGAGGAAAGTGTGAAGAATTGGTAATGGAAAAACTAAATGAAATATTTGTATTATAGATAGAAAAAGTAAAAGAGAATAAAATATCATTGTTTGACTTGAAAGAGCAGTTGCTCAATGGGTGCAAAAGAAAGCAGTTTCTTTGGCAACTTTGGTGGGCTATAGGTTGCTTACAATAGTTTAGCAACTTTAGTAGTAAGTTGCTTTGACAAGCGATGCCTTTACCAACCACCACTGGAGTTAAGAGAAACCAAAGTTTGAGTTTTCAGCTAACCTGCAACGAATGGCAATAGACTTGTAACAACCCGCCGGTTCACCGTCCCGACTGAGCCGTGCAGTCTGGCCAGCTAGCCATCCGACACTGCCACGTGGGGTCCCGAAGGCAGTACCACGTGTACTCATGATCTTCCCCTACCAATTGGTAAATGGGGGTTTTTGCCTTCCCTGGGATTAGAACCTTGGCCCCCAGGTCTACATAACCAAAGGTTCACCATCCCAAGTACCACTTGAGCTACTGCGGGTCGTTACAAAAAAGACACTTTTTTTTGTAACGACCCGCTGGTTCACCGTCCCGACCGAGCCGTGCAGTCCGGCCAGCTAGCCATCTGACACTGCCACGTGGGGAAGGCAAAAACCCCCATTTACCAGGTGGTGGGGAAGATCGTGAGTACACGTGGTACTGCCTTCGGGACCCCACGTGGCAGTGTCGGATGGCTAGCTGGCATGACTGCACGGCTCGGTCGGACGGTGAACCGGCGGGTCGTTACAAGACTTGTGCTTCCATGTCTAGAATAGACACGATATTATCGACAACACATACAAGAAAATGGCCAAGACGGGGTTGAAATCTCATCTGACCTGTACCACCCTAGTTTGATATAAAGAATCTACTTCCATTAATAAGAAATAGCACTTTAATTTGGGTGCTCAAATCTACCTTGCAAACTTTGGCACAACTTCCACTGTTGATATTCCAGTATCATATCTCCTCATCTCCGTCTCCGTTGCAAGGCAGATGAGATCGTCTTTGATTGGGTGGAATTCTTTAGACATTACAGAGGCAGAATGACAGTGAAAGTCCTGAGTGAGGAACAAGGCTGCACATTTTGGAAATAAATAAAGTTACTGCTATATCTAAGTGTAGAAGCAAAATCAATGATCTTATAATAAAAAATTTTGATTTTCAAGGCATAAAACATAAAGAGAAATTTCAGATTTTTTGACATTTTATGAGCATATAAAGCTGGTCCGAGGCTGCCCCTGGTTTTGTTTTAAAAGGCCTTATCCAGGTCCGACCTAACCTCGAACAAGGCCTTGACCTGATTTTTACCAAGGAGTCGGCGCCTATTTTTCCTTTAGTGCGGCAACGTTAGAGGAGAAATCACGAGACTATAGGCTTGCATAATAGACCAAGGTCAGTGGGCCTGATCTCGAGACCACCCAAAATGGCTCAGCCATGCCCGACCTGGGCCCCATTTGACGTGCCAAGGCCCATAACCCGATCACAACCCGAAACCCATGAATTAATAGCATTCTAACTAATAGGAATTATTTTCTTTATTTGCAGGTAGTTAAATATCGGGATGGAAATTCAGCTTGGAGCACTTGGAGAGAGCTATAACTATGCCCATGGGAATTTGTCTTCCCGGCCTGTTTAAGGTTGTAATTTTTATTTTGAACTCATTTGGCAAACTCTAGCCTTTATTGTATGTATTATATATTGCATATCATGCATTAGATTGTGTGGTTAGAGTTAGATGTATGTTGGTGGATTATGGGTTGAAGAATTTCAACTCAAATATTGAAAGAAAAAGTTTACAACAAATGGAGCCCAAAGGAAGCCATGGCCCAAAGAAGAGCACATATTTAAATGTATGATTTTGCTGGTACAAGAGTTAGTGGCAACATGGATTGATAACGTGGTAATATTCTCTCCATTGATCCCTTTAGGCATAACATTCATCTCCTCCCTAGGATGTGTGTTTGTTTGCTTTCATCTTGGTCATCCATCCTTTTTCATCCAATGGCCACCATTCATTCATCCTTATGGAAACCCTAATCATCCACCATAGGATTTTCTATTTAAGCATAGGATTGATGTTTATAAACGACTTTTGCCAATTTATAAAATATCCTTTTTTGCTTTTCTTGAGCTGGTTAGCCTTGAGAGTTTTCCTTGATCTTTGGATCAAGTGGAGTAGCCCTCCATTGTTAGCCTAGCCTTCAGGTTTCTAGGTTAACTCTTATCTTTTCCCTCGCCTCCCATTGGGAGTAGGAGTTGAGGAAGAAAACCTAGGCCTACGGTGGTCGGTTTTCCTCCGAAAAAATCGTTCACCCGAGAGCATAAAACATAAGATAGCTCTACGGGTCCGCCAAGGGTATTTCCTACTATTTCTTTTCCGCTTCATTTTCACACACCATCACCTTTAATTTCGGCTATCAAACTCACACACTCCACCTTTATTTTCTTGTCATTTATTTCTTGTTATTATCATTCATTTCTTCATCATTTCACACACTCTTTCTCTTTATCTCTTTCTTTTATTTTCCTCCACATTTAATGCCATTATCATGCTTATAATATTCGGCCACCTTGCACTCACTTCATACTCATGCATTTAGTTATATTTCATGCCATTTTCTTCTCTTTATTTTAGATTTTACATAACACTTGCACCCGAGCACATTTCCTATTTTTGTGAGTTATACACAGACCCTTCTCTAAGGGATCCCATGTCAAGTGGTATCAGAGCACAAGGTGCTTCCGTTGATGTGTTTTAGTGCCATGACTATAGTCAAAAATCGGCACAAAACCGGAAAAGCCGCTCGTTTACTTTTTAGCATTATTTTCATATTATATTTTGTGCTAACTTTGTGCTAATCTTGTCATTATATTTGCTGCCATCTTCTTGTCACTCTTTAGCCTAAATGTTAAAAGAAAAATATGGTATGCAATGTGGTAAAAATTTGGCCAAGGTTAGTATTGCATTTTCATCACTATTTGTTCTCGGTTTTTGTGACTTAGTTATTCTCGGTTTTATTGTTGCTCCTTGCTTAGGCTTTCTAGTATCTTTGAATATATGGTGAGCCAAGATTTATACCTAAATGTATGCCATTAGTGCCTCACAAAAATCTGAATACAATGATGCTTACAAATTCGACCAAGATCTAATACTCAAATCGGTTATGTGTGTTTGATTCTCCTCAGTTTTTCATGCATAGTTCTCCTTGTTTTTCTAGCTCTAATGTTATATTTGATTCTATTTCTTAGCACTTAGAATTATCTATTGCATCATCTATTACATGCTAACACTTTGGTATGAAAATTGGAATTCCAAATTTGACAAAATACAAGTGTTTAAAATCGGTTTACCTATGATATTCACTCTCAGTTTTCTAATGTGTTCATGCTCGATTTTTATGTCATATTGCTGATTGTTTGCACCTAAATTTAACCTACGAATCTTCTATTATATGCTGTTAATTCAGTGCATGAAATTGATTTGCAAGAATATAGCAATAACATGTCAAAATCGATCACATTAAAACTATGAATTTCATGAAAATTCTGCTCTATTTAACTTGAAATTTCAGCATGTTAATCTTGATAAAATTGTGACTCATTGATATTACTTGCTGTTTTTGAAGTTAATTAAGTTTGCATTAATATTAACTTGAGTAATTCTTGCTTAAAGTTGGTAACTTGGTTGATATTTGATTGAAAATTGGTAATTACACGTATTGAAAATTTTATTTCTAAAATTAGTTTTTGCTAAGTGTTATTGAATCACCTAAGTTGTTTATTGACTTCCAAATTTTTAAAATGTTTAATGTAAGCATGATCCTTGTTTTATTGTCTTAGTTAGGAATATTCCTAGTACCTAAAATTTTTCTAAGACGCTAAAAGATATTCACCTCACCTATCCAAGATGAACAACTTAGATAAGAATTTTAATTAAAACACTTAACAATGACTAGTAGAAGTGGATTTTCCCCACATAATCAAGAACCAAACATTTTTTTTATTTAGTGGTCTCTATGGTAGGATGAATATTCCTCTTAGGTTAAAAGGTTAGAAAAGAGGTTTGCTTATGGGTATTATTGTGAATGGGAAAAAGCTAACTTCGCCTTTAAATGTTTAACCAAGGATGCTAAATCTTTGTGGGAAATATTTGTAGCAAAGAGAAGAAGAAATAAGAAAGAAGACTTGATTTCTTGGTCAATAATGAAGAGGTTATTAGAAGAGGAATTTGCCACAAAACGACAAAAGCAAGAGCCCAATTTCAAGAACAAAATTTTTAAGGAAGATCACCCTATATGTTATCCTAGCTCTTTCAAATTTAGGAATCAAGATAGTCGTGAATATCCTTCCTCTCATGGAAGTAAGTTAAGGGATAAATTAAGGATAAGGACTAGGATTAATCAACTACCAATTCTACCTTCCAAACCGATTGAGAATAGTTTAGATGAGAGCTTACGCAAACTTGAGATTACTTGCCACCTTTTAGAAAAGTGGGTTCAAGAAACTTTGAGTACATTTGCAAATACACCAACTTCTATGCCCAAAAAATTTAATGAACTCAATGAAGATTTCTTGAATAACGTTGAAGAGCAAGAAATTTTTGAGAAAACATCGAGCTTAAGTAAAGAGGAAGAAGAGACATTAAAAGGAGCCAATTATTACCCCAAAGAAGCTCCTCTTGTTGAGATGGAAAATCAAATGGAGGACGAAATTTTGAAGGAGGAAGAAAGTGATCAAGTAAAGGAGGAATTACCACAAGGATTACCACCCATGCATGGTATTGCATACAAATTGGATGGATCAACCCAAGAGCACCCTCATCTAGTGTTGTCAATTGGCATCATAATCCCCTTTATGATGAATCACCTGCCTTCCAACCCTCCAATTTACTCTTCCTCAAAACAAATGACCTTTGGGAAGAAATGGTAGAAGAAGATAAGATGCTTTACCATTTGAAAGAAGAGTCAACATGGCATCAAGGGGAAAAGGAGTTTAGTGACGATAGTATTTTTGGAACTTGCCATATGATCATCGGTCTACACCACTCCTTTTTTACCATTGAAAGAATAAAGCTTCCCTTCCACCCATTTTCGAAGAAATTAGCCTATTCCATATATCCTTCACATCGTACTACTTTGATCTATGGTGGAATTAGGCAAAATAAGAGGACATTCACACCCAATTCACCCAACAAATGCCCTATTGTACAATTGGGTGAGGTAATGAAACGATTAACCTTACCGAGTGTCAAGTGGAGACCATTAACCTTACTATGTGATTTTCACAAATTCTACCATCGAACTAGGGTCAAAGGAGCCATTGATTTAGTAGTAATAAGTTCACTAACCTCCGTCTATTTAATAATTTGGAATTTTAAGGTTAGTTGGAACCAAGCTCTTATGGTCCATTTTAATGTTGAGCTTGCCTCTTTGGTATCCGTGGTTTTAGGGATAGAACGATCAATTCTTTGGTATTTCTTGCTACCACATTTGGGATTCGATTACTTTGGAAACCTCCCCTCCATCACCAAGCAATCGCCCTCCAAAGTAGCTTTTGAATCCAATTATGCCACCCTTGCCAAAGTAAATTTTAATAAGACCACTTGATCTCCAATGGCACCCTTAGTCCCCGCCTTTAGAACCTAAGTGTCGACCCCTCACGTGAAAAAAGAAGCTCTTTAAGAGGTGGCTAAAACAATGGATTTGAGGTCAAATCTTCAACCACCCGGAGGGGATGACGTGCCAAGGCCCATAACCTGATCACAACCCGAAGCCCATGAATTTAATTAGCATTCTAACTAATGGGAATTATTTTCTTTATTGGCAGGTAGTTGAAGATCAGGATGGAAATTCAGCTTCGAGTACTTGAAGAGAGCTACAACTATGCCAATGGGAATTTGTCTTCCTGGCCCGTTTAAAGTTGTAATTTTTATTTTGAACTCATTTGGCAAACTCTAGCCTTTATTGTATCGATTATATATTGCATATCATGCATTAAATTGTGTGGTTAGGGTTAGATGAATGTTGGTGGATTATGGGTTGAAGAATTTCAACTCAAATATTGAAGGAAAAAGTCTACAACAAATGGAGCCCAAAGGAAGCCATGGCCCAAAGAAGAGCCCACATTTAAATGTATGATTTTGCAGGTACAAGAGTTAGTGGCAACATGGATTGATGATGTGGCAAGATTCCCTCCATTGATCCCTTTAGGCATGACATTCATCTCCTTTCTAGAATGTGTGCTTGTTTGCTTTCATCTTGGTCATCCATCATTTTTCATCCAATGGCCACCATTCATTCATCCTTATGGAAACCCATCCACCCTAGGATTTTCTATTTAAGCATAGGATTGGTGTTTGTAAACGACTTTTGCCAATTTATAAAATATCCCTTTTTGCTTTTTTTGAGGTGGTTAGCCTTGAGAGTTTTCCTTGATCTTTGGATCAAGTGGAGTAACCCTCCATTGTTAGCCTAGCCTTCGGGTTGCTAGGTTAACTCTTATGTTTTCTCTCGCCTCTCCATTGGGAGTAGGAGTTGAGGAAGAAAACCTAGGCCTACGGTGGTCGATTTTCCTCCAAAAAAATCGTTCACCCGAGAGCGTAAAACGTAAGATAGCTCTACGGGTCCGCCAAGGGTATTTCCTACTATTTCTTTTCTGCTTCATTTTCACACACCATCACCTTTATTTTCTTGTTATTATCATTCATCTCTTCATCATTTCACACACTCTTTCTCTTCATCTCTTTCTTTTATTTTCCTCCACATTTCATGTCATTATCATGCTTATAATATTCGGCCACCTTGCACTCACTTCACACTCATGCATTTAGTTATATTTCATGTCATTTTCTTCTCTTTATTTTAGATTTTGCATAACACTTGCACCCGAGCACATTTCCTATTTTTGTGTGTTATACACGGACCCTTCTCTAAGGGATCCCGTGTCACCATTTCAACGGCTGGCCTGGCTAGTTGATGAGACTTAGTAAAAAGGCACTTAATGTAAATAAGATGCAGCAATTTGAAGAAGAAAAATCACACAATGATCCTTCAGAACAAAGAGAAAATGGAAGGTGCAACAGTTTTTATGTGTGGAAGAATTGTACTAACATTCTCAGCATCCCAAACCCTGACAGTTTTATTGAACGAAGAAGTAGCAAGACGAGGCATGCTTGGACTGAAACGAACATCTTTGATCATGGATGAATGTCCTTCGAGAGAAGTTTTTGGCTTTAAATTTTTTGTATACCACAATACAGTCTATCATGCATAAATAGAGCAAGAACTAGTAAGAAAGAAACCCGAGAAAGCACTAGAAGTCTTTCAATCAGAATATGAACAAGACATTTGTCAACACTTTGGATAAAAGGCTATAATTGATGGGCAATTACCTCTTTATCATATACACCACTAGCTATAATTTTTCATCAAGAAAAGTGGCAACAGGAAACTTTAATTGAGCTGCTCGCACTGAATTTACTTCAATGAACGTTAAACTTGAAGTTTAAATACATCAGTTTTTGAGTTTTTCGAATTTAGAATTGTTGCTAAGATTTGTAGTTAGATTTAGGGTTCTTATTTCATGTAATTTTATTTATTTCATGTCCTGAATTTCTATTCCCAACACTGTTTAGCCCCTAGAGCAAATCATAGTAAGTTATGAAGTGAACAAGTTATGAAAATTCAACTCAGTTGTGTCAAGAATTAATAATATACAAGATTTACATCACCTTTGCTAGTATCTCGACCAATTGAATCTCTAAGATCTGTTTCATCATGGGATAAAAAAGACTCGACATCATCATTGAGATGTCCATCTTCTACAAATCGATCCATGTCAGGCTGCAATCCAAGAATTTTATCATCCCACTGCCAAAATGGAATTCCAAAAAGAATTCATAAAGACCCATTTTTTATTCCTTCATGAATACACAATTTTTTATTTACTCACATGATTTGATGGTGATATAAAAGTGTTTGGATTATCAGCACCAAACATCATCAGCTTGGAAGAACCACCATTCTAAGACATGGGAGGCATGGAGATCACGTCTCCAGGGGTATGAGTTGAAGGCGTTGAAGGCGCAGAACTTGGGGAATGGCCAGCTGTGCTGGCTGTTCCTGAGCTATTGGCAGGACCCAAAGATGACATTGGCTGTTTTCTCTTTCTCCCAGTCTGGTTTCTTGAAACCTTACTAGGCATTGATAAAAATTTATATGAAGACCAGAAGATGACACAACTATAGCTTGAGATTAACGCGTGGCAGACTCATGCCATGCTAGTTTTTTTTTTATAAGGATTAAATGGGCTCAGGCCAGAACTATGTTTCCATGGGCAGCAGGTTCTTTGAGTTTTTTTTTATGTGTAACTAGCGCCACAATGCTAGGCTAAGGACGGACCCAAGGGCCCGACCTCAGACCACCCAAATTTGGGTGAGCAGTGTAACCATGGAAGTGCGAAACAGAACTCACAACAAATACTAAATGGAGAAGCAATAAAAGTTTTACGGACCTGATCGGCACCTCGAAAGGAGTTAGACATGCTTCCATCCATGGTTACACAGCGAGCACCGCCAATTTTAGAATCTTGCTGGTGAATATTGAAATTTGAACTTTGTGATTGCCGATTGGAAAGAGCATGCTGCTGTTGTGGGTTATTGCTCTGTTGCTGCTGCTGTTGTATTTGAGCCATTTATAACCAGAGCAAAATAAAATGGTAAGAGTAAGGAATCTAGGAGCTTTGTTCAAATAGGCAAACAACTATGGCTTCCAATAAAAAAGTACAGCTAAAAACCTTATAGAACATCGGTATCTCCACGGGTCAACAGAGAACCACCAGCTTGCAGAGGAGATCCGACGTTGG
Source organism: Begonia masoniana (assembly GCA_022432975.1). Classification (NCBI taxonomy): domain Eukaryota; kingdom Viridiplantae; phylum Streptophyta; class Magnoliopsida; order Cucurbitales; family Begoniaceae; genus Begonia; species Begonia masoniana. Next base: position 35,830,125 of record CM039514.1, read on the forward strand.
CAACCACATCACTGATAGAATTTAACGGCCCATCCTTTCCAAGTCCCATGTTCCGACCGTTCACCAGTATTATCAATCTTCTACTTTCATCACTAGTAGATGGAGAAGTTAAATTTTGCTGTGCAAGCATGAAATGTTGCTGTTGAGATGCCAACATCTAGATTTGATGAAGTTGCTGAGGAGATTGTATGAAAGGTTTCTGTTGCTGAAGAAGCCCGGATCGAAGCTGATGAAAAAAAAGAAAAAATGTAAAACGGTTACTTTAAAAAAACCAAATAAAAGTAAGAGAAAAACCTATCAGCTTGTAAAATTACATGCATGAGTAGAAATTAAGGTCTTACTATAAGAGGTCGTCCTTTCAGAGTCAAATTATTGCCGGCGTGATTTGATCCAGACATAACGACATCCACAACGCGTTGAAAACAAGCATCCTTACCCAATAGCCTCAAAGAGATTATCGTAACCAAACACAACTTTTGTAGGAATAACCGCCTCAAGAAATTTTCGACAATGGAGTCATTACTATGTTGGAAAAATACTTTATTTCAGTGCAATGAAATAGTTAGATTCTAGAAATTCGTGTCAAATACTAGGAATACCCATCAATGATCCCTCTGGACCTGCTGCTCTTAGATTCAACACTGGGTTGATCTCTCGTTTTATGTCCTGAATTTTACATAAGGTCAGGTAAAAACGAAAAGGCCGGATAAACTGAATGACAACAAAGAAGTCTCATACCAGTGTGGAACTGGACAATTGCTGACCCCAAGCTAGTACCCGAGGAGACATTCCCCCAGCAGCCCCATGTTGAAAGAATAAAACACATTCTGGAAAGTTTGTATATTCCTCTCTTAACTATTTAAGCAGCAAACAGCAGCAAGATAGTGCGTTTATATAATATGTGTTGGGAATATTGTGCCCAACAAGCAAATGTTATGAACATTTTTATTGCTGTAATTAATAAATAAATTTTATGATTAATTTTTATGTTTGCATTATTAGATATGCTTTATAAATTCAAAGAAAAATTCTTGATTATTTGTGCAATTTTAAATTTACATATATGTTGATATATGTGGTATTAAATTTAAAAAGAAATAATCACAATAGTCCATGACTTATATTTGAAGTATAGGATCTTCAAATTAATAAAGTCATAAATACAGTTCACTTCGTTGAGAACGTATAGTCAAATCCCGACTATATATGTAGTGACATAAAGTGATTGTATTTTATATAACATGATTATATAGGACTGGACCAGATGAAATTATATTGTTCTTATAATATCCGTTAAATGAAGAACAATTAATTTTATCATAATGATGGTCATATATGTATGATCTTAATTCATTGTATTTAGTAGACTCCTATTTCATTTTAATTTATTCTTTGATTTACTCGGTACAGTCTTGCATGAGTTGCATTACATAAACCTTGTATTTTGAAAATAAATTAAATGAGTAGCTGGGAATGCTAATATTGATATAATGAAATCCATAATAGAAGATTCCCTTGTTTGTTAGTTCAGGGATTGAATAATTAGCGCGCAAATTCATAAATGTTATGAATTAATTATTCAATCAAGAACTAATGGTAGTCAAAGATAAAGATGTAATATGAGAGGTTAACGGATTTTATACCTAGCTCTATTACGAATCTTAATGGAGGATTAATACATATGTAATGACTATATCAATGGACATTACTTTGAGTAAATATACTCTATAGTTCTAAGAGTGCAACTCTAGGTATTTAGTGGAATTACTCTAGAGTTAATAATTGTGTTACTTAATATAAAGAGTTTATATTAATTAACAAATATTATTGGAGCTTAAAACTATAGGTCCATCGGTCCCTCTGTTATCTTATATCACTATTTAATTTCCATATTATAAGAATAAATATATAAATGATTAATAATGATTAATCATTTATAAACACTCAAATGAATATATTGTTATTCAAAATATATAAATAGTTTTAATATTTTGAATTCAAAATAAAATATCTCATTAGATGAGTTATTTTTAGGGATTTGAATTAGATTTGAAGAATCTCATCAGATGAGATTTGATCTTCAAATTTAAAGTGGTTATGTAACAAACTATCAAATCAGATTTTTGAAATTTGAATAAAAATATATTTGGAAAATCTGATCAAATTAGATTTGATCTACAGTTGACTTATAGTTTGTTTACTATTTAAAAGTAGATCTGAAGAATCTCATAAGATGAGATTATCTTGAAAAGTAGTTTTCATAAATATATTCTAAAAACTATTTTTAGATTATATGATTAATTGATAAATTGATTTATTAGATAAATCAACTGCTAATCAAATTAGATTTGATTAGATAAGATTTATTTTTTTAAATCTGAAAAATTATTTTATAATAGATCTATAAAATTGTCAAATGTGATTTGACAGAAACAACTGAGATAACGATTGAAAACAAATCCCTAGAGAAAAAAGGTGTGACCTTTCCGTTTTCGATTTTAGAAAATCATTTTCTAAGATCGAAGAGAGACGTCTCATGTGTTGAGAACACATCTCTCTAGAAATATAAGAGTGTATTATTCTTGTAAGAGAGATGCCCACTCGTCGGGAAATTTTGAAGTGTAAAGATCTTCAGAGAAGACTCGACGGTTTCAAAGTCTTCGGAGAAAAATACCTGATCCTGAGTTAAAGCTGTTAAGATCAGACGGGAGTACCTGAGTAAAAGCGTTGCTCCAAAAAGGTATCTTCTTTTATTATTTCACAATCTAAATTCTAATAATTTTTCTCAATGTAAATTGTTTACATTTTGAAAAATTACATATTTCTCAAAAATGATTTCTTTTAGACTAACGATCCAACTTATGGTTTTTGATGATTTTAAAATAGTTTTAAAGTCACAGGGTAACGCATGTCACTATTATTATGAATAATAGTGAATTCCGCCATGCGTAGGAACCCGCGAAATCCAAGAATATGGACACCTGAATACGACGAGGACACGAGAACAAGGAGGAGGAGATTACAGAGAGAGAAGAATCTACAGAAATATAACAGACTCTTGGACCAGCTGGAGCAAACCTAAACCCGGTCTGAGCTAGCTGGTTTAACACATGTAAAACTTACCTTAAATTTTTTCATTAGTAAATCAAATTGTTCATTGGTGAATTTCACATTATAATCAACACCTGATGTCCCATCAGACAAATGACTATAAATTCTTCCATAAAGAAGCAATTTTCTGTGAGAAAGATAATCATTGAAACTATTCATGAAATAATTAGAAATAAGTTTTCAAAACAAAAATATCTAGAACCTCAATAATTGCAACACAGATAGATCAGTTCTATACAATTGCATGTAACCATTAGGAGAACACACCCTGATGGCTGGCCACTTGCTGCAGTTGACTTGAGTACTGCACCGTGATTTGGATCTGATAGCTGCCCCACATTTTCCCCATATCGTTGCTGCAAAAGTTTTGAATTTTCTTAAACATGAAATGGGTAATGAGAAGTCTAAAAAATCCAACCAATTGACATACCTTTATAGTTGCTTCATCAAGAGAGTCTCTCTGAGGAGGGAATTTCACTCTTTCCTTGTACATCTTTGTACCCACAGCATTTGCAGTTCCAAGGGTTTCTCGTAAATGAGGATCATTTCCCACGAGCCCATTAGAATTTCCATTTAAGAGGTCAGCTCCATCTCTTCGCTGTTGATGTTGGGCCTGTGTTTGTTGTTGTTGCTGTTGTTGTCATCTCTGTCATAAGAGCTGCTGCATTTGCATGTGAAGTTGTTGTTGCTGCTGATGTGGAGATTGTTGAGGTTGTTGGTGCTGTGGGTGTTATTGTTGTTGTTCCCTTGCTTTAATTAGTTGTGTCTGTCATATTGACAGTTCAAAAGTTTTAATAGGTCAGAGGTAATGTGTTCAACAGATAAGATCATCTTTGCCAAGAGATTATGAAGATTAGACCAATTTCCAAGCAAAGCAAAACATCAGAAAAAGTTATTTGTTTTGGTGTTTTTACATTTGAAATACCAGTGCACAAACGTTCAATGCTTGTGCATGTCGTCAGATGATATATGTGCAAGTTATTATGCTATACATTTGTAACACCCGACAAAAAAAATGTACCATGCACTTTAAATTCGGTATTTGATAAATTATGCTGTTTTAACTAGAATTAAGGAAGAACAGTAGGAATTTATTTTGTCTATGATTTGATTTATCATAGAAATTGGAAAAGTGAAGATTTAGTGTTTGACTTAGAAAAAAAAAGGAATGGATGAAAGTTTGTGGTGCTGGTGTTAATGTTCAACCATGGGAAGGGAAACAAATGATTTATTTAGTTAGCTTGGAAATCAACTTATAATTAGAACCTAATAAGTTAGGTGGGAAAAAGTTAGTTGATGAGGTGTTCCAATGGAAAAGAAACACCTCATCAATGGTTCAACACTTACTCTTTTAACTGTTTAATTAATGAAAACAAAACCTCATCAGGAAAGCTACCACCCACGAAGCTCCTCCTCCATTGCAGATCGTCTTCTTCCTCCAAAAGCTTCTTCTTTTCATAAAAGGATCAAGGTAAGTGTATTCTAGCTTAATATTTTTATAAAAGATCAAGATTTATATTGTAAGTTGTGGATTGTTTAATGATTTGGAAAAACCTTAATTTATGGCTCACGTCAATGGCCGGAGATTTTTATATTTTTGATTGTTTCAAAGGTGATTGGAAGAGAATGCATGATTATGGAGGAAAATGATGAATAGTTGAATGGTGGTTTACAAAACAGTTCGGTTTTGGCCAATTTCTGTTATGCTGTTGAAGTGGGTTATAAATTATACTTGACCATTAGAAACTAGACATTTTAAAATTTGCATAACATCTTGAATCATCAAATTCGGACCTATATTCGATTTGTTATGAATTTTTGAACTTGGTTGATGTTTGATGTAAAACTTTGGGAAATTGATAAAACATGGCAGGTCTGGATTTTATTTATTTTGGCCAAGTTGTTTGTGGTGAATTGATAGATGAATTTAAACATCTGAAAATAGACATCCTAAGTTTTGCGTAGAATTTTGAATCGACGAGTTCAGATATGTGTACGATTTATGGTGAATTTTTGATGTAGTAGTTAATGAAATCTGGAATTTAAGAAAAATAATAGGTCAAGTTTGGTTTTGCACCATTTCGGCTAAGTTAATAATATTGGTTTGTTAAATGGTTTTAGCTATTAAAAACTAGATTTCTCAAGGTTTAAATAGCATCTTGAATCATCGGATTCAGATATATATATATATCTGATTTATTATAAATTTTTGAATCTATTGTACAAAAAACTGGAAAATTCCTGGAGCAGTTCGATTTTGGTAACTCCGAACCAATTGAGAGTTTTGATTGATAAATTGATCTTAGAATGTTAAAATAGACTCTTTAACGAGTCCATAGCCTTTAAAATTTCCAAATTCGGATGTGTGAAGTAAAATATATGAATTTTTTAAGTTATGTCAAATTATAGTTGAATTCCGAAAAGGGGTTATGGAATGGTTATTTGAAACCATTTGGTAGGGATGATTAATTTTGATTTAGGAACATATATGTTATACTTGTGAAGCATTTGGATTTGGGAATGTATATAATTGGATATTTTCATGGACTTAAATTTGTACGTTGCATTATTGTGAAGTTAATGATGGATTTGACTTATTTTAGGTTTTCAAGTCTCCAAGAATAAGTGATTAATTGCCTTAAATTCTGCTCATGACGTCAGATAAGTGTATGTTTGTCACGACCCTTAATCGTAACCTACTTCCCGTACCATCATTTCTATATATATATATATATATATATATTTTTAAAACACTTCACTAACTCTCATAAGAAACTAATTAAATATAACTTAAATAAACTAAAACAATTAAATTCTATGGGAGGGCAAAACCGTAAAGCAGCAATAAATAATGAGGGGCGATCGGTCCCTGCTTCACAAGAGACCGATCGCTGGTCATCAAATAGCAGGGCCGACTAGTCGCCCCAGCTGGCCAGCGACTGATCGCTGGCCTGATGACCAGGAGGGGCGATTGGTCGCCCCTCACTTCAGGACCCTCAGCGATCAGTCGCTGGTCCTATAACATAGAGGGGCAACTGATCGCCCCTCACTCCCTTTACGCCAGCGCCCGATCGCTTTATACCTTCACCTCATATCCTTCCATTCTCTCTGCATTCTCTCTGTAATAAAGGGCTCTCTGGAAATTAAGGATTCCATAGAGCAAACACTTAGCTATTTTATTTAGGAATGCTCTCTGGAATCACGGATTCCAGAGAGCAAACACTACCTTTCTTCAATATCCCCTGCACATCACACACTTAAATTTTACATACTAAACACCTCAAAATTTCCCAAATGTTTAACTCAAAGCATACTCCTAAACCAAATTAAAACGTGATGTAACGCCCCGAGTTATCTGAACCCGGTTCGCTACTCATTACTTGACCATGACTAAGAAATTTTAAATAAATTTAAAACTTCATTCGACATACAAAATTTGACGTTTACTAAACGTTCAAAACATTTGAAAACTTTGCAGCGGAAAAATTATTTAAAACTACAATGGGGTTAAACCAGCGGTGAAAATATTGTTGGAAAGATTAATGGAAATATTTCAAGTGTCCGGTCAAAAGAATTAAGGTTTTAAGTGATAGACTACTCAAGGAATTACAAAAGTCGAATTCATCTGCCGATGACAAAGTCAACAGAAGAAGCAGAAGTAGAAAACCAAAGGCTTCTGCCGATGACGTCTACACGACTTCACCCACAACTTCATCTGCCGATGAAGTCGTGAGAGCTTCATACACCACTTCATCTGCCGATGAAGTCAACATAATTTCATCTGCCGATGAAGTCAGCGCAATTTCATCTCTCAATAGATAAACACACGACATCTTCCGATAACAACAATATGACTCCTTCCGATAGAATTAAAACATACACTACATCTTCCGATTCACTAAACGACAAACAGATTACTCTACATCTTCCGATTCACTAAACGACAAACAGATTACTCTACATCTTCCGATTCGCTAAACGACAAACCCCCTTAACTCTCTCAGACTACACCTGCCGACACGTGCTTCTCACACGACTCCTTAAGGCATTTGCCGATAGACTTTCATCTTCCGACAGACTGACACACCACATCTACCGATAGACTTCTTTCTTCCGATAGACATCAACACGATTTCCTTCCACAGAACGCAATAAACCTCTACACATATCCACTGATACAAAAATTATTCAATTCCTACCAATGGACTAAACAACCTGTCTATAACCCGAGAAAACTTCGACTATCTAACAGACTTAAAACATTTTACCAAAAATCCATTCATAACACTCCAAGTCATTGTATTGATCAAAATCAGTAAAAACATGAAAATCAGAAATTCTCGAAAACAAAGTCAAATAGCTGTAATCTCATTTACTAAAAAAAAAACTTCATATACTCGATTAAATCATTATCCACTAAACCTCCACATCTGTAGACAACATGCTAAACCGCCCCATCAGTTACCATGCCGAAGCCTGAATGCACTCCTCCAACGTCCACTATTCCTCAACACGATCAGGAGACACACCTGCTAACACTTCTTCACCTACATCACAAAACTCATCTATTAGCCTAATGCTAAGTAAGTAAAGCAGTATATGAATGAAGTAAAATGCTGAACTTAAACTCCTAAATATGCAGTTTCTATTTTTCTCATATCAGTGGCATACGCATTCGTTCATAACATGATCTGATCCCATAGTTCCCTTGGGAGTGGGATCAATTCTCCCAATGTCTACATCCTCCTACTTAATTAAGGGGCAGATGAATTCCCTTAACACTTGATCTGATCCCATGGTTCCCTTGGGAGTGGGATCAATTCTCCCAATGTCTAAATCCCTTCATAAGTTAAGGGGTGGATTAGTTCCCTTAATAGCTTGTCTGTCGCATACAGTTCATACCTTACCATTCCTTACATGAAATTCATTTTCGTAACTTTTAACAAAACATGATGCATGGACAATAGAAACATTCAAGCATACATAAACCTACTGTTTTGTGATGTAGGCCCGAAGGCACAAGCAACTTACCTGGCTCCTGGAAATCTGTCTGGTTGCTAGCTACTTCGGAGGTCTGTTCACCTAAGTTCATACAGAATATAAATCAAGGCTTCACTAAACCTTTCAAAATATCAAACAGCGGTTCGAGAAATCTAGTTAGAAACTCTACTACCCGAGCATTCCTACTTATCGCTAAAACCCGAATCTACACTCAATCTCAGCATCCTCAAAATCCTCACATTGCAATCCTCCAGGCATTTCACCACTATACCACAAGAGAAATAAGGAAAAGAAACTTACCTAAGTCGAAGGAGAACCGAGCGAGGAGAATCGCCTAGAGAGCTCGGCTGCTTGAGCTGAAAGTTTCCGAAGAGAAGAGTATGAGAGGGGAGTGGCGGCTACAGTGCAATAAACCCAACCCTTATCCTTAAATACGTTACCCAACTTTTGAACATTGTACATAATCCATTAGAACATTCGTGACATAATCCATTAGAACATTCGTGACATAATCCATTAGAACATTCGTGACATAATCCATTAGAACATTCGTGACATAATCCATTAGAACATTCGTGACATAATCCATTAGAACATTCGTGACATAATCCATTAGAACATTCGTGACATAATCCATTAGAACATTCGTGACATAATCCATTAGAACATTCGTGACATAATCCATTAGAACATTCGTGACATAATCCATTAGAACATTCGTGACATAATCCATTAGAACATTCGTGACATAATCCATTAGAACATTCGTGACATAATCCATTAGAACATTCGTGACATAATCCATTAGAACATTCGTGACATAATCCATTAGAACATTCGTGACATAATCCATTAGAACATTCGTGACATAATCCATTAGAACATTCGTGACATAATCCATTAGAACATTCGTGACATAATCCATTAGAACATTCGTGACATAATCCATTAGAACATTCTAGAACCCATACACGAGTCGTCATGCCAAGCCAAAACACCCCGTCGCCACGATCCTCGCCCCTCGACCACCTAGACATTTTCATCCAGAGGGAGATCCTCACCTTCGTTATCGTCACCTACATCATACGATAAATCCATTAAGCCTAATGCTTAGTAAGGAGCGCACTAAACATAACATTACATATATGCATGACATTTAAAAAACATGTACATTTTTGTTCATATCCTTAACCGTTAATTATTTGTCTATACATTAGGCCATTGTCTTATCCCGTGAGAACATACATAACTTAAAATTCGTGACATAATCCATTAGAACATTCGTGACATAATCCATTAGAACATTCGTGACATAATCCATTAGAACATTCGTGACATAATCCATTAGAACATTCGTGACATAATCCATTAGAACATTCGTGACATAATCCATTAGAACATTCGTGACATAATCCATTAGAACATTCGTGACATAATCCATTAGAACATTCGTGACATAATCCATTAGAACATTCGTGACATAATCCATTAGAACATTCGTGACATAATCCATTAGAACATTCGTGACATAATCCATTAGAACATTCGTGACATAATCCATTAGAACATTCGTGACATAATCCATTAGAACATTCGTGACATAATCCATTAGAACATTCGTGACATAATCCATTAGAACATTCGTGACATAATCCATTAGAACATTCGTGACATAATCCATTAGAACATTCGTGACATAATCCATTAGAACATTCGTGACATAATCCATTAGAACATTCGTGACATAATCCATTAGAACACACATCATTCGGAATTCATCATCGTTCTTTTAATTTAACATTTCATAAAACATGCTCATAAAAATTCGTATGCACTTTAATAAAACATGATGCATGAGGGACGACATACGTAAGGAAAACACTTATCAAACGACCACTAACTACTCATTTGAGCGCTACTCTAAGCTACCCGTCTCACCCCCATCCCTTGATCTACCTAACTTCATCACCGTAAACATTATCAACATCGTCCTGACGTAGGGCCTTAGGGGCCGGAAAGCCTAACACTCACTTACCTGGCTTCCTAGATATGTCGAACACCGTCCTTTGAGCTTGGGTTACCTAAAACATTTAACGAAACATTATTAATATCGAATCTCAAACACTAAATCTAAACCAATCTACTGCCCGAGTTAGAACGAATTCTTCCAAAACTCTAGTTCACTTCAATGATCATAAATACATCAATATCAGGCATTGATTTCATCAAACTTTCGATTTCTCCTAAAACCAATAATTTTCTCAACAAACCCTAATCCGAAAATAACCCTAAAATAGCTATAAAACCAACCCAAGGTATAGAACTTACGTAGGGTGTCGATTTGGGGAAGAAAACTGGAAGGGAAACGTCGAAAATCGGAAGAGAGATCGAAGGTTGAAGGATCGGCAATGGAGAGGCAGAAATCGCCAGAGAGAAGGGAGGCGTCGGGCTTCTGGAGAAAATGAAATGAGAAAGAAAGAAAGAAAGAAAGAGGGGTTTTCTGTTTAATTAAAAAAAATTGATTTCCTAATTACCGTTTTGCCCTTAGTTAAATTCCTTAGCTGAACTCGTCGTTTAGTCCATCGATTTAATTTCTCCAAAATCCCCTTATTTCTCCAAATATTTCTATTTATTTCTAGGGTCCTAACGAAACTTCCCGTTCCTTAATCGGACCTAATTTACTATTTCTACGAATTATAGCTCTATAATCCTTAAATATTAAAACTTAAAAAAACCTAAACTCAAAATCCTTAAAACGAAATTCTCGGGCGTTACATCCTACCCTCCTTATTTAGAATTTTGTCCCCAAAATTACATACCTGAACAATTCTGGATATTTGTCCATCATGTCCTGTTGTCGCTCCCACGTTGCTTCCTCCACGCTTTGATTTCTCCACAGTACCTTAACAAGAGGGATTGACTTATTACGCAGGACTTTAACCGATGACTCCAAAATCTGTATCGGCCTCTCTTCGTAGGCCAAGGTCGGCCGTATCTCAAGATCAACTGATTCCACCACATGCGTTGGATCCCGTACACACTTTCTTAACATCGACACGTGGAAGACATTATGCACGCCCTCCATAGACAACGGCAATTGAGGCTGTAACGCCCCGGGTTATCTGAACCCGATTCGTTACTCATACACAGACGTAACTTAGAAATTTTAGATTTAATTTAAAGCTTTGCTCAAGGGCCAAAACTCGATGTTTTCTAAAATCTCAAACGTTTAAATTCTTGCAGCAGAAATCATTTGAACAATAATAAAGTTAACCAGATTGTGAAACCTTGTCAAAATAATCAGGTGAAATGTAAGAAATAATCGGCCAAAAGGAATAGAAGTTTAAATCATAAAATACGTGAGAAGTTGCAGAAGTCAAAAGCACCTGCCGGTGAATAAAGTCAACGGAAAAGCGGAGACAACAAATAGAAGGCTTCTACCGATGACTTGGACCATAGGAGTTAGAAACAAAACTTATCTCGATTGAATGTATCTGCCGATGACGTCAGCAGGAAGTGATAAACACACAGACGTCTCTCGGTGAATTGCACCTGCCGATGACGTCAGCACGACTTCATCTGCCGATGAAGCCCAACATAGCTTCATCTGTCGATGACATCAGCACGACTTCATCTGCCGATGAAGCCAACATAACTTCATCTGCCGATGGATAACAACTTAACTTCATCTGCCGATGAAGCCAATATAACTTCATCTGCCGATGGATTACAACTTAACTTCATCTGCCGATGAAGCCATCATAACTTCATCTGCCGATGAAGCCAACATAACTTCATCTGCCGATGAAGCCAACATAACTTCATCTGCCGATGGATTACAACTGTCGACGGAAAACAATAACTTAACCTCTACCGATAAACATCATTTACCGATAGAGAACAAAATGACATTTTGACTACTTATTATTATACGATACGACTCTAGATATATATAAAGAAACTTTCCCACTTCTTTGAAAATATTCAGAAACAACTCAAATCATTTCGCTACTCATATCTAGTGTTAAACCAACAGAAATTCCATTATCTGGAAAGTTCCAAAAATACTTTTGAAAGCATCAAAACAACTCCTAAAATCAGAAGGTCTAACATACTCAAAGTGAAGCCATTGTCTACTAAACCTTTACAACCATTGACACCCGTTAAACCGCCCCATCAGATGCCAGACCGAGACATAGCCGTGCTCCTCCAACCACATCTACTCAATTATGCTCTCAGGGAAATCACCTGTAGTATCCTCAACACCTACATCACAAAACTCACCTATTAGCCTAATGCTAAGCAAGTAAAGCATTAATGATATGATATATTAAAACACAATTCCTGAATATGCAGTCTCTAATTTCTCAGCTCAGTTGCTCATCGTTCATATACTGATCTGATCCCTCAGTTCCCTTGGGAGTGGGATCAACTCTCCCAATGTAATAAATCCTCTACTCGATTAAGGGGCGGATTACTTCCCTTAATAGCTACTCTGATCCCTCAATTCCCTTGGGAGTGGGATCAATTCTCCCAATGTAATAAATCCCTTCATAAGTTAAGGGGTGGATTAGTTCCCTTAATAGTTTGTCTGTCGCATACAGTTCATACCTTACCATTCCTTGCATGAAAATTCATTTTCGTATCCTTTTGAAAACATGATGCATGACATACAAAAACATTCAAACATGCATAAACCTACTGTTTTGTGATGTAGGCCCGAAGGCACAAGCAATACTTTACTTACCTGGCTCCTGGAAATCTGTCTGGTTGTTAGCTACTTCGGAGATCTGTTCACCTAAGTTCATACAGAATATAAATCAAGGCTCCACTAAACCTTACCAAAAATCAAACAGAGGTTCGGGAAATCTGGTTAGAAACTCTAATTTCCGAGCATTCCCATTTATCACTCAAACCCGAAACTACACTCAATCTCAACACCCTCAAAACCCTCACATTGCAACCCCTCAGGCATTTAATCACTATACCACAAGAGAAATAAGGAAAAGAAACTTACCTAAGTCGAAGGAGAATCGGGCGAGGAAAATCGCCTAGAGAGCTCGACTGCTTGAGCTTAAAACCGAGAAAGGAAAATAAGGTACAGTGGCGGCTAATCCTCACTAAACTTTCCTTTAAATACGTTATTCCTTTTTACTATCCAATTACTATTCTGCCCTCACTTAATTCCACAATAACCTAGTCAATATATTTCTCAATTCCTCCATAGGATTTATTCATCTCTATTTGATAAATTATTTTAATTGTAGTAAAACCGGGTGCTACAATCTACCCTCCTTAAAAGAATTTTGTCCTCAAAATTCAGTACCTGAATAACTCTGGATGTTGATCCATCATATCTTGCTGGCGCTCCCAGGTTGTCTCTTCTATGTTCTGGTTGTGCCATAGGATTTTTACCAGTGGAACTTCTTTGTTGCGCAATACCTTCATTGCATAATTTAGAATTTTCACTGGTTTCTCCTCATAGGTAAGGGTAGGATGAACCTCAAAGTCTTGCTGTTCCACGACTTGGTTTGGGTCCCTTAAGCACTTTTTCAACATGGAAACATGGAATACATCATGTATCCCTCCCATAGAAGCGGGCAGTTGCAACTGATAAGCTGTCTTCCCAATCCTTTTCAGAATTGAGAAAGGTCCAATGAATCTAGGATTTAGCTTGCCTCTCTTTCCAAATCTCACAACCCCTTTAAATGGTGACACCTTAAGGAAAACTTCATCACCAACCTCAAATTCCAGTTCTCTTCTTCTTTTGTCTGCATAACTTTTCTGCCGACTTTGAGCTGTCAAGATTCTCTGTCGGATAAGGGCAACCTTCTCCACCGTCTGCTGCACAAAGTCAGGACCAAGTAATTGAGCTTCGCCAACTTCATCCCAGTACAAAGGAGATTTGCATTTGCGTCCATACAATGCTTCATATGGTGCAATGCCTATTGTTGCTTGAAAACTGTTATTGTAAGAGAACTCGACCAGTGGTAAATATTTACTCCAAGATCCTTGAAAATCTAATATGCATGTACGGAGCATATCCTCTAACGTTTGAATAGTCCTTTCGGATTGTCCATCTGTTTGGGGGTGGAAAGCTGTGCTAAAACTAAGCTGTGTTCCCATAGCCTTGTGCAAACTTTTCCAAAACTTAGATGTAAATCTGGAGTCCCGATCTGAAACTATGGTGCTAGGAACTCCATGCAATCTAACCACTTCATGCACATAAAACTCAGTAAGTTGATCCATCGAGTAAGTCATCTTTATAGGCAGAAAATGGGCTGATTTGGTTAAACGGTCAACTATCACCCATATAGCATCATGTCCTTTTATTGTTCTAGGCAATCCTACTACAAAGTCCATTGTCACTTGTTCCCATTTCCATTCAGGGATTGGCAAGGGTTGTAATGTCCCTGCAGGTCTCTGATGCTCAGCCTTAACTTGCTGACAGATTAAACATGATCCTACATACTCCGCCACATTTCTTTTCATATTAGGCCACCAGTAGTGTTGTTTAAGATCCCTGTACATCTTAGTACTTCCAGGATAGACAGAGAGTCTAGATGAATATGCCTCAGATAGAATTTCCTTTCGAAGTTCAACATTAGCTGGAACAAACCATCTATTTCTAAACTTAAGGATTCCATCGGCAGAATGGTTAAAATCTGGTTTGTCTGTAGTATCCATGCTTAACTTGTACATTTTACACTCATCGTCATCTATCTGAGCTTCCTTTATTTTCTCTAAAATGGTAGGCTTCAAAGTTAAAGCTGAAAGTATGGCTGATACACTGGATACTACTTCTAGATTAAACTTTTGGAATTCTGACTCTAAGGCCAATGGCATATTGAAAATTGTAGTTGGGGTTGAGGTTGATATCCTGCTCAAAGCATCTGCCACTACATTTGCCTTGCCGGGGTGATATTTTATTTCAAAGTCGTAATCCTTGACAAATTCCAGCCACCGTCTTTGCCTCATATTTAGTTCCTTTTGTGTGAAAATATACTTCAGGCTCTTATGATCTGAAAATATCTCACAAGGTTGTCCATACAAGTAATGCCTCCAGATCTTTAATGCAAACACTACAGCTGCTAATTCTAAGTCGTGGGTAGGGTAGTTCTTCTCATGTGTTTTCAACTGTCTAGAGGCATAAGCTATTACTCTACCACTCTGCATTAACACACCACCAAGACAAATTTTGGATGCATCACAATAAATACTAAATTTACCATCTTCGGTTGGAAGGGTCAAAATTGGAGCATTGGTTAGTTTCTGTTTCAAGGTCTGGAAACTATGTTCACATTCATCAGTCCATATATACTTCACATTTTTCCTTGTCAACTTAGTAAGGGGTGTAGTAGATTGTAGCACCCGGTTTTACTACAATTAAAATAATTTATCAAATAGAGATGAATAAATCCTATGGAGGAATTGAGAAATATATTGACTAGGTTATTGTGGAATTAAGTGAGGGCAGAATAGTAATTGGATAGTAAAAAGGGATAACGTATTTAAAGGAAAGTTTAGTGAGGATTAGCCGCCACTGTACCTTATTTTCCTTTCTCGGTTTTCAGCTCAAGCAGCCGAGCTCTCTAGGCGATTTTCCTCGCCCGATTCTCCTTCGACTTAGGTAAGTTTCTTTTCCTTATTTCTCTTGTGGTATAGTGATTAAATGCCTGAGGGGTTGCAATGTGAGGGTTTTGAGGGTGTTGAGATTGAGTGTAGTTTCGGGTTTGAGTGATAAATGGGAATGCTCGGGTATTAGAGTTTCTAACCAGATTTCCCGAACCTCTATTTGATTTTTGGTAAGGTTTAGTGGAGCCTTGATTTATATTCTGTATGAACTTAGGTGAACAGATCTCCGAAGTAGCTAACAACCAGACAGATTTCCAGGAGCCAGGTAAGTAAAGTATTGCTTGTGCCTTCGAGCCTACATCACAAAACAGTAGGTTTATGCATGTTTGAATGTTTTTGTATGTCATGCATCATGTTTTCAAAAGGATACGAAAATGAATTTTCATGCAAGGAATGGTAAGGTATGAACTGTATGCGACAGACAAACTATTAAGGGAACTAATCCACCCCTTAACTTATGAAGGGATTTATTACATTGGGAGAATTGATCCCACTCCCAAGGGAATTGAGGGATCAGAGTAGCTATTAAGGGAAGTAATCCGCCCCTTAATCGAGTAGAGGATTTATTACATTGGGAGAGTTGATCCCACTCCCAAGGGAACTGAGGGATCAGATCAGTATATGAACGATGAGCAACTGAGCTGAGAAATTAGAGACTGCATATTCAGGAATTGTGTTTTAATATATCATATCATTAATGCTTTACTTGCTTAGCATTAGGCTAATAGGTGAGTTTTGTGATGTAGGTGTTGAGGATACTACAGGTGATTTCCCTGAGAGCATAATTGAGTAGATGTGGTTGGAGGAGCACGGCTATGTCTCGGTCTGGCATCTGCTGGGGCGGTTTAACGGGTGTCAATGGTTGTAAAGGTTTAGTAGACAATGGCTTCACTTTGAGTATGTTAGACCTTCTGATTTTAGGAGTTGTTTTGATGCTTTCAAAAGTATTTTTGGAACTTTCCAGATAATGGAATTTCTGTTGGTTTAACACTAGATATGAGTAGCGAAATGATCTGAGTTGTTTCTGAATATTTTCAAAGAAGTGGGAAAGTTTCTTTATATATATCTGGAGTTGTATCGTATAACAATAAGTAGTCGAGATGTCATTTTGTTCTCTATCGGTAAATGATGTTTATCGGTAGAGGTTAAGTTATTGTTATCCATCGGCAGATGAAGTTATATTGGCTTCATCGGCAGATGAAGTTATGTTGGCTTCATCGGCAGATGAAGTTATATTGGCTTCATCGGCAGATGAAGTTATGTTGGCTTCATCGGCAGATGAAGTTATATTGGCTTCATCGGCAGATGAAGTTATATTGGCTTCATCGGCAGATGAAGTTATATTGGCTTCATCG
The DNA here is from genome assembly GCA_022432975.1 of Begonia masoniana. Lineage (NCBI taxonomy): Eukaryota > Viridiplantae > Streptophyta > Magnoliopsida > Cucurbitales > Begoniaceae > Begonia > Begonia masoniana. The sequence goes on from CM039514.1 coordinate 35,847,227, forward strand.
GCAGATGAAGTTATATTGGCTTCATCGGCAGATGAAGTTAAGTTGTAATCCATCGGCAGATGAAGTTATATTGGCTTCATCGGCAGATGAAGTTATGTTGGCTTCATCGGCAGATGAAGTTATGATGGCTTCATCGGTAGATGAAGTTAAGTTGTAATCCATCGGCAGATGAAGTTATATTGGCTTCATCGGCAGATAAAGTTAAGTTGTAATCCATCGGCAGATGAAGTTATATTGGCTTCATCGGCAGATGAAGTTAAGTTGTTATCCATCGGCAGATGAAGTTATGTTGGCTTCATCGGCAGATGAAGTCGTGCTGATGTCATCGGCAGATGAAGCTATGTTGGCTTCATCGGCAGATGAAGTCGTGCTGACGTCATCGGCAGGTGCAATTCACCGAGAGACGTCTGTGTGTTTATCACTTCCTGCTGACGTCATCGGCAGATACATTCAATCGAGATAAGTTTTGTTTCTAACTCCTATGGTCTACGTCATCGGCAGAAGCCTTCTATTTGTTGTCTCCGCTTTTCCGTTGACTTTATTCACCGGCAGGTGCTTTTGACTTCTGCAATTTCTCACGTATTTTATGATTTAAACTTCTATTCCTTTTGGCCGATTATTTCTTACATTTCACCTGATTATTTTGACAAGGTTTCACAATCTGGTTAACTTTATTATTGTTCAAATGATTTCCGCTGCAAGAATTTAAACGTTTGAGATTTTAGAAAACATCGAGTTTTGGCCTTTGAGCAAAGCTTTAAATTAAATCTAAAATTTCTCAGTTACGTCTGTGTATGAGTAACGAATCGGGTTCAGATAACCCGGGGCGTTACAGATGGTATCAGAGACATTCAGTTAAACCATTCAGAAGATTACTCATCAGTGCCAACCGTCGCATGGAAGTACTCCAACAACTGTAAGTGTTTATGTTAGCTTAGTTATAAGATGTTTATGAGAATAGTTAACTTTGTGCAGAACCTTAGATAAATGGCTAGACGACCAGGGAGACCAAGAGTACCTAGGGAGATGCCAAACTTGAGGAGTGAAGAAGATTCAATTGTAATTAGACAGCTGACGGAGTTGATGCGTCAGCAGACTGATATTGTGCGACAGCAGTCCAACCAGTTAGGAGTGTTATTGAGTCGGGAAACACAAGGAAGTGCCAACTCGGGTCACGTCAATGAGCATTCAGGAGACAGATTTCGTAGGCTGCAACCGCCCACCTTTGATGGAAAGTCATCTAACCCGATCGTTGTTGAAGAATGGCTTCGAAAGATTGAGAGCATGTTCAGATGCGCCAATGTTGGAGACGGAGAAAAGGTCACTTTGGCAACGTTTCATCTGGCCGGTGATGCTCAACTTTGGTGGGAATCGCTGGAGATCACCACCGATATTCTGACCATGTCCTGGTCCCAATTCAAGGAAGTTTTCTATGAGAAATACTTTAGCACCACTGTCCAGAACGCAAAAAAGGTAGAGTTTTTAAGCTTGAAACAGTCGGGGTCTGTGGCAGAGTACAACAGGCAATTTGAGTCTCTGTCAAGGTTTGCTGGACACCTTGTTCATAGGAGTGAGGATAAGGTATTTCAATACATACAAGGTCTAAAGCCAGAGATTTACAGAGGAGTGAAGTATTCTGGCATTAAAGGTTTGTCATACAATGAAGTGGTGTCCACTGCATTGGAGGCAGAAGAAGCAAAAATGAAGTGTGCTGGACTCAAGGAAGCTCCGCGAAAGTTCTTTCAGCCACACCAACAGAGAGGGATAAAGAGGCCTACTGAAGGCCAGAGTGGTCAAGGTTCCGGAAAGAAGATACCGGATGCCAAGAAATTTCCTCAGTGTATGAAGTGTTTGAAGAATCACCTGGGCGAGTGTAGGCTTGTGTCTGGTAAGTGTTTTAACTGTGAAGAGTTTGGGCACTCGTTCAAAGATTGCCCGAAGCCCAGAGTCCTGCGATGTTTCAACTGCAGTAAGACTGGCCATGTCATCAGAGACTGCCCAATGTTGAAGAATGGCCCTATTAAGATAAAGCCGAGAATATTCTCCATGATGGAGTCGGGTGAAGAGGACCAGCCTGCTGTTGTGTCAGGTACTATATTGGTTAATTCTATGCCTGCTTTTACCTTGCTAGATTCAGGTGCAACGCATTCTTTTGTTGCGTCTACCTTTGTTGATAAGTTAGAGGTACAATCCACACCTTCTAGGCATGTATTCAATGTTGGCTTACCCTCTGGTGAACATTTACATTCTAACCAAGTATTGCATAATTGCATAGTGTTAGTAGGAGACAAGAATCTATCTGCTGATTTAATTGTTATGTGGGATTTGATGTAATCTTAGGAATGGACTGGTTGTTCAAACACCACGCCATAATTGATTGTAGGACTGGAATAATTAGTTTCCAACCCCCTTGTGGTTTGAAGCATACCTTTCAAGCTCTGAAGAAGAACAAGGATATGACTGTTATGACTTCTATTAACTGTAGACCCTTCCCATGCAGAGAGTATTTGTGCTTTTTGGCCAGTGTCTTAGACACACATCATGTAGAAAAATCGAGTCCCCAAAATGTATTAGTTGTCCAAGATTTTCCCGAGGTATTCCTAGATGACCTTCCTGGCTTGCCACAGGATAGAGAAATTGAATTTGTTGTGGATGTTTATCCAGGCGCTGAGCCTGTATCTAAGAATCCCTATAGACTAGCACCTACAGAGCTTAAGGAGTTAAATAAACAATTGGAAGAACTATTAGAGAAAGGGTTCATACGCCCAAGCTTTTCGCCGTGGGGTGCACCTGTCCTATTTGTCAAAAAGAAAGATGGATCAATGCGTATGTGTATAGACTATAGGGAATTAAATAAGCTAACCATCAAAAACAGGTATCCACTACCAAGGATTGATGACTTATTTGACCAACTTAGGGGTGAAAGAGTTTTCTCTAAGATTGACTTTAGGTCCGGATATTATCAGTTGAAGGTTAAATCTGAGGATATCCCAAAAACTGCCTTTCGTACAAGGTATGGACACTATGAGTTTTTGGTTATGTCCTTTGGACTGACTAATGCGCCAGCAGCTTTTATGGATCTCATGAATAGAGTGTTTCATGAATATTTGGACAAGTTTGTCATTGTGTTCATTGATGACATTCTAATCTATTCCCGTACTAAGGAGGAGCATGCAAGGCATTTGAGTTCGGTGCTGGGAGTACTTAGGCAGCACCAACTTTATGCTAAGTTTTCCAAGTGTGAGTTTTGGTTGGTCAGAGTTCATTTTCTTGGTCATGTGATATCTGGTGACGGGATATCTGTTGATCCAGCTAAGGTCCAAGCTGTTAAGGAATGGCCTCAACCGAAGAGTGCTACCGATATCAGAAGTTTTCTTGGACTTGCAGGGTATTATAGAAAATTCATTGAAGGATTATCAAAGATTGTGTAACGCCCCGGGTTATCTGAACCCGATTCGTTACTCATACACAGACGTAACTGAGAAATTTTAGATTTAATTTAAAGCTTTGCTCAAGGGCCAAAACTCAATGTTTTCTAAAATCTCAAACGTTTAAATTCTTGCAGCGGAAATCATTTGAACAATAATAAAGTTAACCAGATTGTGAAACCTTGTCAAAATAATCAGGTGAAATGTAAGAAATAATCGGCCAAAAGGAATAGAAGTTTAAATAATAAAATACGTGAGAAATTGTAGAAGTCAAAAGCACCTGCCGGGGAATAAAGTCAACGAAAGCCGATGAAGCCAACATAACTTCATCTGCCGATGAAGCCAATATAACTTCATCTGCCGATGAAGCCAATATAACTTCATCTGCCGATGAAGCCAACATAACTTCATCTGCCGATGAAGCCAACATAACTTCATCTGCCGATGAAGCCAACATAACTTCATCTGCGATGAAGCCAATATAACTTCATCTGCCGATGAAGCCAATATAACTTCATCTGCCGATGAAGCCAATATAACTTCATCTGCCGATGAAGCCAATATAACTTCATCTGCCGATGAAGCCAACATAACTTCATCTGCCGATGGATTACAACTTAACTTCATCTGCCGATGAAGCCAACATAACTTCATCTGCCGATGAAGCCAACATAACTTCATCTGCCGATGAAGCCAATATAACTTCATCTGCCGATGAAGCCAATATAACTTCATCTGCCGATGAAGCCAATATAACTTCATCTGCCGATGAAGCCAACATAACTTCATCTGCCGATGAAGCCAATATAACTTCATCTGCCGATGAAGCCAATATAACTTCATCTGCCGATGAAGCCAATATAACTTCATCTGCCGATGAAGCCAATATAACTTCATCTGCCGATGAAGCCAATATAACTTCATCTGCCGATGAAGCCAACATAACTTCATCTGCCGATGAAGCCAATATAACTTCATCTGCCGATGGATTACAACTTAACTTCATCTGCCGATGAAGCCAATATAACTTCATCTGCCGATGAAGCCAATATAACTTCATCTGCCGATGAAGCCAACATAACTTCATCTGCCGATGAAGCCAACATAACTTCATCTGCCGATGAAGCCAACATAACTTCATCTGCCGATGAAGCCAACATAACTTCATCTGCCGATGGATTACAACTTAACTTCATCTGCCGATGAAGCCAACATAACTTCATCTGCCGATGAAGCCAATATAACTTCATCTGCCGATGAAGCCAACATAACTTCATCTGCCGATGAAGCCAACATAACTTCATCTGCCGATGAAGCCAACATAACTTCATCTGCCGATGGATTACAACTTAACTTCATCTGCCGATGAAGCCAACATAACTTCATCTGCCGATGGATTACAACTTAACTTCATCTGCCGATGAAGCCAATATAACTTCATCTGCCGATGGATTACAACTTAACTTCATCTGCCGATGAAGCCAATATAACTTCATCTGCCGATGAAGCCAACATAACTTCATCTGCCGATGAAGCCAACATAACTTCATCTGCCGATGAAGCCAACATAACTTCATCTGCCGATGAAGCCAACATAACTTCATCTGCCGATGAAGCCAATATAACTTCATCTGCCGATGAAGCCAACATAACTTCATCTGCCGATGAAGCCAACATAACTTCATCTGCCGATGAAGCCAATATAACTTCATCTGCGATGAAGCCAACATAACTTCATCTGCCGATGAAGCCAACATAACTTCATCTGCCGATGAAGCCAACATAACTTCATCTGCCGATGAAGCCAACATAACTTCATCTGCCGATGAAGCCAACATAACTTCATCTGCCGATGAAGCCAACATAACTTCATCTGCCGATGAAGCCAACATAACTTCATCTGCCGATGAAGCCAACATAACTTCATCTGCCGATGAAGCCAACATAACTTCATCTGCCGATGAAGCCAACATAACTTCATCTGCCGATGAAGCCAACATAACTTCATCTGCCGATGAAGCCAACATAACTTCATCTGCCGATGGATTACAACTTAACTTCATCTGCCGATGAAGCCAATATAACTTCATCTGCCGATGGATTACAACTTAACTTCATCTGCCGATGAAGCCAATATAACTTCATCTGCCGATGGATTACAACTTAACTTCATCTGCGATGAAGCCAACATAACTTCATCTGCCGATGGATTACAACTTAACTTCATCTGCGATGAAGCCAATATAACTTCATCTGCCGATGGATTACAACTTAACTTCATCTGCCGATGAAGCCAATATAACTTCATCTGCCGATGGATTACAACTTAACTTCATCTGTCGATGAAGCCAACATAACTTCATCTGCCGATGAAGCCAATATAACTTAATCTGCCGATGGATAACAATAACTTAACCTCTACCGATAAACATCATTTACCGATAGAGAACAAAATGACATCTCGACTACTTATTGTTATACGATACGACTCCAGATATATATAAAGAAACTTTCCCACTTCTTTAAAAATATTCAGAAACAACTCAGATCATTTCGCTACTCATATTTAGTGTTAAACCAATAGAAATTCCATTATCTGGAAAGTTCCAAAAATACTTTTGAAAGCATCAAAACAACTCCTAAAATCAGAAGGTCTAACATACTCAAAGTGAAGCCATTGTCTACTAAACCTTTACAACCATTGACACCCGTTAAACCGCCCCATCAGATGCCAGACCGAGACATAGCCGTGCTCCTCCAACCACATCTACTCAATTATGCTCTCAGGGAAATCACATGTAGTATCCTCAACACCTACATCACAAAACTCACCTATTAGCCTAATGCTAAGCAAGTAAAGCATTAATGATATGATATATTAAAACACAATTCCTGAATATGCAGTCTCTAATTTCTCAGCTCAGTTGCTCATCGTTCATATACTGATCTGATCCCTCAGTTCCCTTGGGAGTGGGATCAACTCTCCCAATGTAATAAATCCTCTACTCGATTAAGAGGCGGATTACTTCCCTTAATAGCTACTCTGATCCCTCAATTCCCTTTGGAGTGGGATCAATTCTCCCAATGTAATAAATCCCTTCATAAGTTAAGGGGTGGATTAGTTCCCTTAATAGTTTGTCTGTCGCATACAGTTCATACCTTACCATTCCTTGCATGAAAATTCATTTTCGTATCCTTTTGAAAACATGATGCATGACATACAAAAACATTCAAACATGCATAAATCTACTGTTTTGTGATGTAGGCCCGAAGGCACAAGCAATACTTTACTTACCTGTCTCCTGGAAATCTGTCTGGTTGTTAGCTACTTCGGAGATCTGTTCACCTAAGTTCATACAGAATATAAATCGAGGCTCCACAAAACCTTACCAAAAATCAAACAGAGGTTCGGGAAATCTGGTTAGAAACTCTAATACCCGAGCATTCCCATTTATCACTCAAACCCGAAACTACACTCAATCTCAACACCCTCAAAACCCTCACATTGCAACCCCTCAGGCATTTAATCACTATACCACAAGAGAAATAAGGAAAAGAAACTTACCTAAGTCGAAGGAGAATCGGGCGAGGAAAATCGCCTAGAGAGCTCGGCTGCTTGAGCTGAAAACCGAGAAAGGAAAATAAGGTACAGTGGCGGCTAATCCTCACTAAACTTTCCTTTAAATACGTTATCCCTTTTTACTATCCAATTACTATTCTGCCCTCACTTAATTCCACAATAACCTAGTCAATATATTTCTCAATTCCTCCATAGGATTTATTCATCTCTATTTGATAAATTATTTTAATTGTAGTAAAACCGGGTGCTACAATCTACCCTCCTTAAAAGAATTTTGTCCTCAAAATTCAGTACCTGAATAACTCTGGATGTTGATCCATCATATCTTGCTGGCGCTCCCAGGTTGTCTCTTCTATGTTCTGGTTGTGCCATAGGATTTTTACCACTGGAACTTCTTTGTTGCGCAATACTTTCACTGCATAATCTAGAATTTTCACTGGTTTCTCCTCATAGGTAAGGGTAGGATGAACCTCAAAGTCTTGCTGTTCCACGACTTGGTTTGGGTCCCTTAAGCACTTTTTCAACATGGAAACATGGAATACATCATGTATCCCTCCCATAGAAGCGGGCAGTTGCAACTGATAAGCTGTCTTCCCAATCCTTTTCAGAATTGAGAAAGGTCCAATGAATCTAGGATTTAGCTTGCCTCTCTTTCCAAATCTCACAACCCCTTTAAATGGTGACACCTTAAGGAAAACTTCATCACCAACCTCAAATTCCAGTTCTCTTCTTCTTTTGTCTGCATAACTTTTCTGCCGACTTTGAGCTGTCAAGATTCTCTGTCGGATAAGGGCAACCTTCTCCACCGTCTGCTGCACAAAGTCAGGACCAAGTAATTGAGCTTCGCTAACTTCATCCCAGTACAAAGGAGATTTGCATTTGCGTCCATACAATGCTTCATATGGTGCCATGCCTATTGTTGGTTGAAAACTGTTATTGTAAGAGAACTCGACCAGTGGTAAATATTTACTCCAAGATCCTTGAAAATCTAATATGCATGCACGGAGCATATCCTCTAACGTTTGAATAGTCCTTTCGGATTGTCCATCTGTTTGGGGGTGGAAAGCTGTGCTAAAACTAAGCTGTGTTCCCATAGCCTTGTGCAAACTTTTCCAAAACTTAGATGTAAATCTGGAGTCCCGATCTGAAACTATGGTGCTAGGAACTCCATGCAATCTAACCACTTCATGTACATACAACTCAGTAAGTTGATCCATCGAGTAAGTCATCTTTATAGGCAGAAAATAGGCTGATTTGGTTAAACGGTCAACTATCACCCATATAGCATCATGTCCGTTTATTGTTCTAGGCAATCCTACTACAAAGTCCATTGTCACTTGTTCCCATTTCCATTCAGGGATTGGCAAGGGTTGTAATGTCCCTGCAGGTCTCTGATGCTCAGCCTTAACTTGCTGACAGATTAAACATGATCCTACATACTCCGCCACATTTCTTTTCATATTAGGCCACCAGTAGTGTTGTTTAAGATCCTTGTACATCTTAGTACTTCCAGGATAGACAGAGAGTCTAGATGAATATACCTCAGATAGAATTTCCTTTCGAAGTTCAACATTAGCTGGAACAAACCATCTATTTCTAAACTTAAGGATTCCATCGGCAGAATGGTTAAAATCTGGTTTGTCTGTAGTATCCATGCTTAACTTGTACATTTTACACTCATCGTCATCTATCTGAGCTTCCTTTATTTTCTCTAAAATGGTAGGCTTCAAAGTTAAAGCTGAAAGTATGGCTGATACACTGGATACTACTTCTAGATTAAACTTTTGGAATTCTGACTCTAAGGCCAATGGCATATTGAAAATTGTAGTTGGGGTTGAGGTTGATATCCTGCTCAAAGCATCTGCCACTACATTTGCCTTGCCGGGATGATATTTTATTTCAAAGTTGTAATCCTTGACAAATTCCAGCCACCGTCTTTGCCTCATATTTAGTTCCTTTTGTGTGAAAATATACTTGAGGCTCTTATGATCTGAAAATATCTCACAAGGTTGTTCATACAAGTAATGCCTCCAGATCTTTAATACAAACACTACAGCTGCTAATTCTAAGTCGTGGGTAGGGTAGTTCTTCTCATGTGTTTTCAACTGTCTAGAGGCATAAGCTATTACTCTACCACTCTGCATTAACACACCACCAAGACCAATTTTGGATGCATCACAATAAATACTAAATTTACCATCTTCGGTTGGAAGGGTCGAAATTGGAGCATTGGTTAGTTTCTGTTTCAAGGTCTGGAAACTATGTTCACATTCATCAGTCCATATATACTTCACATTTTTCCTTGTCAGCTTAGTAAGGGGTGTAGCAATCTTTGAGAATCCTTCAATGAATTTTCTATAATACCCTACAAGTCCAAGAAAACTTCTGATATCGGTAGCACTCTTCGGTTGAGGCCATTCCTTAACAGCTTGGACCTTAGCTGGATCAACAGATATCTCGTCACCAGATATCACATGACTAAGAAAATGAACTCTGACCAACCAAAACTCACACTTGGAAAACTTAGCATAAAGTTGGTGCTGCCTAAGTACTCCCAGCACCGAACTCAAATGCCTTGCATGCTCCTCCTTAGTACGGGAATAGATTAGAATGTCATCAATGAACACAATGACAAACTTGTCCAAATATTCATGAAACACTCCATTCATGAGATCCATAAAAGCTGCTGGCGCATTAGTCAGTCCAAAGGACATAACCAAAAACTCGTAGTGTCCATACCTTGTACGAAAGGCAGTTTTTGGGATATCCTCAGATTTAACCTTCAACTGATAATATCCGGACCTAAGGTCAATCTTAGAGAAAACTCTTGCACCCCTAAGCTGGTCAAATAAGTCATCAATCCTCGGTAGTGGATACCTGTTTTTGATGGTTAGCTTATTTAATTCCCTATAGTCTATACACATACGCATTGATCCATCTTTCTTTTTGACAAATAGGACAGGTGCACCCCACGGCAAAAAGCTTGGGCGTATGAACCCTTTCTCTAATAGTTCTTCCAATTGTTTCTTTAACTCCTTAAGCTCTGTAGGTGCTAGTCTATAGGGATTCTTAGATACAGGCTCAGCGCCTGGATAAACATCCACAACAAATTCAATTTCTCTATCCTGTGGCAAGCCAGGAAGGTCATCTAGGAATACCTCGGGAAAATCTTGGACAACTAAGACATTTTGGGGACTCGATTTTTCTACATGATGTGTGTCTAAGACACTGGCCAAAAAGCACAAATACTCTCTGCATGGGAAGGGTCTACAGTTAATAGAAGTCATAACAGTCATATCCTTGTTCTTCTTCAGAGCTTGAAAGGTATGCTTCAAACCACCAGGGGGTTGGAAACTAATTATTCTAGTCCTACAATCAATTATGGCGTGGTGTTTGAACAACCAGTCCATTCCTAAGATTACATCGAATCCCACTATATCCATAACAATTAAATCAGCAGATAGATTCTTGTCTCCTACTAACACTATGCAATTATGCAATACTTGGTTAGAATGTAAATGTTCACCAGAGGGTAAGCCAACATTGAATACATGCCTAGAAGGTGAATACATGCCTAGAAGGTGTGGATTGTACCTCTAACTTATCAACAAAGGTAGACGCAACAAAAGAATGCGTTGCACCTGAATCTAGCAAGGTAAAAGCAGGCATAGAATTAACCAATATAGTACCTGACACAACAGCAGGCTGGTCCTCTTCACCCGACTCCATCATGGAGAATATTCTCGGCTTTATCTTAATAGGGCCATTCTTCAACATTGGGCAGTCTCTGATGACATGGCCAGTCTTACTGCAGTTGAAACATCGCAGGACTCTGGGCTTCGGGCAATCTTTGAACGAGTGCCCAAACTCTTCACAGTTAAAACACTTACCAGACACAAGCCTACACTCGCCCAGGTGATTCTTCAAACACTTCATACACTGAGGAAATTTCTTGGCATCCGGTATCTTCTTTCCGGAACCTTGACCACTCTGGCCTTCAGTAGGCCTCTTTATCCCTCTCTGTTGGTGTGGCTGAAAGAACTTTCGCGGAGCTTCCTTGAGTCCAGCACACTTCATTTTTGCTTCTTCTGCCTCCAATGCAGTGGACACCACTTCATTGTATGACAAACCTTTAATGCCAGAATACTTCACTCCTCTGTAAATCTCTGGCTTTAGACCTTGTATGTATTGAAATACCTTATCCTCATTTCTATGAACAAGGTGTCCAGCAAACCTTGACAGAGACTCAAATTGCCTGTTGTACTCTACCACAGACCCCGACTGTTTCAAGCTTAAAAACTCTACCTTCTTTGCGTTCTGGACAGTGGTGCTAAAGTATTTCTCATAGAAAACTTCCTTGAATTGGGACCAGGACATGGTCAGAATATCGGTGGTGATCTCCAGCGATTCCCACCAAAGTTGAGCATCACCGGCCAGATGAAACGTTGTCAAAGTGACCTTTTCTCTGTCTCCAACATTGGCGCATCTGAACATGCTCTCAATCTTTCGAAGCCATTCTTCAGCAACGATCAGGTTAGATGACTTTCCATCAAAGGTGGGCGGTTGCAGCCTACGAAATCTGTCTCCTGAATGCTCATTGACGTGACCCGAGTTGGCACTTCCTTGTGTTTCCCGACTCAATAACACTCCTAACTGGTCGGACTGCTGTCGCACAATATCAGTCAGCTGACGCATCAACTCCGTCAGCTGTCTAATTACACTTGAATCTTCTTCACTCCTCAAGTTTGGCATCTCCCTAGGTACTCTTGGTCTCCCTGGTCGTCTAGCCATTTATCTAAGGTTCTGCACAAAGTTAACTATTCTCATAAACATCTTATAACTAAGCTAACATAAACACTTACAGTTGTTGGAGTACTTCCATGCGACGGTTGGCACTGATGAGTAATCTTCTGAACGGTTTAACTGAATGTCTCTGATACCATCTGTAACGCCCCGGGTTATCTGAACCCGATTCGTTACTCATACACAGACGTAACTGAGAAATTTTAGATTTAATTTAAAGCTTTGCTCAAGGGCCAAAACTCGATGTTTTCTAAAATCTCAAACGTTTAAATTCTTGCAGCGGAAATCATTTGAACAATAATAAAGTTAACCAGATTGTGAAACCTTGTCAAAATAATCAGGTGAAATGTAAGAAATAATCGGCCAAAAGGAATAGAAGTTTAAATCATAAAATACGTGAGAAGTTGCAGAAGTCAAAAGCACCTGCCGGTGAATAAAGTCAACGGAAAAGCGGAGACAACAAATAGAAGGCTTCTGCCGATGACGTGGACCATAGGAGTTAGAAACAAAACTTATCTCGATTGAATGTATCTGCCGATGACGTCAGCAGGAAGTGATAAACACACAGACGTCTCTCGGTGAATTGCACCTGCCGATGACGTCAGCACGACTTCATCTGCCGATGAAGCCAACACAGCTTCATCTGCCGATGACATCAGCACGACTTCATCTACCGATGAAGCTAACATAACTTCATCTGCCGATGGATAACAACTTAACTTCATCTGCCGATGAAGCCAATATAACTTCATCTGCCGATGGATTACAACTTAACTTCATCTGCCGATGAAGCCATCATAACTTCATCTGCCGATGAAGCCAACATAACTTCATCTGCCGATGAAGCCAACATAACTTCATCTGCCGATGGATTACAACTGTCGACGGAAAACAATAACTTAACCTCTACCGATAAACATCATTTACCGATAGAGAACAAAATGACATTTCGACTACTTATTATTATACGATACGACTCTAGATATATATAAAGAAACTTTCCCACTTCTTTGAAAATATTCAGAAACAACTCAGATCATTTCGCTACTCATATCTAGTGTTAAACCAACAGAAATTCCATTATCTGGAAAGTTCCAAAAATACTTTTGAAAGCATCAAAACAACTCCTAAAATCAGAAGGTCTAACATACTCAAAGTGAAGCCATTGTCTACTAAACCTTTACAACCATTGACACCCGTTAAACCGCCCCATCAGATGCCAGACCGAGACATAGCCGTGCTCCTCCAACCACATCTACTCAATTATGCTCTCAAGGAAATCACCTGTAGTATCTTCAACACCTACATCACAAAACTCACCTATTAGCCTAATGCTAAGCAAGTAAAGCATTAATGATATGATATATTAAAACACAATTCCTGAATATGCAGTCTCTAATTTCTCAGCTCAGTTGCTCATCGTTCATATACTGATCTGATCCCTCAGTTCCCTTGGGAGTGGGATCAACTCTCCCAATGTAATAAATCCTCTACTCGATTAAGGGGCGGATTACTTCCCTTAATAGCTACTCTGATCCCTCAATTCCCTTGGGAGTGGGATCAATTCTCCCAATGTAATAAATCCCTTCATAAGTTAAGGGGGGGATTAGTTCCCTTAATAGTTTGTCTGTCGTATACAGTTCATACCTTACCATTCCTTGCATGAAAATTCATTTTCGTATCCTTTTGAAAACATGATGCATGACATACAAAAACATTCAAACATGCATAAACCTACTGTTTTGTGATGTAGGCCCGAAGGCACAAGCAATACTTTACTTACCTGGCTCCTGGAAATCTGTCTGGTTGTTAGCTACTTCGGAGATCTGTTCACCTAAGTTCATACAGAATATAAATCAAGGCTCCACTAAACCTTACCAAAAATCAAACAGAGGTTCGGGAAATCTGGTTAGAAACTCTAATACCCGAGCATTCCCATTTATCACTCAAACCCGAAACTACACTCAATCTCAACACCCTCAAAACCCTCACATTGCAACCCCTCAGGCATTTAATCACTATACCACAAGAGAAATAAGGAAAAGAAACTTACCTAAGTCGAAGGAGAATCGGGCGAGGAAAATCGCCTAGAGAGCTCGGCTGCTTGAGCTGAAAACCGAGAAAGGAAAATAAGGTACAGTGGCGGCTAATCCTCACTAAACTTTCCTTTAAATACGTTATCCCTTTTTACTATCCAATTACTATTCTGCCCTCACTTAATTCCACAATAACCTAGTCAATATATTTCTCAATTCCTCCATAGGATTTATTCATCTCTATTTGATAAATTATTTTAATTGTAGTAAAATCGGGTGCTACAGAAGCCTATATGTTGAAGCCCCGATCCTTTCTGTAATCTAGAACGGTCCTACAAACCGTGGATTTAACTTTCCTCTCTTTCCAAATCGAATCACGCCTTTAAACGGCGAAACCTTTAGAAACACTTCATCACCAACAACAAACTCTAAGCTCCGCCTTCTCCGATTTGCGTAGCTCTTTTGGCGACTCAGTGCGGTTTCCATCCTTTGCCTGATCAAAACAACCTTTTCGGATAGCTGCTGCAAAATTTCAGGGCCAATCAACTTAGCTTCGCCCACTTCATCCCAATAGAGCGGTGATCTACACTTTCTTCCGTACAGCGCTTCGTATGGAGCCATTCCAATCGTAGACTGATAACTGTTATTATAAGCAAATTCAATCAAAGGCAAATACCGGCTCCACGACGCTTGAAACTCTAATACACACGCTCTCAGCATGTCCTCGAGTATCTGAATCGTCCTCTCAGACTGTCCGTCGGTTTGTGGGTGGAACGCTGTGCTAAAAGTCAATTTGGTACCCATAGCACTTTGCAAACTTTTCCAAAACCTCGAGGTAAACCTAGGATCCCGATCCGAAACAATCGATACAGGGACCCCGTGCAATCTAATAATCTCTTGGACATAAAGTTCTGCAAACTGATTCATCGTGTAAGTCATCTTTACAGGCAAGAAATGAGCCGCTTTCGTTAATCTATCAACTACGACCCATATACTGTCGTGCCCCTTTACTGTTCTCGGCAATCCAACTACGAAATCCATTGCAATCTGATCCCATTTCCACTCGGGAATTGGCAAAGGTTGTAACATCCCACCTGGCCTCTGGTGTTCCGCCTTAACTTGTTGGCAGACAAGACAAGATTGCACATATCTGGCCACATCACGTTTCATATTCGGCCACCAATAGTGCACTTTCAAATCTCGGTACATCTTGGTGTTACCTGGATGCACTGAGGACAATGACGAATGTGCCTCTGACATAACCAACTTCCTCAACTCTTCATCCTTCGGTACGTACCAGCGGTCTCAAAATTTCAGAATGCCCTCCACTGAGTAACTGAAATCGGAAGGTACAATTGATAACTTTGCTACAATAGCCACCTTTTCTTCCGTATCTAACTGTTGAGCTTCCTTTACTTTGTCTAACAGAGTGGGCCGTATTGTCAAATCAGCAAGCAGGGCCGAAAGTTCTAAAACAATTTCAAGTCCAAACCCCTGCATATCCTTTCTCAATGAAGCCGACATACAGAAAGCAACTGAATCCCCTGTCCTAGGCATCCTACTCAAAGCATCTGCCACTGTATTTGCCTTTCCAGGATGATACTTGATTTCGAAGTCGTAGTCTTTTACAAACTCTAACCATCTTCTCTGCCTCATATTTAAATCTTTCTGTGTAAACAGGTATTTTAAACTTTTGTGGTCCGAATAAACTTCACACTTCTGTCCATAGAGGTAGTGTCTCCATATCTTTAACGCGAATACCACCGCTGCCAGTTCTAAGTCATGCGTCGGGTAGTTTTCCTCATAACCTTTCAATTGCCTGGAAGCATAGGCAATGACCTTTCCTTCCTGCATCAATACGCATCCCAATCCCACTTTAGACGCGTCACAATAAATACAGTATACCCCATTCTCCACTGGTAGAGTCAGTAAAGGCGCTGTGGTCAACCTTTGCTTCAAGATCTGAAAGCTCTCTTCACATGCCTTAGTCCATTCATACTTCACTTCTTTCTTCGTCAAGTTCGTCAAAGGTTTGGCTATTACTGAAAACCCTTGGATAAACTTCCGATAATACCCTGCTAGGCCCACAAAACTCCGTACATCACTTGCATTTCTCGGTCGAGGCCATTCCCTTATCACTTGAATTTTGGCCGGATCCACAGAAACACCCTCTTTCGAAATCACATGGCCTAAGAAATTCACCTGATTCAACCAGAATTCGCACTTAGAAAGCTTTGCATACAATCTGTGTCGCTTCAAAGTAGTCATAACAGGCCTTAAGTGCTCTGCATGTTCTTCGTCGTTTCGGGAATAAATCAAAATGTCATCTATGAACACTATAACAAACTTGTCCAAGAACTCCCGAAACACTCTGTTCATGAGATCCATAAATGCGGCTGGAGCATTGGTCAAACCGAAGGACATAACCATAAACTCGTAGTGCCCGTAACGCGTTCTGAAGGCAGTCTTTGGTACATCCTCGGCTCTAATTTTCAACTGATAGTACCCAGAACGTAAATCGATCTTTGAAAAGACAGCAGCCCCTTGTAACTGGTCAAATAGATCATCTATTCTCGGTAACGGGTATTTATTCTTTATGGTCAGTTTATTCAACTCGCGGTAATCCACACACATTCTTAAGGAGCCATCTTTCTTCTTCACAAACAAAACCAGAGCGCCCCAAGGCGAAACGCTCGGCCTGACAAAGCCCTTATCTGTTAGCTCTTTCAGCTGGATTTGCAACTCCCTCAGTTCTACGGGCGCCATTCTATAAGGATTCTTGGATACTGGCGCCGAACCAGGAATAATCTCAATCGTGAACTCCATTTCTCTATCTGGAGGCAAGCCGGGCAACTCGTCCAGAAACACCTCTGTAAAATTCTTAACCACCGGAATGTCACATAACTTTAACTTCTCTTGCATGCTTACTTCCTCAATGCTTGCTATAAACCCAAAACATCCATACTTCATCGAGCACGAGGCATTTACGGGCAAGCTGGGTAACTCGTCTAGAAACACTTCAGTAACACTTTCCTCTACCAAAATGTCGTTCAACTTTAACTTATCTCGCTTCCTTACATCCACAATGTTTGCTACAAAATTGAAACATTGAGGTTTGGTGGAATATCGGGCACTCATTGACAATACAAGAGGCATTTCACTTGATCAGAGGGTCGCTGGAAAGTTATAATTCTCCCCACTCGGGGGCCTAAAATCCACTACTCCCGACCTGCAATTGATTGTGGCGTAGTGCCTGAAAAGCCAATCCATGCCCAAGATTACATCGTACCCCTTCATACATATAACAATCAGGTTCGCATACAACTGTCTACTACCAACAGTTATGATCTCGCCCCGTATCGCCCGATCTGAGTGCAAATACTCTCCGGAAGGCAACATAACACTATAACTATGGTCAACTTGGACAACATCCAAACTCCATTTATCTGTATACTTCCGTGCTACAAAGGAATGGGTTGCCCCAGTATCAATTAGAACATGAGCCGTGTTTCCACAGACTAAAATAGTACCTGTAACAACTGAAGGCTGAGCGGCTTCCACGTCTTCAATCAGAGAAAAGATCCGGGAGGGACCGCTTGGTGGCCGCCCACTCGGCCCTAGACAATCAACGGCCTTGTGGCCCACCTTATCGCATCGAAAACACCGTCCACTATATAACTTGCACTCCCCATGATGATTCCTTTGGCAAATAGGGCATAAAGGAGCTTGCGACGCCCCTTGCGGACGTTTACCCTTATCTTGAAATCTAGGCGTCTCATTAGCCCGCTTGACACCACGTTGTGATTGTGGCTGCCAACCCTGGTTCTGTTGTGGTCGTCCATCTCTAACGAACCTTCTTGACGCTTCTCTCTGTCGCTGAAGCTTCATTTCAATGTTATCAAGACCAAGAGCCCTTTCCACTATCTTGTGATAAGGCACGTCTTCATCATCCACTGTCATCACCCCCTTTTGAATTTCTAGTTTCAGACCTTGTACAAACTGGTGGATTTTGTCTTCCTCCTCATAGATCATATATCCCCCATATCGTGATAGTGACTCAAACCTCTGCACATATTCAGCCACCGTCCCCGTTTGGCGCAATTGTGCGAACTCCACTTTCTTACTAGCCCGAAGTGTGCGACTGAAATACTTGTTGTAGAATATCGTTTTGAACCTTTCCCACCTCATAACTCCTACATCAGTAGTAGCCTTAATCGTATCCCACCAAAATATAGCATCCTTCTCAAAACTAAATGCTGCACACGTCACTTTGTCGGCCTCCTCCACCTTTGCATAGGCGAACATACTCTCAATCTTACGAATCCACTGTTCGGCACCCATGGGATCTGAAGACTGACCATCGAAGGCAGGGGGCCTAAGTCGCCTGAATCTCTCTCCACCTTGATCCTGTGAGGTATTTCCTTGTCCATTTCCATTCCCTTCTCGATTCAATAAGATTTCGATCTGATTTGATTGTTGCTGCAGTATACTCATAAACTGATCCATAGGATTCTCTGGAGGTGGTACAGGTACCCTCGGCATTTTCTCGTTCCTAAGCACATTAACAATACCAAACAATTATTACAATTACGAATCATACTTAAACTTAAATACTTACAGTCGATGGAGAGTCCTCGTGCGGCGGGGTGTTTGGCAGGCAATCACAAAATCGCTTTTAAAACTCCGTCTCTCTGATACCATAACTGTCACGACCCTTAATCGTAACCTACTTCCCGTACCATCATTTCTATATATATATGTAACACCCCTAATACTGTACCTATTACCCGTACAAATTTTTCATTTTATACTTTTTACTTTTCTATTCTTTAAATAAGACTTACTGTGTAATCTAAACTGAAGTTGAAATCGGAACTGAAAACGGAATTGAAATCGAACCTTGAAATCATTTAAAACATAAACTAAAACAGTTTAAATAAAACTTAAAAACATTTAATAAAAACATTTAAAAACCACGCAGAAGAAAGGAGGGCAAAACTGTCCAAGCCCCTGAAATTAGAGGCAGCGACCAATGCAGCGACTGGTCGCTGCATCGCTGCGCCGAGGCAGCGATCGATCTCTGCGCTGCAGCAGAGATCGATCGCTGCATTGCTTCACAGCATCAGCGATCGATCTCTGCTGCAGAGCAGAGATCGATCGCTGCAGCTTTGTAAGCAAGCAGCGATTCCCTCCTTCAAACACTCCAACACTTCACCGATAATTCTCCTCAACACTTCATGCTTCACAAACACATCAATTAGCTCTCTGGAAATCTGAATTCAAGAGAGCAAAATTCTATTACTTCACGCCTATAATCACAACAACGTTTCAAAATTTCAAACTTTCATCTCTCTGGAATCCGATTCCAGAGAGCAACCCTTTTACAATTCTCTTCCGCTTGCAGCGGACTTTACGAAGTCCAACTGCATGGATAGCTCTAAAAACCGACCTATCCGTAACAACCTACAAACAACATTTCAAAACATTTTCATTTAACTTAAACATTTAAACCAAACATTTCATAACGTTTATCAAAACTGTTTATACCAAAGCGTTTTACATACAATTACCAAAACGTTATCTAACCCCTATCCAGATCCAAACAACCTAAATATTCTATACAATTATCAGATCAAAACATCCCAAAATAACCCCAGAGTCCATACATACATCCCCACGGGTCATATCGCGCCTCGACTGCTCAGCGCACTCCCACGGCCATCATCCATCAGCTGCTCCTACGTCAGGAGGAGGAATATCATCCTCACCTGGGTCAACGTAACCTAGAACGTCACCTACACCATACAGACACATATGAGATATTGAAATCTCAGTAAGCTACGTAAATGCAGATGCATGCGTGCGTATGCCATTCATAAAACGTGAAGATTACAGTTTCATATTCAGATACATTTTCATTCTTTTCATTACGTCACAGACAGATTGTTACCGAGATATCAGCCCTCTAAATGGAAAGGATACATTCCGCGGTCGAACTACCACTTTCCACCTAGAGGAGGGGGGTACATGCTCACAAACCCTACAGCCATGCCTGAGCCCCACCTCGCGTAACCAGATACAGATACAGATACAGATTACGTACATTAATTACAGAGGTTCATTTCTTTCCTTAAAACACGTGCGGAAATCCATTTTCTATGACATTTGAAATACGTGATGCATGAACAGTTAATCAGCGGAAAGTAAACAAACAGCATACATATCAACAAGACAATACAATATAACCTATAAACAACTAACATAACTACCCAACCTAAACAACGTAAACCAAGGAACCCTCAAGGATCCTTGATACGACGACGAGGTATGGTGTAGACCTTTCGGTCAAGCAAGTCACGAGAACTTACCTTGAGCGCGCTGGATCTCAAGCTTCGTCCACTGGAGTCGTGTGTCTGAGGTAAAACACGATATTTGCCGTTAAAACCGAATTAAGCTATTAAACGTCCAATTTAACAAAACCTTAATCTAACAAATCGAAGCTTTTAAACAACGACATAATGCTTGATAAATCTGGAAATCCATATTACGAGTTATTTCTGAAAACCCGAAAATTCTATAATTTATACTTTTTCACAAATTGGTTTATCTTCGTCCAATAACGTCCAATACGTTCGATACATGCTTAATCATGGCTAACCTATTAATTACGAGCCCTAAATCGCGTTTTTCGTCGAAACCCTAATTGAAACCCTAACCCTAAATCGAACCGAAAACTCAAAATAAATGCTCAGAGACCGAAGCTACATACCGAGGGTTGCGAGAGGATGAGAAACCGTGAAGGAAACGGGTTGATCAGAGCTCGAACGGAGCTCTGAGGGGAAGAGCACGCCGGCGGCCTAGAGAGATCGCAAGGGAGGAAGAGAAGTCTTCTTCTCTGGAAAGTGATTTTTAACGAAAATCACCAAGGCATTTTGCCTTTTTAATGAATAATTAAAATCAAACTCGCAAATGATGATTTTGCCCTTTCTTAAGTTTTTATATTAGTTTCGTCACTCGGTTCGTTAATCGTCCAACGATTCGGATTCTCGAAAATTCCATATTTTACCAATAAGTCCAACTTATTATTAGAGATTTATTAAGACCGTCCGCTAGCAATTCGGACCTCGTTTACTATTTTTACGAGAACGTCTTTTACATTACAAAAGGTGTATTTACTCGGAATATAGTGTTTGATCTCTGAAAATTCCCATAAATTCCTTAAAATTTTTATTATTCGTTAGAATCGTAATGACGCTTTCTTTTTGTAAAACGGACCTGATTTGACATATTTACCAAAAATGCCATTAAATAATGAAATAATAATATAACACAATACATATCCAAAAATCCGTACAAGCCGGATATTACAATATATATATATATTTTTTTTAAAACACTTCACTAACTCTCATAAGAAACTAATTAAATATAACTTAAATCAACTAAAACAATTAAATTCTATGGGAGGGCAAAACCGTAAAGCAGCAATAAATAATGAGGGGCGATCGGTCTCTGCTTCACAAGAGACCGATCGCTGGTAATCAAATAGCAGGGGCGACTAGTCGCCCCTGCTGGCCAGCGACTGATCGCTGGCCTGATGACCAGGAGGGGAAACTGGTCGCCCCTCACTTCAGGACCCTCAGCGATCAGTCGCTGGTCCAATAACATAGAGAGGCGACTGATCGCCCCTCACTCCCTTTACGCCAGCGCCCGATCGCTTTATACCTTCACCTCATATCCTTCCATTCTCTCTGCATTCTCTCTGTAATAAAGGGCTCTCTGGAAATTAAGGATTCCAGAGAGCAAACACTTAGCTATTTTATTTAGGAATGCTCTCTGGAATCACGGATTCCAGAGAGCAAACACTACCTTTCTTCAATATCCCCTGCACATCACACACTTAAATTTTACATACTAAACACCTCAAAATTTCCCAAATGTTTAACTCAAAGCATACTCCTAAACCAAATTAAAACGTGATAAAAACTTTCTAAAACGAACGGCGTGGATAGCTCTAAAACCGAGCCAACCCACACGGTTCAATATTACTTAAATCATCAAACATATCAATAAAACTACAATTCCAACTACTTATCATAGATGCGGAAATTTCTAAACTTCACCAAAATAAGCCTATACAGATTCATCCAGATAAAACAACCTCACAATCTACTTTCATTACCCTATGCCCAAAAATATCAATTTCCACTAAACAACCTAAAATTCATCATTCTTTCCATTCATGATCATCTATACATCAAAACACCCCAAAACATTTAGAACCCATACACGAGTCGTCATGCCAAGCCAAAACACGCCCGTCGCCACGATCCTCGCCCCTCGACCACCTAGACATTTTCATCCAGAGGGAGATCCTCACCTTCGTTATCGTCACCTACATCATACGATAAATCCATTAAGCCTAATGCTTAGTAAGGAGCGCACTAAACATAACATTACATATATGCATAACATTTATAAAACATGTATATTTTCGTTCATATCCTTAACCGTTAATTATTTGTCTATACATTAGGCCATTTTCTTATCCCGTGAGAACATACATAACTTAATCCGTTAGAACATTCGTAACATAATCCATTAGAACATTCGTGACATAATCCATTAGAACATTCGTGACATAATCCATTAGAACACACATCATTCGGAATTCATCATCGTTCTTTTAATTTAACGTTTCATAAAACATGCTCATAAAAATTCGTATGCACTTTAATAAAACATGATGCATGAGGGACGACATACATAAGGAAAACACTTATCAAACGACCACTAACTACTCATTTGAGCGCTACTCTAAGCTACCCGTCTCACCCCCATCCCTTGATCTACCTAACTTCATCACCGTAAACATTATCAACATCGTCCTGACGTAGGGCCTTAGGGGCCGGAAAGCCTAACACTCACTTACCTGGCTTCCTAGATATGTCGAACACCGTCCTTTGAGCTTGGGTTACCTAAAACATTTAACGAAACATTATTAATATCGAATCTCAAACACTAAATCTAAACCAATCTACTACCCGAGTTAGAACGAATTCTTCCAAAACTCTAGTTCACTTCAATGATCATAAATACATCAATATCAGGCATTGATTTCATCAAACTTTCGATTTCTTCTAAAACCAATAATTTTCTAATAACCCTAAAATAGCTATAAAACCAACCCAAGGTATAGAACTTACGTAGGGTGTCGATTTGGGGAAGAAAACTGGAAGGGAAACGTCAAAAATCGGAAGAGAGATCGAAGGTTGAAGGATCGGCAATGGAGAGGCAGAAATCGCCAGAGAGAAGGGAGGCGTCGGGCTTCTGGAGAAAATGAAATGAGAAAGAAAGAAAGAAAGAAAGAGGGTTTTCTGTTTAATTAAAAAAAATTGATTTCCTAATTACCGTTTTGCCCTTAGTTAAATTCCTTAGCTTAACTCGTCGTTTAGTCCATCGATTTAGTTTCTCCAAAATCCCCTTATTTCTCCAAATATTTCTATTTATTTCTAGGGTCCTAACGAAACTTCCCGTTCCTTAATCGGACCTAATTTACTATTTCTACGAATTATAGCTCTATAATCCTTAAATATTAAAACTTAAAAAAACCTAAACTCAAAATCCTTAAAACGAAATTCCCGGGCGTTACAATGTTTGCATGTGTTTTGACTAATTGGCCTACACCACAATGATTATGATGTTGATGGCTAGAATGTGGAAATTTGAGAATTTAGTTTGAGAGTTTTGGTTGGGTAGAAGTTTTAGGTTGTGAGTTTATTTTTTATAGTTTTTTGTTTATTGATGGATCTATTTACTTGTTTGTTTTACATTACGCTTACAGCATTTAAGAATATGTGTATGTGACATGCATTCATGCATCATGGTTTTTCCAAAGCATAGAAAATGGTTTTAAGCATATATTTTCACGTAAACAAGAACAAAAGAATACAGAACAGTAAAATACGTAAATAGTTATTGTGGGTAGGTAACTGAGTTTGTTAGTTCCGCCAGATGAACCGGTTCTGTTAGAGGGACTGTCAGATATGTCATTCCACTTCCCCCAGAGCGAGTTGGTCGTTCCGCTAGAGGGACAATTAGTTAGGTCATCTCTCCTCTAGAAGCAGTACCCCAATAACTCATGTCATATAAGAAAATAAAGAACAGATCCAATTGCAAGCATGCATGCATTCTTCTTTACTGACCTCAGTTACTGAGCATTAAGCTCATTAGTTTACTTTGTGGTATAGGTGATATTATCACAGGTGAGGAATCCTTAGGTGGATTCATAGTGCAGTTGACAGAGATTGTTCATGGCGTGAGCTCGTAGCTGTTGGGGCAATTTTGACCTGTGGGCAAGTTTGTAGGTATTTTGGCAGATATGTATAGATAGATGGTTTAAACTTTTGTAAAATTTTGGCAGATATGTATAGATAGATGGTTTAAACTTTTGTAAAACACGGATTTGTCAGTTGTCAAGGTTTGATTTAAACTTAGTATTTGTTTGAAAATGAGTTTTACTTTGTTTATAGACTTCCGCTACGTTTTAAATTTAACATGTGTATACTCATTTAATCAGATGTTTATTCCTAATTTCAAATTTTGTCAGTAATTGGTATCTCAATTCAAAAAGGATTTTCGACTCGATTTTCACTCAAACACTAACCACAATAAAGGAAAAAGATGAATAAATTTCATGGAGTAGGCAAAACATAGTCAACGAGCCTCGATATAGGATGCAGCAACCTCAGAGGGCATAAAAATCTCTCAAATAATCTGAAACTCATTTAGCTAATTAGTAACATTAATGCTTACAGTTAGATACAAACCGAGAAAGATATGTAAAAGCATTTCTCACTAATTATTCAAAAACCAGAAATTTAAATGTCAAAAAGACATATTTTGTTGTTTCATCCAAAATGGATAGCTCTCCCTAACTATCCTCAAGGATTAAAGGGAAGAGTAACTCAGATTTTATGTAAAATAGAAACCAAAACCAAATGAATAAGAAGATTGCAAAGTAAATTCCAAATCTAACATACTGGGATTAGCCTCCTATATCTTCGTGGCGTTGAACTCTGCTGCGAAGGGCTGCTCAAAATAATAAGGTTGAAGAATATCACTTCACATCATGTTATGGAGTATGCTGGTATGAACTCAAGCTATAACTGAAGCCAAAAACAGATCAACAATCCTGGAAATGTCAAAAATTCTAAGTTATAATGGCACATCTGAAACTTTAAGGCAAAAGTAATATGTTTCTCATTGCATTCAATAGGTTCCATCTGGTATTAGAATCTCTTCAAGAACGAAGCTAAAGAAGAAGTAGATGAATAAAAATCGCAATAAGCCAGATTTTTCTGGGATATAGCATCCAACTTCAGCTTTTAGAGGTCCCAACATGTGGTTAGAGCCTAAATGTTAAAATATCTGGTTTCAGCCTCTGTCACTGATTCCAATAAGCAAGTTCGCTTCAAGGCTATTTTTGTGACTTCTCTTAGAATCTTGTATGAGAACGATTCATGAAATTATATTCATGTTGAATTCAATACTTCTAAGGTGCTGCAAAATTTTGTGGGCCAATTCATGCCCTCCATCCCTGCAAAGTCCACCCAAGAGGATATGAAAAATAACATTAGTAGGCCAAGGTCCAGAATGGATTATACGCTCCATAAAGCATAAGACCCTCTGAATTATTGTTATGAAAAATATTTCGCAAGTGTACGAGTCACAATAAGTAATAAAGTGATAAATAGAGTGTCAAACCCACAAGGACTTGTTAATTAATAATCGAATTTATTAATCTTAATTCTAATTGAACACACGTTTTATAGTTATGCAATTGAACTTAAATTAAATTAAAAAACCAAAGCAAGTAAAGAAAAGAATGTAAGATATCGAAACAGATAAAATGAGATTAAATTTAATAAATAAAAGCCTAGGTACTACGATTTTACCAAGACAAAATTTATTTCAATCCTTCATAATTATATTCATAAATATTCTTCTTATGTTGATGATTGATTTCGCTAAATTCTAATACAATCTCTCTCAAGCATTGCTTAGTTTATCAGATTAATGGATTATCACTTCTCAGTCTCAAATCCTAGCATTAATCAAATACAATTAAAGTGATAAATCACAATGATCACATCAATACCGTAACTATCTCTAGTCTACGCATATTTCTGACATTAATTCCATTGCTCGGGTGTTCATTACCTCTCAATCTCAAAACACCCTAAAAATCAACTAAAAATTGGCCAGAAATTTACAAGCTTTAATAATGAGAATTAAATACGTCAATAATATTGGAAGAAATACTAATTGAATTTAATTAAACGAAGAAACAGAAAATAAACATTGTATGACTACATCGTAGCCATAGAAGAGAAATTTAGTTCATGCTATAGAAGAAAAAGAAACAACAATAATAAATATGTTCACAAGTAAATTATAGAAGGAAAGGAGAAAAACTATGCTGATGTCCAGTTCTGAAAACTCTTGTTTTCTTCCTCGTTTTTCGTCGTGAATTCTGAATCAAAATTCTTCTCCAGTTTTCGTCGTCAAAACTCGATCAATCTGCTCCCCGTCGCTCTCTATTCCAGACTTGGCATTAAGTTTTTATAATATATCCAACTGTCAAGATTAACCTAAATTAGGTTAATCTCGTTCATTCTACGACGGCCGATCGATCGGCTTAATTGGCCGATCGATCGGCTACTCTTCTGTTTGAGACTTTCATCTTTCGTGTTTTGTAATTTAGCCGATTGATCGCCTATAAGTGGCCGATCGATCGGCTACTCTTTTGTTCTCCTCTCCTTTGAATTTTCGCAATTTGGTCGGCTAATTACTCTACTCAGAAATACTCTATTTTTCTAAATGTCTGCTACATTCCACCTGATAAATTATAGATTCTGCGCACTCATACCAAAATTGTTAAATACATTCAAATGTTTGAGAAAAAGTTATCGAATTAAGAATAAACGAGTACAATTTAGTGTGTAAAATACACACTTATTAATTATACTAGAGTTTTCTTGTTTATATGCAGCCAATAAAATCGTGTTAAAGGAAACCACATCCGGCTTTGCCACTAACTATTCAAAGCTCTCTAATAGCGTCATCGCATGGGTTATACTATTTTCCTTACAAAATCCACTTAAAATGGTATTAAAAGATACATTATTAGGGACAAAACCTTCTTCAATCATACTCTTCAACAAAGATAGTACTTTTCTTGATCTATGCTTATGGCATAAACAATTGAAGTATATATTATATAAAACAACATCTACTGAACAATCCATCAAAAACACATTGAGCAAGAGGAGATAAGCTGCCCAGATCTCGCCTATTTTCAAATTACCGCCGGCCAAAGCAGCATGAGTGTATGGATCAGGAGAAAGTCCTTTTTGATCAACCACTAGTGACAGATCAACAAGATCACTGACTTTATCTTGATGACAAAGTTGACGAAGACTTATATTGTAAGTAATCAAATCTGGACTGCAATCATCCTTTTTCATGATACCCAAGATTTGTAAAGCTTCATCAGTTCTTCCATCATTGCAAAGAAACTTAATAAATACTGTATAAGTAATGACATTTGGTTTGAACCTTTCACTTTGCATTTCCTCTAAATAGTTGTAAACATGCTTCCACAAACCTTTGCTGCGACGAGAGCAGAGAAAAGCTTAGACATTCTGATGAAATTAGAGAAAACGATCACTTTTATCAGTACAGCAAAAATAAATCTCATTGACGACGAGAGCAGAGAAAAGCTTAGACATTCTGATGAAATTAGAGAAAACGATCACTTTTATCAGTACAGCAAAAATAAATCTCATTGACGACGAGAGCAGAGAAAAGCTTAGACATTCTGATGAAATTAGAGAAAACGATCACTTTTATCAGTACAGCAAAAATAAATCTCATTGACGACGAGAGCAGAGAAAAGCTTAGACATTCTGATGAAATTAGAGAAAACGATCACTTTTATCAGTACAGCAAAAATAAATCTCATTGACGACGAGAGCAGAGAAAAGCTTAGACATTCTGATGAAATTAGAGAAAACGATCACTTTTATCAGTACAGCAAAAATAAATCTCATTGACGACGAGAGCAGAGAAAAGCTTAGACATTCTGATGAAATTAGAGAAAACGATCACTTTTATCAGTACAGCAAAAATAAATCTCATTGACGACGAGAGCAGAGAAAAGCTTAGACATTCTGATGAAATTAGAGAAAACGATCACTTTTATCAGTACAGCAAAAATAAATCTCATTGACGACGAGAGCAGAGAAAAGCTTAGACATTCTGATGAAATTAGAGAAAACGATCACTTTTATCAGTACAGCAAAAATAAATCTCATTGACGACGAGAGCAGAGAAAAGCTTAGACATTCTGATGAAATTAGAGAAAACGATCACTTTTATCAGTACAGCAAAAATAAATCTCATTGACGACGAGAGCAGAGAAAAGCTTAGACATTCTGATGAAATTAGAGAAAACGATCACTTTTATCAGTACAGCAAAAATAAATCTCATTGACGACGAGAGCAGAGAAAAGCTTAGACATTCTGATGAAATTAGAGAAAACGATCACTTTTATCAGTACAGCAAAAATAAATCTCATTGACGACGAGAGCAGAGAAAAGCTTAGACATTCTGTGCACACAGGGGGTTTGAGAATCAAGAAGCAAAAAAAAAAAAAAGGAATGAAATTACAGAGAGAGAGAGAGAGTCTAGTGAAGGTTCCTGGTTTTGGGTTGGTTTTATTTTATAAACTGAACCGAAATATTCCTTCCAACCCAAAATGTAAGAGAAAACAGAGATTGACGGTGGGAAGAGCCAAACTGAAGTATGGTTTCAGATGAGATTATTGTTAGAGCTAATGAATGACTGTGGGGTTAAAACTAATTTAAACCTCGCTACTGCTTAACCAGAAGAGAAAATAGGCGAGAAAATAAAAACTTAACAACGCCGTTAGACAAGTAGCTTATCAATACCTGGGGAGGCCGTTAGAGAACCCATTGACGACGAGAGCAGAGAAAAGTTTAGACATTCTGATAAAATTAGAGAAAACGATCACTTTTATCAGTACAGCAAAAATAAATCTCATTGACGACGAGAGTAGAGAAAAGCTTAGACATTCTGATGAAATTAGAGAAAACGATCACTTTTATCAGTACAGCAAAAATAAATCTCATTGACGACGAGAGCAGAGAAAAGCTTAGACAGTCTGATGAAATTAGAGAAAACGATCACTTTTATCAGTACAGCAAAAATAAACCTCCCTCCCTCCATTATGAAGTTTTTATTTTGGAAAATTAACAATTTCAACTGCCAACTTCGAATATTTTCCGATTTCAACCATAAATTAATTTTTTTAACAATGAAAACCATAAAATTTCAAAAATATAACAAAAATGACCACGCCGGACGAACACAAAAATAACACCGTCCGTGCGGGTACTGTTCATGTGAACAGTGTCCGGACGGACGGTGTTTTTACCGTCCGTCCAGGTACTGTTCACGTGAACACTACCCGGTTTATGTTACATTTTATCCGTTTTATAAATTAATTTTTAAAAAATATTAAACGATATTGGATTTACTTCAAATTTTTATCACATATTCACCACGTTAAGAAGATAATCTGAAAATTTTTGTGATTTTCTAACACTTGTACAATTTATTAAAAGTTTAGTGAATTATTTTATAAAATATACGTAAACAAATTATAATAAATCGTACAAGTGTTAGAAAATCACGGACATTTTCAGATTATCTTCTCATAACGTGGTGAATACGTGATAAAACTTTTAAGAAAATCCAATATCGTTTAGTATTTTTTAAAAATTAATTTATAAAACAGATAAAATGTAACGTAAACTGGGTACTGTTCATGTGAATAGTACCCGGTTTACGTTGCATTTTCTCCGTTTTATAAATTAATTTTTAAAAAAAATACTAAACGATATTGGATTTACTTAAAAATTTTATCACATATTCACCACGTTATGCGAAGATAATCTGAAAATTTTCGTGATTTTCTAACACTTGTACGATTTATTATAAGTTTAGTGAATTATTTTATAAAAAATACGTAAATAAATTATAATAAATCGTAGAAGTATTAGAAAACCACGAACATTTTCAGATTATTTTCTCATAACGTGATGAATATGTGATAAAACTTTTAAGTAAATCCAATATCGTTTATTATTTTTTAAAAATTAATTTATAAAACGAAGAAAATGTAAAGTAAATCGATTACTGTTCACGTGAACAGTACCCGGACGGACGGTATTTTTTGCGTCCGTCCGGCGTGGTCGTTTTTGTTACATTTTTGATACTTTATGATTTTCATTGTTAAAAAAATTACTTTGTGGTTGAAATTGAAAAATATTCGAAGTTCGTGGTTGAAATTGGTAATTTCCCTTTTATTTTTATGTTTTCCAGCAAAAATATTGCTCCGCCCTTCCATTCTGAGAAAAGCTTAGACATTCTGATGGAGTTTTTATTTTTATTTATCATTTACTTTCTGAAATTTAAAATAATATGGACATTTTAATTCTCATTTTTTAATGATTTAATATTTTGCTTAATGTAACCGACTAATTTTTACTCTCAGGCGATATTACTCCGCGTTCACCTTTTAGGTATGGAGTCTTTTTTTTTTACGAAATTTATCTTAATATGGACATTTTAATTATTTATCTATTATACTGTAGTTAAATATTGTATTTTATTAACTTTGTTTTAATTTTTTTTAGCAACGACGATGATAGTGTTGAATTAAGTAGATCGGTTAGCTGGACTACTGTCATAGAATTTCAAAATCAAGAGTGTAAAGAGAAATTTGAGCAAGATTTATGCAAACGCTCAATTAGTCATAGTATGACTTTCAACTTTACCGGTTAGGAGTCGTTGGAGATCAAAGATATGTTTGACGCCATCGGCTTAGACAATGCATTCATTGGCAATTTTTGCAAGAGAATAGTTCAATTGTCCTACGCGAACTTGACAGCGTCAAGAAGAAATGGAGTTTTGACTAGTTTGAAGACGTAGGTCATTGGTCGTGTAACGACCCCGACCCGGTCAGGGCCGTTACGGCCTAACCATAACTTACTCCTAACTTAGCCTCATAGGATTACTTAGAAGTTTTTTTTTTTTTTTTTTTAAAAACTCTTCCCATAACACTCAATTACATAACTAAACAAACAAATATTAAATCAATAAAATAAATTAAGTGGAGAGGGGCAAAATGGCCAATCGCTGGCCGAAGGAGGGGCAACTGATCGCCCTTCCTTACTGGCGATCAGTCGCCATAGGGAGAAAAATGAGGGGCGATTGATCGCCCCTTTCTCGGGCGATCATTCGCCCCTTGGCGATTGTTCGCTTGTCCAGAGCGTTGGCTTATTCATGCCCTTGGCGATCAATCGCCGCCCCAGGGGCGATTGATCGCCAAGCGCTCTGGAATTTCAATTCCAGAGCGTGGCCTTTTCCTTCTTTCTTTCATCCTCATTTCTCAACATATTCTCTACACTTCACAACATAAATTTTCTCATACTATAAACAAAACACTCCTTCATCGATCGTCCAAAAACCCGACACTAATAAAACCTACAATTTCGAGAAAACTCAAGAAAACGAACCGCATGGATTGCTCTAAAACCGAGCCGATCCACATAGTTCAAAACCACCTAAAGCATAAGGTACATCAATAAAATCACAATTTCGACAATTTAACGTAATTGCGTACATTTCTAGAACTTCACCAAAATAAACACATACTAAATCATCCAAATCAATCAACTCCAAGTCTATGTTCAATACACTAATTACCAAAATATCAACTTGCCAAAATATCCTAAAGTCTATCTTCCTTTCTATTCATTCACACTATACATCATATTACCCAAAAAATGTGTGGAGTCCACACTCGAGTCATTATGCCAAGCCAAAACACGCTCCGTCGCCCTGACCCTCGCCCATCGACCATCTACGCGTTTTCTTCTGGAGGCAAATCCTCACCTTCATTATCGTCACCTACATCATACGATAAATACATTAAACCTAATTCTTAGTAAAGAGTGCACTAAACATAATATTTCATATATGCAAGAGATTCATAAAACATATTCGTTTCTTGTTTCATTATATTTAACTTAAACCACCCGTGAGAACCGTATCTTGCCCCGTAAGAACAATATCTTGCCCCGTAAGAACCATACTTTCCCCGTGAGAACACATAACACATCAACTAGTTCGTTGTCATTCATTAGTTCAACTTTTATAAAAACATGCTTATAAATAGTTCGTATGCACGTTTAAGAAAACATGATGCATGAGGGCAAACATTCACTTAAGGAAATCATAGAGGACAAACCCGTACACATCCCTAGCCCATAGACGGACAAGCACTTAACTAGAAACTGAACATTCATCCTAGGGTACTCGACTCACCCAAAACCCTTACGATCTAAGAACGTCATCAAAACCACGCAATTCTTATATCGTTACGACGTAGGGCCTTAGGGGCCGGAAACCTAACACTCACTTACCTGGCGTCTTAGATATGCCGAGCACCGTCCTTTGAGAGCTTGCTTTACCTAAGGCATTTTCATAATACGTCGTTAGTATCAACTCTAGATCATAATTTCAAAGCTAAACGAAACCCCGAGCTAAGACTATTTCTTCAAAAACTCTAACTCATTTCATTCGGGCATTTCGTCGAGCACGTTGTGTTCACAAATTCCTAAACCTCATTAATGGTTTCAACAACCTTCCCAACATCCTAAAATTAAACCTAAACACCCAACAATCACCATTAATTATCTTCAACAACCACCATTGTAACGCCCCGAACTCGCCCCGAGCCCGGTGCGTTACGTTGAAACCAAATCCCGTGTTTAAAGGACGTTTAAAAGTAATTTAATAAAATTTTCGACTCGGTTTTCGGGTTTTTCGAACCCTCGATTTTTGTTGAAAAACGTGCCAAAATACGTTTAAAATATGTCGGAAAAAGTCGGGTTGAAACAAAGTAAAAATGGTAAAATTTTTTTTTTTTTTTTTTTTTTTTTTTTTTCGAAACCGCGATCGGTCATGATTATCGGGCCCGCTCAGGCCATTTTCACCCAAATTGTCCCCGGCTACGATCGATCGCGATCCTGGCCCGATCGATCGGGCCGGCTCGGGTATTTTCACCCAAAAACACCCCAAAACACCTCATTTTGACTTTCCTTGACTTTCCCGACCTTTTTGCACTTTTCTATGAACCCGACACCTCCAAAAATCCCGAAATTTTTACCATACACTCCCGACACATAAATGTTCAAATCCCGTAAATTTTGTGGAAAACCGACTTCAAACGGATAATAAGAAAAATAGCAAATATAACCCGACGTTTATTATTTTAAAACCAAAACGAGCGGCGTAACGCCTAAATTTCTTTAAACCAAAACCTGAAAACAAAACACAAATATATGTTCTCAACTTCCCAAATAAAACAACCATTAAACACAATACCACCGACTCAAAAACACTAAAATACGTTACGAAAACATTTGCAAATATTCATACTAAACATCTAATTCATCTAAGTTGGTTTAAACAAAAATCCTTTCAACACCATTACCAAAAACTCTTGCCAAACTATCTACAACATTCCCACAAAATGCAATATCCCCACAAAATACCCGAGGACGATAGTAATCGAGACGCCCCGACAAATAACCTGCACCGGCGGACTCCGTACTCCCCCGACCGCGGCCTAATCCTGAGCTGTCTCCTCAACCTCACCTGTAAAATACTCGTCACCTACACCATAGAACACAAAACATAAGCCTAATGCTTAGCAAGTAGGGAAATGCACAATAACATACTAAATGCTCGACTCAACCCTATCATGCAGTTTCTACACACTCTGTTGTTTTCTTTTCGTTTCGGTTGCATTTATCTTTCACTTTCATGTGAATCAAGTAGGCACACGCCCCAACACAATCCTGGACGGCCACGCCTTGACTCACGGAGCAAGACCGGAGGCACGCGCCCTAACACAATCCTGGACGGCCAACCAAATCTTCCCCAATCGATCGTAGAATCCTCATGGTGCTTTCAAGCACGAACATATCGAGGTATTCATACTCACGACACATTACGTAAATTAGCATAGCATCCCACGTAGAGACCAAGTTGCATAACTTTTAGCATAGCATCTCACATAGAGACCAAGTTGCATAAGCATAGCATCTCACGTAGGGACCGAGTTGCATATCTTTTCTTATCTTACATTTCATTCTCACCACTCAGCATGCAAAACACGTGATTTTGTCAGTTAGAAAACAATGATGCATGACACACAATGCATGACACAAAGCAAAACACAACAAACAATCAAACAATCCCTACCGTTCTATGGTGTAGGCCCGAAGGCAACAAACACTCATCCACTACTTACCTGGTTGCTGCTCGATACTTCCTCGTTCACACCGTCCAACAAAATCAAATGTTCGATCACCTAACAAATAACGACAATTCACTTAGTAACAACCTAAATAAATTGTAAGGATTTTTCTAACTAAACTAATCACACATTTCAACCTAAACTCACAACTTAACTCCAAACCCGATTTTTACACCAAAATTGACCGTCCAACTTCAAACGGTCGTAACTCCCTCGTTTTTCAACGGATTTCGACGTGCCACCCCAACTCGGAAACCTCTACACGTCTACTATTCATTGAATCACTTAAATTAACCAAACAAATACCTTGGCCAGCCTGAAATTCCCAAAGACAGAATCGGCCCTAAAGTGTTCTTAAACCGTTTTTGTGTAACACTTTTTCAATCTTCCATCTAACCCCTCTAACAACCTAAATCACTCCATTAAACAACTAAACTAGCAAAATAGGAAAGAAATCTAACATCTAAACTCAAATTTTCGGAGGTCAAGAATTAGGGTTTTCAAACCCTCACCAAAAGCACTCAAAACTCCCTAAAACCTACAATAAACTTCATCTAAAGTGCATACCACTAAAACTCATGCATTTTTACCTTAAAACACCTTGAAAGATTGAAGAAGGAAGGAGAGGAAACGTCGGCTATGGAGGAAAAGAGAGAGACACGATGGAGGAGAGGAAGATGAGTGAAAAATAAACCATTCTTTTCTTTTTATTTCTTCATTTAATGCACCAAGTCAATTTACCATTTAACCCTCCCCTTTTCACCTTTCATCCAACGCCAAACCTACCACTAAACCATCACTTTTTCTTCCCATCACCTTCACAATTTGCTTGGTTAACACACACATTGACACATTGACAAGTCACACTCAAACTCTCCACCAATCACAATTGGGTTTGACTTGTCAAACTTTCCACTAATCATCTTTCTCTTCTAATAACCTTCTAAACCCTAAACCCCTCACAAAGTGCTCTCATACATCACTAACTTAGGTCTAAACACGTAGTCAAAATTTTTCGGGTGTTACAACCATAATCATAAATACTTCACTATTGGGCGTTAATATAGTTAAACAATCGATTTCAACTAAAACCAACAATTTCTCAATAAACCCTAAATCGACTAACACCCAAAACAACTATTAAACTAGTCCGAAGTATGGAGCTTACCTAGAGGGTTGATTTGTTGAAGACAACCGAAGAGAAACTCGCCGAAAATCGGAGAAGTTGATCGGCGTTGAAGGAAACGGCCGTGGAGGAAGAAAATGTCGCAAGGGAGAGGGAGAGGGAAGACTTCACGATTCAGGAGGAGAAAATAGAAAGGGAGGGGGAGATGTTTAATATTTATAAAACTTACCAACCAAATTACAATTTTGCCCTTAGGTAATTTCTTAGCTTAAATCGTCATTTCGTCTATCGATTTGGTTTCTCCAAAATTCCCTTATTACTCCAAATATTTCTATTTACTTCTAGGGTCCTAACGAAATTTCCCGTTCGCAAATCGGACTCAATTTACTAATTCTACGAATTATAATTCTATAATGCTTAAAGTATTTAAACTTGAAACCTATTACTCAGAATCATTAAAACAATGTTTCTGGGCATTACAGGTCGGGAGTTTATGATGCGTCCAGAGATAGTGAACTCAGTGCTGGGGTTTGCCATAGAAGGGGCGGAGCAATATTACCATGCTTCTCGAGACTGCCCTTTTTGTCACATTGCCCGTGGGAGTAGAGTTCCAACGGGGAATTCATATCAATTCCAACATCGAGGTGTTTGTCAAGCCACGAACCAGAGAACTGAATATTAGAGGTCAGGTTTTTCGCAACATGCTAGCCCACACCTTTCTGCCATGAGAGGGACATTGAAATCTCATGAGCTGCATGGATCTCTATGTCATGGAGAAGTTGTGCAACGAAAAGCCTTTTGACCCCGACTTCTTGATTTTAAGTCGCATGCGTGAGGTCGGGAGGGCACCTATGATGAATCTCTTGTACGGGCCATTGATTATGAAGATCATCGATCGAGCTAGGCTTCAAATACCGGTTGGCGAGTTGAGAACAGTTCAATGGTCAACCGACATATTCAACACCTCGCATCTGATGAAAATGGGCTTCATGGAAGTCAATGGCACTTGGGTACTGAAGAGCGATCATATAGCATCCACTTCTCGGGCAGTGCCGATGGAGGAGCCCACATTGCCGCCATTGGCCCCCAGGAGGAAGATGGGCCTAGTGGATGGGGCATGAGGCAGTATTTGCAGCAACTGTATTAGATGTAGCAGAGACACCAACAGCAGATGGCTCAGATGCAGCAGACGCAGCAGCAGTAGATGGCTCAGATGCAGTAGACGTAGCATACGCAGTACCAACAGATGTATCAAATGCAGCAGACGCACCAACAGCACCTGCAGCAGGTATTGGAGATATAGTAGAGCCAGTAGCGGGACATCCAGCACGTCATAGGCAGAGTTGATGAACTGGATGCGAGTGTCAATAATTGGATGGGGCACCTTAGCCTAGACGAAGACGATGATGACCCACCAACTTAGTTTATTTTAGTTTTGTGATGTAAATTTCGTGAATACTAAACTTAAATAAAGAATTACAATTTCAATCGCATTTTAGAAATAAATAATTTAAATACATGAATTGAATAAATTAAAAAGAAACTCTTATTTAAATAAATTAATAATTAAAGAATAAATGAATTATAAAAAAAATTGATAACTGGTATATTAAAAAAAATTACAAATTTCTGCCACGACCACGTGTTGAAAATTCATGTGTCCCGTCAAATGTGTTGAAGCCCATGAATGTGTCATATGAAGCAGCGCTTGAAGTTGATCTCCAGTTAGGACAAGTGTGAGTATTATGCCCCTACTGCTGACATATACCACAACACACAGTTGAGTTTCTCTTACTAACTTTTGAACTTGACGGCTCTTTGGGATCTCGCACTCTTGTCTTTTTCAGCCTACCAGGTTGACGTTGTCTTTTTGGTGGGAGAATTTCGTTCACATCTTGTATGGGTGGCCACATTATTTGGCCGCTAATGGGATGAATATAGTGTGAGTATGTAACGTCCCTCAAACTATTCCTAATTTTCCGTACGAAATTCTTCTTTTTCTTTTATACTTAGCGTTTAAGTGGAAAACAAATTAATAAAACGTTTAGAATAATTACAAAACAATTATTTAAACGAACACGTACACAAACACCTTTAAAATACAAACTTTACCATTTCACTGACACAATTCTATCTATACCATAATTCTATCCACATCACAAACATACACTTTACAATACAACTTAACTTCAAACCACCGATACTCCTACATTTCCATAATCTCGCTCAAAACGACTCGAGACATAATTAAACAAAACACATTTTCCATGAAAACGAACTGCATGGTTCCGTTTAAAAGTTTAACATTTCCTCATGTTTCAAAGAAAATACCAAACAGTTCCATATCATTCAAATAACTGATTTAACAAAACGCTTTATAAAACAGTTTGCCAAAACATTTGTACATCGGTCTATCAAAATACTAACCTATCAACTATCATCGAACAATCCCATAAAACTTTACAAAAACAGTTTATAAAACAGGTTCCAATGAAAACGTTTAAAACATCAAATACGAATCTAACACCTAACCAGAACCAAGCATCCTAAAATGTTCTATACAATTCACCATCAGCCCAAAACACCCCAAAAATTCTCAAAACACGTACATACTTCCCCACGGGTCGGTTAAGCCTCGACTGCGCTAGCACACCACCGCGACCATCCTACGTCAACTACATCACTCTTCAGGTGGAGGGACCTCGTCCTCACCTATGTCGAAGTCACCTACACCATACATACACACTATGAGATGAAAAATCCCAGTAAGTTCTACGTAAATGCAATGCATGCTGTGCGTATGAGTTCATAAATCATGTATGTTTTCTTTATCATTACAATGGGTGCCACCGAGACCCTAACCCTCTAACCGGAGAGAGCTCATCCTGTAACACTCGGTTCTTATGAACCTATTCTTTTAAATTATTAGCACATACTTGGTTTAGTAATAATATAAGTAGGGTTAGTTAATGACTGGTCAAGGGCAAAAAGGGTAATTTGAAATTTAAAGTTGGATAACGTATTTAAGGAAAGAATTAAAGAAGTAGCCGCTACTGTTTCATTTCATTTCTCTTCCACTCTCAGCTCCTCGGCTTAGCAGAGCGCGATAGGAGACCCCCATCGATTCTTTCAGCGACCCCCTCTGAGCTAGGTGAGTTTTACTTCTATTTTTGCTGCTTAGTGACTATCGTTGATAGGAGGGTTAATAAATAAGTTTTGGGTGAATATGGCATGCGAGTGTAGTTTCAGCTTTAAGTGGGAATCGGGAATGCACTACGATTAGAGCTCCCAAACTGGTTCCCTTAGATTTCTGGATAGTTTAGAATGAAGTTTAACTAATACGCTATCTACGGTTTTAGGTTTGAGCTAAACCCGAAGTAGTTAGCAACCAAGCACTTTCCAGGAGAGCCAGGTAAGTAAAGTATTGCTTGTGCCTTCGGGCCTACATCACAAAACAGTAGGTTTATGCATGTTTAAATGTTTCTGACTGTCATGCATCATGTTTTTGAAAGAATACGAAAATGAATTTACATGTTATGTTATGGAAAGGTATGAACAGATTCAAATCATTGGCTATTAAGGGAACTAATCCACCCCTTAATTGATGAAGTGGATTTATTACATTAGGAGAATTGATCTCACTCCCAAGGGAACAGAGGGATTGTCATTGGCTGTTAAGGGAACTAATCCACCCCTTAATTGATGAAGTGGATTTATTACATTGGGAGGATTGATCCCACTCCCAAGGGAATCAGGGGATCAGATCAGTAAACGAAAGAAATTGAAACTGTGAAGTGAAATTAGAGACAGCATGACTAGGATTTATGTTTCAGCATTCATTTCATTATTGCCTTACTTACTTAGCATTAGGCTAATAGATGAGTTTTGTGATGTAGGTGTTGAAGAATTAGCAGGTGTGTTCTCCGATCATGTCGAGGAATAGATGTGGTTGAAGGGGTGCATCCAGGCTTCGACTTGGTAACTGATGGGGCTGTTTAACCGGTGGCTGTTCATTTCAGTTGTTTGAGAATTTCAATGACAATGGTCTAGTAGGTTGAAATGTTTTCTTTGGATTTCAAAACTTCCGGTAGTCTGATTGTTAGCAAATGGAGAATAGTTTCTGTGAACCACTGGTTAGTTTTAATATTTAGAAGTTTTAATAACAGAGGTGGTTTTGGTGTTTTGAAATATATATATACTTAGATTTACTGTAGTATTGTTGACTTCATCGGCAGATGAAGGTTTGTTGACTTCATCGGCAGATGAAGGTTTGTTGACTTCATCGGCAGATGAAGGTTTGTTGACTTCATCGGCAGATGAAGTTGTGTTGCCTTCATCGGCAGATGAAGGTTTGTTGACTTCATCGGCAGATGAAGGTGTATTGACTTCATCGGCAGATGAAGGTTTGTTGACTTCATCGGCAGATGAAGTTGTGTTGCCTTCATCGGCAGATGAAGGTTTGTTGACTTCATCGGCAGATGAAGGTTTGTTGACTTCATCGGCAGATGAAGGTTTGTTGACTTCATCGGCAGATGAAGGTTTGTTGACTTCATCGGCAGATGAAGTTGTGTTGCCTTCATCGGCAGATGAAGGTTTGTTGACTTCATCGGCAGATGAAGGTTTGTTGACTTCATCGGCAGATGAAGGTTTGTTGACTTCATCGGCAGATGAAGTTGTGTTGCCTTCATCGGCAGATGAAGGTGTATTGACTTCATCGGCAGATGAAGGTTTGTTGACTTCATCGGCAG
Source organism: Begonia masoniana (assembly GCA_022432975.1). Classification (NCBI taxonomy): domain Eukaryota; kingdom Viridiplantae; phylum Streptophyta; class Magnoliopsida; order Cucurbitales; family Begoniaceae; genus Begonia; species Begonia masoniana. The sequence goes on from CM039514.1 coordinate 35,887,425, forward strand.
ATGAAGGTGTATTGACTTCATCGGCAGATGAAGGTCTGTTGACTTCATCGGCAGATGAAGTTGTGTTGCCTTCATCGGCAGATTAAGTCGTGTTGACGTCATCAGCAGATAAAGTCGTGTTGACGTCATCGGTAGAAACCTTCTGTTAACATTTCCCGCTCCTTCTGTTGACGTTACTCATCGGCAGATACATTTGACTGCCTACTTGCTTATTACTTAAATGCTGTTCAAACGGTTTCCGCTGCGAGTTCTTTTTTTAAATATTTTGAGATTTTAGATATTTCAAATATTGAATGTTGAGTGAAGTTTTAAAATCCGGATGAAATTTTTAGTTTGGGTAACGAACCGGGTTCAGATAACTCGGGTCGTTACACATCCAGCGGGCGGACTACTCTTTCCAGCTAGAGGAGGGGGTACACGCTTACAAGACGTACAGCCGTGCTTGAGCCCCATCTCGCGTGACTGATAAACGATATGCCTTTCGGCCGATATGCCTTTCGGCCAATATGCCTTTCGGCCTTTTTTATCCTTTACATTATCTTTAAAATCCTATGCAGAAGTTCATTTTCATGCTTTTCTTTAAAACACGTGATGCGTGAACAGTTTATATCTTAAAATAAACAAACAATAATGTGTACCATCAAGACTGTAAAGCGTAAACTATAAACCACTAAACCTAGCTACCCAAACCAAGTAAAATTAAATAAACGCATCTCCAAAACTCCTCGAGATGACATTCAACGTACGGTGTAGGCCAATCGGCCAGAGAAGATCACGAGAACTTACCTGCCGTCTGTAGCTCACTGGTTTTGGCACATCACGTCGCCAATGGCTCGACCTATGACAAACATTCAAGCTTCATTAAAATTGCGCTTACATTAACCAATTCACTCTCAAATTACTATTTCTAGTCTAATCCAACTAAAACCTAACTAAACGGCCACTAATTTGGGTTCGGTAAAAAACCGACGCAAAACTTTGAACACGCATAACTTTCGCGTCGGTTATCGGAATCGAACGATTCTGGCGGCCACGTACTCCTCTAATTACCTATTTTAATCTTCCAAAAGAAATTTTAAAACAAACGAATATAACTAAGTCAAATACTAGTAAACCCGAATCTGCCCTTTAACTAGAAAATTCTCTTTTCTGGTTTTTCATCAAATCTCCTCCAATTTCTCACCAATCAACTACCCTAACATCCAATTAACATAATCTAACGAAAAATCAAGGTTTCACACAAGAAACCCGAAGCTCATAGAACCGGTTTCTCAGATTTTGCCCCAATCCGAGCTTCCTGTTGCTCGGCAATCTTTACCGGCATTAAGCTTGGCAAGACGACGCCGAGAACAGCCAAAAATGGCCGGCGATCGGAGCACTACCAGCTCGGCGATCCACGGCCTCGAACAGAACCAGAGCAGGGAAAAACCAACTTACCGGGTCAGTGCGCGCGCGGAGACGGCTGGAACCTACTCGCCGGAGTTGTCTGACCGGAGAGCGTCGACTCGGCGGTGGTTAATCGCACGGCCGATTGTCGCTCGCATCCCTCCCTTCTCCGTTCTGCTCTCGGACTCGGCTGCTTGAACGACAGAATAGCTTCGACTATTCTATTGTTTGAGTTTTTATTTTATTTTTTAATTATTAATAATAATAATAATAATCATCATAAAACTAACCATTAAATAAATCCTCATTTACCGTTTTGCCCTCCCGTGTTTCCGATCATTTCAAATTTTGTTAAATCTCGTTCTTAAATTATAAATTTTCATAAACTGACCCTCACACTATACACGGCTTAAATTCTCCAATTAGAATATCCGAACACAAATTAATTAACCCAATAACTAATATAATTTAAATTAATTAAAACAACCTATTTTATTATTCTTTTCTTTTCTCCTCAATTTTTCCTTAAAAAAATCCCGGGTGTTACAGAGTACATCTGCAGGTATCTTGTCGTGTAATAGCATGCATTCACGTAATTTTCCAGCGCGACTCTCATCTAGTACATGCAAGGAATGGAATGGACACACAGAATTCTTGTAAGCTCCCATCTGGTGCAGTTGCACACACCCAAAGTCATGTCAACATCGAATTGTTCGTATCCATTACGGACTTGAAATCGGGTAGCTCCTGCAAACATTGTATGCCAATTTCCATATGCACGCTTTAGCTTGTCAAACTTTTCCCTTATCTTGAGACACAAGATGTTATTTGAATTGGCAAACTTCTCATATTTCTTCACGATGCGAGTCATCAAGCGTGTTCAGATCATCTCGAACATGGTCAAGATTGATTTGTCCCTGACTGGCAAAATCAGTGAATTGAATGACTCGCACAGATTATTCAATCCCAATTTGCACTTGGGATTCAGTGAGAAGGCATAACTAGCCCAATATTTTGGCTCTTCTGCTCGAAGCCATTTGAGGGCTTCCAGACATAGCTGGTGTAATTTCCGCATTTCATACTTGAAATGGGCCTCCGTGGGTGCTCTAGCCGCATTCCACATCGTATCTCTGTATGCTTTGCTTCGAAAATGGTTTTTGAAATTCGCATACATATGCCAGACACAGAAGCGGTGTTCAGCATATGGGAATTGATCTTGAACAGCTCTCTGTAACCGTTGATATTGCACGAATAATAGCGTAAATAAAAACAATATTAAACCCCCAACGACAAAACATTTTGAAATAACATATAGAAGTGCATCATACCTTTTGTCGATCTAAAATAAGTGTCCAATCGCGGCCCAATTGATTAGGGTCCATTGGGTTTCCATCAATTTTTACTGTACTGCCCGGATTTGATCTGAATATTTCGGTTGCGTACGACCACAGTTGCCCGTACTGTTCATCGCACTTCCCTTCATTGAGGGTTCGAGCTATGCTTCTTGCTCTTGTGGCAAGACTGGATGAAATGTCAACGTTGAAGTCATTCCTCACTGTCTCGAAAATAGATGGGATGTCCCAGGTAGGGTGACTTTTGAACCTATCTAGGTAATGTTTCGCCATCTATTTTGCTGAAGCGTGTCGACTTTTAACTTGCCTGGAACAGCAGTGAGAGTCGATCAATTTCTTTATTTGAAACGTTCGCTCATTTTGCATCAACAAAGCATGCAGTCACTTCCCGCATCCATCTTCACACTTGGCCATCAGTCGACTTCTTTCACTTTTAGTGAATTTAATACCATACCTGTTTTCCAAAGAATATTTATGTATTTCGTCTGTAAGTTCCTCTAAAGAACCCATATGTTCTACCTGAAAAAAATCCCGTTGAGATTTGTTCTCTTACCGATCTGCTTTCCACCTCCTCGTCATCTGAGTCGACCGGTGTTCAAAGCTCATCATCCAGTAATTTGGAGGTCGAATATTCAAATATTTCTTCATTTGAATCTGGGTGATCGAATGTTCGTACATCACCATATGCAGGCGTGTCGTCCGCACACCAATCTATTTCTGCATCATCAGTTGATCTCTCGTCTGAATCAAACGATCTACTTAAATCGGAATCCATCTTCGTCGCTAATAAAAAAATTAATAAAATATTGCCAGAGAGAGTAAGTAAAATAGAGTAAAATATTAAATCATTACAAAATGGGTAATTAAAATGTCCATATTAAGATAAATTTCGTAAAAAAAAAACAAACTACATACCTAAAAGATGAACACGAGGAGTAATATCGTCTGAGAGTAAATTGAGCAAAATATTAAATTATTAAAAAATGAAAAATTAAAATGTCCATATTATTTTAAATTTTGGAAGTAAATGATAAAAAAAATAAAAATAAAAACTTCATACCCAGCCATTGAACGACAAAAATATCGCCGAAAGGAATGAATTAATAGAGAGAGTTGTTTGGAAAGTTTTTTGTGTGAGTTGAGGAAGGAGGAGGGGGGTTTAAATAGGGGTATAGAGGCCGACCGGTCCAATATAATAAGCCAAAACTCGTGACTAAGTCACGGGTTTTTGAATTTTCCTCAGAGGCCGGCTGGTTCAGTTGGACCGGCCTGCTGGTTCAGTTGGACCCGTGACTAGAGGCCGACTGGTTCAGTTGGACAAGTCGGCCTCCGCAGAAAAGGACAAAAACTCATGACTTAGTCACGAGTTTCCTCAGTTTATAGAGGAAGCCAGGCGATCCAACAGGACCGGTCGGCCTCCACAAATTTTTTTTAAAATAAAAAAATGGAGGCCGGCTGGTCCAATTGGACTGACCGGCCTCCTCCTAGCAGCCACTGGCCAGTCCGAACTAAAAGGTTTATTTTGTCTATTTTTGAAACTTGGAGGTTTTTTACGATTAATAGTAATTGTTAAAGTTTTTTTTTTAAATAAAATCTTTTTTTTTAAAAACCCTTAAAGTTAAAAAAATAAACGATTCAAATCTTAAAGCATAAAAAATAAGCAATTTGAACCTCAACAGTCGACTGGTCTAACCCTCCGATCACTGTTCACGTACGGAACGGTCGACTCGTCTGATTAGACCAGTTGACCGTTTAAATTCCATTGCCAAAACTAGTGATTTAAACCAGTCGGCCGGTCAACCCTCTGATCACTGTTCACATACGGAACAGTCGACTGGTCTGATTAGACAGGTCGACCATTTGAATTCCACTGCCAAAACCCATGATTTAGACTGGTCAACCGTTCTCACAAAATGTGACAGCCCCCGACCCGATCGGGGACGAGGAGCCATCACTTCGGGACATTTCAAAATGGGGACTATTTTTTTTTAAACATTTATATTTTTTAAACCTTAACAGAGAGTATAAACCTTCTCTGGAAGTGAAACTGGGAGACACATTTAAAGCTGGATGACAACTAAAAATCGAATAATAAGACAAAAGTGAACAGTGACCGGTGGATATAATAAGACAAAAGTGAACAGTGACCGGTGGATATAATAAGACAAAAGTGAACAGTGATCGGTGGATATAATAAGACAAAAGTGAACAGTGATCGGTGGATGTAATAAGACGAAAGTGAACAGTGACCGGTGGATATAATAAGACAAAAGTGAACAGTGATCGGTGGATGTAAAAAGACGAAAGTGAACAGTGACCGGTGGATATAATAAGACAAAAGTGAACAGTGATCGGTGGATGTAATAAGACGAAAGTGAACAGTGACCGGTGGATATAATAAGACAAAAGTGAACAGTGATCGGTGGATGTAATAAGACGAAAGTGAACAGTGATCGGTGGATATAATAAGACAAAAGTGAACAGTGATCGGTGGATGTAATAAGACGAAAGTGAACAGTGACCGGTGGATATAATAAGACAAAAGTGAACAGTGATCGGTGGATGTTATAAGACGAAAGTGGACAGTGACCGGTAGATATAATAAGACAAAAGTGAACAGTGATCGGTGGATGTAATAAGTACGAAAGTGAACAGTGAGCCGTGGATATAATAAGACAAAGTGAACAGTGATCGGTGGATGTAAAAAAACGAAAGTGAACAGTGACCGGTGGATAGAATAAGACAAAAGTGAACAGTGATCGGTGGATGTTATAAGACGAAAGTGGACAGTGACCGGTAGATATAATAAGACAAAAGTGAACAGTGATCGGTGGATATAATAAGACAAAAGTGAACAGTGATCGGTGGATGTAATAAGACGAAAGTGAACAGTGACCAGTGGATATAATAAGACAAAAGTGAACAGTAACCGGTGGATGTGAACTACAAACAGAATTGAGTTCACCGGTGGATGTACTAAAAACAACAACGGTAGATGTGATTTTAAAGCAACGAAGGATGCAATCGGAAGACATAGTTTTAAACCTCAAAACCGATTCAAAACACATGATTTTGAACATGTCTGAAAATATGACAGTAACTTAAGAAAATCAAGCTACATGGACAACTCTAAAACCAGAAACCATCCATGCACAGACCAACAGAAAATATTCCAAAAAATTCCAGAATACTTCAGAACATGAATTCAACTGTCAAATACAGAGGTTTTAAACAGCAATACAGAACTGAACCTACATTTCAAATGTTTTAAAAACTATTTCAGAATACACTCATACAGAGTTTATGCATTATTTTAAAATATCAGAAGTTAAACAGAACTTAACATACATTTCCAGAATTCCTAACAGAGTTATTAAAACCAAACCACCAGAATCTAAGTAGAATTCACAGACATAAATTTCACTTTAAAAAACTTAAATCTCTAAACAGAAACATGTCTGGCTGCAGCAACCAACCCCATGAGCTCGATATGCCAACTACATCAGTTTATCATCTTGAGGCACAAGGTCCTCATCCACAGTTTCCATACCTACATCAGGGAGTTCACCTATGAGCCTAAAGCTTAGTAAGAACATAATAAAATGCAGTGATGCAAGTGCTATGCATGAACTTTCAGAAATACAGTGACAGTACAGAACATTACGTTTCAGTGGCAGAGGGGTATAAGTGGGGCTTATAGGGAAACTGACAAGTGCACTATCAGGCACGTACAGTAATTAAGAACATAATAGAAACAGTGGGTCAGTCCCCGTCCCACACTTAACCGGTACATTACATTCAGATTCAGTTTTATCTTTCTTAACTTCAAAACATGTGCAGAAAATATTTTTGCATGAGCTTTCGGGAAAAACGTGTATGCATGGACATTCACAGTGCTTACAATTAATACAGCAAACAACAGAAATAACAGAACAGAACCTAAAGGAAAAACAGACGGCTCGGAATGTAACTTCAACTTATCTACCCGAAACCTTCTGACAGAAGTAAAATCCTAGAGTCTCCATGATGTAGGTCCATAATGGCCAACCTACGGGTATGAACTTACCTGTTATCCGCGATGCAGCTAGCTGGAAAATCTTGGAAATGAACAGATCTGTAACATGTACATAAAGGAAATCAACAAGCTGCAAATCCTAACTAATAACTTGGAAGAATATGCAGCAGACTCTTTTCAAGCCTTTAGAACACAGTCTATCGTGTTTTTTTTCTCCAAAACAGTGAGTTCATTTCAAATTATCGTAACCTTAAACTCCAACAAAAACTCACATTTTAACTTATTCAACTTGTTAACTTTCGCTGATGTCTACCTTTGCTAGAGGAAAAGAAGAAAGACAGGAAAACAAAGTGTTGGTACTTTGTCACAATCGCCTGGAAGAGAAAACAGAGAGTAGTGGGAAGAAACAGATGAGAAGTGAGGGTTTCACGTAGGAGGAAGAACTTAGCTTCTTCACCAAGTTACCATGTGTCATTCATCAATTGGTTTACTTATACCAAACCTTAATTGCTTCCCAACTTACCCCTCCATTCATTTTCAACTAATTTGTTAATTAGTTCTTCAACCTAGTTTTTCCATTAAACACGCCGACATTTCATTAAAACATTCCTCGCATTTATATAAAAATTCATCCCGCTACATAATTCGGGGAATAATTACAAGGGCAAAAATACCGGGTGTTACATTCCACCCACCTTAACAGAAATTTTGTCCCCAAAATTTGCCTAAGCAAAGAGATCCAGATATTGGGCCCTAACGTCCTCCAATCTTTCCCAAGTGGCTTCCTCCACATTATGATTGCGCCACAAAACTTTCACCAATGGGACCACTTTGTTGTGCAAAACCTTGACTGAAGTATCCAAAATCTGTATGGACCTTTCTTCGTACATCAGTGTCGGCATGATATCAAAGTCCACCTGCTTCATGATCTGAGTTGGATCTCGTACACATTTCCTTAGCATAGATACATGAAAAACATTGTGAACTCCATCCATGGACGCTGGTAGTTACAATCTGTAGGCCATGTTCCCGACTCTCTTCAAAATGGGAAAGGGCCCAACAAACCTTGGACTTAGCTTCCCTTTCTTACCAAATCTCATCACGCCTTTAAAAGGCGACATCTTTAAAAATACTTCATCACCTTCAGCAAACTCCAAGTCTCTTCTTCTATGGTCAGCATAGCTTTTCTGTCAACTCTGAGCATTTTGAATTCTTTGTCTGATAGTAGCCACCATCTCAGACATCTGCTGTAATAGCTCGGGGCCGACAAACTTGGCTTCTCCAACTTTTTCCCAACACAACGAAGATCTACACTTCCTGCCGTAAAGAGCTTCATAAGAAGCCATGCCGATCGTAGCCTGGTAGCTATTATTATAAGCGAATTCTACCAATGGCAAGTATCTACTCCAAGGAGCATGAAATTTCAGCACGTACGACCTTAACATATCCTCCAATATCTGAATCGTTCTCTCAGATTGTCCATCCGTCTGTCAATGAAATGCCGTGCTGAAGTCTAATTTAGTGCCCAAGGAGTTTTGCAAGCTTTTCCAAAACCTGGAAGTGAATCTAGGATCCCAGTCCGAAACAATTGACACCGGAATACCATGCAGCTTGACAATCTCACTAATATATAGCTCAGCATACCGATCCATGGAGAATGTCGTCTTTACAGGTAGAAAATGGGCCGACTTCGTCAATCTGTCCACTATGACCCATATGCTATTATGGCCCTTAGCTGTCCTTGGAAGGCCGATAACAAAATCCATCGTTATATTCTCCCATTTCCATTCAGGGATCGGGAGTGGCTGAAGTGTTCCACTTGGTCGTTGATGTTCAGCCTTCACTTGTTGACATACCATACAAGATTCTGCATACTTAGCAACTTCATTCTTCATATTCGGCCACCAGAAGTGAAGCTTCAAGTCTTGATACATCTTCGTGCTTCCAGAATGCACAGAAAAAGAAGACGAGTGGGCTTCTGACAAGATGTCCTTCCGTAGTTCTTATTTTCTCAGAACATACCATCTGTCCTTGAACTTCAGAATACCATCTCCCGAATAACTGAAATCGAATGAGGGCTTAGGTATCTTGCTCACCATATCGGCCATTTCCTTTGAATTGATTTTTTGGGCTTCCTTGATTCGGTCCAGCACAGTTGGCCGCATTGTTAGACTTGCCAGTACGACCGACAGCTCATAAACTATCTCCATACCGAACTTCTGGATTTCTGTTCTCAAAGGCTCTGATATGGTTGACATAGCCGTTTGCATAGAAGATGGCACCCTGCTCAATGCATCGGCTACCACATTGGCTTTTCCGGGGTGGTATTTGATCTCAATGTCATAGTCCTTCACAAACTCAAGCCACCGCCTTTACCTCATGTTCAACTCCTTTTGAGTGAATATAAACTTCAAACTCTTATGATCTGAAAACACCTCACATGATTGTCTGTACAAGTGGTGTCTCCATACTTGCAGTTCAAATACAACTGCCGCTAACTCGAGGTCGTGAGTATGGTAGTTTTGTTCATGGTTCTTCAATTGCCTGGATGGGTATGCCACCACTTTCCCTTCTTGCATTAATACACATCCCAAGCAAACCTTGGACGCATCACAATATACGCTGAATTTGCCGCCTTCGACCGGCAATACTAATAAAGGAGCGGTGGTTAACTTCTGTTTAAGTGTCTGGAAACTCACTTTACAAGCTTTAGACCACTTGTACTTGGTATCCTTCCTCGTTAAGCTGGTCATAGGCTTTACTATCACAGAAAATCCATTGATAAACTTTCTGTAATAACCAGCTAACCCAATAAAACTCCGTACCTCACTGGCATTTCTCGGTCTCGGCCATTCCTTCACAGCCAGAATCTTGGCTGGATCCACAGACACTCCTTCCACAGACACCACATGGCCTAGGAAGTTAATCTTTCTCAACCAGAATTCACACTTCGACAGTTTGGCATATAATCGGTGTTGTTTCAGAGTTGTTAGCACAATTGCCAAGTGCTCCTCATGCTCGCCTTCACTCCTAGAATAAACCAGGATGTCGTCGATAAAAAAGATCACAAATTTATCCAGGAAGTCTTGGAATATCCTGTTCATCAAGTCCATAAATGCCGTCGGGGCATTAGTAAGCCCAAACGACATTACTAATAACTCATAGTGTCCGTATCGGGTCCTGAATGCGGTCTTTGGAATATCATCAGCTCTAACCTTCAACTGGTAATAACCGGAGCGCAAATCAATCTTTGAGAATACCCGAGCCCCCTGTAGCTGGTCAAATAAATCATCGATCCTTGGCAGCGGGTACTTATTCTTGATAGTCAACTTGTTCAGCTCACGATAGTCAATACACACACGTAGGGACCCATCCTTCTTCTTAACAAACAAGACTGGGGCACCCCACGGAGAGAAACTAGGGCGCACGAAGCCCTTGTCCACTAATTCCTTTAGCTGAGTCTTCAACTCCCTCAGCTCTATTGGTGCCATGCGGTACAGATTCTTCGATACCGGTTCAGCACCAGGACGTACATCAATCTCAAACTCGATCTCACGATCCGGTGGTAATCCCGGCAAGTTATCTAAGAAAACCTCTGTGAAGTTTCAAACTACCGGAATATTTTGAAGTTCCACTTCGCCTTACCTTTGAGCATCTACTACATAGGCAAGAAATCCGATACATCCAAACCTCATCAGCTGTTGAGCTTTCAAGGAAGATATAACAAGCATACGGTGTTTCTTTGGTATTGCCTGATAGGAGAACTCCTCCTTGTTCGGGCGCTTAAACAACACAAGCCCAGACCTACAGTTGATGGTGGCATGCTGTCTAAATAGCCAGTCCATCCCCAGAATAACATCGTTCCCTTCATATCGATGACGATAAGGTTAGCATACAATTTCTGGTCTCCAACTGACACTATATCAGCCTGCACTGCCTGTTCAGAGTGCATAAACTCTCCGGATGGTAGCATAACACTGTAGGGCTGATCAGACGGTAAAATACTTAACTTCTCCTTATCTACGAAATCCCTTTCCACAAACGAATGTGTGGCCCCCGTATCCAACAGAATATAAGCATTTGCATCACATATTGAAATTGTACCTGTAATTGCTGTGCGCTGGGTGGCATCCTCATCATTCTCTATCATTGCAAATACTCTAGGTACGGCCTGATTTGGTCTCGTGTCTGGTACTGGGCAATCTCGGACGTGATGGCCCTCTTTGCCACATCGGAAACATTTACTTGTAATAAGCCTGCATTCGCCTCTGTGACTTTTCTGGCACCACGGGCATACTGGAAACTGAGGAGTTCCCATTGGTCTTTTCCCCTTGTCATAATATGTAATGGTCTCATTAGGCCTCTTAATGCCACTGTTCTGTTGTTGTTGAGGTTGCACATTCTGAACCTTTTGTTGTTGTTGTTGAGGGGCATCACGAAGGAACCTCTTGGACGAATCTCTCTGTCTCTGGGACTTTATTTGTAAGGCTTCAAACTGATAAGCCTTGGCCACCACCTTTGTGTACGGTGCCTCATCAAAACCCCCGGTTGTGATTGCGCATAACAAGTCCATCTTCAGCCCTTGAATTAACTGGTGTACCTTATTCTCATCGATGGCCACTAGGTGAGGTGCATAACGGGATAATGACTCGAACTTCTGAACATATTCAGCCACCGACCCGTATTGTCGTAGCCGAGAGAATTCAACCAATTTTTCCTTCCTCACACAGAGGTCGAAATACTTCTCATAAAAGATTTTTTTAAATCCTTCCCAGCTCAGTGCCACGGTAGTGGACTGCACCGTGTCCCACCAAAATCCAGCGCTTTTGGTGAGAAGAAAGATGGCACATATAACCTTCTTATTTTCTTCCACTTCGGTGCAATTGAACATACGCTCGATCTGCCGGATCCATTCCTCAGCATGAGTTGGGTCCGTAGATAGCCCATCAAACGCCAGCGGTTGAAGTCGCCGGAACCTGTCCCCACTGGTGTCACGTGGTGCATTATCGCGATTATTATTCCCATGGTTATTGTTCATGTCGTCTTCTCTGGCCATCAAGCGTTCAACCATGCGTGACTGTACACCCACCAGTTCGGTTAGTCGGTCAATGGCACGAGAGCTTTCGCTTGACTCTTCCTGATGTCCTCTCACCATTTCTAAGAAAATCCTATAAACGAAATAACTGATTTAATAAACAGAAACTTTACATGAACTTAAACACTTACAGTTGGTGGAGCGATCTCACGTGGCGGGTTGCGCAACCAGATATTTCTCCAGAACCGCTTTTAAAACCTGGCGTGTCTGATACCATAACTGTGATAGTCACCGACCGGATCGGGGACGAGGAGCCATCACTCCGGGACATTTCAAAACGGGGACTATTTTTTTTTTAAAACATTTATACTTTTAAAACCTTAACAGGGAGTATAAACCTTCTCTGGAAGTGAAACTGGGAGACACATTTAAAGCTGGATGACACCTAAAATCGGAATACAGAAAACAGAGAACTTTTATAAATTAATGGCGAAAGAAAACAGGAAAAACAGGAACATTTAAATTTTTGGGCGTAAACCTTCTCTGAGAGTGAAGGCTGGAAGACAAATGAATGACGTCAGGTGGAAGATATAGTTTTAAAGGCAGCGGCGGAAGATGTAAAACAGTGTGAACAGTGACCGGTGGATATAATAAGACAAAAGTGAACAGTGATCGGTGGATGTAATAAGACGAAAGTGAACAGTGACCGGTGGATATAATAAGACAAAAGTGAACAGTGACCGGTGGATATAATAAGACAAAAGTGAACAGTGATCGGTGGATGTAATAAGACGAAAGTGAACAGTGACCGGTGGATATAATAAGACAAAAGTGAACAGTGACCGGTGGATATAATAAGACAAAAGTGAACAGTGATCGGTGGATGTAATAAGACGAAAGTGAACAGTGATCGGTGGATGTAATAAGACGAAAGTGAACAGTGATCGGTGGATGTAATAAGACGAAAGTGAACAGTGATCGGTGGATGTAATAAGACGAAAGTGAACAGTGACCGGTGGATATAATAAGACAAAAGTGAACAGTGACCGGTGGATATAATAAGACAAAAGTGAACAGTGATCGGTGGATGTAATAAGACGAAAGTGAACAGTGATCGGTGGATGTAATAAGACGAAAGTGAACAGTGATCGGTGGATGTAATAAGACGAAAGTGAACAGTGATCGGTGGATGTAATAAGACGAAAGTGAACAGTGATCGGTGGATGTAATAAGACGAAAGTGAACAGTGATCGGTGGATGTAATAAGACGAAAGTGAACAGTGATCGGTGGATGTAATAAGACGAAAGTGAACAGTGATCGGTGGATGTAATAAGACGAAAGTGAACAGTGACCGGTGGATATAATAAGACAAAAGTGAACAGTGATCGGTGGATGTAATAAGACGAAAGTGAACAGTGATCGGTGGATGTAATAAGACGAAAGTGAACAGTGATCGGTGGATGTAATAAGACGAAAGTGAACAGTGATCGGTGGATGTAATAAGACGAAAGTGAACAGTGATCGGTGGATGTAATAAGACGAAAGTGAACAGTGACCGGTGGATATAATAAGACAAAAGTGAACAGTGACCGGTGGATATAATAAGACAAAAGTGAACAGTGACCGGTGGATATAATAAGACAAAAGTGAACAGTGATCGGTGGATGTAATAAGACGAAAGTGAACAGTGACCGGTGGATATAATAAGACAAAAGTGAACAGTGACCGGTGGATATAATAAGACAAAAGTGAACAGTGACCGGTGGATATAATAAGACAAAAGTGAACAGTGACCGGTGGATATAATAAGACAAAAGTGAACAGTGATCGGTGGATGTAATAAGACGAAAGTGAACAGTGACCGGTGGATATAATAAGACAAAAGTGAACAGTGATCGGTGGATGTAATAAGACGAAAGTGAACAGTGACCGGTGGATATAATAAGACAAAAGTGAACAGTGATCGGTGGATGTAATAAGACGAAAGTGAACAGTGATCGGTGGATGTAATAAGACGAAAGTGAACAGTGATCGGTGGATGTAATAAGACGAAAGTGAACAGTGACCGGTGGATATAATAAGACAAAAGTGAACAGTGATCGGTGGATGTAATAAGACGAAAGTGAACCGGTGGATATAATAAGACAAAAGTGAATAGTGATCGGTGGATGTAATAAGACAAAGTGATTAGTGACTGGTGGATATAATAAGACAAAAGTGAACAGTGATCGGTGGATGTAATAAGATGAAAGATAACAGTGACCGGTGGATATAATAAGACAAAAGTGAACCGTGATTGGTGGATGTAATAAGACGAAAGTGAACAGTGACCGGTAGATATAATAAGACAAAAGTGAACAGTGATCGGTATATGTAATAAGACGAAAGTGGACAGTGACCGGTGGATATAATAAGACAAAAGTGAGCAGTGATCGGTAGATGTAATAAGACGAAAGTGAACAGTGGCCGGTGGATATAATAAGACAAAAGTGAACAGTGATCGGTGGATGTAATAAGACGAAAGTGAACAGTGACCGGTGGATATAATAAGACAAAAGTGAACAGTAACCGGTGGATGTGAACTACAAACAGAATTGAGTTCACGGTGAATGTACTAAAAACAACAACGGTAGATGTGATTTTAAAGCAACGGAGGATGCAATAAGAAGACATAGTTTTAAACCTCAAAACCGATTCAAAACACATGATTTTGAACATGTCTGAAAGCATGACAGTAACTTAAGAAAATCAAGCTGCATGGACAACTCTAAAACCAGAAACCATCCATGCACAGACCAACAGAAAATATTCCAAACAATTCAAGAATACTTCAGAACATGAATTCAACTGTCAAATACAGAGGTTTTAAACAGCAATACAGAACTGAACCTACACTTCAAATGTTTTAAAAACTATTTCAGAATACACTCATACAGAGTTCATGCATTATTTTAAAATCTCAGAAGTTAAACAGAACTTGACATACATTTCCAGAATTCCTAACAGAGTTTTTAAAACCAAATCACCAGAATCTAAGTAGAATTCACAGACATAAATTTCACTTTAAAAAACTTAAACCTCTGAATAGAAACATGTCTGGCTGCAGCAACCAACCCCATGAGCTCGATCTGCCAACTACATCAGTTCATCATCTTGAGGCACAAGGTCCTCATCAACAGTGTCCATACCTACATCAGGGAGTTCACCTATGAGCCTAAAACTCAGTAAGAACATAATAAAATGCAGTGATGCAAGTGCTAAGCATGAACTTTCAGAAATACAGTGATAGTACAGAACATTACGTTTCAGTGACAGAGGGGTATAAGTGGAGCTTATACGGAAACTGACAAGTGCACTATCAGGCACATACAGTAATTCAGAACATAACAGAAATAGTGGGTCAGTCACCGTCCCACACTTAACCGGTACATTACATTCAGATTCAGTTTTATCTTTCTTAACTTCAAAACATGTGCAGAAAATATTTTTGCACGAGCTTTCGGGAAAAACGTGTATGCATGGACATTCACAATGCTTACAATTAATACAGCAAACAACAGAAATAACAAAACAGAACCTAAAGGAAAAACAGACGGCTCGAAATGTAACTTCAACTTATCTACCCGAAACCTCCCAACAGAAGTAAAATCCTAGAGTCTCCATGATGTAGGGCCATAATGGCCAACCTACGGGTATGAACTTAATTGTTATCCGCGATGCAGCTAGCTGGAAAATCTTGGAAATGAACAGATCTGTAACATGTACATAAAGGAAATCAACAAGCTGCAAATGCTAACTAATAACTTGGAAGAATATGCAACAGACTCTTTTCAAACCTTTAGAACACAGTCTATCGTGTTTTTCTCCAAAACAGTGAGTTCATTTCAAATTATCGTAACCTTAAACTCCAACAAAAACTCACATTTTAACTTATTCAACTTGTTAACTTTCGCCGATGTTTACCTTTGCTGGAGGAAAAGAAGAAAGACAGGAAAACAAAGTGTTGGTACTTTGTCACAATCGCCTGGAAGAGAAAATAGAGAGCAGTGGGAAGAAACAGATGAGAAGTGAGGGTTTCACGTAGGAGGAAGAACTTAGCTTCTTCACAAAGTTGTCATGTGTCATTCATCCATTGGTTTACTTATACCAACCTTAATTGCTTCCTAACTTACCCCTCCATTCATTTTCAACTAATTTGTTAATTAGTTCTTCAACCTGGTTTTTCCATTAAACACGCTGACATTTCATTAAAACATTCCTCGCATTTATATAAAAATTCATCCCGCTACATAATTTGGGGAATAATTACAATGGAAACAATACCAGGTGTTACACAAAATGACGAAACTCGTGACGTTTGGCAAATGTTGAAGTTATAATTAAGGGCTCTATATTAGCAACGAAATAGTTCACTTGTTCTACATAAACTTGACAGTATCTTGCCATGGAATTTTAGAAAGAACAGTGTCAAAAAAAGCTTAAGCAGGATTTGCATAAACGCTTAATTATTTATTACAAGACTGTCAACTTTAGAGGTTGGAAGTTGTTGGGGATCAAATAGATATTTGACGGGCATCAGCCTACGCATAGTGTATGCATTGAGGACGATAGCTGCGAGAAAATAGTTCGTTTGTTCAATGCGAACTTGACAGCAACCGAAAGATCAAGAGGTTTGAGGGCATACTCCTTGGTACAGAGCTTCTGATATATCCACAAACAGTGAATGAAGTGCTCGGGTTGCCATGGAAGGGGCGGAGCAATATTACCATGTTTTTCGATAATGCCCTTTTTTAAGATTTCTCGATGGAGTAGAGTTCCTACGGGGAATTCATCACAATTCCAACATTGGGCGGTTCGTGAAGCACGATCAAGAGATTTGAATGTAAGTGGTCAGGTTCTTCACAACATGCTAACCCACACCCTTCTGCCACGAGATGGACAAAGAGATCTCATGAGCTGCATGGACTTGTATGTCATAGAGAAGCTGTGAAACGGGAAGCCTTTTGACCATGGCTTCTTGATTTTAGGGCACATGCGTGAGGTCAGGCAGACATCCAACAAGAATCATTCGTATGATGCATTGATTTAGAAGATCATCGAGCGAGGTGAGATTAAACTACGGGTTGATGAGCATATCAGAGCTTACAAATCCACTGACGTATTTGAAAGGAATCATTTGATTTGGATGGGCTTGTGGATGTCGAAGTCGCTTGGATGGTGAAAAGCGATCATGGGGCATCCACCTCTCGGGATGTGTAACACCCAGCCTTTTTGTCTGTAATTATTTCCCGAATCATTTTGCAGGATTGATTTAATGTTAATACAATATGTGTTTTGTTGGGAACCAAACAAGTGTGTAACTAAACAAAACACTAAGTTTAAAATGCATGGAAGGGAAAATTGGAGAGAAATTAAGGTTGGTGGGAGAAAGCCAATGGATAGTTGACACCTGGCAACTTGTTGAAGAAGTTATATTCTTCCTCCTACGTGAAGTCTTCACTTCACTTCTCTGCTTCTCCCCTTCCTTCTCTGTTTCCTCTCTTCCAGGTGACTGAAACAAAGTTCCACACTTTGTTTCTCCTACATTCTTCTGTTTTCCTCAGTGAAGGTAATTCTCGTCGATAGTTATCAAGTTTAACTACACTATTTCTTGATTTTGAGAAGTTTAGGGTTAATGACCGTATAATCACGTTTTAGGTTCACAAACTACTAAAACCGAGACGTTCGAGACTTCTATCACCGCAGAAAACATGTAAGTTCATATCTGTAGGTTGGCCCTTAAGGCCCTACATCACGGAGGTACTAGGTTTCCATTTCTGTCGGGTTGTTTCGGGTAGATAAGTTAGAGTTATGTTCTGAGCTATCTGTTTTCTCTTCACGTTTTGCTGTTTTATTACTGTTGCCTACTGTTCTAAGTTGAAACACTGTACTCGATCAGGCATACACGTTTTCTTGAAAGTTCATGCAAAATAATGTTTTATATACACGGTTTGAAGTTAAGAAAGATAAAATCTGACTGAAATGTATTGGTTAAGTGTGGGACGGGGACTGGCCCCCAGATCTGTTTATGTACTGTACCATATATCTGTTTGTGCCTGATAGTGCACCCCCTGTTTGCCAGTTCCCCTATAAGCCCCACTTATACCCCTCTGACAGATAAAAACAATGTTCTGAACCGTCACTATATTCTGAAAACCGCATGCATAGCATATTGCATTACTGCATCTTTATATGTTCTTACTGAGTTTTAGACTCATAGGTGAACTCCCTCATGTAGGTACTGAACCCGTGAATGAGGACCTTGTGCCCCAAGATGATGATCTGATGTAGTTGGCGGATCGAGCTCGGGGGTGGTTGCTGCAGCCAGACATGTTTCTGTTCAGAGGTTTAAGTATTTAAAGTGAAGTTATGTCTGTAAATTTTACTTAGATTCTAGTGTTTGGTTTTAAAAACTCTGTTAGAAAATTCTGGAAATCCATGTTAGGTTCAGTACTGATTCTGAGGTTTTACTTTTAAAACAATGTACAAATTCTGATGTCTTAGTTTTAGAAACCTCTGTATTTGACAGTTGAATTATGTTCTGAAGTATTCTGAAATAGTTTGGAATATTTTCTGTTAGTCTGTGCATGGATGATTTCTGGTCTTGGAACTATCCATGCGGTTTGTTTCTATGAAATCTGTCAATTGTAAAGTATTTACGTGTTCGGTAGATACTGTTCATATTTTGTCGTATTCGCTTCTACCGGTAGATACTGTTCATATTTTGTCGTATTCGCTTCTACCGGTAGATACTGTTCATATTTTGTCGTATTCGCTTCTACCGGTAGATACTGTTCATATTTTGTCGTATTCGCTTCTACCGGTAGATACTGTTCATATTTTGTCGTATTCGCTTCTACCGGTAGATACTGTTCATATTTTGTCGTATTCGCTTCTACCGGTAGATACTGTTCATATTTTGTCGTATTCGCTTCTACCGGTAGATACTGTTCATATTTTGTCGTATTCGCTTCTACCGGTAGATACTGTTCATATTTTGTCGTATTCGCTTCTACCGGTAGATACTGTTCATATTTTGTCGTATTCGCTTCTACCGGTAGATACTGTTCATATTTTGTCGTATTCGCTTCTACCGGTAGATACTGTTCATATTTTGTCGTATTCGCTTCTACCGGTAGATACTGTTCATATTTTGTCGTATTCGCTTCTACCGGTAGATACTGTTCATATTTTGTCGTATTCGCTTCTACCGGTAGATACTGTTCATATTTTGTCGTATTCGCTTCTACCGGTAGATACTGTTCATATTTTGTCGTATTCGCTTCTACCGGTAGATACTGTTCATATTTTGTCGTATTCGCTTCTACCGGTAGATACTGTTCATATTTTGTCGTATTCGCTTCTACCGGTAGATACTGTTCATATTTTGTCGTATTCGCTTCTACCGGTAGATACTGTTCATATTTTGTCGTATTCGCTTCTACCGGTAGATACTGTTCATATTTTGTCGTATTCGCTTCTACCGGTAGATACTGTTCATATTTTGTCGTATTCGCTTCTACCGGTAGATACTGTTCATATTTTGTCGTATTCGCTTCTACCGGTAGATACTGTTCATATTTTGTCGTATTCGCTTCTACCGGTAGATACTGTTCATATTTTGTCGTATTCGCTTCTACCGGTAGATACTGTTCATATTTTGTCAGTTGAATTATGTTCTGAAGTATTCTGAAATGTTTTGGAATATTTCTGTTAGTCTGTGCATGGATGATTCTGGTCTTGGAACCTATCCATGCGGTTTTGTTTCTATGAAATCTGTCAATTGTAAAGTATGTTTTACAACCTTGTTTAGAATCGGGTATTGAAAGTCTGAAAACCTTTATGCCTTATGTTTTGATGATCCCTGCTTAAACGTTTTCCTGTAAAAAGGTTGTCAAAATTCTGCCTTTAGGTTTACATCCACACGTTGTTGTTTTTTTTTTTATATACAGCTACGATGCTCGCTGCCCGTTCGAAGTCACATTTTGTCGTATTCGCTTCTACCGGTAGATACTGTTCATATTTTGTCGTATTCGCTTCTACCGGTAGATACTGTTCATATTTTGTCGTATTCGCTTCTACCGGTAGATACTGTTCATATTTTGTCGTATTCGCTTCTACCAGTAGATACTGTTCATATTTTGTCGTATTCGCTTCTACCGGTAGATACTGTTCATATTTTGTCGTATTCGCTTCTACCGGTAGATACTGTTCATATTTTGTCGTATTCGCTTCTACCGGTAGATACTGTTCATATTTTGTCGTATTCGCTTCTACCGGTAGATACTGTTCATATTTTGTCGTATTCGCTTCTACCGGTAGATACTGTTCATATTTTGTCGTATTCGCTTCTACCGGTAGATACTGTTCATATTTTGTCGTATTCGCTTCTACCGGTAGATACTGTTCATATTTTGTCGTATTCGCTTCTACCGGTAGATACTGTTCATATTTTGTCGTATTCGCTTCTACCGGTAGATACTGTTCATATTTTGTCGTATTCGCTTCTACCGGTAGATACTGTTCATATTTTGTCGTATTCGCTTCTACCGGTAGATACTGTTCATATTTTGTCGTATTCGCTTCTACCGGTAGATACTGTTCATATTTTGTCGTATTCGCTTCTACCGGTAGATACTGTTCATATTTTGTCGTATTCGCTTCTACCGGTAGATACTGTTCATATTTTGTCGTATTCGCTTCTACCGGTAGATACTGTTCATATTTTGTCGTATTCGCTTCTACCGGTAGATACTGTTCATATTTTGTCGTATTCGCTTCTACCGGTAGATACTGTTCATATTTTGTCGTATTCGCTTCTACCGGTAGATACTGTTCATATTTTGTCGTATTCGCTTCTACCGGTAGATACTGTTCATATTTTGTCGTATTCGCTTCTACCGGTAGATACTGTTCATATTTTGTCGTATTCGCTTCTACCGGTAGATACTGTTCATATTTTGTCGTATTCGCTTCTACCGGTAGATACTGTTCATATTTTGTCGTATTCGCTTCTACCGGTAGATACTGTTCATATTTTGTCGTATTCGCTTCTACCGGTAGATACTGTTCATATTTTGTCGTATTCGCTTCTACCGGTAGATACTGTTCATATTTTGTCGTATTCGCTTCTACCGGTAGATACTGTTCATATTTTGTCGTATTCGCTTCTACCGGTAGATACTGTTCATATTTTGTCGTATTCGCTTCTACCGGTAGATACTGTTCATATTTTGTCGTATTCGCTTCTACCGGTAGATACTGTTCATATTTTGTCGTATTCGCTTCTACCGGTAGATACTGTTCATATTTTGTCGTATTCGCTTCTACCGGTAGATACTGTTCATATTTTGTCTTATTTACATCTTCCGCCTGACGTCATCCACTTCTACCGTCCAGTTAAATTATTTCTTCTGGCCCGGTTTATTTGTATATTCTGCTTATGTCTCTCACCTATGCCTTCCACCTGTAATTTCTGTTTTCTTTTCTGTCATTTATTCTGCCATTGATTTTAACTGATTCTCGCTTTAGTTTCAAACTCAGAGAACGTCTTCTCCTTCTGTAAAGTTTTAAGAGTTTTGTTGTTTCATAAAAGTTCAGTTCTGCCCCGTTTTAATAATATCTTATGCCTTACTTTTTCTCCGCCCTGGTTTATTTACGACTGTTTTATTCTTCCCTACTTCCAACCTTCCGGCTCTTCTTCTGATATTCTTCTTCTAATATTCTTCTGCCATTTAATCTGAACTCCGACCTTAAGTTTGTTTCCTAGATCTTCAAGTTTCAGGGGACTATCTTTCTCTCTCTAGAGTTTTAAAGTTTTATCTTCTAATGTTATTCTGTATGCCCGTTTTTCTTCTGCCATGCATTTCTGTAATCTGATTTTAATATGCCCTCGCCTTCTGTTTCTTGTTTTCACGTCTCCAAATCTTCAATTTCAGTGAGAGTATACTATGTGTAATGTTTCAAAAGTTTATGTTAAAAAAAAAAAAATGTCCCGTTTTCTGTCAAACGCCCGGAGTGACGGCGCCGATCTCGGACCCCGATCAGGTTCGGGTTTCGGGCTGTCACAGGATTGGTATCAGAGAGAACAAGGTTTTAAAAGCGATTATGTGAATGTCTGTCTGTACAACCCGCCACTTGAGATCACTCCACCAACTGTAAGTGTTTAAGTTCACGTAAAAAGTTTCTTTTTATTAAATTACTTATTTCGTTTATAGGTTCTTTTTAGAAATGGTGAAAGGACATCAAGATGAGTCAAGCGAAAGCTCTCGTGCCATTGACCGACTAACTGAACTGGTGAGTGTACAGTTCCGCATGGTAGAACGTATGATGGCCAAAGAAGACAATGTGAATAATAATCATGGGAATGCTCCACGTGATACCAGTGGAGATAGGTTCAGGCGACTCCAACCGCCAGCTTTTGATGGGCTATCTACGGACCCAACTCACGCTGAGGAATGGATCCGACAGATAGAGAGAATGTTTAGCTGCGCAGAAGTGGAAGAAAATAAGAAGGTTCTATGTGCCACGTTTCCTCTCACCAAGATTGCTGGATTTTGGTGGGACAGTGCAGTCAACTACCGTGGCACTGAGCTGGGAGGGATTTAAGAATATCTTTTACGAGAAGTATTTCAACCGCGGTGTGAGGAAGGAAAAGTTGAAACTTCAAAAATCCCTGATCAGTAATAACTTTTTCGGTCTTTCCTTTGCCAAATCGCAGAACTGCAGTTCGTTTCCTACGCCAAATTGCAGAACCGCAGCACAGTTCCTTTCCTTCACCAAATAGCAGAAGCCAGACGAGTTCCTTCGCCAAATCGCAGATGCCAGACGAGTTCTTGGTTGAAAAATTGCAGATCCCATTCCTTTCGTTCGCCAAATCGTAGAAGCCAAACGAGAAAATATGGCCATCATGTAGCATTGGAACGTTGCTAGAGCATTACACAGCCCAAAGGGCATCCTCCTAAAAGCGAATGTTCTATAAGGACACATGAAGGTCATTTTCTCCTGATCTTTAGGAGCAGTTGTGATCTGATTATACCCAGAATAGCCATCAAGAAAATAGTAGAATTTCTTGCCTGCCAACCTATCCACCATTTGATCAATAAAAGGCAGAGGGAAATGATCTTTACGTATGACCTTATTTAGTTTTCTGTAGTCCATGCAAATCCTCCATCATGTTACTATCCTTGTTGGAATTAACTCATTCTTTTCGTTGGCTATTACAGTTGTTCCTCCTTTCTTTGGAACACATTGAACTGGGCTAATCCAAGAGCTGTCTAAAATAGGGTAAATGATTCCAGCATCCAACCATTTAAGAATCTCATTTTCACCACTTCTTTCATCACTGGATTTAACCTTCTATGCTGCTCTATCGATGCACTATATGTAACGCCCGGGAAATTTTAAAAGGAAAAAAATTGGAGAGAAAATAAAAGAATAATAAAATAATTGTTTCAAAGTAATTTAAAAGAAAAGTGAATAAGTTTGGTTAACCTGATTGGTTAATTAATTTAGATTCGGGCACTTCCAGTGAAATTAAGCCGTAGGTTATAATTAAGAACGAGATTTAACGGAATTTACGGAAGAGCAAAATGGTATATTAATGTTTAATAGGAATTAATATTAGGATTATTATTATTATTATTATTATTATTATTATTATTATTATTATTATTATTATTATTATTAAGTTTAAGTTAAAAATAACTGAATGGCGTTCGACGCCATTCAGTTCTTTGTGGCCGAGAGCGAACAGGGGAGAAGGCCAGACGACGGCGACGAGTTCCGACGGCCATCACCGGTGTTTTTCGGCCCTCTCCGGCCAGACGGCGGCGACGTGCGATCTCCGGCCATCTCCGCGCGCAACCCGACCGGTATGGCTCGGTTTTCTCCTCCTTTCGGTTCGGTTTAGGGTTGTGCGTGACGAGCTCGATTGAGCTCCGATCGCCGGCCGTTTTTGGTTGCTTTTAGCATCAAATGGCCGAGCTTACCGCCGGCAATGGTTGTCGTGCAATGGTGAGCTCGGATTTGGGGAAAAACCGAGGGCTCCAAATTGGGGATTTCGGGTTTTCTATGTAAAGCCTTGGAATTTGATTAGATTATGTTAATTGGATGTTAGGAGGATAGATTAGTGAGGAATTGAGAGAGTTTTGATGAAAAATCGAAAAAGATAAATTTTGGGAAAAAGGGGCAGTTCGGGTTTTGCCCTTTTTGACCAAGTTCCGGTCGTTTGTTTTAAAATTCCTTTTGGCAGATTAAAATAGGTTATTAAAGGAGTACGTGGCTGCTGGAATCGTTCGATTCCGATAACCGACGCAAAAGTTACGCGTGTTTGAGTTTCGGGTCGGTTTTTACCGAACCCAAATTAGTGGCCCATTTAATTAGGTTTTAGTTGGATTAGGCTAGAAATAGTAATTTGAGATGTTTTCACGAAAATAAGAGTTTAGTTATGCCCGAACGAAACGAGTTAGAGTTTTTGAAGAAATTGTCTTAGCTCGGGATTTCGTTTAGCTTTGAAATGGATGATTCAGATTAATACTAATGACGTGCTATGAAATGCCGTAGGTAATCCAAGCTCTTCAAGGACGGTACTCGGCATAGCCAGGACGCCAGGTAAGTGGATGTTAGGTTTCCGGCCCTTAAGGCCCTACATTGTGACAACGTTAGGATTTTGTGTTTTCGATGATGATTTTCTGACTGTGGGTTTAATGAGTCGGGTAGCCTAGAATGTTAGTTATTAGTGGTTTGTTAAGTTTGTTATGAGTATAGCATGTCCATGTACGTTGGGAATGGTTGATGATATGTCTATGTATGTCTATGAATTCCTCATGCATCATGTTTTATAAAAGGTGCATACGAACTATTTATGAGCATGTCTTTACGATGAATTGAACGATAATGATTTAAAGATGATATGTGAAACGTTGAAGTAAAGAACGATCATGTGAATGATGTGTGTTTCTCAAGCGAATGATGTATGTTTCTCACGGGTCTGACTGTATGTTCTCACGGTTCTGACTGTATGTTCTCACGGTTCTGACTGTATGTTCTCATGGCTCTGACTGTACGTTCTCACGGGTCTGACTGTATGTTTCTCACGGGGCAAGAAAAAGGTTTTACGAAACGAAATGAACATGTTTTATGAAAAGTCACGCATTCATGCATACGTCCTTCATAGAGCATTCCCTTACTAAGCATTAGGTTTACTGTTTATGTTGCATGATGTAGGTGACAGGTGTGAAGGTGAGAGTTCCTCATGATGACAAGGAATAGGTGGTCAACGGGTGGTGCTCGTGGCAATGGCGTGTGTTTTGGTTTGGCTTGATGATCTGATGGTATGCCTCGAACTTTTTTGTGGCGAATGTATGTGAGTTAGTCTTGTTGGTTAGTAAGTCTAAGTGTCGGTTTTGTTTGTGAGAGTAGGAAAATGTTTAAGTATGTAGATTGGATGTTTTGATAGAAAAATGTATGAAAAGTCGAGTTTTGATGTATATGTAATGGAAATAGAACGTTTAGAATGTGGAGTCTTAATTTTAGAAATATACTGGAACTGTTTGGTTATTTTTGGTTATTTTAAAACAGGTAAGGATATGCTCGATTTTTAGAGCGATCCATGCAGTTCGTTTTCTTGAGTTTTCTTCCCGAAAGTATAGGTTATATTAGTGTCGTGTTTTGATGATCGAGGAATGAGTGTTTAAGTTATTAATGGTTTTAGTCTAGCTTTAAATGTTTTAAAAGTCAAGATGTTTTATGCTCAAACGTTTAAGTCAAAGTTAGACCCTAAAGGTTGTTAGAGGTGGGTCAATTGTCTAAGTCCGTTTCCTTTTAAAATGTTAAGTAAAAATGAAAAAGTTTATGCGAAAATACGAGGGCTTAGGAAATGGTTATGTCACGGTAAGTCCGTGGCGGCCCTGATCGGGTTGGGGTCGTCACACTATAGCCATCTTCTAATAGTATTTTGTGCATGCAAATACTAGGACTAATCCCTTTAATAACTCTTACTGTCCATGCGAGAGCTTGTTTATGACTTTTCAGCACATGCAATAATTCTTGCTCTTGCATGGTTGATCAATCTGCTGAAATAATAATGGGAAGTGTATCTTTAAGTCCCAGGAACACATATTTGAGGTGAGATGAAAGCTGTTTAAGCTCTAATATTGGTGCCTCTTCACTAGATGGCTGAAGACTCTCTAGGCTACTTTATATAGCTTCGGGATAGTTATTTTGTTTCTTCTGTCTTTATTTCTTCTGATATACTAAAACAATCCTCCTCATCATAAAGACACTTCATGGCCTTCAAAACATTAAAGGTGACATGTTGATCATTCACCCTCATAGTGAGCCCACCTTTTGCACGTCAATCAAGGTTCTTCAGTGGCTAAGAAGGGTCTTCCCAAGATGAAGGGTACCTCACGACCTGCTTCATAGTCGAGTATAATAAAGTCTGCTGAAAAAATGAACTTGTCTACCTTCGTGAGCACGTCTTCTATCTTCCCTTGAGGATTAGTCAGTAAGCGATCAGCAAGTTGCAAAGTTACAATGGTGGTCAAACTTCTCCTATTCCCAGTTTCTTGAAAATCGACATGGGCATTAGGTTAATACTTGCTTCTAGTTCGCATAGAGCTTTTCCAAAATAATTCTTTCCGATCGTACATGGAATGGTGAAGCTGACAAGATCTTTCAGTTTAGGTGGAATCTTGTTATGTAGGATGTAGCTCGTCTATTCAATCATGGCTACCATATCATATTCTCCCAACCTTTTTTTTTTTTTTGATAAAATATCTTTCATAAATTTCGTATAATTTGGCATATGTTCGAGAGGTTCCACCAAAGGCACATTAATGTGTAGGTGCTTTAGAACATCCAGGAATTTTTTAAACTGCTTGTCCTAGTTGTGTTTCTGTAGTCTTTGAGGAAATGGTGGTGGTGGCTTCTGGATTCTTAACTCATCATGTTGTTGTTGTGGTGTACCTGCAGCATCAATCGATGGATTTTGTAACGCCCCCGAACCCACCCTGGCTCGGTGCGCTACTTTGCTAACCAATCCCACATTAGAACATAATTAAAATAAGACTAGACTCACCAATTTCCCTTAATCTTAACTGCTAAGAACCACGGCGTTCTTCCCGAAAATTTCGGCAAAGTAACGCCTGAAAATGGCGCCTCCAAAATGCTAAATACCTGCATAAAACCCAATCCCAAACAGTCCAGAATATTCCTAATCATCTAATATGCTGAAATCTCCTAAGCAGTACAGAGAGAAATTATAATACTAACATCCCTAAATGAAGAAAATCCACAGCAGAGGGCAACGCATCACCCTTAGCTATGACTATGTACAACAATTACCAATAGCTAAACCATAACTCTCAAAAACATCAACCAGACAGTTACATTAAACTACAAAATATAAAGTTCCACATCTCCCGAAGACCATGGTAGAGTTGCCCCGACAACTGCCCGCACCGGCACGCCCCGTGTTTCTCCGACTGCTCCCTAGTCCTGGCTGACTTACTTAGCTCACCTGTAACCGCGTCGTTACCTACACCACAAAACACACACGCACACGTAAGCTTACGCTTAGCAAGTAATGAATAACAAATATAAACATGCACAACACACAGCAACACGACCACAATGTAACTCAACCACCCGACTCAACACGATACAACAACACGACCAAACAATGCTAGTTACCCGCACTGAAGTGCCTTACTCATAGAAGACTACCACGTCAACCAATGCAACACAAGAGTTCCCTTCGGGGTGCTATTACCAGCAACCTCAGCCCGACCAGGCCCACTAATCAGGATCTCTCATAGAGTTCCCTTCGGGGTGCTATTACCAGCAACCTCAGCCCGACCAGGCCCACTAATCAGGATCTCTCATAGAGTTCCCTTCGGGGTGCTATTACCAGCAACCTCAGCCCGACCAGGCCCACTAATCAGGATCTCTCATAGAGTTCCCTTCGGGGTGCTATTACCAGCAACCTCAGCCCGACAAGTCACCCTATTCGAGATGCCTTAACATTTATGTATTTTAGCCAACCATCCTTCATAGAGGTCCTCTCGGGGTGCTATTACCAGCAACCTCAGCCTGACCAGGCCCACTAATCAGGATCTCTCATAGAGTTCCCTTCGGGGTGCTATTACCAGCAACCTCAGCCTGACCAGGCCCACTAATCAGGATCTCTCATAGAGTTCCCTTCGGGGTGCTATTACCAGCAACCTCAGCCCGACAAGTCACCCTATTCGAGATGCCTTAACATTTACGTATTTTAGCCAACCATCCTTCATAGAGGTCCTCTCGGGGTGCTATTACCAGCAACCTCAGCCCGACCAGGCCCACTAATCAGGATCTCTCATAGAGTTCCCTTCGGGGTGCTATAACCAGCAACCTCAGCCCGACAGGTCACACTATTCGAGTTGCTTTAACATTTACGTATTTCAGCCAACCATCCTTCATAGAGGTCCTCTCGGGGTGCTATTACTAGCAACCTCAGCCCGACCAGGCCCACTAATCAGGATCTCTCATAGAGTTCCCTTCGGGGTGCTATTACCAGCAACCTCAGCCCGACAGGTCACACTATTCGAGTTGCTTTTACAATTCATTTTATCTGATTACGTTCAATGCTCACAATGCCAACAATGCTATTACTCGTACCTAACGTGCTATATCATGATGCATGCTATGCAATACCACATGAACCAACAACAACCAAGAATTTCATTGCCACACTACTTAATACCAAACAAAGCAACTAACCAAATAATACAAAGCAAAGCTAACGACTCATAGTTCAAACAAAGTAAAGCGACAAACTAACAATTCAAACAAAGCAAAGCAATAACAAATATTTCAACACGATGCAAAACAATAACAAATAAACCCTACCGTTCTGTGGTGTAGGCCCGAAGGCGAAGGAATAACATCATCAATTACTTACCTGGCGTCCTAGCTTGCTGAGGGTTCTCGGTTACCTGTCCATCTACGGCTCGACCTACGACAATAATTCAAACTGTATTAAAATCGAGCCAACCCTCCTCAATTACTCTCAAACTACTATTTCTAGCCTAATCCAGCAAAAACCTAACTAAACGGGCCACTAAATTGAGTTCGGTAAAAATCGACCCGAAACTTCAAACACGCGTAACTTTTGCGTCGGATGTCGGAATCGAACGATTCCAGCGGCCACGTACTCCTCTAATAACCTGCCAAAAGGAATTTTAAAACAAACAACCGTAGCTAGGTCAATTTGGCAAAAACCCGATTTTGCCCCTAACTCAGAAATTTCCCCTTTCTGATTTTCCATCAAATTCCACCCACTTACTCATCAATCGACCACCCACATACCTAATTAACAAAATCTAACCCAAATTAGGGCTTCCAAATCCATAAACCCGAAATGCCCAATTCGGGCTTGATGGATTTTCGCCAAATCCGAGCGCACAATTGCTCGGTAACCCACGCCGGCGTTAAGCCCATCCATTCAACGCCAATAACGGCCAAAAACGGCCGGTGATCGGAGCTCAATCGAGCTCGTCACCGTCGGCCACTAACAGAGCCAAAAACAGGGCAAAACCGAACCAAAACAGGCTTACCGACGGTTCGTGTGCGCGACGACGGCCGGAACTGGCAGCCTTGGAGTCGCCGACGTCTTCTGGCCGAAAATCGTCGCAATCGCCGGCGGTTTCTCTCCGTCGATCGCCGCCCGTCGCTCTCCCTTCTCCCCTGCTTCGCTCGGCGTCGGGCTCTCGCACAAAACAACAGATTTCTGTTGTTTTGTGTTTATTTATTTTTTATTTTTAAATAATAATAATAATAATAATAATAATAAAACTAAAACTATTTCTTTAATTTAAACTAGCTAATTACCGTTTTGCCCTCCCGTATTTTCGACCATTTCGAATTTTGCTAAATCTCTCACCTCACCTTCAGTCTAACTCCACCACCGAAACTCCTAAGCATAATTAATTAAATCTAATAACTATCATAACTTAATTTAATTACAACAATCTATTTTATTATATATTATTTTATTTTCTCTTCAATTTCCCTTACAAAAATCCCGGGTGTTACAATCCACCCTCCTTACAAAAATTTTGTCCTCAAAATTTGTGGTCTTGTTATTCCTCAACGTACTCATCTTATCTCACCCATACCCTTACTCATCTAACTCATCTATCGGTTACTACATATATTATAAAGTCCGACTTCACCTAACTCTGTACGCTCCAACCCAAATACTCGCACGTTCACTAACTGGAATCTAATCCATACCCTCTAAACTCGATCTCTTTTCTCTAGCTAAGTTCATCTTTTTCTACTTCTGTGTCTACTAAACACGCACAAACCATTACAGTCCTCCATGCTACCCCAAATCGAGAAATCCTATTAGTGACCATCATTTGACTGAAATACCTACTATGTAATTCACAGCTTTAAATCTTCCTAACTAAGTTCACCTAGTCGCTTACTTTTCTAATCCAGTGCTTATCGAATGCTTACATAACTATCTCAGAGCTCCAAAGCTATCTCAATAGCGTAACACTAAAATCTACTAATAAATTTCTTACTTTAAGTCCTCAATTTCAATTTCTCTTCTACTCTATCATCTCCTTTCTAATTTATCATTCACATTTCTTATACTAACTTACCTCGAGAAATCACAATATACCATTAACCACCCTAACCTTATCCATTGGTCTTGACATAATAAATCATCACCTATACTTTCAAACTTTTCTAACTGAGTTCTCACCTCTAGCCTTTCCTCGAGCTTCGTTTATCTAGATCTTACTTGTCTAAGTTAATGTCCATCCAACACTTACATAACTGTCTCAATGCAAAGTCTTTGATTCTAAATCCTCAAATGAAATTCTCCTCCTTTTACCTCATTATCATCAAATACTCACAAATCATTAAGTCCAAACTAAATATTCCCTGACTCACACGTAAAATTTCTATGTGACCCTTTTCACATTTGATACCTTCTAGCTTCCCCGGCTACATTCCATGTTTATACTTAGTATTTCTTACTTAAGCTATCTTCCTTAACCACGAAACCTTACAACAGTCTAGAGTATCTTTATACTTAGTATAAATGCCACTCCTAACTTCAACTTTGACTCTAGATATCACAATCTATTAGCTTCCTAACTCTACGTAGATCTTTAAACTTTCATTCTTAATCACTAACCTAGTTTGTTACGGTGGAGCAAATTCTTTCATCTTATTAATTTAAATCCCTTAACTAACAGCCCTACACCTTCTTTCAGTTGTACTTCTACATTTACAGAAATCCTATCGACAGCTCACCAAAGCCAATACCCAGCTAATCTTACTTTTATCCTACTCAAGTTTTAACTTATATCTTATATCCTACTCTCAAGCCCACCAACCTTAGCCTAATTTAGTTATTCATTACTTAGACCATTAACTATCGCCAATTTGCACACTACCAGATACCTAAGGTCACAATCTAATTTCCTCAAAATTCTCTCTACCATAACTAATCCACTCTCTCTTACTCTTCACTCCTTTTACTCTCCTAACTCCTTTTACAACAATCCACCTCCTAACATCACCTCCTAACAATTTTTTTATAATAATCCACCTAATAATCTCCTTAATGCAACTCAAAATATCACCGTAATTTAAAAGGCTAGTCTTTTCTCTATCTAATCAAGGCATTATCTATTCTCATCTTTCGGTTTTGGCTCTAAGTTTCTAGGTTGAGCGTCAATCGTAATCTTTTCACATATCCTCAATCATCCTTGATTGAAGACACTCCTAAAATGGTGCCCACGTCGCTAGCAACCACCCGTTTTATGACCTGAGCATCACTTTGCCTCTAACTTTTACCTTCTAATATCTCAAAGTCTTGTAGCTTTTCAACTAATTAAGATGAACACTTCTATGTGATCACTTAGAGATTTCACAACCATCACTTTACTCCGATCAAGCCTAACCTCAGCAAATACTACAGAATTACAACTTCCCATTTCTACTACAGAATTACAAATTCCCATTTCTACTTACTCCCATTCTATGTGAATCTATAGATCTTACCTTTTGCTATCTCCATTTGTCCACGTAAACATACTAATGGTACCTCGAAGACCTAAAGTGTCTCCCGCTAAATTTCATTTCCAATTTCAAACTCTTATCTAGTTCATCGTATCCTACAACTTTAAGGGTCTCCTTATGTGTAACACTTCTAAGCGTATCACCCTAAGTTAGCTATATCTTCTATCCCCCTCATTCTAAAATATATTTTGCAATGCAATTAACACATCGTGTCCTCACCCTTTGTCACGCTAGAACGTAACTCACGTCTCTCTTAACAACTCTCACTTCTACCTGGCTAACGCTTACACTCCGCTCATACCAACCCTACCTCTTTCTTTACATCCTTTGGTTATCACACTTACTCTCATTTTAAGATTCTCTAATATCTAGTTCAAATTCACCTCTCCAATAAAATGTCTAGCTATTCGAACTATCGTTTTCTACGTCTATGAATTGACTAAAGAGATCCACCAAAGTTGTCTCGGTACACTCGGAATTTCCTAGTCCACTACAATCATAAAACAAACAGGGGTTAAACCAAACAGACAAACAAACCGGGGTTAAACCAATCTAGAAACTAACTAAAAGTAAAGAAACACTTACAGTCGGTGAAGCACGTTGCACGGCGGTCGGCATTGTCGGGTAATCCTTTGAACGACTCAACCATTTAAGCTCTGATACCATCTTTGTAACGCCCCCGAACCCACTCGGGCTCGGTGCGCTACTTTGCTAACCAATCCCACATTAGAACATAATTAAAATAAGCCTAGACTCACTAATTTCCCTTAATCTTAATCGCTGAGCACCACGGCGTTCTTCCCGAAAATTTCGGCAAAGTAACGCCTGAAAATGGCGCCTCCAAAATGCTAAATACCTGCATAAAACCCAATCCCAAACAATCCAGAATATTCCTAACCATCTAATATGCAGAAATCTCCTAAGCAGTACAGAGAGAAATTATAATACTAACATCCCTAAATGAAGAAAATCCACAGCAGAGGGCAACGCATCACCCTTAGCTATGACTATGTACAACAATTACCAATAGCTAAACCATAACTCTCAAAAACATCAACCAGACAGTTACAATAAACTACAAAATATAAAGTTCCACATCTCCCGAAGACCATGGTAGAGTCGCCCCGACAACTGCCCGCACCGGCACGCCCCGTGTTTCTCCGACTGCTCCCTAGTTCTGGCCGACTTACTTAGCTCACCTGTAACCGCGTCGTTACCTACACCACAGAACACACACGCACACGTAAGCTTACGCTTAGCAAGTAATGAATAACAAATATAAACATGCACAACACACAGCAACAAGACCACAATGTAACTCAACCACCCGACTCAACACGATACAACAACATGACCAAACAATGCTAGTTACCCGCACTGAAGTGCCTTACTCATAGCAGACTACCACGTCAACCAATGCAACACAACATCCCAATGCAACTCAACTCTCACACGTAACCCTAACACATGCAGTTTCTAACTCTCAGTTGTGCTTATTTGCTGTTCTTTGCTTTAATTTGCTGTTCATTGCTTTAATTCTTCATAGAGGACCCCTCAGCGTGCTATTACCAGCAACCTCAGCCCCACAAGGCCCACTATTCAGAATCTCATGTTTTAGCCGTTCATCTCTCATAGAGTTCCCTTCGGGGTGCTATTACCAGCAACCTCAGCCCGACAAGTCACCCTATTCGAGATGCCTTAACATTTACGTATTTTAGCCAACCATCCTTCATAGAGGTCCTCTCGGAGTGCTATTACCAGCAACCTCAGCCCGACCAGGCCCACTAATCAGGATCTCTCATAGAGTTCCCTTCGGGCTGCTATTACCAGCAACCTCAGCCCGACAAGTCACCCTATTCGAGATGCCTTAACATTTACGTATTTTAGCCAACCATCCTTCATAGAGGTCCTCTCGGGGTGCTATTACCAGCAACTTCAGCCCGACCAGGCCCACTAATCAGGATCTCTCATAGAGTTCCCTTCGGGGTGCTATAACCAGCAACCTCAGCCCGACAGGTCACACTATTCGAGTTGCTTTAACATTTACGTATTTCAGCCAACCATCCTTCATAGAGGTCCTCTCGGGGAGCTATTACCAGCAACCTCAGCCCGACCAGGCCCACTAATCAGGATCTCTCATAGAGTTCCCTTCGGGGTGCTATTACCAGCAACCTCAGCCCGACAGGTAACACTATTCGAGTTGCTTTTACAATTCATTTTATCTGATTACGTTCAATGCTCACAATGCCAACCATGTTATTACTCGTACCTAACGTGCTATATCATGATGCATGCTATGCAATACCACATGAACCAACAACAACCAAGAATTTCATTGCCACACTACTTAATACCAAACAAAGCAACTAACCAAATAATTCAAAGCAAAGCTAACGACTCACAGTTCAAACAAAGTAAAGCGACAAACTAACAATTCAAACAAAGCAAA
The DNA here is from genome assembly GCA_022432975.1 of Begonia masoniana. Taxonomy (NCBI): domain Eukaryota; kingdom Viridiplantae; phylum Streptophyta; class Magnoliopsida; order Cucurbitales; family Begoniaceae; genus Begonia; species Begonia masoniana. The sequence goes on from CM039514.1 coordinate 35,921,790, forward strand.
GCAATAACAAAAATTTCAACACGATGCAAAACAATAACAAATAAACCCTACCGTTCTGTGGTGTAGGCCTGAAGGCGAAGGAATAACATCATCCATTACTTACTTGGCGTCCTAGCTTGCTTAGGGTTCTCGATTACTTGTCCATCTACGGCTCGACCTACGACAATAATTCAAACTGTATTAAAATCGAGCCAACCCTCCTCAATTACTCTCAAACTACTATTTCTAGCCTAATCTAGCAAAAACCTAACTAAACGGGCCACTAAATTGGGTTCGGTAAAAATCGACCTGAAACTTCAAACACGCGTAACTTTTGCGTCGGATATCAGAATCGAACGATTCCAGCGGCCACGTACTCCTCTAATAACCTATTTTAACCTGCCAAAAGGAATTTTAAATCAAACAACCGTAGCTAGGTCAATTTGGCAAACACCCGATTCTGCCCCTAACTCGGAAATTTCCCCTTTCCGATTTTCCATCAAATTCCACCCACTTACTCACCAATCGACCACCCACATACCTAATTAACAAAATCTAATCCAAATTAGGGCTTCCAAATCCATAAACCCGAAATGCCCAATTCGGGCTTGATGGATTTTCGCCAAATCCGAGCTCACAATTGCTCGGTACGCCGGCGTTAAGCCCGTCCATTCGACGCCAATAACGGCAAAAAACGGCCGGTGATCGGAGCTCAATCGAGCTCGTCACCGTCGGCCACTAACAGAGCCGAAAACATGGCAAAACCGAACCAAAACAGGCTTACCGACGGTTCGTGTGTGCGACGACGGCCGGAATTGGCAGCCTTGGAGTCGCCGACGTCTTCTGGCCGGAAATCGTCGCAATTGCCGGCGGTTTCTCTTCGTCGATCGCCGCCCGTCGCTCTCCCTTCTCCCTTGCTTCGCTCGGCGTCGGGCTCTCGCACAAAACAACAGATTTATGTTGTTTTGTGTTTATTTATTTTTTTTAAAATAATAATAATAATAATAAAACTAAAACCATTTCTTTAATTCAAACTAGCTAATTACCGTTTTGCCCTCCCGTATTTTCGACCATTTCGAATTTTGCTAAATCTCTCACCTCACCTTCAGTCTAACTCCACCACCGAAACTCCTAAGCATAATTAATTAAATCTAATAACTATCATAACTTAATTTAATTACAACAATCTATTTTATTATATATTATTTTATTTTCTCTTCAATTTCCCTTACAAAAATCCCGGGTGTTACAGATTTCTTCTGACTCTTCTTCTTCAACCACCTTGTTTTGATTCCTTGAATTTTCTGCCTTATGTGGTTTATCTGGAATCTCCACTTCTCTTCCATTTCTTAACACAATGGCTTTACAATGCTATTTTCTAGGTCTTTGTAGAACTTTTCTGTCACTTGGTAGTTGCCCCAGATTCCTTGGATTTATAGATTGAGCTAGCTATCCCATTTGAGTCTCAATATTTTTTATAGAATAGGGTAAATTCTGTAAAATTATATCTGTCTTGGAAGCATACTCCCTTGCAAAACTTTCTTCTTTTTCTTGAGGCATTGGTTTATGATTTGGTTGTGAGAAACCTTGAGTGTAATTTTCAGCTGGTCTGATTGGTGCTGTAGCATTCTGCTGTTACAAATTCCATTGGAAATTTGTATGTTGTTTCCAGCCACGATTATATGTCTGTGAGAAAAGATTATTGTTTCTATTATACCCCACATAATTTGCAGATTCTAAGTTAGTAGAGCATGAGTTGTCATCGTGATTCTCTCCACAAAAAATGCATGAAACTTCTCTTGTTGACAACTTAGGTGGTTTGTTCATTACCTTGATCACATTTTCCAGCATAGCGATCTTTGCATTTAAAGCAGCAACTTCATCTAAATCATAAACGCATTGTAGAGTGGTTTTTATTTGACGGCCACCGATAGTTGTTCACTGCCATTCTCTCCAACAAATCATAGGCTTCATTGAAGGATTTAGAAAGAAGTGTTCTGTTTGCTACAGCATCAATAATTGATATTGTCTGACCATTTAGTCCATTATAAAATGTCTCTAGCTGAATCCAGAGTAATATCCCATGATTAGAACATTGCCTCAATAGTTTTTTAAACATGTCCCAAGCCTCATAAAGCGATTTGCCGTTTTTCTGTTGAAAGCTGGTGATTTCGTTCCTCGCATTCCACACTGGTAGATGATATTTCATAATAAGCTTCTTGGTGAGATCTCCCCATGTAGTAATGATGTTTGATGGAATGCTGTTCAACCAGTTTCTTGCTCTGTCTCTTAAAGAGTATAAGAAAAGCTTGAGCCTCAATGCTTTAGTAGAAACTCTAGGAAAGTTGAATGAGTCGCTCACTTCTCTAAAAACTTTGAGATGACGGTGCGGGTTGTTGGTGACCACTCCACTGAATTGTCTAACTGTTTGAAGCATTTGGAAAATAACAGGTTTAAGCTCGAATCGAATAGCTTGAATATCTGGTCTCATGATACCAGGGTTCAAATCATTAAGCGTGGGGATGATAAAATCTTGAATAGGTCTGTCTCTGTCGTCAATAATATATTCAGCATTATTTTTTCCTTCCTCTAGATTAGCCATATTATCTCCTCTAATAAATTATTGTTGTTGTTGTCTCCTCCTCGCTCGAAACGTTCGTTCGATCTCTGGATCTATTGGTACGAGATCCTCGTCGTTCTCTTCGTTAGGTATCAAGCAAGGATACTTGAAAAAGAAGAATTAGAATAAAATAAAGTAATTATAGCAAAATAACACAATTAAAAAATATCCTCGGTAACGACGCCAAAAACTTGTTAGTGATTTTATACACTCTAACGAAGTAATAGAGTAAATAAAATCGATCCTATGAGGATATTCTTAATCAAATTAAATTGCTATAAAATTTATGTAAAAATATTGGGATAAGAGTAAAATGAAAATAAAATGGGACTCTGAGTAATAAAGAAATTAATTGGAAACGAAAAAACTCGAAAAGAATGAGATGATGGAAATCTTGGCTAGGTTGATTTCCTCATTAAATTTATTTTACCACTGATGCTACAGAAATGCTACAGTATTTATCACAGAACAACAAAAATTCATAATATTTCTAGAGTTCTATCGAATTGCCTAGATGTAACACCTAGGAATTTCCTATAACGCACGTATGCCTTAGAGTAGACGGTTAGAGTAGTTTAATGTTAAAGTAATGAGGGTTTGTAAGTTTGATGCAAGGAAATGCAAGGAGAAGAGAAAAGGAGATAGTTGAAAAGTTGAAAAGTGTTTGAAAAGTCAAAACATAAGGAACCAATAGGAATTAAGTAAATGTAATTGAAATTTTGGAAGAAAAGTGTGGATTAAGGATGCTTTTCACGTTGGAAGAAAGAAGGGAAGGAAAAGTGTGGTCAATTTCTAAAATTTAAAAAGTTGGTGGAGGAAAGTTAAAAGAAGAAAGTGTTAAGCTTTAAATGTTTGAAAATTGGTGGAAATATCACTTTTCTTCTCTTTTTCTCCTCTTCCATTGTGAACCCTAGCTCTCCTCCATAGCTGAGCTTTCTTCTCTCTTCTTCATCAAATTGGCAAGGTGTTTCAAGGTAAAATTAAATGGGTTTTGGTTTGTATACATATAGGTGAAGTTTATTGGTGTTTTAAGTGTATTTTGGAGAAGTTTGGTGAGGGTTTGAAAACCCTAGTTTTGGAATTTCGAAAAATTATGTTCCCCTTGATGTTTTCTTCCTATTTTGATGTTTTCTTCCTATTTTGATGTTTTAATCCTTGGCTATGATAGTTTTGGTTGTAACGCCCCCGAATCAACCCCGGCTCGGTGCGCTACTTTGCTAAGCTATCCCGTGTTTAAAACGACGTTTAAAATAATTTTTCATAAATTTTTCGACTCGGTTTTCGGGTTTTTCAAACCCTCGATTTTTGTTGGAAAACGTGTCTAAAATACGCTTAAAATACGTTGGAAAATGTTGGGTTAAAATGATTTGGAAATAGGAAGTTAAAAGAAAATTTTAAAAATTTCATACTTGGGCACTACTAGGCGCCGCGCGTGCGCGCAGCGCGCCCCCAGCGCGCCCGCAGCTCCCCCAGCGCACGCCCAGAGCGCCTAGCGCATGCCCCATGCGTGCCACGGGCAATCGATCGCCACCAAACGGCGATCGATCGGCACCCTCTCTGTTTTTAACTTAAAAACAAGCCCAATGGGCAATCGATCGCCACCCCGTGGCGATCGATCGCAACCCGCTCTGGTTTTTGGCTCAAAAACGCCCAAAATTAACCTTTTTCCGACTCTTTCGACTTTCCTTCCCTTTTCTACGAGCAAAACACTTCCAAATCACCTGAAAATTTAAACACACCTCCCCGACACCCTCAACTTCATGTCCCATAAAAATCTTGAAAAACCGACTTAAAACGATTAACGAAAAAATAGAGAACGTAAACTGACGTTAATTATTTTAAAACCAAAACGGGCGGCATAACGCCTAAAATTTTTATAAACCAAAAACCTGAAAAATAAACATCCTTTAAACTCCAATTCAACCAAATACGAGTACTGTATACACCAAAACAAAATAACCAACTAACACCACAAACTAAACATATCCAACTATACACGCCTCAATACTAACTAAGACTAACCAAAACATTTCTCACAAAACTAACCGTAAAACCTCAAAATCTCCCATACAAGCCACATCCCAAGAACTAGGTCGAAGCGCCCCGACAAATGACCTGCACCGGTGAGCTCTGTGTATCCCCGACCACTCCTAGTCCTGTTCCTCATTATCAAGCTCACCTGAGAACACTTCGTCACCTACACCACGGAACACAAAACGTAAGTCTAATGCTTAGTAAGTAGGGATTTATGAATGCAACACACACAATGCTCACACACCCTAACAAATGCAGTTTCTAACACTCAGTTTGCTGCACCAAAAGGTGCCTTGCCTTAGTTGCCTGCACCGAAGTGCCTTAGTTGCCTGCACCGAAGTGCCTTAGTTGCCTGCACCGAAGTGCCTTAGTTGCCTGCACCGAAGTGCCTTAGTTGCCTGCACCGAAGTGCCTTAGTTGCCTGCACCGAAGTGCCTTAGTTGCCTGCACCGAAGTGCCTTAGTTGCCTGCACCGAAGTGCCTTAGTTGCCTGCACCGAAGTGCCTTAGTTGCCTGCACCGAAGTGCCTTAGTTGCCTGCACCGAAGTGCCTTAGTTGCCTGCACCGAAGTGCCTTAGTTGCCTGCACCGAAGTGCCTTAGTTGCCTGCACCGAAGTGCCTTAGTTGCCTGCACCGAAGTGCCTTAGTTGCCTGCACCGAAGTGCCTTAGTTGCCTGCACCGAAGTGCCTTAGTTGCCTGCACCGAAGTGCCTTAGTTGCCTGCACCGAAGTGCCTTAGTTGCCTGCACCGAAGTGCCTTAGTTGCCTGCACCGAAGTGCCTTAGTTGCCTGCAACACCTGAAAATTTAAACCACCACCTCCCCGACACCTCAACTTCATGTCCCATAAAAATCTTGAAAAACCGACTTAAACGATTAACGAAAAAATAGAGACCGTAAAACTGACGTTAATTATTTTTAAAACCAAACGGGCGGCATAACGCCTAAAATTTTTATAAACCAAAAACCTGAAAAATAAACATCCTTTAAACTCCAATTCAACCAAATACGAGTACTGTATACACCAAACAAAATAACCAACTAAACACCACAAACTAAACATATCCAACATATACACGCCTCAATACTAACTAAGACTAACCAAACACATTTCTCACAAAAACGTCAAACCTGCACCAAAAGGTGCCTTAGTTGCTTGCACCAATAGGTGCCTTATTTGACTGCACCGAAGTGCCTTAGTTGCCTGCACCGAAGTGACTTACTCTGACAAATTGTTATCACCCTCACACGACAAACACACACACGACCAACCATGCAACAATACATACCTAGCGTGCTCTACATAATGATGCATGCTTCCAAATAAATGCAATGTCACAACACACCACAACTCAACTCAACACAATGCAAAATAATAACACAACACAACACGAAGTGAAACAATAACAAATAGCCCTACCATTCTATAGTGTAGGCCCGAAGGCAAAAGAACATTACCCTCTACTTACCTGACGGCTCAACTATCACTTGCACACGTCTACCGATCGAATCACTCGTCCAACGACCTAAAATAACAAAACTTAGCTTAATAGGTTACCAATACAATCTAAAAATATTCCTAAACCTAAAACTAACCAACAACTAAACATGTTTCACACCTAAACACTCAAACCCGGTTTTTACCCAATTTCTGACCGTCAAACTTCAAACGGTCATAACTCCCTCATTTTTCAACGGAATTCAACGTGCCATCCCAATTCGGAAACCTCTACACGTCTACTATCCATTCAAATGCTTAAATTAACCAAACACACACATTGGTCAATCCGAAATTTCCCCCAACAGAATCGGCCCTCTAAGTGTTCCACCCCAGTTTTTGAGTAACACTCATCCAATCTTTAATCTAACCCTTCAAACAACCTAAACTAACATATTTAACAATTAAACTAACTAATTTGGAAAGAAAACCAACTTTGGAAACCAAAATTCGAAATTCATGGTTAGGGATTTCCAAACCCTAACCAAAAACACTCAATACCCTTCACAATCATCAACAATCAACACCTATTTACATAAAAACCAAAACCCATACTTTCTTACCTTAAAACTCATGCAAAAATTGGAGCAAAATGGAGGAGAGGGACTCAGCTATGGAGGAGAGGGAAGAAGTCGATGAAGATGAAGAGAAAAATGACAAAAACCCACACTTAAACCATAACTTTCTTTCACTTTAAGTTTTCCTCCACAAAAATTCCAAAATTACAAAATAAACCCACCTTTACTCTTATGTCTTCCAACGCCAAAATCACATTAAATCACCTTTAAATTTTCCAATCTTAATTCATCAAATTGCTAAGTTCCTATTGGTTAATTCCATTCTTGACTTTTCAAACACCCATTTAAACCAATCACAAGAGTTTGAATTGTCAAACTCTTCCACCATACTTCATCCTAATACTACTCTTGCCAAATAAAAATTCCCATAACCCTTCTAGGCTACACCTGTTACTAGAAATGCCCAGGTGTTACATTGGTTGTTTGGGTGGTTAGATTAAGAATTGGATGAGAGTTACACAAAAATCGGGTTGTGGACACTTGGTGGCCGATTCTATTTTTGGAGATTCGAGTTGGCCAATATGTTTGGTTGGTTAAACTAAGTAATGCAATGGATAGTAGACGTGTAGAGGTTTACGGATTGAGGTGGCACGTCAAAATCTGTTGAAAAATGAGGGAGTTATGGCTGTTCGAAGTTGGACGTTGTAAATTTTGGGTAAAAATTGGGTTTTAGTGTTTTAAGGGTGAATTGGTTTTAAGTGTTGTTTAGTTTTAGTTAGAAAATTCTTTAGAGTTTATTAGTAGCTTACCAAGTTAAGTTTTCCCTATTTTAGGTCATCGATCTAGCGAAGTGATTTAACGAAGTAAGCAACTGAAAGCCGAGCAGTCAGGTAAGTAGTGGTTGCTATCCTTTCGCCTTCGGGCTTACACCATAGAACGGTAGGGTTGATGGTTATTTATTCGTGTTGTGTTGTGTTGCATATTCGTTGACATGCATCATGGTTTTCAGTTAATCGAAAATACGAGTTTCTTGCACGGTTTGTTTGTGAGCGTGAACGTAATCAGATAAAGTGAATTGTAAAATGCATCTTGAGTAGTGTGCCTTGTCGGGATTACGTGCTGGAGTGTAGCACCCTGAAGGGACCTCTATGATAGATGACCTGCTAAAATATGTAATCTAGATTAGTGTGCCTTGTCGGGATTACGTGCCGGAGTGTAGCACCTCGATAGGACCTCTATGAAGGATGACTGGTTAAAATACGTAATGGTCGTGAGTATGAATTCCTAAACGGGTATAGGATTCTACGAGCGACGAGGGAGGTCATGTATTGTCATCCTAAACGGTTATGGGATAAGTGCTATCTGATCTTGCTCTGGTGGTTCGGAGTGTGGCTGTCCTAGAAGGTTATAGGATGTGCGCCTACTCGAATCACATGGCTTATGAAATGAATAAAGCAACGAACAACAAATAAGTACAACTGAGTGTTAGAAACTACATGTGTTAGGTTTGATTGCATTGTGTTGTTGCATTTGTTATTCCCTACTTGTTAAGCGTTAGGCTTACGTTTTGTGTTCTATGGTGTAGGTGACGAGATATTTACAGGTGAGGTTGATGGGGAGGATCAGGCCTACGAGCAGTCGGAGATCCACGGGGCACGCCGGTGCGGGCAATTGTCGGGGCGCTTCGACCTGGTTCTCGGGATGTGTGGTTGGTGTTCGGGATGATATTTTGTGGTTTTGAAACGTTTGCGGATTGAGTTAGATGTTTTATAAATGTATATTTTCAGGTTTTGGGTTTCGAGAATTTTAGGCGTTATGCCGCTCGATGTTTCATAGAGTAAACGAAGTCGATTTTCAGTTATTTTACGTTTCATTAAAATTTTCTGCCTATCGACACAATTCAAATTATGCAATAAAAATCATGAGAAATTGTTCGGTTAAAAATACGTAACAATAATGAATATTTTCTCTTCTAACCAAGATTAAAAAGTTTAGCTTCTAGTCATAATGAAATAAAACAAAAAAGTTGTTCATGCCAATAATAATAATAATAATAATAATAATAATAATAATAATAATAATAATAATAATAATAATAATAATAATAATAATAATAATAATAATAATAATAATAATAATAATAATAATAATAATAATAATAATAATAATAATAATAATAATAATAATAATAATAATAATAATAATAATAATAATAATAATAATAATAATAATAATAATAATAATAATAATAATAATAATAATAATAATAATAATAATAATAATAATAATAATAATAATAATAATAATAATAATAATAATAATAATAATAATAATAATAATAATAATAATAATAATAATAATAATAATAATAATAATAATAATAATAATAATAATAATAATAATAATAATAATAATAATAATAATAATAATAATAATAATAATAATAATAATAATAATAATAATAATAATAATAATAATAATAATAATAATAATAATAATAATAATAATAATAATAATAATAATAATAATAATAATAATAATAATAATATAATCTCTCGCTACTGCCCTTCAAGTCCAAGTTTTCCTCCAAAATCCTAAAAAAAAAAAAAAAAAAAATTTTTTTTTTTTTTTTACCATTTTTACTTTGTTTCAACCCGACTTTTTCCGACATATTTTAAACGTCATTTTATACACGGGATTTGTTTGCAACGTGACGCACCGGGCCCGGGGCGGGTGTGGGGGCGTTACAGATATGGTATCAGAGCGTTAGTGGTCGAGTCGTTCAAAGGATTACCCGACAATACCGGCCGCCGTGCAACGTGCTTCACCGACTGTAAGTATTTCTTAACTTTAGTTACTTTCTTTTCTAAAATTAGAGTTTCTAACCTTTTCAGGAATAGGAAAGAAAATGCCTAGAAACCCAGGACAGCCAAGACGACCTGGACGACCCCGGAATGAGCCCGAACCACCTGAGGACCCTAATAAACAACTCAGAGATCTTTTGACTATGCAAGCTCAATTGCTTGGTGTTTTTATGAATCAAGGATTACAAGGAGGCCTTGGAGCGGGGTCCAGCTCTGGAGCTGGCTCTAGTGGAGAAAGATTTAGACAGTTAAAGCCCCCTGCCTTTGAAGGAAGTCTGACTAATCCAATAGCAGCTGAAAATTGGATTTGTACAATTGAAGAAATGTTTGGTGTGGCCGAGATGGAGGAAGAAAACAAGGTTAAGTGTGCGACGTTCCACCTATCTGATAGTGCCAAAAGCTGGTGGGGAACAGTGAAAGCTACGACCGATACTCAGAGCATGAGTTGAGAAGATTTCAAGGAAATATTTTATGAGAAATACTACAACCGAACAGCCCGAGCAGAAAAGCGATTAGAATTCATGGCTTTGAAACAGACTGGATCCGTTGGAGATTATATTCAGCAGTTCGAAACATTATCCAAGTTTTCCGACCGTATGGTCAATAGTGAGGAAGATAAAATTTTTCAGTTTGTACAAGGTTTAAAGCCAGAGATTGAAATGCTAGTGACGACTTTTGGGATCGACGGGATACCATTTACCCATGTGACGGCCAAGGCTTTAGAAGTGGAGAAAACTGCTGGGAAGATTCTTAAACCTACTGATGCTCCTAAGAGAATGTTCAAGGATATTACCGCACAGTTTAGCAAAGGCGGATCCTCTTCGCAATTTCAAGGTACGAAACGACCAGGAGGAACTATGAAAGATCAAAGAGGTGGTAAGAGGCCTCAGCAGCAACCACAACAGGGGAAATTGTTTCCACGGTGTCCGAAATGTTTAAAGTCACATCCAGGAGAGTGCGGACAATACGAAGGAAAATGTTACAATTGCTTTGAGTCTGGTCACATGTTTCGAGACTGCCCGAAGCCGAAAGTTCTTCGATGTTTTAATTGCAACAAACCTGGTCACATGGCAAGGGATTGCCTGGCAGCGAAGAAAGAACCAGTGAAAGCTATGCCTCGAATTTTTGCTATGATTGAGCCCGACAGTGAAGACCGTCCTGCTGTTATCTCAGGTACTGTGTTTGTTAATTCGGTGCCTGCATTTACTTTGCTAGACTCAGGTGCTTCTCATTCTTTTGTGGCAACGGCATTTGTGGTGAAAGTGAACATGGAAGTGAGTCCGGCTGAATGTCTTTACGATGTGAAGTTACCTTCGGGTGAATGTCTGCATTCAGAACAGATAGTATTGAATAGTTTGATATCAGTAGGAAGAAAGCAACTGCCTGCTGATTTGATAGTCATGGGGATTACCGGGTATGATGTCATACTCGGTATGGATTGGTTATTCCGTCACCATGCCACCATCGATTGCAGAACAGGGACTGTTAACTTTAATCCTCCGGATGGCGAGAAGCTTTCTTTACAATCATTGAGGAGTGTTCAGACACTTTCAGTTATGGCTTCGCTCAATGCCCAGGAATTTGCTAAGGGTGAGTTTATTTGTTTTCTTGCAACTGTTGTAGATGTTCATTCATTGGTAGAAGTGAAACCTCAGGATGTTTTAGTCGTTTGTGAATTTCCCGAGGTGTTCTTGGATGATTTGCCTGGTCTACCTCCGGACCGGGAAATCGAGTTTGTTATTGATACGTATCCTGGAGCTGAGCCTGTGTCGAAGAATCCTTACAGGTTGGCTCCTCCTGAATTGAAAGAATTGAAAAAGCAGTTAGAGGAACTAGTTGACAAGGGCTTTATACGCCCTAGTTTCTCGCCTTGGGGAGCGCCCGTATTATTTGTTAAAAAGAAGGACGGGTCGCTTCGAATGTGTATTGACTACCGAGAATTGAACAAGCTAACGGTGAAAAACAAGTACCCATTGCCAAGAATAGATGATTTGTTTGACCAGTTGCAAGAAGCCAGAATATTTTCTAAGATTGATTTGAGATCGGGGTATTACCAATTGAAGGTCAGATCACAGGATATCCCGAAGACGGCTTTCAGGACTCGGTACGGACATTATGAGTTCCTGGTTATGTCGTTTGGTTTGACGAATGCTCCAGCTGCTTTTATGGACCTGATGAATAGGGTGTTCAAGGAATATCTCGATAGATTTGTAATTGTGTTTATCGATGATATTTTGATTTATTCAAAGGATGAAGAGGAGCATAAGGAACATTTAAGGCTTGTTCTGGAGCTTCTAAAGCGGCATCAGTTATATGCCAAATTTTTGAAATGTGCGTTTTGGTTGACGGAGGTGCATTTTCTTGGTCACGTAATTTCGAGTGGTGGAATATCAGTGGATCCGGCCAAGATTCAATCGATTAATGAATGGCCTCAACCGGAAAATGTCAGTGAGATTCGAAGTTTTCTGGGATTAGCCGGCTATTACAGAAGATTCATTGAAGGGTTTTCTAAAATAGCAGCACCTATGACTCGTCTGACACGAAAGGATGTGAAGTATGAATGGTCTGAAGAATGTGAGTTAAGCTTTCAGACATTAAAGCAGAAATTAACTACAGCTCCAGTTTTGACGTTGCCTGTAGCCGAGGATAAGTTCTATATTTATTGCGATGCCTCTCGGATAGGTCTGGGTTGTGTGCTTATGCAGAATAATAAAGTGATAGCATATGCTTCTAGACAGCTGAAGCCTTACGAAAAGAATTATCCAACCCACGATCTGGAGTTAGCCGCTGTGGTGTTTGCTTTGAAAATTTGGCGGCATTATTTATATGGTCAGCAATGTGAAGTATATTCAGATCACAAAAGTTTGAAATATATCTTCACCCAGAAGGAGCTGAACATGAGGCAGCGGCGGTGGTTAGAGCTCGTGAAGGATTATGATTTGGAAATTAAATACCACCCAGGAAAGGCTAACGTAGTTGCAGACTCTTTAAGCCGTGTTTCGACTTCAGTATCAGCCATGAAAGTGGAGATGTCTAAGGAGTTGTGCATGGAGTTTCAAAGATTCAATTTAGAGTTGATTTCAGACGTGACTGCCGTGTTATCAGATCTTTCTCTGAAGCCTACCATTTTGGAGAAAATTAGAGAAGCTCAGCAAGCAGATTCGGAGTGTAATAAATTTAAGCTGAGTATGGTTTCTGACGATCGGACAGAGTTCAGTTATTCGGATGACGGGATTCTGAAGTTCCGTAATCGGTGGTACGTTCCGAACAATGAGCAGCTTCGGAAAGAAATTTTGGCTGAAGCTCATTCGTCGAAGTTTTCTGTTCACCCCGGGAGCACCAAGATGTACAGAGATCTCAAACAGCACTATTGGTGGCCGGGTATGAAGAAGTCAGTGGCTGAATTTGTTGAGACATGTTTGATCTGTCAGCAGGTGAAGGCAGAGCATCAGAGGCCTGCTGGGAGGTTACAGCCTTTACCGGTTCCAGAGTGGAAGTGGGACCAGATTTCAATGGACTTCGTTGTTGGATTGCCTAGAACGACGAAGGGATTTGATGGCATATGGGTGATTGTTGACCGTTTAACAAAGTCAGCCCACTTTCTGCCGGTAAAGATGACTTATAGTATGGATCAGTTTGCTGAACTTTATATTCAGGAGATTGTGAGATTACATGGTGTGCCGACTTCGATTGTATCAGATAGGGACCCAAGGTTCACTTCAAAATTTTGGAAGAGTCTACATAAGGCGATGGGGACTCGATTGAATTTCAGCACTGCTTTTCATCCTCAGACTGACGGACAATCTGAACGGACTATTCAGACTCTTGAGGATATGCTCCGAGCGTGTGTGCTTGAATTTCAGGGTTCCTGGAGTAGATATATACCTTTGGTGGAGTTTTCGTATAACAATAGTTATCAAGATACTATTGGTATGGCTCCATACGAGGCTCTCTATGGGAGGAAGTGTAGATCGCCTCTTTATTGGGACGAGGTCGGAGAATCTAGCTTAATTGGCCCGGAGATCGTTCAGCAAACTACGGATAAAATCCAGTTCATTCGACAACGTATTCTGACAGCTCAAAGTCGCCAAAAGAGCTATGCAGATGGTAGAAGACGCGAGCTGGAGTTTGAGGTAGACGATGAGGTATTCTTGAAGATATTGCCGTTTAAGGGTGTGATGAGATTCGGGAAGAGAGGGAAGTTGACTCCGAGATATGTTGGTCCATCCCCGATTGTAAAACGAGTAGGAAAGACGGCGTATCAATTGGAGTTGCCTGCTTCAATGGAGGGTGTGCACAACGTTTTCCACGTATCGATGCTACGAAAATGCCTAAGAGATCCATCGCACGTGGTGGTACATCAGGAGGTCGAAGTGCAACCTACATTGTCTTATGAGGAGAAACCAGTGGAAATATTGGATTATGCAGTGAAGAAATTACGCAATAAGGACATTCCATTGGTAAAAGTGCTGTGGCGCAACCACAATGTTGAGGAGGCAACGTGGGAGCGTCAACAGGACATGATGGAGCGCTATCCTGAACTTTTCAGGTACGCAAATTTTGAGGACAAAATTTTTGTAAGGAGGGTGGATTGTAACACCCGAGTATTTTCTATTGCGTGCATAGCCTACGTTGTATTAGGATAGGTTAATTATGCAAGTGTAAGGTGTGCATTGAAGTGTATTAGAAGTGGAGGGTTTGACAAGTCAAAACACCTTGTGATTGGTGGAGGAGGGTTGTTTGAAAAGTCAAATGGAAATCAACCAATAAGAAGTAAGCATTTAATGATTGTAGTGGGGGACTTGAAAAGCTATCACGTTGGATGAAATGAGGAGAAGAAGAGTGGGGGTTGATTTGTAAATTCAAAAAGAAGGGTGGAGGAAAAGAAAAAGTGGAAAGAAAGATTAGGTTAAAAAGGTGAGTTTCTCTTTTCTTCTCCATCCTCATCGAGCTTCTCTCCTTCTCCTCCATAGCCATCGATCCCCTTTCTCCTTTCTTCACCTATTGAAGACTTTTCAAGGTAAGTTCACTTAGGTTTTGGTTTGTGTACATTTAGATGAAGTTTAGAAGTGTTTTTATGTATTTTGGTTGAGTTTGGAGAATGTTGGAAAACCCTAGGTTAGGGATTCCGAAAAATTGAGTTTAGATGTTAGATTTCCTTCCTATTTTGGTAGTTTCGTTGTTGAATGGAGTGATTTAGGTTGTTAGAGGGGTTAGATGGAAGATTGAAAGAGTGTTACACAAAAATGGTTGAAGAACACCTATATACCCGATTCTGTCTTTGGGAATTTCGGGCTGACCAAAGTGTTTGCTTGGTTACTTTAAGTGATTCAATGGATAGTAGACGTGTAGAGGTTTTCGAGTTGGGGTGGCACGTCGAAATCCGTTGAAAAACGAGGAAGTTATGACCGTTTGAAGTTGGACGGTCAATTTTGGTGTAAAAATCGGGTTTGGAGTTAAGTTGTGAGTTTAGGTTGAAATATGTGATTAGTTTAGTTAGAAAAATCCTTACAATTTATTTAGGTTGTTACTAAGTGAATTGTCGTTATTTGTTAGGTGATCGAACATTTGATTTTGTTGGACGGTGTGAACGAGGAAGTATCGAGCAGCAACCAGGTAAGTAGTGGAGTGCGTGTTTGTTGCCTTCGGGCCTACACCATAGAACGGTAGGGATTGTTTGATTGTTGCTATGTTTTGCTTTGTGTCATGCATTGTGTGTCATGCATCATGGTTTTCTAAACTACGAAACTACGCGTTTTGCATCCTTGAGCGGTAAGAATGAAATGAAAGATAAGAAAAGATTTGCAACGTGGTCGTGAGTATGAATTCCTCGACCTATTCGTGCTTGAAGTGCACAATGGGGTTGGTGCTTGAAGTGCACCCGTGCTTGAAGTGCACGGAGGATTCTACGATCGATTGGGGGATTCTAATGTACGTAATGAGTCGTGAGTATGAATTTCTCGACCTCAACCTGTTCGTGCTTGAAGTGCACAATGGGGTTGGTGCTTGAAGTGCACCCGTGCTTGAAGTGCACAATGAGGCTCGTGCTTGAAGTGCGCGATGAGGATTCTACGATCGATTGGAGGAGATTTGGTTGGCCGTCTTGGACTGTGTTGGGACGTGTGCCTCCGGTCTAGCTCCGTGGGTCAAGGTGTGGCTGTCCTGGACTGTGTGGGGGCGTGTGCCTACTTGATTCACCTGGAAGTGAAAGATAAAATGCAACCGAAATGAAAAGAAAACAACAGAGTGTGTAGAGACTGCATGTTAGGGTTGAGCCGAGCATGTAGTGTGTGTTGTGCATTATTTCCCTACTTGCTAAGCGTTAGGCTTACCTTTTTGTGTGTTCTGTGGTGTAGGTGACGAGTATTTTACAGGTGAGGTTGAGGAGACAGCTCAGGATTAGGCCGCGGTCGGGGGAGTACGGAGTCCGCCGGTGCAGGTTATTGTCGGGGCGTCTCGATTACTGTCGTCCTCGGGTATTTTGTGGGGATATTGCATTTTGAGGGAATGTTGTAGATAGTTTGGCAAGAGTTTTTGGTAATGGTGTTGAAAGGATTTTTGTTTAAACCATCTTAGATGAATTAGATGTTTAGTATGAATATTTGCAAATGTTTTCGTAATGTATTTTAGTGTTTTTGAGTCGGTGGTATTGTGTTTAATGGTTGTTTTATTTGGGAAGTTGAGAACAAATATTTGTGTTTTGTTTTCAGGTTTTGGTTTAAAGAAATTTAGGCGTTACGCCGCCCGTTTTGGTTTTAAAATAATAAACGTCGGGTTATATTTGCTATTTTTCTTATTATCCGTTTGACGTCGGTTTTCTACAAAATTTACGGGATTTGAAGATTTATGTGTCGGGAGTGTATGGTAAAAATTTCGGGATTTTTGGAGGTGTTGGGTTCATAGAAAAGTGCAAAAAGGTCGGGAAAGTCAAGGAAAGTCAAAATGAAGTGTTTTGGGGTGTTTTTGGGTGAAAATACCCGAGCCGGCCCGATCGATCGGGCCAGGATCGCGATCGATCGCAGCCGGGGACAATTTGGGTGAAAATGGCCCGAGCGGGCCCGATCGATCGGGCCCGAATCACGACCGATCGCGGTTTCGGAAAAAAAAAAAAAAAAAAAAAAAAAAAAAAAAAAAATTTACCATTTTTACTTTGTTTCAACTCGACTTTTTCCGACATATTTTAAACGTCATTTTAAACACTGGATTTGTTTGCAACGTGACGCACCGGGCCCGGGGCGGGTGTGGGGGCGTTACAGATCCAGTTCTGTTCCTAATCTCTCCTTGAATTTCGTCATTTATTTTTGGTAAAAATTATCTCCTTTATTGATTTATTTTCTCTCTTTTCGAGATTTTCATAATCTTCATCCTTTTTAATTTGCTTTTCTATTAAAACACTAATATTTCCTTTTGTATTTTCTCGCTAATAAATCTGCATTCAAATAAAATAATACAAAATTTGAATTAGTGATAAAAATCTGTTTATTTTTTCGAGAATATACATGAAATACGTTAAATTCAACCAATCTTTTGATGTTGCAGCATTCTGCAGTAATTTCAATAAATTCTACTAATTTCTTTTTACATTCACTCAAATCATATA
Organism: Begonia masoniana; assembly: GCA_022432975.1. Lineage (NCBI taxonomy): Eukaryota > Viridiplantae > Streptophyta > Magnoliopsida > Cucurbitales > Begoniaceae > Begonia > Begonia masoniana. The sequence goes on from CM039514.1 coordinate 35,938,902, forward strand.
AGTTTTATCAATTAAAAATAGTATAAAATAACTCTAATTTAAGAGTTATCAGGTAATGTGCGCGTCGCCCCTCGCTCTCTTTCTTCCCTTTTCTTCCTTTTCTTCCTTTAACACATAATAACACTTCATCTATTCCATCAAAACCTCCTCCAAACTTCTTTATCCTATAAAAACATTTCAAAACTTTCATCTCCTAACATTTTTAACCATAAATCTACCACAATAATTTTCATAAAAAAAAATCCAAACTCAATTGCGGAAGCTTATAAACATATTTCATCCAAACAAAATAAAACCAAACGGTTCCAATAATTTCAAAACATAAAATCTAACTGTACATTCCTATCCAAAAATCATTTAAAACTACATCTAAAGTTAGGGATTTCATCCACGGGTCAAAATATCGCCTAGCTGCCACAAGCGCATCCAATGAGCTCGTTCCTTCAACTATACCTAATCATTAACTCGAGGCACGTAGTCCTCACTTGATAGTTCTTCACCTACATCATCAAAGTTTAAACTAATGAGTCTAGAGCTTAACAAGAATATATTAATACAGTGAAATGATTGTGCATGCATGTTTCTTGTAAAAACATGAACATACATTACATTATTTTACTGTTTAAGTGACATGATGGTTAAATGGGCGTGTTAGGGAAGTAGACTCAGTAACATAACATAGGTCCTGGGAGTGGACAATTTTTCCTGGTCCCAGAGAATGACAAATATCAGTAGTCCTTGGGCAAGGACAGTTTTACATGGTCCTATAGAAGAATAAGAACATATTGCATTCATCGTTCCATAACTTCACTAGTGCATTACATAACATGTTCTTATCTTTCTTACATAAAACATATGCATATAAACACTTTACATGGTTTCATGAAAACATGAAGCATGAACATACATGTGCATATAAGATAAAACATATCCTCAATACATAGACATAAACATTCAGCAAGACATTTTTAACAATACAAAAACACCTAACTCTAAACATAACTACTCATAATTAAACCTCATAAATCATATATTACCTAGTACCTTTGTGATGTAAGCCTTAAGTGTCAAACACATGCAATATAAACTTACCTCAAGTCCTTAGAAATGTGTATGCACTTAAATCACTTTTTCGTTGAGTTGTACAACCTATAATAAGCAATTAAATCAAACCACATCAAATTATTAACCATGCATATCATCCATTCCAAATATTCCTTAAACATTATGCATCTAATTTTAACCAATTCAAATAGCCCAAGCATAATAAAAACCAAAATTGAACAAAACCATCCAAAATTCTTGTAATTTCAACTAAATTTTGGTATAACTTAAAACATCCATAACTCATTGAGTTTTTATCTGAATTTTATCATTCAAAATGTTATGGATACCTCAAAAGAGTTTGGTTTAACATGGTAAAATCCATTTATCAAAAAACAAACCATCATAATAGGCAGAATTTCAAAAACCCAAACTGCCCTGTTTTTGGCCAAAAATTCAAACCTAACTTCAAATTTTGATCCAACATCCATACTATCCATTATCTATCAATCCTACTCCATTGAATCATCTTATATCGTGTTTAAATCATTAAACAAGAAGAAATTTGAGAGGAAGTTTAAAAAATTTTGTGATCTTAAAAACCCACACCAAAATCCTTAAAACTAACACTAAAACTCACAATTCCATAACCTGTTATACCAAGCATAACCAACATCCATATCTTTTCTTACCTTAAATCTTAAAAATAAAGAGGAGAGAATGGCGTGGAATAGCTTCAGCAAAAGAGAGAGAAGAAATGACTTGGAGAGGGAAGAAGAAAGAAGTTTTTACATGGAGAGGAAGACAACATATGGTTTAGTGTGTTTTAATTTCAATTTACCCATTCATCTTTGCCTAATACACCTCCATGAGTTTATCCAACAAACAATTCTCTCAAAGAACACTTAGGAATACAAAACCTATCTTTCTTAAATAGATAACCGTCATGCCTATAATAATCACCATTTGCAACTTTTTCACATAATTTCTAAATTTCACTAAAATCTGAATCTACTACATATAATTCTTTAACAAGTTCAAATCCAAGCAATTTAGATTGTAAGGAGGTTACAAGTACATACCTTCGAGACAATGCATCGACCACTACATTTTTCTTACCTTTTTATATTTGATCACGTATGAAAATGTTTCAATGAATTCCATCCATTTTGCGTGCCTTTTGTGTAGTTTTCCTTGCGACTTCAAGTGCTTCAAACTCGCATGATCAGAATGAATAATAAATTCTTTTGGCCACAAATAATGTTGCTACGTTTGAAGTGTTCGAACTAAGGCATATAATTCCTTGTCATATGTGGGGTAGTTCAAAGTTGCTCCATTAAGCTTCTCGCTAAAGTAAGCAATAGACTTGGAATCCTGCATTAAAACACTACCAATACCTTTTCCCGACGCATCACATTCAATCTCAAAAGCTTTATCAAAATTAGATAAAAAAAGTAATGGTGCATTAGTAAGTTTACCTTTTAGGAGATTAAAAGCTTGTTCATGTATTTCAGTCCACTTAACTTCAATATTCTTCTTTACAAGATCATTTAAGGGAGCCGCAATGGTACTAAAATCTTTAACAAACCTCCTGTAAAAGCTTGGTAATCCATGAAAACTTCTTATCTCGTTGGCATTCTTTGGTCTTGGCCATTTCTTAATTGCCTTAACTTTTTCTTTATCCACCGATACTCCACTTGAACTAACTACAAAACCAAAAAACACTACCGAATCCATGCAAAAGGTTCACTTCTTTAAGTTAGCGTATAATTGATTTTATCTTAAAGTATTAAAAACTGAATTCAAGTGTTTAACATGTGCATCTTGAGTTTTACTATAAACCAAGATATCATCAAAGTACACAGTAACAAATTTTCCAATAAAAGATCTCAACACATGATTCATCAATCTCATAAAAGTACTTGAGGCATTAGATAAACCAAATGACACTACTAACCACTCATAAAGACCATATTTAGTTTTAAAGGCGATTTTCCATTCATCTCCCTCTTTCATGCGAATTTGATAATATCCATTCTTTAAATCAATTTTTGAAAATAATCATGCACCATGTAACTCATCAAGCATATCATCCAATCTAGGAATAGGGTGTCGATACTTTACCGTGATCTTATTGATAGCTCGACAATCAAGACACATTCGCCACGTTCTATCTTTCTTCAGAACTAAGATGACAGGAACTGAGCATGGACTAAGGCTTTCCTTTACAAATCATTTTTCCACTAGTTCATCCACTTGCTTTTGAATTTCTTTAGTTTCTTCGAGATTAGCTTGATATGTCGGTCGATTAGGAATTGATGCTCCCGGCATGAAATCTATTTGATGTTCTATCCCTCTCAAAGGGTGTAACCCTCGCGATAATTCTTCGGGAAATACATCCTTAAATTCCTGCAAAAGATAAGAAACAACACTTGGAAGAGATTGAGTTAGCTCATTAGTGGAAAAATAAACATCTTTGTACAACAATACAAGTACTTCTTGCCTTGCTATCATCACACTTTTAACCTCATTTTTTCTTGCCATGCCACTTATGCTCCCACTCTCCTCTTGTTTTCTCTCACGCTCATTTTTTCTCTCATTGCACTCTTTTTTCTCTCTTTCACTCTTCTTTTCACTCACTCTACTATCTTCTTTTTCATATTTTTGCTCACTCAATGACTTTTCTCTCTTTTTAAATTCTTTTGCAATCCTATCTTGATCCTCAATAGCCTCCCATAGTTTTAGTGGTTTGAGAATTATCTTCAGACTATTTTGATCAAAGGAGTACTCATTCTTGAAACCATTATGCTTGACGTTTCTATCAAATTTCCATGGTCTCCCCAAAAGGATATGTGTAGCTTGCATGGGTACTACATCGCAAAGAACCTCATATTTATACTTACCAATTGCGATTCCAACCTTCACTTGCTTAGTTACTTTCACTTCTCCACAATCACTCAACCATTGTAGCTTGGATGGCTTACGATGCTTAATGATTTCCAAACTCAATTTTTCTACTAATAAAGTGCTAGCAACGTTAGTACAACTCCCACTATCAATTATTAAACTACATACCTTGTTATTCACGTAGCATCTAGTGTGAAATTTATTTTCCCTTTGCACTTTATCTCCATCCTCATTGACTTGAACATTGAGTATACGTTTAGTGATCAATAACTCTCATCTCACGAGTTCCTCTATATCCACGTCGCTTCAATCTTTTAATTGTGGCATTTCATCATCACTTGAACTTACACTTGCTATATCATCATTATCCAAAATAATCATAGCTCTTTTATTCGGACAATTAGAAGCAATATGGCCAACACCTTGACATCTAAAACATTTAATCTCTCGAGACTTAATAGGAGCGGAAGTCTCGGTTTTACCTTTTATTGGGGTGGTATTCGATGTCGTGGTTTTCCTTTTTAACTCCTCATTCAGTTTTGAATTAGGCTTACACTCCTCCAATTAGATTTCCATGAAGAATTTGGAGTTGATTCTGTAACACCCAAAAAATTTCTAAAGCGTATGTAGCTCTTAGATTAGACTATTAGAAGAGTTTAAGGTTAGTTCTAAGATTTTTCTAGCAAGTTATATTAGTATACAAAGTGGGAAGAGAAAAACAATGCCAATGGTTTGAAAAGTCAAAAGAACATAACAACCAACCAATAGAAATTGTTGTTGAAAAGTCAAAGCATATGTGGACCAATAGGAATGAAGAAGATTTAATGGAAATTATAATTTTAAGGAGGCTCCACGTGGGAGTGTTTGAAACAAAAGTAAAGTGAGGGTTGAATTTAAATTTTTAAGAATGTGGTGGTAAAAACAAAAAGGTAAAAAAATTATTTGGTTAAAATGACAAAATTGTAAATAATTGAGTCATCTTCTCCCCTTTCTTCCACTCCACGAGCCAGCCTCCATTGACGCCTCCCTCCTCCTCCTTTCCATAGAGTTTTCAAGGGATTTTGTAATACCCTGCTTTTCGGGATATTAATATTTTCATATACCGTGGTATTTTTGTAAATATGTCAAAATAAGTCCGTTTTGCAAAAAGAAAGCTTTATTACGATCCTAAAGATTTATATGGATTTTAAAAAAAAATTTGAGAATTTTCAGAGTTTAGACGCTAAATTCTGAGAATTATGTCTCTCAAAATATAAAGGAGGATTTAGTAAAAATAGTAAATGAGGTCCAATTTGCAAACAGACAGTTTTAATAGAACCCAAATAATAAGTTGGAGTTATCGGTGAAATAAGGAGATTTGAAGAAACCGAATAGTTAGCCAATTAACGAAACAAAGACGAAACTAATATAAAAACCATGCAAGGGCAAGACGGTAAATTGCCAAGTCAAATTTTTAATTTAAAACCTTCTTCTTCCTCCTTCACCATTTCACGCCAGAACTCTTCCTCCCTTGCAATTTTCTCTCGGCCGTCGATGATTCCTCAACACGCCGGCAATCGTTCTCCTCTCCGATCGTCTCGATTCTTCGTGTTTTCTCCTCATCTCTCAACCCTAGGTATGATTCTATAGTTTTGGAAGGTTATTGTTTGATTTTTAGAGAGTTAAAACGATTAGGGTTTGTTTAGGGTTTCGTTAAAAATGTGATTTAGGGTCCGAGATATATAAGTTTATCGTGTTTGTGGATATAAGGGATGTATTGAACGTTATTGGACGAAGTTAAATTGATTTGTGGAAAAAGTTAAAATTCGAGAAATTAGGGATTTTTGGAAAAACCCGTAAATGGTGGGTTCGAACTATCAAGCATTAATTGTTTGTTAGAATGCCTCGATTAGTTAAGTTAGAAATTTTAGGAATTTCCTTAGTTAAGGATTTTGTTAGTTTTGAACGTTAAATTGTTTAAGCTCGTTTTAACGACGAATTGGTGAAATTGCTTAGGTGAAAACGCTCGTGGACGGAGCTTGAGCTGCAACGTGCACGAGGTAAGTTCTCGTGACTTACTCTGACTGATTGGTCTACACCGTACGTCGATGTCGTCTCGAGGAGTTTTGGTGACGCTTTTGTTTAATTTGTTTTGGTTGGGTAGTTAGGTTTAGTTGTTTATAGTGTAACGCCCCCGAACCCACCCTGGCTCGGAGCGCTACTTTGCTAACCAATCCCACGTTAAAACATAATTTAAAATAAACCTAGACTCGCTAATTTCCCGTAATCCTAACCACTAGGCACCACGGCGTCTTCCCCGAAAATTTCGGCAGAGTAACGCCTGAAAATGGCGCCTCCAAAATGCTAAATACCTGCATAAAACCCAATCTCAAACAATCCAGAATATTCCTAACTATCTAACCTATCTATGAAATCTCCAGCAATTAACCAAAATGAAGAAAACTCACAATACAAGGTAACACATTCCCATCATTTCTACAACCAAACATTTACATTAAACTATCACAATACAAAGTTCCACATCTCCCGAAGACCATGGTGGAGTCGCCCCGACAAATGCCCGCACCGGCACGCCCCATACATCACCAACTGCCGCTTAATCCTGAGGTCCCTCACCTGTACTCCGGTCGGCACCTACACCACAGAACACACACACACAGGTAAGCTTACGCTTAGTAAGTAGGGAATAACAAAATATAAACATGCACAATCACAGCGTACCTCTCGAGTTTCCTCGAGACACCATCAGCGTACCTCTCGAGTTTCCTCGAGACACCATCAGCGTACCTCTCGAGTTTCCTCGAGACACCATCAGCGTACCTCTCGAGTTTCCTCGAGACACCATCAGCGTACCTCTCGAGTAGAAATCATTCTACCCGAGACACATTTGCGTACTCTCGAGTAGAAATCATTCTACCCGAGACACATTTGCGTACCTCTCGAGTAGAAATCATTCTACCCGAGACACATTTGCGTACTCTCGAGTAGAAATCATTCTACCCGAGACACATTTGCGTACTCTCGAGTAGAAATCATTCTACCCGAGACACATTTGCGTACCTCTCGAGTTTCCTCGAGACACCATCAGCGTACCTCTCGAGTTTCCTCGAGACACCATCAGCGTACCTCTCGAGTAGAAATCATTCTACCCGAGACACATTTGCGTACCTCTCGAGTAGAAATCATTCTACCCGAGACACATTTGCGTACTCTCGAGTAGAAATCATTCTACCCGAGACACATTTGCGTACCTCTCGAGTAGAAATCATTCTACCCGAGACACATTTGCGTACTCTCGAGTTTCCTCGAGACACCTCAGCGTACCTCTCGAGTATCCTCGAGACACCATCAACGTACCTCTCGAGTTTCCTCGAGACACCATCAGCGTACCTCTCGAGTAGAAATCATTCTACCCGAGACACATTTGCGTACCTCTCGAGTTTCCTCGAGACACCATCAGCGTACCTCTCGAGTAGAAATCATTCTACCCGAGACACATTTGCGTACCTCTCGAGTTTCCTCGAGACACCATCAGCGTACCTCTCGAGTTTCCTCGAGACACCATCAGCGTACCTCTCGAGTAGAAATCATTCTACCCGAGACACATTTGCGTACTCTCGAGTAGAAATCATTCTACCCGAGACACATTTGCGTACTCTCGAGTAGAAATCATTCTACCCGAGACACATTTGCGTACTCTCGAGTTTCCTCGAGACACCATCAGCGTACCTCTCGAGTTTCCTCGAGACACCATCAGCGTACCTCTCGAGTAGAAATCATTCTACCCGAGACACATTTGCGTACTCTCGAGTTTCCTCGAGACACCATCAGCGTACCTCTCGAGTTTCCTCGAGACACCATCAGCGTACCTCTCGAGTTTCCTCGAGACACCATCAGCGTACCTCTCGAGTAGAAATCATTCTACCCGAGACACATTTGCGTACCTCTCGAGTAGAAATCATTCTACCCGAGACACATTTGCGTACCTCTCGAGTTTCCTCGAGACACCATCAGCGTACCTCTCGAGTTTCCTCGAGACACCATCAGCGTACCTCTCGAGTTTCCTCGAGACACCATCAGCGTACTCTCGAGTAGAAATCATTCTACCCGAGACACATTTGCGTACTCTCGAGTTTCCTCGAGACACCATCAGCGTACCTCTCGAGTAGAATCATTCTACCCGAGACACATTTGCGTACCTCTCGAGTTTCCTCGAGACACCATCAGCGTACCTCTCGAGTAGAAATCATTCTACCCGAGACACATTTGCGTACCTCTCGAGTTTCCTCGAGACACCATCAGCGTACCTCTCGAGTAGAAATCATTCTACCCGAGACACATTTGCGTAACACACTGTTGCATATCTTTCATTTCATCCACACAACCACTCACACAACTCTTAGCAACGCAACATCTCAATGCAATCAACACGACCACACAACACCAAACATTTAAACCCATGCTTAACCAAACAAAACTAAGCAAAGCAATCAACCAACAACAATTCCCTACCGTTCCGTGGTGTAGGCCCGAAGGCAAAACAAACGTCCTCTACTTACCTGTGCGCTCGGTACGTCCTCGTTCACTTCATCCAACCAAATCACACGTTCGCTTACCTAAAATAACGAAACTCAACTTAGTAACGAACTAAAGGATTCTAAGGAAATCAATTAACCAAACTAACAATACTTAATCCAATTTTTACTCTCAATTTCTAAAACCCGAATTTATGCACAAATAACATCCAACTTCAAACTTCGTTAAAACCAATCCGACATTCACCAATTACTCTCAAAATACTATTTCTAACTTAATCCAACTAATTTCCAACTTAACAGGCCACTAATTTGGGTTCGGTAAAAACCGACCCAAAACTTCAAACGTGCATAACTTTCACGTCCGTTATCGGAATCGACCGATTCCAGCGGCCACGTACTCCTCTAATAACCTATTTTAATCTGCCAAAAGGAATTTTAAAACAAATGACCCTAGCTAGATCAAAATCCCCAAAACCCGAATCTGCCCTTAAACCGGAAAATTCCCGTTTTCGATTTTTCATCAATTCTCCTCCAATTCCTCACCAATCAACCACCCACATACCTAATTAACATAATCTAACACAAATTAGGGCTTCCAAATCCAGAAACCCGAAATGCCCAATTCGGGCTTGTTGGATTTTCGCCAAATCCGAGCTCACAATTGCTCGATAACCCACGCCGGCGTTAAGCCCGGCCATTTGACACCAAGAACGGCCAAAAACGGCCGGTGATTGGAGCTCACTCGGGCTCGTCACCCTCGGCCAAGAACAGAGCCGAAAACAGGGCGAAAATAGGGCTTACCCGTCGGTCCTGTGCACGAAGACTGCCGGAAATGGCTCGCCGTAGTTGTCTGGTCGGAAAACCTCGAAGCCCGCCGGTGGTCGGTCCGTCGATCGTCGCCTGAGCTCTCCCTCCCCTGTTCGTCGTTCTTCGCTCGCGGGGCTCGGGTAGCAAACAGCAGAATGGCTTCGGCCATTCTGTTGTTTAATTTAAATTTTTTTTTTTTTTAATAATAATAATAATAATAATAATAATACAATTACGTTACCATTTTACCCTTCCGAAAATTCCGTTAAATCTCGTTCTTAAATTATAAATTCTCGTAAATTGTCCCTCACTCCGCACCCAGCTTAAGTTCTCCACTGGGAATACCCAAACATAAATTAATTAACCAATTAGTTTAGCCAAATTTATTCACTTTTAATTATTTTACCTTGAGAAAAATCTCGGGTGTTACAATCCACCCTCCTTACAAAAATTTTGTCCTCAAAATTTGTGTACCTGTTATTCCTCAATTTACTCACCTCAAGATACTTTCCTGACCTTAAGGTTGCACTGCAAACTTCCACTACGTTAAGGTTTCCATTCTAGTTTTCCCTCGAACTAAACTCACCTATCGCGTATTGCTAACTCTCTACATCTCTAAAGTTATTTTCCGAACTTATGTCCGTTGACTTTGATTTGAGCACTTACCACTTAGACTCTCAATCTTTTCTATTCTAATTTCAACTTTAACTTTTTATCAACTCAGTTTATCTAATTCCTCCCTCACATTTTTGTGTCTACTCCCAAAGTATCCTCAATACCGTAACACTAAGAATTTAATAAATACATTCTTACCCTAAAATCCTCGAAGTTTAATTTAATTCCCCTTTTACTTCCTAATTCTAGGGTTACTATGCTAGACCTCGACTACTCTATGGTCTTAGTCGCCTATCAAGAAATGGCAATTTCCTATGTCTTCAAAGTCTTACAATACTTCAACCTATTCATTTCACAATCTTCTCTTAACTTAATGATATTTCCCTTAAAATTCACTTAAGCTTCTCTTATTTACACCCTCAACTTCTCTACATTTCCACTTTCAAACTTCTTTGCATCTCCAAGGGTTTAACTAGGACTCCTCAATCCCTCTAACTTAATTCTTAACTCGAATTGTTCCCTGAGTTCAATGCACTTAGTCCCTCAATTCGCACATTACTAAATACTTAAGGTCCAGCAATCTAATTTCCTCAAAATTCTTTCTAAAATGCCATAACTAATCTAATTTGAACGAACCTTACTTCTAAGTGCACTCCCTTAATCATTCCTGCGTAATTGTAATTTCTGCACTTCGTTCAAGATGTTCAATTCTTACTGAACCCTCTCCTTAATTTAATTTCTTACCTTACTTGCTCTCTAAATCTTGAATTGACTTGTCACGCTAAGTCTCAACTACACCACTGCCCAAATTACCTACCGAGTACTCCTAATAGCCTAACGAGCAATGAAAATTTGCCTACAACTTAAAGTTTTAACTTTCTCAGCTATGATCTTTATAGTTCCATCCTCTTACGTTCATACGTTCTTATGTTAGAGTTGCATACGTAAATACTCATCTATCCAAGTTTCAACTCTACCGTTTCCTCAAACTAATTTCTCACTTATTCCTCCTATCTTTTACACTCATGTCCTTCAAATAATCATGAGATTTTATTGCTTATCCCTACGCACTCAAACACTTTTCGGAGCTAATTTTTCGTCCCTTTCATTTGAACTCTACAAGTCCGCAAATCTTACCACTTAGAGTATAGAACTCAGATGCTAACCTACCGCTGAGTTTACTCATAAAATCTAAGTGTGAGGCCTTTCTTTCCTTCTTATCCATTATTCTCTACGTTCTTCAGCTTTAATCCTTATCAACTAATCTCATTAATAAATCTCTTCCTTACTTACTAAATCTAGAAGGTATTCTAGTCATTCTTCTAACTTTCATCTCCCATCCTCAACTTATCGCTACAACCTAGGCTAGTTACTACCTTAAAAATTTCAAACTTTTTACTTAGACTTAGGCTTATTCCTAATGCACCTACCACCTCTCGTTCGGGATTCTCTCCAAATTTCCAAATTTTACTAACTACTTGATTCTCTTTTGCCCTTCAATTTAAGTTCTAGTTATCTATCCCGAATCTTTTACAACTAGCCCTCCATAGTTCACCTACTCATACATCCTTAGACCTTAATTGAGCGTTCACTAATTTTTCCTCAAAATTCTCTCTACAATGTAATAACTAGTCCGCTCTCTTTTACTCTTCAACGCGATTCTACTCAATTCTAAATATTCCACTTAATATCGTTTCATTACTCTAACCTCAAAGTTCCATTCTCTTCTACCCACCAACCATAAATGACAAGTTCTCATATCTTCACTATTTCTTCACCCAACAACATAGTTCAAACGTATAACTTAGTCTAACTGTCATAACTATGTATTCTTACACACTTTAACTTAATCACTCCTCACCTATTCTTTCAAATTTTGAAATTTAATTCTCCATATTCTCTAAGTTCTTTATTTTCATACGAGGGCTAACTCTCTTATACTCACTCTCTTTTTTAGTTAACTAATCTCATCACTTAAATCTACCAACAAAATCTATCAACTAGTCTTAAAAATGTACTCAGAATCTTTATACTTACACTCATCACGCTCAACTTAACTAATTTCTAATTTAGTCACCACCAAACAATCTAAATTTCAAAGCTATCTCAATAGCGTATCACTAAAAACCTGCTGAATAAACTTTTCAGTCCTCAAATTAGAATTTCCCTCTATTTCCTATTTACCTATTTCCTCGAATCATTATGACACTTCCTTAGTCATTCTAACATCGTCCACGTATTCCGAACTCTCACTATCTAACCTTTCAGTCATCACCGCACAGTCTTAAAATCTTAAATTTGGTGTATGCCCACTTCAACTTTAACCTATACTTGCTACTCAATACTTTGGAATTTAATATCCCCAAAATTTATTCTTTTCCTAAACCTTATGCCAAGTTACTTTTCTATGGTTCTCCAATGAGGATTTCTCTATCCATCCACTCCAATTAATCCTCATAGTTACATTATCTCATCCACTATACCTAACTATTATTCACTCACAAAACTTCTAACTTTACTACAATCCTCCATTGAAATTACCATTATCCCTAAACATTATCCCTAAATCACTCACACACTTTGAGTACAATTTCTCATTTCTCATACTTAAATATTTCCATACCATTCCGTAACATCTAAACTTTCATTCGCATCATAATATTCTCTAAGCTTTATATTCTCAATCCTACTTTTCAATCCTACTTTTATTTATTATAATCATAAAACAAACAGAGGTTAAACCAAACAAACAGGTAAACTAACTAAACGTCAAGAAATACTTACAGTCGGTGAAGCACGTTGCACGGCGGCCGGCATTGTCGGGTAATCATTTGAACGACACGACCATTTATGCTCTGATACCATCTTGTAACGCCCCCGAACCCACCCTGGCTCGGAGCGCTACTTTGCTAACCCATCCCACGTTAAAACATAATTTAAAATAAACCTAGACTCGCTAATTTCCCTTAATCCTAACCACTAGGCACCACGGCGTCTTCCCCGAAAATTTCGGCAGAGTAACGCCTGAAAATGGCGCCTCCAAAATGCTAAATACCTGCATAAAACCCAATCTCAAACAATCCAGAATATTCCTAACTATCTAACCTATCTATGAAATCTCCAGCAATTAACCAAAATGAAGAAAACTCACAATACAAGGTAACACATTCCCATCATTTCTACAACCAAACATTTACATTAAACTATCACAATACAAAGTTCCACATCTCCCGAAGACCATGGTGGAGTCGCCCAGACAAATGCCCGCACCGGCACGCCCCATGCATCACCAACTGCCGCTTAATCCTGAGGTCCCTCACCTGTACTCCGGTCGGCACCTACACCACAGAACACACACACACACGTAAGCTTACGCTTAGTAAGTAGGGAATAACAAAATATAAACATGCACAATTTACCACAACTCACACACACAGCCCTAATACCTCCACACAACACCACTCAACTTGACAACACAACACAACAATGCAACTCTCACACGATCCTAACACATGCAGTTTCTAACTCTCGGTTGTATGCATAGCGTACCTCTCGAGTTTCCTCGAGACACCATCAGCGTACCTCTCGAGTAGAAATCATTCTACCCGAGACACATTTGCGTACCTCTCGAGTTTCCTCGAGACACCATCAGCGTACCTCTCGAGTAGAAATCATTCTACCCGAGACACATTTGCGTACCTCTCGAGTTTCCTCGAGACACCATCAGCGTACCTCTCGAGTAGAAATCATTCTACCCGAGACACATTTGCGTACCTCTCGAGTAGAAATCATTCTACCCGAGACACATTTGCGTACCTCTCGAGTAGAAATCATTCTACCCGAGACACATTTGCGTACCTCTCGAGTAGAAATCATTCTACCCGAGACACATTTGCGTACCTCTCGAGTAGAAATCATTCTACCCGAGACACATTTGCGTACCTCTCGAGTTTCCTCGAGACACCATCAGCGTACCTCTCGAGTAGAAATCATTCTACCCGAGACACATTTGCGTACCTCTCGAGTAGAAATCATTCTACCCGAGACACATTTGCGTACCTCTCGAGTAGAAATCATTCTACCCGAGACACATTTGCGTACCTCTCGAGTAGAAATCATTCTACCCGAGACACATTTGCGTACCTCTCGAGTAGAAATCATTCTACCCGAGACACATTTGCGTACCTCTCGAGTTTCCTCGAGACACCATCAGCGTACCTCTCGAGTTTCTCGAGACACCATCAGCGTACCTCTCGAGTAGAATCATTCTACCCGAGACACATTTGCGTACCTCTCGAGTAGAAATCATTCTACCGAGACACATTTGCGTACCTCTCGAGTTCCTCGAGACACCATCAGCGTACCTCTCGAGTTTCCTCGAGACACCTCAGCGTACCTCTCGAGTTTCCTCGAGACACCATCAGCGTACCTCTCGAGTAGAAATCATTCTACCGAGACACATTTGCGTACCTCTCGAGTAGAAATCATTCTACCGAGACACATTTGCGTACCTCTCGAGTTCCTCGAGACACCATCAGCGTACCTCTCGAGTAGAAATCATTCTACCCGAGACACATTTGCGTACCTCTCGAGTTTCCTCGAGACACCATCAGCGTACCTCTCGAGTAGAAATCATTCTACCGAGACACATTTGCGTACCTCTCGAGTAGAAATCATTCTACCCGAGACACATTTGCGTACCTCTCGAGTTTCCTCGAGACACCATCAGCGTACCTCTCGAGTAGAAATCATTCTACCGAGACACATTTGCGTACCTCTCGAGTTCCTCGAGACACCATCAGCGTACCTCTCGAGTAGAAATCATTCTACCGAGACACATTTGCGTACCTCTCGAGTAGAATCATTCTACCCGAGACACATTTGCGTACCTCTCGAGTTCCTCGAGACACCATCAGCGTACCTCTCGAGTTCCTCGAGACACCATCAGCGTACCTCTCGAGTAGAAATCATTCTACCCGAGACACATTTGCGTACCTCTCGAGTAGAAATCATTCTACCGAGACACATTTGCGTACCTCTCGAGTAGAAATCATTCTACCGAGACACATTTGCGTACCTCTCGAGTTTCTCGAGACACCATCAGCGTACCTCTCGAGTTCCTCGAGACACCATCAGCGTACCTCTCGAGTTTCTCGAGACACCATCAGCGTACCTCTCGAGTTCCTCGAGACACCATCAGCGTACCTCTCGAGTTTCTCGAGACACCATCAGCGTACCTCTCGAGTAGAATCATTCTACCCGAGACACATTTGCGTACCTCTCGAGTAGAATCATTCTACCCGAGACACATTTGCGTACCTCTCGAGTTTCCTCGAGACACCTCAGCGTACCTCTCGAGTATCCTCGAGACACCATCAGCGTACTCTCGAGTAGAAATCATTCTACCCGAGACACATTTGCGTACCTCTCGAGTTCCTCGAGACACCATCAGCGTACCTCTCGAGTAGAAATCATTCTACCGAGACACATTGCGTACCTCTCGAGTTTCCTCGAGACACCTCAGCGTACCTCTCGAGTAGAAATCATTCTACCGAGACACATTTGCGTACCTCTCGAGTTTCCTCGAGACACCAATCCGCGTACCTCTCGAGTAGAAATCATTCTACCGAGACACATTTGCGTACCTCTCGAGTTCTCGAGACACCATCAGCGTACCTCTCGAGTAGAAATCATTCTACCCGAGACACATTTGCGTACCTCTCGAGTTTCCTCGAGACACCATCAGCGTACCTCTCGAGTAGAAATCATTCTACACGAGACACCTTTGCATACCTCTCGAGTTTCCTCGAGACACCATCAGCGTACCTCTCGAGTAGAAATCATTCTACCGAGGACACATTTGCGTAACACACTGTTGCATATATTTCATTTCATCCACACAACCACTCACACAACTCTTAGCAACGCAACATCTCAATGCAACCAACACGACCACACAACACCAAACATTTAAACCCATGCTTAACCAAACAAAACTAAGCAAAGCAATCAACCAACAACAATTCCCTACCGTTCCGTGGTGTAGGCCCGAAGGCAAAACAAACGTCCTCTACTTACCTGTGCGCTCGGTACGTCCTCGTTCACTTCATCCAACCAAATCACACGTTCGCTTACCTAAAATAACGAAACTCAACTTAGTAACAAACTAAAGGATTCTAAGGAAATCAATTAACCAAACTAACAATACTTAATCCAATTTTTACTCTCAATTTCTAAAACCCGAATTTATGCACAAATAACATCCAACTTCAAACTTCGTTAAAACCAATCCGACATTCACCAATTACTCTCAAAATACTATTTCTAACTTAATCCAACTAATTTCCAACTTAACGGTCCACTAATTTGGGTTCGGTAAAAACCGACCCAAAACTTCAAACGTGCATAACTTTCACGTCCGTTATCGGAATCGACCGATTCCAGCGGCCACGTACTCCTCTAATAACCTATTTTAATCTGCAAAAAGGAATTTTAAAACAAATGACCCTAGCTAGATCAAAATCCCCAAAACCCGAATCTGCCCTTAAACTGGAAAATTCCCGTTTTCGATTTTTCATCAATTCTCCTCCAATTCCTCACCAATCAACCACCCACATACCTAATTAACATAATCTAACACAAATTAGGGCTTCCAAATCCAGAAACCCGAAATGCCCAATTCGGGTTTGTTGGATTTTCGCCAAATCCGAGCTCACAATTGCTCGATAACCCACGCCGGCGTTAAGCCCGGCCATTTGACACCAAGAACGGCCAAAAACGGCCGGTGATTGGAGCTCACTCGGGCTCGTCACCCTCGGCCAAGAACAGAGCCGAAAACAGGGCGAAAATAGGGCTTACCCGTCGGTCCTGTGCACGAAGACTGCCGGAAATGGCTCGCCGTAGTTGTCTGGTCGGAAAACCTCGAAGCCCGCCGGTGGTCGGTCCGTCGATCGTCGCCTGAGCTCTCCCTCCCCTGTTCGTCGTTCTTCGCTCGCGGGGCTCGGGTAGCAAACAGCAGAATGGCTTCGGCCATTCTGTTGTTTAATTTAAATTTTTTTTTTTAATAATAATAATAATAATAATACAATTACGTTACCATTTTACCCTTCCGAAAATTCCGTTAAATCTCGTTCTTAAATTATAAATTCTCGTAAATTGTCCCTCACTCCGCACCCAGCTTAAGTTCTCCACTGGGAATACCCAAACATAAATTAATTAACCAATTAGTTTAGCCAAATTTATTCACTTTTAATTATTTTACCTTGAGAAAAATCTCGGGTGTTACATATAGGTTATGTTTTTATAGTCTTGATGGTACATATATTGAATGTTTATTTTGTGTTATATTGAACTGTTCATGCATCATGGTTTTAAAACGTCATGAAAATGAATTTACGCACGGATTTCATGAAAAGAACATGCATGTAAAGGCAAGTAAAGTATCATAGTAAACAACTATGACATGGGGTTACCGGGGATGAGGTTCAGACCTGGCGTTTTGTGGTGAGTGAGTTTGCCTCCCTTCAGATGGTGTGGGCTGTCTAACTGCTGGACGTGCCCTATCTATCTATCGAGCGTTTCCGATAACCATAGACTGACACGTACTGATATATGAAATGACATGGACTGTTTTCATAGCATTGAGCATACATGATCATGCATAGGCATTTACGTAGAATTTACTGAGATTTTTATCTCATAGTATGTCTGTATGGTGTAGGTGACCTTGACATAGGTGAGGACGAGATCCCTCCACCTGAGGAGTGAAGCAGTTGAAGGAGGATGGTCGCGGGAGTGTGTTGGCGCAGTCGAGGTGCGATTTGACCCGTGGGACTCATGGTTAGGTGTTTTGAGGGTTTTTTTTGGGAATTGTCGGGTTGATGGTGGTATAGATACATTTTAGGGTGTTTGGTTCTGTATAGATGGATAGGTTTATATTTTGATATTTCGATGTTTTGATAAACCTGTTTTTATAAAATGTTTTGTTAAACTTTTATTGAAATTTATATAGAAGAGTTCTGAGATGTTTTAGGTTGGGCACGGATACGCTCGAGTTTTAGAGCTATCCACGCGGTTGGATTTCGTAAAGTTTGTCTCGACTTAAATTGGGTTTTAGGATACATTTTAGTGAGTTTAATTATGAGATGTTATTGTGTTTGATGGTATGGAATTGTGGAAAGAATGAAGTTGTGAAGTAGTGAGTATGCAGGAAAGAAAAAGAAAGAAGAAGGAGAGAAGGAGGAGCCGAGCTCTCTGGAAAAATTCCAGAGAGCTTGGCGATCGATCGCCCCTCCTCGTTTTCACCAGGAATGATGATTTTGCCCTCCCTCCTTTAGTCGATTGTTTATATGTTTTAATGAATTGTTTTTATTAGTTTTAATTGTTTTAAATAAATTGTTTTAAGATTTGTTTTAAACGAGTTCTGAGATGTTTTAGGTTGGGCACGGATACGCTCGAGTTTTAGAGCTATCCACGCGGTTGGATTTCGTAAAGTTTGTCTCGACTTAAATTGGGTTTTAGGATACATTTTAGTGAGTTTAATTATGAGATGTTATTGTGTTTGATGGTATGGAATTGTGGAAAGAATGAAGTTGTGAAGTAGTGAGTATGCAGGAAAGAAAAAGAAAGAAGAAGGAGAGAAGGAGGAGCCGAGCTCTCTGGAAAAATTCCAGAGAGCTTGGCGATCGATCGCCTGGGAGGGCGATCGATCGCCCCTTTTGGTTCTCTTTTGGTTGCGCTCTGGAAGAAATTTCAGAGCGCATGCCGACCGATCGGCAGGTGAAGGCGATCGCTAGGCAAATGTGGCGATCGTCAAGGGCGATCAATTGCCGATTTTGGGCGATCGATCGCCCCTCCTCGTTTTCACCAGGAATGATGATTTTGCCCTCCCTCCTTTAGTCGATTGTTTATATGTTTTAATGAATTGTTTTTATTAGTTTTAATTGTTTTAAATAAATTGTTTTAAGATTTGTTTTAAACGATTTTCAAAACGAACTTCGATTTTGATTTAATTTCTGCTTGAAGTTCATTTAAAGTTTATAAGTTATTGGGATAATTATAAAAAAAAATATACGGGAAATTGAGTACAGTATTAGGGTCGCTACAGTTATGGTATCAGAGCCCCCGGGTTTTAAAATCGATTCTGTAGACTGCTCGACTGCACAGCTACTACACAGAAATCCTTCATCAACTGTAAGTATGTTTATAGCTTTATTTGATTTCTATTTTTTATAGTGTTTGTTTAAACTTTTATATAGGAGTTATTTATACAACATGGTGCATCGAGGAAATGACCGAGACGACCGAGATGATACGATAGACCATCTCAAGGATTTTATTGCCCAGCAGTCCCAGCATATGGAGCAACAGGCTTAGCAAATGGAGCGACAGTCTCAAATAGAGCTCAGGAAGCAGCCATTCCGGGTAATCGAGGGATGGAGAGATTTCAGAAGCTCCAGCCCCCTATATTTAACGGACAGTCTACGGATCCCTCTTCAGCTGAGGAGTGGATTCGAACTATGGAGAACATGCTGGAGTATGCTAGCATAGAGGACGGAGAGAGAGTTGCATTGGTGACCTACCACTTGGCACTGGATGCCCGGTTTTGGTGGGATTCCATCAAAGCGACCACCGACGTGACGATTATAGGTTGGAAGCGATTTAAGACGTTGTTTTATGATAAGTATTTCAGCCATACATTACGAGAGGCGAAGATGGTTGAGTTTATGCAGTTGCGGCAGGTTAGTTCTATTGCCGAGTATGTGAGAAAGTTTGAAGCACTGTCCCGATTTGTGCCACGTCAGGTCAGTGTTAACGAGGACAAAGTACGCAGATTTTTACAGGGGCTAGCCAGGAGTTTTGGAGGAGCCTTACGATATTAGGGGTACGGAATGTATCCTATGACGAGATTGTGGCCAGAGCCCTTGAGATCGAGGCAGTTGATAGGGATTATGTCAAACCGAAGGAGCCAGCTAAGGGCTTCTTTCGAGAGATTCACCCCCAGCCCAGGAATAGGGGCTGGCAACCGAAAGGACAGCCACAACAACAGCAGAGGGGTGTAAAAAGGCCCTACGATGGTAAAGGCGATCAAGGCAAGGGAAGCAAGTCCAAGGGGCTACTCAGAAGCCTATTTGTCCTAAGTGCCAGAAGGAACACTACGGCGCTTGTCGATTGGGTACGAACAGTTGTTACAGATGTGGAGAGGTCGGCCACTTTGCTCAGAATTGTCCAAGGGCGGCTGCCGATCAAGGAAGAGTGACCCCGAGAATATTTGCATTTATTGAGCCCGGTGATGTTGACGACGAGGCTCGGCCTTCCGTGATAGCAGGTACCATTTTGATTATGGGCACAGCTGTATTTACTTTGATGGATACGGGAGCTACGCACTCCTTCATATCGACTGCTTGCATGTCTAAATTGGTGTAAGAGTCTGAGCTATCAGAGTATGAGTATAGAGTGATGCTGCCTTCGGGAGAGCATATGCAGTCGGATGTATTCTCCAGGGCAATGTCGTCTCAGTGGGGGATACTACCCTTTATGCTCGTTTGATAGTTATGAGCATAGAGCGGTATAATCTTATCTTAGGGATGGACTGGCTTTCACAGCACTTCGCCACCATCGATTGTCGATCCGAGATTGTTACCTTTCGACCCCTGGGTAAAGCCTAGTTTTCTTATCAGGCGATGAATCGATTGAGTGGATCGCCTATTTCTTATTCCACGAAGGTCAACGAGCAGTTTAAAGGTGCGTGCTCTATTTATTTGGCCGCAGTATTTGATATTCAGTTGCTCAGCGGAGTAAAGGCGAGTGACATTCCTATAGTCAGAGAATTCTCTGAGATTTTCCTTGATGATCTTCCCGGTTTACCACCAGACTGGGAGATTGAATTTACTATTGATGTGTATCCGAATACAGCGCCAAGGTTTAAGAATTCGTACCGGTTGGTACCAGCCGAGTTGAAAGAGCTGAAGACTCAGTTTGATGAATTGTTAGAAAAGGGTTTTATTCGACCCAGTGTTTCACCCTGGGGTGCGCCCGTTCTATTCGTCAAGAAGAAAGACGGGACCCTCAGGATGTGCATGGATTACATAGAGCTGAATAAGTTTACTGTGAAGAATAAGTATCCATTGCCCCGGATCGATGATTTATTTGATCAGCTGCAGGGTGCCCGAGTGTTTTCGAGGATTGATTTACGCTCAGGTTACAATCAGTTGAAGGTCCGAAAGGATGATATACCAAAAACGGCATTTCGAACGAGGTATGGGCATTATGAGTTCCTTGTCATGTCTTTTGGACTTACTAATGCCCCTGCAGCGTTTATGGATTTGACGAACCGTGTCTTCAAGGAGTATCTGGACAAGTTTGTTGTGGTTTTCATTGACGACATCCTGATCTACTCTAAGACGAAGGAAGAACACGAGGAGCACCTAAGGATTGTTTTACAAATTCTGAGTCAACGTCAGCTTTATCCAAAGTTTTCAAAGTGCGAGTTTTGGCTAGACAGAGTGAACTTTCTTGGCCATATTATATCGCAGGATGGGGTTTCAATTGATCCGAGTAAAATATAGGTGGTCAGAGATTGGCCACAGCCGAAGAACGTACGTGAGGCGCGTGGATTTCTCGGATTAGCTGGTTATTATCAAAAGTTCATAGAGGGATTTTTGAAGATTACAATTCCTCTTTCAAGTTTGACTCGGGAGATTGAGAAGTTTATATGGTCGACTGCTTGTGACAACAGTTTTATGGAATTAAAGCAGAGATTGACCACCGCTCCAGTACTGGCGCTACCTGTTGAAGGTGACAAGTTTAGTATTTATTGTGATGCGTCTGGAGTTGGACTCGGTTGTGTATTGATACAGAAAGGCAGGGTGATTGCTTATGCTTCTCGGCAGCTGAAGCCGTATGAACAGAATTATCCTACGCATGACCTTGAGTTGGCAGCTGTGGTCTTCGCACTGAAGATATGGAGACATTATTTATATGGGCAGCAGTGCGAGATATTTTCAGACCACAATAGCTTGAAGTATTTGTTTACGCAAAAGGAGCTTAATATGCGGCAAAGAAGGTGGATAGAGTTCATAAAAGATTATGAGTTTGAGATTAAGTACCACCCAGGAAAGGTGAACAAGGTTGCTGATGCTTTGAGCAGAATGCCTTTTATGAGTCAGCCTTCACTTGCAGCGATGTCAGTTACGCTGCGGTCTGAGATTGAGAGGTTCAATGTGGAGATAGTAGCAGAGTTGTCCAGTATGCTCACCAATATTTCTCTCAAGCTGACTATTCTGGATAAGATACGCGAAGCTCAGTAGAATGATATGGAGTGTGAGGAGCTTCGATTGAGCATGACATTAGGAGACTCGTCGGATTTCCATTTATCAGATGATGGTATTCTAAATTACAGGCATAGGTGGTACGTGCCTAACGACGAGGATCTAAAGAAGAAGATATTTGCCGAGGCACATTCTTCGGCATATTCTGTGCACCCGGGAAGTACTAAGATGTACCGGGACTTAAAGCAACATTTCTGTTGGCCAAACATGAAGAGAGAGGTCACCAAGTACGTGGAAATCTGTCTAGTTTGTCAACAGGTAAAGGCAGAGCACCAGAGACCGGCCGAAACATTACAGCCACTGTCGATTCCGAAGTGGAAGTGGGAGCAGATCTCCATGGATTTTATTGTGGGACTCTCGAGGATGACGAAAGGGCATGACGGCATATGGGTTATTGTGGACCGATTGACTAAGTCGGCTCACTTCTTGTCTGTGAAGATGGCATCTTCTATGGATCAGCTCGCCAAGCTTTATGTGTAGAAGATTGTTAGGCTGCATGGAATGCCAGTTTCGATTGTCTCAGATAGAGATCCGAGATTCACTTCGAAGTTCTGGAAAAGTCTACACAAAGCTATGGGGACTCAGCTTAATTTCAGCACGGCATTTCATCCTCAGACTGATGGTCAGACAGAGAGGACGAATCAGATTTTGGAGGATATGCTCAGAGCGTGTGTGCTGGAATTTCAAGGATCGTGGAGCAGGTATTCGCCACTGATCGAGTTCTCATATAAAAACAACTTCCAGGCTACCATCGGTATGGCTCCGTATGAAGCCTTATATGGTCGGAAGTGTAGATCTCCACTATATTGGGACGAGGTTGGCGAGACCAGCATCGTTGGTCTTGAGATTCTACAGCAAACGGCAGAGAAGATTGCCGTTATTAGACAGCGTATTGAGATAGCTCAGAGCAGACAGAAGAGCTATGTTGACACGAGACGGAGGGAACTGGAATTCGAAAAAGGTGACAAGGTTTATCTTAAAGTTTCTCCATTTAAAGGTGTTGTGAGATTTGGAAGGATGAGCAAGTTAAACCCTCGTTATGTGGGGCCCTTTCCTATTTTGAAGAAGATCGGGAAGATGACGTATAGATTGGAGCTTCTGGCTTCTATGGAGGGTATCCACGATGTATTTCACGTATCTATGCTTTGGAAGTGTTTGCGCGATCCGTCGCATATAGTGGAGGCAACAGAGATCGAGGCACAGCCTACCTTGACTTATGAGGAGAGGCCGGTGCGTATTTTGGAGTCTTCCATCAAGGTTCTACGCAACAAAGAGATTCCGCTAGTCAAAGTCCTATGGCGGAACCACGAGGTGGAAGAAGAGACTTGGGAGCGACAGCAGGATATGATGGCTAATTATCCTGAGCTATTTGTGTAATCAAATTTTGTGGACAAAATTCTAAATAAGGTGGATGGAATGTAATACCCGGCTTTTCAGGATATTAATATTTTAATATATCGTGGCATTTTTGTAAAAATGTCAAAATAAGTCCGTTTTGCAAAAAGAAAGCTTTATTACGATCCTAACGATTAATATGGATGTTAAGAAAATTTTAGAAATTTTTGGAGTTTAGGCGCTAAATTCCGAGAATTATGTCTCTCAAAATATAAAAGAGGTTTTAGTAAAAATAGTAAATAAGGTCCGATTTGCGAACGGACAGTTTTAATAGAACCCAAATAATAAGTTGGAGTTATTGGTGAAATAAGGAGATTTGGAGAAACTGAATAATTAGCCAATTAACGAAACAAAGGACGAAACTAATATAAAAACCATGCAAGGGCAAGACGGTAAATTGCCAAGTCAAATTTTTAATTTAAAACATTCTTCTTCTTCCTCCTTCACCATTTCACGCCAGAACTCTTCCTCCCTTGCGATTTTCTCTCGGCCGTCGACGATTCCTCAACACGCCGGCGATCGTTCTCCTCTCCGATCATCTCGATTCTTCGTGTTTTCTCCTCCTCTCTCAACTCTAGGTTTGATTCTATAGTTTTGGAAGGTTATTGTTCGATTTTTAGAGAGTTAAAACGATTAGGGTTCGTTTAGGGTTTCGTTAAAAATTTGATTTAGGGTCTAAGATTGATAAGTTTATCGTGTTTGTGGATATAAGGGATGTATTGAACGTTATTGGATGAAGTTAAATTGATTTGTGGAAAAAGTTAAAATTCGAGAAATTAGGGATTTTTGGAAAAACCCGTAAATGGTGGGTTCAAACTATCGAGCATTAATTGTTTGTTAGAATGCCTCGATTAGTTAAGTTAGAAATTTTAGGAATTTTCTTAGTTAAAGATGTTGTTAGTTTTGAATGTTAAATTGTTTAAGCTCGTTTTAACGATGAATTGGTGAAATTGCTTAGGTGAAAATGCTCGTGGACGGAGCTTGAGCTGCAACGTGCACGAGGTAAGGTGAAGGAGGTAGATAAGGTTTCTTATGCGAAGTGTCATCAGGTGGGAGAGTTACTAGGTGAACAGGAAAAAAAAAAATGATGATAGATTAAATGCAAGACGACGTAAACTTTTGACAGAAATAGTTATGCATTAAGATAGGTAACCTGACCTTGATACCACTAGTACATCTAAGTGAATAAGAGGATGAAGTAGAAACTCGTGTATCTTGGACTCGAGCTAAGTTGGAGTTATTTAGATGAAGACATTTTCGAGAGTTTAACTTAAGTAAACTATCGAGAGAGTAAGGGACGTGTTGCTTACTTTTACAAAGACAGTGCGATTGATCGATACGAAGTCTAGGATATATAGTTAGGGTGGTTACATAGGAGTTTTAATATTGACTAATTTTGATGAAGGAAATATTGAGATCTAAGTGAGGTTGGTAAGTTAATAAATTTAGAGACAATAAAGGATCAAGGTTATACGATAGATGATACTCAAGTTATATAATTTGGACGTTCTCTAGGAGATAGGTACCATCTTAGAGAACTAAGCAACGAAGGACAAGTATTGATACGTGAGAAGATTATGACCGCAACTAAATAGAAAAGGAGACTTAGTAAAGTTAAGAGTGACCAATAAATAGAGGATGCGTTAGGCAATTAGATGTTGCTTAACCTGGGGACATAAGGCAAAGTATGAGAGTTAGAAATTATTGGAAACGCCTAAGAAGTGTAACAAAATTTTGAAGAAGGGCTTAACACCTTAGATTGGAAGTCATGTTTACGGGTTTATTGTATCCCGTGCAATGTTAGAAGGATGATAAATCGACGAGAGTAAGTGCTAATTATAGAAATTGTAGTAAGGATAAAAGATTTCGGATTCTTGGAGTTATGAACGCCGGAGTTAAGAAATGAGTCTATAGTTGATATAGTTTAAGTTGAGAACCCCAAACATGAGACTTACCTCCAAGATGGAAGTAGGAACTTTAGTGTTTAAAGGACCCGAGAGGTGGATCGTAATGAAGAGTTTAGGTGATGACCAATCAAATTTGGTGAGTTAGAAAGCTTAGCCTATAAGGAATTAAGAGAAGACCGATTCATGTGAGAATTTAAGGAAGTGAACTTGATCACTTAGATATTTGCCTGGAGACTTGAGAATTGATAGGGCTTGTGGTACGAGCTATGATATGCTTCGTTCCATTAAGGGTAATGAATACTTCTAAGTTTTGGGAAAAATAGAAGAATAAGATTTAAGAATTTTAGAAGATTTATATTAAGGTTGTAGGTTTACCTACAACAAGTTTGCTAACAAGAAAATTGTTAGACAGATTATTGTGAAGAAGACAAGTAGAATATGTGGAACCTGACTAGAAGGAATGAAGGATAATAGGCTAGTCAGTGACTTTGAAGAAGTCCTTGTGGGATATTAGGAATAAGTGTAGGGTAGTATACCGTAGTCACAGGTACATTTCTTTTAATTTATTTAAAGAAGACGTTAAGATAGAGATGTTAGATGATGTAATGTGAAAGTTTAGCATTGAATTTGGAATCATACTTGGTGACTTAGGAAGACAAGGATTTTGGAAGGGAGGTGTTAAATTACATACAACAAGTTTGCAAACAAAAGGGGTGTAGGGGATGAGATGCTATAAAGAATTTAGAAGAGTGCTTAGGACCTAATTTTGGAGGAAGGATGAAATCGATATTGCAAAGTTAAGAGATAGGAAGAAGAGGATAGTTAGATAAGAAGGGAAGGTTGAAAGTTGAGGTTTAACTCACTAGAATCTGGTGGTGTGCAAGTTGGGAAAATATAGGAAATTTTGAATGAGAAAAATAGGAACTATGCGATGTAAGGTAAAAAGGACGAAGGGATAGAAAGTTGCACGGAGATTGTGCAAGTGGACCTAGAAGTGAAGATAAACCTGTTGGTCTAGGAAAGATTCGACTCGTAAGCTATGTCGAAGTGTTTATGCACCATTTAAAACATTGGGTGAATAGTGTAATTAAATTAGTTAGACTTGAGAGTTGGATATTGTTTGATGAAAACCGAGGCACAAGTTGGAGCATATTGGATGAAAGGAAGAGATCTGCACGAAGACTGTGCAAATGAGCTTGAAAGTGAAGTTGGAACAGGAGGTATAGAAAAGTTCAGGCTCATAGGTTACGTCGAATTGTTTATGCACCCTTTAAGGTGTTGGGTGAATAGTTTAACGACTTTGTTCAGATTTAAGAATTCATTAGTGATTGATGATGACCGAGGTAAGAGTTGTATAAAACGAGCATGTTGGACAAAATAGTAGACTTAGAGGATACCTTGAAAGCATAAAAGTGAAAGATTTAAGTAACAAAAGTTCTGTATAAAGAAATGACATTAGAGTAGCTAAGGAAATGCTATAGTTACGCAAGGTAAGTAGGTATAGAAAGTGAGATTGATAGTTTGGAAAGTAGATAGTAGTATAAAGAGGAGTTCGAAACAGAGGATTATGATGAGAGATCTAAGTATCAGGTCCTCAGTGTCATATAATTGAAGAAGCTTTGAGGAGTTAGAAACCGAATGAACTTAGCTCGAAGTTAAGTTAGAGGAGATTCGAGGTTCTAAATGGCAAAAGATTGAGTCGAAGTCGATGAGTGAATGAGCGATTGAATTACGAAGTGCGTAGTTAGAAGGATTTAGAGCTTTGGAAATAAAGGAAGCTATCAAGACCCAAATGGTGAGTAAGACCATAAGGGTTTCAAGATTAGTATTACGAGCATCGTACTTAGATAATGTGAGGGTGAGTAATAAGAGGATTGACTAAGCAACAATTTTGAGGACAAAATTCCAATTAAGGAGGGAAGGATGTAACGCCCGGGAATTTTAAAAGTAAAAATTGGAGAGAAAATAAAAGAATAATAAAATAATTGTTTTAAGTAATTTAAAAATAAAAGTGAATAAGTTTGGTTAACCTAATTGGTTAATTAATTTAGATTTGGGCACTTCCAGTGAAAGTAAGCCGTGGTTTATTATTATTATTATTATTATTATTATTATTATTATTATTATTATTATTATTATTATTATTATTATTATTATTATTATTATTATTATTATTATTATTATTATTATTATTATTATTATTATTATTATTATTATTATTATTATTATTATTATTATTATTATTATTATTATTATTATTATTATTATTATTATTATTATTATTATTATTATTATTATTATTATTATTATTATTATTATTATTATTATTATTATTATTATTATTATTATTATTATTATTATTATTATTATTATTATTATTATTATTATTATTATTATTATTATTATTATTATTATTATTATTATTATTATTATTATTATTATTATTATTATTATTATTATTATTATTATTATTATTATTATTATTATTATTATTATTATTATTATTATTATTATTATTATTATTATTATTATTATTATTATTATTATTATTATTATTATTATTATTATTATTATTATTATTATTAATACGGTAAATGAGGATTGATAAATGGTTAGCTTTATTATTAGTTATATTATTATTATTATTATTATTAATAATAATACAATAAAAACAACAGAATGGCCTTCGGCCATTCTGTTGCTCGCGACGCCGAGAGAACAGGGGAGAGACGAGGAGTGGAGAACGGCGACGATCGACGAACGCCGGCGATTTCCGACCCCCTCCGGCCAGACGACGGCGACGGCCAGTCTCCGGCCTGACTCCGCGCACGAACCGACCAGGTGAGCTCGGTTTTCCCTCTTTTTCGGCTCGGTTTGGGGCTGGCGGTGGCGAGCTCGATTGAGCTCCGATCGCCGGCCGTTTTGGGTCACTTCCGGCGTGGGTTTGCCAACCCTAGGGCAGGCTATTGTCGATTGGCCGTGGAACGCTCAATTTGAGCAAAAAACAGTGAGGCCCGATTTAGGGCACTCGGGTTTTGCTTAATGTAACTTCGATTTTAGGTTAGATTATTCTAATTGAGTGTATATGTTGTAATACCCGAAGGTACGGAATCCTATTTATTTAATTATTTAATATATTTAAATTGGCATTTTCGTAAATATGTCAAACTAGGTCCGTTTTACGAAAAGAAAGCATCATTAGAATCCTAACGAGTAATAAGAATTTTAAGGAAATTATGAGAATTTTCGGAATAGTAATGCTATATTCCGAATATTTATGTTTCTCGTAAAACGGATGGGGTTTTGATAAAAATAGTAAATGAGGTCCAAATTGCAAACGGACAGTTTTAATAAATCACAAACAATGAATAGGAGTTATTGGCAAAATATGGAAATTAGGAAAAGTCGAATGGCTGGACGATTAACGAACCGAAGGAAGAAAAACTAAGGAAGGGCATTTTAGTAATTTTGTCAAATAAATTTTATAAAAATCACTTAAACCTTTCTTTTCATTTCATTCTGCTTCTTCAGTTTCCAGAGAGCCCTCGCGAAGAACTCCTTCCCTGCCCGCGGCGATCCTCAGCATTTCGACTCCGTTTTTCTTTCCGATCGTTTCGATTCCTTCGTAGTTTTTCCTCCAATCGACGTTCTTGGTAAGTCTCTGTGGTTTTAGAACGTTAAATCTTTGATTTCGTAACGTTTTAGACAATTAGGGTTTCGGTAATTTTCCGTTAAAAACGCGAATTAGGACTCGTAATTAATAGGTTAGCCGCAATTAAGTATATATTAAACGTATTTGACGTTATTGGACGAAGTTGGATCAATTTGTGAAAAAGTTTAAAATCCGAGAATTTTCGAGTTTTCGAGGAATTTCGTAAATCGAGAATTGAAGTGTCGAGCGTGAATTGCTCTAATAAATAGCTCGATAAATTGGATTAGAACTTTAAGAAGTTTCCGTAGTTAAGGTTTTGTAAATTTGGACAATCGTTAATTTAAATGCGTTTTAACGGTAAACGTTCTGAATTTGCTTAGGCAAACAGTGCTCGTGGACGAAGCTTGGATTGCAGCGTGCACGAGGTAAGTTCTCGTGATTCCTTTCCGGCCGATTGGCCTACACCGTGCTCCGAAGTCGTTTTCGAGGATTTTGATGACGCGCTAGTTTATATTGCTTTGGTTGGGTAGTTAGGTTTAATTGTTTTGTAGGCTAGGTTTCCTTTTACAGTCTTGATGGTACGTATGCTGAGTATTTAAATTATGTTATGAACTGTTCATGCATCACGTGTTTTAAAAGAAAAGCATGAAAATGAATTTCCACACGATGTTTTTTAACTTGGCGATGTGGCCTGGAGAGGGGCAGGACCTACTGTGGAGGCCGATTACGGGCTGGTCACAGTACCACATCTATTATGTACTCACAATGTGGCCTGGAGAGGGGCGGGACCTACTGTGGAGGCCGACTACGGGCTGGTCACAGTACCACATTTATTATGCACTCATACGATGGTCATGCGAGGTGGGGCTCAGGCACGGCTGTACGTGTTGTAAGCGTGTACCCCCCTCTTCTAACTGGAAAGAGTAGTCCGCCCGCTGGATGTGCTCTCTCCAGTTAGGAGGATAAGATCTCGGTGATCCCTAATGAATAAGTAAAGAAAATGCTGCATGGTTTCCAACTCACACGCATAGCATAGCATGTAGTTGCATTTACTAGAGCTTACTGAGATTTTTATCTCATAGTGTGTTATGTATGGTGTAGGTGACTTAGACATCGAGGTACCAGGTGAGGACGATGTCCCTCCACCTGAGGCATGAGTCCAGTTGATCGAGGGTGGCTGCGGTGGTGTGCTGGCGCAGTCGAGGCTTCACCGACCCGTGGGGAGTATGTATAGATTTGAGGGTCTTTTTGGGGGTATTTTGGGGATAATTGATAGAATATGTATAGGATGTTTATCGTTTTGAAATTCTGGAACTGTTTGGGTTTAATTGTATTTAACTTTATATAGATATGTTTTGATTTAACTGTATTTAAACGTTATGAAAATGTTTTGAAATGTTTTAGGTTGTTACGGATTAGTCCGAGTTTTAGATATATCCACACAGTTGGATTTCGCAAAGTCCGTTGTAAATTGATATGTTTTAGGATACGTTTTGGGTTGAGTTAAAGTAGCATGTTATGGGATTTATTTGTGTTTATTGTTGGAGTTGAGCCTGGGAGATTGCTCTCTGGAATCGGATTCCAGAGAGCATTTGGTACTGAGTTTGCTCTCTGGAAGGAATTCCAGAGAGCACTTGCACAGAAATGGTGAAGGAAGAGAAGAAGAAGAAGTGGAGGAAACAAAAGGCCAGCGCCCGATCGCTCAAGGTGATCGCTGCAAAGGGGTGCAGCGACCGAGCGCTGCAGCAAGCAGCGCTCGATCGCTGCTGGCTGCTATGGGGGCAGCGACCGAGCGCTGCAGCAAGCAGCGCTCGATCGCTGCTAGCTGCAGCGATTGCAGCGCCTGGTCGCTGTAAGCTGCAGCGACCAGTCGCTGCTTCTTCCCCTGGCCGAATGGACAATACTGCCCTCCCAATTGTTTTCTCCTGTTTTATTAGTTTAATTGATTTACTTAATTGCTTTAAGGTTTTATTTAAATTGTTTTAAATTAGTTTTAAGTTAGATTTCCATTCCGATTTCGATTCTGGTTTCGATTTCGGTTTAGGTTCCGCCTAGAGTTTAATTAAAGGTATTAGGATAAAAAGAAAAAGAAAAATGAAAAATTTACACGGTAATTACTGGTACAGTATTAGGGTCGTTACAGTTATGGTATCAGAGCCCCCGGGTTTTAAAATCGGTTCTGTAGACTGCTCGACTGCACAGCCACTACGCGGACATTCTTCATCAACTGTAAGTATGCTTATAGCTTTGTTTGATTTCAGTTTTCTTAGTATTATTTGCTTTTAAATTTTATAGGAGTGATATAAACATGGTGCGTCAGAGAAAGGACCGAGATGACCGAGATGACACTATTGATACACTTAAGGATTTTATCGCCCAGCAGTCTCAGCATATGGAGAGACAGTCTCAGCAGATGGAGAGACAGTCACAGCAGTTGGGCACTATGATTGACCGAGAGGGCGATAGAGCTCGGGATGCAGCCATTCCGGGTAACCGGGGGATGGAGAGTTTCCAGAAGCTCCAGCCTCCTATATTCAACGGACAGTCTACGGATCCCTCTTCAGCCGAGGAGTGGATTCGCACTATGGAGGATATGCTAGTCTATGCGAGTATTGTGGATGGGCAGAAGGTTGCATTGGCGACTTATCATTTGGCCTTGGATGCTCGATTTTGGTGGGATACCATCAAGTCTGGCACCGATGTGACTGTTATGGGCTGGGAGAGATTCAGAGAGCTGTTCTACGATAAGTACTTTAGCCATACTGTTCGCGAGGCGAAGATGGTGGAGTTTATGCAGTTACGACAGACTGCTACTATTGCCGAGTATGTCAGGAGATTTGAGGCGCTGTCTCGGTTTGCTCCACGACAGGTCAGCGTCAACGAGGATAAGGTACGGAGATTTTTACAGGGACTTAGCCAGGAGTTCCGGATGCACCTTACGGTATCAGGAGTACGTAACGTATCCTATGACGATCTAGTGGCTAGAGCGCTTGATATTGAGGCAGTTGGCCAGAGTTCTATTAGACCGAGGGAGCCATCCAAGGGCTTCTTCAGGGAGATCCGACCTCAGTCATTGAGTCGAGGTTGGCAGCCGAGAGCACAGCCCCAGCAGCAGCCGAGGGGTGTGAAGAGACCTCTTGAGGGAGGTAGAGACAGAGGAAAGGGGAAGCAAGTACAGGGTGCTTCTCAGTTACCAGTTTGTCCTAAGTGTCAGAGGGAGCACACTGGCGAGTGTAGATATGGCTTGGGTGTATGCTACCGATGTGGTGATCCAGGCCATTTTATTAAAGACTGCCCGAAGCCCGGCAGAGATCAGTCGGGTAGTGATCAGAGGAAAGTTATGCCCAGGATCTTCGCTTTTATCGAGCCTGGAGATGTTGATAACGAGGATCAGCCTACCGTGATTGCAGGTACTATATTGGTTACTGGTGTTCCTGTATTTTCTTTATTAGACACGGGGGCTACACATTCTTTTATTTCCACCGCTTGTGTGTCGAGATTGAGGCTTGCGCCTGAGTTAGCAGAGTGCGAGTATAGCGTTATGCTACCTTCAGGAGAGCGTATGCAGTCAGGCCGTGTAGTCCAGGGTAGCATTATCTCGATTGGAGACCGTACTCTTTATGCTCGCCTTATTGTTATGGGCATCGAGCATTATGATCTTATTCTAGGGATGGATTGGCTATCGCAGCACTTCGCTACCATCGACTGTCGATCCGGGATTGTCACTTTTCGACCTCCGGGTAAATCTGAGTTTTCTTATCAGGCGATGAGCAGATTGGGTAGCTCGCCTATCTCTTATTCCATGATGGTCAACGAGCAGTTCAAAGGTGCGTGCTCTATTTATTTGGCCTCTGTCTTTGATTGTCAGTTGCTCAGCGGATTGAAGCCGAGCGATATTCCTATTGTCAGAGAGTTCTCTGGGATATTTCTTGATGATCTTCCCGGGTTACCCCCAGACCGGGAGATCGAGTTCACTATTGATGTCTATCCTAACTCTGCGCCGAGGTTCAAGAATCCGTATCGGTTAGCACCAGCTGAGTTGAGAGAGCTGAGGACTCAGCTTGATGAGCTGTTAGAGAAGGGGTTTATTCGACCCAGTGTTTCACCCTGGGGTGCTCCTGTTTTATTCGTCAAGAAGAAAGATGGGACCCTCAGGATGTGCATTGATTACAGGGAGCTGAATAAGCTCACGGTGAAGAACAAGTATCCACTGCCCCGGATTGACGACTTATTTGATCAGCTACAGGGTGCCCGAGTATTTTCCAGGATTGATCTACGCTCGGGTTATTATCAGCTGAAGGTCCGGAGGGATGACATACCGAAGACGGCGTTCCGAACGAGGTATGGGCATTATGAGTTCCTTGTTATGTCTTTTGGACTCACTAATGCTCCTGCAGCGTTCATGGATCTGATGAACCGTGTCTTCAGAGAGTACTTGGACAAGTTTGTAGTGGTGTTTATTGATGATATCCTGATTTACTCTAAGTCTAAGGAAGAGCACGAGGAGCATCTGCGGATTGTTCTGGGGATTTTATGCGAGCGCCAGCTATATCCCAAGTTTTCGAAGTGCGAGTTCTGGCTTGACAGTGTGAGTTTCCTAGGCCATATCATATCACAGGACGGAGTTTCTGTGGATCCGAGCAAAGTCCAGGCGGTCAGAGATTGGCCACAGCCGAAGAACGTACGTGAGGTGCGTGGATTTCTCGGATTGGCCGGTTATTACCGGAAGTTTATCCAGGGATTCTCGAAGATTGCACTTCCCTTATCACGCTTAACTCGGAAGAGTGAGAGGTTTATTTGGTCGTCTGCTTGCGATGACAGTTTTGCAGAGCTAAAGCAGAGATTGACCACCGCTCCAGTACTGGCGCTACCTGTTGAAGGTGTCAGATTCAGTATTTATTGTGATGCATCTGGAGTCGGACTCGGTTGTGTGTTGATGCAGGAGGGGAAAGTCATTTCTTATGCTTCTCGGCAGCTGAAGCCGTATGAGCAGAACTACCCTACGCATGACCTCGAGTTAGCAGCTGTGGTCTTCGCACTGAAGATATGGAGACATTACTTATATGGGCAGCAGTGCGAGATATTCTCCGACCACAAGAGCTTGAAATACTTGTTTACGCAGAAGGAGCTGAATATGCGACAGAGGCGATGGCTTGAGTTTGTCAAGGATTACGATTTTGATATCAAGTACCATCCGGGAAAGGCGAACAAGGTTGCTGATGCCTTGAGTAGAGTGCCTTCTGCGATTCAGCCTTCACTTGCAGCTATGTCAGTTACGCTGCGATCTGAGATTCAGAGGTTCGACGTGGAGATTGTGGCTGAGTTATCCAGTATGCTAGCCAATATTTCTATCAGACCGACTATTCTGGATCGTATACGTGAGGCTCAGCACAGCGATTCAGAGTGTATGGAGCTTCGATCTAGTATGACCTTAGGAGACTCGTCGGATTTTCATTTATCAGAGGATGGCATTCTGAGATTTAGGCACAGGTGGTACGTGCCTAACGACGAGGGTTTGAAGCAGGAGATTTTGACTGAGGCACATTCTTCTGCATTTTCTGTGCACCCGGGAAGTACTAAGATGTACCGGGATTTGAAACAGCACTTCTGGTGGCCGGGCATGAAAAGAGAGGTTGCCAGGTACGTTGAGACTTGCTTAGTATGTCAGCAGGTTAAGGCCGAACATCAGAGACCGGCCGGAACATTATTACCACTGCCGATTCCGGAGTGGAAGTGGGAGCAGATATCTATGGATTTTATTGTGGGGCTCCCGAGGACTACGAGAGGCCATGACGGCATTTGGGTTATTGTGGACCGATTGACAAAGTCGGCCCACTTCTTATCTGTGAGGATGACATCGTCTATGGATCAGCTCGCAGAGCTCTATGTACAGGAGATTGTCAGACTTCACGGCGTGCCAGTTTCTATTGTCTCCGACAGAGATCCGAGATTCACGTCAAAGTTCTGGAAGAGTTTACACAGAGCTATGGGGACTCAGCTTAATTTCAGCACAGCGTTCCACCCTCAGACTGACGGTCAGACAGAGAGGACGAACCAGATTCTTGAGGATATGCTCAGAGCGTGTGTGCTGGAGTTTCAGGGCTCGTGGAGCCGATATTTACCTCTAGTGGAGTTCTCGTACAACAACAGCTTCCAGGCTACCATTGGCATGGCACCGTATGAGGCTTTGTATGGTCGGAAATGTAGGTCTCCGTTATATTGGGACGAGGTTGGCGAAGCCAGCATCGTAGGTCCTGAGATTCTACAGCAGACGGCAGAGAAGATTGCCATTATCCGACAGCGCATTGAGGTAGCTCAGAGCAGACAGAAGAGCTATGCTGACACTAGACGGAGAGAGCTAGAGTTCGAGGAAGGTGATGAGGTGTACCTCAAAGTTTCTCCGTTCAAGGGCATTGCGAGATTTGGAAGGAGGGGTAAGCTAAACCCTCGTTATGTGGGGCCCTTTCCTATTCTGAAGAGGGTCGGGAAGCTGGCGTATAGACTGCAGCTTCCAGCTTCTATGGTGGGTATTCACGACGTATTCCACGTATCTATGCTTCGGAAGTGCTTGCGCGATCCGTCGCATGTTATAGAGGCTACAGACATCGAGGTACGGCCTACTTTGAGCTATGAGGAGAGGCCGGTTCGTATATTAGAGACTTCCATCAAGGTACTACGCAACAGAGAAATTCCGCTAGTTAAAGTCTTATGGCGGAATCACGAGGTGGAAGAGGCTACTTGGGAGAGACAGCACGACATGATGATCAAGTATCCCGAATTATTCGAGTAGCCAATTTTGTGGGCAAAATTCCGAATGAGGAGGGTGGATTGTAATACCCGAAGGTACGGAATCCTATTTATTTAATTATTTAATATATTTAAATTGGCATTTTCGTAAATATGTCAAACTAGGTCCGTTTTACGAAAAGAAAGCATCATTAGAATCCTAACGAGTAATAAGAATTTTAAGGAAATTATGGGAATTTTCGGAATAGTAATGCTATATTCCGAATATTTATGTTTCTCGTAAAACGGATGGGGTTTTGATAAAAATAGTAAATGAGGTCCAAATTGCAAACGGACAGTTTTAATAAATCACAAACAATGAATAGGAGTTATTGGCAAAATATGGAAATTAGGAAAAGTCGAATGGCTGGACGATTAACGAACCGAAGGAAGAAAAACTAAGGAAGGGCATTTTAGTAATTTTGTCAAATAAATTTTATAAAAATCACTTAAACCTTTCTTTTCATTTCATTCTGCTTCTTCAGTTTCCAGAGAGCCCTCGCGAAGAACTCCTTCCCTGCCCGCGGCGATCCTCAGCATTTCGACTCCGTTTTTCTTTCCGATCGTTTCGATTCCTTCGTAGTTTTTCCTCCAATCGACGTTCTTGGTAAGTCTCTGTGGTTTTAGAACGTTAAATCTTTGATTTCGTAACGTTTTAGACAATTAGGGTTTCGGTAATTTTCCGTTAAAAACGCGAATTAGGACTCGTAATTAATAGGTTAGCCGCAATTAAGTATATATTAAACGTATTTGACGTTATTGGACGAAGTTGGATCAATTTGTGAAAAAGTTTAAAATCCGAGAATTTTCGAGTTTTCGAGGAATTTCGTAAATCGAGAATTGAAGTGTCGAGCGTGAATTGCTCTAATAAATAGCTCGATAAATTGGATTAGAACTTTAAGAAGTTTCCGTAGTTAAGGTTTTGTAAATTTGGACAATCGTTAATTTAAATGCGTTTTAACGGTAAACGTTCTGAATTTGCTTAGGCAAACAGTGCTCGTGGACGAAGCTTGGATTGCAGCGTGCACGAGGTAAGTTCTCGTGATTCCTTTCCGGCCGATTGGCCTACACCGTGCTCCGAAGTCGTTTTCGAGGATTTTGATGACGCGCTAGTTTATATTGCTTTGGTTGGGTAGTTAGGTTTAATTGTTTTGTAGGCTAGGTTTCCTTTTACAGTCTTGATGGTACGTATGCTGAGTATTTAAATTATGTTATGAACTGTTCATGCATCACGTGTTTTAAAAGAAAAGCATGAAAATGAATTTCCACACGATGTTTTTTAACTTGGCGATGTGGCCTGGAGAGGGGCAGGACCTACTGTGGAGGCCGATTACGGGCTGGTCACAGTACCACATCTATTATGTACTCACAATGTGGCCTGGAGAGGGGCGGGACCTACTGTGGAGGCCGACTACGGGCTGGTCACAGTACCACATTTATTATGCACTCATACGATGGTCATGCGAGGTGGGGCTCAGGCACGGCTGTACGTGTTGTAAGCGTGTACCCCCCTCTTCTAACTGGAAAGAGTAGTCCGCCCGCTGGATGTGCTCTCTCCAGTTAGGAGGATAAGATCTCGGTGATCCCTAATGAATAAGTAAAGAAAATGCTGCATGGTTTCCAACTCACACGCATAGCATAGCATGTAGTTGCATTTACTAGAGCTTACTGAGATTTTTATCTCATAGTGTGTTATGTATGGTGTAGGTGACTTAGACATCGAGGTACCAGGTGAGGACGATGTCCCTCCACCTGAGGCATGAGTCCAGTTGATCGAGGGTGGCTGCGGTGGTGTGCTGGCGCAGTCGAGGCTTCACCGACCCGTGGGGAGTATGTATAGATTTTGAGGGTCTTTTTGGGGGTATTTTGAGGATAATTGATAGAATATGTATAGGATGTTTATCGTTTTGAAATTCTGGAACTGTTTGGGTTTAATTGTATTTAACTTTATATAGATATGTTTTGATTTAACTGTATTTAAACGTTATGAAAATGTTTTGAAATGTTTTAGGTTGTTACGGATTAGTCCGAGTTTTAGATATATCCACACAGTTGGATTTCGCAAAGTCCGTTGTAAATTGATATGTTTTAGGATACGTTTTGGGTTGAGTTAAAGTAGCATGTTATGGGATTTATTTGTGTTTATTGTTGGAGTTGAGCCTGGGAGATTGCTCTCTGGAATCGGATTCCAGAGAGCATTTGGTACTGAGTTTGCTCTCTGGAAGGAATTCCAGAGAGCACTTGCACAGAAATGGTGAAGGAAGAGAAGAAGAAGAAGTGGAGGAAACAAAAGGCCAGCGCCCGATATGGGGGCAGCGACCGAGCGCTGCAGCAAGCAGCGCTCGATCGCTGCTGGCTGCTATGGGGGCAGCGACCGAGCGCTGCAGCAAGCAGCGCTCGATCGCTGCTGGCTGCTATGGGGGCAGCGACCGAGCGCTGCAGCAAGCAGCGCTCGATCGCTGCTGGCTGCTATGGGGGCAGCGACCGAGCGCTGCAGCAAGCAGCGCTCGATCGCTGCTGGCTGCTATGGGGGCAGCGACCGAGCGCTGCAGCAAGCAGCGCTCGATCGCTGCTGGCTGCTATGGGGGCAGCGACCGAGCGCTGCAGCAAGCAGCGCTCGATCGCTGCTGGCTGCTATGGGGGCAGCGACCGAGCGCTGCAGCAAGCAGCGCTCGATCGCTGCTGGCTGCTATGGGGGCAGCGACCGAGCGCTGCAGCAAGCAGCGCTCGATCGCTGCTGGCTGCTATGGGGGCAGCGACCGAGCGCTGCAGCAAGCAGCGCTCGATCGCTGCTGGCTGCTATGGGGGCAGCGACCGAGCGCTGCAGCAAGCAGCGCTCGATCGCTGCTGGCTGCTATGGGGGCAGCGACCGAGCGCTGCAGCAAGCAGCGCTCGATCGCTGCTGGCTGCTATGGGGGCAGCGACCGAGCGCTGCAGCAAGCAGCGCTCGATCGCTGCTGGCTGCTATGGGGGCAGCGACCGAGCGCTGCAGCAAGCAGCGCTCGATCGCTGCTGGCTGCTATGGGGGCAGCGACCGAGCGCTGCAGCAAGCAGCGCTCGATCGCTGCTGGCTGCTATGGGGGCAGCGACCGAGCGCTGCAGCAAGCAGCGCTCGATCGCTGCTGGCTGCTATGGGGGCAGCGACCGAGCGCTGCAGCAAGCAGCGCTCGATCGCTGCTGGCTGCTATGGGGGCAGCGACCGAGCGCTGCAGCAAGCAGCGCTCGATCGCTGCTGGCTGCTATGGGGGCAGCGACCGAGCGCTGCAGCAAGCAGCGCTCGATCGCTGCTGGCTGCTATGGGGGCAGTGCAGCAAGCAGCGCTCGATCGCTGCTGGCTGCTATGGGGGCAGCGACCGAGCGCTGCAGCAAGCAGCGCTCGATCGCTGCTAGCTGCAGCGATTGCAGCGCCTGGTCGCTGTAAGCTGCAGCGACCAGTCGCTGCTTCTTCCCCTGGCCGAATGGACAATACTGCCCTCCCAATTGTTTTCTCCTGTTTTATTAGTTTAATTGATTTACTTAATTGCTTTAAGGTTTTATTTAAATTGTTTTAAATTAGTTTTAAGTTAGATTTCCATTCCGATTTCGATTCTGGTTTCGATTTCGGTTTAGGTTCCGCCTAGAGTTTAATTAAAGGTATTAGGATAAAAAGAAAAAGAAAAATGAAAAATTTACACGGTAATTACGGGTACAGTATTAGGGTCGTTACATATGTGGTCGATTGGTGAAGAAATTGATGAGTTTTGATGAAAGATCGAAAAAGTGAAATTTTGGGAGAAAGGGCAGTTTCGGGTTTCTGCAAAATTAACCTAGCTCCGGTCATTTGTTTTAAAATTCCTTTTGGCAGATTAAAATAGGTTATTAGAGGAGTACGTGGCCGCTAGAATCGTTCGATTCCGATAACCGACGCGAAAGTTACGCGTGTTCGAAGTTTTAGGTCGGTTTTTACCGAACCCAAATTAGTGGCCCATTTAATTAGGTTTTAATTGGATTAGGCTAGAAATAGTAGTTTAAGATGTTTTCACAAAAATGAGAGTTTTGTTATGCCCGAATGAGAAAATGGAAATTTTAGGAAAGAATTTCCTAAATTAGGAGATTAGTTTAAGTTTGAAATTAGTTTAATTGGGATTGATTTTAATGTACCTTATTTATGAAATGCTTTAGGTGGAGACGGCTTTTGGACGGTGCTCGGCTTACTACGGATGCCAGGTAAGTGAGCGTTAGGTTTTCCGGCCACTAAGGCCCTACGTCATAACGATGTTTATTATGTTTATAGTGACGAGGTTAGATGGTTACGTGGGTTGATGTTAAGAAGGGTAGCTAAGTAGTGCCTTAGTGAAGTTTAGTGTACGTTCGAAGTTTAGTGTACGTTCGATAGATGTTTCTATGTATGTCTCCTCATGCATCATGTTTTATTAAAGTGCATACGAACTATTTATGACACGTTTTATGAAAAATGTTGAATTAAAGAGGATAATGATGATGAATGATGAATGATGAATGATGAATGATGATGATGAATGATGAATGAGAATGATGAATGAGAATGATGAATGATGAATGAGAATGATGAATGATGAATGAGAATGATGAATGAGAATGATGAATGATGAATGATGAATGATGAATGATGAATGAGAATGATGAATGATGAATGAGAATGATGAATGATGAATGAGAATGATGAATGATGAATGAGAATGATGAATGAGAATGATGAATGATGAATGAGAATGATGAATGAGAATGATGAATGATGAATGAGAATGATGAATGAGAATGATGAATGATGAATGAGAATGATGAATGATGAATGAGAATGATGAATGAGAATGATGAATGATGAATGAGAATGATGAATGATGAATGATGAATGATGAATGAGAATGATGAATGAGAATGATGAATGATGAATGATGAATGAGAATGATGAATGATGAATGAGAATGATGAATGAGAATGATGAATGAGAATGATGAATGATGAATGAGAATGATGAATGATGAATGATGAATGATGAATGAGAATGATGAATGGAATGATGAATGATGAATGATAAATGATGAATGATGAATGATGAATGAACTACGGGGCAAGTCATGAATGAACTACGGGGCAAGTCATGAATGTACTACGGGGCAAGTCACAGATGTACTACGGGGCAAGAAAACGGTTTAAAAAGAAATGAAACGAAAATGTTTTTATAAATGTCATGCATATATGAAATGTTATGTTTAGTACGCTCCTTACTAAGCATTAGGCTTAATGTAGTTATCGTATGATGTAGGTGACAGGTGTGAAGATGAGAGTTCCTCATGATGACAAGGAAAAGGTGGTCGATGGGTGGTGCTCGTGGCGACGGGGTGTGTTTTGGCTTGATGATCCGATGGCTTGTATGATGTATGTTGAATGGATGTGAGTTAGTTTTGTTGGTTAGAAAGGTGGTGGATTTTAGGGTGTATATTTAAGTTTAATATTCAGGAAATTTTATAGTGGATATAGGTTTGAAGTAGTACTATTTTGAATGATTTGTTAATGTATGTCCTTGGTGATGTTTTAGGGAATTTAATGCTTATGCTCGATGTTTGTTTTAGGACTTGATTTGTTTTGATTTAGAAAGAGAATGAAAGTGTTTAAGTATGTGGATCGGATGATTTGATAGAAAAACGTATAAAAGTCGAGTCTTTGATGTGTATGATGTGGTAGTGGAATGTCTAAGATGTGAAATCTTTATTTTTGGAGAATATACTGGAACTGTTTGGGTATTTTTAACTATTTAGTCGTTTTTAAAACAGGTAAGGATACGCTCGATTTTTAGAGCGATCAACGCAGTTTGTTTTCTTGAGTATAGGTTATATTAGTGTTTTGTTTTAATTGATCTTACTTTAAGTGTTAATTGTTTTAAGTTAGTAATGGTTTTAGTCTAGTTCTAAATGTTTTAAAAGTCAAAATGTTTTACGCTCAAAATGTTTAAGTCAAAGTTAGACCCTAAAGGTCGTTAGAGGTGGGTCAATTGTCTAATTTAGTTTTATTTTAAAGTGTTAAGTAAAAATGAAAAAGTTTATGAGAAAATACGAGGGCTTAGGTAATGGTTATGTCACGGCTAGTCCGTGGCGGCCCTGATCGGGTTGGGGTCGTCACAGTATGAGAGCACTTTGTGAGGGGTTTAGGGTTTAGAAGGTTATTAAAAGAGAAAGGTGATTAGTGGAAAGTTTGACAAGTCAAACCCAATTGTGATTGGTGGAGAGTTTGAGTGTGACTTGTCAATGTGTAAATGTGTGTGTTAACCAAGAAAATTGTGAAGGTGATGGGAAGAAAAAGTGATGGTTTAGTGGTAGGTTTGGCGTTGGATGAAAGGTGAAAAGGGGAGGGTTAAATGGTAAATTAACTTGGTGCATTAAATGAAGAAATAAAAAGAAAAGAATGGTTTATTTTTCACTCATCTTCCTCTCCTCCATCGTGTCTTTCTCTTTTCCTCCATAGCCGACGTTTCCTCTCCTTCCTTCTTCAATCTTTCAAGGTGTTTTAAGGTAAAAATGCATGAGTTTTAGTTGTATGCACTTTAGATGAAGTTTATTGTAGGTTTTAGGGAGTTTTGAGTGCTTTTGGTGAGGGTTTGAAAACCCTAATTCTTAACCTCCGAAAAATTGAGTTTAGATATTAGATTTCTTTCCTATTTTGCTAGTTTAGTTGTTGAATGGAGTGATTTAGGTTGTTAGAGGGAATATTGAAAGAGTGTTACACAAAAATGGTTGAAGAACACCTATATACCCGATTCTGTCTTTGGGAATTTTGGGCTGACCAAAGTGTTTGCTTGGTTAATTTAAGTGATTCAATGGATAGTAGACGTGTAGAGGTTTCCGAGTTGGGGTGGCACGTCGAAATCCGTTGAAAAACGAGGGAGTTACGACCGTTTGAAGTTGGACGGTCAATTTTGGTGTAAAAATCGGGTTTGGAGTTAAGTTGTGAGTTTAGGTTGAAATGTGTGATTAGTTTAGTTAGAAAAATCCTTACAATTTATTTAGGTTGTTACTAAGTGAATTGTCGTTATTTGTTAGGTGATCGAACATTTGATTTTGTTGGACGGTGTGAACGAGGAAGTATCGAGCAGCAACCAGGTAAGTAGTGGAGTGCGTGTTTGTTGCCTTCGGGCCTACACCATAGAACGGTAGGGATTGTTTGATTGTTGCTATGTTTTGCTTTGAGTCATGCATTGTGTGTCATGCATCATGGTTTTCTAAACTACGAAACTACGCGTTTTGCATCCTTGAGCGGTAAGAATGAAATGAAAGATAAGAAAAGATTTGCAACGTGGTCGTGAGTATGAATTCCTCGACCGATTCGTGCTTGAAGTGCACAATGGGGTTGGTGCTTGAAGTGCACCCGTGCTTGAAGTGCACGGAGGATTCTACGATCGATTGGGGGATTCTAATGTACGTAATGAGTCGTGAGTATGAATTTCTCGACCTCAACCTGTTCGTGCTTGAAGTGCACAATGGGGTTGGTGCTTGAAGTGCACCCGTGCTTGAAGTGCACAATGAGGCTCGTGCTTGAAGTGCGCGATGAGGATTCTACGATCGATTGGAGGAGATTCGGTTGGCCGTCTTGGACTGTGTTGGGACGTGTGCCTCCGGTCTGGCTCCGTGGGTCAAGGCGTGGCCGTCCTGGACTGTGTGGGGGTGTGTGCCTACTTGATTCACCTGGAAGTGAAAGATAAATGCAACCGAAATGAAAAGAAAGCAACAGAATGAGTAGAGACTACATGTTAGGGTTGAGTCGAGCATTTAGTGTGTGTTGTGCATTATTTCCCTACTTGCTAAGCGTTAGGCTTACCTTTTGTGTGTTCTGTGGTGTAGGTGAAGATTTGTATACAGGTGAGATAGACGAGACTACCGAGGATTAGGCTGCAGTTGGAGGAGTACGGAGTCCGCCGGTGCAGGCTATTGTCGGGGCGTTTTGACCACTGGATGTCTCGGGTAGTGGGAGGTGAATGTTTGACATGGATAGTTTAATTTGTAAGTATTTTGGTATGGATTGTTGGTGTGTGGAAATGTTGTTTTGTGGAAGTTAGAAAACTTTACTAAGTTGTGGTAAATTGTGTTCGTAAGTATTTTCGTATGTGTGTTACCGGGTTTACGAGTTGTTTTGGAGATGGATAGTGAGTATAGTTGTTCGTGATGGAAGCGGTGTGTTTTCCGGGATTTATTTCAGGTTCTGGGTATTTAAAGTTTTAGGCGTTATATTGCCCGTTTTGATTTTAAAGTAACTAACGTCGGGTTATGTTTGTGATTTTTGTATTTATTCGTTTTAAGTTGGTTTTCCGAGATTTTTACGGGACTCGAAGATTTAGGTGTCGGGAAGGTATGTTTAAATTTTCAGAATTTTTGGAGGTGTCGGGAATGTAGAAAAGTGTTAAAATGTGTAGGGAGGTGGAAAAAGGTAAAAAAGGGCGTTTTAGGGAGTTTTTGGTGAGGAAAAACCCGAGCCGGCCCGATCGATCGGGCCCGGGGCACGACCGGTCGCGGTCGGGAAATTTCTGGGTGAAGAAAACCCGAGGAGGCCCGACCGATCGGGCATTTAGCCACGATCGGTCGTGGCAATTTGAAGTGGGGCGCGCTGGTGCGCCCCAGCGCGCGGACGCGCGCGCGCGTGTGCGAGTGCGGCGCGCTTAGCGCGCGCGGCCTGGGCGCGCCTGGCGCCCAGCGCCCCTCCTTGTAATTTTTTTTAAAAAATTTCATTTTTCTCCCAATTTTCAACTCGTTTTAACCCGAAATTTTTCCAACGTATTTTAACGTATTTTAGACACGTGTTCCAAGAAAATTTGAGGGTTCGAAAAACGCGAACGTCGAGCCGGGAATTTTACAAAACCGAGCCGAATATTTTACGAAAATTATTTTAAACGTCGTTTAAACACGGGATTTGTTTGTAACGTAACGCACCGGGCCCGGGGCGGGGCGCTACAGGTTTTCC
The DNA here is from genome assembly GCA_022432975.1 of Begonia masoniana. NCBI lineage: Eukaryota > Viridiplantae > Streptophyta > Magnoliopsida > Cucurbitales > Begoniaceae > Begonia > Begonia masoniana. The sequence continues at coordinate 35,983,849 of CM039514.1, forward strand.
CTCCCTTCAGATGGTGTGGGCTATCTAACTGCTGAACGTGCCCTATCTATCTGTCGAGCGTTTCCGATAACCATAGACTGACACGTACTGATATATGAAATGACATGGACTGTTTTCATAGCATTGAGCATACATGATCATGCATAGGCATTTACGTAGAATTTAATGAGATTTTTATCTCATAGTGTGTCTGTATGGTGTAGGTGACCTTGACATAGGTGAGGACGAGATCCCTCCACCTGAGGAGTGAAGCAGTTGAAGGAGGATGGTCGCGGGAGTGTGTTGGTGCAGTCGAGACGCATTTTGACCCGTGGGACTCATGGTTAGGTGTTTTGAGGGTTTTTTGTGAATTGTCGGGCTGATGGTGGTATAAAAACATTTTAGGGTGTTTGGTTCTATATAGATGGATAGGTTTATATTTTGATATTTTGATGTTTTGATAAACTTGTTTTTATAAAACGTTTTGTTAAACTTTTATTGAAATTTATATAGAAGAGTTCTGAGATGTTTTAGGTTGGGCACGGATACGCTCGGGTTTTAGAGCTATCCACGCGTTTGGATTTCGTAAAGTTTGTCTCGAGTTGAATTGGGTTTTAGGATACATTTGAGTGAGTTTAATTATGAGATGTTATAGTGTTTGATGGTATCGAATTGTGGAAAGAATGAAATTGTGAAGTAGTGTGTATGCAGGAAAGAAAAAGAAAGAAGAAGGAGAGAAGGAGGAGCCGAGCTCTCTGGAAAAATTCCAGAGAGCTTGGCGATCGATCGCCCCTCTTGGTTCTCTTTTTGTTGCGCTCTAGAAGAAATTCCAGAGCGCATGCCAAGCGATCGCCAGGTGAAGGCGATCGCTAGGCAAATGTGGCGATCGTCAAGGGCGATCGATTGCCAGTTTTGGGCGATCGATCGCCCCTCACATTTTTGCGCCCGGCGATCGATGGCCGGTTTTGGGAGATCGATCGCCCCTCCTCGTTTTCACCAGGATGAAGATTTTGCCCTCCCTCCTTTAGCCGATTGTTTATATGTTTTAATGAATTATTTTTATTAGTTTTAAATAAATTGTTTTAAACGATTTTCAAAACAAACTTCGATTTCGTTTCTGATTTCGATTTAATTTCCACTTGAAGTTCATTTAAAGTTTATAAGTTTATTGGGATAATTATAAAAATATATATATATATATATATATACGGGAAATTGGGTACAGTATTAGGGTCGCTACAGATTTTGTGGTAAAATTTAGTGGGTTTAAGTTGTATACAAATTAGGGTTAGTTTGTGGTGTTTTTAGGGTAGTTTTGAAGAGTTTGGTTAGGGTTTGGAAAACCCTAACCATGGAGTCCGAAAATTGAGGTTCAAATTCTTGTTTTCTTTCCAAATTTGATGATTTAGTTGTTGAATGGTTTGGTTTAGGTTGTTTATGAGTTAGAATGAAGATTGGAGTTGAATTTGGAAAAAACTGGTTTTGTGCAATATGTGCACCGATTCTGTTTCTAGAATTCGGATTGGCCAACTTATTTATTTGGTTAAATTGAGTATTTCAATGGATAGTAGACGTGTAGAGGTTTCCGAATTGGGGTGGCACGTCAAAATCCATTGAAAAACGAGAAAGTTATGGCCGTTTAAAGTTGGACGGTAAAAATTGCATAAAAATCAGTTTTGAGTGTTTAGGTTGAAAAGTTAGTGTTAGTTTGGTTTAGTTGATTTCTCTAGAATTCCTTAGTATGTTACTAAGTTAAATTTCCTTATTTGTTAGGTAAGTGAGTGAGTAGTTCGGTCAGATGAAATGGACAATTGAAATTCGAGTAACCAGGTAAGTAAAGGATGAGTGTTTGTTGCCTTCGGGCCTACACCATAGAACGGTAGGGATTGTTTGCTTGTTTGCCGTGTTTTAATTTGTGTCATGCATCGTGTGTCATGCATCATTGTTTTCTAACTACGACACCACGTGTTTTGCATGCTTGAGGGGTGAGAATGAATTGAAAGATAAGAAAAATTGATATGCAACTTGGTCTCGAGTAGAATAGCCTTGTCGGGCATGTAGCTCGTTGAGCATCCCGCAAGGGATTTTACTAGAGATGCTATGCAAAAATTACGTAATGTGTCATGAGTATGAATGCCTCGATATGTTCGTGCTTGAAGGTACACTAGGGGTTCTACGATCGATTGGGGGAGATTCAGTTGGCCGTCTCGGATTGTGTTAGGACGTGTGCCTCCGGTCTTGCTCCGTGGGTCAAGGCGTGGCCGTCCTAGATTGTGTTGGGGATGTGTGCCTACTTGATTTACACGAAAGTGAAAGATAAATGCAACCTGAATGAAAAGAAAACAACAGAGTGTGTAGAAACTGCATGTTAGGGTTGAGTCGAGCATCTAGTGTGTTGATGTGCATTATTCCCTATTTACTAAGCATTAGGCTTATGTTTTGTGTTCTATGGTGTAGGTGACGAGTATTTTACACGTGAGGTAGATGAGACAGCCGAGGACTAGGTCGCAGTCGGAGGAGTACGGGGTGCGCCGATGTAGGCTATTGTCGGGGCGTCTCGGCTACTGTCTTCCTCGGGTATTTTGTTGGAATTGGTACAGATAGTTTTTGTAACTGTTTTGTAATGTTTTGGTTTTGAGAAAAGTTAGAAAAATGAAAGGTTTTGGTGTGTTGTATTTGTAAATGTTTTCGTAATTATTTTGAAGATTTGCGAGTTGGTGGTGTTGATGGATAATGGTCGTACGTGTTTGTGGTTTGAAACTATATATTTTCTGGTTTTAATTGCAGGTTTTGATTTATCAAATTTTAGGCGTTACGCCGTCCGTTTTGATTTTAAAATAAATAACGTCGGGTTAAGTTCCCTATTTTTGTTATTATCCGTTTTAATTCAGTTTTCCAAAATTTTTATGAGACATGAGGTTTTGGGTGTTGGGAGTGTACGGTAAAAATTTCAGGAAATTTAGAAGGGTTTGACTTGGGAAAAAGTGGAGGAAATCGGGCGGAGGTCACGGTGGTGCGCGCTGGGGCGCGCAGGGGAGGCGCTGGGGCGCGCAGCGTGCTGGGCACGTAGGCGATCGATCGCACGCTCAGCGGCGATCGTTCGCCGATCGCGTCCTCTCAGGCACTATAGCACCCGAGAGGGTGGCGAACGTTCGCCACCCATGCGCGCGCGGTGCGCGCGCATGAACAGTACCCGAGTTGATTTTTTTTTTTAAATTTTCCTATTTCCAAATTATTTTAACCCGACATTTTCCAACGTATTTTAAATGTATTTTGGGCCCGTTTCCAAATAAATTTTGAGGGTTCAAAAAACCTGAAAACAAGTCGTATAGTTTAGCGAAAAATTTTTAAACGTCGTTTTAAACACGAGATTGGTTTGCAATGTAGCGCACCGAGCCCGGGGCGTGTTCGGGGCGTTACAGATTCGATCTTAGAGTTCCTCGATTTCAATTGCCTCTCAACTTTGATGGACTTGTGCAACAATTCTTCTAAATCCACATAATAATGTAAATCCACAATGTCAGCGATTTCTCTATTTAAACCTCCAATGAATCGTGCCATTGTCGCTTTATCATCCTCATCCACTCTAACCTTACTATGGCTACCTCCAACTCTTTGTAATATTCCTCTACACTTTTGATTCCTTGAGTCAAACCCTGTAGTTTCCTACACGTATCTCGATAATAATGGTTAGGAATAAATCTTTTGCGCATTTGTACCTTCATATCATCTCATGTGCGTATGAGTTGTTCTCCATACCTTTTTCGTGTTTTCACTAATTGATCCCACCATATGCTCACATAATCCGTGAATTTCATCGACACTAATTTGATCTTTTTCTCTTCAGTGTAGTTATGACATTCAAACATCTGTTCAACTTTTCTTTCCCATTCTATATAAAGTTCGGGATCACTTTTACCTTGAAAAGGAGGGATGATCGTTTTGATGTTGCTTAGATTTCCATCCTCACGGTTTGTTCTCCCATATCTCTCTCTTCTGTAATTGTCATCCTCGTAATCGGATTCCCCATAGTAATGTTCCACTGGTGATTTGTCCCTTTGTGCACGGCTATTAGAAGGTGACTTTATTCTTTCATATCTCATGTCTAAATTCTTAATTTGTTCTTGTATAGCCTTCATGTACATCTCCAAATTAAAGTAAGCACATCTTTCCTCACCACTCATAATTTCAAGAAAGAAAATAAAAATTATTAGTGAACAAAAAAAAGTAAGTAAACGGAACTCACTCACTCCCTCACGTATTTACACTCGATTATATGTCCCTCCACTCGTGTTTTCCTCAAACAATGGCTTTTATATGATAGTCTCACCTTCTTTCCTTTTACCTCTCAATTTTCTCTTTAAGCTCTTTATGTAAAAACCTAATCAAGAGAAAAATTCAACAAGCAAAAACAAGTAAGATCAAACTTTTTAACTCAAAATTCTAATTTCCAAAATCGGTTAGAATCAAACAATTTAGAATAGGATATAGGACTTCAAGGAAGGAAACTTTTCAAGAAAGGAAACTTTTTACGAAAGGAAACTTTTCACGAAAGGAAACTTTTCAAGAAAGAAAAGTTTTCAAGAAAGGAAACTTTACGAAAGGAAACTTTCCACAAAAGGAAACTTTTTACGAAAGGAAACCTTTCAAGAAAGGAAACTTTTTACGAAAGAAAACTTTTCACGAAAGGAAACTTTTTACAAAAGGAAACTTTTCAAGAAAGGAAACATTTTACGAAAGGAATGTAACACCCGAGAATTTCCTATCATGTGCATAACCTTAGTTTAACTAAGTGTGGGAGTTAAATGTCCTTCAAGGGCTATGTTAAGTGTTTGATTTAGGAAGAGAAAGTGAAGACAATTTGGAAGTGGAAATAAGTTAAAATGGAAGAGCCTTTGGTTTGAAAAGTCAAAAGACAAATGGACCAATAGTAAGTGTTGTTAAAAAGTCAAAGAATTAATTGAATAAAAGTGAAAAGGGGAAGTGTTAGTGAGGCAATCACGTTGGGCTTGCATGAGTGAAAGGTGAGGGGTTGGTTTTACATTTTAAGGAAATTTGTGGTAAAAACAAAAAGGTGAAACTTAGGTTGATTAAAATGTTAAAATTGTAAACTTTGGAGTCATCTTCCTCCTCTTGTCTTCTATCCCACGAAGCAGCAACCCTAGAGCCTCCTCTCCTCCATCTTCTCAATTTCTTCAAGGGATTACAAGGTAAAATCATGTGGGTTTTCAATTGTATACATTAAGGGTTGGTTTGTTGAGGTTTTTAGGGTGTTTGGTGAGAGTTTGCATAGGGTTTGGAAACTCTAATTGGTGAAGTCCGAAAATTTAGTGTAGATGTTAGATTTCTTCCCTATTTTGGTAGTTTAGTTGTTGAATGGAGTGATTTAGGTTGTTAGAAGGGTTAGATGGAAGATTGAAAGAGTGTTCCACAAAAATGGTTGAAGAACACCTATATACCCGATTCTGTTGCCTGGATTTTTGAGTTGGCTAATGTGTTTGTTTGGTTATTTTGGGTATTTCAATGGATAGTAGACGTGTAGAGGTTTCCGAAATGGGGTGGCACGTCGAAATCCGTTGAAAAACGAGGGAGTTACGACCGTTTGAAGTTAGACGGTCAATTTTGGGGTAAAAATCGGGTTGGGAGTTGTGGACATGAATTGTGTTATGGTCTTAGTTAGTTTAGGTTAAGAATTTCCTTAGAGTTCGTTAGTAAATTAATAAGTTGAGTTTTGATAATTGTAGGTTATCGAACGAGTGATTTGACTGGTGGACATGAGAAAACAATTACCGAGACGCTAGGTAAGTAGTGGAGTGCGTGTTTGTTGCCTTCGGGCCTACACCATAGAACGGTAGGGAATGATTGTTTGTTTGTTTGTTTTGCTTTGTGTCATGTATCGTGTGTTTCATGCATCATGGTTTTCTAAACTACGAACTCACGTGTTTTTCATGTTTCAGTGGTGAGGATGATGTAATGAAAGATAAGAAAAGATTTGCAACGTGGTCGTGAGTATGAATTCCTCGACCTATTCGTGCTTGAAGCGCACAATGGGGTTGGTGCTTGAAGTGCACGGAGGATTCTACGATCGATTGGGGGATTCTAATGTACGTAATGAGTCGCGAGTATGAATTCCTCGACCTATTCGTGCTTGAAGTGCACCCGTGCTTGAAGTGCACGGAGGATTCTACGGTCGATTGGAGGAGATTCGGTTGGCCGTCTTGGACTGTGTTGGGACGTGTGCCTCCGGTCTAGCTCCGTGGGTCAAGGCGTGGCCGTCCTGGACTGTGTGGGGGCGTGTGCCTACTTGATTCACCTGGAAGTGAAAGATAAATGCAACCCGAATGAAAGAAAGCAACTGAGTGTGTAGAAACTGCATGATAGGGTTGAGTTGAGCATTTAGTATGTTGTTGTGCATTATTTCCCTACTTGCTAAGCGTTAGGCTTACCTTTTTGTGTGTTCTGTGGTGTAGGTGACGATTTGTATACAGGTGAGGTAGACGAGACTACCGAGGATTAGGCTGCAGTTGGAGGAGTACGGAGTCCGCCGGTGCAGGCTATTGTCGGGGCGTTTTGACCACTGTATGTCTCGGGTAGTGGGAGGTGAATGATTGACTTGGATAGTTTCATTTGTAAGTATTTCGGTGTGGATTGTGGGTGTGTGTGGAGTAAGTATTTTGGTGTGGAAATGTTGTTTTGTGGAAGTTAGAAAACTTTATTAAGTTGTGGTAAATTGTGTTCGTAAGTATTTTGTATGTATGTTAACGGGTTTACGAGTTGATTTGGAGATGGATAGTGAGTATAGTTGTTCGTGATGGAAGTTGTGTATTTTCCGGGATTTATTTCAGGTTTTGGGTATTTAAAGTTTTAGGCGTTATATTGCCCGTTTTGGTTTTAAAGTAACTAACGTCGGGTTGTGTTCGCTATTTTTGTATTTATTCGTTTTAAGTCGGTTTTCCGAGATTTTTACGGGACTCGAAGATTTAGGTGTCGGGAAGGTATGTTTAAATTTTCAGAATTTTTGGAGGTGTCGGGAGTGGAGAAAAGTGTAGAAATGTGAAGGAAAGTCGAGAGAGTCGGAAAAAGGGTATTTTTGGTCATTTTGGGCCGAAAACCCGAGGGGGTGGCGATTATTCGCCACCCAAACGCCACCAATCGCCTCGGGGGCGTTTTGGGGCGAAGATGGCAGTGAGGGTGGCGATTATTCGCCACCCGGAGGCGAATATTCGCCGTTGGACGCGTGAAGCACGCGGAAGAGGAGGCTGGGGCGCGCTGGCGTGCCCCAGCGCGCGGCACGCGCTCGCGCGTGCGGCGAGTGCCGCGCGGGCGCGCAGCGCGCGCGTGGCGCGCACGCCGCGCAGCCTGGGCGCGCCCAGCGCCCAGCAGCGCCCTCCTTCAAAATTTTTTTAAATTTTCGTTTTCTCCCAATTTCTAAACCGTTTTAACCCGAAATTTTTCCAACGTATTTCAACGTATTTTAGACACGCTTTCCAAGAAAATTTGAGGGTTCGAAAAACCCGAACATCGAGCCGGGAATTTTACAAAACCGAGCCGAATATTTTTACGAAAATTATTTTAAACGTCGTTTAAACACGGGATTTGTTTGTAACGTGACGCACCGGGCCCGGGGCGGGTTCGGGGCGTTACAAGGAAACTTTCAAGAAAAAAACTTTTTATGAAAGGAAAGAAAAACTTTGATATCTCACATAATAATGAATTAATGCTCGAATATTGTGAAAGCAACTACGATTAATCAAGATCTTTGAAGTCTTCAAGAAAGTTGGATCAATAACATGGAATAATTGAGACAATCAAAGAAAATGATTTAAATAATCACACCTAAAAGCAAATATTGATGCTTATAATGAAGAAGAAGAAATTGATACTCGAGATATTGATACTTGAAATATTGATATTTTTTTTAAAGAAGAAAACTTGATAAGCAAATAATCGTTGCTTAAAAGTTTTGGGAACTTTCAAAATTTTTTTTTTAAAATTTCGGATTTATTTATTTTTTCTCAAAAAATTTTTTTTTTTTAAAACAAGAAGAAACTTTCTAAAACTATAATTAAGAAACTTTCTAAAACTATAATTAAGAAACTTTCTAAAACTATAATTAAGAAACTTTCTAAAACTATAATTAAGAAACTTTCTAAAACTATAATTAAGAAACTTTCTAAAACTATAATTAAGAAACTTTCTAAAACTATAATTAAGAAACTTTCTAAAACTATAATTAAGAAACTTTCTAAAACTATAATTAAGAAACTTTCTAAAACTATAATTAAGAAACTTTCTAAAACTATAATTAAGAAACTTTCTAAAACTATAATTAAGAAACTTTCTAAAACTATAATTAAGAAACTTTCTAAAACTATAATTAAGAAACTTTCTAAAACTATAATTAAGAAACTTTCTAAAACTATAATTAAGAAACTTTCTAAAACTATAATTAAGAAACTTTCTAAAACTATAATTAAGAAACTTTCTAAAACTATAATTAAGAAACTTTCTAAAACTATAATTAAGAAACTTTCTAAAACTATAGGCTACAAACTATCCTAAATTAATTAGGAAATATTAATAAAACGATAATTAGGAAACCTTCTAAAACAATACTTAGGAAAGCTTTCTAAATCTATGATTATGAAAGCTTTCTAAAACTATAATTAAGAAACTTTCTAAAACTATAATTAAGAAACTTTCTAAAATTATAATTAGGAAATAATTGCTTGCCAAATCTGATAGAGAAAAGGAAACTCTGCATAGATTTTGCATGTGCATGTTTTATTGTTGTGATTCCATCTCTCTTGCCACTAAATCTTTAGGTAGTTTTCAAGTATCTTCGGCTTTCTTTTCTTCCGAAGCCTCCTCTTCAATACTTAACAAATTTATTAATTTCTGCTCGTGTTGGAAAAAATCTTTCTCTTGAATTTCTATAATCAATCCATTTAAGGCTTCATGCATTTTCTTGCTTCTTGATCTTGTCATTGGACCTCCAATATCTTGACAGGGATATTTAACTTTGGGCTTGAAGTTGGTTGCACTCTGATTCACTTCACTCACATTTATTTAACTTTACATATAATTGGTGTTGTCTCAACATGTCCAAAATACAATGCAATTGTTTCTCATGGTCTTATCTTGAAGAAGAATATATCAAAATATCATCTATGAATACAATAAACAAACTATCAAGATGCGGTCTAAATACTCTGTTCATTAAATCCATAAATATTGTGGGTGCATTCGTCAAACCAAAGAGCATAACCAAAAACTCGTAATGACCATAACGAGTTTTAAAAACAGTTTTATGAATATCTTTTTCCCGAATTTTTAGTTGATGGTTCCAGACCTTAAATCAATTTTGAAGAATCATGAGAATAAATAAAATTACAATAAATCGTACAAGTGTTAGCAAAAAATAAAATTTCTATATTATCTTTCAATGATGTAGTAAATATGTAATAAAAATTTCAAGTAAATTGAATATCATTTGGTATTTTTTAAATTAATTTATAAAATGAATAAATAATGAGGACCGGTCGACCGGAGAGGTTTAAATTACTCATATTTTTATACTTTGAGGTTTTTTTTTAAATTATACTTTAAGGTTTAAAATAAAATTAACCCTTCATTTAAATATAAAATATTGAAAGAATCTTATTATCAATTTTTTTTTATAACAGTTTTAGTCTATGAAATCACCCCTTGAATTATTTTTAAATGAAGCAAAACTGAATATTTATTTTCATAATAATGTAATTAACAGGAGCGTAAAGTTTTGGTAAATATAATCTTAATCATGTAAAAATATTTAATCATAAAGTATTTAGCTTTGCATAAATAATTTATAAAAATAGCATATTCTTAAGAAGTAATATCATACCTACACTGTATATTTAAACTTGTACTTATGTGTTATTTATGTAACGACCCCATTTCCCAGCAAGATATTGTCCGCTCTGGGAATTGGGTCGCAGTCCAATATCCTCCCCTCACGGCTTTGTTTGGCGAGGACTTCCTAGTGAATCGGGAATGCTTAATCAATAGAGCCCCAAACTAGCTTCCTTAGATTTCAGGATAGTTAGATAAGGATTAGTAAAGATCTAATCTATATTCTGTCAATGATTTTAGGTGAGCAGATTGTTGAAGTAGCCTGCAGCCGAGCGTTTTCCAGGTAAGTAGAGTATGTGTGAGCCTTCAGACCTACATCACAAAGCAGTAGGTTTATGCATGTTATGTGTGTTCAGTTTGTCACGTATCATGTTTTTAAAATATATAAAAATGAATTTGAATGCATGATGGCATGGCGAGGAATAAATTGATTGAAACGGAACAGTTATTAAGGGAACTAATCCGCCCCTTAATCAAGAAAGATGATGTATGACTTTGGGAAAACTGATCCAACTCCCAATTTCACAGGGGGATCTGAACAGTTACTAAGGGAACTAATCCACCCCTTAGTCAAGAGAGAGGATGTATGAATTTGGAAGAAATGATCCAACTCCCAATTTCACAGGGGGATCAGACCAGGAATGAATGCATATGCAACTGAGATGTGAATGTAGAAATTGCATGTCTAGGATTTATGTTTCAGCATTTCATCTCATTATTGCTTTACTTACTTAGCATTAGGCTAATAGATGAGTTTTGTGATGTAGGTACTGAGATTGCAACAGGTGAATTCACTGAGTGCACTGATGAATAGACAAAGTTGAAGGAGCATGTCTATGCCACGGTTGGGTGCTCTGATAAGACGGTTTGACTACTGTCTGTATGTGAAGTCTCATTTGGTCAAGTGTTTTGTGAAGTGTACTGGGATTTTAATGATAGAAGTGGGTTTAGTGTTTTGATATGTTGATGATTTTATAGTTTTTGAACAAAACATGATTTCGGTTTTAGTGTAATTGCTATTCTGGATTTAGAAAGTTGTGGACTTCTGTTGTTTAGAGTTTGAATGATTTGAAATGTTGTTATGTTTTCTATCGGTAGAAGTCGAGTTACTGTTTGCCGGTAGATGTAGTCTACTGGTAGATGTGAGTAATAATTTTGTCGCTTGCGATCGGTGGATGTTGAAAGTTGAAATCTACTGGTAGATGTTTTCTATCAGCGGATATTGAGTGTTTTTGTGTCTATCAGTGGATGTAGTCTACCGGTAGATGTGGGTAATAGTTTGTCTTTTAGTGAACGGTGGTTGTGAGTAAATGAATTTGTCATTTTGTGACTAGAAGACGTAGTTTATTCTATCGGTAGAGGCGAGTTGAGAATCTTGTCATTTTTCGATCGGAAGACGCAGATTGTTCTATCGGTAGATGTGAGTTGAGAATCTTGTCGTTTTGCGATCGGAAGACGCAGTTTGTTCTATCAGTAGATGTGAGTTGAGAATCTTGTCGTTTTGTGTTCGGAAGACGTGTTTGACTTTCTATGATTATTAAGTATATACGGTTTATACTTTCATTTCTTTTGGTCAACTATTTCTTAGTATTTTAACTGATTATTAAGACATTGTTTTATTGTTCTGCTTATGTAATACCCGACTGTACGGAATATTAATATTTTAATATATTATATTGATATTTTTGTAATTATGTCAAATCAAGCCCGTTTTACAAAAAGAAAGCGTTATTAGAATCCTAACGGTTAATAAGAATTTTAAGAAATTTAAGAGAATTTTCAGAATAATAACGCTATATTTCGAGTAATTACGTTTCTCGTAATATGAAGGACGTTTTGGTAAAAATAATAAACGATGTCCGATTTGCAAACGGACAGTTTTAATAAATCTCAAATAATAAGTTGGACTTATTGGTGAAATAAGAAGATTTGGTGAAACCGAATGACTAGTTAATTAACGAAACAAATGACAAAACAAATATAAAAACATTGCAAGGGCAAAACGGTCTTTTGCCAAGTCAATTTTTAATTTAAAAACAAATAGACCTCTCTTCTCTCCAGAACACTCTGCAATTTCATTTTCTCCTCCAGAGACGATTTCTCCACTCAACTCTCTCCCTCTCCCGCGACGAATTCTCAACGTCGACGTCCGATTTGTCCTCCGTTCGACTCATTTTCTTCGTGATTTTTTCTCCAGTCGACACTCTAGGTATGAATATATAGTTTTAGAACGTTAGTTTTCAGTTTTTTAGAAAGTTATACATTTAGGTTTTCGTTAAAATGTCGATTTAGGGTTTGTAATTAATAGTTTTGTCGTGTTTATGAACATAATGGACGTATTAAACGTTATTGGATGAAGATAGGACGATTCGTGAAAAATGTTAAAATTTGAGTATTTTCAGATTTTTAAGGAAAACTCGTTAATTGTGATTTTAAACTATCTAGCATTAATTGGCTGTTTAAATGCTTCGATTAGTTAAGTTAAGATTTTAGGAAAATTATTTAGTTAAGGTTTTGTTAAATTTGGACGTTTAGAAATTTAAACTCGTTTTAACGATAAACGTTGTGAATTGCTTAGGTGAACAACGCTCGTGGACGGAGCTTGAGCTGCAACGGACACGAGGTAAATTCTTGTGACTTACTCTGGCCGATAGGCCTACACCGTTCGTCGAAGTCATCTCGAGGAATCTTGAGGATTTGTTTGTTTTAATCGTTTTGGTTTGGGTAGTTAGGATTAGTTGTTTTTATATGTTGTTTGTTTATCATCTTGATGGTACCCATGTGATTGTTTACTTTATGTTATATTGAACTGTTCATGCATCATGGTTTTAAAAGCATCATGAAAATGAATTTACGCATGAATTTCATGAAAAGAACATGCATGTAAAGGCAAGTAAAGTATCACAGCAAACAACCATGACATGGGGTTATCGGGGATGAGGTTCAGACCTGGCGTTCAGTGGTGAGCGGGTTTCCCTCTCTTCAGATGGTGTGGGCTGTCTAATCGCTTGACGTGCCCTATCTATCTATCGAGCGTTTCCGATAACCATAGACTGACACGTACTGATATATGAACTGACATGGACTGTTTTCATAGCATTGAGCATGCATGACCACGCATTAGCATTTACGTAGAGCTTATTGAGATTTTTATCTCATAGCGTGTCTTATGGTGTAGGTGACCTCGATATAGGTGAGGACGAGATCCCTCCACCTGAGGAATGACGCAGTTGACGGAGGATGGCTTGCGGTGGTGTGCTGCGCAGTCGACGCTTAACCGTCCCGTGGGGGAAGTATGTACGTGTTTTGAGGGTTTTGGGACGTTATGGGCTGAAGGTGGACTAGATAGAACATTTTAGGATGTTTGGGACTGACTAGTTGATAGATAATTATTTTGTTAGTTTGAAACGTTTTGGAAAACCTGTATTTTTATAAACTGCTTGGACATTTTAAAACAGGATGAAAAGTATAGTTTTAAATATATTCATGTGGTTCATTTTTAGGAAAACTGGCTTGGTTTAAAATGAGTTTGAAGTGTTGAAGAAAATATGAATTTGAGTGTTTGGTGTGCAGGGAAGTTGAATGAAATATGCACTCTGGAATTTCGGATTCTAGAGAGCAACTGTAAAAAAAAAAGAAGAAGAGGAAAAGAAGGGGATTGATCACTGCAGCGATCGATCGCTAGGATCGATCGCTGCGATCGATGGCTGTTGCTGCGATCGATCGCTGCAATCAATGGCTGTTGCAGCGTTCGATCGCTGCACTTCTTCTCGGCAGAATGACAATTCTGCCCTCCCTTTTGTTTTAATTATAAATTGTTTTAATTATAGTTTTATTTAATAATTTTAATTGTTTTAAATGTTTTATTCAATTGATTTTTAAATTATTTTCAAATTTTTTTCCACATAAATGCTAAGTATAAAAGAAAATGAAAAATTTATACGGGTAAAAATGGGAATAATACTAGGGTCGCTATAACTTAACACTGTTTTGCTCAAATGATTTTCCGCTGTAAATTTTAGTGTTTTGAGATTTTTAGAATATGTCAAATTTTGATTTTGAGCGAAGTTTAAAAATTTGTCAAAATTTCTTAGTTACGTTCGGGTTCATGAGTAACGAACTGGGTTCAGAAAACTCGCAGCGTTACAGTCTGGTATCAGAGACATTTAGTTAAACCGTTCAAAAGATTACTCATCAGTGCCGATCGTCGCATGGAAGTACTCCAACAACTGTAATTGTTTATGTTATCTCTAGCTATTAGATATTTATGAGAGTAGTTAACCCTGTACAGGAATTTAGTGAGATGGCTAGACGACCAGGAAGACCAAGAGTACCAAGGGAAATGCCGAATTTGAGAGGTGAAGAGGAGCCTAGTGTGATTAGGCAGCTGACAGATTTGGTGCGTCAGCAAATAGATTTAGTGCGTCAGTAGTCCGATCAGTTAGGCATGTTGCTGAACCGAGAGGTACAAGGAAGTGCCAACTCGGGTTCTAGCAATGAACAGTCGGGAGAAAGATTCAGGAGGCTACGACCACCCACATTTGATGGACAGTCATCTGATCCGGTTATTGCTGAAGGATGGCTTAGAAAAATTGAGAGTATGTTTAGATGTGCCAACGTTGGAGAAGGAGACAAGGTCACATTGGCAACGTTTCATTTGGCTGGTGACGCTCAACTTTGGTGGGAAACCGTAGAGACCACCACTGATGTTCTGGCTATGTCATGGTCACAATTCAAAGAGATTTTCTAGGCGAAGTATTTTAGTAGCACTGTCCAAAATTCGAAGAAAGTGGAGTTCTTACAATTGAAACAAACGGGATCGGTGGCTGAATACAGTAGACAGTTTGAGTCCCTAGGAATGAGGATAAGGTGTTTCAATTTATGCAGGGACTAAAACCAGAGGTTTACAGGGGAGTCAAATTCTGTGGCATTAAAGGCTTGTCCTACAGTGAAGTTGTGTCCACAGCATTTGAAGTAGAAGAAGCAGAAATGAAGTGTGTTGGGCCAAAGGAAGCCCCACGAAAGTTTATCCAGCCACACCAACAGAGAGGAATGAAGAGGCCTACTGAAGGCCAGGATAGCCATGGACCAGGAAAGAAGGTGCAAGACACTAAGAGGTTTCCTCAATGCCCGAAGTGTTTGAGATTTCACCCGGGAGAGTGTAGACTTAGCACAGGGAAGTGCTTCAACTGTGAGGAGGCTGGGCACACGTTCAAGGAATGCCCGAAGCCCAGAGTCACTCATTGTTACGACTGTAACAAAGTTGGTCACATTAGCAGAGACTGTCCAGCTGTAAAGAGTGGCCCTGCTAAGTTGAAGCCAAGGATATTCTCCCAGATGGAGTCAGGAGATGATGAACAGCCCATAGTTGTGTCAAGTACTATACTGGTCAATTCTATACCTGCCTTTACTTTAATAGATTCTCGTGCAACACACTCTTTTATAGCATCTGCGTTTGCTGTTAAGTTAAATGCACAGTCTACGCTTTCTGAACACGTATTTAATGTTGCATCACCCACTGGTGAACGCATACACTCTAATCAAGTGATGCTTAATAGTGTGGTATTAGTAGGAAATGAGAATCTACCTGTTGATCTCATTACCATGGAGATAATGGGGTTTGATGTAATCTTAGGAATAGATTGACTGTTTAAGCATTTTGCCTCAATCGATTTTAGGACAGGGATAGTTAGTTTTCAACCCCCTGGTGGTTTGAAACACACCTTTCAAGCCTCAAGGAAGGACAAGAGGATGTCTGTTATGGCTTCTATCAACTGTAGACCCTCTCCATGCAGAGAGTATTTGTGTTTCTTGGCCAGCGTTTTAGACACACAACTAGTAGGAAAAGCAAGTTCTCAAAATGTCTTAGTGGTCCAAGATTTTTCAGAGGTGTTTGTAGATGACCTTCCTGGCTTACCACCAGATAGGGAAATTGAGTTTGTAGTAGATGTCTATGTTGGTGCTGAGCCTGTATCTAAGAATCCATACAGATTAGCACCAACAGAACTAAAGGAGCTAAAGAAACAGTTGGAAGAACTGTTGGAAAAAGGATTCATACGCCTAAGCTTTTCACCGTGGGGTGCACCAGTTCTTTTTGTCAAAAAGAAGGATGGATCAATGTGAATGTGCATTGATTATCGGGAACTGAATAAGTTGACTGTCAAGAACAAGTATCCGTTGCCAAGAATTGATGATTTATTTGACCAGCTTAATGGTGCACGAGTTTTCTCTAAGATTGACCTAAGGTCTGGTTATTACCAATTGAAAGTCAAATCTGAATATATCCCAAAAACTGCCTTTCGCACAAGGTATGGACATTATGAGTTTTTGGTTATGTCTTTTGGATTAACAAATGCACCAGCAGCCTTTATGGATCTTATGAATAGGGTGTTTCAATAGTACTTAGACAAGTTTATCATAGTATTTATTGATGACATTTTAATCTATTCACGCACCAAGGATGAGCATGCAATGCATTTGAGTTTGGTGTTAGGAGTACTAAGACAGCACCAACTATATGCTAAGTTTTCTAAGTGTGAGTTTTGGTTGGACAGAGTTCATTTTCTTGGTCATATGATCTCTGGTGATGGAATATCTGTCGATCCAGCCAAGGTTCATGCAGTTAAGGAATGACCCCTACCAAAGAGTGCAACAGATATTCGAAGTTTCCTTGGACTAGCAGGATGTTACAGGAAATTTATTGAGGCATTCTCAAAGATTGCAACACCCCTTACTCGGTTAACAAGGAAAAATATAAAGTATGAATGGACTGAGGAATGTGAGCGTAGTTTTCAGACCTTGAAATAGAAATTGACTAATGCTCCAATACTAACACTTCCTGTTGAGAATGGAAAGTTTAGCATTTATTGTGATGCATCTAAGGTCGGTCTTGGCTGTGTTTTGATGCAAGATGGAAGAGTTATAGCTTATGCTTCTAGACAGTTGAAAGTTCATAAGAAGAATTATCCTACACATGACTTAGAGTTAGCTGCGGTAGTTTTGCATTAAAGATTTTGAGACACTATTTGTTTGGACAATCATGTGAGATATTTTCAGACCATAAAAGCCTGAAGTATATTTTCACACAAAAGAAGCTAAACATGAGGCAACGTAGATGGTTAGAGTTTGTCAAGGATTATGACTTTGAGATCAAGTACCACCCTGGCAAAGCAAATGTGGTGGCAGATGCGCTGAGCAGGGTGACAACACCAACCTCAGCAATGAGTCTTGACATGTCATTAGCCTTAGAGACAGAATTCCAAAGATTTAACCTGGAAGCTGTGTCTGGCGTGTCAGCCATGCTTTTTGCCATTTCCTTGAGACCTACCATTCTATAAAAGATAAAAGAAACTCAAACCAATGATGAGGAGTGCAACAAGTATAAGTCATGCCTGGATTCTACATATAAGTCAGATTTCAATTATTCAGAAGATGGAATTCTTAAATTTAAGAATAGATATTTTGTTCCAGCTATTGAAGAACTTCGTGATGAGATTCTTTCAGAAGCTCACTCTTCTAGATATACAGTGACCTCAAGCAAACTTATTGGTGGCCAAATATGAAAAGGAGTGTGGCAGAGCATGTAGGATCATGTTTGATCTGCCAGTAAGTTAAAGCTAAACATCAGAGACCTACGGGAGCATTGCAACCATTACCACTTCCAAAATGGAAATGGGAACAGATAACAATGGACTTTGTCGTGGGATTTCCTAGAACAGTAAAAGGGCAGGATGCAATTTGGGTAATAGTTGATCGTCTGACCAAGTCAGCCCATTTTCTGCCAATGAAGATGACATACTCGATGGACCAGCTTGCTGAGTTGTATGTGCATGAGATTGTTAGATTGCATGGAGTCCCAATCGCTATAGTTTCTGACCAGGATTCTAGATTCACATCGAAGTTTTGTAAGAGTCTACATAAGGCTATGGGTACACAACTAAACTTTAGTACAGCTTTTCACCCTCAAACAGATGGACAGTCTGAAAGAACTATTCAGACATTAGAGGATATGCTCCGAGCATGTGTATTAGAATTTCAAGGTTCTTGGAGTAAGTATTTGTCATTAGTAGAATTCTCTTGTAATAACAGTTTTCAGGCTACTATAGGTATGGCACCGTATGAGGCATTATATAGACGAAAGTGTAGGTCTCCCTTATACTGGGAAGAAGTTGGAGAAACACAATTGATTGGTCCTGACATTGTGCAACAGACAGTGGAGAAAATTGCTCTGATCAGACAACGGATTTTGACAGCTCAAAGCCGACAGAAAAGCTATGCCGATAGGAGACGTAGAGAATTAGAGTTCAAAGTAGGTGATGAAGTCTTTCTTAAGGTGTCACCATTCAAAGGGGTTGTGAGATTTGGGAAGAGAGGCAAGTTGAACCCCAGGTTTATTGGACCATTCACAATTCTGAAGAGGATTGGGAGGGCGGCTTATCAGTTGCAACTACTAGCTTCAATGGAACGGATACACAATGTGTTCCATGTTTCTATGTTGAAGAAGTGCATAAGAGATCCATATCAGGTTGTGGAACAATAGAACATCAAAATTTATCCTACTCTTACCTATGAGGAGAAACCAGTAAGGATCCTAGACTATGCAGTAAAGGTGTTACGCAACAAAGAGGTACCGCTAGTGAAAGTATTATGAAACAACTTGGGAACGCCAGCAAGACATGATGGACCAGCATCCGAAATTATTTAGGTATTGAAGTTTGAGGACAAAATTCTTTTAAAGAGGGTAGATTGTAGCACTCGATTTCATTTAAAACCAAAATAATTTGTCAAACCGTGAGGTACAATTTTTGTGGATAAAATTGAGTGAATATGGATTAGGTTAATAAGTGTTAGACAAGGGCAAAATGGTAATTGAGGATTAATATAGTGGAT
Organism: Begonia masoniana; assembly: GCA_022432975.1. Classification (NCBI taxonomy): domain Eukaryota; kingdom Viridiplantae; phylum Streptophyta; class Magnoliopsida; order Cucurbitales; family Begoniaceae; genus Begonia; species Begonia masoniana. The sequence continues at coordinate 36,002,611 of CM039514.1, forward strand.
AACGTATTTAAGGGAAGAGGTTTTGGGTTTAATGCATTGTAGCCGCCACTGTTTCTCCATTTCCCTTTCGACTCTCAGCTCAGCAGAGCTCCCTCGGTGATTCTCCAGCCCTATTTCTTCAGCTTAGGTAAGTCTCCTTTGTTTTCGTCGGGGTACTAGTGATTAGATAACAGATAAGTTACAATGTGCATTTTTGTCAATGCTGTGAGTGTGAGTTGAGTTCGAATCTTGTAGTGAATCAGGAATGCTTAATCAATAGAGCCCCAAACTAGCTTCCTTAGATTTCAGGATAGTTAGATAAGGATTAGTAAAGATCTAATCTATATTTTTTCAATGATTTTAGGTGAGCAGATTGTTGAAGTAGCCTGCAGCCGAGCATTTTCTAAGTAAGTAGAGTATGTGTGAGCCTTCGGGCCTACATCACAAAACAGTAGATTTATGCATGTTATGTGTGTTCAGTTTGTCACGTATCATGTTTTTCAAATATACGAAAATGAATTTGAATGCATGATGGCATGGCGAGGAATGAATTGATTGAAACAGAACAGTTATTAAGAGAACTAATCCGCCCCTTAATAAAGAAAGAGGATGTATGACTTTAGGAAAACTAATCCAACTCCCAATTTCACAGGGGGATCTGAACAGTTACTAAGGGAACTAATCCGCCCCTTAGTCAAGAGAGAGAATGTATGACTTTGGGAGAAATGATCCAACTCTCAATTTCACAGGGGGATCAGACCAGGAACGAATGTATATGCAACTGAGATGTGAAAGTAGAAATTGCATGTCTAGGATTTATGTTTCAGCATTTCATCTCATTATTGCTTTACTTACTTAGCATTAGGCTAATAGATGAGTTTTGTGATGTAGGTGCTGAGATTGCAACAGGTGAATTCACTGAGTGCACTGATGAATAGACGAAGTTGAAGGAGCATGTCTATGCCACAGTTGGGTGCTCTGATGAGGCGGTTTAACTACTTTCTGTATGTGAAGTCTCATTTGGTCAAGTGTTTTGTGAAGTGTACTGGGATTTTAATGATAGAAGTGGGTTTAGTGTTTTGATATGTTGATGATTTTATAGTTTTTGAACAAAACATGATTTTGGTTTTAGTGTAATTGCTACTCTGGATTTAGAAAGTTGTGGACTTCTGTTGTTTAGAGTTTGAATGATTTGAAATGTTGTTATGTTTTCTATCGGTAGAAGTCGAGTTACTGTTTTCCGGTAGATGTAGTCTACCGGTAGATGTGAGTAATAATTTTGTCGCCTGCGATCGGTGGATGTTGAAAGTTGAAATCTACTGGTAGATGTTTTCTATCAACGGATATTGAGTGTTTTTGTGCCTATTAGTGGATGTAGTCTACCAGTAGATGTGGGTAATAGTTTGTCATTTAGTGAACGGTGGTTGTGAGTAAATGAATTTGTCGTTTTGTGACTGGAAGACGTAGTTTATTCTATCGGTCGAGGCGAGTTGAGAATCTTGTCGTTTTGCGATCGGAAGACGCAGATTGTTCTATCGGTAGATGTGAGTTGAGAATATTGTCGTTTTGCGATCGGAAGACGCAGTTTGTTCTATCGGTAGATGTGAGTTGAGAATCTTGTCGTTTTGTGTTCGGAAGACGTGTTTGACTTTCTAAAATTATTAAGTATATACGGTTTATACTTTCATTTCTTTTGGTCAACTATTTCTTAGTATTTTAACTGATTATTCAGACATCGTTTTATTGTTCTGCTTAACACTGTTTTTCTCAAATGATTTTCCGCTGTAAATTTTAGTGTTTTGAGATTTTTAGAATATGTCAAATTTTGATTCCGAGCGAAGTTTAAAAATTTGTCAAAATTTTTTAGTTACGTTCGGGTTCATGAGTAACGAACCAGGTTCAGAAAACTCGGGGCGTTACATGCAATGTGGGTCATCACGTCCAGGATTTTCCAATGCCCGACACGAGACCGAATCATGTCATGCCAAGGGTTTTTGCATTAACAGAGAATGATGATGATGCTCAGCATACAGCAATCATAGGTACGGTTCTAATGTAGAAGTTATAGAATAGAAAACCTTGGATTGAGGGTAAAAGGGATTGAGGGACCCTTAAGTCTAATTGAATTTTGGGGACAAAATTTTATTTAAGGTGGGTGGAATGTAACACTCGGCTTTTTTGGCCGGGAAATTATCCCTCGAATTGTCGAACGGGATTAGGTTTATATTTAATATAATGTATGTTTTGGTGAAATTGTTGGAATGTTTAGTGGAAAACTAAACCAAGGACTTCTCTTATCTGTTCTTTCTACTCCTCTCTGCATTCTCTCTTCCAGACGACAAACGACCATCGAAGCTTCTTCGACCTCCTCAGTTCCTTTCTATTTCTCTACTTAAGGTTCGTGCAACACCGAGACGTTCAAGACTTTCAACTCTACAGCAACACTCTTAAGGCCCTACATCACAGAGGTACTAGGTTTTTATTTCTGTCGGGTCGTTCTGGGTAGAAAAGTTAGAGTTATGTTCTGAGATATCTGTATCTCCTTTTATGTTTTGCTATCTTATTCCTGCCGTCTGCTGTTTTAAGTTTAAGCATTATAAACGCTCATGCATACACGATTTTTCCGAAGGACATGCAAAAGTTTTATGTGCACGATTTTGAAGTTAAGAAAGATAAAAATCTGACTGTAATGTACCAGTTAAGTGTGGGACGGGGACTGGTGTTCTGTTCTGAATTTCCAGTGCCTGATGGTGCACTTCTGTTACACCTGTTTCCCTATAAGCCCCACTTTCTGACAGATAAAATGTAGAACCCGATTTTACGGGATATTAATATTATATTATATGATGACATTTTTTGTAAATATGTCAAATATTGTTTGTTTTGCAAACAGAGAACTTTATTATGATCCTAACGATTAATAGGAATTTTAAGAAATTTACGGGAATTTTCGGAGTAATAACGCTATATTCCGAGTAATTACGTATCTCGTAATATAAAAGATGTTTTAGTAAAAATAGTAAACGAGGTTTGATTTGCGAACGGATAGTTTTAATAAATTCCAAATAATAAGTTGGACTTATTGGTGAAATAAAGAAATTTGGAGAAACCGAATCGCTAGCCAATTAACGAAACAAAGGACGAAACAAATATAAAATAGAAGGAAGGGCAAAATTGTAATTTTGCAAAACAAATTATATTAAAAACATCACAGCCTTCCCCTTTCTCCAGAATGCTTTTCTTCTCTGGTTTTCCTCCCTCCTCCCGCGGTGATTTCTCCTTCCCTTTCACGGCGACTTCCATTCCGACCTCCGTCTCTCCTTCGATCGACTCGTTTTCTATGTGTTTTCTCCTCCTCTCGCAACTCTAGGTATGAATCTATAGTTTTAGAGCGTTAGTTTTTGGTTTTTAGAAAGTTATACGTTTAGGTTATACGATTAGGGTTTTGTTAAAAAATGCGATTTAGGGTTCAAAATTTATAGGTTTGCCATAATTAAGGATATAGTGAATGTATTGGACGTTATTGGAAGAATTTAATTTATTTAGGACGAATGTTAAAGTTTGAGAATTTTCAGGTTTTAGGGAAAAACTCGTTAATTGCTGTTTCGAGGTATCAATCGTAAATTGTTCGTCGATATGCCTCAATTAGTTAAGTTAGAACTTTTAGAAATTTCTTTAATTAAGGTTTTGTAAATTTGGATGTTTAGTAGCTTAAACTCGTTTTAACGTCGATCGTTCTAAATTGCCTTAGGTGAACGACTCTAGTGGACGAAGCTCGAGGTTCAGTGCGCACAAGGTAAGTTCTCGTGACTTACTCTGGCTGATTGGCCTACACCGTACGTCGATGTTGCGTCAAGGATCTTAGTGTATTGTCTTTTTAAATTGCTTTGGTTGGGTAGTTAGGTTAGTTGCTTTATAGGTTATGTTTTATTCGTCTTGATGGTATGCATGATGGTTGTTTATTTTATGCTTATAACTGTTCATGCATCACGTTTTTTAACTAAGCATGAAAATGAATTTCCGCACTATGTTTTCAGAAAACCGATGTGGCCCGAAAGAGTGCTATCGATCTATTGTGTGGACCGATTAAGGGTCTGATCAATACTACATCTCATGTAATGTAATAAAATACGTAATCTGTTATCTGGTCACGCGAGGTGGGGCCCAGGCATAGTTGTACGTGTTGTAAGCGTGTACCCCCCTCCTTTAGCTAGAAAGAGTAGTCCGAGCGCTGGATGGGCTCTCTCTGGTTAGGGGGATGAGATCTCGGTGATATTCTGTCTGCCACGATCTGTATGTTATTCATGATTTCTGACCTCCATATGCACTGCACGCATCTGCATTTAAGTAGAATTTACTGAGCCTTTAGCTCATAGTGTGTCTGTATGGTGTAGGTGACATTGAGGCAAGTGAGGACGACGTTCCTCCTCCTGAAGTATGATGCAGTTGATGGAGAATGGCCCGTGGGAGTGTGCTGAACAGTCGGTGCATTTTGACCCGTGGGGATGTGTGTAAGTATTTTGAGAGATTTGATGGTAATATAAAATGTATAGTTGAACATATTAGGTTGTTTGAATCTGGATTAGTTGATAGGTTTACATTTTGATGTTTTGGCAAACTGTTTATAAAACGTTTTGTTAAACTTTTATTGAAATTTATATAGAAGTGTTCAAAGATATTTTAGGTTTGGCACGGATACGCTCTAGTTTTAGAGCTATCCATGCGGTTGGATTTAAAGTTTCTATCACGTTTTGATTTGGTTTAGGAGTACGTTTTGAGTCAAATGTTTGGGCGATTATGAGGTGTTTAGTATGTTAATTTGAAGTATATGTTAAGGAAGTGGGAATGGCTAGTGGCTGTGGCTGGAGTGTGATTGAAGTTGGAATGAAAAAGAAAGAAAAGGGAGAAGCTAGGAAGAAATGAAGGAGATGTTCGATCGCAGAAAGAGGGGCGATTGAACGTGAACTTCTCTGGAATTCAAGAGAAGTTGGCGATCAGGAGCAGGAGGGGAGCGGCGTTCGATCGGGGAGAAGAAAAAGGGGGGCGCACAATCGGCCAAGCAATGACCCATCGTGCGGCCATGAGGGCGGCGCCCGATCGCCTATCATTTGGCGATCGAGCGCCCCTCAATTTTCACGGGGAATTTCCCCTTTTGTCCCTCGGCCGATTAATTGTTTTAATTAAGGTTTTATTTAATTGTTTTAATTGTTAAATGTTTTATTAAATTGGTTTTGTGTTTTGTTTTAAATGGTTATAAACTAGATTTCAATTCTGATTTCGATTTCGATTTCGATTTGATTTTCGCTTAAAGTTCACTTAAGTTTATATAGTTTATTAAGGATAAAAATAATAATAATAATGTGGGAAAATCGGGTACAGTATTAGGGTCACTACATAAAAAGTAATGTTCTGAAATGTCACTGTATTCTGAAATGTTCATGCATAGCATATACATCACTGCATTATATTTTTATGTTCTTACTGAGCTTTAGGCTCATAGTTGAACTCTTTGATGTAGGTACTAAACCCGTAGATGAGGACTTTGTACCTCAGACTGACGAATAGGTGGCTGGTGGCGCGAGCTTCGAGGTTGGTTGTGGTAGCTAGACATATTCCTAACTAGAGAGAATGAGGTTTTGAAGTTCTGTGTTTATGTTTTAAGAACCTCTGTTTTGGTAAATCCTGGAAAATGCATGTCAAGTTCTATATTGCTTCGGAGATTTTAAAACAATGTATAAGTTCTGATGTTTAAGTTTTAAAACCGCTGTATTTGACAGTTGAATTTATGTTCTGAAGTATTCTGGAATTGTTTGGAATATTTTCTCTTTTAGGGTGTACATGGATTATCTCTGATTTTATAGCCATCCATGAAATCTGTTTCCTTAAATTCCTGTCGTGTTTTCCTGATATGTCCAAAATCATGTTTTGAATCGTTTTATGAAGTTTGAAGCTTTCATACTTTCTGTTTTCATGACTTCTGTTTTTATGGAATCCTGTTAAAAGTTGTCAATTTTGTCTTTAAACTCTACATCCACCGCTGCCACTGTTCACTTTTGTTTTATTCACATCTGCCGTTAATTACTGTTTTCTTTTGTTTCCGTAGCCCCTTTAAAAATCACTTCTACCACTGCTCTTAAAAAATCACATCCACCGCTGCCCCCTGCCCTTTAAAAATCACTTCTACCGCTGCTCTTTAAAAATCACATCCACCGCTGCCCGCTGCCCTTTTTAAATCACTTCTACCACTGCCTTTAAAGCTACATCCTCCGATTACATCCACCGATGCCTTTAAAATCACTTATACTGTCTGACGTCATCTGCCCACTTTTATCGCCCACTTCTACTGTTCACTTTTACCACCCACATCCTCCGCCTTATGTTTTCATCTTCTTCATGTTTTTCTTCTTTCAATTTTTCTAGACTTCAATTTCAGAGGAGGTTTTCTCTGCGTAATGTTTTAGAAGCTTTCTCTGTCTTTCATTTTCCATCGTCTATTTCTGAATCACTGTTATCATTTTTCCCTGCCCTTTTGTCTTCCTGTTTTACTTCCGCCATTTCTTTCTGAAGTCTGAATTTTAGATATGACTTCCAGTTTCTGTTTCCCATTATATTAAGTTTTTCACTATATGTTAATTGTCCATATCTGTCTGTTTACTCTCATCATCCATTCCTATCACCCCGTTTTGCATTCAAATCCAGAGAATGTCTTCTCCCTCTGTAAAGCTTTAAGGGTCCATTTTAAAATGTCCTGAGTGACGGCTCCTCGACCCCAATCGGGTCTGGGGCTATGACAGTTATGGTATCAGAGCCTATACCCAACCAGAAATGTGGCCAACGAGAACATTGGGCCCCCGAGGGGGGGTGATTATGATGACCCGACTTGACACGTATGTGGTGGAACCACCTAGTGCTCCGTCGATCCTCAGAGGCTGGGCCCGGTTGAGGCCGGAGACTGGGTTAAAAACTCTGTGGATCCCAAGCCGAAGGGTTCGGTCGTAGAAAGGGGGGGTCGTCACAATCCCACATCGCTTGGGGAAGTATGTGGAAATGAAACATATGTAAAGAGACCCTCCCAAAATAGCAAGACGCGTTTTGGAGCACAATTGACAACGGATCCCATAAGAACTCCGAAGTTAAGAGTGCTTCGGCGAGAGCAGTACCAGGTTGGGTGACCGACTGAGAAGTCCTCACCAAACAAAGTGAGGGGAGGATATTGAGCTGCGGCCCAATCCCCAGAGCGGACAATATCTTGCTGGGAAATGGGGTCGTTACAATTTATCCACAATATAATAATTATAATGAAGACATAACACATAACACGTGACTGTTACGTCAAAAAATTAAGTGCAACATTACCGATTCTGAAAATGATTAAAACTCCGTGAAAAAGACTGAATCTCTGTTAATCTTTTGATAATATTGAAAAAATGAAACAATAATTAATAATAATACATTTAATCTCCGATGGCCACGACATGTCGAGCACAATCATGGTGAGGTAAACAGATAAAGTTATTTAATGTTTTAAATAATAAGTAGTCGGCCAATGCAGACACCGACATGTAAAACTTTTTCCCCTGGTTTGCTGTGTGTTCTCACACCCTACATCCCTAACATATGATCACTCCAACTAGCTTAATAGTTTTAATGATTTACCCTCTACTTATGTTATTGAAAAAGTGTCCACCAAAACGAACCTTCATCACGCGTCCAATTCGCCCAAAGTTTAATCTTAGCCTAAAAGGAAGGAGGAGGCAAGTAGTGAGCTACATACATTTCTCCAATATGATTTGTCCCTTTTGTATTTATCTAGGGATCTATTTTGTCTCTCTATCGTTGATGTCTAGGGAGGAAATTTCTAAGTCCTTTCTTTCTAGTATTATGAGATTTTTTTATATTAGCTTTGGGTATTTCATGAATTCAGTATAGTTTTATAATTTTAGATGCAACAATTTTATCACTAATTACTAAAATTATATAAATAGTTAAATAATTCACCACCTATAAGATAAAACTTTTGATATTATAAGTAGTATCTATCCCTATCTAAGAGCTATAGATCACAACTATGAATCCATTTAAGCTGTATAAAAAATTATAAAATTTACATATAAAGACCAATAAAAAATTAACCTCAATGTGAGTAAAAATGTTACGATATATAAAAAGATAATAAAAAATCAGCTACGAAGATATTTAAACATGATCATAAAATTGATATGAACAGGTGAAAATAGAAAAATATAACTGGACAAAGATGATACAGGAGATAGCTTCCAGAATAATAATTGGCTATTTTTGTTGTCATCTACAAGAGTTTTTTATCCCCACTGATTCTACTATATTTTAACCATATTTTTGTAAGTACCAAACATGGATTTGGTTCTCTTACTTGTAATTGGCATACAATTTTATATTTCACTGAACAAGCTTCAAATTAAAGAGTCTTCTCAACTTCTTACAAACAATGAGAAAATGACCAATAATGGGTGACAAAATTATATTTACAAGTTTGATTTACACAAAATCAATTGTATGCATAGTGAAGACTGAAACATCAACTTTAGGTCGAGTGCATATAGATTGTCGTACCATCTTCCAACCAGCTTATTACAAGTGATTTTCTGGAAATTTAAAAGTAACGTTGTTCAATTTGCTTCTTCAAGTTGTGATCTTGTCGCTTTCAGACAAGATAATTTATTGACGCTGAAAATAACAAAGACATACAAATGAGATGGGAAAAGTTTTGATCTATTAATTGAACCTTATTTGGTCAAATCAGATACAATCCGAGCATAACTGATAAAAGGGAGTCATTTCAGGATTAAGAAGGCTCACCAAAGAAGCAAATCGCTACCAAATGCCTTCTCTAAAATCCATCCAGGAACTAGTTCTACCAATAAGCTAAGTTGTTCTTCAACTTCTCCTATGAATTCAAAACAAGAATGGAAAAATAGCACCAATTAGATTTCAAACTTAAAGGCGAACAAATAAAGATTGCAATGGTGGCTTACTTTTATCTACAATTTCTGAGTGACCCACAATGATTTTGTGTATAAGCTCCTCCTTTGTGATGACATAGGGCTTTGTAGATTAAAGAAAGAAATGAATCATGCGCAAGAGTTTAGGCAGTCTTGAGATCATATTATGTCGTCTCTTTGGTTGTGAGGTTGCTGGATCTTGCTTCTCTTTCACCTTCCTTTCTCTCTAATCTGAAAAAATATGATGGGAAAGAGTCAAATTAAAGAATGCAAAATGAGTTAATAAAAATTTTAACACCATGACTCCATAGACGGATTAAAATGGACATTTTCATTCAAAATGACTTCAGGTAATATGAGCAAACTTTGACCAAGTAAAAAATGAAGACTTTGACAATAGGGTACAATCTGATCCAAATAGTACTCTATATTCCAACAAGATTATTAAGAACACACTGGTAAGAAATAATATTTCTAAAAAAAAATATCATTACCGATTGCAGAAGACTTTGGGACAGAATATAAAAAATATCACTATTAACTGATACATTGGTCGATTCATGTAGTTTACCGTCATACCATTCATTCTTCATTGGAGTATCAAATTTCAAAGACCTGGATCGACTTGTCCGCCTAACCAGTTTGCTGGGTGAGAATGTAATATCATCACCTGGACTTATGCTACATTTTCCAGGTGAAACTAATGCAGGTGTACTTATCATCAACTTCGCTGGAGTTAAAGCAAGTTTTGCAGGAGTGGAGTGAATACAAGTAGTATCTGTTGATGAATTGTACTCATTTGTAATATTAGATGCCTCTTTACTAGGAGTTTGTAGGATGCAAGATGAGGGCAACTGAACTGGAGAAGCGCAAATTTCCACACACTTGTCATTGAAAGCTTTAATCGGCGACTGATTTATCGAGGATGCAGCTGCTGAGGAAGTCTCCACCACATCCAAAGAAACACCAGTGAGACTTGGATCTGGATTTGCAAGTGCGGTACATTATTAAGTAAATCTTCGTGTAACACTGAGTTTTCTGTATCGAGTAATTGTCCCTAAAATTCTTTGTATAAAGATATTTCCTATAAATACGATGTGTCTTTTCATGGAATTAGGACGCCAAATTTAAGAATTTAAAGAGATAAAACGATAAAAGAGGAAATTAAAATATATAGAATTTTAAGCGAAGATTCGAATCAAATCACGAAACTTCTTCAAAAAGCCACCCCCCTAAATTTGTCACCAAACTCTCTCTCTCCCTCACGTAAACGCCCTCCCCCCGCCCCACCCCCTCCCTCATTTTTTCTTCAAGTTCTCCTTTTTCACGCGAAAACCAGCTCCTCCTTCTTGCGGCGATTATTCTTCTCCATGCTCCTCACTGATTTTCTACCTTCTTTTGCATCATAAAGGTAAGCTTAGACTTTGCTTAGTAGTTTTCGTTGATTTAGGGCATTGGATATTGATTTCGGTAGAAGATTTTGAATTAGGGTTTGGTTTTTCTTTTTCTTTTGATGTTAATATACGATAGAAAATCGATTTAAGAATTTGAATGGATTGACGATAGAATACTAAGCACGTTGGATGAAATTTGGAATTTTGAACTTGGAAATCGGCTAAAAATAGGGCTTCAACAATTTTTGGAATTTTGGCCCTAACACCGTCTTGATTTTTATAAACGGATGGTTTTATGACAAACTAGACATGATGAGGTTTCTGAAATATTTTGAAAAATCAAAAATAGATAAAAAATGAGTGAAATATAATGGTTTGAAGTTGAACCTAAATTGTTGAGGAATCCAGAAATTATGATTGTTGGATTGAAATTTTGTCAATTAACTTGGTTTAAACTAGTTGAATTGAATGTGGATTATGTTTTACTTAGTTGATTAGTTAGTACCTATGTGATGTAATTGATGGTTCAAATACACGTGTCATAGGTTCGTGAATACTCCAAGGAAAACGTTCAAGGTTTGCTAAATTGCTAAGGACCGAGGTAAGTTCATATTGCATGCGTTCGACCCTTAAGGTATACATCATAAATGGATTTATACGTTTTATGGGATATGTTGATGGATAGCTAGGATTATAGAATATGTTTTAAGTTATAGAATATGTTTTTGGTTAAGAATTATTGTTTTACTGAACTGTCTTGATGAATTGTCTACATTTATACTTCGATGACATGTCTATTTTATGTTATGTTTTATGTATATTGTATATGCATGCATCACGTTTTCAAGAGACCATGCAAAATGTTTTATGCACATGTTTTATGTAATAAAGACAAGAAAATGTTATGTTAAGAAATGTATCGGTTAAGTTGTGGGACGGGGAATAGCATACAAAATCGTCGACTGTAAACCCTATGTATCCTTACCGTTGGGTGGGCCAGGGGGTGGTTAAAACTCCGTGGAACCTGGGGCTGACCTGGGCCGGAAGGACGCATGTTATGTTTCTGGTATCTACTCCTCTAATACGTCCTTTTAACCACCATGTCACTAAAACTAAATAAAAAGTAAAGTATGTACATGTTTTGCAAAGTATCATGCATAGCACGAGCATTTTACGTTTATGTATGATCATACTGAGCGTTATGATCATTAGTTAAACTTTATGATGTAAGTAAGGATCGTGACCAAAATCGGCTGGTGATCGGAGCCAAATCTGACTCGTCACTCACGACCCCGAACAGAACCAGAACAGGGCAACATAATCGAGCCTTACCTGCCGGTTCGTGCGCGGAAACAACCGAACCCTGCTCGTCACCGTCGTCTGGCTGGAGATCGTCAGAAATCGGCGGCGGACCAGTCGCCAAACGTCGCTCGCATCTCCCCTTCGCCGTTCGGCCATCGGCGCTCGGGAGCTCGAACACAAACAACAGAATGGCTTTTTGCCATTCTGTTGTTTTAATTAATAATAATAATAATAATAAAACTAAAACTATTTCTTTAATTCAAAATAGCTAATTACCGTTTTGCCCTCCCATGTTTTCAATCATTTCGAATTTCATTAAATCTCGTTCTTAAAGTATAACCCCCGGCTTAATTTCACTAGGACCCGAACCTAAATTAGAAACCATTTGTTCCACCAAATTTATTCACTTTTCTTCTAAATTAATTAAAACAGCCTATTTTATTATTCTTTTATTTTCTCTCCAATTTCCTTTAAAAAAATCCCGGGTGTTACATTAGTAACAAGAAAATTGAAGTCAAATAAATAACACTTTGAATTTGGGCATCAAAATTGTATGAATCCTCAAGGTCATCACCGGGGTCTAAACTTCTTTTATATAAGATCAGTCAATCCTTTTTAATGTCTTTTACACTAGCAGTATGGTGCTGGTCAAAAATCAAGCTAGCTTTGGATTGGGCTCGAGGTCCAAGGCCCATGATCCCGGCCTAAAATAGCCCGTTTGAGGGTGGACACGACTAGATCTTAATAACCCTTAGAGATGAAAAATGAGCTGGCCGAGCCTAGCCGAGTTAAACGAGCCTGACGAGTTAAACGAGCCGAGCCTGACATGTAGAGACCCTTAACCCCATTCCCTAACATTACCGTATAAATTTTTTTTTATCTTAACATTTACCGACTGAAATTAAAGTTTACCCTCTTATGCTTTAAATCAGAATTTAAATCGTTGAAAATCATTTGGGAATTTTTAAATCAAAGTATATAAAACTAAATTGTTAAAATCCTTCAAATAAAACAATATATTAAACTGAGGGAAATCAATGCAGTGAACATCGGGGCAAAAGCGTCAAAGCCGTGGAAATCAAAGGGGCGATTGATCGGCCACTTGACAGCCAATCGATCGGCCCTTGCCCAACCGATCGATCGCCCTTTTCTGGCGATCGATCGCAGAACTCTCTGGAATTCCAGAGAATTCTATGTTCGATCGCCCCCCTTTGCGCGATTGATCGGTTCTCATTCTTCTTCTCTTCTTCTACCTTCCTTTTTCATCGCCATCTTCCATCACGTTACACCTACACATTCATTTCCACACAATACCACTCATAACCATGCATTTCTCAATTCATCAACCTCTAACATGTGACACGAAAAATACACTATAGACGTAGTAAAACTTCGTAAAAATGAACCGCGTGGTTCCGTTTGAAAACTAAACAAAACCCTACAAATTCATCAACTAAGCAGTTCCAGTATAAACTCAATAAAAGACTTAACGAAAGAACTTATAAACAGGTTTCCAAAATATCAAAACATGCAAGTTTTCTAGCTAATCGCCCATCAGCCCGACTGAACCCCCTTATACATTTATCAACGTTTCTAACTATCAAAATCCCAAAATACCTACGTGACATCCCCACGGGTCAAAATACGCGTCGACTGCACAGCGCACTCCCACGGACCATCTTCCGTCAACCTGCTTATACATCAGGTGGAGGAACGTCGTCCTCACCTGTATCGAAGTCACCTACACCACAGAGATAACCTATGAGCTAAAGGCTCAGTAAATCTATGTAAATGCGAATGCGTGCTATGCATATGTCGTTCGTAAAATCATGCAATCATCGGGATGTCACCGAGGTCTACTCTTACCAGATAGAGAGGGCACGTGCATTCGTTTCTTTACATTAATTCATTTCTTTTCATAAAATCGTGCAGAAACTCATTTTTCATGCTAATTTGAAAAGTATGTGATGCATGTGCATGAATGATGCAATAACATGCAATGAACGAAGAACAGTAAATATGACCTAGAACGAGCATTCTATGACTATAACACCCTAACTACCCGTCCTATCTCCCCAAAACGTTCGGATTCACCAAAACCTCGATCAACAACTACTCCAAAGGTGTAGGCCAATCGGCCGAACAAGTCACGAAGACTTACCTCGCGTCTGTTGCAATTTAAGCTCCATCCACGAGCGTTGTTCACCTATGGCAATTCACAACAATCGTCATTAAAATCGAGTCTAAACCATTGAGTTTTGAAAGCAACAAAACTCCTAGCTAAAGGAAATTTACTAAAACTCTAATTTAACTTATTGAGGCATTTTATCAAGCAATTCGTGCTCGTGAACTTCTAAACCTCCATTAATGGAGTTCTCCAAACTTCCAACAACCCAAAACCTCAACAACCCTCATTAATCCAACTAACTCTTACCAACGGCCATAAATACATCCATTTGGGCCATAATCACGGTAACCCTATCGATTTCAAACCTTATTTCACATTTTTAACAAAACACTAAACAAACTCTAACTGTTTAAACTCTAGAAACCAAAATCTAAAGCTCCAAAATAGTAGATTCTTACCTAGGGTTGGGATTGAAGAAAAAACGTGAAGAACGGAAGTCGATTAGAGGAGCTTCAATCGCCGAAAGAAGAAATCGCGTGAGGGGGAGAAAAAAAACTCGCCCAAGTCTTCTGGAGAACAATTTTTCAAAATGAAAAATCGTGGAAGGCATTTGCTTTTGAATAAAAGTTTGAGTGGTTAAATGACCATTTTGCCCACCCTTGGATATTCTATTTGTTTGTTCGCTTATTTTGTTAATTGATCTATCGATCCGTTTTCTTCAAATTTTCTTATTTTACCATAAATTCTAATATATTATTAAGGCTCCATTAAAATTTTCCGTTCACAAAACGGACTTAATTTGACATATTTACAAAAATACCATTATTTATTAGAATAATAAAATCTCGTAAAATTGGGTGTGACATGACAAGCTAAATGAGCCGAGCCTGACAAGCTAAATGAGTCGAGCCTGATGAGCAGAGCCTAATGAGCCAGTCTGAAAAAAATTTCCACCCGAGCTGGCTCGCGAGCCACGAGTTAAACGAGTCAAGCCAAGCCAGATCAACACAGAGTCTTAACGAGCCAAGTGTATATAAATATTTTCAACTTATATTAATATAATATAAATTTTTAAAAATTTTCATTTAAAATTATAATAAATATTAGTAATTATATACCAACGATATTTACTCATGTAATTTAAAAATTAGTTATATTAACGTATAGAAATTTGAATGTACTAATAAAAAAATTATTTGAGACTATCCAATAAAAAATATCACATAAATATTATTAAAAATATTTTGACATATAAAAAGAAATTAGAATTTGAAAAAAAATTAAAAATTTGAAAAAAAAACTTCTTCAAATTACAAAAGAAATTCAATAAAAAGAATCTCTAGTTTTTAACATCCAAATTCGTAAACTCCTCAAGCACTTTATCCTCTCGTTGTTGATCTCTCGTCTTAGTGTCAGTTCAATCTTATATATGAATGAGCGCCTCCACAAGGTTTAGTTCAAGTTTTCATTTTCGTTCATCATAAACACGTCCACCTGCACTAAATAAAAATAATTTAAGGAAGATTTTGGTGTAAACTTGCAAATATTAAGTTTTTATAGTTGAGTTGGATGATGATTGTAACACCCGGCATTTTTGGCCATGGAATTATCCCTTGAATTATTGATCGGAATTATTTCGCTATTAATGTAGTGAATATTTCATAAAAATTGTGGGATGTTTGGTGGGGGAAACCAAACAAAGTAGTAACCGAAACGACGAACTAAGTAACGTTTTGTTGGAAACCGAATCGGCCGAATTTATATATTGATACATATGAATATGTATATTTGGATAATGGAATAAAAACCAAACTGATGTATAAGTAAACAAAACCATTAGTTAGAAATGAATGAAGGGGTTAATTGGGGCAAAATTAAGGTTGGTGGGAGGAAGCCAATGGATGAATGCCAAGTGGCAGCTTGTTGAAGAAGCTATGTCTTCTTCCTCCTCTTCCTCTTCTCTTCACTCTTACGTGAAGCTCCTCCTTGTTTTCCAAAGTCTTCCATTTTCCTGTTTTCTCCAGCAAAGGTAAGCATCTACTCATGCTAGCAAATTTGGACAAGTAAAAGGTATGAGTTTGCTGAAGTTTTAGGTTAAGATATTTGGGAGAAAACTCTCGGTTTTGTATGGAAACACATTCGTTGTTTTCTACAAGTCTGAATGGAGATAGCTGCATATTTTCCAAGTTATTAGTTAACATTTGCAGCATTGTTTATTTCTCTACGTGCATGTTACAGATCTGTGCGTTTTCGAGACTTTCCAGCTAACTGCATCGCGGATAACAGGTAAGTTCATATCCGTAGGTTGGCCCTTAAGGCCCTACATCTCGGAGGTACTAGGTTTTCAGTTCTGTCAGGAAGTTTTGGGTAGAGAAAGTTAGAACTAAGTTCTGAGTTATCTGTTTTCTCTTTAGATTCTGTCCTGTTATTTCTGTTATCTGTTGTATTAACTATAAGCACTGAGAGTGTCCATGCATACACGATTTTCTGAAAGCTCATGCAAAATGTTTTCTGTACACGGTTTGAAATTTAAGCAAGATAAAAATCTGACTGTAATGTATTGGTTAAGTGTGGGATGAGGACTGGCCCTCTGGTTTTATCCCTCCCTGGGATTCTGAAAAATTGTCCTTGCCAAGGACCCTCTGGTTTTATCCCTCCCTGGGATTCTGAAAAACTGCTGAATGACTGAATGTGCCTGATAGTGCACTCTCTGATTGTCAGTTCCCCTATAAGCCCCACTTATACCCTTTTGATAGATAAAAACAATGTTCTGAACCGTCACTGTATTATGAAAACTGCATGCATAGCATCTGGCATCACTGCATTTTATTATGTTCTTACTGAGCTTTAGGCTCATAGGTGAACTCTCTGATGTAGGTACTGAACCCGAAAATAAGGACCTTGTGCCTCAGTCTGATGAATAGGTGGCTGGTGCTCGAGCTCAAGGGGTTGGTTGCTGCAGCCAGACATGTTTCTGACCTGAGGTTTTAGTGTTTAGAATAGATTTTTATATCTGTAAAACTTTTCTGGAAATTCTGGTTTTCTGTTAAAAACTCTGGTAGAAAATTTCTGTTTTGGGGAAATTCTGCAAACATATGTTAAGTTCTGTATTCTCTCTAAATTTTGAAACAATGTATAGATTCTGTGTCAATGTTTAAAAACCACTGTATTTGGCAGTTAAGTTTATATTCTAAAGTATTCTGGAATTGTTTGGGATATTTTCTGATAGTCTGTACATGGATAGTCTCAAATTGCTGAGCTATCCATGCAGCTATTTTCCAATAATCTGTCGGTTGTAAAGCATGTTTTACAATTTCGCTCCGAATCGGGTTTCAAAGGTCTGAAACCTTTATGCCTTCTGTTTTGAGGTTTTCTGTTTAAATGTAATCCTGTCAAAAGTTGTGAATCTTGCCTACATCCACCGCTGAGTTTTCTGTGTATTTCTACTGCTAATTGTCTTTCAAAAACTACATCTACCGATAGACACTGTACATGTTTTGTCGTATTCACTTCTACCGGTGAATAGTATAGTTTACTCCTGCCTGTAATCTTTCCTCTTTCGAATGACGTCATCATCTCTTCCGAATGACGTCATCACCTCTTCCAAATGTATCTGCTGCATTCCTCTTCTGAATGACGTCATCATCTCTTCCGAATGACATCATCACCTCTTCCGAATGCATCTGCTGCTTTCCTCTTCCGAATGACGTCATCATCGCTTTCGAATGACGTCATCACTTCTTCTGAATGACGTCGTCATCTCTTCCGAATGCATCTGCTGCTTCTCTTCCGAATGACGTCATCACCTCTTCCGAATGCATCTGCTGCTTTCCTCTTCCGAATGACGTCATCATCTCTTCCGAGTGACGTCATCACCTCTTCTGAATGACGTCGTCATCTCTTCCGAATGCATCTGCTGCTTCTCTTCCGAATGACGTCATCACCTCTTCCGAATGCATCTGCTGCTTTCCTCTTCCGAATGACGTCATCATCTCTTCCGAATGACGTCATCATCTCTTCCGAATGACGTCATCACCTCTTCCGAATGTATCTGCTGCATTTCTCTTCCGAATGACGTCATCACCTCTTCCGAATGGTACTGTTCATGTTTTATCCACCGAATGGTACTGTTCATTTCTGTCTTATTATAATTTCTGCCAACATTTTTCCGCCCCAGTTTATGTACTTCTGTTTTCATTTCTTCCTGCTTTTCCTCTGTTATCCTTCTGCCATTTATCCTGCAGTTTAGTTTTTAACTGTTTCTTTTTCTCTGTTTTGATTGCAAATCCAGAAAATGTTTCCCTCCTTATTTGTGAATGATTTCAATTTGCCTCCGCTTTCTGTTTCCTGTTTTCACGACTCCGAATCTTCAAGTTCCAGAGAATGTTTTACCTTCTATTAAAGGTTAGGCTGTTTTGTTCTGTTTTAAAAAAAAATAGTCACCGTTTTCTGTTAAATGTCCCGGAGTGACGGCTCCTCCTCGGACCCCGATCGGGTCACAGTTATGGTATCAGAGAGATAAGGTTTTAAAATCGATTCTGTGAAATGTCTGACTGCACAACCTGCCACTTGAGATCGCTCCACCAACTGTAAGTGTTTAAGTTCCCGTAAAAGTTCTGTTTATTAAATTTGATTATTGTTTATAGGATTTTCCTAGTATGGACTGAGGACGGTACAGAGAAGCTGAAGAGAGAGATTTCAGTAACCGGTAATTTACGGAGCTTGTTGCTCGTCAATCCTGGCAATTTAAAATGTTCATGATCGGGAGAGAGTTTTGGAATTCGAGCTCGATTACTTCGGAAGACCACAGTGGTGAAAACTTTAGGCAACTTCGACCTCCCACATTTGACGGGCGACTTACGGATCCGGTCCATGCTGAGGAATGGGTTCGATCGATGGAAGATTTGTTTGACCTTGCTAAGGTGAAGGACATGGAGAAGGTCTCTTATGTTGCGTTACATCTCGAGTTTGATGCGAAGCTTTGGTGGGACGCCATACAGACCACGACTAACGTGGAGGGAATATTGTGGGGACCATTCAAGAAATTATTTTGTGAAGAATACTTCTACAACACCGTGTGGGCAAATAAGATGTCGGAATTCACCCAGCTAAGACAGACGGGATCGGTAACAAAGTATGTCAGAGAGTTTGAAGCGTTAACCCGTTATGTTAGCCATCTAGTAAGGGAGAACCAAACCAAGGTCTTCCATTTCGTGCAAGGGTTAAAGGGAGAGATATATAGAGGTGTGAAGATATCCGGAGATCAGAACGTGTCATACTCGAATGTGGTTGCCAAAGCCTTAGGGGTGGAAGAGATGCAGCAACGGAGCAGGGGCGTGAAGAGGCTCAATGTGACAACTACCAACCAAGTCAAGGGGAAAAGACCAATGGGAGCTTCTCAATTTCCTGTATGCCCGAGTTGCCAGAGGAATCATACGGGGAAATGCAGGCTCTTAACTGGCCGATGCTTCCGATGCGACAAGAAGGGCCATCAAGTCCGGGATTGTCCGATGCCTGACACGAGACCGAACCGTGCTGCACCAAGGGTGTCCACTATGATAGAAGACGACGACGACGCACAGCATACAACAGTTACAGGTACAATTTTGATCTGCAGTACACCTGTAATTACTTTGTTAGACACGGGGGCCACACATTCGTTTGTGACAAGGGATTTTATAGGTAAGGAGAGGTTAACTATTTTGCCGTCCGGTCGGCCCTATAGTGTCATGCTACTATCCGGAGAGTTTATGCACTCCGAGCAGGCAGTACAGGGTGATAAAGTGTCAGTTAGGAAACCAAAAATTGTATGCCGATTACATATCGTTATCGGTATAAAAGGATACAAAGTAATTCTGGGTATGGACTGGCTGTTTAGACAACATGCCACCATCAATCGCAGATTCAGGCTTGTGTCTTTTAAGCGCCCGAACGAGAAGGAGTTCTCCTGCCAAACTATATCGGAGACACGCTCCATGCCTGTTGTATCCTTCTTAGAAGCTCAGAAGCTGATGAGGTTGGGATGTTCCAGAATTTTAACCTATGGGGTGGTGACTCAAGGGCAAGGTAAGGTGGAACTTTAAGACATCCCAGTAGTTCGAAACTTCTCAAAGGGTTCTTAGTCGACTTGTCGGGGTTGCCACCGGATCGAGGAATTTAGTTTGAAATTTAAGTGTATCCTGGTGTAGAACCGGTATCGAGGAGCCCGTACCGTATGGCGCCAATGAAGCTGAGGGAGTTGAAGCTCAACTAAAAGAAATTGGTGGACATGGGCTTCGTACGCCCTAGTTGAGATGATGGGTGTGTCCCTACGTAGGAGTATTGATTTGGAGAGCTGAACAAGGTAACCATCAAGAATAAGTACCCGTTGTCGATGATCGACGGCTTGTTTAACAAACTACAAGGGGCTCGGGTGTTTTCAAAGATTGAATTACACTTCGGTTATTATCAATTAAAGGTCAAGGCTGGTAATATACCAAAAAACTGCATTCTAGACAAGATACAAACACTACAAATTCTTGGTGATGTCGTTTGGGTCGACTAATGCCCTGGCGGAATTTCTGGACTTGATGGGCAGGATATTCCAGGATTTCTTGGATAAATTTGAGATCGTTTTCATGAACGACATCCTGGTTTATTCTCGGAATGAAAAGAGCACGAGGAGCATTTGGCGATTGTGCTATTGACGTTGTGATAGCACCAACTGTGCGCCAAACCATCGAAGTGTGAATTCTGGTTGAGCAGGATTAATTTTCTAGGCCACGTGGTGTCTGTAGAAGGAATTTCCATGGATCCGACCAATATCCAGGCTGTGAGAGAACTATCGAGGCCGAGGTATGCTAGCGAAGTACGGGGTTTTATCGGGCTATGCTAGAGACGTACACTATGCCTGTGGTATCCGCCTTAGAGGCTCAAAAACTGATGATGCCAGGATGTTCCAGAGTTCTAGCCTATGTGGTGAATGCTCAACGGCAAGGTGAGGTGAAGCTCCAGGATATTCTGGTGGTCTGAAAATTCTCGTGAGGCTCACAGCAGAAAGTACGAGTCTCCCTTGCGCTGGGTCAAGGTTGGAGAAGCCAGACTGGAAGTCAGACTGATCGGCCCTGAGTTATTACAACATATGCCTGAAATAGTGGGCTACTATCAGACAATGGGTTGGTACTACTCAGAGTCGACGGAAACGTTATGCGGATCAGAGGAGAAAAGACGTAGAGTTCACTGAAGGCGATGAAGTAGTTCTGAAGGTGTCACCTCTCAAGGGCGTGATGAGGATTGGTTGGAATGGGAAAACTCAGTCCATGGTGATTGAGCCATTTTTCCATCTCGAAGAGGATTGAAAGTACAGCTTACAGACTATGGCTGCTAGCGTCTACGAGTGGAGTCCACAACGTTTTTCAAGTCTTGATGCTGGAAAAGATGCGTGCAAGACCCTACTCAGATCGTGGAACTGGTGGACTTAGATATCCAGCTGATGCTGACGCACGAAGAAAGGCCCGTGAAGATTTTATGATTCTTCGATCAAAGTATTGCGCGGCAAGGTGATCCTGTTGGTGAAGGTTCTATGGCAAAATTCGTAGCGTGAAGAAAGCCACTTGGGAGAGACAACGGGACATGGGGGATCAATATCTAGACCGATTTGATCAAGCAAATTTTGGGGACAAAATTTCTGTTAAGGTGGGTGGAATGTAACACCCGGCATTTTTGGCCATGGAATTATCCCTTGAATTATTGATCGGAATTATTTCGCTATTAATGTAGTGAATATTTCATGGAAATTGTGGGATGTTTGGTGGGGGAAACCAAACAAAGTAGTAACCGAAACGACGAACTAAGTAACGTTTTGTTGGAAACCGAATCGGCCGAATTTATATATTGATACATATGAATATGTATATTTGGATAATGGAATAAAAACCAAACTGATGTATAAGTAAACAAAACCATTAGTTAGAAATGAATGGAGGGGTAAATTGGGGCAAAATTAAGGTTGGTGGGAGGAAGCCAATGGATGAATGCCAAGTGGCAGCTTGTTGAAGAAGCTATGTCTTCTTCCTCCTCTGCCGATGACGTGTACAAACAAAGACATCACTCGGTAGACTTCATCTGCCGATGACGTGTACAACAGAATACGTCACTCGGTAGACTACATCTGCCGATGACGTGTACAAACATAAAACATCACTCGGTAGACTACATCTGCCGATGACGTGTACAAACAGAAGACATCACTCGGTAGACTGCATCTGCCGATGACGTGTACAAACAGAAAACATCACTACTTCTGCCGATAGACTGCATCTAACGACAGAATAACAAGACACACTACTTCTGTAGATAGACTGCATCTAATGACAGAATAACAAGACACACTACTTCTGCCGATGGACTGCACCTACCGGCAGAATAACAAAACACGCTACATCTCTGCTTACCAGAAGAACTTGTAAAATCAACTGAAAACATTCAGGCAACCAATTCTTTATGAAAACATTAAACAGCAAGTATTACAGCTAAACCCTCAATTTGTCATTTCCAGTAAAATCTTAAGAAATCATTTTTACTAGACTCAAACTACTGTCATTAAAATTCTCAGAAAGTGCTAAACTGAACTAAATACTCTCAACCTAGCACATACAACCATTGATTAAACCGCCTCAACAGATTTACCAAACCGATGCCTGGATGTGCTCCTCCAACCAGTCTAGTCTTCCAATTGTTCTGAAAACGCACCTTCAATAACTTCTTCACCTACATCACAAAACTCATCTATTAGCCTAATGCTAAGCAGTAAAGCAATGAATGAAATGAATCAATGAAACAATAATTTCCCTAAACATGCAATTTCTACTTTCTCATCTCAGTTGCATTCAAATTCGTTCTCTGTTGATCCCTCTGTACGATGGGAAAGTGGATCAATCATCCCCAAAAGCATACATCCTCTGATCTCAATTAAGGGGCGGATTAATTCCCTTAACAGTTAACTGATCTGATCCCTCTGTAGGATTGGGAAGTGGATCATTCTTCCCAAAACCTCAATCCTCTGATCTCAATTAAGGGGCGGATTAATTCCCTTAACAGTTGTTCTGTTCATCCTGCTCACACATGCCAAACCATTTCATGAAAAATACATTTTCGTAGTTTTTCAAAACATGATGCATGACAACTGGAAATAAACATTCAAACATACATAACACCTACTGTTTTGTGATGTAGGCCCGAAGGCACAAACAAACTTTACTTACCTGGCTTCCCGGAAGTCGCTCAGCTATAAGCTACTTTAGAAGCTCGCTCACCTAAAATCATAATAGTACATTAATCAAACTTTCACTAAACTACACAGAATCAATTCAGGAGTTTGAGGAAACCAATTTGAAACTCCACAACTCGGGTATTCTCATTTATCACCAAAAACCCGAACCTAATCTAAACCGCAGTATTCCTCGAAACTTCGCACCTTGAAATCCCTCAGCTATCTAACTATCAAAAATTGCAAGAAAACGAGGAGAGCTTACCTAGGTTGAAGAAGATCGGAGGGGAAATCGCCAAAAAGGAAACTGCTGAGCTGAGAGGTAAAAAGAATGAAACAGTGGCGGTTACTCACACTAACCCTTTCCTTAAATACGTTATCCACTTCAAAAGTTATAATTTACCAATTACCCTTATGCCCTTACTTACTCATTCTTCAACCTAATCCACATTATAATCAAATTTCATCCACTAATTATACTTAATAGATTGATCAGTTATTTTAAATTTTTAATGAAAGCGGGTGCTACAATCTACCCTCCTTAAAAGAATTTTGTCCTCAAAATTCAGTACCTGAACAGTTCTGGGTGTTGGTTCATCATGTCTTGTTGGCGCTCCCATGTTGCCTCCTCGGCATTCTGATTACGCCATAAGACTTTCACTAACGGCACTTCCTTGTTGCGCAATACCTTCACTGAAAAATCTAGAATCTTTACTGGCTTTTCTTCATAGGTAAGTGTAGGCTGAATTTCAATGCTCTACTGTGCAACAACTTGAGTGGGATCCCGTATGCATTTCTTCAACATGGAGACATGGAATACATCGTGTATCCCTTCCATAGAAGCTGGTAGCTGTAACTGATAGGCTGCCTTCCCAATCCTCTTTAGAATTGAGAAAGGACCAACAAACCTAGGATTCAGTTTGCCTCTCTTTCCAAATCTCACAACTCCCTTAAACGGTGACACCTTAAGGAAAACTTCATCTCCAACTTCAAATTCCAACTCTCTACGCCTTCTATCAGCATAACACTTCTGTCGGCTTTGAGCTGTCAAAATTCGTTGTCGGATAAGGGCAATCTTCTCCACTGTTTGTTGAACAAAATCAGGACCAATTAAGCGTGCTTCTCCAACTTCGTCCCAATACAAAGGTGATCTGCACCTTCTTCCATATAGAGGCTCGTATGGAGCCATTCCTATGGTTGCTTGAAAACTGTTGTTATAAGAGAATTCTACCAAAGGCAAATACTTGTTCCAAGAACCTTGGAAATCCAATACACATGCCCGGAGCATATCCTCTAATGTTTGTATTGTTCTCTCTGATTGTCCATCAGTTTCAGGGTGAAAGGCTGTGCTGAAGTTTAGTTGTGTGCCCATGGCTTTATGTAAACTCTTCCAAAACTTAGAGGTAAATCTAGAGTCTCGGTCTGAAACTATAGTAGTTGGAACCCCATGTAGTCGCACGATCTCATGTACATAAAATTCTGCTAGCTGATCCATAGAGTAAGTCATTTTTATAGGTAAGAAATGAGCAGATTTGGTTAATCGATCAACAATCACCCAAATTGCATCGTGTCCTTTCACTGTTCTAGGGAATCCTATAACAAAGTCCATGGTTATCTGCTCCCACTTCCATTCGGGAAGCGGCAATGGCTGTAGCATCCCTGCAGGCCTCTGGTGTTCAGCCTTAACTTGTTGGCAGATCAAACATGATCCTACATGCTCAGCTACACTCTTCTTCAAACCAGGCCACCAATAATTCTGCTTAAGATCTCTGTACATCTTTGTACTTCCAGGATGAACGGAGAACCTAGAAGAATGAGCTTCAGAAAGGATTTCGTCACGAAGTTCTTCATTAGTTGGTACAAAATATCTATTCATGAACTTAAGTATTCCATCGACAGTATAATTGAACTCCAAATTGTCAGTAGAATCCATGCTCGACTTGAACTTTTTACACACCTCATCATTATTCTGGGCTTCTTTTATCTTTTCTAAAATGGTAGGTTTCAAAGAGATGGCAGAAAGCATAGCTGCTACATTGGACACAGTTTCTAGGTTTAACTTATGGAATTCTGACTCCAAGGCCACCGGCATATCCAGAATCACAGCTAAGGCTGATGGTGTTACTCTACTCTATGCATCAGCCACCACATTGGCCTTACCAGGGTGGTATTTAATCTCGAAGTCATAATCCTTGACAAATTCTAGCCACCTTCGTTGCCTCATGTTTAATTCTTTCTGTGTGAAAATATACTTTAGACTTTTATTATCTGAAAATATTTCGCAAGTCTGTCCATACAAGTAGTGCCTCCAAATCTTTAATGCAAAAACTACTGCAGCTAATTCTAAGTCGTGTGTAGGATAATTCTTCTCATGCACCTTTAACTGCCTAGAAGCATAAGCTATGACCTTACCATCTTGCATCAACACACAGCAAAGTCCAATTTTGGAAGCATCACAGTAAATACTAAACTTACCATTTTCGACAGGAAGGGTTAGTATTGGTGCATTGGTCAACTTCTGCTTTAAGGTTTGGAAACTGAACTCGCACTCCTTAGTCCACGCATACTTTATGTTTTTCCTAGTTAAACGAGTGAGAGGTGTTGCAACCTTTGAAAATCCTTCAATAAACTTCCTGTAATACCCTGCTAACCCGAGAAAACTCCTAATATCAGAAGCGTTCTTTGGTTGAGGCCATTCCTTGACTGCTTGAACCTTAGCTGGATCAACGGATATTCCATCACCCGAGATCACATGGCCTAAAAAGTGGATTCTGTCCAACCAAAATTCACACTTGGAAAACTTGGCAAAAAGCTGATGCTGTTTCAATGTCCCTAGCACTAAGGTTAGATGTCTTACATGGTCATCCTTATTTCGTGAATAAATCAAGATATCATCAATGAATACAATGACAAACTTATCTAAAAACTCATGGAACACCCTATTCATGAGATCCATGAAAGCTGCTGGTGCATTTGTCAGACCAAAGGACATAACTAGAAACTCATAATATCCATATCTCGTACGAAAGGCAGTCTTTGGTATATCCTCAGATTTAACCTTCAATTGGTAGTATCCGGATCTTAAATCAATCTTAGAGAAAACTCGTGCACCTTGTAGTTGGTCAAACAAATCATCAATCCTTGGTAGTGGGTATTTATTCTTGATGGTTAATTTGTTTAATTCACGATAATCAATGCACATGCGCATTGATCCATCCTTTTTCTTAACAAAGAGAACTGGTGCACCCCACGGTGAATAACTTGGGCGTATGAACCCCTTCTCCAACAGTTCCTCTAACTGTTTCTTTAGTTCCTTGAGTTCTGTTGGTGCTAATCTGTATGGATTCTTAGACACAGGCTCAGCACCAGGATAAACATCAACTACAAATTTGATCTCTCTATCAGGTGGTAAACCAGGCAGGTCATCAAGGAAAACTTCAGGGAAATCTTGAGCTACCAGAACATTTTGGAGACTCAGTTCTACCACCAGTTTAGTGTCCATAACACTGGCCAAAAAGCATGAATACTCACTGCATAAGGAAGGTCTAGCACTAAAAGCGGCTAAAACAGACATCCTCTTATCTTTCTTCGAGGCTTGGAAAGTGTGTCTTGAACCACCAGGGGGTTGAAAACTGACTAAACCAGTCCTACAATCTATTGTGGCATAATGCTTAAATAACCAATCCATTCCTAAGATCACATCGAATCCCATGATCTCTAAAATAATGAGATCAGCAGGTAGGTTCTTATCTTCTACTGTCACTACACTATTAAACAACACACGGCTAGAGCGCATGCGTTCACCAGAAGGTAAAGCAACATTGAACACATGCATAGTAGGCGAAGACTTAACGTCTAATTTATCAGCAAATGCAGACGCTATGAAGGAATGTGTTGCACCGGAATCTAGTAAAGCAAAAGCAGGCATAAAATTGACTAGTATGGTACCTAACACAACAGCGGGCTGGTCTTCATCACCTGACTCTACCATGGAGTATACCCTTGGCTTTATATTCGCAGGGCCATTCTTCAGAGCTGGACAATCCCTATTCATGTGCCCAACTTTACTACAATTATAACAGCGAAGGATTTTGGGCTTTGGGCAATCCTTAAGTAGATGCCCGGTCTCCTCACAATTGAAACACTTCCCGGCGCTAAGTCTACACTCTCCTGGGTGAAATCTTGAACACTTTGGGCATTGAGGGAACTTCCTAGTGTCTTGCACTTTAGTCACCTTTCCTTGGCTGTTCTGGCCTTCACTGGGCCTCTTCATTCCCCTCTGCTGGTACGGCTGAGTGAACTTTCTTGGAGCAGCACTTAACCCAGCACACTTCATCTCTGCCTCTTCCACCTCTAATGCTGTGGTCACCACTTCACTGTAGGATAACCCTTTGATGCCCGAGAACTTGACTCCCCTGTAAATCTCAGGCTTCAGTCCATTCACAAATTGGAACACTTTGTCCTCATCTCTGCGTGCAAGGTGTCCGGCAAATCTTGATAGAGACTCAAATTGTCTGTTGTATTCAGCTACGGTCCCTGTCTGTTTCAAGTTCATGAATTCTAGCTTCTTTGTGGTTTGAACAGTGTTGTTGAAATACTTCTCATAGAATATTCCCTTAAATTGTGTCCAAGTCATCGCAAGAACATCATTGGTGGTCTCCACCGTCTCCCACCAGAGTTGTGCATCACCGGCAAAGTGGAAGGTTGCCAAAATGACCTTTTCTCCTTCTCCCACATTTACACACCTGAACATGCTTTCTATCTTCTTCAGCCATTCCTCGGCCACAATCGGATTAGCTGACTTCCCATCAAACGTGGGTGGTCGTAACCTCCGAAACCTCTCTCCTGTTTGCTCATTGGTGGAACCCGAGTTGGCACTTCCTTGTATCTCTCGGTTCAGTAGTAACCCCAACTGGTCGGACTGCTGGCGCATCATATCAGATTGTTGGCGTACCAAGTCGGTCAGCTGCCTGATCACACCATAATCCCCTGCACCTCCCGGGGTTGGTGTCTCTGTAATATCCGGCCTGTACGGATTTTTGGAATTAATATATTATTTAATATTTTATTATATAAAGGCATTTTTGGTAAATATGTCAAATCAAGTCAGTTTTGCAAACGGAAAGCTTCATTACGACCCTAACGAATAATAAGAATTTTAGGGAAATTTGGAGAATTTTCGGAGTTATAACGCTATATTCCGAGTAATTACCTTTATCGTAATGAAAATGACGTTTTAGTAAAAATAGTAAACGAGGTCCGTTTTGCGAACGGACAGTTTTAATAAAGCCCTGGTGATAATTATGAGTTGTTGGCAAAATATGGAATTTTCGAGAATCCGAATCGTTGGACGATTAACGAAACGAACGACGAAACGAATAGAATTAAGTGAGAAGGGCAAAATGGTAATTTGCAAATCAATTTTATTTAAACATCCAAATTGCTTCTTCTCCCTCATTTTCTCTCTTCCTGCGTGGAATTCCAGAGAGCTTTCTCTCTGTCTTCAGGGATTCCTTCACGGCCGATCCAACGTTTCTCCTCCGATCTCCTCTGTTTCTCTTCCGTTCCTCGTCATTTCTTCTCCTCTCGCTACCCCCGGTATGTACCTACAATCTTAGAGCTTTTATTTCGATTTTTACGGTGTTTTAAGAAATTAGGGTTTTGGTTAAATCTCGTTAAAAATGCGAATTAGGGATCGTAATTAGTAGGTTTGCTGTGATTAAGTACGTATTGATCGTATTGGATGTTATTGGACGAAGAAAAATCAATTTGAGAAAAAGTTAAAAATTGGTAAAATTTCCGAGTTTTTGAGAAAAACTCGTAAATTGAGATTTCGGATTATCGAGCCTTAATTGACGTTCTAAATGCTTTGATTAGCTAAGTTGGAATTTAAGAAATTCATTAGTTAAGGATTTTGTAATTTGAACGTTTATAATTCAAATTGGTTTTAACGGTGGATATCGTATTTTCCTCAGACACACGACTCCCGTGGACGAAGATTGAGATTCTGCGCGCCCAAGGTAAGTCTCCGTGACTTACTCTGACCAATCGGTCTACACCATACTTCGATGTCGTATCGAGGATCCCTAAGGAATTGTTTGCTTTAAATCGCTTTCGGTTGGGTAGTTAGGTTTAAATTGTTTATAGGTTACTCTATTTTGGTCTTGATGGTATATATGTTGATTGTTTACTTTCTGTCTATATCTGTTCATGCATCACGTATTTCAAATGTCATGAAAACGAATTTCTGCACGCGTTTTAAGAAAAGAAATGAACATCTGTAATTAATCTACGTAATCTGTATCTGGTTACGCGAGATGGGGCTCAGGCATGGCTGTAGGGTTTGTGAGCATATACCCCCCTCCTCTAAATCGAAAGTGGTAGTCCGACCGCGGGATGTATCCTTTCCATTTATAGGGATGATATCTCGGTAACAATCTGTCTGCGACGTAATGAATCTGTATATGAATCTGAAATCTGCATGTTTTCTGAATGGCATACGCACGCACGCATCTGCATTTACGTAGCTTACTGAGATTTCAATATCTCATAGGTGTCTGTATGGTGTAGGTGATATTTTAAGAGACATTGAGCCAGGTGAGGACGGCGTTCCTCCTCCTGATGTAGGGGCAGCTGATGGATGATGCCCGTGGGAGTGCGCTGAGTAGTCGTGGCGCGATATGACCCGTGGGGAAGTATGTATGGACTCTGGGGTTATTTTGAGATATTTTGAATTGATAATTGTATAGAGTATTTTAGGTTGTTTGGATCTGGATAGGGGTTAGAAAATGTTTTGGTAACTGTATGTAAAAGGCTTTGGTTTAAACTGTTTTGATAAACATTATGAAATGTTTTGATTCGTTTTGGGATTGGTACGGGTAAGCTCGGTTTTTAGAGCTATCCACGCAGTTTGACTTCGCAAAGTCCGCTGTAAGTCGGTTGAGTTAAAGTAATAAGTTGAGTGGGTTTAAAGAGGAGAAAAGATGAGAAAGGGTTAAAGAAAGGAGAAATTAGATAAAAATTGTGAAGGGATTGCTCTCTGGAAATTCCAATTCCAGAGAGCTATTTTTGCTAAGTGTTTTTGATGAAGGCATGAGTGAAGGCATGGGCGCTGGGCGCCGTGGCGAGGGAAGGGTCGCTGCAGGGCAGCGACGGATGGTCGCTGCAGGGCAGTGACGGATCGCTGTAAATGCAGCGATCAGGCGCTGCGTGATGCAGCGACTGATCGCTGCATCATGCAGCGATCGTGCGCTGCATCATGCAGCGCACACGGCGACCGTGCGCTGCAATTGGCAGCGCCCGGTCGCTGCTGCATTTTGAGGGCAGAATTCTGATTCTGCCCTCCCTTCTTTTATTTGTTTCTAAAAGTTTTATTAAATGTTTTAGTTTTAATTATTATTTAAAGGTTTTGTTTTAAATGCTTTTAAAGTTCAGTTTTAATTCCGATTTCAGTTCTGATTTCAACTTCAGTTTAGATTCCACATTAAGTTTTATTTAAAGCATAGAAAAGTAAAAAGTATAAAAAAAAAATAATACGGAAATACGGGTACAGTGTCTAGGTCGTGACAAATTATGGTATCAGAGCTCCCGGGTTTTAAAATCGATTCTGTAGACTGCTCGACTACACAGCCACTACGCGGACGTCCTTCATCAACTGTAAGTCTGTTTATAGCTTTGTTTGATTTTGTTTCTTAGGATTATTTGTTTTAAATTTTATAGGAGCTTTATAAATATGGTTCGAGGAAGGGATCCTAGGGACGACATCCTGGATCGGTTTACGGAGTTGGTAGACTGCCAGTCCCAGCACATAGACCAACAAGCTCAGCTCATACGTAGGCAATTTCGTCAGCTCGAGGGATTGACGAATCGAGGTGGCCCAAGAACCCTAGGGGTGGCCGCTCCCAATAACCAGGGTACGAAGAGGACGGGCAAGGAAGAGATCAGACAGAGCCGACGGAAACGCGTGCGAAGAAGTTATCAAAGACCTCTGTGTCCTGTGTGCCAGAAGAAGCACCGTGGCGATTGTAGGACAGGCACAAATAAATGCTTTCGATGTGGAGAGAATGGTCATTTCGTCAAAGATTGCCCAAGATCGGGCCGAGATCAACCAGGTACAGGCCAACGGGGCATGAATCAGAGAAACGATACCCAAAAGTTGCCTACCTCGACTGGAGAAGAAGAAACTACCCAACCTTCGGCAGTTACAGGTAGAGTTTTAATTTGAATATTTAATAGGATAAAAAAATATATATATATATTATAGTGAAAAAGGGGTATAGGGTAAGAGTTCGAAGCAATAGTAAGGTAACAAACAGGAGAAGGTTTATGGATAGAGAGGTAAGAGAATAGTAGGAGATGGGCAAGAAGAGTTTTGAGTGAACCTCGATGATAAGACGGTAAGTAGATGTTAGACCATATAGGCCTTATAGAATGAGAGTTATGTAGTAATAAGGTTAGCTTGACTTACCCGTGAAAAGTTATACACTTAGATTTTGTTACTGTTAGAGTCACACATCTTACGGGATGTAGGATTTAAATTTATAGGAAATGAACCCTAGTTGACGAAACTCAAACCCTTAGAGTTTTAAGGTTTAAAGAAGTAAGGAGTAATTTAAACTAAGATGTAAAAGTGTATTTGGAAATACTTTAGGCTGTCAAGATATACTAAGTGGAATTAAGTAGGTAAGAAAATTTAGCAAGAACTTGTATACCCTAAATTCGTGAAAAAGATTTAAGTAATTAGACAAAATCATAGTCCAGAGCTTACCTAGTGTTGTTATGGAAAGGATATGAGAGTAACCATTATGGTTGTGGTATAGATGGATGTGATAGATCAATACGAGTCGCGGACATAAGATTTAAGTGATCGGGTAGGGGCGATCGTATCGACCAATATAGAGGCAAGGAATAACGAGAGTTACTCCGAGTTATAAAATTATTAAATCCCGAAGCGCTAGAGAATTGAAATCATGTGCATATGGATACTCTAGATACTGGAATTGGCTGATCTCTAGGAAAAGGGTACCACCTTAGATACCTTAGAAGACTAATCCATAAAGAAATATATTGAATCTGTAAGAAGCATATAGCCGACATACTAGGTGAGATAATTAATGAATTTAAGATTTATTAATGAGTAATAGACGTCAGACCATTGGTGTTGCTTAAATGAGGATAGAAAACAAAAGCATAGGAGCTAAGGTTTTGAACATGGTAACTACTGAGGAAAAATATAGCACTTCAGATTTAAGGTTATACTTATGAGTTCAAAGTAGTCTGAATGACCGTAGAGAGGATAGAGGTGCAATAGAGAAGGTTTACAGTGGGTATAGTTTCAGTTGAGAACTGCAAACGTAGGACTCACCTCCGGTATGGAGGTAGAAACGACAGTGTTCGATGATCCGGGAGGGGTTAAACCTTAACGAGAAGATGCTTCTGAATCCTTCTCTTAAAAAAAAAAAACAGAAGAGATCTGAAGGGAGTTGGAATGAGAGCGTAAACTAAGCTGCAACGAAATTACAAGCAAGAAGACTGTTGAATGAGTCATTGTGCCGGAGCCAAGTAGAATATTTAGAACCCGACTAAAAAGAATATAGATCATTGAATAACTTGAGGAAAGTTCACGTGCGACATACGAGTTAAGTAAGGAGGATTGTTAGATTTAATGAGGAGTTAAAAATTAGAAGTTAACTCGGCGGTTGGTGCCGAACGATTTGTGAAATTTGCAATTTATAGAATAGGAAGGACAAGGATACGCAATGAACTCACTTAATTAGACTTAGAGAGTGACTAAGTTAGAAAAGGTTCCAAAAGATTGGTGTTTATCCGGTCGAGACCGATAGACACATGAGTGATATAAGTTTAGAATAAATAATCGGAGTGGATTTATGGCAGAACCTTGAGATTCAGTGGTACTTGAAGTTGACAAGAAATTGAGTTAGACAAATGAGAGTAACATATGTAGTAAGAGAAAGTTAATTAAGGGCTTAGCGATGGAACTCCTAAAGGTAGTTCAGGATGAGATAAGATAATTATAGGACCTATGATAGTAACGACTTAAGCCCTCAGTTAACCTGTTGAGGCCCGAATGTAGTTCCGAAGACGTAGTTCGAATGGAAGAAGTTAGTTTGTGAGAACCGCATTGAGGCAGGGGTCGAGGTCGATAAGTTACTCGAGGAGGAATGTGACGTGGGATATCACTGAGGGGATACCTGAGAAGTATAAAGAAGTGAAATTCTAGTTGGGAAGCTCACATAGAGATAGTTATTAAGACCCGTGAAGTACCAAAGGAAGGATACGATTGGGATGTTAATGACCAAGAGGTTGCACAGGAGCACTACTAGAGGAATGTAGGACTCAGATGGTAATAGTAGAGACTGAGGATTAGACTAACGAACTTGTGCACCAGAGTGGTTTACAACTCCGATCTATATATATATATATATATATGTAGAAATTTTATACTCGATAGGTGGGTAATCGAAGGGTAATTAAAAGGAATTTAACGATGGAATAAGTGAATTAAGAAGGCCTTAAGGGCGTGAAATGGTTAAGTACGTGATCAGTAGACACGAGATTAGGAAAGTTAGAATACATAGGAGTTTGGAATACAATTTGGGTGTTGTTTGTGATCCTTGAACGCTAGTCAACCAAGAGACGTTTAGAAGTTGATGTCATTTCAAGGATTGAGGCTAGAGACAATTTTGGGTAGAGACCAATTGATAAGTTGGAAAGTTTAACGTCTTGGGTGATTAAATATAGACCAACGTGTGCTTGTGTCGGTTGGTGACTAGTACACAGATAGAACGTTTGATTGTGGATTAGAAAAGTTGGTAAGATTTGGATGCGTAGGCGATTGATATGTTTAGACCCATTGAAAGTAAGGAGTATGGTTATGAGGCTAATGTGAGAGTTCAGTTGGTGTTTATCCCGACTGCAGGTAGAGTCGGGGGGGTTATGATAAAATTTGGGTTACGACCCAAAAATTTGATGATGTATAGGCATTCGATTTGGCTGGCGTTGGGGAGCTTGGACGTAGCTCTGACCTGAGTGAACGACAGAGGAATGACGCTGATAAAAAGAGAACTTTGAAATTGTGTTATTAGAAGATGTAATCTGTGAGTGATTTAGTGAGAGTCGAAAGTTGATGCATGTGCAACTATTGAAGTGACGATTGGAGAATTGGAAATTTGATTATGTTCCATACTTGAGAGAGGTCGCGTGCGATCAAGTCGAAAGTGGGGGAATACAGAATTAAGGTGAGGGATTATAGTGAAGAGTTTTGGTTTAAAACCACGAAGAATGGCCGTGAGTACAGACAATAAATCGAAATGAAATGCCGCAAGACGTGAGACGTTAATATCAAGGACTATAAGCTGTGGCAAATTTTGTGGACAAAAATTCTAAATAAGGTGGGTGGAATGTAATATCCGGCCTGTACGGATTTTTGGAATTAATATATTATTCAATATTTTATTATATAAAGGCATTTTTGGTAAATATGTCAAATCAAGTCAGTTTTGCAAACGGAAAGCTTCATTACGACCCTAACGAATAATAAGAATTTTAGGGAAATTTGGAGAATTTTCGGAGTTATAACGCTATATTCCGAGTAATTACATTTATCGTAATGAAAATGACGTTTTAGTAAAAATAGTAAACGAGGTCCGTTTTGCAAACGGACAGTTTTAATAAAGCCCTGGTGATAATTATGAGTTGTTGGCAAAATATGGAATTTTCGAGAATTCGAATCGTTGGACGATTAACGAAACGAACGACGAAACGAATAGAATTAAGTGAGAAGGGCAAAATGGTAATTTGCAAATCAATTTTATTTAAATATCCAAATTGCTTCTTCTCCCTCATTTTCTCTCTTCCTGCGTGGAATTCCAGAGAGCTTTCTCTCTGTCTTCAGGGATTCCTTCACGGCCGATTCAACGTTTCTCCTCCGATCTCCTCCGTTTCTCTTCCGTTCCTCGTCATTTCTTCTCCTCTCGCTACCCCCGGTATGTACCTACAATCTTAGAGCTTTTATTTAAGTTTTTACGGTGTTTTAAGAAATTAGGGTTTCAGTTAAATCTCGTTAAAAATGCGAATTAGGGTTCGTAATTAGTAGGTTAGCTGTGATTAAATACGTATTGATCGTATTGGATGTTATTGGACGAAGAAAAATCAATTTGAGAAAAAGTTAAAAATTAGTAAAATTTCTGAGTTTTTGAGAAAAACTCGTAAATTGAGATTTCGGATTATCGAGCCTTAATTGACGTTCTAAATGCTTTGATTAGCTAAGTTGGAATTTAGGAAATTCATTAGTTAAGGATTTTGTAATTTGAACGTTTATAATTCAAATTGGTTTTAACGGTGGATATCGTATTTTCCTCAGACACACGACTCCCGTGGACGAAGATTGAGATTCTGCGCGCCCAAGGTAAGTCTCCGTGACTTACTCTGACCAATCGGTCTACACCATACTTCGATGTCGTATCGAGGATCCCTAAGGAATTGTTTGCTTTAAATCGCTTTCGGTTGGGTAGTTAGGTTTAAATTGTTTATAGGTTACTCTATTTTGGTCTTGATGGTATATATGTTGATTGTTTACTTTCTGTCTATATCTGTTCATGCATCACGTATTTCAAATGTCATGAAAACGAATTTCTGCACGCGTTTTAAGAAAAGAAATGAACATCTGTAATTAATCTACGTAATCTGTATCTGGTTACGCGAGATGGGGCTCAGGCATGGCTGTAGGGTTTGTGAGCATGTACCCCCCTCCTCTAAATCGAAAGTGGTAGTCCGACCGCGGGATGTATCCTTTCCATTTATAGGGATGATATCTCGGTAACAATCTGTCTGCGACGTAATGAATCTGTATATGAATCTGAAATCTGCATGTTTTCTGAATGGCATACGCACGCACGCATCTGCATTTACGTAACTTACTGAGATTTCAATATCTCATAGGTGTCTGTATGGTGTAGGTGATATTTTAAGAGACATTGAGCCAGGTGAGGACGGCGTTCCTCCTCCTGATGTAGGGGCAGCTGATGGATGATGCCCGTGGGAGTGCGCTGAGTAGTCGTGGCGCGATATGACCCGTGGGGATGTATGTATGGACTCTAGGGTTATTTTGGACTCTAGGGGTTAGAAAATGTTTTGGTAACTGTATGTAAAAGGCTTTGGTTTAAACTGTTTTGATAAACGTTATGAAATGTTTTGATTCGTTTTGGGATTGGTACGGGTAAGCTTGGTTTTTAGAGCTATCCACGCAGTTTGACTTCGTAAAGTCCGCTGTAAGTCGGTTGAGTTAAAGTAATAAGTTGAGTGGGTTTAAAGAGGAGAAAAGATGAGAAAGGGTTAAAGAAAGGAGAAATTGGATAAAAATTGTGAAGGGATTGCTCTCTGGAAATTCCAATTCCAGAGAGCTATTTTTGCTAAGTGTTTTTGATGAAGGCATGGGTGAAGGCATGGGCGCTGGGCGCCGTGGCGAGGGAAGGGTCGCTGCAGGGCAGTGACGGATGGTCGCTGCAGGGCAGTGACGGATCGCTGCAAATGCAGCGATCAGGCGCTGCGTGATGCAGTGACTGATTGCTGCATCATGCAGCGATCGTGCGCTGCATCATGCAGCGCACACGGCGACCGTGCGCTGCAATTGGCAGCGCCCGGTCGCTGCTGCATTTTTAGGGCAGAATTCCGATTCTGCCCTCCCTTCTTTTATTTGTTTCTAAAAGTTTTATTAAATGTTTTAGTTTTAATTATTATTTAAAGGTTTTGTTTTAAATGCTTTTAAAGTTCAGTTTTAATTCCGATTTCAGTTCTGATTTCAACTTCAGTTTAGATTCCGCATTAAGTTTTATTTAAAGCATAGAAAAGTAAAAAGTATAAAAAAAAAATAATACGGAAATACGGGTAC
Organism: Begonia masoniana; assembly: GCA_022432975.1. Lineage (NCBI taxonomy): Eukaryota > Viridiplantae > Streptophyta > Magnoliopsida > Cucurbitales > Begoniaceae > Begonia > Begonia masoniana. Next base: position 36,039,551 of record CM039514.1, read on the forward strand.
AGTGTCTAGGTCGTGACAGTCTCTCTCTGAACTCTTGGTCTCCCTGGTCGTCTAGACATTTTACTATATTCCTGTACAAGGTTAACTATTCTCATAGATATCTAATAACTAAAACTAACGTAAACACTTGCAGTTGTTGGAGTACTTCCATGCAACGATTGGCACTGTTGAGTAATCTTTTGAACGGTTTAACAAAATCTCGGCTCTGATACCATACTGTAACGCCCCGAGTTATCTGAACCCGGTTCGTTACACTAAAGCTCGTACAAGTCTAAGAAGTTTCAACCGTATTTTAAAACTTCACATTTGACATAAGCTAAAATCTCAAAGGTATTTAAAACTCGCAGCGGAAATCGTTTGGACAACATTAAAGATAAACAAAACTGTGAAAACATTGTTTAATTAATAGGCAAATAGGAAGTCAAATGTATCTGCCGATGAGTAAAGTCAACGGAAGAAGCAGAGAATGAAAACAAAAGGCTTCTACCGATGACGTGTACAAACAACGCATCTCAGACTTCATTTGCCGACGAAGTCAACATAACTTCATCTGCCGATGAAGTCAACACAAATTCCTCTGTCGATGACATGTACAAACAAAGACATCACTCGGTAGACTTCATCTGCCGATGACGTGTACAACAGAATACGTCACTCGGTAGACTACATCTGCTGATGACGTGTACAAACATAAAACATCACTCGGTAGACTGCATCTGCCGATGACGTGTACAAACAGAAGACATCACTCGGTAGACTGCATCTGCCGATGACGTGTACAAACAGAAAACATCACTACTTCTGCCGATAGACTGCATCTAACGACAGAATAACAAGACACACTACTTCTGCCGATGGACTGCACCTACCGGCAGAATAACAAAACACGCTACATCTCTGCTTACCAGAAGAACTTGTAAAATCAACTGAAAACATTCAGGTAACCAATTCTTTATGAAAACATTAAACAGCAAGTATTACAGCTAAACCCTCAATTTGTCATTTCCAGTAAAATCTTAAGAAATCATTTTTACTAGACTCAAACTACTGTCATTAAAATTCTCAGAAAGTCCTAAACTGAACTAAATACTCTCAACCTAGCACATACAACCATTGATTAAACCGCCTCAACAGATTTACCAAACCGATGCCTGGATGTGCTCCTCCAACCAGTCTAGTCTTCCAATTGTTCTGAAAACGCACCTTCAATAACTTCTTCACCTACATCACAAAACTCATCTATTAGCCTAATGCTAAGCAAGTAAAGCAATGAATGAAATGAATCAATGAAACAATAATTTCCCTAAACATGCAATTTCTACTTTCTCATCTCAGTTGCATTCAAATTCGTTCTCTGTTGATCCCTCTGTACGATGGGAAAGTGGATCAATCATCCCCCAAAGCATACATCCTCTAATCTCAATTAAGGGGCGGATTAATTCCCTTAACAGTTAACTGATCTGATCCCTCTGTAGGATTGGGAAGTGGATCATTCTTCCCAAAACCTCAATCCTCTGATCTCAATTAAGGGGCGGATTAATTCCCTTAACAGTTGTTCTGTTCATCCTGCTCACACATGCCAAACCATTTCATGAAAAATACATTTTCGTAGTTTTTCAAAACATGATGCATGACAACTGGAAATAAACATTCAAACATACATAACACCTACTGTTTTGTGATGTAGGCCTGAAGGCACAAACAAACTTTACTTACCTGGCTTCCCGGAAGTTGCTCGGCTATAAGCTACTTTAGAAGCTTGCTCACCTAAAATCATAATAGTACATTAATCAAACTTTCACTAAACTACACAGAATCAATTCAGGAGTTTGAGGAAACCAATTTGAAACTCCACAACTCGGGTATTCTCATTTATCACCAAAAACCCAAACCTAATCTAAACCGCAGTATTCCTCGAAACTTCACACCTTGAACTCCCTCAGCTATCTAACTATCAAAAATTGCAAGAAAACGAGGAGAGCTTACCTAGGTTAAAGAAGATCGGAGGGGAAATCGCCAAAAAGGAAACTGCTGAGCTGAGAGGTAAAAAGAATGAAACAGTGGCGGCTACTCACACTAACCCTTTCCTTAAATACGTTATCCACTTCAAAAGTTCTAATTTACCAATTACCCTTATGCCCTTACTTACTCATTCTTCAACCTAATCCACATTATTTTAAATTATACTTAATAGATTGATCAGTTATTTTAAATTTTTAATGAAAGCGGGTGCTACAGTCACTGTATTCTGAAAACTGCATGCATAGCATCTGGCATCACTGCATTTTATTATGTTCTTACTGAGCTTTAGGCTCATAGGTGAACTCTCTGATGTAGGTACTGAACCAAAAAATGAGGACCTTGTGCCTCAGTCTGATGAATAGGTGGCTGGTGCTCGAGCTCAAGGGGTTGGTTGCTGCAGCCAGACATGTTTCTGACCTGAGGTTTAAGTGTTTAGAATAGATTTTTATATCTGTAAAACTTTTCTGGAAATTCTAGTTTTGTGTTAAAAACTGTAGCACCTGGTTCTATCGAACCAGCCTTTTATTATTAAAGTAATACACTTGACTAGGTAATGAATTAAATAAGGTTATTGAACAACTTGTTAAGGGTATTAGAGTAATTTACAATGTTCAAAAGTTGGGTAACGTATTTAAGGATAAGGGTTGGGTTTATTGCACTGTAGCCGCCACCCCCCCCCCCCCCTTTCATACTCTTCTCTTCGGAAACTTTCAGCTCAAGCAGCCGAGCTCTCTAGGCGATTCTCCTCGCTCGGTTCTCCTTCGACTTAGGTAAGTTTCTTTTCCTTATTTCTCTTGTGGTATAGTGGTGAAATGCCTGGAGGATTGCAATGTGAGGATTTTGAGGATGCTGAGATTGAGTGTAGATTCGGGTTTTAGCGATAAGAAGGAATGCTCGGGTAGTAGAGTTTCTAACTAGATTTCTCGAACCACTGTTTGATATTTTGAAAGGTTTAGTGAAGCCTTGATTTATATTCTGTATGAACTTAGGTGAACAGACCTCCGAAGTAGCTAGCAACCAGACAGATTTCCAGGAGCCAGGTAAGTAAAGTATTGCTTGTGCCTTCGGGCCTACATCACAAAACAGTAGGTTTATGTATGCTTGAATGTTTCTATTGTCCATGCATCATGTTTTGTTAAAAGTTACGAAAATGAATTTCATGTAAGGAATGGTAAGGTATGAACTGTATGCGACAGACAAGCTATTAAGGGAACTAATCCACCCCTTAACTTATGAAGGGATTTAGACATTGGGAGAAGTGATCCCACTCCCAAGGGAACCATGGGATCAGATCAAGTGTTAAGGGAATTCATCTGCCCCTTAATTAAGTAGGAGGATGTAGACATTGGGAGAATTGATCCCACTCCCAAGGGAACCATGGGATCAGATCATGTTATGAACGAATGCGTATGCCACTGAGATGAGAAAAAAAAAATAGAAACTGCATATTTAGGAGTTTAAGTTTAGCAATTTACTTCATTCATATACTGCTTTACTTACTTAGCATTAGGCTAATAGATGAGTTTTGTGATGTAGGTGAAGAAGTGTTAGCAGGTGTGTCTCCTAATCGTGTTGAGGAATAGTGGACGTTGGAGGAGTGCATTCAGGCTTCGGCATGGTAACTGATGGGGCGGTTTAGCATGTTGTCTACAGATGTGGAGGTTTAGTGGATAATGATTTAATCGAGTATATGAAGTTTTTAGTAAATGAGATTACAGCTATTTGACTTTGTTTTCGAGAATTTCTGATTTTCATGTTTTTACTGATTTTGATCAATACAATGACTTGGAGTGTTATGAATGGATTTTTGGTAAAATGTTTTAAGTCTGTTAGATAGTCGAAGCTTTCTCGGGTTATAGACAGGTTGTTCAGTCCATTGGTAGGAATTGAATAATTTTTGTATCAGTGGATATGTGTAGAGGTTTATTGCGTTCTGTGGAAGGAAATCGTGTTGATGTCTATCGGAAGAAGGGGGTCTATCGGTAGATGTGGTGTGTCAGTCTGTCGGAAGATGAAAGTCTATCGGCAGATGGCTTAAGGAGTCACGTGAGAAGCACGTGTCGGCAAATGTAGTCTGTTCGATCGGAAGATGTAGAGTATTAAGTCGTCGAGTAGTGATCGGCAGGTGTAGTCTGAGAGAGTTAAGGGGTTTTGTCGTTTAGCGAATCGGAAGATGTAGAGTAATCTGTTTGTCGTAGTGAATCGGAAGATGTAGTGTATGTTTTAATTCTATCGGAAGGAGTCATATTGTTGTTATCGGAAGATGTCGTGTGTTTATCTATTGAGAGATGAAATTGCGCTGACTTCATCGGCAGATGAAGTTATGTTGACTTTATCGGCAGATGAAGTGGTGTATGAAGTTCTCACGACTTCATCGGCAGATGAAGTTGTGGGTGAAGTCGTGTAGACGTTATCGGCAGAAGCCTTTGGTTTTCTACTTCTGCTTCTTCTGTTGACTTTGTCGTCGGCAGATGAATTCGACTTTTGTAATTCCTTGAGTAGTCCATCACTTAAAACCTTAATTCTTTTGACCGGACACTTGAAATATTTCCATTAATCTTTCCAACAATATTTTCACCGCTAGTTTAACCCCATTGTAGTTTTAAATAATTTTTCCGCTGCAAAGTTTTCAAATGTTTTGAACGTTTAGTAAACGTCAAATTTTGTATGTCGAATGAAGTTTTAAATTTATTTGAAATTTCTTAGTCATGGTCAAGTAATGAGTAGCGAACCGGGTTCAGATAACTCGGGGCGTTACAGTATGGTATCAGAGACATTCAGTTAAACCGTTCAAAAGATTACTCATCAGTGCCAACCGTCGCATGAAAGTACTCCAACAACTGTAAGTGTTTATGTTAGCTTCAGTTATAAGATGTTTATGAGTATAGATAACTTTGTGCAGAGCCTTAGACAAATGGCTAGACGACCAGGGAGACCAAGAGTACCTAGGGAGATGCCAAACTTGAGGAATGAAGAAGATTCAAGTGTAATTAGACAGCTGACGGAGTTGATGCGTCAGCAGACAGATATTGTGCGACAGCAATCTGACCAATTAGGTGTGTTATTGAGTCGGGAAACACAAGGAAGTGCCAATTCAGGTCACGTCAATGAGCATTCAGGGGATAGATTTCGTAGGCTGCAACCGCCCACATTTGATGGAAAGTCATCTAACCCGATTGTTGCTGAGGAATGGCTTCGAAAGATAGAGAGCATGTTCAGGTGTGCCAATGTTGGAGAAGGGGAGAAAGTCATTTTGGCAACGTTCCATCTAGCCGGTGATGCGCAGCTTTGGTGGGAATCGCTGGAGATCACCACCGATATTGCAACCATGTCTTGGTCACAATTCAAGGAAGTCTTTTACGAGAAATACTTTAGCACCACTGTCCAGAACGCTAAGAAGGCTGAGTTTTTGAGCTTGAAGCAGACTGGGTCTGTGGCAGAGTACAACAGACAATTTGAGTCTCTGTCAAGGTTTGCTGGATACCTCGTTCATAGGAATGAGGACAAAGTGTTTCAATACCTGCAAGGTCTAAAGCCAGAAATTTACAGAGGAGTAAAGTATTCAGGCATCAAAGGCTTGTCATTCAGTGAAGTAGTGTCTACTGCATTGGAGGCAGAAGAAGCTGAAATGAAGTGTGCTGGACCAAAGGAAGCCCCGCGAAAGTTCTTTCAGCCCCACCAACAGAGGGGAATAAAGAGACCCGCTAAAGGTCAGAGTGATCAAGGTTCTGGAAAGAAGGTACCGGACACCAAGAAGTTTCCTCAGTGCATGAAATGTATGAAGAGCCACCCGGGCGAGTGTAAGTTTGGGACTGGTAAGTGTTATAACTGTGAGGGGTTTGGGCATTCGTTTAAGGATTGCCCGAAGCCCAGGGTCCTTCGATGTTTCAACTGTAATAAGACTGGCCACGTCATCAGAGACTGCCCAACGTTGAAGAGTGGCCCTGCTAAGATAAAACCAAGAATATTTTCCATGATGGAGTCGGGCGAAGAGGACCAGCCCGCTGTTGTGTCAGGTACTATATTGGTTAATTCTATGCCTGCTTTTACCTTGCTAGATTCAGGAGCAACCCATTCTTTTGTTGCGTCTACTTTTGCTGATAAGTTAGAAGTACAATCCACACCTTCTAGGCATGTAATCAATGTTGCTTTACCCTCTGGTGAACATTTACATTCCAACCAAGTGTTGCATGATTGCATGGTATTAGTAGGGGACAAAAATCTATCTGCTGATTTAATTGTTATGGATATAGTGGGATTTGATGTAATCTTAGGAATGGATTGGTTATTTAAACACCACGCCATAATTGATTGTAGGACTGGGATAGTTAGTTTCCAACCCCCTGGTAGTTTGAAGCATACCTTTCAAGCTCGGAAGAAGAACAAGGAAATGACCGTGATGTCTTCTATAAATTGTAGACCCTCCCCATGCAGTGGGTATTTGTGCTTTTTGGCCAGTGTTTTAGACACACAACATTTAGAAAGATCGAGTCCCCAAAATGTCTTGGTTGTTCAAGATTTTTCGGAAATATTCTTAGATGACCTTCCTGGCTTGCCGCCAGATAGGGAAATTGAATTTGTTGTAGATGTTTACCCCGGAGCCGAACCTGTGTCTAAAAATCCATATAGGCTAGCACCAACAGAACTTAAGGAGTTAAAGAAACAGTTGGAGGACTTGTTGGAGAAGGGATTCATACGCCCTAGCTTCTCACCGTGGGGTGCACCTGTCCTCTTTGTCAAGAAGAAAGATGGATCGATGCGTATGTGCATAGACTATAGAGAATTAAACAAGCTAACCATCAAAAACAAGTATCCACTACCGAGAATTGATGACTTATTTGACCAGCTTAGGGGTGCGAGAGTTTTCTCTAAGATTGACTTAAGGTCCGGTTATTACCAATTGAAGGTTAAATCCGAAGACATCCCAAAGACTGCTTTTCGTACAAGGTATGGACACTATGAGTTTTTGGTCATGTCTTTTGGTTTGACAAATGCACCAGCAGCCTTCATGGATCTCATGAATAGGGTGTTTCGTGAGTATTTAGATAAGTTTGTTATTGTATTCATTGATGACATCCTAATCTACTCTAAAACTGAGGACGAGCATGCAAGGCATTTGGGTTTGGTGTTGGAGTTACTAAGACAGCACCAACTTTATGCTAAGTTTTCCAAGTGTGAATTTTGGTTGGACAGAGTTCACTTTCTTGGTCACGTGATCTCTGGTGATGGAATATCTGTCGATCCAGCTAAAGTTCAAGCAGTTAAGGAATGGCCCCAACCGAAGAATGCTACAGATATCAGGAGCTTTCTTGGACTAGCAGGGTACTACAGAAAGTTCATTGAGGGGTTTTCGAAGATTGCCACACCCCTCACTATGTTAACAAGGAAAAATGTAAAGTATATTTGGACTGATAAGTGTGAGTTCAGTTTCCAAATCTTAAAGCAGAAACTGACCAATGCACCTATACTAACCCTTCCAGTTGAAAATAGTAAGTTTAGTATTTATTGCGATGCTTCCAAAATTGGACTTGGCTGTGTTTTGATGCAAGACGGAAAAGTTATAGCTTATGCATCTAGGCAATTAAAAGTGCACGAGAAGAATTATTCTACTCATGACTTAGAATTAGCTGCAATGGTTTTTGCATTAAAGATTTGGAGGCACTACCTGTATGGACAAACTTGCGAAATATTTTCGGATCATAAGAGTCTGAAGTACATTTTCACACTGAAGGAGCTAAACATGAGGCAACGTAGATGGTTGGAATTTGTAAAAGACTATGACTTTGAGATTAAGTATCATCCCGGCAAAGCGAATGTAGTGGCGGACGCTTTGAGCAGGGTGACTCCATCGGTTTCTACATTGATGCTAGACATACCGATAGCCTTAGAGACTGAATTCCTAAGGTTTAACCTTGAAGCGGTATCTAGCGTATCAGCCATGCTTTCGGCCATATCTTTGAGGCCTACTATTTTGGGGAGAATAAAGGAAGTTCAAATGAATGACGCTGAATGCAATAAGTATAAGCTGTACATAGATTCTACTGTCAAGACAGATTTCAACTGCTCGGCTGATGGAATCCTTAAGTTTAGAAACAGATGGTTTGTTCCAGCTAATGTCGAGCTTCGAAAGGAAATTCTATCCGAGGCTCATTCTTCTAGACTCTCTATTCATCCTGGAAGTACTAAGATGTACAGGGATCTCAAGCAGCATTTTTGGTGGCCAAGTATGAAAAGATGTGTGGCAGAGTACGTGGGGTCATGTTTGGTCTGCCAGCAGGTCAAAGCTGAACATCAGAGGCCTGCAGGAACATTGCAACCCCTACCAGTTCCGGAATGGAAGTGGGAACAAGTGACAATGGATTTTGTTACAGGATTGCCTAGAACAGCAAAAGGACACGATGCAATTTGGGTAATAGTTGATCGTTTGACCAAATCCGCCCATTTTCTGCCTATTAAGATAACATATTCGATGGATCAACTAGCAGAGTTGTATGTGCAAGAGATCATTAGATTACATGGAGTTCCAAGCACTATAGTTTCAGACCGAGACTCTAGATTTACATCTAAGTTTTGGAAAAGTTTGCATAAGGCTATGGGAACGCAACTTAATTTTAGCACAGCCTTTCACCCTCAAACAGATGGACAATCCGAGAGAACTATTCAGACCTTAGAGGATATGCTCCGAGCGTGCATATTAGATTTTCAAGGATCTTGGAGTAAGTATTTACCATTGGTAGAGTTCTCTTACAACAACAGTTTTCAGGCGACAATAGGAATGGCACCGTATGAAGCATTATATGGACGAAAATGCAGATCACCTTTGTACTGGGATGAAGTTGGTGAAGCACAGTTACTTGGTCCTGATATTGTGCAGCAAACTGTTGAGAAGGTTGCTCTCATCCGTCAGAGGATCTTAACCGCCCAAAGTCGACAGAAAAGCTATGCTGACAGAAGACGCAGAGAGTTAGAGTTTGAAGTTGGTAGTGAGGTTTTTCTTAAGATATCACCATTCAAAGGAGTTGTGAGGTTTGGAAAGAGGGGCAAACTAAATCCTAGATTTATTGGACCGTTCCCAATTCTGAAGAAGATCGGGAAAACAGCTTATCAGTTACAGCTACAAGCCTCTATGGGAGGAATACATAACGTGTTTCATGTCTCTATGTTAAAGAAGTGTGTGCGGGATCCAGCTCAAGTTGTCGAACAGCAAAGCATTGAAATTCAACCTACACTTACCTATGAAGAAAAGCCAGTAAAGATTTTAGATTTTGCAGTAAAGGTATTACGCAACAAGGAGGTACCATTGGTAAAAGTCTTGTGGCACAATCAGAATACAGAGGAGACAACATGGGAGCGCCAGCAAGACATGTTAGACCAACATCCAGAGTTATTCAGGTACTGAATTTTGAGGACAAAATTCTTTTAAGGAGGGTAGATTGTAGCACCTGGTTCTATCGAACCAGCCTTTTATTATTAAAGTAATACACTTGACTAGGTAATGAATTAAATAAGGTTATTGAACAACTTGTTAAGGGTATTAGAGTAATTTACAATGTTCAAAAGTTGGGTAACGTATTTAAGGATAAGGGTTGGGTTTATTGCACTGTAGCCGCCACCCCCCCCCCTCTCATACTCTTCTCTTCGGAAACTTTCAGCTCAAGCAGCCGAGCTCTCTAGGCGATTCTCCTCGCTCGGTTCTCCTTCGACTTAGGTAAGTTTCTTTTCCTTATTTCTCTTGTGGTATAGTGGTGAAATGCCTGGAGGATTGCAATGTGAGGATTTTGAGGATGCTGAGATTGAGTGTAGATTGGGGTTTTAGCGATAAGAAGGAATGCTCGGGTAGTAGAGTTTCTAACTAGATTTCTCGAACCACTGTTTGATATTTTGAAAGGTTTAGTGAAGCCTTGATTTATATTCTGTATGAACTTAGGTGAACAGACCTCCGAAGTAGCTAGCAACCAGACAGATTTCCAGGAGCCAGGTAAGTAAAGTATTGCTTGTGCCTTCGGGCCTACATCACAAAACAGTAGGTTTATGTATGCTTGAATGTTTCTATTGTCCATGCATCATGTTTTGTTAAAAGTTACGACAATGAATTTCATGTAAGGAATGGTAAGGTATGAACTGTATGCGACAGACAAGCTATTAAGGGAACTAATCCACCCCTTAACTTATGAAGGGATTTAGACATTGGGAGAAGTGATCCCACTCCCAAGGGAACCATGGGATCAGATCAAGTGTTAAAGGAATTCATCTGCCCCTTAATTAAGTAGGAGGATGTAGACATTGGGAGAATTGATCCCACTCCCAAGGGAACCATGGGATCAGATCATGTTATGAACGAATGCGTATGCCACTGAGATGAGAAAAAAAAAAAATAGAAACTGCATATTTAGGAGTTTAAGTTCAGCATTTTACTTCATTCATATACTGCTTTACTTACTTAGCATTAGGCTAATAGATGAGTTTTGTGATGTAGGTGAAGAAGTGTTAGCAGGTGTGTCTCCTGATCGTGTTGAGGAATAGTGGACGTTGGAGGAGTGCATTCAGGCTTCGGCATGGTAACTGATGGGGCGGTTTAGCATGTTGTCTACAGATGTGGAGGTTTAGTGGATAATGATTTAATCGAGTATATGAAGTTTTTAGTAAATGAGATTACAGCTATTTGACTTTGTTTTCGAGAATTTCTGATTTTCATGTTTTTACTGATTTTGATCAATACAATGACTTGGAGTGTTATGAATGGATTTTTGGTAAAATGTTTTAAGTCTGTTAGATAGTCGAAGCTTTCTCGGGTTATAGACAGGTTGTTCAGTCCATTGGTAGGAATTGAATAATTTTTGTATCAGTGGATATGTGTAAAGGTTTATTGCGTTCTGTGGAAGGAAATCGTGTTGATGTCTATCGGAAGAAGGGGGTCTATCGGTAGATGTGGTGTGTCAGTCTGTCGGAAGATGAAAGTCTATCGGCAGATGCCTTAAGGAGTCACGTGAGAAGCACGTGTCGGCAAATGTAGTCTGTTCGATCGGAAGGTGTAGAGTATTAAGTCGTCGAGTAGTGATCGGCAGGTGTAGTCTGAGAGAGTTAAGGGGTTTTGTCGTTTAGCGAATCGGAAGATGTAGAGTAATCTGTTTGTCGTAGTGAATCGGAAGATGTAGTGTATGTTTTAATTCTATCGGAAGGAGTCATATTGTTGTTATCGGAAGATGTCGTGTGTTTATCTATTGAGAGATGAAATTGCGCTGACTTTATCGGCAGATGAAGTTATGTTGACTTCATCGGCAGATGAAGTGGTGTATGAAGTTCTCACGACTTCATCGGCAGATGAAGTTGTGGGTGAAGTCGTGTAGACGTCATCGGCAGAAGCCTTTGGTTTTCTACTTCTGCTTCTTCTGTTGACTTTGTCGTCGGCAGATGAATTCGACTTTTGTAATTCCTTGAGTAGTCCATCACTTAAAACCTTAATTCTTTTGACCGGACACTTGAAATATTTCCATTAATCTTTCCAACAATATTTTCACCGCTAGTTTAACCCCATTGTAGTTTTAAATAATTTTTCCGCTGCAAAGTTTTCAAATGTTTTGAACGTTTAGTAAACGTCAAATTTTGTATGTCGAATGAAGTTTTAAATTTATTTGAAATTTCTTAGTCATGGTCAAGTAATGAGTAGCGAACCGGGTTCAGATAACTCGGGGCGTTACAAAAACTCTGGTAGAAAACTTCTGTTTTGGGGAAATTCTGCAAACATATGTTAAGTTCTGTATTCTCTCTAAATTTCGAAACAATGTATAGATTCTGTGTCAATGTTTAAAAACCGCTGTATTTGACAGTTAAGTTTATATTCTAAAGTATTCTGGAATTGTTTGGGATATTTTCTGATAGTCTGTGCATGGATAGTCTCAAATTGCTGAGCTATCCATGCAGCTATTTTCCAATAATCTGTCGGTTGTAAAGCATGTTTTACAATTTCGCTCCGAATCGAGTTTCAAAGGTCTGAAACCTTTATGCCTTCTGTTTTGAGGTTTTCTGTTTGAATGTAATCGTGTCAAAAGTTGTGAATCTTGCCTACATCCACCGCTGAGTTTTCTGTGTATTTCTACTGCTAATTGTCTTTCAAAAACTACATCTACCGATAGACACTGTATATGTTTTGTCGTATTCACTTCTACCGGTGAATAGTATAGTTTACTCCTGCCTGTAATCTTTCCTCTTCTGAATGACGTCATCATCTCTTCCGAATGACGTCATCACCTCTTCCGAATGTATCTGCTGCATTCCTCTTCCGAATGACGTCATCATCTCTTCCAAATGACGTCATCACCTCTTCCGAATGCATCTGCTGCTTTCCTCTTCCGAATGATGTCATCATCTCTTCCGAATGACGTCATCACCTCTTCCGAATGACGTCATCATCTCTTCCGAATGCATCTACTGCTTCTCTTCCGAATGACGTCATCACCTCTTCCGAATGCATCTGCTGCTTTCCTCTTCCGAATGACGTCATCATCTCTTCCGAATGATGTCATCACCTCTTCCAAATGTATCTACTGCATTTCTCTTCCGAATGACGTCATCACCTCTTCCGAATGGTACTGTTCATGTTTTATCCACCGAATGGTACTGTTCATTTCTGTCTTATTATAATTTCTGCCAACATTTTTCCGCCCCAGTTTATGTACTTCTGTTTTCATCTCTTCCTGCTTTTCTTCTGTTATCCTTCTGCCATTTATCCTGCAGTTTAGTTTTTAACTGTTTCTTTTTCTCTGTTTTGATTGCAAATCCAGAAAATGTTTCCCTCCTTATTTGTGAATGATTTCAATTTGCCTCCGCTTTCTGTTTCCTGTTTTCACGACTCCGAATCTTCAAGTTCCAGAGAATGTTTTACCTTCTATTAAAGGTTAGGCTGTTTTGTTCTGTTAAAAAAAAAAATAGTCACCGTTTTCTGTTAAATGTCCCGGAGTGACGGCTCCTCCTCGGACCCCGATCGGGCTATCACAATGATTTACCCAATCACTTTAATGGTTCCATGTTCTTCGTTTTATACTTTGATTTAAAAAAATTGTGTACTCATTTTTCTTACAGGCAAGGAGATCAACCCCAAATTCGTCAAAGCCTATATTCATTTCATTTGGCCACCGAGTTTCACTTGACACTGTCGTCACCATTGTCAAAATAACTTTCAAGCTTTGTGTCCTAGAACCTATCCTCCAGGTAAACCATGACTACAAGAAGTCCAGAGGTATACTTTAAACAATTACTAGCCTTATGAATGTGAAATTATAAAATCCAATTATGAGTCTTGAGCAAATGACTTATATTTACAGTTGCTTTTCTGATACACCCCGGAGGCCGGTGACACGATCCCAAGGTAATTCGCTTAACCTTATTAATCTTTATGCTAATGACTATTCTACTTTTGTAGGTGGAGGCCCAATGGATTACTCGGAATAGAATGCTTATGAAGAGATGTTTAAAGACTTAGCATGGGAGCCCAAAGCCTATGACACGGATCAACCCAAGCACTAACTCATTTGGGAGACCTAATGAGAAGCACATAAAATCAAAGGGGAATTTGTCTTCCCGGGGATCCAAGATGTAACTCTCTATTTTATTGCTTTAATTTTGGCAAACCATTAGCCTTGTACTTTGGCAAACTTTGCTAGTTTTTTTTTACTGTTTTAGCATGCATTAGTGTAACATCCGCTTTTTATTTACCTTAAAATTCATATAAAAGTTTTTCGACTTTATTCATTTCCTCGAGCGACATTGTTTATATATTAAACCTTTGTAGCGGAAGACTATCATGCGTGAAAGACTCGTTATAAAGTAAAATTAATCAAAATCTCAAGTTTGACACAATAAAAAGAACCCCTGTCGACCCCAAAGCTTTCGGTCAACACCTTGCAACAGCAGTCGACACCTTGTCTGGTAGTGGTCGATCCTTACTAATAGGGTAGACACCTCATTTGTCTCTGATTTTTGGTTGTACTGAAATCAGTTGACACCTTATAACAGCGGTCGATACCTTGTCTAGTAGGGGTCTACCCCTGCAGGCGCAGGTCTACCCTTTGTCTGGTAGTGGTCAACCCCTGCAAGCACAGGTCGACACTTCAAAAGCAAATTTCCATTTTTCTACACATTCAACACCTCCAATCTCCTCCATACTTAACCAACTCCACATATTCAATATCAATTCACTCACTTTCCCCCTTAAGCATCAAATTCACCTTTTCTTTATGAAAACGGGCAGCATAACCATACTTAGTTCTAACCAGAATTTACCTAATCGACCACCATCCATAAATTTCATTATCATATAACCATTTAACATCATTCCAAATACCTTACAAGTTTCTAATTAAGTCCTATTCGTTTATCATGTCCCAAAATGTCTATACATATCCCAAAATACCTACACTTCACCCACGGGTCAATCATGCTCCAACAGTCCCAAGCGCACCACCAGAGTCATCGTCCGCCAACCGCGTCACTCGTCAGATCGAGGTACAAAATCCTCACCTTGATATCCTATGTCACCTACACCACAGAGACATTTGTGAGCTAAAGCTCAGCAAGTCATCGTAAATGTAAATGCATGATGTGCATATGCAATTCATAAACATTCATTCATTTCGTTACATAGCAGGATGTCACCAGGGTTTACTTTCACCAGATAGAGGCGGCACATCCTGTGGTTGGACAGCCCTCTCCATTTACCGGGGAGAAACCATGCTCCTCCTCTCATGTCAACCATGTCTAAACACTAACCCGATATGACCGGAATTACATACATTCATATCTTTTCATTAGTTATTTTTTTTTCGTAAAACGTGTGCATAAACTCATTTTAATGCCATTTTGAAAAGACGTGATGCATGGACATTTCATATTGTATAACATATAGAAAGCGTAAAAAATAATCAATAGAGACATAGAAGACATTCTATAACTTAAACAACCTAACTACCCGTCCAACTTTGCTATAAAACTATTTAAAACACCAAAATCCTCAATAACATCTAATTCTTGTTGTGTAGGCCAAATCGGCCAAGCAAATCACAAAAATTTACCTTGGGTCCCTTGCGATTTAGCTTGAAAGTCCTTAGCTTTGCTTTTACCAATCACAAATAACCTAACAATAAATCAAAATTAAACACTTAACACACACAAGTAAATTTTTGGATTTTTCACTCTTAAATTTTTCGTCCAACTTCTAACGTTCATTACCTTCTCGATATAACTCGGAATTGAGTGATTCTTAGTCCTATTGACTCCTCTAAAAGTCCTCTTTCTAATGGTGCAAATCATTCAACAAGTAAAATTCAGAATATAGAGCAGAATTCCAAAAACTCGAGCTGCTCTGTTTTTGACACTTTCAAAAAAATCGATTTCTCCCTTTTTGTAAACTAATGCACCAATTGTTCATATAATCTAATATTAATCCTTAAAGTGTCATTTAAACGTATTCAACTCAGCAAACAGCGCATTTTGCAGTGAGAATTTGTAGGTTTTTGGAGAAATCGCATTCCACTAAAACCTCAACAAACCCTAGTTTATCACTCATAACCACCAAAATTGAGTAACATTAAACCCAAAAGCTCAAACTCACCTTTAATCTTCACCAAATCAGAGCTAGGGCGTGGGAGTTCTGGCGGGAAATGGGAGAATGCAGAGGGGAATCGTGGGAAGAAGAAGGGTTTAAACCCTTTTTAAAAATTAACTTTTAACTTGATCAAATTACCATTTTCTCCTCACCTTTTTCTCATGTAGTTTGGTCACACTACATGTAGTTTGCACTCTTCATTTTCTTCTTCCACTCTCACGTGAATTGCTCGTCATTGCGCCAAAATTTTTACTTTTAAATTTTTGACTTTTCAACTTTAAATCAATTGTCCATTTTTGTTCTTCATTTTTCTCTTTTACTTTCCTTTCCTTTTTCTTCCAAATCAATAAACTTCTTCTTATTGAAACTATAACTTTAAATATCTTTTACTAATTTTCATTTCTTCCTTTATTATTTTCGTCAATCGTTTAAAGTAATTCCTCATATATTTACTAGGACAAAATGTATAAAGTTTTCGTATGTTACATTTCACCCTCCTTAAATAAAATTTTGTCACCAAAATTTAATTAACCAAAAAGTTTAGGATATCTATTCATCATATGCTGTTGTCTTTCCACGTGGCTTCTTCCAAACTATGATTCTGCCATAAAACATTCACTGGTGAGATTTCCTTGTTGCGTAGTACTTTGATCGAAGATTCTAGGATTTGTATCGATTCCTCTTCTTATGTCAGCGTAGGTTGAATTTCAATCTCTATCGTCTCTATGATATGAGATGGTTCACGTATAAATTTTCTGAGCATGGATACATGAAATATGTTGTGAATGCTTCCCATCGATGTCGGAAGTTGTAAACTATACGCCGTTTTTCCAATCCTCTTTACAATAGGGAAGGGCCCCACATAACGAGGACTAAGCTTGCCTTTTCTCTCGAATCTCATAACTCCTTTGAATGGAGAAATCCTCAGATATACCTCGTCACCCTCGTTGAATTCCAATTCCCTTCTTCTATTATCAGCATAGCTCTTCTGTCAACTTTGAGCTATCTCAATCCGTTGTCTGATAATAGTAATCTTCTCTGCAGTTTGATGTAGAATATCGAGTCTAATTAGGGTAGCTTCACTAACTTCGTCCCAATACAGAGGTGATCTGCATTTCTGTCTATATAGTGCTTCATACGGAGCCATACCGATTGTAGTCTGAAAACTATTGTTGTAGGACAACTCGATCAGTGGTAAATATTTACTCCATGAACCTTGAAATTCCAACACAGGCTCTAAGCATATCCTCAAGAATTTGATTCGTTCTTTCAGTCTGTCCATCAGTCTGAGGATTAAAAGCTGTGCTAAAATTTAGTTTAGTTCCCATAACTTTATACAGACTTCTCCAAAACTTAGAATTGAACCTCGGAACTCTATCAGAAACAATCGAAACAGAAACCTGTGTAGTCTGACAATCTCCTGAACATAAAGCTCTGCAAGCTGATCCATGGAATATGTCATTTTAACTGGTAGAAAATGGGCAGACTTCGTTAAACGATCCACTATAACCCAGATTCCATCGTGTCCTTTGGTAGTCCTGGGTAGTCCAGCAATGAAGTCCATCAAAATCTGCTCCCCTTTCCACTAAGGAATTGATAGGGGTTGTAAAGTTCCTGCTTGCCTTTGGTGTTCTGCTTTGACCTGTTGACAGATTAAACAGGTTTCCACATATTAGCAACTTCTCTTTTCATGTTAGGCCACTAGAAGTGTTGTTTCAAGTCTCTATACATCTTTGTACTCCCTGGATGTACAGAGAACATCGATGAGTGCGCTTTCGACAATATCTCAATCTTTAATTCTTTATCATCGGACACGGATCATCTGTTTCTAAATTTCAAAGTGCCATCGTCTGACTAGTTGAAATCAGTCGAACCATCAGATGTCATGCTCAATCTAAGGCTTTCACACTCAAGATCTTTCTGCTGAGCTTCTCGAATTTTGTCCAGAACTGTTGGCTTTAGTGAGATGACATTAAGCATAACCGATAATTCTGAAACAATTTCTATGTTAAACTTGGAAATTTCCGATTTTAGCATTACTGACATAACCGAAATTGAAGATTGGCTCGTCGCGGGTATTCTGCTTAAGGCATCAGCCACTTTTTTCACTTTTCCTGGGTGGTATTTGATCTCAAAGTCGTAATCCTTGATGAACTCTAACCACCTCCTTTGCCACATGTTCAACCCCTTTTGCGTAAATAAGTATTTCAGACTCTTATGATCTGAAAATACCTCGCACTGTTGTCCATATAAATAATGTCTCCATATTTTCAATGCAAAGACGACTGCTGCTAGCTCCAGATCGTGAGTCGGGTAATTCTGTTCATACATCTTTAATTGTCGAGAAGCATACGCAATAACCCTTCCTTTTTGCATTAACATGCATCCTAATCCGATGTTAAATGCATCACAGTATATACTAAACTTGTCGCCTTCAACTGGCAGTGTCAATACCGGTGTTGTAGTCAATTTCTGTTTCAACTGTTGGATACTTTCCTCGCAGTCGGTTGACCAAGCAAACTTCACATTCTTCCTTGTCAAACGCGATAAAGGAAATGCAATTTTCAAAAATTCTTCTATGAACTTCCGATAATACCCAGCCAATCCTAGAAATCCACGTATTTCTCGTATATTTTTAGGCTGTGGCCAATCTCTAACAGCTTGGATCTTTGATGGATCAACAAAAACTCCTTTTTGAGAGATTATATGACCAAGAAAATTGATCATGTCCAACCAAAATTCACATTTGGAAAACTTTGGATACAACTGATGTTACTTTAGAATTGACAAAACAATCCTCAATTGCTCCTCATGCTCCTCCTTCGTTCTTGAATAGACCAAGATATCAGCAATGAAGACGGCGACAAACTTGTCTAAATACTCATTGAACACCCGATTCATTAGGTCAATGAAGGCTGTAGGGGCATTTGTAAGTCCAAAAGACATTACTACAAACTCGTAATGCCAATACCTCGTACGAAATGCAGTCTTCAGAATATCTTCTCTTCTGACTCTCAATTGATTATAGCCTAAGCGTAAGTCAATCCTTGAAAAGATTCAGTCACCTTGTAATTGATCAAACAAGTCATCTATCAGAGGCAATGGATACTTGTTCTTTATAGTAAGCTTATTCAAATGAACTGGCGATCCGCAATGAGAAAAACTAAATCGAATGAACCCTTTGTCCACCAATTCTTCTAACTGAGATTTCAATTATTTCAATTTAGTAGGTGCCAATCTATACGGATTCTTCGACACAGGTTCAGATCCTGGGTATACATCAATAACAAATTCTATATCTTAGTCTAGAGGTAATCCTGAAAGATCATCGAGAAAAATCTTTAAAAATTCTCTAACAATTGGGATATCCATTGGCGTCACCTCACTCACTAATCGAGCATCTATTACTCTGGCCAAATAAATTGATTATTCATCTTTAAACCTCTCCCGGACCATCATCGAATAGGAGACAGAAAGCCCACTCCTTCTATTCATCACCTGAAAAGTGAACTTTTCCTTATTTAGAGGCTGGAAAGATACTACCCCAGATCTACAATTGTAATACCCGGTTTTACGGGATATTATTATTATATTATTTGATGGAATTTTTGTAAATATGTCAAATCAAGTCCGTTTTACAAAAAAAATGTCATTACGATTCTAACTATTAATAGGAATTTTAAAGAAATTATGAGAATTTTCAGAGTTTAGACGCTATATTCCGAGTAAATATGCTTCTCGTAATGTAAAAGGCGTTTGGTAAAAAATAGTAAACGATGTCCGAATTGCAAACAGACAGTTTTAATAAATCTCAAATAATAAGTTCGACTTATTGGCGAAATAAGGAGATTTGGTGAAACCGAATAGTTA
The DNA here is from genome assembly GCA_022432975.1 of Begonia masoniana. Lineage (NCBI taxonomy): Eukaryota > Viridiplantae > Streptophyta > Magnoliopsida > Cucurbitales > Begoniaceae > Begonia > Begonia masoniana. The sequence continues at coordinate 36,059,043 of CM039514.1, forward strand.
GTCAATTAACGTAACGAATGACGAAACAAATAGAAAAATAAGTGGAAGGGCAAAATCATCATTTTTGCATTTAATTTTTATTTAAGGCAAGAAAATGCCTTAACGATTTTCATTCTGAAAATCGATTTCCAGAAAGCACTCTCTCTCTCTCTCTCTCAGCTTCTCCTCTCTGCCCGCGACGGTTCCTCCATTTCCGGCGACGATTCGTCCTCCAATCATTCCGTTTTCTTCGTGCTTTCTCCTCCAATCGACGCTCTAGGTATGATTCTATAGTTTTAGAGCGTTAAATCTCGAGTTTCGTAGAGTTATACGTTTAGGTTTTCGTTAAAAATGCGATTTAGGGTCCAAAATTAATAGGTTTATTGTGATTAACGATATAAAGGACGTATTGAACGTTATTGAACGAAGTTAGAGCGAATTGTGAGAAATGTTAAAATTCGAGAATTTTCAGGTTTTTAGGAAAACTCGTTAATTGTGATTTTAAACTATCGAGCGTTAATCGTTGTTTAAATGCTTCGATTAGTTAAGTTAAAGCTTTAGAAAATTCCTTAGTTAAGGTTTTGTTGAATTTGGACGTTTAGAAGTTTAAATTCGTTTTAACGATAAACGTTCTAAATTTCTTAGGTGAACAACGCTCGTGGACGGAGCTTGAGCTGCTTTGGACACGAGGTAAGTTCTCGTGATCTTTTCTGGCCGATAGGCCTACAACGTACATCAAAGTCGTTTCGAGGAGTTTGGAGACGCACTAGTTTATATTACTTTGGTTGGGTAGTTAGGTTTAATTGTTTTGTAGATTATGCTTTACAGTTTTGATGGTACATGTTATTGCTTGTTTACTTTATGATATAGAACTGTTCACGCATCACGTGTTTTAAAGAAAAGCATGAAAATGAATTTCTGCACGATGTTTTAAAGATAATGCAAAGAATAAAATGGGCCGAAAGGCATACAGGCCGAAAGGCATACAGTTTATAGGTCATGCAAGATGGGGCTCAGGCACGGCTGTACGTGTTGTAAGCGTGTACCCCCCTCTTCTAGCTGGAAAGAGTAGTCCGACCGTTGGATGTGCTCTCTCCGGTTAGGAGGCTGAGATCTCGGTGGCACCCACAGAGTAAAGTAAAGAAAACGCTGCATGATTTCTGAACTCATACGCATAGCATGCATTTACATTTACGAGAGCTTGCTGAGATTTTTATCTCATAGATGTCTATATGGTGTAGGTGATTACGATGAAGCAGGTGAGGATGAGATTCCTCCTCCTGAGGCATGGTTTCAGTTGACGAATGATGGTTAAGGGTGCAATATTAAATTACTCAACGTACGACAAAGAATTCTATGCCATCATACGTGCCCTTAAGCAGTGTTAAAACTATTTTTTATCTAAAGAATTTATTATACATACTGATAATCAAGCGCTTAAGCACCAGGCTAAGCTCAACAAAAGACATTGTAACACCCGGTTTTACAGGGTTTTTGTAACGCCCGACATTTCGGCCAGGTGATTTTCTGACCATTCTCATTGTTACCCTTTATTTAACCTTTATGATTAAATTTAATGTTGAGGCAAATTCATTACAAGTTGAGTAAAACTAGGTTGAGTGGCAATTTTGTAATAAAGACTGAAGGATTAGGTATAAATAGAAAATGGAAACCTTAAATCTCATTTAAACCTCACTGCAGCCGACATTTCCTCTCGGCGACTCCCTTCTTCTCTGGAGCCTTCTTCCTCCCCAGCAACTGGTTTTTCAGCCTCCACTCCGATAACCCGCATTCTAGGTAAGATTTTGACAATGTAGATGCCGGGTAGTCATTTAGAACTCTGTTTTCAGTTGAACTTGTACTTTCGGGCTCTTCAATGGCTGAGTCAGTTGGTTATCGTTCTTTATCTTCATTTGGTAATGTCACCCTTAAATCGATTCTGGACCTTTTATATAACCGACCCCGTTTAATCGATAGCTATATCTAGCTGTTTCGGTTTTGGATTTCAGACTGCACAGAGAACCTTAGCTGTTAGATTCTAGGATGACTTTCGATTAGAACTTTTAGGACTTTATTTTAACTACTGTAATGTGAAATGTGTTAGGTGAAGAAGTTGAAGAGAAGGTGATTCAAGTTGCTAAGGAATCCAGGTAAGTGAATGTATTAAGTTTCCGGCCAATAGGGCCCTACATCAAAGGATTAAGTTAGATTTAGTGAACATTGTCTGCTATATGTTTGATGAAATGTCGATGGATATGGTTCTGTTATTCTCATGTACTCCCCTGTCTTAGTTCGATGATTAAGTGCATTTATGTTATGCATCATGTTTTACTTCTCAAGCATATGAAAATGTTTTGAAATATGTTTTCTCATGAATAAGGTAAGAAGATAAAACTTATGCAACGTGGTTAAGTGAGGGTTGGGGGTGGTTCGGCGTATGTCACAGTCCGCAGTAGGACATATGAATACGACCCGCAGTAGGGACCATGATCAAACTCACTGTCGAACCCCCTTTACCGGCACAAATCCTCCCTTAAACCACATAATGTAATGAAGAATATGAATGATGAAAGGAATGATGAATATGAGCATGTCTACGAATGATGATTATGAACAATGAATACGAGATACGATTATGAATGATGATTAAGATAAGTACATGAAAAGAAAAGACTTATGAGCATGTTTTTCTCCAAGTTATGCATTCATGAACTCATAATAGTTTGCATTCCTTACTAAGCCTTAGGCTTACAGTTACACCTTATGATGTAGGTGAAGAAATATCAAGTGAGGAATTCAAAGTTGATGAAAATGTCTAAGCTCGGTTGCTGGAGGTGATCAGTGTGAAATCTGTGGCTGGATGGCGAATGAGGAATTCTGGTTAAAGCTCGTATAAGTTTTAATGAAGTTTTTAAGAAGCCAAGTCAAGTAGGTTCGGATTATTTAACAATTTGGGATTTTAGAAACTGCCTGTCTTAATTTCAGAGTCCGAAGATATAGCTATAGTTATCAAATGAACTATTTTAATTAAGTCTTCCGCTGTGTGAGTTTGAATGAGTTCATGATTTATTCTGATGAGTTTTGGCCATTAAGATTTAAGTTATGAGGTTTACATTTATCTAGATAGAAGTCTAAAAAAAAAAGGGGGATGTCTGATGCCGAGGGATGATGGAGGAAATGAGTCTGTCTTCCGGAGGACGTCATCGGAAGAGGAAAAGTATTTGTCTTCCGGCTGACGTCATCGGCAGGAGGGTTGTGATGGGAGTCGGGTAAGTTTGACTTCCGGAGGACGTCATCGGAAGAGGAAAAGTATTTGTCTTCCGGCTGACGTCATCGGCAGGAGAGTTGTGATGGGAGTCGGGTAAGTTTGACTTCCGGGGGACGTCATCGGAAGAGGAAGAGAAGAGTATTTGTCTTCCGGCTGACGTCACCGGCAGATAAGGGGTATTTGCCATCGGCAGATGAGAGCCTCGCTTATGGTTCTCTCATCGGCAGACATGGGACGTATCATCGGCAGATGGTGAGTTAATCTGTCGGAAGATGTAGTTGTCTTAAGCCATCGGCAGATGACGACAATGTCTGTTATCTGGCGATCGGTATGAGTAGTGAGTTAAGTTACCGGAAGATGTGATGCCATGTCATCGGCAGATATAGAGTATTTGCCATCGGCAGATGAGAGCATCGTCTATTGTTCTCTCATCGGCAGATGTAGGTGGCTTCCGTTGTATAATTGAACGGTGTTTTAATTGGTCACACGAGTTGCACGTGACTGTCGGCAGATGCAAATATGTGTGCCTGCCGATAGATGTTTAATGAATCATGTGAGATGCACGTGCTGACCGGTAGAACAACTAGATGTTTGTCGTTTAGCGATCGGCAGGAGTGAAAGCTAAACGCGGTTATTCAGCGAATTTAAGTTAAGATGAGATATGATATAAGTCTGAGAAAAAAAAAAGTATACTACGATTACAGAGGTATAAAAGTACGGATAAGTTTAAAGGAAAGTCATGACACGTGACGATCCTCCTCGGGTCGTTACAGTTTTGTAATTCCACAATATAATGGCATTTTTGTAAATATTGTGAAACTATTCTGTATAACGAGCGGAGAGTCTTGTTGAAGAAACAAAACTAAGTTCAACTAAATAAGCAATTAGATGGAGCGGCAAATTAGGAAGTAAAAATGGGGTAGTTGGGAGCACCAAGTGAGAGTGTGACAAGTGTCAAAACTTGTGGGAGAAGCTTGGCAAAGGCAACACATTCCTTTTCCCTCCCTTACGAGAAACCACATGCACTTTCACTCCTTCTCTCCTTTAACTTTCACATTCACGAAATTCCTTCAGAGAGAACTTCTCTGGCGATTTCCCTTCTGCCTTTCCAACTCCTCCTTCACACCGACAACTTGCTTCCCTCAAGTGATCGGTTCTTCATGTTTTATTCTCCATGCGGCACTCTAGGTAAGATACTATGGATTTGAGACGTTAAACCTCAGTTCTGAGAGATTATAGCTTCGGGTTTCAGATTAGGGTTTCGAATGAAATTGAAGATTTATGTTAAAAAAATCGATAGAGACACAGTGTTTATGATTTTTTGGAGATGATTAGGTTGAAAGGATAGATATATGTAGATTTTTGTTAAGCTCGGTTGTGAGGTTTCTGAAAATACAACTAATGGAGGTTTAGAAAATGTTGAGCACGGATTGCTCAATGAAATGTCCGAATGAAGTAGATTAAAGTGTTAGGGAAATTCTTTTGTCTAAGAATTTCATTAAGTTTGGGAAACTCAATTTCATAAGGCTCGGTTTTGATAAAAGTACTATGAATTGACTCCGGAAACCAAGGTTCAAGGATAGAGCTCGGTGTGCTAAGGACTTGAGGTAAGTTCTCGTGACTTACTGTGGTCGATTAGCCTACACCATATGTCAAGTTTTGTCTCTCGAGGATTGTTGGTGATTATTGGTGCCTTGTTAGTTTAATTGATTAGGTTTGATTGTTTTATAGGTTAACTGTTGTAAGGTTTTTATGGTATACTCGTCATGTATGTTTTACTGTACGTTGAATTGCTCATGCATCACGATTTTAAAATGACATGAAAATGAATATATGAATGGATTTTATGAAAAGAAAACTCACATAAAGGCAAGTAAAGTATCACAGTAAACAACCATGGCATGGGGTTATCTGGGATGAGGTTCAGACCTAGCGTTCCGTGGTGAGCGGGTTTTCCTCCCTTCAGATGGTGTGGGCTTTCTAACCTCTTGACGTGCCCTATCCATCTATCGAGCATTTTCGATAACCATAGACTGACACGTGCTGATAAATGAAATGATATGGACGACTTTTATAAAAACTGCATATACATGTTCATGCATAGCATTTACGTAGAACTTGCTGAGATTTTTTATCTCATAGGTGTCTTTATGGTGTAGGTGATTTAGAGCAAGGTGAGGATGACTTTCCTCCATCTGACGAGCCTGCAGCTTGATGGAGAATGCTCGTGGGATTTTTATCTCATAGGTGTCTTTATGGTGTAGGTGATTTAGAGCAAGGTGAGGATGACTTTCCTCCATCTGACGAGCCTGCAGCTTGATGGAGAATGCTCGTGGGAGTGTGCTGGCGTAGTCGATGCTTACTTGATCTGTGGGAGCATAGGTTATGTATTTTGAGGATTTTGGTGATTGAAACGGGCTGATGGGCGTTATTATGGATTGAAATGTATAGAACTCTTTTTAGGATGCTTCGTGTCTGGATAATGTAAATATTGACGTTGATTAAATGGCAATTGATTTTGATGTTTTAGTGTTTCTAGAAGTTTTGGGTGAACAGGTGTAGGTACAGGGGAAATGCATGGTTTAAAGTCGGGAATTTATAAGAGAAAGTCATCGTCCAAAGTCTGTGGACGATAAGGTTCAGTTAGGTATTTTATAAGAGAAATTCATCATCCAAAGTTTCTGGACGATAAGGTTCAGTTAGGTATTTTATAAGAGAAAGTCATCGTCCAAAGTCTGTGGACGATAAGGTTCAGTTAGGTATTTTATAAGAGAAAGTCATCGTCCAAAGTCTGTGGACGATAAGGTTCAGTTAGGTATTTTATAAGAGAAAGTCATCGTCCAAAGTCTGTGGACGATAAGGTTCAGTTAAGTATTTTATAAGAGAAAGTCATCGTCCAAAGTCTGTGGACGATAAGGTTCAGTTAGGTATTTTATAAGAGAAAGTCATCGTCCAAAGTCTGTGGACGATAAGGTTCAGTTAGGTATTTTATAAGAGAAAGTCATCGTCCAAAGTCTGTGGACGATAAGGTTCAGTTAGGTATTTTATAAGAGAAAGTCATCGTCCAAAGTCTGTGGACGATAAGGTTCAGTTAGGTATTTTATAAGAGAAAGTCATCGTCCAAAGTCTGTGGACGATAAGGTTCAGTTAGGTATTTTATAAGAGAAAGTCATCGTCCAAAGTCTGTGGACGATAAGGTTCAGTTAGGTATTTTATAAGAGAAAGTCATCGTCCAAAGTCTGTGGACGATAAGGTTCAGTTAGGTATTTTATAAGAGAAAGTCATCGTCCAAAGTCTGTGGACGATAAGGTTCAGTTAGGTATTTTATAAGAGAAAGTCATCGTCCAAAGTCTGTGGACGATAAGGTTCAGTTAGGTATTTTATAAGAGAAAGTCATCGTCCAAAGTCTGTGGACGATAAGGTTCAGTTAGGTATTTTATAAGAGAAAGTCATCGTCCAAAGTCTGTGGACGATAAGGTTCAGTTAGGTATTTTATAAGAGAAAGTCATCGTCCAAAGTCTGTGGACGATAAGGTTCAGTTAGGTATTTTATAAGAGAAAGTCATCGTCCAAAGTCTGTGGACGATAAGGTTCAGTTAGGTATTTTATAAGAGAAAGTCATCGTCCAAAGTCTGTGGACGATAAGGTTCAGTTAGGTATTTTATAAGAGAAAGTCATCGTCCAAAGTCTGTGGACGATAAGGTTCAGTTAGGTATTTTATAAGAGAAAGTCATCGTCCAAAGTCTGTGGACGATAAGGTTCAGTTAGGTATTTTATAAGAGAAAGTCATCGTCCAAAGTCTGTGGACGATAAGGTTCAGTTAGGTATTTTATAAGAGAAAGTCATCGTCCAAAGTCTGTGGACGATAAGGTTCAGTTAGGTATTTTATAAGAGAAAGTCATCGTCCAAAGTCTGTGGACGATAAGGTTCAGTTAGGTATTTTATAAGAGAAAGTCATCGTCCAAAGTCTGTGGACGATAAGGTTCAGTTAGGTATTTTATAAGAGAAAGTCATCGTCCAAAGTCTGTGGACGATAAGGTTCAGATAAGTATCTTATAAGAGAAAGTCATCGTCCAAAGTCTGTGAATGATAAGGTTCAGTTAAGTATTTTATAAGAGAAAGTCATCGTCCAAAGTTTGTGGACGATGTAGCCCATGGACAATGAAGTCACGTGGTCCGTGGACGAAAAGTCTAAGTAGGACGTTAAAGTTAAGTAAGTCTATGAACGTTGAAGTTAAGTAAGTTTGTGGACGATGTAGCCCGTGGACAATGAAGTCACGTGGATTGGGGACGATAAAGTCACATGGTCCGTGGACGAAAAGTCTAAGTAAGTCTGTGGACAATAATCCGTGGACGAATGAGATGAAACCCGAGAGGAATTTATCTCACGTCTGCCTTATAGTCGTCGACTGATTTCTTTACAGAAGCCACGTCGACCACTACTGTACCTTTCGTCTACACCCGAGAGAAGTTAAGTGTTAATTATCCCGACCACTGTTCAAATTTATGAAACCCGAGAGGATTTAAATGTTAAGCTAGGTTATAGACGTCGACTGAAACCCTGTTATACTAAAGTCTAATTTAATGTGAGATGTCCATGTGTGAATTGTTTTTAGATTATAACTCAAAAAAAGAAAAGTTCAAATTTTACGAGATTTTTATAAATAGTACAAGGGTAAATTTACGGGGTGTTACAGTTATGGTATTAGAGCTCCCGGGTTTTAAAAACGGTTATGTAGACTGCTCGACTACGCAAGCAACTACACGGACATTATTCTTCAACTGTAAGTACGTTTTTAAGGTTTAATTGTTATTGTTTCTTAGAGTTATTGTCTTTAACCTTTATAGGTGTATAAAATGGTATGAAGAGGAAATGACCGAGATGAGAGAAATGACATGATAGACCAAATGAGAGAGTTTATAGTCCAACAATCCCAACACTTAGAATGGCAAGCTCAACATGTGGAAAGACAATCTCAACAGCTTGACACTCTGATTAACCGTGAGGGTAATAGAACCCAGGAGGTGGCAGCTCCCAGTAATCGAGGAATGGAGAGGTTTCAAAAGCTACAACCCCCGGTATACAATGGACAATCTTCGGATCCCTCTTTAGCCGAGGAGTAGATTCATACTATGGAGTACATGTTGGCATATGTGAATATAGAGGATGAAGAGAAAGTTGCATTGGTCACCTATCATTTGGCATTAGATGCTCAGTTTTGTTGGGATTCCATCAAGGCAACCACGAACGTGACAATAATGAGTTGGGAATGATTCAAGATGGTGTTTTATGATAAATATTTCAGCAATAAGATACGGGAGGCAAAAATGGTGGCGTTCATACAATTGTGACATGCTGGTTCAATTGCTGAATACGTTAGAAAATTTGAGGGCCTATCCCATTTTGCACCACGACAGGTCAGTGATAATGAAGACAAAGTGTGCCGATTTATGCAAGGGCTAAATCAGGATATCTGAAGAAGTGTCATCATATCAGGGGTGCGGAATGCGCCCTATGCTGAGATTGTAGCAAGAACGCTCGAGATTGAGGCTGTCGAGCAAACTTATGTTAAACCGAGGGAGCCAGCTAGGGGATTCTTTTGGGAAATCCAGCCTCGACCTCAGAATAGGGGCTGGCAACCGAGGGGACAGTCACAGCAACAACAGAGAGGTACTAAGAGACCTTATGATGGCAAGGGAGAACAAGGTAAGGGAAAGCAAGTTCAGGAGGATGCTCCGAGGCCATTATGCCCTAAGTGCCAGAAACCCCATTTTGGCGCTTGTAGATTTGGCATGGACAAGTGTTATATAGATGAGGGGAGCTAGGCCATTTTGCTCAGAATTTTCCAAGGGTGGCTACCGACCAAAGAAAAGTGACCCCCTGAATTTTTACTTTCATCGAACCTGGCGATGTGGATGATGAGGCCCAGCCCTCCGTTACAGCAGGTACGATTTTGATCACGGGAGTAGTCGTATTTTCATTGATAGACATGGGTGCTACTGTAATATCCCGCTTTACGGGATATTATTATTTTAATATATGTGGTATTTTTAGTAATTATGTCAAATCAAGTTGGTTTCGCAAACGGAAAGCTTTATTACGATCCTAACGATTAATAGGAATTTTATGAATATTACGAGAATTTTCGGAATAGTGAAGCTATATTTCGAGTAATTATGTTTCTCGTAATGTAAAGGATATTTTATTAAAAATAGTAAACGAGGTCCGTTTTGCGAACGGACAGTTTTAATAAAACCCTGGTGGTGAATATGAGTTATTGGCAAAGTAAGGAAATTTAGAGAATCCGAATCGTTGGACGATTAACGAAACGATGGACGAAACAAATAGAATTAAGTGAGAAGGGCAAAATGGTAATTTGCAAAATCAATTTATTTAAACAACCAAAACTCTTTTCTTTCTCATTCTTTTCCTTCTTCTGTTTCACGCCAATCGCCAGAGGCGATTCTTCTTTCCTCCCTCACGGCCACCGACGCCAAATCTCCGTTTCTCCTCCGATCTGGATTCCGTTCGATCCGTGCTCTTCACGGTTTCTCCTCCTCTCGCAACCCTAGGTATGAAGCTTCAATCTTAGAGCATTTAGTTAGGTTTTTACGAAGTTTATCGGTTAGGGTTCCGTTTAGGTTTTCGTTAAAAATGCGAATTAGGGCTCGTAATTAATAGGTTAGCCGTGATTAAGTATATATTGAACGTATTGGACGTTATTGGACGAAGAAAAATCAATTTGTGAAAAAGTATAAATTTGGGAATTTACGGGTTTTTAGAAATAACTCGTAATTGGAATTTCGAATTATCGAGCGTAAAGTCGTCGTTAATTACTTCGATTAATTAAGTTGGAACTTTAAGAATTTGCCTTAGTTAAGGTTTTGTTGAAATTGGACGTCTAGAAGTTTAAACCGTTTTAACAGAAAATGTTGTGTTTTGCCTCAGACAATCAACGCTCGTGGACGGAGCTCAACGTGCTACGGACGTCAGGTAAGTCTCTCGTGACTTGTTTGGCCGATTGGCCTACACCATGAGATTTCGTTAATCAAGGAATTGGAGAATTGTTTGTTAAATTTCTTTGGTGGGGTAGTTAGGTTAATCGTTTTATAGGTCGTTTGTTTGTTGTCTTGATGGTACATATGTTGTTTGTTTATACTCTGCTTATGTTATAGTATTGCACATGTTCACGCATCATGGTTTCTGAAAGGCATGAAAAAGGAATTTGTATGCATGTTTTCATGAAAAGGAAAATGTTAATGAAAAGGTATGAATGTATGTAATCTGGTCAAGGAGGTGGCGGTGGTTCAGACATGGCTGCTTGGGGAGCATGTTTTCCCCCCGGTTAGATACGAGGGGCTATCCAACCGTAGTATGTGCCGCTCCTATCTAGCGAGAGTGAGGCCACGGTGACTGTAACGACCCCGTTTCCCAGCAAGATATTGTCCGCTCTAGGGATTGGGCCGCAGCCCAATATCCTCCCCTCACGGCTTTGTTTGGCGAGAGCACTTCCCGGAAGGTCACCCAACCTGGAATTACTCTCGCCGAAGCCCTCTTAACTTCGGAGTTCTTATGGGATCCGTTGTCAATTGAGCTCCAAAACGCGTCTTGCTATGTTGGGAGGGTCTCTTTTACATATGTTTCATTTCCACATACTTCCCCAAGCGCTGTGGGATTGTGACGACCCCCTCTTTACGACCTGTCACCTTCCGGCTCGCCCGCGCGGACGTACCGCCATCCGGGTTCCGGTTCGTGCAGCCATCGTACCAGTACAGATTCGGGACTTACAGATTCGGGTCATCACAATCACCCCCCCTTGGGGGCCCAACGTCCTCGTTGGCCACAATTCCGGTTGGGTACAGGCTCTGATACCATTTGTAACGACCCCGTTTCCCAGCAAGATATTGTCCGCTCTAGGGATTGGGCCGCAGCCCAATATCCTCCCCTCACGGCTTTGTTTGGCGAGAGCACTTCCCGGAAGGTCACCCAACCTGGAATTACTCTCGCCGAAGCCCTCTTAACTTCGGAGTTCTTATGGGATCCGTTGTCAATTGAGCTCCAAAACGCGTCTTGCTATGTTGGGAGGGTCTCTTTTACATATGTTTCATTTCCACATACTTCCCCAAGCGCTGTGGGATTGTGACGACCCCCTCTTTACGACCTGTCACCTTCCGGCTCGCCCGCGCGGACGTACCGCCATCCGGGTTCCGGTTCGTGCAGCCATCGTACCAGTACAGATTCGGGACTTACAGATTCGGGTCATCACAATCACCCCCCCTTGGGGGCCCAACGTCCTCGTTGGCCACAATTCCGGTTGGGTACAGGCTCTGATACCATTTGTAACGACCCCGTTTCCCAGCAAGATATTGTCCGCTCTAGGGATTGGGCCGCAGCCCAATATCCTCCCCTCACGGCTTTGTTTGGCGAGAGCACTTCCCGGAAGGTCACCCAACCTGGAATTACTCTCGCCGAAGCCCTCTTAACTTCGGAGTTCTTATGGGATCCGTTGTCAATTGAGCTCCAAAATGCGTCTTGCTATGTTGGGAGGGTCTCTTTTACATATGTTTCATTTCCACATACTTTCCCAAGCGCTGTGGGATTATGACGACCCCCTCTTTACGACCTGTCACCTTCCGGCTCGCCCGCGCAGACGTACCGCCATCCGGGTTCCGGTTCGTGCAGCCATCGTACCAGTACAGATTCGGGACTTACAGATTCGGGTCATCACAGTGACAATGAAATGAAATGAAATAAATAGCGAAAAGGTAGGAAGCATGTTTTACGAACGGCACGCATAGCATGCATTGTATTCACGTAGACTTACTGAGCCTTAAGCTCACGACTTATATTTATGGTGTAGGTGACCTCTACACAGGTGAGGATGAGATCCCTCCACCCGAGGCATGATCGGTTGAAGAATGATGGCTCGTGGGAGTGTGCTGGGCAGTCGGTGCGCGTATTGACCCGTGGGGATGTGTATGTATTTTGAGGATTATCCGGACGTTTTATGTCAATTTGTATAGAATATTTTAGGTTGTTGGGTTCTGGATAGGGGCTAGATAACATTTTGGTAATTGTATGTAAAACGTTTTGGTTTAAACTGTTTATTGAATGTTTTGAAAATGTTTTGTTTGGTTTTAGGTTTGATGTTGGTAAGCTCAATTTTTAGATATATTCACGCAGTTGGACTTCGTAAAGTCCGCTGCGAGTCAGTTGAGTTTAGGTTATAAGGGTTTGTGATAATTGTGGAAGAAATCGGAGTTATAGGTATGGAGGTCGATTTAAGGTTGTTAAAGTATAAGTATAAGTCGATTGAGTTAAAATATAAGTTGATTGGGTTTAAAGAGGAGAATGTGAAATAGAGTTGCTCTCTGGAATCGGATTCCAGAGAGATTAAAGTTTAAAGTTTTGAAGAGTTAGGCTCTCTGGAAATTCCAGAGGGCAATGTGTTTGATAAAGGTGTGAAGCGACTGGGCGCCGAGGAGGGGAAAAGAGTCGCTGCAAATGCAACGACTGATCGCTGCAATTTGCAGCGATCGTGCGCTGCATAATGCAGCGCCTGATCGCTGCAATTTGCAGCAATCGTGCGCTGCATTGTGCAGCGCACACGGCGACCGGGCGCTGCAATTTGCAGCGCACGGTCACTGCTTCATTTTGGGGGCAGAATACCGATTCTGCCCTCCCACTTTTCTGAATGGTTTTTAAATGTTTTATTAATGTTTTTAAGTTTTATTTTAAATTATAATATGTTTTGTTTTGAAGGATTTCAAGATTTAATTTCAATTCCGATTTCCGTTCCGATTTCAACTACAGTTTTAATTCCGCACAAAGTTTTATTTAAAGTATAAAAAGTAATAAGTGTAAAAAAAAATATATGTACGGGAAAATGGGTACAGTGTCTAGGTCGTGACAGCTACGAACTTGTTTATTTCCACTGCATGCGTAGTTAGACTGAAGATAGTGCCTGAGTTGGCAGAGTACGAATATCGAGTAATGCTACCTTCAGGGCAGTTTATGCAGTCATATCACATCTTCCAGGGCAACGTCCTCTGTAGATAACAATACCCTTTATGCTCGGTTGATAGTTATGAGTATAGAGCAGTATGATCTTATCTTGGGGATGGATTGGCTATCTCGCCACTTCACCACCATTAACTGTCGGTCCAGGTTGGTGATTTTTTGGCCCCCGGATAAAGAAGAGTTTGCTTATCAGGCGATGAATAGATTGAGTGGGTCGCCTACTTCCTATTCGATGAAGGTCCAATAGCAGTTTAGAGGTGAATGCTCAATTTATTTGGCCACATTGGTCGATACTCAGTTGCTCAACAGAGTAAAACCAAGTGACCTTCCAATAGTTAGAGAATTCTCTGAGATCTTCCTTAATGATCTTCCCGGTTTACCACGACCGCCGGACAGAGAGATTGAGTTTACTATTGATGTATATCCAAGTACGAGAGCAGTTTCTAAGAATCCGTACAGATTGGCACCTGCTGAATTGAAAGAGTTGAAGACTCAGCTTGAGGAGTTGTTGGATAAAGGTTCATCCGACCCAGTTTTTCTCCTTGGGGTGCGCCAGTATTATTCGTTAAGAAGCAGGACGGAACTCTCAGAATGTGTGTTGATTACAGAGAGTTGAATAAGTTAATAGTGAAGAATAAGTATCCACTGCCCAGAATAGATGATTTATTTGACCAACTGCAGGGTGCCCGAGTGTTTTCGAGGATTGATCTACGCTCGGGTTATTATCAGTTGAAGGTCTGAAGAGAAGATATTCCAAAGACGGCGTTCCGAACGAGGTATGGGCATTATGAATTTCTTGTGATGTCTTTTGGACTTACAAATGCCCCTGCAGCTTTTATGGATTTGATGAACCGTGTTTTAAAGGATTACCTGGACCAGTTTGTCATTGTTTTCATCGACGACATCTTGATCTATTAGAAGACAAAGGAGGAACATGAGGAGCATCTACACATTGTTTTGAGAATTCTAAGTCAACACCAGCTTTACCCGAAATTTTCTAAGTGTGAGTTTTGGCTAGACAAAGTCAGTTTCCTTGGCCATATTATATCCCAGGAGGGAGTTTCTGTGGATCCAAGCAAGATACAAGTTGTTAAAGAATGGCCGCAGCCTAAGAACGTGCGAGAGGTACATAGATTTCTTGGGTTGGTTGGATATTATCAGAAGTTCATTGAGGGGTTTTCAAAAATTGTTGTTCCCCTCTCGCGCTTGACCCGGAAGAATGAGAAATTTATATGGTCGGCTGCGTGCGACAAGAGTTTTATAGAGTTAAAGCAAAAATTGACTACAGCTCCAATATTGACACTGCCTGTTGAAGGTGACAAGTTCAGCATATATTGCGATGCGTCTGGAGTTGGCCTCGGATGCGTATTGATGCAAGAAGGAATGGTTATTGCGTATGCTTCTCGGCAGTTGAAGCCGTACGAGCAGAATTATCCGACGCACGACCTAGAACTAGTGGCAGTCAACTTCGCGCTGAAAATATGGAGACATTATTTATACGGGCAACAATGCGAAATATATTCAGACCACAAGAGATTAAAGTATCTGTTTACGCAGAACAAATTGAACTTGTGACAAAAAGGTGGTTATAGTTCGTCAAAGACTACGAAATTGAGATAAATACCATTCAGGAAAGGCGAATAAAGACGCAAATGATTTGAGCAGAATGCCTTCTTCGAGTCAGCCTTCACTTGCCACGATGTCGACGGTATTAAAGTCAGAAATCGAGAGGTTTGATGTAGAGATCGTGGCTGAATTATCTAGTATGCTCACAAATATTTTGCTAAGGCAGACAATCATAGACAAAATTTAAAAAGCTCAACAGAGGGACTTGGAGTACGAGAGTTATCGATTGAGCATGACCCCTGAGGACCCGTCCGATTTCAGCTTGTCAGATGATGGTGTATTGAGATTCAAGCATAGATGGTACGTGCCTAATGACGAGGAGCTGTAGAAGAAGATTTTGGCTGAGGCACACTCCTCAGCTTATTCTGTGCACCCAGGAAGCACCAAGATGTACCGAGACTTGAAACGTCACTTCTGGTGGCCAAACATGAAAAGAAAGGTCGCTAGGTATGTAGAAACTTGTTTAGTTTGCCAACAGGTCAAAGCAGAGCACCAAAGGCTGGCCAAAACCTTACAGCCACTGCCGATCCCATAGTGGAAATGGGAGCAGATTTCTATGGATTTTATTGTTGGACTTCCAAGAACGACGAAGCGGCACGATAGCATATGGGTGATAGTGGACCGTTTAACGAAGTCTGCCCACTTTCTTCCAGTTAAAGCAACATTCTCCATGGATCAACTCGCCGAGCTATATGTGCAGGAAATTGTCAGGCTACACGTGGTGCCCGTCTCATTAGTTTCAAATCGAGATCCTAGATTCACCTCGAGATTTTGGAAGAGTTTGCACAAGGCTATGGGAACTCAGTTGAACTTCAGCACAGCGTTCCATCCTCAGACCGATGGTTAGACAGAACGAATGAATCAAATTCTTGAGGATATGCTTAGAGTCTGTGTATTGGAGTTTCAAGGATCGTGGAGTAGGTACTTGCTACTGATCGAATTTTCTTATAATAACAGCTTCCAAGCTACTATCGGCATGGCTCCATATGAGGCGCTGTATGGGCAAAAATGTAGATCACCGCTATACTGGGATGAAGTTGGCGAAGCTACCATAATCGGCCCAAATATTTTGCTTAATAACGGCGGAGAAGATCGCCGTTATTAAGCAGCGTATGGAGATAGCGCAAAGCCGACAGAAAAGCTATGCTGACAATAGAAAAAGGGAGTTGGAGTTTAACGAAGGAGATGAGGTGTATTTAAAAATTTCTCCATTCAAAGGCATTATGAGGTTTGGGAGACAGGCAAACTAAACCGTGGGGCCCTTTCCTATTCTGAAGAGGATCAGGAAGATGACATATCGATTGGAGCTTCCGGCATCAATGGAGAACATCCACAACGTCTTTCATGTATCTATGCTTAAGAAGTGCGTGCGCGACCCGTCGCATGTTGGAGAAGCACGGGAGACTGAGGTGAAGCCAACACTGACTTATGTGGAAAGGCTGGTGCAAATTTTGGAATCCTCTATTAAAGTATTGCGCAATAAGGAGATCCCGCTGGTGAAAGTCCTATGGCGGAACCATTACGTGGAGGAGGCTACTTGGGAGAAACAACAGGAAATGATGTCTAAGTATCCCGAACTATTTGTATAATCAAATTTTGAGGACAAAATTTTAATTAAAGTGAATGGAATGTAACACCCGATTTTACGGGGTTTTGTAATTCCACAATATGATGGCATTTTTGTAAATATTGTGAAACTATTCTGTATAACGAGCGGAGAGTCTTGTTGAAGAAACCAAACTAAGTTCAACTAAACAAGCAATGAGATGGAGGGGCAAATTAGGAAGTAAAAAGGGGGTAGATGGGAGCACCAAGTGAGAGTGTGACAAGTGTCAAAACTTATGGGAAAAGCTTGGCAAAGGCAACACCTTCCTTTTCCCTCCCTTGCGAGAAACCACATACACTTTCACTCCTTCTCTCCTTTAACTTTCACATTCACGAAATTCCTTCAGAGAGAACTTCTCTAGCGATTTCCCTTCTGCCTTTCCAACTTCTCCTTCACACCGACAACTTGCTTCCCTCAAGTGATCGGTTCTTCACGTTTTATTCTCCATGCGGCACTCTAGGTAAGATACTATGGATTTGAGACGTTAAACCTCAGTTCTGAGAGATTATAGCTGCAGGTTTCAAATTAGGGTTTCGAATGAAATTGAAGATTTATGTTAAAAAAATCGATAGAGACACCGTGTTTATGATTTTTGGAGATGATTAGGTTGAAAGGATAGATATATGTAGATTTTATTAAGCGCGGTTGTGAGGTTTCTGAAAATACAACTAATGGAGGTTTAGAAAATGTTGAGCACAAATTGCTCGATGAAATGTCCGAATGAAGTAGATTGAAGTGTTAGGGAAATTCCTTTAGCTAAGAATTTCATTAAGTTTGGGAAACTCAATTTCATAAGGCTCGGTTTTGATAAAAGTACTATGAATTGACTCAGGAAACCAAGGTTCAAGGATAGAGCTCGGTGTTCTAAGGACTTGAGGTAAGTTCTCGTGACTTACTGTGGTTGATTGGCCTACACCATATGTCAAGTTTTGTCTCTCGAGGATTGTTGGAGCCTTGTTAGTTTAATTGATTAGGTTTGATTGTTTTATAAGTTAACTGTTGTGAGGTTATGATGGTATATTCGTCATGTATGTTTTACTGTACGTTGAATTGTTCATGCATCATGGTTTTAAAATGACATGAAAATGAATATATGCATGGATTTTATGAAAAGAAAACATAGGTAAAGGCAAGTAAAGTATCAGAGTAAACAACCATGGCATTGGGTTATCGAGGATGAGGTTAAGACTTGGCGTTCCATGGTGAGCGGGTTTTCCTCCCTTCAGATGGTGTGGGCTGTCTAACCGCTTGACGCCCTATTCATCTATCGAGTGTTTTTGATAACCATAGACTGACACATACTGATAAATGAAATGATATAGATAGCTTTCATAAAAACTGCATATACATGTTCATGCATAGCATTTACGTAGAACTTACTGAGATTTTTATTTCATAGGTGTCTTTATGGTGTAGGTGATTTAGAGCAAGGTGAGGATGACTTTCCTCCACTTTACGAGCCTGTAGCTTGATGGAGAATGCTCGTGGGAGCATGCTGGCGTAGTCGATGCTTACTTGACCCGTTGGAGCATAGGTTATGTATTTTGAGGATTTTGGGGATTAAAACGGGCTGATGGGCGTTATTATGGATTAAAATGTATAGAACTCTTTTTAGGATGCTTTGTGTTTGGATAATGTAAATATTAACGTTGATTAAATGGCAATTGATTTTGATGTTTTAGTATTTCTAGAAGTTTTGGGTGAACAGTGTGTTAGGTATTTTATAAGAGAAAGTCATCGTCCAAAGTCTGTGGACGATAAGGTTCAGTTAGGTATTTTATAAGAGAAAGTCATCGTCCAAAGTCTGTGGACGATAAGGTTCAGTTAGGTATTTTATAAGAGAAAGTCATCGTCCAAAGTCTGTGGACGATAAGGTTCAGTTAGGTATTTTATAAGAGAAAGTCATCGTCCAAAGTCTGTGGACGATAAGGTTCAGTTAGGTATTTTATAAGAGAAAGTCATCGTCCAAAGTCTGTGGACGATAAGGTTCAGTTAGGTATTTTATAAGAGAAAGTCATCGTCCAAAGTCTGTGGACGATAAGGTTCAGTTAGGTATTTTATAAGAGAAAGTCATCGTCCAAAGTCTGTGGACGATAAGGTTCAGTTAGGTATTTTATAAGAGAAAGTCATCGTCCAAAGTCTGTGGACGATAAGGTTCAGTTAGGTATTTTATAAGAGAAAGTCATCGTCCAAAGTCTGTGGACGATAAGGTTCAGTTAGGTATTTTATAAGAGAAAGTCATCGTCCAAAGTCTGTGGACGATAAGGTTCAGTTAGGTATTTTATAAGAGAAAGTCATCGTCCAAAGTCTGTGGACGATAAGGTTCAGTTAGGTATTTTATAAGAGAAAGTCATCGTCCAAAGTCTGTGGACGATAAGGTTCAGTTAGGTATTTTATAAGAGAAAGTCATCGTCCAAAGTCTGTGGACGATAAGGTTCAGTTAGGTATTTTATAAGAGAAAGTCATCGTCCAAAGTCTGTGGACGATAAGGTTCAGTTAGGTATTTTATAAGAGAAAGTCATCGTCCAAAGTCTGTGGACGATAAGGTTCAGTTAGGTATTTTATAAGAGAAAGTCATCGTCCAAAGTCTGTGGACGATAAGGTTCAGTTAGGTATTTTATAAGAGAAAGTCATCGTCCAAAGTCTGTGGACGATAAGGTTCAGTTAGGTATTTTATAAGAGAAAGTCATCGTCCAAAGTCTGTGGACGATAAGGTTCAGTTAGGTATTTTATAAGAGAAAGTCATCGTCCAAAGTCTGTGGACGATAAGGTTCAGTTAGGTATTTTATAAGAGAAAGTCATCGTCCAAAGTCTGTGGACGATAAGGTTCAGTTAGGTATTTTATAAGAGAAAGTCATCGTCCAAAGTCTGTGGACGATAAGGTTCAGTTAGGTATTTTATAAGAGAAAGTCATCGTCCAAAGTCTGTGGACGATAAGGTTCAGTTAGGTATTTTATAAGAGAAAGTCATCGTCCAAAGTCTGTGGACGATAAGGTTCAGTTAGGTATTTTATAAGAGAAAGTCATCGTCCAAAGTCTGTGGACGATAAGGTTCAGTTAGGTATTTTATAAGAGAAAGTCATCATCCAAAGTCTGTGGATGATAAGGTTCAGTTAGGTATTTTATAAGAGAAAGTCATCGTCCAAAGTCTGTGGACGATAAGGTTCAGTTAGGTATTTTATAAGAGAAAGTCATCGTCCAAAGTCTGTAGACGATAAGGTTCAGATAAGTATCTTATAAGAGAAAGTCATCGTCCAAAGTCTGTGGACGATAAGGTTCAGTTAAGTATTTTATAAGAGAAAGTCATCGTCTAAAGTTTGTGGACGATGTAGCCCGTGGACAATGAAGTCATGTGGTCCGTGGACGAAATGTCTAAGTAAGTCTATGGACGTTAAAGTTAAGTAAGTCTGTGGACGATGTAGCCCGTGGACAATGAAGTCACGTGGATTGGGGACGATAAAGTCTCGTGGTCTGTGGACGAAAAATGTAAGTAAGTCCGTTGACAATAATCCGTGGACGAATGAGACGAAACCCGAGAGGAATTTGTCTCCCGTCTGCCTTATAATCGTCGACTGATATCTTTACAGAAGCCACGTCGACCACTACTGTACCATTCCTCCACACTCGATAAAGAGGATTAGCTATCCCGACCACTGTTCAAATTGAAGAAACCCGAGAGAAGTTAAGTGTTACTTATCCCGACCACTGTTCAAATTTATGAAACCCGAGAGGAATTAAATGTTAAGCTAGGTTATGGACGTTGACTAAAGCCCTGTTATACTAAAGTCTAATTTAATGTGAGATGTCCACGTGTGAATTGTTTTTAAATGAACAGACTATAAGTCAAAAAAAGAAAAGTTCAAATTTTACGAAATTTTTCTGAATAATACAAGGGTAAATTTACGGAGTGTTACAGACATGCTAAGTGGGTTGAGTTCCTTGAAAGATTTCTGTATGTCCTCAAGTATCTGAAAGGTGAAACAAATGTTGTTGTTGATGCTCTTTCGAGAAGACACCTCCTACTAGCTGAGTTAGGAACCCGATTTTTCGGGTTCCAATGGATCAAAGACCATTACGAGTTGGATTTAGATTTTTAGAAAAGCTATAAAGAATGCCTTATAAAACCAAATGAAAAATATCACATCACAGATGGATACTTGTTCAAAGGGAGCAACTTATGTATTCCGAATATTGGGCTGAGAATCTGTTTGGTTAAAGAAGCCCACGGCGGAGGATTATCCAGTCATTTTGGAGAAGACAAAACAATGGACATGATTAAGAAACGTTTCTTCTAGCCCCATCTCATACGTGATGTTCGACATTTTATTGAATGTTGCATTATATGCAAAAGGGCAAAGAGCAAAGTCCTTCCCCAAGGACTATACCTACCCCTTCCAATCCCAATTCACCTATGGGTGGATGTTAGTTTGGATTTTATTCTTGTACTTCCCCGTACTATCAGATCTAAGGATTTGATTATGGTAGTTGTTGATAGATTCTCCAAAATGGCACATTTCATCGCATGTGCGAAGACTGATGATCCCCAAGTGGTTGTGGATCTCTTTTTTAAGGAGATAGTCTGACTTCATGGAATACCTCATACTTTAGTATCTGATCAGGACACTAAGTTCCTTATTGCATTTTGGAGAACCCCTATGGACAAAGATCGGCACTAAATTGTTATTTAGAACGTCTTTTCATCCACAAACGGACGGTAAGACTGAAGTGGTCAACCAAACCCTTGGAACTGTTTTGAGGGGTGAGATAGGAAAGAAGTTAGGCAAATGAGACACTAAACTTCCATATTTGGAATTCGCTTACAATAGGAGTGTTCATTCTTCCACTCATAGGACACTATTTGAAGGGGTATACGGTTTTAACCCCACCACTCCTCAGGACTTAATACCACTTCCTATGAAATTCCTAGCCAATCCCGTAGGAGCCGACAAAGCTAACCAAATCAAACAAATACATGAGCAAGTTAGGAGTGCGATACAAAAGAGGAATGAAGTTTTCGCTAGAAGAGCTAACAAAGGATGACGGAAGAAGATTTTTAATGTAGGTGACTTAGTATGGTTACACCTAAGAAAAGAATGATTCCCAAAAAAGAGGAAATCAAAACTCCTCCCAAGAGCCGATGGGCCTTTCAAGATATTGAAGCGCATAACAACAATGTTTACAAGTTGGAACTACCAGGAGAGTACAACATCTCGGCAACCTTTAACATTCAAGACCTCTCCCTTTATGTAGGTGCAGACGAAGAATGGGACGATGACCAACCTCCAGATTTGAGGTCAAATCTTTTCCCACCTAGAGAGGATGATACACCCCGGAGGCTGGTGACACAATCCCAAGGCAATTCACTTAACTTTATTAACCTTTATGCTAATGACTATTCTATATTTGTAGATGGAGGCCCAAGGGATTGCTTGGAATAGAATGCTTATGAAGAGATGTTCAAACACTTAGCATGGGAGCCCGAAGCCCACGACACGGACCAGCCAAAGCACTTAAAGAATATCAAAGGGGAATTTGTCTTCGTAGGGATCCATGATGTAACTTCTATTTTATTACTTTAATTTTAGGAAAACATTAGCCTTGTACTTTGGGAAACTTTGCTAGTTGTTTTTACTGTTTTAGCATGCATTAGTTGGTGTGGTTAGGTCTAGATTGAATGGTTAAGTTAGATGGTGGTAAGGGTGGAAGTCATTAATCCCACATAAGCATCATGCAAGGCTGAAACGATGAAGGGAGAGGAGGCGCGCCACTTGAAGATTGGAAATGCGATCCACTTGAATAAAAGGCTGAAGCCTAAACCACCCTAGGTTTACATAGCATCGTTATTGGTGTTTGTCATTCAGTTTTTTCCCAGATCAATATACACCAGTAAGTTCTCTCTCAAGAACCAGAGTCGAGGCTCGAGGTAAGTCTTTGATTGTTCATCAATCGAGTGGAGTGTGTCTCCAAATTGTCTTCCTAGCCCGTAGTTACTAGGAAACTCTTATCACCACATTCTCTCATCCTTTCTAAAATCTTAGAAAATGAAGGAAAGGTGGCCAAAACCAGATCCTACACCGTTGTAATTCTTCTTGAAGATTACATTCTCCGATTGGTGCCATAGTTGCCAATTTAGGCCGGTTCAGGAATTGTTTACATATTTCTTCTCTCATTTTAATTTTCACAAATATTGAAGGACGTTGTTTACCACTCTAATGGCGTGATTTCTCCTTCACAAGTCGTTACATTTTACGTTCATTTACTATTTCTTAATATTCATTGAACCGAGAAAATCGATTTGTGTTTTTTATCGTATAACCTTGGATTTTGCATATGTAAAAGTCATCATTTTCATGTTAAAATATCGATGGATAGAACAATACTTAATTCACCCGTTCTTATTGGATACGTTTTAGGCTAACATAAGATCGATAGAATATATTCAAAAATTTCAAGTGGGAACATAGAATAACGAGACTTCATTTATCAATAGACGACCCAAAACGGGAGCCACTGAAGGGGGGGTGTCAGTCGAAAGCTTGAAGGGCATGACTGAATTGCACAAGTTATAGGATCTGATCTGAGAAACAATCAAAGGCCCTCTTTTTGCCATCAACTTGAAGCCAATTGATAGCAATTTGATTGTGTGGTTGTACCCAAAAAGTAAGCACATTGATGATCATCTCAGTTGACTGACAGGATTCGATATTTTACAGGTCATTGTACGTCAATAAGGTATATATCCAGATAACATAAAGTGATTTATCTTTAAGCAATATGCTTAAATTATATTCATGTTAGATTAATCTAGTACCGACCATGCTATTTTGACACCATAGTTATTAGTCCCAAAGAAAAGAGAATGTCAATAAATAGGTTAAAGTGCATATTAGTTCTTAAAGTTAGGAATAGAGAGCAAGTAAGTCATTTTTTTTTTAACAAATAATTCCTTTAATTTGGGAGCTTTAGCAAAGATGTCATTGTCTTTGTTGGCAATTCTTAGAGAGAAGAAATTATGATTCTTTTTGCAAGGAGATGATTTATCGAGAAGTTTTTTGTGATGGCATTGAGCTTCATAGAAGAAAATATCCTTCGAAAATTGCATTTTTGCAAAAATTGCAACTCCTTTTTTGTATATACTTGATTTTATTTTCAAGTTGGTAAATTAAATGCTTTCATATGAGCCTTCTAATGATTTTATTATTCTTTTGCAGACATTTCTGACAAATGCGCATGGTTATCCTTGTCTATCAAAGCGTCTCCAAAAACTAATTACTGGTCTTTTTAATCATTCAATACAGGTATATGAATGGTATTTTCAATGTATTTTGCAAAATATCAATAAATGTTCTTTGGTGTCATGTGTCCGGTAGAACGAAAGGTCTTCATTTTTCCTACAAAACATACCTACGTGAAGGAAAGGTCCAGGCCAACCATCGGCTGGGATTCAATTTCATCCTCTAGAGATCAAGACTCCACAAAACACTAAGTGGACCTCACTCATGAACCAAAAATCAGATGGGTTTCAGAGGAAGGAAGAGCCACAGATTGGTGCCAGTAAAATGTGGTTTTCAATATCTGGCAAAACAAAAGATCGTGAATCATCTGTGGAATCCGCCATCTGAGATGGGGAGTGAGGCGCCAAAGAAATGAAAGAAAAAGAAGGTAAAAAAATTATTTATTTATTTTCTTTTCTTATTTCTTTTCTTTCCTTAGTCAAGGCCACGTGTGCAACTTTAAAATTTATTTTACCCTTCATAAAACCCTTCGTGGAAACGCTTCAGCAGAGACTCCTTCTCCTGCTGAGAGCGCCGTGCGCAGAACAGGGTGAGGAGAAATAAAAAAACTGATCGGCGCCGAGTTGGTTTCCGATTCTGACGATTTTTGTTTCAAAACGCTCCTTGTCTTCTTCTCTTCAACCTTGTAAAACGAATTGGAGGCTCGACCATGGTGCTCGAAAATTGGTGAGTGATTTCTCCTTCGTTTCCATCATTCCTTTCCTGCATTTCTCTGTTGGGTGAAAGAGATTGTTGGGTTGTTTCCAAAAATTGGTTTGATTAAGAATCTTCGTTGGTTAAGGGTCTTTGGATTAAGTGTTGTTCTGTTATTAAATTGTAGGATTTTGACTCTCTTCACAGAGGAGGAAAACTTTGGACTCAAGATTTACAATTGTGTTTGAGGTTTAATTAGAGGGCTGGAAATTCTAAACTTTTAGGGTAAGAACCCAAAACCGATATTGTGTTTTTCCTGTTTTGTTCTATTGGAGAAATCCATGGATGTATGGTACTAGTTGTAGCACCCAGTTTCATTTAAAAATCAGAATAACTAATCAAATTATTAAGTAAAACTTTATGGATAAAATTGAGTGAAATGTTGATTAGGTTATAGAGTGAGTAAATAAGGGCAACATGGTAATTATCGATTATTGAGTAGATAACCTATTTAAAGGGGAGTTAGTGTGGGTAGCCGCCACTGTTTTATTGCTTTTACCTCTAAGCCCAGCAGACTTCCTCTAGACGATTCCTCTCCAACTTCCTCCATACGAGGTGAGTTTTGATTCAATTACTTACTGTTCTTGGTGTCTAGGTAGTTGAAGGGTTGCAATGTATGTGTTTTAGAAATGCTGCGAGTGGGAGATTTGGATTAGAGGTTTAGTGTGAAATCAGGGATACTTGATGAACAGAAATGTCAAACTAGCTCCTTAGAATTTTTGGATAGTAAGAATGAAATATAGTAATGCGGTGCTCTTTTTATGGTCTTAGGTGAGAAAATCTCGAAGCAGCTCCTGACCGAGCAATCTGCCAGGAATCCAGGTAAGTAAAGTTTGTTTGTGCCTTCGGGCCTACATCACAAAACAGTAGGTATTATGTATATTTGAATGTTTAGTTCCAGTTATCATGCATCATGTTTTGAAAGACTACGAAAATGTATTTTACATGAAATGGTATGGCATGTGTGAGCAAGATGAACAGAACAACTGTTAAGGGAATTAATCCGCCCCTTAATTGAGATCAGAGGATTGAGGTTTTGGGAAGAATGATCCACTTCCCAATCCTACAGAGGGATCAGATCAGTTAACTGTTAAGGGAACTAATCCGCTCCTTAATTGAGATCAGAGGATGTATGCTTTGGGGGATGATTGATCCACTTTCCCATCGTACAGAGGGATCAACATAGAACGAATTTGAATGCAACTGAGATAAGAAAGTAGAAAGTGCATGTTTAGGGAAATTATTGTTTCATTGATTCATTTCATTCATTGCTTTACTTGCTTAGCATTAGGCTAATAGATGAGTTTTGTGATGTAGGTGAAAAAGTTACTGAAGGTGTGTTTTCAGAACAATTTGAAGACTAGGCTGGTTGGAGGAGCACATCCAGGCATCGGTTTGGCAACCTGTTGAGGCGGTTTGACTAATGGTTGTATGTGTTAAGCTGGGAGCATTTAGTTCAGTTTAGAAATTACTGAGAATTTTGGTGACAGTAGTTAGAGTTTGGTTAAAAATGATTTTCTTAAAGGTTTTATTGGAAATGACAAATTGAGGGTTTAGCGGTGTTTACTGGTTTGTTCAGTGTTTTCATGAGAATTTGGTTGCCTGAACGTTTTCAGTTGATTTTACGAGTTCTTCTGGTAAGCAGAGATGTTCCTCGTTCAGGCAGATGCCGAGTGAAGTCTTTGTTTGTACACGTCATCGGCAGATGCCGAGTGAAGTCTTTGTTTGTACACGTCATCGGCAGATGCCGAGTGAAGTCTTTGTTTGTACACGTCATCGGCAGATGCCGAGTGAAGTCTTTGTTTGTACACGTCATCGGCAGATGCCGAGTGAAGTCTTTGTTTGTACACGTCATCGGCAGATGCCGAGTGAAGTCTTTGTTTGTACACGTCATCGGCAGATGCCGAGTGAAGTCTTTGTTTGTACACGTCATCGGCAGATGCCGAGTGAAGTCTTTGTTTGTACACGTCATCGGCAGATGCCGAGTGAAGTCTTTGTTTGTACACGTCATCGGCAGATGCCGAGTGAAGTCTTTGTTTGTACACGTCATCGGCAGATGCCGAGTGAAGTCTTTGTTTGTACACGTCATCGGCAGATGCCGAGTGAAGTCTTTGTTTGTACACGTCATCGGCAGATGCCGAGTGAAGTCTTTGTTTGTACACGTCATCGGCAGATGCCGAGTGAAGTCTTTGTTTGTACACGTCATCGGCAGATGCCGAGTGAAGTCTTTGTTTGTACACGTCATCGGCAGATGCCGAGTGAAGTCTTTGTTTGTACACGTCATCGGCAGATGCCGAGTGAAGTCTTTGTTTGTACACGTCATCGGCAGATGCCGAGTGAAGTCTTTGTTTGTACACGTCATCGGCAGATGCCGAGTGAAGTCTTTGTTTGTACACGTCATCGGCAGATGCCGAGTGAAGTCTTTGTTTGTACACGTCATCGGCAGATGCCGAGTGAAGTCTTTGTTTGTACACGTCATCGGCAGATGCCGAGTGAAGTCTTTGTTTGTACACGTCATCGGCAGATGCCGAGTGAAGTCTTTGTTTGTACACGTCATCGGCAGATGCCGAGTGAAGTCTTTGTTTGTACACGTCATCGGCAGATGCCGAGTGAAGTCTTTGTTTGTACACGTCATCGGCAGATGCCGAGTGAAGTCTTTGTTTGTACACGTCATCGGCAGATGCCGAGTGAAGTCTTTGTTTGTACACGTCATCGGCAGATGCCGAGTGAAGTCTTTGTTTGTACACGTCATCGGCAGATGCCGAGTGAAGTCTTTGTTTGTACACGTCATCGGCAGATGCCGAGTGAAGTCTTTGTTTGTACACGTCATCGGCAGATGCCGAGTGAAGTCTTTGTTTGTACACGTCATCGGCAGATGCCGAGTGAAGTCTTTGTTTGTACACGTCATCGGCAGATGCCGAGTGAAGTCTTTGTTTGTACACGTCATCGGCAGATGCCGAGTGAAGTCTTTGTTTGTACACGTCATCGGCAGATGCCGAGTGAAGTCTTTGTTTGTACACGTCATCGGCAGATGCCGAGTGAAGTCTTTGTTTGTACACGTCATCGGCAGATGCCGAGTGAAGTCTTTGTTTGTACACGTCATCGGCAGATGCCGAGTGAAGTCTTTGTTTGTACACGTCATCGGCAGATGCCGAGTGAAGTCTTTGTTTGTACACGTCATCGGCAGATGCCGAGTGAAGTCTTTGTTTGTACACGTCATCGGCAGATGCCGAGTGAAGTCTTTGTTTGTACACGTCATCGGCAGATGCCGAGTGAAGTCTTTGTTTGTACACGTCATCGGCAGATGCCGAGTGAAGTCTTTGTTTGTACACGTCATCGGCAGATGCCGAGTGAAGTCTTTGTTTGTACACGTCATCGGCAGATGCCGAGTGAAGTCTTTGTTTGTACACGTCATCGGCAGATGCCGAGTGAAGTCTTTGTTTGTACACGTCATCGGCAGATGCCGAGTGAAGTCTTTGTTTGTACACGTCATCGGCAGATGCCGAGTGAAGTCTTTGTTTGTACACGTCATCGGCAGATGCCGAGTGAAGTCTTTGTTTGTACACGTCATCGGCAGATGCCGAGTGAAGTCTTTGTTTGTACACGTCATCGGCAGATGCCGAGTGAAGTCTTTGTTTGTACACGTCATCGGCAGATGCCGAGTGAAGTCTTTGTTTGTACACGTCATCGGCAGATGCCGAGTGAAGTCTTTGTTTGTACACGTCATCGGCAGATGCCGAGTGAAGTCCTTGTTTGTACACGTCATCGGCAGATGCCGAGTGAAGTCTTTGTTTGTACACGTCATCGGCAGATGCCGAGTGAAGTCTTTGTTTGTACACATTATCGGCAGATGCCGAGTGAAGTCTTTTGTTTGTACACGTCATCGGCAGATGCCGAGTGAAATCTTTGTTTGTACACGTCCTCGGCAGATGCCGTGAAAGTCTTTGTTTGTAAACCTTCCGGCTGACGTCATCGGTAAGAGCATGTTACTACTCCTTCTGTTGACTTATCCATCGGCAGAAGTGTTTGACTTCTGTGACTTCTCCTGTATTCCATAGTTTAAAACCTCATCCTCTAATAGCCGATTGTCTTTTAATTCTCCAAACAATGATTCATAGTTTTGTTTTAACTCCATTGCTATTAAAATGATTTCCGCTGCAAGATTTAAATATTTCTGAGATTTTAGCTTATGTCAAATGTGAAGTTTTAAAATACGGTTGAAACTTCTTAGACTTGTACGAGCTTAGTGTAACGAACCGGGTTCAGATAACTCGGGGCGTTAAAGTATGGTATCAGAGCCGAGATTTTGTTAAACCGTTCAAAAGATTACTCAACAGTGCCAATCGTTGCATGGAAGTACTCCAACAACTGTAAGTGTTTATGTTAGTTTTAGTTATTAGATATCTATGAGAATAGTTAACCTTGTACAGGGATATAGTAAAATGTCTAGACGACCAGGGAGACCAAGAGTTCAGAGAGAGACACCAACCCCGGGAGGTGCAGGGGATTTTGGTGTGATCCGGCAGCTGACCGACTTGGTACGCCAACAATCTGACATGATGCGTCAGCAATCCGACCAGTTGGGGTGACTACTGAACCGAGAGGTACAAGGAAGTGCTAACTCGGGTTCCAACAATGAGCAGACAGGAGATAGGTTTCGGAGGTTACGACCACCTACATTTGATGGAAGCATGTTCAGGTGTGCAAATGTGGGAGAAGGAGAAAAGGTCATTCTGGCAACCTTCCACTTTGCCGGTGATGCACAACTCTGGTGGGAGACGGTGGAGACCACCAATGATGTTCTTGCGATGACTTGGACACAATTTAAGGGAATATTCTATGAGAAGTATTTTAATAGCACTGTTCAGACCACAAAGAAGTTAGAATTCATGAACTTGAAATAGACAGGGACCGTAGCTGAATACAACAGACAATTTGAGTCTCTATCAAGATTTGCCGGACACCTTGGACGCAGAGATGAGGACAAAGTGTTCCAATTTGTGAATGGACTGAAGCCTGAGATTTACAGGGGAGTCAAGTTCTCGGCATCAAAGGGTTATCTTACAGTGAGGTGGTGACCACAGCATTAGAAGTGGAAGAGGCAGAGATGAAGTGTGCTGGGTTATGTGCTGCTCCACGAAAGATCACTCCATCGTATCAGCAGAGGGGAATGAAGAGGCCCAGTGAAGGCCAGGACAGCCAAGGAAAGGCGAATAAAGTGCATGACACTAGGAAGTTCCCTCAATGCCCAAAGTGTTCAAGATTTCACCCGGGAGAGTGTAGACTTAGCGCCGGGAAGTGTTTCAACTGTGAGGAGATTGGGCATCTACTTAAGGATTGCCCAAAGCCCAAAATCCTTCACTGTTATAATTGTAGTAAAGTTGGCCACATGAATAGGGATTGTCCAGCTCTGAAAATTGGCCCTGCGAATATAAAGCCAAGGGTATACTCCATGGTAGAATCTGGTGATGAAGACCAGCCTGCTGTTGTGTCAGGTACGATACTAGTCAATTCAATGCCTGCTTTTACTTTATTAGACTCTGGTGCAACGCATTCCTTCATAGCGTTTGCATTTGCTGATAAATTAGACGTTAAGTCTTCACCTACTATGCATGTGTTCAATGTTGCTTTACCTTCTGGTGAACGTATGCGCTCTAGCCATGTGTTGTTTAATAGTGTAGTGACAGTAGAAGATAAGAACCTACCTGCTGATCTCATTATTTTAGAGATCATGGGATTTGATGTGATCCTAGGAATGGATTGGTTATTTAAGCATTATGCCACCATAGATTGTAGGACTGGTTTAGTTAGTTTTCAACCCCCTGGTGGTTCAAGACACACTTTTCAAGCCTCGAAGAAAGATAAGAGGATGTCTGTTTTAGCCGCTTTTAGTGCTAGACCTTCCTTATGCAATGAATATTCATGCTTTTTGGCCATTGTTATGGACACAAAACTGGTAGGAGAACTGAGTCTCCAAGATGTTCTAGTAGCTCAAGATTTCCCTGAAGTTTTCCTCAATGACTTGCCTGGTTTACCACCTGATAGAGAGATCGAATTTGTAGTTGATGTTTATCCTGGTGCTGAGCCCGTATCTAAGAATCCATACAGATTAGCACCAACGGAACTCAAGGAACTAAAGAAGTAGTTAGAGGAATTGTTGGAGAAGGGGTTCATACGCCCGAGTCATTCACCGTGGGGTGCACCAGTCCTCTTTGTTAAGAAAAAGGATGGGTCAATGCGCATGTGCATCGATTATCGTGAATTAAACAAATTAACCATCAAGAATAAATACCCATTACCAAGGATTGATGATTTGTTTGACCAACTTCAAGGTGCTCGAGTTTTCTCTAAGATTGATTTAAGATCCGGATACTACCAATTGAAGGTTAAATCTGAGGATATACAAAAGACTGCCTTTCGTACGAGATATGGACATTATGAGTTTTTGGTTATGTCCTTTGGTCTGACAAATGCACCAGCAGCTTTCATGGATCTCATGAATAGGGTATTCAACGAGTTTTTAGATAAGTTTGTCATTGTATTCATTGATGATATCTTGATATCTATTCACGAAATAAGGATGACCATGTAAGACATCTAACCTTAGTGCTAGAGACATTGAAACAGCATCAGCTTTTTGCCAAGTTTTCCAGTGTGAATTTTGGTTGGACAGAATCCACTTTTTAGGCCATGTGATCTCGGGAGATGGAATATCCGTTGATCCAGCTAAGGTTCAAGCAGTCAAGGAATGGCCTCAACCAAAGAACGCTTCTGATATTAGGAGTTTTCTCGGGTTAGCAGGGTATTACAGGAAGTTTATTGAAGGATTTTCAAAGGTTGCAACACCCCTCACTCGTTTAACTAGGAAAAACATAAAGTATGCGTGGACTAAGGAGTGTGAGTTCAGTTTCCAAACCTTAAAGCAGAAGTTGACCAATGCACCAATACTAACCCTTCCTGTCGAAAATGGTAAGTTTAGTATTTATTGTGATGCTTCCAAAATTGGACTTGGCTGTGTGTTGATGCAAGAGGGTAAGGTCATAGCTTATGCTTCTAGGCAGTTAAAGGTGCATGAGAAGAATTATCCTACACACGACTTAGAATTAGCTGCAGTAGTTTTTGCATTAAAGATTTGGAGGCACTACTTGTACGGACAGACTTGCGAAATATTTTCGGATCATAAAAGTCTAAAGTATATTTTCACACAGAAAGAATTAAACATGAGGCAACGTAGATGGCTAGAATTTGTCAAGGATTACGACTTCGAGATTAAATACCACCCTGGTAAGGCCAATGTGGTGGCTGATGCATTGAGTAGAGTAACACCATCAGCCTCAGCTGTGATTATGGATATGTCGGTGGCCTTGGAGTCAGAATTCCATAAGTTTAACCTAGAAACTGTGTCCAATGTAGCAGCTATGCTTTCTGCCATCTCTTTGAAGCCTACCATTCTAGAAAAGATAAAAGAAGCCCAGAATAATGATGAGATGTGTAAAAAGTTCAAGTCGAGCATGGATTCTACTTACAATTTCGACTTCAATTATACTGTTGATGGAATACTTAAGTTCAGGAATAGATATTTTGTACCAGCCAATAAAGAACTTCGTGATGAAATCCTTTCTGAGGCTTATTCCTCTAGATTCTCCGTTCATCCTGGAAGTACAAAGATGTACAGAGACCTTAAACAGATTTATTGGTGGCCTGGTATGAAAAAGAGTGTAGCTGAATATGTAGGATCATGTTTGATTTGCCAACAAGTTAAGGCTGAACACTAAAGGCCTGCAGGGATGCTACAGCCATTGCCGCTTCCCGAATGGAAGTGGGAGCAGATAACCATGGACTTTGTTATAGGATTCCCTAGAACAGTAAAAGGACACGATGCAATTTGGGTGATTGTTGATCTATTAACCAAATCTGCTCATTTCTTACCTATAAAAATGACTTACTCTATGGATCAGCTAGTAGAATTGTATGTACATGAGGTCGTGCGACTACATGGGGTTCCAACTACTATAGTTTCAGACCGAGACTCTAAATTTACCTCTAAGTTTTGGAAGAGTTTACATAAGGCCTTGGGCTCACAACTAAACTTCAGCACAGCTTTCCACCCTCAAACAGATGGACAATCACAGAGAACAATACAAACATTAGAGGATATGCTCCGGGCATGTGTATTGGATTTCCAAGGTTCCTGGAGCAAGTATTTTCCTTTGGTAGAATTTTCTTATAACAACAGTTTTCAAGCAACCATAGGAATGGCTCCATACGAGGCTCTATATGGAAGAAGGTGCAGATCACCTTTGTATTGGGACGAAGTTGGAGAGGCACGCTTAATTGGTCCTGATTTTATGCAACAAACAGTGGAGAAGATTGCCCTTATCCGACAACGAATTTTGATAGCTCAAAGCCGACAGAAGTGTTATGCTGATAGAAGGCGTAGAGAGTTGGAATTTGAAGTTGGAGATGAAGTTTTCCTTAAGGTGTCACCGTTTAAGGGAGTTGTGAGATTTGGAAAAAGGGGCAAACTGAATCCTAGGTTTGTTGGTTCTTTCTCAATTCTGAAAAGGATTGGGAAGGCAGCCTATCAGTTACAGCTACCAGCTTCTATGGAAGGGATACACGATGTATTCCATGTCTCCATGTTGAAGAAATGCATACGGGATCCAACTCAAGTTGTTGAACAGCAGAACATTGAAATTCAACCTACACTTAACTATGAAGAAAAGCCAGTAAAGATTCTAGATTATGCAGTGAAGGTATTGCGCAACAAAGAAGTACCATTAGTGAAAGTCTTATGGCACAATCAGAATACCGAGGAGGCAACATGGGAGCGCCAACAAGACATGATGAACCAACACCCAGAACTGTTCAGGTACTGAATTTTGAGGACAAAATTCTTTTAATGAGGGTAGATTGTAGCACCCAGTTTCATTTAAAAATCAGAATAACTAATCAAATTATTAAGTAAAACTTTATGGATAAAATTGAGTGAAATGTTGATTAGGTTATAGAGTGAGTAAGTAAAGGCAACATGGTAGTTATCGATTATTGAGTAGATAACCTATTTAAAGGGGAGTTAGTGTGGGTAGCCGCCACTGTTTTATTGCTTTTACCTCTAAGCCCAGAAGACTTCCTCTAGACGATTCCTCTCCGACTTCCTCCATACGAGGTGAGTTTTGATTCAGTTACTTACTGTTCTTGGTGTCTAGGTAGTTGAAGGGTTGCAATGTATGTGTTTTAGAAATGCTGCGAGTGGGAGATTTGGATTAGAGGTTTAGTGTGAAATCAGGGATACTTGATGAACAGAAATGTCAAACTAGCTCCTTAGAATTTTTGGATAGTTTGAATGAAGTATAGTAATGCGGTGCTCTGTTTATGGTCTTAGGTGAGAAAATCCCAAAGCAGCTCCTGACCGAGCAATCCGCCAGGAATCCAGGTAAGTAAAGTTTGTTTGTGCTTTCGGGCCTACATCACAAAACAGTAGGTATTATGTATGTTTGAATGTTTATTTCCAGTTATCATGCATCGTGTTTTGAAAGACTACGAAAATGTATTTTACATGAAATGGTATGGCATGTGTGAGCAAGATGAACAGAACAACTGTTAAGGGAATTAATCCGCCCCTTAATTGAGATCAGAGGATTGAGGTTTTGGGAAGAATGATCCACTTCCCAATCCTACAGAGGGATCAGATCAGTTAACTGTTAAGGGAACTAATCCGCCCCTTAATTGAGATCAGAGGATGTATGCTTTGGGGGATGATTGATCCACTTTCCCATCGTACAGAGGGATCAACAGAGAATGAATTTGAATGCAACTGAGATAAGAAAGTAGAAAGTGCATGTTTAGGGAAATTATTGTTTCATTGATTCATTTCATTCATTGCTTTACTTGCTTAGCATTAGGCTAATAGATGAGTTTTGTGATGTAGGTGAAGAAGTTACTGAAGGTGTGTTTTCAGAACAATTTGAAGACTAGGCTGGTTGGAGGAGCACATCCAGGCATCGGTTTGGCAACCTGTTGAGGCGGTTTGACTAATGGTTGTATGTGTTAAGCTGGGAGCATTTAGTTCAGTTTAGAAATTACTGAGAATTTTGGTGACAGTAGTTAGAGTTTGGTTAAAAATGATTTTCTTAAAGGTTTTATTGGAAATGACAAATTGAGGGTTTAGCGGTGTTTACTGGTTTGTTCAGTGTTTTCATGAGAATTTGGTTGCCTGAACGTTTTCAGTTGATTTTACGAGTTCTTCTGGTAAGCAGAGATGTTCCTCGTTCAGGGTGAGTGTTTTGTCATTTTGCCGGTAGATGTAGTCTATCGGTACATGCCATATGTTGTCTATCGGAAGTGTAAATCTATCGTTATAAGAGAGTATTATGTTTGTCATTTTGTTATCGGTGTTTGTGGTTTATTCCATCGGTTAGAGTGTGCTGACGTCATCGGCAGATGCCGAGTGAAGTCTTTGTTTGTACACGTCATCGGCAGATGCCGAGTGAAGTCTTTGTTTGTACACGTCATCGGCAGATGCCGAGTGAAGTCTTTGTTTGTACACGTCATCGGCAGATGCCGAGTGAAGTCTTTGTTTGTACACGTCATCGGCAGATGCGAGTGAAGTCTTTGTTTGTACACGTCATCGGCAGATGCGAGTGAAGTCTTTGTTTGTACACGTCATCGGCAGATGCCGAGTGAAGTCTTTGTTTGTACACGTCATCGGCAGATGCCGAGTGAAGTCTTTGTTTGTACACGTCATCGGCAGATGCGAGTGAAGTCTTTGTTTGTACACGTCATCGGCAGATGCGAGTGAAGTCTTTGTTTGTACACGTCATCGGCAGATGCGAGTGAAGTCTTTGTTTGTACACGTCATCGGCAGATGCCGAGTGAAGTCTTTGTTTGTACACGTCATCGGCAGATGCCGAGTGAAGTCTTTGTTTGTACACGTCATCGGCAGATGCCGAGTGAAGTCTTTGTTTGTACACGTCATCGGCAGATGCGAGTGAAGTCTTTGTTTGTACACGTCATCGGCAGATGCCGAGTGAAGTCTTTGTTTGTACACGTCATCGGCAGATGCGAGTGAAGTCTTTGTTTGTACACGTCATCGGCAGATGCCGAGTGAAGTCTTTGTTTGTACACGTCATCGGCAGATGCCGAGTGAAGTCTTTGTTTGTACACGTCATCGGCAGATGCCGAGTGAAGTCTTTGTTTGTACACGTCATCGGCAGATGCCGAGTGAAGTCTTTGTTTGTACACGTCATCGGCAGATGCCGAGTGAAGTCTTTGTTTGTACACGTCATCGGCAGATGCCGAGTGAAGTCTTTGTTTGTACACGTCATCGGCAGATGCCGAGTGAAGTCTTTGTTTGTACACGTCATCGGCAGATGCCGAGTGAAGTCTTTGTTTGTACACGTCATCGGCAGATGCCGAGTGAAGTCTTTGTTTGTACACGTCATCGGCAGATGCCGAGTGAAGTCTTTGTTTGTACACGTCATCGGCAGATGCCGAGTGAAGTCTTTGTTTGTACACGTCATCGGCAGATGCCGAGTGAAGTCTTTGTTTGTACACGTCATCGGCAGATGCCGAGTGAAGTCTTTGTTTGTACACGTCATCGGCAGATGCCGAGTGAAGTCTTTGTTTGTACACGTCATCGGCAGATGCCGAGTGAAGTCTTTGTTTGTACACATCATCGGCAGATGCCGAGTGAAATCTTTGTTTGTACACGTCATCGGCAGATGCCGTGAAAGTCTTTGTTTGTAAACCTTCCGGCTGACGTCATTGATAAGAGCATGTTACTACTCCTTCCGTTGACTTATCCATCGGCAGAAGTGTTTGACTTCTGTGACTTCTCCTGTATTCCATAGTTTAAAACCTCATCCTCTAATTGCCGATTGTCTTTTAATTCTCCATACAATGATTCATAGTTTTGTTTTAACTCCATTGCTATTAAAATGATTTCCGCTGCAAGATTTAAATATTTCTGAGATTTTAGCTTATGTCAAATGTGAAGATTTAAAATACGGTTGAAACTTCTTAGACTTGTACGAGCTTAGTGTAACGAACCGGGTTCAGATAACTCGGGGCGTTACACTAGTGGATGGTAATAGGAAGCTAATGAAGAGATTTTTTAACCCAAAGTTCAATTTCTATTTTCTTAGGAACCAACTTGCTAAATTAAGAGTTTGGACTTTTAGACCAATGATTATCGGGACTTGGAATTATCGGATTTTGACCTGTTGTAAGTTCACTTGAGGTAGGGGTTTATTTTATTTTCGGTTAAATATTATTATTTTTAATTCATTAATTAAATTCATTTATTTGTCATAAAATGTTCATTTAATTTGGTACTATTGTTCTTTCACACATTTATCAACTGCATTATCTTATCATTGATAAAAATTGTGTGGTTTTAACTAGAAGTAATAGGACAGCTGAAGAGCCGTATCCTTGGGCGCAAAACCCTAAACCTGATCAG
This sequence comes from Begonia masoniana, assembly GCA_022432975.1. Classification (NCBI taxonomy): domain Eukaryota; kingdom Viridiplantae; phylum Streptophyta; class Magnoliopsida; order Cucurbitales; family Begoniaceae; genus Begonia; species Begonia masoniana. The sequence continues at coordinate 36,095,992 of CM039514.1, forward strand.
GGTAATTGTGGCATGCGACCGCCTAATGTTGATATTTTGGCCTATGGCCCAGTGTGCTCGGAGTCCATGAAAGGCTCCAATTTCACCGAACTTTTATATAAATTGTATAACTACAATTTTTATTAAATTTATATATAATATTTTATAACTGCTGGAAATAAACTCTATCCCTATTGAGTTTAGTCGACTCACCTCAAACGACTATTTTTTTCAGGATCGAATCAAGAGGAGTTCTAGTTATCAGTGAGGGAACAAAAATTTCTTTTAAGTTTCATTTTTAAATTTCTTTTAAGGTTAGAGACTTTTGAAGATTGTAAATCGTATGATTCTTTTTTAGTTATCTTGTTTGGACGTATATCATCACATTATCTGGTGTCTCTTGTTGGACCTGTTTAATTTATATTTGGACCCTGACTTTATGTTAGTTTATAAACTTTCCGCTACGTGTTCTTTTAAGTGAATGAGATTTAGAGTTGGACGGTTGACTCAATTTTTGAGTCGGTCGTTCCTCGTTCTGTTGCGGTCCCCCTTTGGGTCATGACAGAAAAAATGGTATCAGAGCGAGGTTGCCATCTTGAAAAGTGACACTTGTAAAATAGATAGTGCGATGATATACAAGAATTGCTATTGTGCAAAAAGACGTATTTTAACCTCAGAAGTAAATTATTTTTTTTCAGATTTACGAAAATTCCTTCAAGAAGAGCCCCTAGGAACCAAACTCCTGCAGCACCTACTATGCAAGCAGCTGAATCGCAGCCTATTGATCCAATAATAGCTCTCAGAGATGTACTGCAAGATTTAACCCAACGACGTGGCAATCAGGACGTAAAGGACCGCTGCATGACTCACTTTATGCAGTGGGAGCGGATGAATTTACCAGTGTTTGTGGGCGATGCTGACCCTCAAGGTGCAGAAAATTGGTTAAGGGTAATTCATAAGAAGCTGACAGCTCTGAAAGCTCCAACAGATTATTGGGTTGGATTTACAACTTGTCAATTTGAGAAAATGGCCAAAGTTTGGTGGAGGTCTCTAAAATTAGACTACCCTACAGAGGAAATGACTTGGACACAGTTTGAAACTCTTTTCAGAGATAATTATTGTAATGCTAAGCATCGCCAGAAGATGATTGCAGCGTATCATAAATTGGAGCAGGAAAGTCTTACTGTACTAGGGTATTATGCCAAGTTCATGGAGTTCTCTCAGTATATTAATCATATGGACCCGATGGATGTGCAAGTGAAGTTTCGAATGAATTTGAGGCCTAAAATCAGACATCATTTGTCAGGCTTTGCATTTAAAACCCTTTCTGATGTAGTTGCTGCTGCTCAGCGTGTTGAGGCAGATTTGGAAGAACAATTTGGTGTATACAAAGTGAAAGTGAAGGATGATCAACACGTGGGAGGCAAGATAACCAAGAAGGACTTTAAGAAAGGGAGAAACCGTGACGGTCAGAATGAAGATAACTTTAGCAGATCCTCTGATACTACACCTTATTCTAGTGGGCGTTCTGGATCATATGTTTGTCACACTTGTGGACAGCCTGGACATTTAAGAAGGAATTGCCCTACTAATCAGAAATCTCAAAATAATTCAGCACCTTCTCAAAAAAATATTAGCAGGTCTAGTTTTGGAGATAATAAGGGATTTTCTAGTCAGGATCAGCGTAATCAGCATCAATATCAGCCATCTGGTACCAACTTTCAGAAGTTTACTGGGCATCAACAAAGTTCTGCTTCAAACATCATTCCTGCTGTGGCTCCAAATTATATGACTACCTCTAACCCTAGTTGATCGAGGGGTGGATTCGGAGGTGGCAATAGAGGAAAGGAAAAGATGACTAGAAAAGCTTATGCAGTTGCGGGATCTGAACTTCATGATTCATCTGACCATGGTGTTATCGATGGTATGACTTCCTTATTTAATACCATGATGCATGTCTTGTTTGATACTGGCGCAACGCATTCATTTATTTCTACATCTTCTGTTCATGCGTTAGATGTAACCATAGAAAAACTTGATAATCCCCTTATTTTGAGTATTCCTATGAACAAGGAATATGAAATGAATCACATTGTTCGTTATGCGGCTATTATGATTAATGAACATGAGTTACCTGCTGACTTGATAGTTATGCCTATGGATCAATTCGATATGATTTTGGGTATGGATTGGTTAAACTTTTATAAGGCTATAATTGACTGTCATAGGAGAAGAATATCCCTTACATTGGAGGATGGAAAAGTTTTGGTTTATCCATGCAATGTCCGTATGTTTCCTGTTAATTCTTTTTTACGAACTTGTTTGGGAGGTCAGAGGAGATTGGAGCTATATGGGAGTGTTTTTGCTATTAGTGACAATCATTTTATGATCGAGCATAATTCTGATTTATCAGTGGTTTGTGATTACCCTGATGTTTTTCCTGACGATTTACCTGGGTTACCACCCGATCGTGAGATTGAGTTCAATATTGACTTATTGCCCGATACAGCTCCAATTTCAACTGCTCCGTACCGCATGGCTCCTGCTGAGTTGAAGGAGTTAAGAACCCAACTGGATGATTTGCTGGACAAGGGTTTTATTCGGAATAGTATTTTTCCATGGGGATCACCCGTCTTATTCGCCAAGAAGCAGGATGGTTCGCTTCGGTTGTGCATAGATTATCGCAAATTAAATCATGTGACAGTCAAGAATAAATACCCTCTGCCAAGACCTGATGATGTATTTGACCAGCTTGGAGGATCAAAGTACTTCTCAAAGATCGACTTGAGATCTGGTTATCATCAATTAAAACTTCGTGAACAAGATATTCCCAAAATAGCTTTTCGCACTTGATATGGACACTATGAATTCCTGGTACTTCCATTTGGACTGACTAATGTACCAGCAGCTTTTATGGATCTGATGAATCGAGTTCTTCGGCCTTATCTTGATCAGTTCGTGGTAGTATTCATCGACGATGTCTTAATATATTCTAAGTCTCGTGAGGAGCATATGGAACATCTAAGAATTGTCTTGCAGATGTTACGTGAACACCAGCTATTTGCAAAGCGAGAGAAATGTGATTTTTGGATGGCAGAAGTGAAGTTCTTAGGTCATGTGGTTTCTCAGAATGGTATTTCAGTAGACCCCGTTAAGGTCGAAGCAGTGTTAGAATGGAAACCACCTAAGAATGTTACTGAGGTACGGAGTTTCTTGAGTTTGGCTGGATATTATCGACGGTTCGTCCAAAATTTTTCTTCTATTACTATGCCATTAACTCAATTGACCCGGAAGAATATAAAATTTGTTTGGGACGATAAATGTCAGATGGCCTTTGAAGAGCTTAAGAAGAGGTTGACTACTGCCCTAGTTTTAGCAGTACCTGATGAAAGTTTACCGTATGCAGTATATACAAATGCTTCTGGATTGGGTTTGGGATGCGTTTTAATGCAGCAAGATAAAGTAATAGCATACGCATCTCGACAGTTAAGGACGCATGAGTGAAATTACCCTACGCAAGATTTGGAGTTAGATTCTATTATTTTTGCTTTAAAAATTTGGTGAAGTTACTTGTATGGAGCAAAATTTGAGATATTTTCTGACCATAAGAGTTTAAAACATCTATTTACGCAGCGTGATTTAAATCTCCGACAATGTCGATGGATGGAGTATATGGGAGATTATAATTTTAAATTAGAGTATCATCCTGGAAAGGCTAATGTTGTAGCTGATGCCTTGAGTCGTTACCCTCAAGGATCTCTTTCTAGTCTTTTGTTAGAAGATTAGAAGAGGTGTATGACTATAGAAGATTATGAATTGCATTACCAGGAGGATAATCAAACGGTTCGAGTATTTAATTTGGTGGCTACCCCAACACTTTTTCAACGTGTTAAAGATATGAAGAAATTTGATGATGAATTGAAAGAAAGATTTGAGAAAATCTGGTCTGGTGAACAGTTTGATGGTTGGGAAGTTAGTCTCGATGGATTTTTGTTATTCAAAAGGCGAGTTGTGGTATCAAAAGATTCAGAGTTAAGACAAGCCGTTTTAATAGAAGCCCATAAGTCCAAATTTGCTATACACCCAGGTAGCACAAAGATCTACCATAACTTGAAACGTCAATATTGGTGGGTTGGAATGAAACGAGATGTGGCAAAATACGTTTCCCGATGTTTGATTTCTCAACAGGTTAAGGCTGAGCACCAGAGACCAGCTAGGTTATTACAGCCCTTACTTATTTCTGAGTGGAAGTGGGATAAGATTATGGATTTTGTAACAAGTTTACCGAGGACAGTGCAGAAATTTGATGCCGTGTGGGTGATTATTGATAGATTGACAAAGTCAGCCCATTTTGTTCCAGTCAAAATGGACTTTTCTTTGACTAAGTTAAGCAAGTTGTATGTTGAAAACATTATTAGTCTACATGGTATTCCCTCGAGTATTTTTTCTGATAGAGATCCGAGGTTCACATCAAAGTTTTGGAAAGCCTCCAAAAAACCTTGGGCACTGAATTGAATTTGAGCACAGCACACCACCCTCAAACAGATGGTCAGTCGGAGCATACTATTCAGATTCTTGAAGATATGTTGAGATCTTGTGTTCTGGATTTTGGAGATAGTTGGATAAATCATTTGCCTTTAGTGGAGTTTGTCTATAACAATAGTTACCAGGCCAGTATTGGAATATCACCTTATGAAGCCTTATATGGAAGACCTTGTAGATCACCTTTGTGTTAGGCTGAGACCGAGGAACATGTTACCCTTGGACCCGATATGGTTAAAGAAACAATTGAGAAAGTTCAAATAATCAAAGAAAGATTGAGAACAGTCCAAAACTGCCAGAAAAGTTATGCTGATCTTTCGAGAAAAGAGGTCGAGTTTGAGGTAGAGGACTTCGTATTTTTGAAAGTAAGACCTCGTCGTGGTGTAAGTCGTTTAGGTGTGAAAGGAAAATTAGCTCCTAGATATATTGGTCCGTTTTGAATCATAGATCGAGTTGGTTCAATGGCCTACCGTTTGGACTTACCATCACAATTGAATTATGTTCATAATGTCTTCCATGTTTCTATGTTGAGAAAATATATTTCTGATCCATCACATGTCATATCCTGAACCAGTACCTATCTAGGAAGATATCTCCTATGAAGAAGGGCCTGAGAAAATTTTAAGTCGAGATATTAAGGTACTGCGTCGTCGGGAGGTACCTTTAGTAAGAGTGCAATGGAAGAATCACAGTGAAAGAGAAAGTACTTGGGAACTTGAATCGGAGATGAAAATAAAGTACCCTCAACTGTTTAATGATGAGCCGATAGTTGATCCAAATTTTGAGGATGAAATTTCATTAAGTGGGGCAGAATGTGGAATCTGCCATCTGAGATGGGGAGTGAGGCGCCAAAGAAATGAAAGAAAAAGAAGGTAAAAAAATTATTTATTTATTTTATTTTCTTATTTCTTTTCTTTCCTTAGTCAAGGCCACGTGTGCAACTTTAAAATTTGTTTTACCCTTCATAAAACCCTTCGTGAAACCGCTTCAGCAGATACTCCTTCTCCTGCTGAGAGCGCCGTGCGCAGAACAAGGTGAGGAGAAATAAAAAAAAATTGATCTGCGACGAGTTGGTTTCCGATTCTGACGATTTTTGTTTCAAAACGCTCTTTGTCTTCTTCTCTTCAACCCTTGTAAAACAAATTGGAGGCTCAACCCTGGTGCTCGAAAATTGGTGAATGATTTCTCCTTCATTTCCATCGTTCCTTTCCTGTAGTTCTCTGTTGGGTGAAAGGGATTGTTGGGTTATTTCCAAAAATTGGTTTGATTAAGAATCTTCGTTGGTTAAGGGTATTTGGATTAAGTGTTGTTCTGTTATTAAATTGTAGGATTTTGACTCTCTTCACAGAGGAGGAAAACTTTGGACTCAAGATTTACAATTGTGTTGGAGGTTTAATTAAAGGGCTGGAAATTCTAAACTTTTGGGGTAAGAACCCAAAACCGATATTGTGTTTTTCCTGTTTTGTTCTATTGGAGAAATCCATGGATGTATGGTACTAGTGGATGGTAATAGGAAGCTAATGAAGAGATTTTTTAACCCAAAGTTCAATTTTTATTTTCTTAGGAACCAACTTGCTAAATTAAGAGTTTAGACTTTTAGACCATTGATTATCGGGACTTGGAATTATCGGGTTTTGACCTGTTGTAAGTTCACTTGAGGTAGGGGTTTATTTTATTTTTGATTAAATATTATTATTTTTAATTCATTAATTAAATTCATTTATTTGTCATAAAATGTTCATTTAATTTGGTACTATTGTTCTTTCACACATTTATCAACTGCATTATCTTATCATTGATAAAAATTGTGTGGTTTTAACTAGAAGTAATAGGACAGCTAAAGAGCCGTGTCCTTGGGCGCGAAACCCTAAACCTGATCAGGGTAATTTCTGCGTGCGACTTCCTAATGTCGATATTTTGGCCTATGGCTCAATGTGCTTGGAGTCCATGAGAGGCTCCAATTTCACCGAACTTTTATATAAATTATATAAATGCAATTTTTATTAAATTTATACATAATATTTTATACTGCTGGAAAAAACTCTATCCCTATTAAGTTTAGTCGACTCACCCCAAACGACTATTTTTTTTCAGGATCGAATCAAGAGGAGTTCTAGTTATCAGCGAGGGAACAAGAATTTCTTTTGAGTTTCATTTTTAAATTTCTTTTAAGGTTAGAGACTTTTGAAGATTGTAAGTCGTATGATTCTTTTTTGGTTATCTTGTTTGGACGTATATCATCACATTATCTGGTGTCTCTTGTTAGACCTGTTTAATTTATATTTGGACTCTGACTTTATGTTAGTTTATAAACTTTCCGCTGTGTGTTCTTTTAAGTGAATGAGATTTAGAGTCGAACGGTTGACTCGATTTTCGAGTCGGTCGTTCCTCGTTCTGTTGCGGTCCCCCTTTGGGTCGTGACATCATCAGTGTCGACAAACTTACAGCAACTGAACATACAGGATGACGATCAGAGCTCACCAACCGAATAGGATAATCCTTCTGTTGTAATTGCAGACTTGCTGCAATTTCATACTCCAAGTTGCTTTCATTTGAGCTTGGGAAGTTTTGCATCTGGGGCAGTTCTTTTTCTGGTTCTGGATCATTTTCCTCCGGGGCCATGAAAAGTAATGTGGTGGAAATGCTTAGTTCTTTTAGAGTTGGCGAAACCCAGGTGTGTCAATGAAGAAGTAATTATTGACTTAGTGGAGAAGTTAATGATGTTGGTTGTGAATGGGACTACAGGGATTTTTTGAGTCCAGGTTTGGTGATGAATGACATAGGGCAGCGTGTATTTGGTCACTACGTTGTGAAGAGACCATCCATTACAAGGGAAGGAGCTGAATTTTTAATATTGCCTACGTTAAATGTGAACCATGATGATGAGCATTCAGAAAGTAAGTTTGCACAACAAGCTGACAAAGCTTTGAGAGAGAATATCCAAGTGCGACCACCCAATGGCAGATGTTATCAATTGCAAAACAAAGGCATTCTTGGAAGTCTTTTGAAAATTGTCGAATTTAACTTATCTTTGAGTTATTAATGGGGAGGGTAGAAATGAAATTAATCTATAAGAGAAGACATTAGAGTTAGTTACGGAAATGAGATGTTAGTGAGAGCTCAAGGGTGGGCGCGGTCTGGGTAGGTTCGGTTCCAAGCCAAAAGGTAGCCCGGACCTTTCGAGATTTTTTTCTCAATCTCAAAACTGGCCCTGTTGAGTCCGGTCCCGGTTCAGTACCAAATCATCCCAACAAACAATAATCGCACATTTTGGCTCTTACCGTCGAGCGTTGGCCGAAGGTGGAGTGTGCGGGCGACGAAGACTAAGAGGCACAATGCTTCGATTTAGCAAAGAATGAATGGCGATTGACGTCCAGCAACGGCAAAAACGTGAAAATCAACAAAAACATGAAAATCAAACACCCTTGAATCCATAAAAAAGGAGGAATTGGGTAAATCAAGAGGGGAGAGAGAAAGAACTATAAGAAGATAGAGAAAGAAAGAGAGAGAACAGGTGAGGAACTTAAAGGGTCTCTCACACTCGAGCAGCCTCCACAATGGGTTTTGGGTTTTCGAAAGAAAGAGTTTCCTTCACATAAAAGCGGTGATTCAAATAGCACTGCAACTTTTTCCCTTTCTCTCTCACCTACATGTCACTCGGAAAGGTCGTTGGACGCTTCCATTGATTCACTGAGTTGTTGACTGCTCTACGTGAGCACTGAGCGTTGCTGCATGCGTGGCTGCGAGCTGAGAGTGAGCATTGAGTAGTGAGCACTAAAGTTGTTGCGTACTGTGTGAGGGCTGAGAGAGTAAAGGCTGAAGATTGAAGATGCTGACCCTGAGCCCTAATTTTGATTTCAAATCAAAGTTTTGGGCTATGACACATCATCTATATTACGCAACCATTGGGTTTTAATGCCTTTAATAAGGTTAATCATGTTTACAAGCAGAACAAAACTTTTTATGAACTTAAGCAACACCTAGAGCATCGTATGAAAGGTTGAGTAAATTTCTCATAGAAAGGGACTTTAAGATAATAAAAATCAATTGCACTTTGTTCACCAAGCACAAAGGCAAGGACATGTTAATAGTGCAAATTTAATTTAGATTATATTATTTTGGTGTCACAAATGAATAAGTTTATAAAGAATTTGTGGTTGATGGAAAGTGCATTTGAGATTTTTATCTCGGTCTCAAAATCTGCCTCGTTCAATCCAGTCTCGGTGTAGCACCCGGTTTCAGTTAAATCAAAATAAGTCATCAAACAGTGGAACATAATTTTATGATTTAAAATCTGGTGAAATGCTGATTAGGTTATTAAATGACTAGTCAAGGGCAAGATGGTAATCTTTCCTCGCTCCGACCTTCCTTCCTCCGACTAGGTAAGTTCTCATTTCACCTTATCGAGACTTTAGTGGCTAGATAGCAGAGAAAGTGTAATGTGTGTGTGTTTATTAATGCCGAGAGTGAGTTAAGTTCGGTTTTAGTGTCGAACCGAGAACGTACGATGACCTGAGCTTCCACTAGCTCCCTAGATTTTGAATGATGTATAGAAAGAGGTTAGTGATGATCTAATAAGTATTCTGTTTGTGACATTAGTGTGAACAAGACTTTTCAAAAGTAGTTGTAACCGAGCATTTCCGAGACCAGGTAAGTAAGTTTGTTTGTGCCGTCGGGCCTACTCAGCAAACAGCAGGTAGTATCTATGTTTAATGTTTATTTCCAGTTATCATGCATCATGTTTTGAAGACTACGGCAGATGAAGTTATGTTGACTTCATCGGCAGATGAAGTTATGTTGACTTCATCGGCAGATGAAGTTATGTTGACTTCATCGGCAGATGAAGTTATGTTGACTTCATCGGCAGATGAAGTTATGTTGACTTCATCGGCAGATGAAGTTATGTTGACTTCATCGGCAGATGAAGTTATGTTGACTTCATCGGCAGATGAAGTTATGTTGACTTCATCGGCAGATGAAGTTATGTTGACTTCATCGGCAGATGAAGTTATGTTGACTTCATCGGCAGATGAAGTTATGTTGACTTCATCGGCAGATGAAGTTATGTTGACTTCATCGGCAGATGAAGTTATGTTGACTTCATCGGCAGATGAAGTTATGTTGACTTCATCGGCAGATGAAGTTATGTTGACTTCATCGGCAGATGAAGTTATGTTGACTTCATCGGCAGATGAAGTTATGTTGACTTCATCGGCAGATGAAGTTATGTTGACTTCATCGGCAGATGAAGTTATCCACTTTCCCATTCGTACCAGATTGGGATCGACAGAGACGAATTTGAATGCAACTGAGATGAGAACGTAGAAATTGCATGTTTAGGGAAATTATTGTTTCATTGATTCATTTATTCATGCTTTACTTGCTTAGCATTAGGCTAATAGATGAGTTTTGTGATGTAGGTGAAGAAGTTATTGAAGGTGCTGTTTCAGAACAATTGGAATGACTAGGCTGGTTGGAGGAGCACATTCAGGCATCGGTTTGGCAATCTGTTGAGGCGGTTTAACTAATGGTTGTATGTGTTGGGTTGAAATGTTTAGTTCAGTTTAGAAATTTTTCTGAAAATTTAGTGACAGCAGTTTGAGTTTAGTTAAAAATGATTTTTTCTTTAAGATTTTAATGGAAATGATAAATTGATGGTTTAGCTGTGTTTTACTGGGTTGCTTAGTGTATTCGTGAAAAAAATTTGGTTGTCCGAATGTTTCAGTCGATTTTGCAAGTTCTTCTGGTAAATAAAGATATTCCTTGTTCAGGGTATTTGTTTTGCTATCTACCGGTAGAGTGCCGTCTATCGGCAGAGGGAGAGTGTTTTGTTCTCTATCGGCAGACGAGTTGTGTTGACGTCATCGGCAGATGAAGTTATGTTGGCTTCATCGGCGGACGAGCTGTGTTGACGTCATCGGCAGATGAAGTTATGTTGGCTTCATCGGCAGACGAGTTGTGTTGATGTCATCGGCAGATGAAGTTATGTTGACTTCATCGGCAGATGAAGTTATGTTGACTTCATCGGCAAATGAAGTCTGAGGTGCGTTGTTTGTACACGTCATCGGTAGAAGCCTTTTGTTTTCATTCTCTGCTTCTTCCGTTGACTTTACTCATCGGCAAATACATTTGACTTCCTATTTGCCTATTAATTAAACAATGTTTTCACAGTTTTGTTTATCCTTAATGTTGTCCAAATGATTTCCGCTGCGAGTTTTAAATACCTTTGAGATTTTAGCTTATGTCAAATGTGAAGTTTTAAAATACGGTTGAAACTTCTTAGACTTGTACGAGCTTTTGTGTAATGAACCAGGTTCAGATAACTCGGGGCGTCACAGAATGGTATCAGAGACGAGATTTGTTAAACCGTTCAAAAGATTACTCAACAGTGCCGATCGTTGCATGGAAGTACTCCAACAACTGTAAGTGTTTATGTTAGTTCTAGTTATTAGATATCCATGAGAATAGTTAACCTTGTACAGGAATATAGTAGAATGTCTAGACGACCAGGGAGACCAAGAGTTCAGAGAGAGACACCAACCCCGGGAGGTGCAGGGGACTCTAGTGTGATCAGGCAGCTGACTGACTTGGTACGCCAACAATCTGACATGATGCGTCAGTAAGCCGACCAGTTGGGACTACTACTTAACCGAGAGGTACAAGGAAGTGCCAACTCAGGTTCTATCAATGAGCAAACAGGAGAGAGGTTTCGGAGGTTACGACCACCCACGTTCGATGGAAAATCAGCTAATCCAATTGTGGCCGAGGAATGGCTGAAAAAGATTGAAAGCATGTTCAGGTGTGCAAATGTGGGAGAAGGAGAAAAAGTTATTTTGGCAACCTTCCACCTTGCCGGTGATGCACAACTTTGGTGGGAGACGGTGGAGACCACCAATGATGTTCTTGCGATGACTTGGACACAATTTAAGGGAATATTCTATGAGAAGTATTTTAATAGCACTGTTCAGACCACAAAGAAGCTAGAATTCATGAACTTGAAACAGACAGGGACCGTAGTTGAATACAATAGACAATTTGAGTCTCTATCAAGATTTGCCGGACACCTTGCACGCAGAGATGAGGACAAAGTGTTCCAATTTGTGAATGGATTGAAGCCTGAGATTTACAGGGGAGTCAAGTTCTCGGGCATCAAAGGGTTATCCTACAGTGAAGTGGTGACCACAGCATTAGAAGTGGAAGAGGTAGAGATGAAGTGTGCTGGGTTAAGTGCTGCTCCAAGAAAATTCACTCAGCCGTACCAGCAGAGAGGAATGAAGAGGCCAGTGAAGGCCAGGACAGCCAAGGAAAAGTAAATAAAGTGCAAAACACTAGGAAGTTCCCTCAATGCCCAAAGTGTTCAAGATTTCACCCGGGAGAGTGTAGACTTAGCACCGGGAAGTGTTTCAACTGTGAGGAGACCGGACATATGCTTAAAGATTGCCCAAAGCCCAAATTCCTTCGCTGTTATAATTGTAGTAAAGTTGGCCACATGAATAGGGATTGTCCAGCTCTGAAGAATGGCCCTGCGAATATAAGGCCAAGGGTATACTCCATGGTAGAGTCAGGTGATGAAGATCAGCCCGCTGTTGTGTCAGGTACTATACTAGTCAATTCAATGCCTACTTTTACTTTATTAGACTCCGGTGCAACGCATTCCTTCATAGCGTCTGCATTTGCTGATAAATTAGACGCTAAGTCTTCACCTACCTTGCATGTGTTCAATGTTGCTTTACCTTCTGGTGAACGCATGCACTCTAGCCGAGTGTTGCTTAATAGTGTAGTGACAGTAGAAGATAAGAACCTACCTGCTGATCTCATTATTTTAGAGATCATGGGATTTGATGTGATCTTAGGAATGGATTGATTATTTAAGCACTATGCTACAATAGATTGTAGAACTGGCTTAGTTAGTTTTCAACCCCCTGGTGGTTTAAGACACACTTTCCAAGCCTCGAAGAAAGATAAGAAAATGTCTGTTTTAGTCGCTTTTAGTGCTAGACCTTCCTTATGCAGTGAGTATTCATGCTTTTTGGCTAGTGTTATGGACACGAAACTGGTAGGAGAACTGAGTCTCCAAAATGTTCTGGTAGCTCAAGATTTCCCTGAAGTTTTCCTTGATGACCTGCCTGGTTTACCACCTGATAGAGAGATCGAATTTGTAGTTGATGTTTATCCTGGTGCTGAGCCTGTATCTAAGAATCCATACAGATTAGCACCAACGGAACTCAAGGAATTAAAGAAGCAGTTAGAGGAACTGTTGGAGAAAGGATTCATACGGCCAAGTTATTCACCGTGGGGTGCACCAGTGCTATTTGTTAAAAAGAAGAATGGAGCAATGCGTATGTGCATTGATTATCGTGAGTTAAATAAGCTAACCGTTAAGAACAAGTATCCACTACCAAGGATTGATGATTTGTTTGACCAACTTCAAGGTGCACGAGTTTTCTCTAAGATTGATTTAAGATCCGGATACTACCAATTGAAGGTTAAATCTGAGGACGTACCAAAGACTGCCTTTCGTACGAGATATGGACATTATGAGTTTTTGGTTATGTCCTTTGGTCTGACAAATGCACCAGCAGCTTTCATGGATCTCATGAATAGGGTGTTCCACGAGTTTTTAGATAAGTTTGTCATTGTATTCATTGATGATATCTTGATCTATTCACGAAATAAGGATGATCATGTGAGACACCTAACCTTAGTGCTAGAGACATTGAAACAGCATCAGCTTTTTGCCAAGTTTACCAAGTGTGAATTTTGGTTGGACGGAATCCACTTTTTAGGCCATGTGATCTCGGGTGATGGAATATCCGTTGATCCAGCAAAGGTTCAAGCAGTCAAGGAATGGCCTCAACCAAAGAATGCTTCTGATATTAGGAGTTTTCTCGGGTTAGCAGGGTATTACAGGAAGTTTATTGAAAGATTTTCAAAGGTTGCAACACCTCTCACTCGTTTAACTAGGAAAAACATAAAGTATGCGTGGACTAAGGAGTGCGAGTTCAGTTTCCAAACCTTAAAGCAGAAGTTGACTAATGCACCTATACTAACCCTTCCTGTCGAAAATGGTAAGTTTAGTATTTATTGTGATGCTTCCAAAATTGGACTTGGCTGTGTGTTGATGCAAGAGGGTAAGGTCATAGCTTATGCTTCTAAGCAGTTAAAGGTGCATGAGAAGAATTATCCTACACACGACTTAGAATTAGCTGCAGTAGTTTTTGCATTAAAGATTTGGAGGCACTACTTGTACGGACAGACTTGCGAAATATTTTCGGATCATAAAAGTCTAAAGTATATTTTCACACAGAAAGAATTAAACATGAGGCAACGTAGATGGCTAGAATTTGTCAAGGATTACGACTTCGAGATTAAATACCACCCTGGTAAGGCCAATGTGGTGGCTGATGCATTGAGTAGAGTAACACCATCAGCCTCAGCTGTGATTATGGATATGTCGGTGGCCTTGGAGTCAGAATTCCATAAGTTTAACCTAGAAACTGTGTCCAATGTAGCAGCTATGCTTTCTGCCATCTCTTTGAAGCCTACCATTCTAGAAAAGATAAAAGAAGCCCAGAATAATGATGAGATGTGTAAAAAGTTCAAGTCGAGCATGGATTCTACTGACAATTTCGACTTCAATTATACTGTTGATGGAATACTTAAGTTCAGGAATAGATATTTTGTACCAGCCAATAAAGAACTTCGTGATGAAATCCTTTCTGAGGCTTATTCCTCTAGATTCTCCGTTCATCCTGGAAGTACAAAGATGTACAGAGACCTTAAACAGATTTATTGGTGGCCTGGTATGAAAAAGAGTGTAGCTGAATATGTAGGATCATGTTTGATTTGCCAACAAGTTAAGGCTGAACACTAAAGGCCTGCAGGGATGCTACAGCCATTGCCGCTTCCCGAATGGAAATGGGAGCAGATAACCATGGATTTTGTTGTAGGATTTCCTAGAACAGTAAAAGGACACGATGCAATTTGGGTGATAGTTGACCGATTAACCAAATCTGCTCATTTCTTACCTATAAAAATGACTTACTCTATGGATCAGCTAGCTAAATTGTATGTGCATGAGATCGTGCGATTACATGGGGTTCCAGCTACTATAGTTTCGGATCGAGACTCTAGATTTACCTCTAAGTTTTGGAAAAGTTTACATAAAGCCATGGGCACACAACTAAACTTCAGCACAGCCTTTCACCCTCAAACTGATGGACAATCAGAGAGAACAATACAAATATTAGAGGATATGCTCCGGGCATGTGTATTGGATTTCCAAGGTTCCTGGAGCAAGTATTTACCTTTGGTAGAATTTTCTTATAACAACAGTTTTCAAGCAACCATAGGAATGGCTCCATACGAGGCTCTATATGGAAGAAGGTGCAGATCACCTTTGTATTGGGACGAAGTTGGAGAGGCACGCTTAATTGGTCCTGATTTTGTGCAACAAACAGTGGAGAAGATTGCCCTTATCTGACAACGAATTTTGACATCTCAAAGCCGACAGAAGTGTTATGCTGATAGAAGGCGTAGAGAGTTGGAATTTGAAGTTGGAGATGAAGTTTTCCTTAAGGTGTCACCGTTCAAGGGAGTTGTGAGATTTTGAAAGAGAGGCAAATTGAATCCTAGGTTTGTTGGTCCTTTCTCAATTCTAAAGAGGATTGGGAAGGCAGCCTATCAGTTACAGCTACCAGCTTCTATGGAAGGGATACACGATGTATTCCATGTCTCCATGTTGAAGAAATGTATACGGGATCCCACTCAAGTTGTTGCACAGCAGAGCATTGAAATTCAGCCTACACTTACCTATGAAGAAAAGCCAGTAAAGATTCTCGATTTTGCAGTGAAGGTATTGCGCAACAAAGAAGTACCATTAGTGAAGGTCTTATGGCACAATCAAAACACAGAGGAGGCAACATGGGAGCGCCAACAAGACATGATGGACCAACATCCAGAATTATTCAGGTATTGAATTTTGAGGACAAAATTCTTTTAAGGAGGGTAGATTGTAACACCCGGTTTCAGTTAAATCAAAATAAGTCATCAAACAGTCGAACATAATTTTATGATTTAAAATCTGGTGAAATGCTGATTAGGTTATTAAATGACTAGTCAAGGGAAAGATGGTAATTGTGATTTAATATTGTGGATAACGTATTTAAAGGAAAGTTTAGAGGATTAGCCGCCACTGTACCCTTATTTCCTTTCTCGATATTCAGCCTAAGCGCAGTGAGCTCCAGGCGATTTCCTTTCCTCTCCGACCTTCCTTCCTCCGACTAGGTAAGTTCTCCGTTAACCTTATCGAGACTTTAGTGGCTAGATAGCAGAGAAAGTGTAATGTGTGTGTGTTTGTTAA
The DNA here is from genome assembly GCA_022432975.1 of Begonia masoniana. Taxonomy (NCBI): domain Eukaryota; kingdom Viridiplantae; phylum Streptophyta; class Magnoliopsida; order Cucurbitales; family Begoniaceae; genus Begonia; species Begonia masoniana. The sequence goes on from CM039514.1 coordinate 36,111,875, forward strand.
TGCCGAGAGTGAGTTAAGTTCGGTTTTAGTGTCGAGCCGAGAACGTACGATGACCTGAGCTTCCAACTAGCTCCCTAGATTTTGAATGATGTAGGAAAGAGGTTAGTGATGATCTAATAAGTATTCTGTTTGTGACATTAGGTGAACAAGACTTTCAAAGTAGTTGTAACCGAGCATTTTCGGAGACCAGGTAAGTAAAGTTTGTTTGTGCCTTCGGGCCTACATCACAAAACAGTAGGTATTATGTATGTTTGAATGTTTATTTCCAGTTATCATGCATCATGTTTTGAAAGACTACGAAAATGTATTTTTCATGAAATGGTATGGCATGTGTGAGCAAGATGAACAGAACAACTGTTAAGGGAATTAATCTGCCCCTTAATTGAGATCAGAGGATTGAGGTTTTGGGAAGAATGATCCACTTCCCAATCCTACAGAGGGATCAGATCAGTTAACTGTTAAGGGAACTAATCCGCCCCTTAATTGAGATCAGAGGATGTATGCTTTGGGGGATGATTGATCCACTTTCCCATCGTACAGAGGGATCGACAGAGAACGAATTTGAATGCAACTGAGATGAGAAAGTAGAAATTGCATGTTTAGGGAAATTATTGTTTTATTGATTCATTTCATTCATTGCTTTACTTGCTTAGCATTAGGCTAATAGATGAGTTTTGTGATGTAGGTGAAGAAGTTATTGAAGGTGCGTTTTCAGAACAATTGGAAGACTAGGCTGGTTGGAGGAGCACATTCAGGCATCGGTTTGGCAATCTGTTGAGGCGGTTTAACCAATGGTTGTATGTGTTGGGTTGAAAATGTTTAGTTCAGTTTAGAAATTTTTCTGAAAATTTTAGTGACAGCAGTTTGAGTTTAGTTAAAAATGATTTTTCTTTAAGATTTTAATGGAAATGATAAATTTATGGTTTAGCTGTGTTTTACTGGGTTGCTTAGTGTATTCGTGAAAAAAATTTGGTTGTCTGAATGTTTCAGTCGATTTTGCAAGTTCTTCTGGTAAATAAAGATGTTCCTTGTTCAGGGTATTTGTTTTGCTATCTACCGGTAGAGTGCCGTCTATCGGCAGAGGGAGAGTGTTTTGTTCTCTATCGGCAGACGAGTTGTGTTGACGTCATCGGCAGATGAAGCTGTGTTGACGTCATCGGCAGATGAAGTTATGTTGGCTTCATCGGCAAACGAGTTGTGTTGACGTCATCGGCAGATGAAGTTATGTTGGCTTCATCGGCAGACGAGCTGTGTTGACGTCATCGGCAGATGAAGTTATGATGGCTTCATCGGCAGACGAGTTGTGTTGACGTCATCGGCAGATGAAGTTATGTTGGCTTCATCGGCAGACGAGTTGTGTTGATGTCATCGGCAGATGAAGTTATGTTGACTTCATCGGCAGATGAAGTTATGTTGACTTCATCGGCAAATGAAGTCTGAGGTGCGTTGTTTGTACACGTCATCGGTAGAAGCCTTTTGTTTTCATTCTCTGCTTCTTCCGTTGACTTTACTCATCGGCAGATACATTTGACTTCCTATTTGCCTATTAATTAAACAATGTTTTCACAGTTTTATTTATCCTTAATGTTGTCCAAACGATTTCCGCTGCGAGTTTTAAATACCTTTGAGATTTTAGCTTATGTCAAATGTGAAGTTTTAAAATACGGTTGAAACTTCTTAGACTTGTATGAGCTTTTGTGTAACGAACCGGGTTCAGATAACTCGGGGCGTCACACTCGGTTCGGTACCAATTCCTCCTAACAAACAATAAACGCACGTCTTGGCTCTTACCGTCGAGCATTGGCCAAAGGTGAGTGCGCGAGCAGTGGGGACTGAGAAGCGCATTGTGATGACCCGAATGTGAATGTCTGGCCCGTATACTGGATCCGGACCCAGATGGCGGTGCGTCCGCACGGGAAAAAGATCGGTGAAGGGAGTAGGTCGTAAAGATAGGGTCGTCACAATCTCACATCGCTTGGGGAAGTATGTGGAAATGAAACATATATAAGAGATCCCTCCCAAGATAGTAAGACGCGTTTTGGAGCACAATTGGCAACGGATCCCATAAGAACTCCGAAGTTAAAAGTGCTTCGGTGAGAGCAATTTCAGGTTGAGTGACCTTCTGGGAAGTTCTCGCCAAACAAAGCCGTGAGGGGAGGATATTGGGCTACGGCCCAATCCCCAGAGTGAACAATATCTTACTTGGAAATGGGGTCGTTACAAATGGTATCAGAGCCTGTACCCAACCGAAAATGTTGCCAACGAAGACGTTGGGCCCCCGAGGATGGGTGATTGTGATGACCCGAATGTGAACGTCTGACCCGTATACTAGATCCAGACCCGGATGGCGGTGTGTCTGCACGGGAAAAAGGCCGGTGAAGGGGGTAGGTCGTAAAGATACGGTCGTCACAATCCCACATCAGTTGGGAAAGTATGTGGAAATGAAACATATGTAAGAGATCCCTCCCAAGATAGTAAAACGCGTTTTGAAGCACAATTGGCAACGGATTCCATAAGAACTCCGAAGTAAAAAGTGCTTTGGTGAGAGCAATTCCAAGTGGGGTGACCTTCTGGAAAGTTCTCTCCAAATAAAGCCGTGAGGGGAGGATATTGGACTACGGCCCAATCTCCAGAGTGGACAATATCTTATTGGGAAATGGGGTCGTTACACGCAGTGCTTCAATTCAGCAGAGGCTGAATGGCGATTGGCGTCCAGTAACAGCAGAAATGTAAAAATCGATAAAAATGCAAAAATCAAACCCTTGAATCCGTAAAAAAGGAGGAATCGGGTAAATCAAGAGGGGAGAGAGAGAGAAACTCTAGAAGAAGATAGAGAGAATAAGTGAGGAGCTTAACCGGTCTCTCACACTAATGGGTTTTAGGTTTTCAAAAGAAAGAGTTTCCTTCACACAAAAGCGGTGATTCAGATAGCACTACAACTTTCTCCCTTTCTTTCTCACCTACCTATCACTCAGAAAGGTCGTTGGACGCTTCCATTGATTCAATGAGTCGCTGATTGCTCGACGTGAGCATTAAGTGTTGTTGGGTGCTGAGAGTGAGCACTAAAGTTGCTACGTAGTGCGTGAGGGCTGAAAGAGTGAAGGCTGAAGTCTGAAGATGCAGATCCCGAGCCCTAATTTTGATTTCAAATTAAATTTTTAGGTTGTGACACATTATCTATATTACGTAACCATTGGGTTTTGAAGCCTTTAATAAGGTTGATCATGTATACAAGCTAAAAAAAACTTTTTATGGACTTAAGCAAGCACTTAGAGCATCGTATGAAAGGTTGAGTAAATTTCTCATAGAATGAAACTTTAAGATAATAAAAATCAATTGCACTTTGTTCACCAAGCACAAAGGCGAGGACATGTTAATAGTGCAAATTTAATTTTGATGATATTATTTTTGGTGCCACAAATGAATCGGTTGATAAAGAATTTGTAGTTGATGCAAAGTGTATTTGAGATGAGCATGATCGGAGAATTAATGTAATAGTTTGAACCTTCAATATTCTATTGTCAATAATATATCGTGGATATTTATTATGGATGATATATGAATATAAGTTATGGAAGTTGTATTGAAGAAATGGTACAAAGTCCTTGAGAATACTAAGAATGAAATTGTTTTATAGGAACAGATTTGATTGTAAGTGTAATAACTTTTGTTGTGATAATTGGATAATTATGAAATTTAATAGTCTTAAACTAGACATGTAGAGAAAAAGAATGACTTTGAAATGAAAGAAGTTGGATGTGTGTAGCGAAACTTATTTACTTTTTAATCTGATTAATGCAGTTTACGTTTTAAACTGTACTGTTTTGGTAAATGACTTTAAATTACTTCTTAGAGTCGAATTTGGAAAAAGTTAAAGAAGGAAAAAATATATTTCCAATACTTTGTAGCATGTATCAATGCAATAGATTTAGACAACCAATGGAGTTAAGACATGTGGCAGTCATCATATATTGAGTAAGCTATTTGCTTAAGTGATTAATTAAATTAATTAAATATATTTAAGGCTAATTACTCATGATTAATTATGCTAATCTAGCTAAGTATACTTAAATATAAGAAATCATGATATTTTTTAGAATATCCATAGAAGAAAGATTAATTTTTTATAAAGGCGTGATGAGGTTGGGTTCAAAAGGAAAGTTTATCCAAAAATCATCTAGAAATAAAGGACAATGGCTGATGAGACAACAATTTTAGTGGGATTCAAATTAAGAAGAGAGAAAAAAAAAGAGAAAAAGAGGGAGAAAAAATGAGATTTTAGACTTGCTCCTCAAAAGAAAGTTACTCAGCTTGGGGAGACGATTCTATAGAACTAAAAATCAGTCCATTAAGTGGAAATTTCGTGGAAGATGAGGAACATTCAATAAGTAAGTAAATCGTACATTTATAATAGTTAGTTTAACCTTTATTATATTGTTTAGGGTGGAGATAGATTTAAATTATGTCATTGGTTCTAGTTAGACTTACAATTTTGATTGTGTATTGAAGTGATTAAATGAATGTTGTTTTGATGTGAAATGAATTGTATTGTGATGTTAAAAAAGAATTGAAAACATTGTTTTAAATCAATGTGATATGCTAATTTTCAAAATGATTTGCATGTGTGAGTTGCATGGTTTTAAATGTGCATGGTATTGACTTTATAAAATGTATTAAAACATGTATTTGAGGAAAAGACGAAGTTGGCTATCTTGGTAACATATGAACCCAATTGTTGGATTTGTCTCTTCGAATGTGATGTGTATGACTATGGAAATGAGAAGGAGATCAGGTTAATGTTCTCATTGGGTTGAAAATCTCTAAATCTCGAGAGGAAGCAATGCATAGGGTCCTACAGCTTTGCCGGAGTAAGTCTGAGAATGTATAGAATTGTGTGATAGTTATACACGTTGAGATTAGAGTGTATTGCATTTTTAACATAAGCATTTGGTTGTTAAAAGATGCATTGGAGTTTTCTTGAAAAGATGGCTTTAATAATGCAAAATTCATTCTATTTGCATTAGATATATTTGATGAAAATGATTTCAAACAATGATTGAATGATTTCAAAAGATTGATTTCGAGCATGCATACTTTTATAGCATTTGCATGACTTTCAAAAGAACAAGATAAATATGATTTTCAAAAAATCAATTGTATTGGAAGATGGTGATTGACCTTATATGGTGTTAATAGAGTTTCAATTAGTTATACTATATGTTATATTTATTTATTGGGCTAAAAACTCATTATGTGAATAATTTATATTTTTCAGGTATCAAGAACGTTCACTAAAAAGGAAAACATAAGGTATTATAAAGTTTACAAAGAGACATAGGTAAACCATCAAGATAGATGGTCTTTTTATTTGGGTGGGATGTTTGGATTTCCTTTGTATAAATCTTTATAAAATGTCATATGTAGTGACCTACTTTTGTAATAGCTTCTGTGTTAGTACTCTGATTTTCACGTAAATTTTTAATGTATATACAAGTTTTATGTTTTAAATGCTTTTATTAAATAATAATAAAACAAAAATGATTTTTAAACAAAGCATCTTAATTTAGGATACCAAGTTGAAAAAGTATGTTGCATTAACTTATAAGAATCTATGCATGTAAGATATTAGTGCCAATGAGAGCATCCTTTAAACATTCGACTCCTTCCCACTTTGAGAATCCTCTATCTGTCGGGGTCTGGTAGGTAGAATCGGGTCCTGACAATTAAGATTCTTTCTTGGTCTAAAAATTAGACAATCTAAAAAAGGTATTTTTTTTAAACCAAGATGTAAGAGAGATAATTAAGAGATTTGGAATGGACAACCTCTTGTAACAATTTGAAAATTTAGAACTCAATTTAGTGAAGTGGCTAAATTTCAGCCACTTCACGTGGATGAAAGAGGAGGGAGGAGAGAGAGATCCCAGCTTTTGTTTGTGGTTTCTCCGTGTGAGAGAAGAAAGAATATGGAGGAAAAAACAAAAAAATAGAGAAGGAAACTAACGAAACCCGTGAGGGAGAAGAGGGAAAAATAGGGAGAAGAGTTGAGTTTTTTCCCTAACTCCTGAAGAGGAAGTTATTCGTCTAGGTGAGACGGTTCCTTTGGTCAGAGAATCGACACTCAAGGTGGAGATTTTTGTAGGTCTTGGTGGAACCGACAATTTCGATAAGTAAATCTTACACGTAGAATACTTAATTTTAAGTTTTGTTTTATGAACTAAGTGGAGATAGATTATGATGTTTGGAATGGGGTATTTGTTTATGGATTGATGATACATTGTGATTTTAAAATGCAAGGTTTAACTGAAATTGCATTTGATGTTAATTAGTGAAATTGTTTTCAAAATTATCGATTTCAATAAGCATTTTTTTTTTAAAATACGGAAGGTTTTTGAAAAGAGTTAAATTTAAATGACTTTGAAAGAAAATCAAAGTAGAGATGGATGGAGGATGCTGGGTCCTAGATTAGGGGATAGAGCCTAGATTAATTATTATAGGTGTTTGTTTTACTTGCACCCGTAAACTCATTTATGGATTAGTTCTATTTTTCAGATATTGAAAGCATTCACCAAACAGGAAAAACCAAGGTCAAAGGTAAAGCGTATACAACGAGACATATGATTGATCATGATTTATGATTTTATTGTCAGAGTTGAAAAGCCACATGTCTGTTGATGCTAGTGCTTTAGGATAATCATATGGATGATTTTTGTAGATCACATCTTATTTTAATATGGGTAGTTATAATGTCTTGCTAGAGACCAATTATAACTTGTGGACCCTAAAAATGTTTTAGGCCCACTGTCATATTAAATGAGCCTATTGGGTCGCACAACTGAGCGGGTTTTGGGTTAAAATCGTTATGGGCTTATGAAGCCCATATGAAGGGAATTAAAAGGGTTTTAATTTCGCAACCCTAAGAAGGGTGAGACGATTATCATTCTACACGTTTTTTGATCGTCGGTTGATAGAGGCAAATTCTAGATTATTCTCTAGAATTTTCGGGTCCTAGCAGACAAGAATCCAAGGCGTTGGATTCCCGCTCACGTGTGGATACGAATAGAGGGCGTTCGATTATTTCAGCGTCTCTGTGATCGAATCGGCATCTTAAAGAGAAATTCGAAATCAAACCAGGTTAGCATAATCGTTGTGGTTTAATCAAAATGCACGATCGTACGTTTCGTTTGGGTCTGCGATTTTTATTGAATTAATCGTTTTCCGCTGCGTGACCTAAACTAATCGTGAAGATAAAATACCTACAGTGGTATCAGAGACAGGTTTTTTGTTGCATTTCGATTAAATTGAATCTGTGTTCTTTTTCGAAATTATTTGGATTTTGAATCTGTGATTTGTTCGAATCGGATTTGTTTGCTTAATTCCGATTAGGGTTTGACATAAGATGTTGAACCCGAGACTTTTATTATTCTCGGATTCGTTTGCTTAAATCCGATTAGGGTTTGACATGAGATGTTGAACTCCGAATCTGTATTTTTCTTTTCGAATTTGTTTGCTTAATTCGGAATTTGAATTCGTTTGCTTGATTCCGATTAAGGTTCGGACTTGGTTCTGGTTAGGGTTTATCATGAGATGATTAATTCGAATCTGTTCTATAATTCAATTTTGATTTAATATGAGATATTCTGAATCATGCAATCCAATTTTGATATCCGATCTGATTTGCGGTTACATAATACGGTTTGATTTGATCAAATCTAATATGCGGTTATACGGTTTGATTTGATCAAATCTAATATACGGTTATACGGTTTGATTTGATCAAATCTAATATATGGTTATGCGGTATGATTGGATCAAATTTAGTGCAAAATTTTGGTCGGATTTGATGAGATCAAATCTGGATATTTTTGTAACTAAATCTTAATATATCTTTTGATTAAAAATTTTGGTCCGGGGCGCTGCCCCGAGCCCCGCAAGGGGCGGCCTCCCCTTGACCCCCGCCCGCTGACCGGTCAGCGGGACCACCGTATCGTAGCGCATACAAAATTGTTTTATGACTAAAAATCGCGAATTTTAGACATTATTTTCATGAGATGAAACTATGTCATTATTATGTTTTATCATGCTATTCTTATCATGTGTGTTTATTTGATAATTAACCCATGTATTTTTATACTTGATAAAACATATTATTTAATGTGACCCTCACTTAAAATTTAAGTCTAATACCACCCATGTATCAACACTTGTCAAGGCTTTGATCACTTAATGTACGTTCTACCAAAGTAGGAGTGCATTTAGTTATCTTAGTTAGGCAGGATGGAGTAATGGTGCTACTCATATGTTTGAATATGGTTAGACTTAATTAGGCTGTCAAAATAGTTTTGGGTCTAATGGTATTAGATGAGATTTGTTAAACATGCCTTGATATTTGATATCATGATCTCATAAATTATCTAAGAGTTACATGAGATGTAATTGATAAGTTGTTATCTACCTAAATAACCTAATTTTAAGTGTCATGCCAAAGCTGACTTGAAATTATGTGAAATATGGATCTTAGCCTGCTAAGTTTAAATTTCAGTTATTATGAATAATTGTTTTGAGGGTATGATACTTAGTAGGAGTATTTTTTCTTTCATTTATCATTCTATGTTAAATTATTAATATCTGTATTGCATATTTTATTTCATGTCTGTTTTGTAGATTATGGCAACTTCTAGCAATACTTCTAATCTGTCTATGCGATCTATCCTTGAGAAGGATAAACTTACTGGAGCAAACTTCCTTGACTGGTCTCGAAACCTAAGAATTGTTCTTAGGCAAGAGAGGAAGTTGTATGTCCTTGAAGAGGAAATCCCTGCTGAGGAGCCTCCTAATAATGCATCAAAAAAGTCAAAAAGATGCCTATCAGAAGCATCTTAATGATTCTGTTGATGTTACTTGTCTTATGCTTGCATCCATGACTTCGGAGCTTCAGAAGCAATTCGAAGAAATGGAAGCCTTTATGATGATGGATCATCTAAAAGCAATGTTTCAAGAACAAGCAAGGCAAGAGAGGTTTAATACCATCAAGGCATTCGTGAACTGCAAACTGACTAAGGGTAGTCCAGTGAGCCCTCACGTTCTCAAAATGAAAAATTATCTTGAACAACTTCAGAAGCTGGGCCTAGAGATTAGCCGTGAGTTGGCTATAGACTTGGTTCTCCAATCCTTGCCTGATACTTTTGATCAGTTTGTTTTGAACTATAATATGCATGGAATGGAGAGAACTTTGACTGAGCTGCATGGGATGCTTAAAACTGCTGAGCAAAACATCAAGTCTAGCCCAGATGTTATGTTAGTTCAAAGGAAGAATCCCAAGAAAAGGGAGAATCCCAAAGGAAAGGGCAAAGGCAAGGCCAAGGCACCAAAGGTTGATGCCAACTCCACGCCTAAGTCCAATCCTAAAGGAAAGGTAGATAAAGAGGGACAGCAATGTTTTTTCTGCCATCAGAATGGTCATTGGAAAAGGAATTGCAAACTTTATCTGGAGGATCTAAAGAAGAAGAAGGGTAGTGAGACTACTGCTTCAGGTATCTTTGTTATAGAAGTCAATTTATCTACTTCAACATCTTGGGTATTAGATACTGGATGTGGTTCTCACATTTGTGCAAATGTGCAGGGACTGCGTAGAAGCAAGACATTGACTAAAGGTGAAGTCGATCTTCGCGTTGGGAATGGAGCAAGAGTTGCTGCATTAGCCGTCGGGACTTATGATTTGATTTTACCTTCTGGACTTGTTTTAGAATTAAATAATTGTTATTATGTGCCTGCTATGAGCAGAAACATTATTTCTATTTCATGTTTGGATTTGGATGGTTTTCGATTTGTTATTCAGAATAATAGTTTTTCTATATTTAAACAAGACATTTTTTATGGTAATGGTTATCTATTTAATGGTCTTTATGTTCTGGACAATGAATCATCCAATAGCAGGTCTATATATAACATTGACACTAAAAGGTTTAAGTCCAATGATTTGAACCCGACTTACTTCTGGCATTGTCGTTTAGGGCATATAAATGAGAAACGCATTTCTAGACTCCATAAGGATGGACTTCTAGATTCTTTTGATTTTGAATCATTTGAATCTTGCGAATCTTGTTTGCTAGGCAAAATGACAAAGAGTCCGTTCACTGGAAAAAGTGAAAGGACAACTGAGCTATTAAATCTCATACATACTGATGTTTGTGGACCAATGAGCTCACCTGCTAGAGGAGGTTATCAGTACTTCGTTACATTTACTGATGATTTCAGTAGATATGGTTATGTTTATTTGATGAAGCATAAATCTGAAACTTTTGAAATGTTCAAATCTTTCAAGAACGAAGTACAAAATCAGCTTGGCAAGAATATCAAGAAACTTCGATCGGATCGAGGTGGTGAATATTTAAGTCAAGAATTTATTGACTATCTTAGAGATTGCGGAATTGTTTCGCAATTGACTCCACCACGAACGCCGCAATGGAATGGGGTGTCTGAAAGGAGGAATCGAACTTTATTAGATATGGTTCGATCTATGATGAGTCAGGTAGATCTTCCAATATCTTTCTGGGGTTTTGCTTTAGAAACTGCAACGTTCATATTGAACAGAACTCCGACAAAAGCGGTTCAAAAGACACCATATGAGATATGGACTGGGAGGTGTCCAAGTTTGTCTTTTATGAAGATTTGGGGTTGTGAAGTTTACGTGAAATGTCAGATTTCAGATAAACTAGCACACAAGTCTAACAAATGTTTATTTGTGGGGTATCCTAAGGAAACTAAAGGATATTACTTTTATCTCGCTTCCGAGAACAAAGTGTTTGTGGCTCGGAATGGCACCTTCTTGGAAAGAGAGTTCCTTTCCAAGAATGCTAGTGGGAGCAAAGTTCAGCTCGAAGAAATTCGAGAACCACAAATAGACATTGAACCGAGTGAGAATGTTGAAGAACATCAACCAATCTCACAAGAAATTGTCAAAACTATGCCAGAGACACAAGAATTTCGGAAGTCTGGAAGGATACGTCATGAGCCTGAGAGATATGGATTTCTCGTAACTAGTGATGATGATGTCATGCTCATTGATGAGAATGAGCCTACATCTTATCAAGAGGCTGTGACAAGTCCAGATTCTGAAAAATGGCTTGATGCCATGAAGTCTGAGATGCAATCCATGAGTGACAATCAAGTATGGTCCTTGATTGAAGCTTCTGAAGGTTTAAAAATCATCGGATGCAAATGGGTTTTCAAAAAGAAAATCAACATGGATGGCAACGTACACACTTATAAAGCACGATTGGTTGCAAAAGGTTTTCGTCAAATTCATGGTGTGGACTATGATGAGACCTTTTCACCAGTGGCGATGCTCAAGTCAATCAGAATTCTTATTGCCATTGCTGCATACTATGATTATGAGATTTGGCAAATGGATGTCAAAACAGCGTTTCTTAACGGAAACTTGCTCGAGGATGTGTACATGACACAACCCGAGGGTTTTGTCGATCCTAAGAATACTGATAAAGTGTGCAAGCTTCATAGATCCATTTATGGATTGAAGCAGGCTTCACGGAGTTGGAATCTTCGTTTTGATGAAACAGTCAAAGAGTTTGGTTTCATTAAAAATGAAGATGAGCCATGTGTCTACAAGAAGGCCAGTGGGAGTGCAGTTGTTTTCCTTGTTCTCTATGTTGATGATATATTACTCATTGGGAATGACATACCTACCTTGCAGAGTGTCAAGTCTTGGTTAGGGAAATGTTTCTCAATGAAAGATTTAGGCGAGGCTGCTTATATTCTAGGCATCAAGATCTATAGAGATAGATCTAAGAAGCTCATAGGCCTAAGTCAGAGTGCTTACATTGATAAGGTACTAAAGAGGTTTAGTATGCAAGACTCCAAGAGAGGATTCTTGCCAATGGCACATGGCATAAGTCTCTGCAAGACTCAGTGTCCCAAAACACAAGATGAGCGAGACCGGATGCAAAGGATTCCATATGCTTCTGCGATGGGGTCCATTATGTATGCCATGTTGTGCACTCGACCTGATGTATCATGTGCATTGAGTTTAACGAGTAAATACCAGTCGGATCCAGGTGAGGAACACTGGATAGCAGTCAAGAATATTCTTAAGTACTTGAGAAGGACTAAGGATGCATTCTTGGTATATGGAGGACTTGATGACGATCTAGTTATAAGTGGTTATACAGATGCTAGTTTCCAGTCCGACAAAGATGATTTTCGATCGCAGTCAGGTTATGTCTTTTGTTTAAATGGAGGTGCCATAAGCTGGAAAAGTTCCAAACAGGAAACTGTTGCTGATTCTACAACAGAGGCAGAGTATATAGCTGCTTCTAACGCGGCTAAGGAGGCTGTTTGGTTGAGAAAGTTCATCAATGAACTTGGTGTTGTTCCTAGCATTGTGAATCCCATTGCTTTGTATTGTGACAACAATGGGGCCATTGCACAATCAAAGGAACCCAGATCACATCAACGATCCAAACACATACTCAGGCGATTTCACCTCATTCGAGAGATTATTGAAAGAGGAGATGTGAATATATGCAGAGTGTCTACAGATGATAATATGGCTGATCCTTTGACTAAACCCCTCCCTAAGTCAAAGCATGATGGTCATGTTAAAGCCATGGGTATTAGATACTTGATAGATTATGCATAATGCTAGTGGGAGATTATTATTGGTGCTAGTATTTTAGAATAATCATAATGGATGATATTATATGTTATTTGTTTTTTTTTTCATTGTTTAATGAAAACATTTCATTATTATTATTCAATTGCATGTTTATTGTTTAATAAGATCCAAGAATATATATTTGATATATTCTAAAAGGTCCCTAGTCAATTATTATTGTGGGAACAATAATAAATTAAGACTAGTATAAATTATGATTGATAATCATGAGATGATTATTTATGTGGAGACATAAATCATAATTATAAGTTCTTATAAGAGTATAAGAGACTGGACTGACCCACGAGAAATTACTACATGGATATGAGTCATAAGTAATTTCAAAATGATTGATTGTTGCAATCCTTAGACCTGAGGTTATCATAGAATCCTGCATATGGATTAATTTGTTTTGACATAATCAAACGTCATCTTTAACCGGATGATTATAAAGGTTATGCTCGGACATGTTTTGAATTATGTGGTGGATTGTGAATAACTAAGATGGAATTTGTCCCTCTTATTATAAGAGAGATATCTCTGGGCCCCTCGTGTAAATATGACTGAGAAATGCATGGCCGTGCTATAAATGAATTAATAAGTGTATTAATGTCATTTATTACGTCAGTTTATTTATTGAACGAGAAAAATGATTGAATCTGATAAGGTGGCTTTATCCATGCCTTATGTTCAATCACAGATATCGTCTGACAAAGGGATTTTTAACAATAATTATGATTAGGCATGGGTATTAGATACTTGATTGATTATGCATAAAGCAAGTGGGAGATTGTTGATGCTAGTGCTTTAGGATAATCATATGGATGATTTTTGTAGATCACATCTTATTTTAATATGGGTAGTTATAATGTCTTGCTAGAGACCAATTATAACTTGTGGACCCTAAAAATGTTTTAGGCCCACTGTCATATTAAATGAGCCTATTGGGTCGCACAACTGAGCGGGTTTTGGGTTAAAATCGTTATGGGCTTATGAAGCCCATATGAAGGGAATTAAAAGGGTTTTAATTTCGCAACCCTAAGAAGGGTGAGACGATTATCATTCTACACGTTTTTTGATCGTCGGTTGATAGAGGCAAATTCTAGATTATTCTCTAGAATTTGCGGGTCCTAGCAGACAAGAATCCAAGGCGTTGGATTCCCGCTCACGTGTGGATACGAATAGAGGGCGTTCGATTATTTCAGCGTCTCTGTGATCGAATCGGCATCTTAAAGAGAAATTCGAAATCAAACCAGGTTAGCATGTTAGCATAATCGTTGTGGTTTAATCAAAATGCACGATCGTACGTTTCGTTTGGGTCTGCGATTTTTTATTGAATTAATCGTTTTCCGCTGCGTGACCTAAACTAATCGTGAAGATAAAATACTAACAATGTCGTGACTCATTTTTATTTTATTATTTCCGTTGTACTCTGGTGATTGATGTAAAATTGTTGGACGAGTATAAATGTCAATAGTTTGTTGGTTTGTTCTTTAGATCTTCATTAAACATGTCACATAGGATAAATGTTTGAAAGTCGTTGCGTTGAATTGTCTTCAGTCTTTCGTTGAATAATTCCCACCTCGGGAATCCTATTCCGGTCGGGGCCGGGTCAGGTCCTGACACCTCTAAACCATCTTGTAACCCATATTAGCATTTCAACTAAATTGGATAAAGATGAGAGTTGACAAAATGTAGACATAAAGAGATATTGTGAAATGAATGGTTAGCTACTTTATTCAACGGTAAGTAGACAAGATATTTTCTTTTGTGTTTGTTTTAGTGCTACATTCCAAGCTTTTGCAAAAGAGCCCCCATTTAGATTTCATAAAGAGAATTTTCAAATATTTAAGTTAGACTAGTGATGAGGACTTTGATATTCCATGGGAACAACCTTTCAATTAGTAAGGTATATGGGCTTCAATTATGTGAGAATTTTAGTAGATAAAGGGAACCATAAGTAGAACATGTCAATTTCTTGTAGAATCTTTAGAATCTTGGTTATTTACAAAACAAAACTTGGTAGCTCTTTCTACGACCGAAAGTGAGTATATCGATGTCGCTAGTTGTTCTGCTCAAGTATTTTAGATGAAATAAAACTTGATTAAGGTTAAAGAAATGAGAAGATTTTAATTAGGCATGATAGTACTAGTGTCGATAATATTTTTAAAAAATTCAATACAACATTTTCCTATCAAACTCATTGAGATTATATATCATATCTAAGATAACGTTATATCTCTTGAGTTTGTTTTGACAAACAGTTATCCGATATTCTTACAAAACCATTGAATGAAAAGATCTTTAATAACATAATGATTGAGTTAGATCTTATTCAGCTTCACGGGCAAAAAGTGCTTAAAGAGAATGATTTTTTTGGGTTTCCTAGGCATTCTTAGTCCAAGCATGGACGTCTGCACCAGATGCTCTCACTTAAACCCCAAACGTCTATTGCGTTGCGCATATAAGTTGACAAGATGCCGATGAGACCTTCTGCACGACCTCATGTCTTTCTCTCCCTATGAAACCTAACTAGTTTGAATTTCGATTATTTTCATCTTCAATACTCTTTATTCATCTTCTAATCTTTCATAATTGGCCTATCGAGATTACTTTTGCGGTCGTGTTAGGATATTGTAACTCTTTATACTTTGAATTTTGTATAACATATAGTTAGGACTATATTATTTGATTTTATATCTTTTTTTGTGATTGTACGTCCAATGTATTCACAGTTGTCTAGTTGTCATTATACTCTTAACTTTGAGAGTACTCATCTCACGTTTCAATGTGGGATTAGAGTGGTCCCCTCCTTCAAGGGATTGTAGCAACTAGTCCAAGAGAGTTGTACAATTTTACGATGCTGGAAAAATATAAAAAAGATCAATGTATAAGTAAAATTCTCCTTAAACCAAAACTACGTGTTTTGAAAAACAACAAACATCCAAAAACAAAGTTGTGAGGGACTTCAAACTTCATGCCACGTTGTCATAGTAAACAATATTAACACAATTCGAAAGAATATAGTTCTATACTGCTGCCACTTTGATATAACAGATGAATTTTACTATAAGTTCCATAAGTTCGTGCGGGGCTCGACCAAATACATACAATATTTTGTTGATGAGGATAGATTGCACAAATATGAAATATTCATCATCTTTGTAATCTTGGGTTCAAAATATTCTGTGGAAAAGTAAAATGATCATGAAAAACATTTACTCCAAAATCTTATCTTATAAACATGTTATATAATTTTAATTTTAAATTTGGAATAAGAAATGAATCAACGTTTATTCTTTTCAAAATCACATGACGCAAGTGCGTGACATTTTTTCTCTATTTATATGCTTCCATGTTTCTAATTTTCTTTTTATAAAAGTCGCTACAATATGATTTTTCAGGTGACTAATTGAATTGACTAAATGATCAGTGATCACTATTTTCTAAAAGATATTGTCGTGACTAACAAACAAGGATATTCAAAGCTGCACCTTCTAGGTCGAGTGTCGGTTATTAAACATGTAATTCATGAATTCCTAAATTGAAATTCAATTTACACCAAACTAGTATTTACCACAAATTATTCTTTTAATAAAATGACTAATATTGGATTAACGTAATTTGGGTTAAAAAGTTATTGTCATGGCCTAGACAAAAATGTTGGGTCGGTGATCTCATCTTCAGAGAAAGGATCCGATCATCCAGTCCAATTTATATTTGAGTCTTCCGCTATAAATTTATTTTGGGCTAGACAATCGGATCATTTCTAAAGATCTGGTGATCTTAATTTTGACCCGTGAAGTAAAATTCAGTAAAAATTAAGTTTACATAAACACAAAACAAAAAGAAATCAGTTCCAATTTCTTGTTGAGAACAATGAGTTCTTAGATCTTCTTAACAATCGAAAAAACTCGCTATAAACCACTTGTATTATTACGTGGCAATCACAATTAGACAAGAGGTCGACCCAATTAGACTAAACATAAAGGCTTTTTTTAGTGTCGAGATTGACCATTATGTAAGCTATAATAATTGAAAAAACAAAAAACTTGCAACCGAATTGGCACTAAGTATAGAATTTTATAATCTTATGATTGTTGAGAGAGGGAGACATAACTACGTCACATGCAATTTAATAAGACATCTTCCAAATGAAAACCCAAAAAATAGGGTTTTTTGCTTCTTCGTCAGCACAATGAAGTCCTTGTCAAACTGCTCATTTTGCACACAGCTCTATGGCTTACCTCTTACTTTTCATAATTTTAATTTATTTTTTTATAAAAAAAAAAACTCCTTTACTTTTCCCTCTTCCATCATTTACAACTAATTAAGTTTAATGGGAAAACAAATTTATTATTATCTAAATTAGATTGAACGTGGATTCTCACTCTTAAGTGCGGGGGAAAACTATGTCCAAGTATTTTTACAAACTTTTTTAACTCGATATGATTGATTGGTGGACCCCTTAGAGAGCACGTGTGCATTCCAAGGTCAACAGTCAAACTTTGTTGGATTGGGGCCGGGAGGGGACATGACCCTTCGTGCGTCGAATCTTTAATATTGCGTTTTTTTTTTTTGTTCCATTTTTGTCCTTCTCAGACAATTTTTTGACACCCCTGTCCTCGCTACCCTCCAATCTTCTAACTGTTTGCATTTATTTTGAGTTGTTCTTTTGTATTTCTCTAAAACCATTTAGAGCAAAATGTTGTCTTTTTTAGAAGGAAAAGGATGTTCCAATTTATTTCATTATTCATTAGTCCATACAAGATGAAATTTAATTTCAACGATTCCTTTTGCCAATGTATCAAGTTGAATAATTAAATTAAGCAATGCGCGATGATTCGGTTCTGATTAGTTCGACCTTAAATTAGGATTGAACCAATCAATTTTAATTTCAAATTTTAGAACTTGAATCTAATTGAACTTTGTGTGGACTAAATCGAAATTGAATCTTAGTTTTTAGGTTAGGTTTGATTTATATTATGATCGATTTTTGAGTTTCGGGTTTTTTTTTATCTATGTTGTTAGATTTTGAATTGTAATATCATATAAAAAGTTTACAAAAATAAATAAATAATTCAAATATCCTCCTCATACCTCTTCATTTACAATCGATTTTGCAAAATTAATATCGAGAACCAAACTAAGAAACTTCCGTTCTAATACGTTTAGTTTTTCTAAAGTTCCAACCAAACTGATCGACCATACACTCTATGTCGAACATTGGTGACATTTTCTCTTCTCTTTGAGATTTGCTGTGATCTTAGATGTTACTCTCTCTTGTGTTACTGTTAGCTTCCACGAGACACCGGTAGCATTGACTTAGATTCGAAGCTTTGTGCACTCATCCACACATTAGAAAACAACTATAATTTGTTCAAAACTACCTTGCTTATTTTTTGAATTAAGATAATTGAGGCTAGGCTTCATTAAACATTTCAATTACTGTTTCTGCTCCTTTTTCTCTTTTTATTTCAATATTTTAATTTCGAAGACAAATATACCTCGTATTCTAATTCATAAATAAATCCACGAAACCCACTGATTTTATTTTTTTGGGGAATATTTACAAAGATGAATGAATAAAGTTTACAGTTTTTGAAAATTTAAACAAAATGAATTTTAAATTGTTTCTAAAAATTATATTAATTTCGAAGTTGTCAAAAATAAATTTGTGAAAACACCTTTTAGTAGGACTATTATATCATTATTATTTATTTTTTATTTAATTATTTATTTTTGTGGAGTTGTGGTCGTTTGGCGCCGAAGTGGGGACTGGACTAAAGTGATTAAATGATTGATTAGTTTTTTGAATTGATTAATTAGGGTTTGGTTTCTTGTGATGGGGCTCTAAGCTCATCATCGATTTTATTAATCCAACATTTTCGTTTGACTATTAACAAATGGACCAACATGTTTAATTTTAAGTGAAATACATCGACTTTAATCTTACATCACGTATTACAATTACCTGTAAAGTAGAAATTAAATCATAAATTTGAGAAGTTGGACTTAAATTATAAACTTTGTTTTTTAACAAAATAAACTACCTATTTTGTACCATTTACAAAATTATAACACACTCAGTTTTGCTTCCATTGAAATCAAATTGAATCAATACAATAATGTTTTATATATTTTAATTTTAATTTTAATGCTTATCAAAAAGCTATATAAAACTGATGGAAACTAACACAAACTTGGTATAACTGTGATGACCCGACTTTACACGTATGTGGTGGAACCACCGAGTGCTCCGTGGATCCTCAGAGGCTGGGCCCAGTTGAGGCCGAAGACTGGGTTAAAACTCTGCGGATCCTAGAAGGTTGGGCCGGAGGGTTCGGTCGTAGAAATGGGGGTCGTCACAATCCCACATCGCTTGAGAAAGTATGTGGAAATGAAACATATGTAAAGAGACCCTCCCAAAATAGTAAGACGTGTTTTGGAGCACAATTGGCAACGGATCCCATAAGAACTCCGAAGTTAAGAGTGCTTCGGCGAAAACAGTACTAGGTTGGGTGACCGATTGGGAAGTCCTCGCCAAACAAAGCCGTGAGGGGAGGATATTGGGCTGCGGCCCAATCCCCAAAGCGGACAATATCTTGCTGGGATAAGGGGTCGTTACAAATGGTATCAGAACCTATACCCAACTGGAAATGTGGCCAACGAGAACGTTGGGCCCCTGAGGGGGGTGATTGTGATTACCTGACTTGACACGTATGTGGTGGAACCACCCAGTGCTCCGCGGATCCTCAGAGGTTGGGCCCGGTGGAGGCCGGAGACTGAGTTAAAACTCCACGAATCCCAGAGGGTTGGGCCGGAGGGTTCGGTCGTAGAAAGAGGGGTCGTCACAATCCCACATCACTTGGGGAAGTATGTGGAAATGAAACATATGTAAAGAGACCCTCCCAAAATAGTAAGACGCGTTTTGGAGCCCAATTGGCAACGGATCTCATAAGAACTCCGAAGTTAAGAGTGCTTCGGTGAGAGCAGTACCAGGTTGGGTGACCGACTGGGAAGTCCACGCCAAACAAAGCCGTGAGGGGAGGATATTGGGCTGCGACTCAATCCCCAGAGCGAACAATATCTTGCTAGGATAAGGGGTCGTTACAATAACCAACTAAAACAACCCAAAGCCAAGTTCAAACCAACTCAAAGAGAGACTAAACCAACCAAAACCAAATAGGAACAAAACCGAGCAAAACACAAAAATCGGTTTGATGTTAATTTTGTTTAAAAAAATCAAAGTTTAAGTTGAACGAATCCAAAAATTTGAGATTCATTTTATTAAAAAAAAAATTTCACGATTTAACTTGAACGGTGTTGTAATGTTGGACTAAAAAAAAAAAAAGATGTTCTCTATTTTTTTAAAGTGGTGCGGTTACCTCTTATTGGGGTGAAAATCTCCCCCTATTTAGAGCATCATCGAAGGAGATTTCCCCACTTTATGTTCTACGAGAGGGAGGAAAAAAAAATCCCTTGAGGAAAAAATTGGAGAAAACGAGACAAAGAAAGTCGACAAAGATGCTTGCAGACGTCCCTTCTCTATTTTGTACTTGGCACTGCTACAATTGTGCTTTAGTTCATGATCTATCCCTTGCTTAATTGTTTATCGTTATATTGGTTTCCTTTACAAGTTTGTTGGCCAATCTGCTATTATCTAAAGAGATTATAGGGATGTGGTCGAAGGGATATTGAAAATGTACCAATAGAGAAGTTTGATTTTTTTTTTCAAGAAGAAATTGAAGAAGGGATTGAAGATCAAGGATATAGTTAGAGTTGTTTATCGGTCATAAGACTGTTTCTCTCTCTCCCTCTCTGCATTTCACACCCATGCCCCCCCCCCCCCCCCAATAGTCACAAGATCGTTGCTGCCTCGTCCCCCAACTTCTATAAATTCTCTTTCCCTCTATTCATTTTTTTCACCAAATCTCTCTCAATCAATTTATCTTCTTACAATTCACTATTTTTCTCGTTCAACAAGGTATATGTTTTTTACATATATTTACATAATTTTTAATTATAGTTATACTAACTAAATTTTTTTGCATTAATTTTTTTAAGGTTTCGTATACGTGGAATTGATCAATTAACACCACCTACAAGCTTTTGTTGGACATTGGTTTTGTGGTATCAATTTATTATTAAAAATTTAATTTTGTATTTAATTTTATTTATAATGGATCATCGCAATTATATTATTCATAATAATGATGAGATAGAGAAAATTAGAGAATTAATTACTACAATTTTTGTAAGCCAATCATCTACACAAATATCCACTTCACCTAGAAAAAGAATGTAACACCCGACATTTCGGCCAGGTGATTTTCTGACAATTTTCATTGTCACCCTCTTATTTAACCTTTATGATTTAAATTTAATGTTAAGATAAAATTATTACAAGTTGAGTAAAACTAGGTTGGGTGGCAGTTTTGTAATTAAAATTGATGGATTAGGTATAAATAGGAAATGGAAACCTTAAACCTCATTTATTACCACTGTAGCCGACATTCCCTCTCGGCGATTTCCTTCTTTCCCAAGTTCTTGCTCTCGGCTACCAGAACTTCCCTTTACCGACGGCTGGTTTCGAGCTTGCTCTCCTCTGCAAATCCACACCCGAGGTATGAAATGGACAATGTAGTCATTCATTAGTAAATAGAGCTCTGTATTCAGCTCGGCACTGAGTTCGGATTTTTTTTAGCAGTGGCCAAGTAGTTTAAGACTTTTTAAAATCTGAGAGTAGAAATGTCATCCCGAATCGATTCTGAACATTTTAGATAATCAACTCGGATTTAACCAATGGTAAAACCTATCCACCTAGTTTCGGATTTCAGACTGCAGTGTGTCAAACAGAGGAATCGGAATGACTTTAGCTATTAGATCCTAGGATGGTTTATGATTAGGACTATTAGGACTTTGTTTTAACTACTGTAATGTACATGTTTTAGGTGAAGAAGTTTAAAGGAAAGAAGCTCGGATTGCTAAGGAATCCAGGTAAGTGAATGTGTTAAGATTTCCGGCCACTAGGGCCCTACACCGCAAGGGTATTAGGAAATCACTGAGATGTTAGCTTGTTGACTATGATTTGTTATTTCCACGATATGAAGAAGTGGTGTAAGTAAATGTAAAGTTACAGGATGTTCTACTTGTCCTTATGGTATGACTTTTCTTTATGAACTTTATGTCTATGCACTGTGTCCCACGTCTATGATTAAGTAGAGAACATGAAATGTATATGTAACCATGATTAAGTGCAGAACGGGGAAAAGACTACGTTATGTATGACTCGCGAATTCTCCCACTGGTGGAGGCCGAGTTAATGATATGTGTGACTCGCGAAATCTCCCACTGGTGGAGGCCGAGTTAATGATATGTATGACTCGCGAAATCTCCCACTTGGGGAGGCCGAGTAATGATATGTATGGCTCGCGAATTCTCCCACTGGGGAGGCCGAGTGATGTATCATGATTGCCGCGATAGGCAAATGATTATGTATGACTGCCGCAATAGGAAAATGACTATGTACCCCTGTTTTCCTCCCTCGTCTCCTGCCTTAATACATGTTATGTAAATGATAAAGATGAACATGAATGAAGAATGGTTTATGAACTTATGTCTCTCTAAATTGTGTACTCATGTATATCTGTCAGCATGCATTCCTTACTAAGCATTAGGCTTATAGTTAAACCTTATGGTGTAGGTGAAGAAGGTTCAGGTGAGGATGTTATGTTCAAAGAGGATGCTTAAGGCTGGTTGCTGGAGGATGCTCAAGGTGACAGTGCGGGACTGGAGAGGCGATTTATGACCCCTGGTTAAGACTCTTATGTTACAGTATGTTAAAGAATATGGTAGTTTAAGTAGGATGAGACTATTTTAAAACGTTGAGCTTTGAAACTGTCTAGTGGATCACTGAGTCAGGGAATGATTATATAGATTTATAAATGGTCTGTTGCTTAAGTCTTCCGCTATATGCATTTTGAATGAGTTGTGTTTTCTTTCTGTTGGAAGGAGTCATTTGATGGTTTAGTCTTCCGGCTGACGTCATCGGCAGATGCCGAAGGATAGTTGTTGATGGTTTAGTCTTCGGCTGACGTCATCGGCAGATGCCGAAGGATAGTTGTTGATGGTTTAGTCTTCCGGCTGACGTCATCGGCAGATGCCGAAGGATAGTTGTTGATGGTTTAGTCTTCCGGCTGACGTCATCGGCAGATGCCGAAGGATAGTTGTTGATGGTTTAGTCTTCGGCTGACGTCATCGGCAGATGCCGAAGGATAGTTGTTGATGGTTTAGTCTTCCGGCTGACGTCATCGGCAGATGCCGAAGGATAGTTGTTGATGGTTTAGTCTTCGGCTGACGTCATCGGCAGATGCCGAAGGATAGTTGTTGATGGTTTAGTCTTCGGCTGACGTCATCGGCAGATGCCGAAGGATAGTTGTTGATGGTTTAGTCTTCCGGCTGACGTCATCGGCAGATGCCGAAGGATAGTTGTTGATGGTTTAGTCTTCCGGCTGACGTCATCGGCAGATGCCGAAGGATAGTTGTTGATGGTTTAGTCTTCCGGCTGACGTCATCGGCAGATGCCGAAGGATAGTTGTTGATGGTTTAGTCTTCGGCTGACGTCATCGGCAGATGCCGAAGGATAGTTGTTGATGGTTTAGTCTTCGGCTGACGTCATCGGCAGATGCCGAAGGATAGTTGTTGATGGTTTAGTCTTCGGCTGACGTCATCGGCAGATGCCGAAGGATAGTTGTTGATGGTTTAGTCTTCGGCTGACGTCATCGGCAGATGCCGAAGGATAGTTGTTGATGGTTTAGTCTTCGGCTGACGTCATCGGCAGATGCCGAAGGATAGTTGTTGATGGTTTAGTCTTCGGCTGACGTCATCGGCAGATGCCGAAGGATAGTTGTTGATGGTTTAGTCTTCCGGCTGACGTCATCGGCAGATGCCGAAGGATAGTTGTTGATGGTTTAGTCTTCCGGCTGACGTCATCGGCAGATGCCGAAGCAGATGCCGAAGGATAGTTGTGATGGTTAGGTCTTCCAGTGACGTCCATCGGCAGATGCCGAGGAGTAATTGTTTGATGGTTTAGTCTTCCGGCTGACGTCATCGGCAGATGCCGAGGGTATTGTTTGTTAGTTTAGTCTTCCGGCTGACGTTCATCGGCAAGATGCGGAGGATAGTTTATGATGTTTAGTCTTCCGGATGACGTCACCTGAATATGTAAAATTGTTTTTTGTCGTTTAGCGACCGGAAGAGTAAAATGTGTTTTGTCGTTTAGCGACCGGGAGATGTAAATTGTGTTTTGTCGTTTAGCGACCGGAAGATGTAAAATGTGTTTGTCGATTAGCGACCGATGATGTTTTAATTTAGCACGCGAGACCCACGTGCCCACGAAGACGTCTCCTTTTAGGTGATGTTAAGCGAGTCACGCGTAATGCACGGTGATGACCGGACGACTAAATTTTTTAGGGTTGTCAACGCATGCAACCCATGCAAACCCGAGTGGTATTATGTTAAGAGGATTGAGGGCACCTCCTCTTTTCCCGAAAATTGTCAAGAAGCCAATGACCGAGTCTAGTCGCTCGACTCTGTGAAAGTTGAGCCGATGAGGTATGGGAAGTCGGGCACGAGAGGGTTCGTTTTTCCTTAATGGTTCTGCGTCTCTATTACCAGTTTAAAAAAAAAATACATGTAAAATGTGAAAGTCTGTTGTGAGATAGTAAGTGAATATAATAATAGTAAAAGTCAAACAAACGGTTAATGAAAGAATATGGATACGTGACGGCTCCTGGCCGGGGTCGTTACAATTGTGGTATCAGAGCAAAACCAGGTTCTAAAACCGATTCTGCAGACTGCCTTCCAGCACTGACTGTCACTTGAGCACACCTCAGCAACTGTAAGTGTTTATGATTTCATGTATGTCATTAAGTTAAATTGTGTCTGAAATGATTTGTCTAGGAATCCCAAGATGGTTAGAGGTCAACAGATAGAGAGCAATGAGGATAGCAATGCTATTGCTCAGTTGACTGAGTTGGTCATGCGCCAATCTCACCAGATAGAACGACTGATGACAGCTAGGGAAGAACAAGGCAACTCCAGTACTAACGCAACTCATGATCATGGGGGTGAGCGCTTTCACCGGCTTCGACCCCCGGTGTTTAATGGGTATGTTTCAGATCCTATTCATGCTGAGGAGTGGATCCGAAAGATTGAAGACATGTTTAAGTATGCAAAGGTTGACGAAGGGGATAAGGTCACCTATGCTGTCTTTCATTTGGAGTTAAGTGCAAGGCATTGGTGGGACTCGATCCAGAGCACCGCTAATGCCGAAGCTATGACCTGGGGGATGTTCAAGACTGCCTTCTTTGACAAGTACTTCAATAGGACTGTTCGGGCCAACAAGAAGAAGGAGTCCATGAATCTACGACAAACTGGCTCTGTGACGGATTATATATGTGAATTTGATGCTTTATCACGGTTTGCTCCCCGTATGATTGAGGATGAGGAAGATAAGATTTACCAGTTTGTTCAAGGACTGAAGCCAAGTCTGTACATGAAGGTGAAGACTGCTGGGATACATAATGTACCTTATGGGGATGTGACGGCTAAGGCCTTGGAGCTAGAAGAGGCAGAAATGACAGCATACGCACAGCGCGAACAACCAAAGAAACTCATGAAAGACACTCAGCCGCCACCACGTCAGAACAAGGGGTTGGCAGCCGCGTCAGAACAGGGGACCACAGCAACAACAGCATGGGATAAAGAGGCCCCTCAACCAGAATGATGACCAGGGAAGAGGAAAGAGACCCTTGGCACCTCTGTGCCCTACATGTCAGAAGAACCACCATGGTGAGTGCAAGCTGCTTCTGGTCGGTGTTTCAGGTGTGATAAGACCGGACACCTAGTCAGAGACTGCCCCATGCCGCCAGACCCGAACCGTGCAAGAGTTGTACCCAGAGTTTATGCGTTGATGGAAGATGAGGGAGCTGTTCACACACTCCATCAGGTACTATCATGATCTGCGGTTTTGCTGCTTCCACCTCAGATACGGGCCCACACTCGTTATCTCAACCTTGTTTGTATGCAAACATAACATGGCCCTTTACCAGCTGAGAGGTCATATAGTGTCATGTTACCATCAGGAAAGTCCTACATCGGACGATTGTGAAGGTGACTTCGTTGTCCTTATGGTATGACTTTTCTTTAATTAACTTTAGTCTATTTCACTGTGTCCCACGTCTATGATTAAGTTAGAACATGAAATTATATGTAACCATGATTAAGTGCAGAACGGGGAAAAGACTACGTTATGTATGACTCGCGAAATCTCCCACTGGTGGAGGCCGTAGTGTATATATTTGTGACTCGCGGAATCTCCCACTGGTGAGGCCGGTAATGATAGGTGACTCGCAAATCTCCCACTTGGATGCCGAGTAATGATAGTAATGGCTCGCGACTTCCCCCACTGGGAGGCCGAGTTGTAGCAATGATTGCCGCGATAGGCAAATGATTATGTATGACTGCCGCAATAGGAAAATGACTATGTACCCCTGTTTTCCTCCCTCGTCTCCTGCCTTAATACATGTTATGTAAATGATAAGATGAACATGAATGAAGAATGGTTTATGAACTTATGTCTCTCTAAATTGTGTACTCATGTATATCTGTCAGCATGCATTCCTTACTAAGCATTAGGCTATAGTTAAACCTTTATGGTGTAGGTGAAGAAGGTTCAGGTGAGGATGTTATGTCAAAGAGGATGCTTAAGGCTGGTTGCTGGAGGATGCTCAAGGTGACAGTGCGGGACTGGAGAGGCGATTTATGACCCCTGGTTAAGACTCTTATGTACAGTATGTTAAAGAATATGGTAGTTTAAGTAGGATGAGACTATTTTAAAACGTTTGAGCTTTGAAACTGTCTAGTGGATCACTGAGTCAGGGAATGATTATATAGATTTATAAATGGTCTGTTGCTTAAGTCTTCCGCTATATGCATTTTGAATGAGTTGTGTTTTCTTTCTTTTAGAAGGATTATTGGATGATTTAGAGTTCTCTACCGTAAGACGGAAGCTGGAAGAGGTAGTCTTCGGCTGACGTCATCGGCAGATGCCGAAGGAATAGTTGTTGATGGTTTAGTCTTCCGGCTGACGTCATCGGCAGATGCCGAGAGTTAATTGTTTGATGGTTTAGTCTTCCGGCTGACGTCATCGGCAGATGCCGAAGGATAGTTGTTGATGGTTTAGTCTTCCGGCTGACGTCATCGGCAGATGCCGAGAGTTAATTGTTTGATGGTTTAGTCTTCCGGCTGACGTCATCGGCAGATGCCGAGAGTTAATTGTTTGATGGTTTAGTCTTCCGGCTGACGTCATCGGCAGATGCCGAAGGATAGTTGTTGATGGTTTAGTCTTCCGGCTGACGTCATCGGCAGATGCCGAGAGTTAATTGTTTGATGGTTTAGTCTTCGGCTGACGTCATCGGCAGATGCCGAGAGTTAATTGTTTGATGGTTTAGTCTTGCCGGATGACGTCACCGGAATATGTCAATGCGTTTTTGTCGTTTAAGCGACCGGAAGATATGTGTTTTTGTCGTTTAGCGACCGGGAGATGTAAAATGTGTTTTGTCGTTTAGCGACGGAAGATGTAAAATGTGTTTTGCGATTAGCGACCGGATGATGTTTTAATTTAGCAACGCGAGACCACGTGCCCACGGAAGGACGTCTCCTTTTAGGTGATGTTAAGCGAGTCACGCGTAATGCACGTGATGACCGGACGACTAATTTTTAGGGTTGTCAACGCATGCAAACCATGCAAACCCGAGTGGTATTATGTTAAGAGGATTGAGGGCACCTCCTCTTTTCCCGAAATTGTCAAGAAGCCAATGACCGAGTCTAGTCGCTCGACTCTGTGAAAGTTGAGCCGATGAGGTATGGGAAGTCGGGCACGAGAGGGTTCGTTTTTCCTTAATGGTTCTGCGTCTCTATTACCAGTTTAAAAAAAAATACATGTAAAATGTGAAAGTCTGTTGTGAGATAGTAAGTGAATATAATAATAGTAAAAGTCAAACAAACGGTTAATGAAAGAATATGGATACGTGACGGCTCCTGGCCGGGGTCGTTACAATTGTGGTATCAGAGCAAAACCAGGTTCTAAAACCGATTCTGCAGACTGCCTTCCAGCACTGACTGTCACTTGAGCACACCTCAGCAACTGTAAGTGTTTATGATTTCATGTATGTCATTAAGTTAAATTGTGTCTGAAATGATTTGTCTAGGAATCCCAAGATGGTTAGAGGTCAACAGATAGAGAGCAATGAGGATAGCAATGCTATTGCTCAGTTGACTGAGTTGGTCATGCGCCAATCTCACCAGATAGAACGACTGATGACAGCTAGGGAAGAACAAGGCAACTCCAGTACTAACGCAACTCATGATCATGGGGGTGAGCGCTTTCACCGGCTTCGACCCCCGGTGTTTAATGGGTATGTTTCAGATCCTATTCATGCTGAGGAGTGGATCCGAAAGATTGAAGACATGTTTAAGTATGCAAAGGTTGACGAAGGGGATAAGGTCACCTATGCTGTCTTCATTTGGAGTTAAGTGCAAGGCATTGGTGGGACTCGATCCAGAGCACCGCTAATGCCGAAGCTATGACCTGGGGGATGTTCAAGACTGCCTTCTTTGACAAG
Organism: Begonia masoniana; assembly: GCA_022432975.1. Lineage (NCBI taxonomy): Eukaryota > Viridiplantae > Streptophyta > Magnoliopsida > Cucurbitales > Begoniaceae > Begonia > Begonia masoniana. The sequence continues at coordinate 36,140,234 of CM039514.1, forward strand.
TACTTCAATAGGACTGTTCGGGCCAACAAGAAGAAGGAGTCCATGAATCTACGACAAACTGGCTCTGTGACGGATTATATATGTGAATTTGATGCTTTATCACGGTTTGCTCCCCGTATGATTGAGGATGAGGAAGATAAGATTTACCAGTTTGTTCAAGGACTGAAGCCAAGTCTGTACATGAAGGTGAAGACTGCTGGGATACATAATGTACCTTATGGGGATGTGACGGCTAAGGCCTTGGAGCTAGAAGAGGCAGAAATGACAGCATACGCACAGCGCGAACAACCAAAGAAACTCATGAAAGACACTCAGCCGCCACCACGTCAGAACAAGGGTTGGCAGCCGCGTCAGAACAGGGGACCACAGCAACAACAGCATGGGATAAAGAGGCCCCTCAACCAGAATGATGACCAGGGAAGAGGAAAGAGACCCTTGGCACCTCTGTGCCCTACATGTCAGAAGAACCACCATGGTGAGTGCAAGCTGCTTTCTGGTCGGTGTTTCAGGTGTGATAAGACCGGACACCTAGTCAGAGACTGCCCCATGCCGCCAGACCCGAACCGTGCAAGAGTTGTACCCAGAGTTTATGCGTTGATGGAAGATGAGGGAGCTGTTCAGCACACAGTCATATCAGGTACTATCATGATCTGCGGTTTTGCTGCTTACACACTCATAGATACAGGGGCCACACACTCGTTTATATCAACCTTGTTTGTATGCAAACATAACATTGGACCTTTACCAGCTGAGAGGTCATATAGTGTCATGTTACCATCAGGAAAGTCCCTACATTCGGAACAGATTGTTAAGGGTGACGTCGTGTCCTTAGGGGATAAGAATCTCTATGCGGAATTAATTGTCATTAACATAAAAGGGTATGAAGTGATATTAGGAATGGATTGGTTATTTAGACATCATGCCACGATAAGTTGTCGATCTGGAATAGTTGATTTTAGACCCCCAAATGATAACCATTATTCCTTCCAAGCTATTCCTAAAATAAGTAAGATACCAATTATATCCTCACTAGAAATATACCGAATGCTGAGATGTGGTTGTGAGAGCTACCTGGCTAGTGTTATAGATGATCGGGTGAAGAATAAAACTGAGCTACAGGACATTCCTATAGTCCGGGAGTTTCCCGAAGCATTCTTGGATGATTTACCGGGTATACCACCCGATAGAGAAATAGAGTTTGTAATTGATACATACCCTGAGGTATCACCTGTATCTAAGAACCCTTACCGTATGGCACCTGTTGAGTTAAAAGAATTGAAGGTCCAACTGCAGGAATTGGTTGACAAGGGATTTATTCGCCCCAGTAGTTCTCCTTGGGGTGCACCAGTCTTATTTGTAAGGAAGAAAGATGGTTCTCTTAGAATGTGCATAGACTACAGGGAACTAAATAAGTTGACAATCAAGAATAGGTACCCCTTACCTAGGATTGACGATTTGTTTGACCAATTGCAAGGAGCTAAGGTATTTTCAAAGATAGATTTACGTTCGGGTTATTACCAACTGAAGGTTAAAGAAGGAGATATACCAAAGACAGCCTTCAGAACCCGCTATGGACATTATGAATTCTTAGTCATGTCGTTTGGATTGACAAACGCCCCTGCAGCTTTCATGGATTTAATGAACCGTGTGTTTCGCGAGTATTTAGATAAGTTTGTGATTGTATTCATAGATGATATCTTGATATATTCCCGAACTGTGGCTGACCATGAAGAACATTTGAAAGTAGTTTTGACGACATTGAAGGAGCATCAACTTTACGCCAAACTGTCTAAGTGTGAGTTTTGGTTAGATAAGGTTAATTTCCTTGGCCATGTAGTTTCTGCTAATGGCATATCTGTGGACCCGACCAAAATTCAGGCAGTAAAGGATTGGCCTCAACCTAAGAATGCCAGCGAAGTCCGCAGCTTCCTTGGATTGGCAGGCTATTACAGGAAGTTCATCAAGGGATTTTCCATGATAGCTAAACCCCTGACAGGTTTGACAAAGAAGGACATTAAGTATTCTTGGACTGAAGCCTGCGAAGACAGCTTCCAGACGTTAAAACTGAAGTTAACAACAGCCCCTGTATTGACCCTCCCAACCGAAGAAGGAAAATTTAGTGTTTACTGTGATGCGTCTAAAGTCGGTTTAGGTTGTGTTCTGATGCAAGAGGGTAAAGTTATAGCGTATGCTTCTAGGCAGCTAAAGAGTTACGAGCAAAATTACCCCACTCACGATCTAGAATTAGCTGCCGTTGTTTTTGCCTTGAAGATTTGGAGGCACTATTTATATGGACAGCAATGTGAGGTGTTTTCTGACCATAAAAGTCTAAAGTACCTCTTCACACAGAAGGAATTGAACATGAGACAGAGACGTTGGTTGGAGTTTGTCAAGGATTACGACTTTGAAATCAAGTATCACCCCGGGAAAGCTAACTCTGTAGCTGATGCGTTGAGTAGGATGTCAACAACAATGCAGCCCGTGGTTTCAACCATGTCTATACCCTTAAGAACAGAAGTTCAGAAATTCGACTTGGAGATAGTTCCAGAGTTATCAGTTTTGCTCGCTGAGTTAACTATTCAACCAACAATTTTGGAAAAGATCAAGGATGCACAAAAGAAGGATTCAGTGGGAAATATCAACATGATGGATAAGTTGAAGGACACCACCTCCGAGTTCAGTCTCTCAAAGGATGGGATCCTGAGGTTTAGAAATCGGTGGTGCATTCCTAATGATGTGGAATTGCGTAAGTTGATCTTGGCTGAGACGCACTCCTCTTCCTTTTCTGTACATCCTGGCTGCACCAAGATGTACCGAGACCTGAAGTTACAGTACTGGTGGCCTAACCTAAAAAGGGATGTTGCTAAGTATGTAGGGTCCTGTTTAGTATGCCAACAAGTCAAGGCCGAGCACCAACGCCCAGGAGGCACTCTTCAGCCGTTGCCTATTCCCGAATGGAAGTGGGAACATATAGCTATGGATTTTGTTGTAGGACTACCTAAGACGACAAAAGGACATGACTGTATTTGGGTTGTGGTGGATAGACTAACGAAATCAGCCCATTTCTTACCTGTAAGGACCACCTATACGATGGACCAATTTGCTGATCTTTATGTTCAGGAAATTATTAGGTTGCATGGAATCCCGGTATCTATTGTTTCTGACCGTGACCCCAGGTTCACCTCTCGATTCTGGAAAAGTTTGCAAGGTACATTAGGTACAAAGTTATCTTTCAGCACAGCTTTTCACCCACAGACCGATGGCCAGTCAGAAAGGACGATTCAAGTACTCGAAGATATGTTGAGAGCATGTGTACTTGACTTTCAGACAACTTGGAGTAGACATTTACCGCTAGTTGAATTCTCCTACAATAACAGTTATTAGTCCACCATCGGTATGGCACTATATGAAGCTCTGTATGGTAGGAAATGTAGGTCACCTCTTTACTGGGACGAGGTTGGGGAAACAAAACTTCTTGGACCTGATATTCTGCAGCAAATGTCAGATAAGATTGCAACTATTCGGAAAAGAATGATGACTGCACAAAGCCGGCAGAAGTGTTATGCAGATCAAAGGAGAAGGGAACTCGAGTTTTCAGTAGGAGATGAAGTATTCTTAAAGGTGTCACCATTTAAAGGAGTCTTAAGATTTGGCAAGAAGGGAAAACTTAATCCGAGATTTATTGGACCCTTCCCTGTCTTGGCAAAAGTTGGAAGTACAGCTTACAGACTACAACTGCCTCCATCATTGGATAAAGTTCATAATGTCTTCCATGTGTCAATGTTAAGGAAGTGTATGCGTGATCCGATGCAGGTCATCCAGCCATCGGATATTGGTTTAGAGCCGACACTGGAGTATGAAGAGAAACCAATACAGATTTTGGAATATGCAGTCAAGACTCTGAGAAACAAAGAGATTCCATTGGTGAAAGTTTTATAGACAAATCACGGCATTGAAGAAGCATCATGGGAAAGACAGCAGGAGATGTTGGACAAATATCCTAAGTTATTTGCTTGAGCAATTTTCGAGGACGAAAATTTTGTTTAAGGAGGGGTGGATGTAACACCCGACATTTCGGCCAGGTGATTTTCTGACCATTTTCATTGTCACCCTCTTATTTAACCTTTATGATTTAAATTTAATGTTAAGATAAAATTATTACAAGTTGAGTAAAACTAGGTTGGGTGGCAGTTTTGTAATTAAAATTGATGGATTAGGTATAAATAGGAAATGGAAACCTTAAACCTCATTTATTACCACTGTAGCCGACATTCCCTCTCGGCGATTTCCTTCTTTCCCAAGTTCTTGCTCTCGGCTACCAGAACTTCCCTTTACCGACGGCTGGTTTCGAGCTTGCTCTCCTCTGCAAATCCACACCCGAGGTATGAAATGGACAATGTAGTCATTCATTAGTAAATAGAGCTCTGTATTCAGCTCGGCACTGAGTTCGGATTTTTTTTAGCAGTGGCCAAGTAGTTTAAGACTTTTTAAAATCTGAGAGTAGAAATGTCATCCCGAATCGATTCTGAACATTTTAGGTAATCAACTCGGATTTAACCAATGGTAAAACCTATCCACCTAGTTTCGGATTTCAGACTGCAGTGTGTCAAACAGAGGAATCGGAATGACTTTAGCTATTAGATCCTAGGATGGTTTATGATTAGGACTATTAGGACTTTGTTTTAACTACTGTAATGTACATGTTTTAGGTGAAGAAGTTTAAAGGAAAGAAGCTCGGATTGCTAAGGAATCCAGGTAAGTGAATGTGTTAAGATTTCCGGCCACTAGGGCCCTACACCGCAAGGGTATTAGGAAATTACTGAGATGTTAGCTTGTTGACTATGATTTGTTATTTCCACGATATGAAGAAGTGATGTAAGTAAATGTAAAGTTACAGGATGTTCTACTTGTCCTTATGGTATGACTTTACTTTATGAACTTTATGTCTATGCACTGTGTCCCACGTCTATGATTAAGTAGAGAACATGAAATGTATATGTAACCATGATTAAGTGCAGAACGGGGGAAAAGACTACGTTATGTATGACTCGCGAATCTCTCACTGGTGGAGGCCGAGTAATGATATGGTGACTCGACATTCATTAGTAATATAGCTCTGTATTCAGCTCGGCACTGAGTTCGGATTTTTTTAGCAGTGGCCAAGTAGTTATAAGACTTTTTAAAATCTGAGAGTAGAAATGTCATCCCGAATCGATTCTGAACATTTAGGTATCAACTCGGATTTACCAATGGTAAAACCTATCCACCTAGTTTCGGATTTCAGACTGCAGTGTTCAAACAGAGGATCGGAATGACTTTAGCTATTAGATCCTAGGATGGTTTATGATTAGGACTATTAGGACTTTTGTTTTAACTACTGTAATTACATGTTTTAGTGAAGAAGTTTAAAGGAAAGAAGCTCGGATGCTAAGGAATCCAGGTAAGTGAATGTGTTAAGATTTCCGGCCACTAGGGCCCTACACCGCCAAGTAAATGTAAAGTTCAGGATGTTCTACTTGTCCTTATGGTATGACTTTACTTTATGAACTTTATGTCTATGCACTGTGTCCCACGTCTATGATTAGTAGAGAACATGAAATGTATATGTAAACCATGATTAAGTGCAGAACGGGGAAAAGACTACGTTATGTATGACTCGCGAATTCTCTCACTGGTGGAGGCCGAGTTAATGATATGTGTGACTCGCGAAATCTCCCACTGGTGGAGGCCGAGTTAATGATATGTATGACTCGCGAAATCTCCCACTGGGGGAGGCCGAGTAATGATATGTATGGCTCGCGAATTCTCCCACTGGGGAGGCCGAGTGATGTATCATGATTGCCGCGATAGGCAAATGATTATGTACGACTGCCGCGATAGGCAAATGACTATGTACCCCTGTCTTCCTCCCTCGTCTCCTGCCTTAATACATGTTATGTAAATGATAAAGATGAACATGAATGAAGAATGGTTTATGAACTTATGTCTCTCTAAATTGTGTACTCATGTATATCTGTCAGCATGCATTCCTTACTAAGCATTAGGCTTATAGTTAAACCTTATGGTGTAGGTGAAGAAGGTTCAGGTGAGGATGTTATGTTCAAAGAGGATGCTTAAGGCTGGTTGCTGGAGGATGCTCAAGGTGACAGTGCGGGACTGGAGAGGCGATTTATGACCCCTGGTTAAGACTCTTATGTTACAGTATGTTAAAGAATATGGTAGTTTAAGTAGGATGAGACTATTTTAAAACGTTGAGCTTTGAAACTGTCTAGTGGATCACTGAGTCAGGGAATGATTATATAGATTTATAAATGGTCTGTTGCTTAAGTCTTCCGCTATATGCATTTTGAATGAGTTGTGTTTTCTTTCTGTTGGAAGGAGTCATTTGATGATTTAGAGTTCTCTACCGTAAGACGAAAGCTGGAAGAGGTAGTCTTCCGGCTGACGTCATCGGCAGATGCCGAAGGAATAGTTGTTGATGGTTTAGTCTTCCGGTTGACGTCATCGACAGATGCCGAGAGTTAATTGTTTGATGGTTTAGTCTTCCGGCTGACGTCATCGGCAGATGCCGAAGGATAGTTGTTGATGGTTTAGTCTTCCGGTTGACGTCATCAGCAGATGCCGAGAGTTAATTGTTTGATGGTTTAGTCTTCCGGCTGACGTCATCGGCAGATGCCGAGGGGTAGTTGTTTGTTAGTTTAGTCTTCCGGCTGACGTCATCGGCAGATGCCGAAGGATAGTTGTATGATGGTTTAGTCTTCCGGATGACGTCACCGGAAGATGTAAAATGTGTTTTTGTCGTTTAGCGACCGGAAGATGTAAAATGTGTTTTTATCGTTTAGCGACCGGGAGATGTAAAATGTGTTTTGTCGTTTAGCGACCGGAAGATGTAAAATGTGTTTTGTCGATTAGCGACCGGATGATGTTTTAATTTAGCACGCGAGACCCACGTGCCCACCGGAAGACGTCTCCTTTTAGGTGATGTTAAGCGAGTCACGCGTAATGCACGTGATGACCGGACGACTAAATTTTTGAGGGTTGTCAACGCATGCAACCCATGCAAACCCGAGTGGTATTATGTTAAGAGGATTGAGGGCACCTATTCTTTTCCCGAAATTGTCAAGAAGCCAATGACCGAGTCTAGTCGCTCGACTCTGTGAAAGTTGAGCCGATGAGGTATGGGAAGTCGGGCACGAGAGGGTTCGTTTTTCCTTAATGGTTCTGCGTCTCTATTACCAGTTTAAAAAAAAAATACATGTAAAATGTGAAAGTCTGTTGTGAGATAGTAAGTGAATATAATAATAGTAAAAGTCAAACAAACGGTTAATGAAAGAATATGGATACGTGACGGCTCCTGGCCGGGGTCGTTACAAAGAAGACATAAACCTTCTTATATATGTAAACATTTTGATTTAAAAGATATTAAAATTGCGGGAAAAATAGAAACTAGAGTTCAATGTAAATATTGTGCTAAAAATTATGTTTATACTTCTGGTAGCTTTACTAGCACTGTAACACCCGGGAATTTTCCTAATACGTGCGTAACCTTAGATTTGACGTGTTAGGATAGGTTAATTATGCAAGTGTAAAATGTGCATTGAAGTGTATTAGAAGTGTATTAGAATTTGAAGGTTTGACAAGTCAAAACACCTTGTGGTTGGTGGAGGAGGGTTGTTTGAAAAGTCAAATGGAAAACAACCAATAGGATTTTTTCATGCATTAATGGTATGATAAATAATTATTAAATTGAAGGAAAAGTAAAGGGATGTGTGGCATTAACGTTGAAGGTTTTAGGAGAGAAAAAAAAAATGTGGTTGGTTTTATAAATTTAAAAAGCTTGGAGGAGGTAAGTTAAAAGGTAGAAGAAAAGTTAGGTTAAAAAGGTGAGGTTTAATGGTTTTCTTCATCTTCATCGTGCTTCTCTCTTCTCCTCCATAGCCATCGATCCCCTTTCTCCTTTCTTCATCTATTGAAGACTTTTCAAGGTAATTTCACTTGGGTTTTGGTTTGTGTACCTTTAGATGAAGTTTAGAAGTATTTTTAGGGTGTTTGGTTGAGTTTGGTGAATGTTGGAAAACCCTAGGTTAGGGATTCCGAAAAATTGAGTTTAGATGTTAGATTTCCTTCCTATTTTGGTAGTTTAGTTGTTGAATGGAGTGATTTAGGTTGTTAGAGGGGTTAGATGGAAGATTGAAAGAGTGTTACACAAAATAGGTTGAAGAACACCATATACCCGATTCTGTCTTTGGGAATTTCGGGCTGACCAAAGTGTTGGTTTGGTTGAATTGAGTGCTTAAATGGATAGTAGACGTGTAGAGGTTTCCGTAATGAGGTGGCACGTCGAAATCCGTCGAAAAACGAGGGAGTTATGACCGTTTGAAGTTGGACGGTCAATTTTGGTGTCAAAATCGGGTTTGGAGTTGAGTTGTGAGTTTAGATTTAAATGTGTGATTAGTTTAGTTAGCAAAAATCGTTATAATTGATTTAGTTTGTTATTAAGTGAATTTTCGTTATTTGTTAGGTGATCGAACGTGAGAGTTAGTTGGACGAAGTGAGCGTATCGGGCAACCAGGTAAGTAGTGGTAGTTTTCTTCCGCCTTCGGGCCTACACCATGGAACGGTAGGGTTATTTATTTCGTGTTGTGTTTTGTTGGGTTTGGTTGCATTTCGTGTTGTGTTTTGTTGGGTTTTGGTTGCATAATGGTTGTCGTGCATCATTGTTTTCAGTAACGGAAATACGAGTTGTTTTGGCTGGTTGTGAGTGTGAACGTAATCAGATAAAATGAAGGTAATGAATCTCAAATAGTGTGCCTTGTCGGGATACGGTGCTGGCAGTAGCACCCCGAAGGGAACTCTATGAGAGACTGGCTAAAATGCGAGATCTGGAATAGTGTGCCTTGTCGGGATACGGTGCTGGCAGTAGCACCCCGAAGGGAACTCTATGAAGGATGGTTGGCTAAAATACGTAAAGGTCGGGAGTATGAATTCCTAGACGGTCATAGGATTCTACGATCGACGAGGGAGATTATGCATGGCCATCCTAGACGGTTATGGGATGTGAGCTAGCTGGTCTTGCTCTGGTGATTTTGAGTTTGGCCGTCCTAGACGGTTATGGGACGTGTGCCTACTCAAATCACACGGCTTATGAAACGAATAATGTAATGAACAGCAACGAACAGCAAATAACACAACTGAGTGGTAGAGACTGCATGTATTAGGTTGCTTGCATTGTGTTGTAGTCTTATTCGTTACTCCCTACTTGCTAAGCATTAGGCTTACGTTTTGTGTTCTGTGGTGTAGGTGACGAACTCTATTCAGGTGAGGTTGATGAGACAGCTGAGGCTTAGGCTGCAGTCGGGGGAGTACGAAGTCCGCCGGTGCAGGCTATTGTGGGGGCGTCTCGATTACTATCGTCCTCGGGTATTTTGTGGGAAGGTGGTAGATGGTTTGGTAAGCGTTTTGTAAGGCTTTTTGTTTAAAACGACTCCGACTTATTAGATGTTTAGTATGAATATTTACGAAAATGTTTTGGTAGTGGATTTTAATGTTTTGAGTTGGGGATATTGTGTTTAATGGCTGTATTATTTGGGAAGTTGAAAATATATATATTGGGTGTTTGGCTTCAGGGTTTGGTGTAAAGAAATTTAGGCGTTATGCCGCCCGTTTCGGTTTTAAACTCTTTAACGTCGGGTTATGTTCGTTATTTTTTTATCTAATCGTTTGAAGTCGGTTTTCTATAAGATTCACGGGATTGGAAGATTTATGTGTCGGGAGTGTATGGTAAAAATTTCGGGATTTTTGGAGGTGTCGGGCTTATAGAAAAGTGTAGAAAAGTCGGGAAGGTCAAGAAAAGTCAAAACGGGGTGTTTTGGAGCGTTTTTGAGCGGAAAAACCCGAGCCGGCCCGATCGGTCGGGCTTGGGTCACGACCGATCGTGGTCGGGATGATTTTGGGTGAAAATGGCCCGAGAGGGCCCGATCGATCGGGCCCGAAATCACGACCGAACGCGGTTGGGCACGCCCGGGGCGTGCCCAGCGCGCGCAGCGCGCGCGCAGCGCGCGCGCAGCACGCAGTCTGGGCGCGCGCAGCGCCCAGCTGCATTTTTTTTTAAAAAATTTTGTTTATCTTCGATTTCCACTTTATTTTCACCCGACTTTTTCCGACATATTTTAAACGCATTTTGGCACGTTTTCCAACAAAAATCGAGGGTTCGAAAAACCTGAACATCGAGCCGGGAATTTTAACAAAACCGAGCCGAATATTTCATGAAAATTATTTTAAACGTAGTTTAAAACACGGGATTGGTTTGGCAACGTGACGTACCGGGCCCGGGGCGGGTTCGGGGCGTTACAAAGTTGGTATCAGAGCGATAGTAGTCGAGCCGTTCAAAGGATTACCCGACAATACCGGCCGCCGTGCAACGTGCTTCACCGACTGTAAGTATTTCTTAACTTTAGTTAATTCTGTTCTAAGATTAGAGTGTCTAACCTTTTCAGGAATAGAAAAGAAAATGCCTAGAAACCCAAGAGAGCCAAGACGACCCGGGAGACCTAGGCTTGAACCCGAACCACCCAGAAATCCACTAGAGGACTCTGTTAAGCAGTTAGCGGATATGGTTACCCGACAAGCAGAGCTAGTTGGAACTTTAATAGGGCACGGAGGACTTGGGCATGCTGGAGCAGGATCTAGTGGGGACAGGTTTCGGAAATTGAACCCTCCAGCATTCGAGGGCAGATTAACAGATCCTACAGCTGCAGATAGGTGGATTCACACTATTGAGAATATGTTCAAAGTTGCCGAGGTGGAGGAAGCAAATAAAGTCAAATGTGCTACATTCCATCTGATCAACAACGCACAGAATTGGTGGGAGTCGATAGAGTCTACTTTGGGTCCTCAAGCCTTAACCTGGAGAGAATTTAAGGACTTATTCTTTGACAAGTATTACAATCAGACGGCCCAAGCAGCAAAGAGGATGGAATTCATGGCACTGAAGCAGACGGGATCAGTGGGAGATTACATTCAGCAGTTTGAATTGTTATCTCGGTTTGCCAGCCACGTGATCAGCCGGGAGGAAGACAAGATTTTTCAGTTTGTACAGGGCCTGAAGCCCGAAATCTATATGCTGGTAAAGACTTTCGGGATTTCTAGAAGTTCATTTACTGAGGTGGTGGCAAAGGCGTTAGAAGTGGAGGAAGCGGCTGATAAGTTATCCAAATCTGCTGAGAACCCGAAGAGGATGTTCAGAGAGATCACAGCTCAGTTTAATAGAGGCGGGTCATCTTCTCAGCAACAAGGGACCAAGCGACCTGGAGGAAATATAAAGGACCAGAGAAGTGGAAAGAAGCCCCAGCAACAACAGAAGAGCAAATTTCCGCAATGTCCAAAGTGCCTGAAGTCTCATCCCGGAGAGTGTGGGCAGTTTGAAGGAAAGTGTTTTAATTGTTTTGAAGCTGGTCATCTTGCTCGTGATTGTTCTAAGCCGAGAGTTTCTCGATGTTTTAACTGTAATCAGCCCGGTCATAGAGCTACCGACTGTCCTACACCGAAGAAACCTCCAGTCAAAGCTATGCCCAGAATTTTTGCTATGATAGAGCCTGAGGAAGAAGATCGAGCCGCTGTCATTTCAGGTACGGTACTTGTTAATTCAGTGCCTGCATTTACCTTGATAGATTCAGGGGCGTCCCATTCTTTCGTAGCGGTAGCATTTGTGGCGAAAGTACAGTTAGAGGTAGAGCCGACTGACAGTGCGTATACTGTGCAATTACCATCCGGCGAGTATATGCATTCTGCGCAAGTAGTGCCTAACAGTTTGGTGACGGTCGGAAGGAAGGCTTTACCCGCTGATTTAATCGTTATGGGGATCACTGGGTATGATGTAATACTCGGTATGGACTGGTTATTTCGGTACCATGCGACGATCGATTGCAGAGCAGGGACTGTAAATTTCCAACCTCTGAGTGGTGAAAATTTTTCTTTTCAAGCTTTAAAGAACATAAAGAGACTCTCAGTTATGGCACCCATGGACGCTCGTAAATCTATTCTTGGTGAGTTTACGTGTTTTCTTGCCACTATTGTAGATTCTCAGTCTTTGGTAGAAGTTAAGCTTCAGGAGATAGATATTGTTCGTGATTTTCCTGAAGTGTTTTTAGATGATTTGCCTGGTCTACCTCCGGACCGGGAAATCGAGTTCATAATTGACACTTATCCTGGAGCAGAACCGGTGTCGAAGAACCCTTACAGGTTGGCTCCGCCTGAATTGAAAGAACTGAAAAAGCAATTGGAAGATTTGGTCGATAAGGGCTTTATACGCCCTAGTTTTTCGCCCTGGGGAGCGCCCGTGTTGTTTGTAAAGAAGAAGGACGGGTCACTTCGAATGTGCATCGATTACAGGGAGTTAAACAAGCTAACTGTGAAAAACAAATACCCATTGCCAAGGATAGATGACCTATTTGATCAGTTGCAAGGAGCTAGAATATTTTCTAAAATTGATTTGAGATCGGGATACTACCAATTGAAAGTTAGATCGCAGGATATCCCGAAAACGGCTTTCAGGACTCGGTATGGACACTATGAGTTCCTGGTTATGTCGTTTGGTTTGACGAATGCTCCAGCCGCCTTTATGGACCTAATGAATCGAGTGTTCAGAGAGTATCTCGATAAGTTTGTAATCGTGTTTATCGATGACATTTTGGTTTATTCCAGTAACGAAGAGGAGCATAGGAAGCATCTGAAGATTGTACTGGAAACTTTGAGACGGCATCAATTATATGCCAAGTTATCTAAATGCGACTTTTGGTTGACGAAGGTGCATTTTCTTGGTCACGTAATTTCCAGTGGTGGAATATCAGTGGATCCAGCTAAGATTCAGTCAATTAATGAGTGGCCTCAACCGAAGAATGTCAGCGAGATTCGGAGTTTCCTAGGATTGGCGGGCTATTACAGAAGATTTATTGAAGGGTTTTCGAAAATAGCAGCACCTATGACTCGACTGACACGAAAAGACGTGAAGTACGAATGGTCTGAAGAGTGTGAGCTCAGCTTTCAGACGTTGAAGCAGAGATTAACAACAGCTCCGGTTTTGACGTTGCTTGTAGCCGATGAGAAGTTCTGTATCTATTGTGATGCGTCTCGGATAGGTCTGGGTTGTGTGCTTATGCAGAACGATAAAGTGATAGCATATGCTTCTAGGCAGCTAAAATCTTATGAGAAGAATTATCCGACTCATGATTTGGAGTTGGCTGCTGTGGTTTTTGCTTTAAAAATTTGGAGGCATTATCTGTATGGTCAGCAATGTGAGGTATATTCAGATCACAAAAGTCTGAAGTATCTCTTCACGTAGAAGGAACTGAATATGAGGCAACGGCGGTGGTTAGAGTTCGTGAAGGACTATGATCTGGAGATTAAATACCACCCCAGTAAGGCTAATGTAGTTGCAGATGCCTTAAGTCGCGTATCGACTTCAATTTCAGCTTTGGAGGCTAGTATGTCTGAGACGTTACGATCTGAGATTCAGAGATTCGATTTGGAGCTGGTTTCAGATGTGACAGCAGTTTTAGCAGCTTTGTCTCTAAAGCCTACGGTGTTGGAGAAAATTAGAGAAGCTCAGCAAGGAGATTTGGAGTGTAATAAATTCAAGCTGAGTATGGTGTCTGACGATAGAACAGAGTTTAGGTACTCGGATGATGGTATTTTGAAGTTTCGTAATCGGTGGTATGTTCCGAATGACGAGCAACTTCGGAAGGAAATTTTGATTGAAGCTCATTCGTCGAGGTTTTCTGTTCACCCAGGGAGTACCAAGATGTACAGAGACCTCAAGCAACATTATTGGTGGCCTGGTATGAAGAAGTCAGTGGCTGAATTTGTAGAGACATGTTTGATTTGTCAGCAGGTGAAGGCAGAGCATCAGAGACCTGCTGAGAAGTTGCAGCCATTGCCAGTTCCTGAATGGAAGTGGGATCAAATTTCGATGGACTTCGTTGTTGGATTGCCTAGGACGACGAAAGGATTTGATGGCATATGGGTGATCGTTGATCGTTTAACAAAGTCAGCCCACTTTCTGCCGGTGAAGATGACATACAGTATGGATCAATTTGCTGAACTTTATATTCAGGAGATTGTGAGATTACATGGTGTGCCGACTTCGATTGTATCAGATAGGGACCCGAGGTTCACTTCAAAATTTTGGAAGAGTCTACATAAAGCGATGGGGACTCGATTGAATTTTAGCACTGCTTTTCATCCTCAGACAGACGGACAATCTGAACGGACTATTCAGACTCTTGAGGATATGCTCCGAGCTTGTGTGCTTGAATTTCAGGGTTCCTGGAGTAGGTATATACCTTTGGTGGAGTTCTCATATAACAATAGTTATCAGGATACTATTGGAATGGCTCCATATGAGGCTCTATACGGAAGGAAATGTAGATCGCCTCTTTATTGGGACGAGGTAGGAGAATCTAGTTTGATTGGTCCAGAGATTGTGCAGCAAACTGCAGATAAAGTCCAGTTCATTCGGCAACGCATTCTGACAGCTCAGAGCAGGCAAAAGAGTTATGCCGATGGTAGGAGGCGGGAGCTGGAATTTGAGGTAGGCGATGAGGTTTTCTTGAAGATCTCCCCATTTAAGGGTGTCATGAGATTCGGGAAGCGTGGTAAGTTGAACCCGCGATTTGTTGGTCCTTTCCCTATTGTGAAGCATATGGGAAAGACAGCATATCAGTTGGAATTGCCAGCTTCGATGGAGGGAGTGCATAATGTATTCCATGTGTCGATGCTTCGGAAGTGTCTGAGGGATCCATCGCATGTGGTGGTACAGCAGGAGGTCGAAGTGAAACCTACATTGTCTTATGAGGAGAAACCAGTGGAAATATTGGATTATGCAGTGAAGAAATTGCGCAACAAGGACATTCCATTGGTAAAAGTGCTGTGGCGCAACCACAATGTTGAGGAGGCAACGTGGGAGCGTCAACAGGACATGATGGAGCGCTATCCTGAACTTTTCAGGTACGTAAATTTTGAGGACAAAATTTTTGTAAGGAGGGTGGATTGTAACACCCTGGAATTTTCCTAATACGTGCGTAACCTTAGATTTGACGTGTTAGGATAGGTTAATTATGCAAGTGTAAGGTGTGCATTGAAGTGTATTAGAAGTGTATTAGAATTTGAAGGTTTGACAAGTCAAAACACCTTGTGGTTGGTGGAGGAGGGTTGTTTGAAAAGTCAAATGGAAAACAACCAATAGGATTTTTTCATGCATTAATGGTATGATAAATAATTATTAAATTGAAGGAAAAGTAAAGGGATGTGTGGCATTCACGTTGAAGGTTTTAGGAGAGAAAAAAAAATGTGGTTGGTTTTATAAATTTAAAAAGCTTGGAGGAGGTAAGTTAAAAGGTAGAAGAAAAGTTAGGTTAAAAAGGTGAGGTTTAATGGTTTTCTTCATCTTCATCGTGCTTCTCTCTTCTCCTCCATAGCCATCGATCCCCTTTCTCCTTTCTTCATCTATTGAAGACTTTTCAAGGTAATTTCACTTGGGTTTTGGTTTGTGTACCTTTAGATGAAGTTTAGAAGTATTTTTAGGGTGTTTGGTTGAGTTTGGTGAATGTTGGAAAACCCTAGGTTAGGGATTCCGAAAAATTGAGTTTAGATGTTAGATTTCCTTCCTATTTTGGTAGTTTAGTTGTTGAATGGAGTGATTTAGGTTGTTAGAGGGGTTAGATGGAAGATTGAAAGAGTGTTACACAAAATAGGTTGAAGAACACCATATACCCGATTCTGTCTTTGGGAATTTCGGGCTGACCAAAGTGTTGGTTTGGTTGAATTGAGTGCTTAAATGGATAGTAGACGTGTAGAGGTTTCCGTAATGAGGTGGCACGTCGAAATCCGTTGAAAAACGAGGGAGTTATGACCGTTTGAAGTTGGACGGTCAATTTTGGTGTCAAAATCGGGTTTGGAGTTGAGTTGTGAGTTTAGGTTTAAATGTGTGATTAGTTTAGTTAGCAAAAATCGTTATAATTGATTTAGTTTGTTATTAAGTGAATTTTCGTTATTTGTTAGGTGATCGAACGTGAGAGTTAGTTGGACGAAGTGAACGTATCGGGCAACCAGGTAAGTAGTGGTAGTTTTCTTCCGCCTTCGGGCCTACACCATGGAACGGTAGGGTTATTTATTTCGTGTTGTGTTTTGTTGGGTTTGGTTGCATTTCGTGTTGTGTTTTGTTGGGTTTTGGTTGCATAATGGTTGTCGTGCATCATTGTTTTCAGTAACGGAAATACGAGTTGTTTTGGCTGGTTGTGAGTGTGAACGTAATCAGATAAAATGAAGGTAATGAATCTCAAATAGTGTGCCTTGTCGGGATACGGTGCTGGCAGTAGCACCCCGAAGGGAACTCTATGAGAGACTGGCTAAAATGCGAGATCTGGAATAGTGTGCCTTGTCGGGATACGGTGCTGGCAGTAGCACCCCGAAGGGAACTCTATGAAGGATGGTTGGCTAAAATACGTAAAGGTCGGGAGTATGAATTCCTAGACGGTCATAGGATTCTACGATCGACGAGGGAGATTATGCATGGCCATCCTAGACGGTTATGGGATGTGAGCTAGCTGGTCTTGCTCTGGTGATTTTGAGTTTGGCCGTCCTAGACGGTTATGGGACGTGTGCCTACTCAAATCACACGGCTTATGAAACGAATAATGTAATGAACAGCAACGAACAGCAAATAACACAACTGAGTGGTAGAGACTGCATGTATTAGGTTGCTTGCATTGTGTTGTAGTCTTATTCGTTACTCCCTACTTGCTAAGCATTAGGCTTACGTTTTGTGTTCTGTGGTGTAGGTGACGAACTCTATTCAGGTGAGGTTGATGAGACAGCTGAGGCTTAGGCTGCAGTCGGGGGAGTACGAAGTCCGCCGGTGCAGGCTATTGTGGGGGCGTCTCGATTACTATCGTCCTCGGGTATTTTGTGGGAAGGTGGTAGATGGTTTGGTAAGCGTTTTGTAAGGCTTTTTGTTTAAAACGACTCCGACTTATTAGATGTTTAGTATGAATATTTACGAAAATGTTTTGGTAGTGGATTTTAATGTTTTGAGTTGGGGATATTGTGTTTAATGGCTGTATTATTTGGGAAGTTGAAAATATATATATTGGGTGTTTGGCTTCAGGGTTTGGTGTAAAGAAATTTAGGCGTTATGCCGCCCGTTTCGGTTTTAAACTCTTTAACGTCGGGTTATGTTCGTTATTTTTTTATCTAATCGTTTGAAGTTGGTTTTCTATAAGATTCACAGGATTGGAAGATTTATTTGTCGGGAGTGTATGGTAAAAATTTCGGGATTTTTGGAGGTGTCGGGCTTATAGAAAAGTGTAGAAAAGTCGGGAAGGTCAAGAAAAGTCAAAACGGGGTGTTTTGGAGCGTTTTTGAGCGGAAAAACCCGAGCCGGCCCGATCGGTCGGGCTTGGGTCACGACCGATCGTGGTCGGGATGATTTTGGGTGAAAATGGCCCGAGAGGGCCCGATCGATCGGGCCCGAAATCACGACCGAACGCGGTTGGGCACGCCCGGGGCGTGCCCAGCGCGCGCCCAGCTGCATTTTTTTTTTAAAAATTTTGTTTATCTTCGATTTCCACTTTATTTTCACCCGACTTTTTCCGACATATTTTAAACGCATTTTGGCACGTTTTCCAACAAAAATCGAGGGTTCAAAAAACCCGAACATCGAGCCGGGAATTTTAACAAAACCAAGCCGAATATTTCATGAAAATTATTTTAAACGTAGTTTAAAACACGGGATTGGTTTGGCAACGTGACGTACCGGGCCCGGGGCGGGTTCGGGGCGTTACAAGCACCATTGGTAGATAGTTTCAAAAATATCACTTAAATGAAGAAACACGATATTCAACACAATCTCAATTAAATGTAGCATTTTCACATATTCAGAAATAGAATGAAAGAAAGAATAACACAACTTGTAGCACAATCTGAGTTGCCTTTGTCATTCACTGATAGTGAACTGTTTGACAAATTTATGAAAGAATATGTTACTTCTAGTTTTAAACATGTCCCTAGAAATTTTGACGACCCTAACCCGCCGGGACCGTCACGGGACTCGACCGGACTTTGTCTTTGACGTTTACATTTTTGGATGTAAAATTTTTTTGACTTTTTAAAGATCTTGAACATTTAAAATGGCTAGACATAAAATCAAAGGAATAAAATGGAAGACAGAAATGGACGATAGAAGTCAAAAGACATGAAAATTAGAAGACTTAAAACTGGAGTGGACAACATAAAATGGGAAACATAAAATGAAAATCATACAGTGGAAGACTTAATAAAATGAGAAACATAAACTGGAAGACATACTGTGGAAGACTTACAGTGGATGACAGAAATAAACGACAGAGGCTGTGGACGACAGAAGCTGCGGACAACAGAAGTGGATGACAAAAGCTGTGGACGACAGAAGCTGTGGACAACAGAAGTGGATAACAGAAGCTATGGATAACAGAAGCTGTGGACGACAGAAGCTGTGGACGACAGAAGCTATGGATAACAGAAGTGGATGACAGAAGCTGTGGAAGACAGAAGCTATGGATAACAGAAGTGGATGACAGAAACTGTGGACGACAGAAGCTATGGACAACAGAAGTGGATGACAGAAATGGACGACAGAAGCTGTGGACAACAGAAGTGGATGACAGAAATGGACGACAGAAGCTATGGATAACAGAAGTGGATGACAGAAGCTGTGGACAACAGAAGTGGATGACAGAAGCTGTGGACAACAGAAGTGGATGACAGAAGCTGTGGACAACAGAAGTGGATGACAGAAGCTGTGAGAAGCTGTGACGACAGAAGCTATGGATAACAGAAGTGGATGACAGAAAGCTGTGGAAGACAGAAGCTATGGATAACAGAAGTGGATGACAGAAACTGTGGACGACAGAAGCTATGGACAACAGAAGTGGATGACAGAAATGGACGACAGAAGCTGTGGACAACAGAAGTGGATGACAGAGTGGATGACCAAAGCTGTGGACGACAGAATCTGTGGACAACATAAGTGGATGACAGAAACTATGGACGACAGAAGCTGTGGACAACAGAAGTGGATAACTGCTTAAAGAACAGTATGGACAACTGTTTACAGAACAGAATGGACAACACTCCACCGATCGATCTACTACCACAGCCGATCGATCAGCTACCTCTCTGTTTGACAGTTTACATCTTTTGACACAAAAGCTTCAAACTTCAAAAACCCGATTCAAAATATAAGTTTGGACATATCAGAAAGCATGACAGAAGTTCTGAAATCTAACTGCATGGATAGCTCTAAAACTCAAGACAATTCATGCATAACCTAAAAGAAAAGACTCCAAGCAGTTCCAGAATATTTCTGTAATATCCGGTTTGTACGGATTTTAGATTTAATATATTATATTGATATATTATATTATATGTGGCATTTTTGGTAAATATGTCAAATCAGGTCCGTTTTACGAAAAGAAAACGTCATTACGACCCTAACGATTAATTGGAATTTTAAGGAAAGTTTGAGAATTTTCGGAGTTTAAACGCTATATTCCGAGTAATTACCACTATCGTAAAGTAAATGACGTTTTTGTAAAAATAGTAAACGAGGTCCAAATCGTAAACGGACAGTTTTGTTAAATCCTAAATAATAAATTAGACTTATTGGTGAAATATGGAGATTTGGTGAACCCAAATAACTAGACGATTAACAAACCGAAGGACGAAATAAATATAAAAATCAAAGAAGGGCATTTTAGTAATTTTCAAATCAATATTATAATTAACCTAAATCTAATTATTCTTCATTTCACTCCTCTGCCGCGAGAAACCAGAGAGCCTCCCTCGCGAAACCCTCTCTGCCTGCGATGACGATCCGTCGTTCCGACCTCCGATTTCTCCTCCGTTCGTCCCGCTTCCTTCGTAGTTTATCCTCCAATCGACGTTCTCGGTAAGTCTCTATAGTTTTAGAGCGTTAAATTCAGAGTTTCATTGATTTCTAAACGTTTAGGTTCGATTAGGTTTTCGATAAAAACCGAGATTTAGAGCTCGTAATTAATAGGTTTACCGTGATTAGATACATATTGAGCGTATTGGACGTTTTTGGTCGAATCTAATCGATTTAGGAAAAATGTTATATTTTATGAAATTTCGAGATTTTGGATAAACTCGTAAATTACGAATTGAGGTGCCGAGCGTAAAATTGCTCGAATGAATAGCTCGATAAATTGGATTAGAACTTTAAGAAGTTTCCGTAGTTAAGGTTTTGTAAATTTGGACGATCGATAGTTTAAATCAAATTTAACGTCAATATTGCGTGTTGATTAGGTAATCAGAGCTCGTGGACGAAGCTTTGATTGCAGCGTGCACGGGGTAAGTTCTCGTGAACTTCTTTGGCCGATAGGCCTACACCGTACGTCAAGTCGTCTCGAGGAGTTCTGGTGACGTGTAGATTTAAAATGCTTTAGTTGGGTAGCTAGGATGTTTAGTGTATAGTTTATGTTTTTACAGTCTTTGATGGTACCTGTTTATTGTTTGTTTACTTTATGATAGAGAACTGCTCACGCATCACGGTTTTAAGTTATGCATAGAAAATGAATTTCCGCACGATGTTTTAAAGTAAATGCAAAGAAAAGATGACCCTACAATATACAGTTCAGATGACCTTACGGTATATAGTTCAAATGACCCTTCGGTATACAGTTTATACAGTTTATAGGTCACGCGAGGTGGGGTTCAGGCACGGCTGTACAGGTTGTAAGCGTGCACCCCCCTCCTCTAGCAGGAAAGAGTAGTCCGCCCGCTGGATGAGCTCTCTTCGGTTAGAGTGATAGGATCTCGGTGACACCCACATAGCAAAGCAAAGCAAAGTAAAGAAAACGTAAAGCATGGTTTATTGAACTCATACGCACAGCATGCATAGCATTTACTAGAGCTTACTGAGATTTTTATCTCATAGTGTATGTATGGTGTAGGTGACATAGACTTCGAGGTACCAGGTGAGGATGATGTCCCTCCACCTGAGGCATAGTCCAGTTGACGGAGGATGGCTGCGGTGGTGTGCTGGCGCAGTCGAGGCTTCATCGACCCGTGGGGACAGTATGTATAGATTTTGGGAACGTTTTGGGATAATTGATAGAATATGTATAGGATGTTTAGGTAATGATATTTGTTTTGAAATTCTGGAACTGTTTGGGTAAACTGTTTATAAAAATGTTTTGGTTTAAAACAGTTATTTGAACGTTATAGAAATGTTTTGAAAATGTTATGGATATGCTGGGTTTTAGAGCTATCAACGCCATTTGTTTTTAGGAAGTTTTATCACGTATTGGAATAGTGAATAGTATGTTTAGTGATGATTGGGAATGAAATCGAAAGAATATTGAAGTGTTTAGGGTGCTAGAATGTGAAGGAGAAGGAGGGAGTTGCTCTCTGGAATCGGATTCCAGAGAGCTGTTTATATGTTTTGCTCTCTGTTGTGAGAAAAGAGAAGGCAAAAATACAGAAGGGGGAGGGAGTGGGTCGCTGCAAAGTGCAGCGACTGGGCGCTGCACAATGCAGCGCCCGATCGCTGCACAATGTAGCGATCGTGCGCTGCATAGTGCAGCGCACACGGCGACCGTGCGCTGCAAATAGCAGCGCCCGGTCGCTGCTACTTTTCGAGGGCAGAATTCCGATTCTGCCCTCCCTTTATTTTAATTATAATTTATATTAAATATAGTTTTTATTTAATTGTTTTAAATGATTTTAAAGTTAGATTTCAATTCCGATTTCGATTCCGGTTTCGATTTCGGTTTAGCTTCCACTTAAAGTTTAATTAAATTTATTAGGATAAAAAAAATATATTCGGGAAAAACGGGTACAGTTTTAAGGGTCGCTACAGTTATGGTATCAGAGCCCCCGGGTTTTAAAATCGGTTCTGTAGACTGCTCGACTGCACAGCCACTATGCGGACATTCTTCATCAACTGTAAGTATGCTTATAGCTTTGTTTGATTTCAGTTTTCTTAGTATTATTTGTTTTTAATATTATAGGAGTCATATAATTATGGTGCGTCGAAGGAAGGACCGAGACGACCGAGACGATACGATAGATGTGCTTAAGGATTTTATTGCCCAGCAGTCCCAGCATATGGAGCGGCAGTCTCAGCAGATGGAGAGACAGTCTCAGCAGCTGGGTACTATGATAGACCGAGAGGGCATTAGAGCTCGAGAGACGGCTATTACGGGTAGTCGGGGGATGGAGAGGTTTCAGAAGCTTCAACTCCCTATATTTAGTGGACAGACTACGGATCCCTCTACAGCTGAGGAGTGGATTCGTACTATGGAGGACATGCTGGCGTATGCTAGCATAGAAGATGGAGAGAGGGTGGCGCTGGTGACTTACCACCTAGCCCTAGATGCCCGATTCTGGTGGGATACTGTGAAGACGACCACCGATGTGACCATTATGGGCTAGGAGAGGTTCAGAGAGTTGTTCTATGACAAATATTTCAGCCATACCGTTCGCGAGGCGAAGATGGTTAGGTTTATGCAGTTGCGACAGACTGCTTCTATTGCCGAGTACGTTAAGAGATTTGAGGCGCTGTCTCGCTTTGCGCCACGACAGGTCAGCGTCAACGAGGATAAGGTACGCCGATTTCTACAGGGACTTAGTCAGGAGTTCCGGATGCGCCTTACCATATCTGGGGTACGGAATGTATCCTACGATGATATTGTGGCAAGGGCGCTGGATATTGAGGCAGTTGATCAGAGTTCTGCCAGACCGAGGGAGCCATCTAAGGGCTCCTTCCGTGAGATTCGACCTCAGTCATTGAACCGAGGCTGGCAGCCGAGAGCACAACCACAACAACAACAACAAAGAGACGTTAAAAGGCCTCTAGAGGGAGGCAACGATCGAGGGAACGGCAAGCAGGTACAAGGGGCTTCTCAGATACCTCTTTGCCCTAAATGTCAGAGGGAGCACAGGGGACAGTGCAGAGTAGGCACGAATGTGTACTATTGGTGTGGAGAACCAGGTCATTTTGTTAAAGACTGCCCGAATCAGGGCCGATATCAGTCAGGTAGTGATCAGGTGAGGAATATGCCCAGAGTCTTCGCACTTATAGAACCTGGTGATGTTGAGGATGAGGCCTGGCCTTCAGCTATTTCAGGTACCGTCTTGTTTCGTGCACTTATAATTTAAATTACCCTTATAGAGATACAACTGTGAGATGTACGATTTAGATGTATATAACTAAACCCTAGTTGACAAACCTTTAGAGAGTCTGGAGCTTAGAGGTAAGACCTTCTAAAGGACATTTTAGATCGTTGAAATACTATTAGTATGTGTAATTAAATAAGAAATTAACAGAGATTTAAATAAATTAGATCCCTTAAAAGTCGGGAGTATATGGACAATGATAGCATTTAAGAATTTATTGGAGCAGATTGCTAAAAGGACATGCAGAGTTTAAGTTTCTTTAGTAAAGGAGTGTAGGTGTCAACTAATGAGGGAGACTTAGTGAAGTCAAGGGTAATTGGTGAGTAGTAGGCATGTCAGGCTAAGAATGTGGGGCTAGAACGTAAGAGTTGGATTAACGTAGAAAACCAAATACTCTAACTAATTAGAGAAGGGTTTGACGCCTTAAATTAGAAGTCGTATCTTGGAGTTTATTGTAACCTGTATGAGGCTAGAAGAAACGGTGGAACTACTAGGGTGAGTATCTATGGTGGAGATTGTACGAAAGTAATAAATAATGAATTCTTTTGGTTTAAAAGTATAAGGGTTAAGTGACGGACCTATAGTAAATACAGTTCGAGTTAAAGATCGTAGTCCGAGACTTGCCTCTGGTATAGAAATAGAGATAATGGCATTAAAAAACTAAGAGGGGTGAACCTTAATGATGAGGTGTTTCTAACACGCCTTGGAATATAAAAATCCCTGGATTTGAGAATTTGAAGAGATTAGAATCGAAGGCGTACACTTATCTACAACAAGCTTGCAAACAAGAAGACGGTTGAATGAGTCATTGTAAAGGAGCCAAGTGGAATATTTAGAGCCTGATTAGAGCGAGCAAAAGGATGTAGGTCATCGAGTACTTGAGAGGAGTCCGCGCGCGACATTTGAGATAAGTGCGGGGGATTGTTGGATTCAATGAGAAGTTAAGATTAGAAGCTTAACTCGGTGGTTAGTGCTGAACGATTTGTGAAGTTTACGAGTTATAGAATAGGAAGAATAAGGATGAGTAAGAGACCCATTTAAGTAGGCTAGGGGTGAAATTAAGTCAGAAAAGGTTCCAAAAGGCTGATGGTTATCAGGTCGAGACCAATAGACAAGTGGATGGTATAAGGTTAGAATAAATAGTTGGAGAGAATCTATGGCAAAACCTTGGGATTCAATTGTACTTGGAGTTAATAAGAAATTGAGTTAAACAAATGAGTGTAATGTATATAGTAAGGAGAAAGTTAATTAAGGACTTAGCAATGGACCTCATTAGAGTAGTGCAGAGTGAGAAGTGATGTTTATAGGATCTTCGCTACAAGGGGACAAAGATCCTGAGTCGTTAGCGACCTTAGCTTCCGATTGGACTCATTGAGACCAGGAGGTGTTCTGATGACATAGTTGTGAAGTGTATCAACGAAAAAAAAAAAAAAGGGACTTTGAGACGCTTGAAGTGGTTAGGTACGTATCTGATAGACATATGATTATGAAGGTTAGAAACTAAATGAACTTGTTTCGAGGGGTTGCGACTTGAGTATTGTTAGGAGTCCTTGAAGGATGATCGACCCAAATGATGTCGGGAAGTTGAAGTTATTTCAAGGATTGAGGATATGAGACAATCTTTAGTCGAAACCAATTAATAAATGAGAGAGAGTTTAATGTTTTGGGTAACTAATGCAAACCAACACGTGCTCGGGATGTTAAGTGTGAAGTACACGGCGACAGGTCGTTCGGTTAAGACTAAGAGATTTGGTAAGGTTTCATGCGTGAACTGAAAAAGAGGACTATGATTAGGAAGTTAATGTAGAAATTCAGTGGGTGTGCATCCCGATTGTGAACAGGATCGTGGGAATTGCATTGGGGTATGGGTTTGTAACACCCGGCATTTTTGCCTATGTAATTATTCCCCGAATATGTAAGCAGAATTTCTCCGATATGAATGCAATGATTGTTTTAATAAAATTGTCGATGTGTTTAATCGAGCGAGGGTGATTCGTGAGACCGTATCGATTAAACTAAATAATGTTTTAGTTAAAAACCAATGAAAGGGCAAATTAGGAAGAAATTAAGGTTGGTGGGAGAAAACAAATAGATGATTGACATGTGGCAGCTTGTTGAAGAAGTTAAGTTCTTTCTCCTACGTGAATGTTCATTCACTTCTCTGTTTCCCCTCATCTCTCTCGGCTTTCTCTCTTCCAAGCGATTGAAACAAAGCTTCCACACTTTGTTTCTCCAGCGTTTCTCCGTTTTCTTCAGCAAAGGTCCGAGCTTTCCAGAGACGTTCGAGCATACTACTTGGCTGCACACAGGTAAGTTCATGCATCTACGTTGGCCCTTAAGGCCCTACAACTCGGAGGTACTAGGTCTGGTTCGGGTAGATAGGTTTTAGGTTATGTTTTAAGTTAAACGTGTTTCCGTTATATTCTGTTTCCTGTTGTATTCATTCTGTCATCTGTGAATGTTAAGTTTAAGCATTTCACTTATTCATGCATACACGTTTCCTGTAAAATCATGCAAATGTTTTCAGCACCGGTTTTGAAGTAAGTAAGATAAAATCCTGTAAAGAAAATGTATGGTTAAGTGTGGACGAGGACTGGCATCCTGTCAAGTACTCCTGTTATGTCCTGAAAGTGGCATGTACATCCTGTTGCGCCAGCTCCTCCTCCCACTTATACCTTCCTGTCCAGTGAAACGTAATGTAATGTAATGTTCATGTATTTGAAAATGTTCATGCATAGCATATGCACACTGCATTCTAGTATGTTCTTACTGAGCTCTAGGCTCATAGATGAACTCCCTGTTGTAGGTACGGATCCCGTGGATGAGGACTTGGTGCCTCAGGCCGATGTGTAGGTTGCACTTGGCGGATCGAGCTCTCAGGGTTGGTTGCTGCAGCCAGACAAATCCTGTCCCGAGGTTTAAGTATTTAAAGTAAAGTCTATGTCTGTAAACCCTACTGGAATTCTGTGTTTGGTTTTTAAACTATGTTAGGATTCTGTATTTTTGGTTGTTGAAAACTCCGTAGGAAATTCTGTTGGATATAGATAATGTAAGGTAGTCTGTTGGTTAAGCTTTCTCTTGTTAAAACCTCTGTATTCGACAGTTGACTATGTTTTGAAGTATTCTGGAATTCGTTTGGAATATTTTCTGTTAGTCTGTGCATGGACAGCTTCTGGTTTTAGAGCTATCCATGTAGTGTGATTTTTCTTAAGTTTCTGTCATGTTAGAGCCATCTATGTAACGGTCACTGTTCACAAATTTCATCTTCCGGTTACTGTTCACAAATTTCATCTTCCGGTCACTGTTCACAAATTTCATCTTCCGGTTACTGTTCACAAATTTCATCTTCCGGTTACTGTTCACAAATTTCATCTTCCGGTCACTGTTCACAAATTTCATCTTCCGGTTACTGTTCACAAATTTCATCTTCCGGTTACTGTTCACAAATTTCATCTTCCGGTTACTGTTCACAAATTTCATCTTCCGGTTACTGTTCACAAATTTCATCTTCCGGTTACTGTTCACAAATTTCATCTTCCGGTTACTGTTCACAAATTTCATCTTCCGGTCACTGTTCACAAATTTCATCTTCCGGTCACTGTTCACAAATTTCATCTTCCGGTCACTGTTCACATTTTTAACAAATCCGGTCACTGTTCACAAATTTCATCTTCCGGTCACTGTTCACATTTTTCATCTTCCGGTCACTGTTCACAAATTTCATCTTCCGGTTACTGTTCACAAATTTCATCTTCCGGTCACTGTTCACAAATTTCATCTTCCGGTTACTGTTCACAAATTTCATCTTCCGGTCACTGTTCACAAATTTCATCTTCCGGTTACTGTTCACACTTTGCATCTTCCGGTCACTGTTCACGTTTTTATTCATTTCCAGTTTATGTTTATTTATTTTACTTTGATTTCATTTTATGTTATCCATTTTAAATGTCCATGAGTTTTAAAAAGTCGAAAAAAAAAAATAGTTGTCCCCGTTTTCTGCAAATGTCCCGGAGTGACGGCTCGGTTCTTGGATCCCGATCGGGTCCGGTTTTCGGGTCGTCACAGTTATGGTATCAGAGAGAACAAGGTTTTAAAACCGATTCTGTGAAATGTCTGGTTGCGCAACCCGCCACGTGAGATCGCTCCACCAACTGTAAGTGTTTAAATTCCTGTAAAAGTTTTGTTTATTAAATTAGGTTATTTTGTTATTCTTATAGGACTATCTTAGAAATGGTGAGAGGACATCAGGAAGAATCCAGTGAGAGCTCTCGGGCCATAGATCGATTGACAGAGCTGGTGGGAGTACAATCCCGCATGGTTGATCGAATGATGGCCAGAGAAGACGACAGAAACAATAACCATGGAAATAACAATCGTGATAATGCACCACGAGACAATAGTGGAGACAGATTCCGGCGACTTCAGCCACCCTCATTTGATGGGTTGTCTACAGACCCGACCCGTGCTGAAACCTGGATTCGAACTATGGAGAAGATGTTCAGTTATGCAGAAGTAGAAGATAACAAGAAGGTTACTTGTGCCACGTTCCATCTCACTGAAAGTGCTGGGTTCTGGTGGGATGCAGTACAGTCGTCTACAGTGGCATTGAGCTGGAAAGGGTTCAAGGGGATTTTCTACGATAAGTACTTTGACCGAGGAGTGAGAAAGGAGAAGTTACTTGAGTTTTCTCGGCTGCGACAGTATGGATCTGTGGCCGAGTATGTTCAGAAATTTGAGTCGCTATCCCGATATGCAACACACATGGTGGCCACTGATGAGAACAAGGTGCACCAGTTTATTCAAGGTTTAAAGATGGGCCTTCTGCGAGGAATCACGACTGGAGGTTTTGATGAGGCACCATATGTGAAAGTGGTGGCCAAGGCTTATCAACTGGAGGCCTTAGAAATAAAGTCCCAGAGACAGAGAGAACCACCGAGAGGAATTATAAGAAATACTCCTCAACAACAACAACAAAAGATTCAGAATGTACATCCTCAACAGCAACAGAACAGGGGCATTAAAAGGCCCAATGAGACCCTTACTTACCAGGACAAAGGGAAGAGACCTATGGGAGCTCCTCAGCCTCCTGTCTGCCCACGTTGCCAGAAGAATCATACAGGAGACTGCAGGCTCTTTACTGGTCAATGTTTCCGGTGTGGTAAAGAAGGCCATCAAGTCCGGAATTGTCCGGTGCCTGACACAAGGCCGGTTGGTGCTATGCCTAGAGTGTTTGCAATGATGGAGGACGTCGATAATGCTGATCAGCACACAGCAATTACAGGTACAATATTAGTATGTAATGTGCCTGCTTATACCTTGTGGGACAAGGGGGCCACACATTCGTTTGTGGCCATGGACTTTGTAGTTAGACAAAAATTTTGTAGTACGTCCTCAGATCAGCCCTACAGCGTTATGCTACCGTCCGGAGAGTTTATGCACTCTGAGCAGGTTGTACGGGGTGATATAGTGTCAGTGGGAGACCAGAAATTTTATGCCGATCTTATCGTCATCGGTATGAAAGGGTACGATGTCATCCTGGGGATGGACTGGCTATTTAGACATTATGCCACCATCAACTGTAGGTCCGGGCTTGTGTCATTTAAGCGCCCAAATGAAGTAGAATTCTCTTATCAGCAGTAGAAACACCGTAGCCTGTGATATCTTCCTTGAAAGCTCAACGACTGATGAAGTCAGGATGCATCGATTTCTTGCCCACGTTGTGGATGTTCAAAGGCAAAATGAGGTGGAACTTCAAAAACATTCCGGTAGTCCGGGACTTCTCAGAGGTTTTCTTAGATGACTTACCAGGATTGCCACCTGATCGGGGACATCGAGTTTGAAATCGATGTGTATCTTGGTGCGGAACCAGTATCGAAGAATCCGTACCGTATGGCACCAATTGAACTGAAGGAGTTGAAGGCTCAGTTGAAAGAATTAATGGACAAGGGGCTTTGTGCGCCTAGTTTCTCGGGGGGGGGGGGGGGGGGGGGGGGGGGGGGGGGGGGGGGGGGGGGGGGGGGGGGGGGGGGGGGGGGGGGGGGGGGGGGGGGGGGGGGGGGGGGGGGGGGGGGGGGGGGGGGGGGGGGGGGGGGGGGGGGGGGGGGGGGGGGGGGGGGGGGGGGGGGGGGGGGGGGGGGGGGGGGGGGGGGGGGGGGGGGGGGGGGGGGGGGGGGGGGGGGGGGGGGGGGGGGGGGGGGGGGGGGGGGGGGGGGGGGGGGGGGGGGGGGGGGGGGGGGGGGGGGGGGGGGGGGGGGGGGGGGGGGGGGGGGGGGGGGGGGGGGGGGGGGGGGGGGGGGGGGGGGGGGGGGGGGGGGGGGGGGGGGGGGGGGGGGGGGGGGGGGGGGGGGGGGGGGGGGGGGGGGGGGGGGGGGGGGGGGGGGGGGGGGGGGGGGGGGGGGGGGGGGGGGGGGGGGGGGGGGGGGGGGGGGGGGGGGGGGGGGGGGGGGGGGGGGGGGGGGGGGGGGGGGGGAGTTGAAGGCTCAGTTGAAAGAATTAATGGACAAGGGCTTTGTGCGCCCCTAGTTTCTCTCCGTGGGGTGCTCCGTCTTGTTGTCAGAAGAAGGAGGGTCCCTACGGATGTGTATTGACTACCGTGAGCTGAACAAGTTGACTATCAAGACTAAGTACCCGTTGCCAAGGCTTGACGATTTGTTTGATCAGCTACAGGGGGCTCGGGTATTTTCCTAAGATGACTTACGCTCCGGCTATTACCAGTTGACGGTCAGAGCTGAGGATATTCCAAAGACTGCCTTCAGAACCCGGTACGGACACTACGAGTTCTTGGTGCTGTCGTATTCTCCGGCAGCATTTATGGAGCTAATGAATAGGATATTCCATGATGTCTTGGATAAATTTGTGATCGTTTTCATCGACGACATTCTGGTTTATTCCAGGAGTGTGGCTGAGCATGAGAAACACTTGGCTATGGTACTGTCAATCCTAAAGCAACATCAATTATATGCCAAGCTGTCAAAGTGTGAGTTCTGGTTAAACAAGATTAATTTCTTGGGCCACGTGGTGTCTGCTGAAGGAGTATCTGTGGACCCGGCCAAGATTCAGGCTGTGAGGGATTGGCCCAGGCCGAGAAATGCAAGTGAAGTACGAAGCTTTATCGGGCTAGCTGGTTATTACAGGAAATTCATCAAGGGGTTTTCTGTGATCGCGAAGCCTATGACCAGCTTAACAAGGAAGGAAATCAAGTTCAAGTGGTCTGAAGCATGTGAGGAGAGCTTTCAGACACTTAAGCAGAAATTAACCACTGCTCCTCTGTTAGTATTGCCAGTTGAAGATGGCAAATTCAGCGTATACTGTGATGCGTCAAAGATTGGCCTGGGATGCGTATTGATGCAAGAGGGTAAAGTGGTAGCATACGCATCAAGACAGTTGAAGAACCATGAACAAAACTACCCTACTCACGACCTTGAGTTAGCGGCAGTTGTATTTGCGCTGAAAGTATGGAGACACCACCTATATGGACGGTCATGTGAGGTGTTTTCTGACCACAAGAGTTTGAAGTACCTCTTTACTCAGAAAGAGTTGAATATGAGACAAAGGCGGTGGTTAGAATTTGTGAAAGATTACGATGTTGAGATCAAATACCATCCTGGTAAAGCTAATGTGGTAGCTGATGCACTGAGCAGGATGCCAACTACCATGCAACCAGTTATGTCAGCCGTATCAATGCCTTTGAGGACGGAGATACAGAAGTTCGATATGGAGATGGTTTCTGGGCTATCGGCCATACTAGCAGATTTGACGCTACGACCCACCGTCCTGGACCGAATTAAAGAAGCTCAGAAGACCAATTCAAAAGAGATGGCTGATATGGTGAGCAAAGTACCAATGGCTTCTTCCGATTTCAGTTATTCGGGAGATGAAGTTCTAAAGTTCAAAAACAGATGGTATGTTCCAAAAGACGAAGAGCTACGGAAGCACATCTTATCGGAAGCCCACTCATCTCCTTTCTCTGTGCATCCTGGAAGCACGAAGATGTACCAGGATTTGAAACTTCACTTCTGGTGGCCGAATATGAATAATGAAGTGGCAAAATATGTGGAGTCTCGTATGATATGCCAACAGGTCAAAGCTGAACATCAACGACCAAGTGGAACGCTTCAACCTCTTTCGATTCCCGAATGGAAATGGGAGAACGTTACAATGGACTTCGTTGTTGGTCTGCCAAGAACAGTTAAAGGCCATAATAGCATTTGGGTCATAGTGGACAGATTAACGAAGTCGGCCCATTTTCTACCTGTGAAGACGACGTTCACCATGGATCAGTATGCCGAGCTGTATATTAGTGAGATTATTAAGCTGCATGGCATTCCTGTATCAATCGTCTCAGACCGTGATCCCAGATTCACTTCCAGATTTTGGAAAAGTTTGCAAAGCTCCTTGGGCACTAGATTGGACTTCAGCACGGCATTTCACCCACAGACGGATGGACAATCTGAGAGAACGATTCAGACATTGGAGGATATGCTAAGATCGTGCGTGCTGGAATTTCATGCTCCTTGGAGTAGATACCTGCCACTTGTGGAGTTTGCTTACAACAATAGCTACCAGGCTACGATCGGTATGGCTCCATATGAAGCACTTTATGGCAGGAAGTGTAGATCCCCATTATGTTGGGATGAAGTCGGAGAAACCAAGCTTATCGGCCCCGAAATACTGCAACAGATGTCTGGGGTAATAACGGCGATCAAGCAAAGAATCCAGGCTGCACAAAGTCGACAGAAGAGCTATGCAGACCATCGGAGAAGAGATTTAGAGTTTGCTGAAGGTGATGAAGTATTCTTAAAGGTGTCACCTTTCAAGGGCGTGATGAGGTTTGGAAAGAAAGGGAAGCTAAGCCCAAGGTTCATTGGCCCTTTTCCCATCTTGAAGCGTGTGGGAAGCGTGGCGTACAGACTACAGTTACCTGCGTCTATGGAAGGAGTACACAATGTTTTTCACGTGTCGATGCTGAGGAAATGTGTACGAGATCCAACTCAGATCGTGGAACACGTGGACTTCGATATCATGCCGACATTGACATATGAAGAGAGGCCCATACAGATTCTGGATACCTCAGTCAAGGTATTGCGCAACAAAGTGGTCCCATTGGTGAAAGTTTTATGGCGTAATCACAATGTGGAGGATGCCACATGGGAAAGAGAAGCGGATGTTAGGACTCAATATCCGGATCTCTTTGCTTAGGCAAATTTTGGGGACAAAATTTCTGTTAAGGTGGGTGGAATGTAACACCCGGCATTTTTGCCTATGTAATTATTCCCCGAATATGTAAGCAGAATTTCTCCGATATGAATGCAATGATTGTTTTAATAAAATTGTCGATGTGTTTAATCGAGCGAGGGTGATTCGTGAGACCGTATCGATTAAACTAAATAATGTTTTAGTTAAAAACCAATGAAAGGGCAAATTAGGAAGAAATTAAGGTTGGTGGGAGAAAACAAATAGATGATTGACATGTGGCAGCTTGTTGAAGAAGTTAAGTTCTTTCTCCTACGTGAATGTTCATTCACTTCTCTGTTTCCCCTCATCTCTCTCGGCTTTCTCTCTTCCAAGCGATTGAAACAAAGCTTCCACACTTTGTTTCTCCAGCGTTTCTCCGTTTTCTTCAGCAAAGGTCCGAGCTTTCCAGAGACGTTCGAGCATACTACTTGGCTACACACAGGTAAGTTCATGCATCTACGTTGGCCCTTAAGGCCCTACAACTCGGAGGTACTAGGTCTGGTTCGGGTAGATAGGTTTTAGGTTATGTTTTAAGTTAAACGTGTTTCCGTTATATTCTGTTTCCTGTTGTATTCATTCTGTCATCTGTGAATGTTAAGTTTAAGCATTTCACTTATTCATGCATACACGTTTCCTGTAAAATCATGCAAATGTTTTCAGCACCGGTTTTGAAGTAAGTAAGATAAAATCCTGTAAAGAAAATGTATGGTTAAGTGTGGACGAGGACTGGCATCCTGTCAAGTACTCCTGTTAGTCCTGAAAGTGGCATGTACATCCTGTTGCGCCAGCTCCTCCTCCCACTTATACCTTCCTGTCCAGTGAAACGTAATGTAATGTAATGTTCATGTATTTGAAAATGTTCATGCATAGCATATGCACACTGCATTCTAGTATGTTCTTACTGACTCTAGGCTCTAGATGAACTCCCGCGATCCCGTGGATGAGGACTTGGTGCCTCAGCCGATGTGTAGGTTGCACTTGGCGGATCGAGCTCTCAGGGTTGTTGCTGCAGCCAGACAAATCCTGTCCCTAGGTTTAAGTATTTAAAGTAGAAGTCTATGTCTGTAAACCCTACTGGAATTCTGTGTTTGGTTTTTAAACTATGTTAGGATTCTGTATTTTTGGTTGGTGAAAACTCCGTAGGAAATTCTGTTGGATATAGATAATGTAAGGTATTCTGTTGGTTAAGCTTTCTCTTGTTAAAACCTCTGTATTCGACAGTTGAACTATGTTTTGAAGTATTCTGGAATTCGTTTGGAATATTTCTGTTAGTCTGTGCTGGACAGCTTCTGGTTTTAGAGCTATCCATGTAGGTGATTTTTCTTACGTCACTGTTCACAAATTTCATCTTCGGTCACTGTTCACAAATTTCATCTTCGGTCACTGTTCACAAATTTCATCTTCGGTCACTGTTCACAAATTTCATCTTCCGGTTACTGTTCACAAATTTCATCTTCGGTCACTGTTCACATTTTTCATCTTCCGGTCACTGTTCACAAATTTCATCTTCCGGTCACTGTTCACATTTTTCATCTTCCGGTCACTGTTCACAAATTTCATCTTCCGGTTACTGTTCACAAATTTCATCTTCCGGTTACTGTTCACAAATTTCATCTTCGGTCACTGTTCACAAATTCATCTTCCGGTTACTGTTCACAAATTTCATCTTCGGTCACTGTTCACAAATTTCATCTTCCGGTTACTGTTCACAAATTTCATCTTCCGGTTACTGTTCACAAATTTCATCTTCCGGTCACTGTTCACAAATTTCATCTTCGGTCACTGTTCACAAATTTCATCTTCGGTCACTGTTCACAAATTTCATCTTCGGTCACTGTTCACAAATTTCATCTTCCGGTTACTGTTCACAAATTTCATCTTCCGGTCACTGTTCACAAATTTCATCTTCCGGTTACTGTTCACAAATTTCATCTTCGGTCACTGTTCACAAATTCATCTTCCGGTTACTGTTCACAAATTTCATCTTCGGTCACTGTTCACAAATTTCATCTTCGGTCACTGTTCACATTTTTCATCTTCCGGTCACTGTTCACAAATTTCATCTTCCGGTTACTGTTCACAAATTTCATCTTCGGTCACTGTTCACAAATTTCATCTTCGGTCACTGTTCACAAATTCATCTTCCGGTTACTGTTCACAAATTTCATCTTCGGTCACTGTTCACAAATTTCATCTTCGGTCACTGTTCACAAATTTCATCTTCGGTCACTGTTCACAAATTTCATCTTCCGGTTACTGTTCACAAATTTCATCTTCCGGTCACTGTTCACAAATTTCATCTTCCGGTTACTGTTCACAAATTTCATCTTCGGTCACTGTTCACATTTTTCATCTTCCGGTTACTGTTCACAAATTTCATCTTCGGTCACTGTTCACAAATTTCATCTTCGGTCACTGTTCACATTTTTCATCTTCCGGTTACTGTTCACAAATTTCATCTTCCGGTTACTGTTCACAAATTTCATCTTCGGTCACTGTTCACAAATTTCATCTTCGGTCACTGTTCACAAATTCATCTTCCGGTTACTGTTCACAAATTTCATCTTCGGTCACTGTTCACAAATTTCATCTTCGGTCACTGTTCACAAATTTCATCTTCGGTCACTGTTCACATTTTTCATCTTCCGGTCACTGTTCACAAATTTCATCTTCGGTCACTGTTCACAAATTTCATCTTCGGTCACTGTTCACAAATTTCATCTTCGGTCACTGTTCACATTTTTCATCTTCCGGTTACTGTTCACAAATTTCATCTTCGGTCACTGTTCACATTTTTCATCTTCCGGTTACTGTTCACAAATTTCATCTTCCGGTCACTGTTCACAAATTTCATCTTCCGGTTACTGTTCACAAATTCATCTTCCGGTCACTGTTCACAAATTTCATCTTCGGTCACTGTTCACAAATTTCATCTTCGGTCACTGTTCACATTTTTCATCTTCCGGTTACTGTTCACAAATTTCATCTTCGGTCACTGTTCACATTTTTCATCTTCCGGTCACTGTTCACAAATTTCATCTTCGGTCACTGTTCACATTTTTCATCTTCCGGTCACTGTTCACAAATTTCATCTTCCGGTTACTGTTCACAAATTTCATCTTCGGTCACTGTTCACAAATTTCATCTTCGGTCACTGTTCACATTTTAACAAATCCGGTCACTGTTCACAAATTTCATCTTCGGTCACTGTTCACATTTTTCATCTTCCGGTCACTGTTCACAAATTTCATCTTCCGGTCACTGTCACAAATTTCATCTTCCGGTTACTGTTCACAAATTTCATCTTCCGGTCACTGTTCACAAATTTCTTTGCATCTTCCGGTCACTGTTCACGTTTTTATTCATTTCCAGTTTATGTTTATTTATTTTACTTTGATTTCATTTTAGTTATCCATTTTAAATGTCCATGAGTTTTAAAAAGTCGAAAAAAAAAAATAGTTGTCCCCGTTTTCTGCAAATGTCCCGGAGTGACGGCTCGGTTCTTGGATCCCGATCGGGTCCGGTTTTCGGGTCGTCACAGGGTTACAGCCCAGAAATTTGATGAAGTTGTGGGCATTCAAGTTGACTGGCGTTAGGAAGCTTAGATATAGTTCTGACCTAAAGGGACGGCAGAAGAAATACGTCGATAAAGAGTAAATTTTGAAGTTAGTATTATTAAGAGATTTAATCTGCGAGTGATTAAGTGAAAGTCGAAAGTGGGTACATGCGGAAGTGTTAAAGTGACAAATATGTTGTTGCATTAATTGATTGAGATTTGAGACATTGGATTACACTCAGTACGTCAGAAAGGACGTGTACAATCCAAGCGAAAGTAGAGAATACGAGGTTAGGGCTAAGGTTGGAGAATATAGTAGGGTTTTAATTTAGAACCACGAAGAAGGACCGTAAGTACAGACGATTAACTGAAGTAAAATGCCGCAAGACGAGAGACGTTAATGTCAAGGACTATAAGCTATGACAAATTTTGTGGACAAAATTCTAAATAAGGAGGGAAGAATGTAATATCCGGTTTGTACGGATTTTAGATTTAATATATTATATTGATATATTATATTATATGTGGCATTTTTGGTAAATATGTCAAATCAGGTCCGTTTTACGAAAAGAAAACGTCATTACGACCCTAACGATTAATTGGAATTTTAAGGAAAGTTTGGGAATTTTCGGAGTTTAAACGCTATATTCCGAGTAATTACCACTATCGTAAAGTAAATGACGTTTTTGTAAAAATAGTAAACGAGGTCCAAATCGCAAACGGACAGTTTTGTTAAATCCTAAATAATAAATTAGACTTATTGGTGAAATATGGAGATTTGGTGAACCCGAATAACTAGACGATTAACAAACCGAAGGACGAAATCAATATAAAAATCAAAGAAGGGCATTTTAGTAATTTTCAAATCAATATTATAATTAACCTAAATCTAATTATTCTTCATTTCACTCCTCTGCCGCGAGAAACCAGAGAGCCTCCCTCGCGAAACCCTCTCTGCCTGCGACGACGATTCGTCGTTCCGACCTCCGATTTCTCCTCCGTTCGTCCCGCTTCCTTCGTAGTTTATCCTCCAATCGACGTTCTCGGTAAGTCTCTATAGTTTTAGAGCGTTAAATTCCGAGTTTCATTGATTTCTAAACGTTTAGGTTCGATTAGGTTTTCGATAAAAACCGAGATTTAGAGCTCGTAATTAATAGGTTTACCGTGATTAGATACATATTGAGCGTATTAGACGTTTTTGGTCGAATCTAATCGATTTAGGAAAAATGTTATATTTTATGAAATTTTGAGATTTTGGATAAACTCGTAAATTACAAATTGAGGTGACGAGCGTAAAATTGCTGGAATGAATAGCTCGATAAATTGGATTAGAACTTTAAGAAGTTTCCGTAGTTAAGGTTTTGTAAATTTGGACGATCGATAGTTTAAATCAAATTTAACGTCAATATTGCGTGTTGATTAGGTAATCAGAGCTCGTGGACGAAGCTTGGATTGCAGCGTGCACGAGGTAAGTTCTCGTGAACTTCTTTGGCCGATAGGCCTACACCGTACGTCAAGTCGTCTCGAGGAGTTCTGGTGACGTGTAGATTTAAAATGCTTTAGTTGGGTAGCTAGGATGTTTAGTGTATAGTTTATGTTTTTACAGTCTTTGATGGTACCTGTTTATTGTTTGTTTACTTTATGATAGAGAACTGCTCACGCATCACGGTTTTAAGTTATGCATAGAAAATGAATTTCCGCACGATGTTTTAAAGTAAATGCAAAGAAAAGATGACCCTACAGTATACAGTTCAGATGACCTTACGGTATAATAGTTCAAATGACCCTTCGGTTATACAGTTTATACAGTTTATACAGTTTATACAGTTTATACAGTTTATACAGTTTATACAGTTTATACAGTTTATACAGTTTATACAGTTTATACAGTTTATACAGTTTATACAGTTTATACAGTTTATACAGTTTATACAGTTTATACAGTTTATACAGTTTATACAGTTTATACAGTTTATACAGTTTATACAGTTTATACAGTTTATACAGTTTATACAGTTTATACAGTTTATACAGTTTATACAGTTTATACAGTTTATACAGTTTATACAGTTTATACAGTTTATACAGTTTATACAGTTTATACAGTTTATACAGTTTATACAGTTTATACAGTTTATACAGTTTATACAGTTTATACAGTTTATACAGTTTATACAGTTTATACAGTTTATACAGTTTATACAGTTTATACAGTTTATACAGTTTATACAGTTTATACAGTTTATACAGTTTATACAGTTTATACAGTTTATACAGTTTATACAGTTTATACTACAGTTTTATAGGTCACGCGAGGTGGGCACGGCTGTACAGGTTGTAAGCGTGCACCCCCTCCTCTAGCTGGAAAGAGTAGTCCGCCCGCTGGATGAGCTCTCTTCGATTAGAGGGATAGGATCTCGGTGACACCCACATAGCAAATCAAAGCAAAGCAAAGTAAAGTAAAGAAAACGTAAAGCATGGTTTATTGAACTCATACGCACAGCATGCATAGCATTTACTAGAGCTTACTGAGATTTTTATCTCATAGTGTATGTATGGTGTAGGTGACATAGACTTCGAGGTACCAGGTGAGGACGATGTCCCTCCACCTGAGGCATAGTCCAGTTGACGGAGGATGGCTGCGGTGGTGTGCTGGCGCAGTCGAGGCTTCATCGACCCGTGGGGACAGTATGTATAGATTTTGGGAACGTTTTGGGATAATTGATAGAATATGTATAGGATGTTTAGGTAATGATATTTGTTTTGAAATTCTGGAACTGTTTGGGTAAACTGTTTATAGAAATGTTTTGGTTTAAAACAGTTATTTGAACGTTATAGAAATGTTTTGAAAATGTTATGGATATGCTCGGTTTTAGAGCTATCCACGCCATTTGTTTTTAGGAAGTTTTATCACGTATTGGAATAGTGAATAGTATGTTTAGTGATGATTGGGAATGAAATCGAAAGAATATTGAAGTATTTAGGGTGCTAGAATGTGAAGGAGAAGGAGGGAGTTGCTCTCTGGAATCGGATTCCAAAGAGCTGTTTATATGTTTTGCTCTCTGTTGTGAGAAAAGAGAAGGCAAAAATACAGAAGGGGGAGGGAGTGGGTCGCTGCAAAGTGCAGAGCCCGATCGCTGCACAATGTAGTGATCGTGCACTGCATAGTGCAGCGCACACGGCGACCGTGCGCTGCAAATAGCAGCGCCCAGTCGCTGCTGCTTTTCGTGGGCAGAATTCCGATTCTGCCCTCCCTTTATTTTAATTATAATTTATATTAAATATAGTTTTTATTTAATTGTTTTAAATGATTTTAAAGTTAGATTTCAATTTCGATTTCGATTCCGGTTTCGATCTCGGTTTAGCTTCCACTTAAAGTTTAATTAAATTTATTAGGATAAAAAAAATATATTCGGGAAAAACGGGTACAGTTTTAGGGGTCGCTACAATTTCAAAATATATATTCAACTGTAAAAACAGAAGTTTTAAAACATCAACACAAGGTCCATACATCATTTTTAAATCCCAAAAGCTGTACAGAACTTGACATACACTTCAAAACTACACCCCACAGGTCAAAAGGTGTCTAACTGCTGCAACCAACCCCACAAGCTCGTCCCACCAACAACACCTACTCGTCGACCTGAGGAACAAAGTCCTCATCCAGTGGATCCGTACCTACAACAGGAAGTTCAACTGTGAGTGTAGAGCTCAATAAGAACATACAATGCAGTGATGCAAATGCTATGCATGAACTTTTGAAATACATGAATATTACTTTATATTACATTCAAGTAGACAGGAGGTATAAGTGGGGATTATAGAGGAACTGGCGCAACAGGGGTGCACTTTCAGGCACATAACAGGGGTGCACTTTAGGCACATAACAGGATGCCAGTCCCCGTCCCACACTTAACCGTACATTACATTCACATTTTATCTTTTTTAACTTCAAATCTCGTGCACAAAACATTTACATGGCTTTCAGGAAAACGTGTATGCATGAAGATATACGGTGCTTAAATGTAACATAAACACGCGACATGATATAAAAGCTAGACATAAAGCAGCAACACAAGTTTAACCTAGAACATAACTTACAACCTAACTACCCAACAAAAAAAATCTAGTACCTTCGTGATGTAGGGCCAACTTATACGCATGAACTTACCTGACGTCCATAGAGTTGTAAGCCTTACACGCACGTCCTCGGTGATTCGTGAACCTTAGACGGAGAAATTAGAAGAAATCGGAAGAAAGGAATAGCTTCGTTGGTTGTTGGCGTGGAGAAGAGGTTGTCTGGTTTGCGTGAAAGAGAGAAACAGAGAAGAGAAAAAATGAGAAAAGAAAGATGAAGGAGAAATAAAAGGGGGAAGGCTTCACATGGAAGAGAATAGAAAGGGATAAAACTTGGCTTCTTCAACAAGTTGGACAAGTGTCAATCATCCATTGGTTCCCTCTCACCTACCTTAATTGGCTTCCTAATTTGCCCCTCCATTGGTTTCTAACCAAATCGCTATTTAGCTCGCCGACTCAGTTTCTCCAAAATTCTCTTTTTCCTCTAAACAACCAAACAAATTTCTTATATAATACGCTACATTAATAGTAATTAATCCCGCTCAATAAATTCTTAGGGATAGTTACATGGCTAAAAAAATACCGGGTGTTACAGAAATACTACGAGAAATGATATTCTTAAAATATTTATGGATATAAAAAATGAATTAATTACATTTTTTCAAATGTTCATTCAATGTCTATTTGTATTAATTCTGATTTATGGAGTGCAAGTAATACTGTTGGTATATAGTTGTAATATCTCAGATGATTCTTGGCAATTACATAAAAGACTTTTAGGATTTCGTAATTGTAAATATCCTCATTTTGGCACCACCATATGCAGATTTATTATGACAATTTTGCAAAAATATTCTATTAAAGATAAAATTTTTAGCATAGCTCTTGATAATGCTAGTGCTAATGATGTTATTATTTCTCAATTTGAGAATTTTTTACAATTAGAGGTTACTATTGATTCACTTTTTCAATGAGATGTAGTGTCATATTTTAAATTTGGTTGTTAGAGATCGTATGTTATATATTTCACCTCATATTGAATTAATTAGGTCCGCAATTTCTTATATTATTGGTTCTATTTCAAGACAACAAGAATATAAAATTTTTTGTAGAACTGTCCAACTTAAACCAAGAAAATTAAAAATTGATGTAGATAATAAGTAGAATTCAACTTATTTGATGTTGTAAAATGCTAGGCCATATTGGCAAGTTATTTGTCCTTTTATTAATAAAAAAATGCAAAGTATTAATCTTGATAAATCTAGTTATAATATTGCTAATATTTTTCTTGATTTTTTAAAACTTTTTTATGATGCTACAAATCAATATTCTGAAATTTATTATCTCAATTCTAATATTATTCTTTCTATTTTTGTAGATTTAACATATAATTTTGCAAAATATGGACAAGTAGATTAATTTAGTAATATTCGTAATAAAATGGAAACAAAATTTAAAAAATATTAGCATAACATTCGTTTTATTTTTTTGTTATGTATGCATCATGAATCCAAGATTTAAATTAAAAGAAATATATCTTATGGTCAATAAAATTTCTATAAATTTATGTATTGCACCTTTAATTACTAACGATGACATAACAAATGGAGTTACTAGTTTATATGCTTATTATGAAACAAAATATTCAAATGTTAATCATTATTATTCACAACCTCCACGTACCGAGAGTTTATCCTAGTAAATAGTGGTGGTGGTGGTAGAGGTAGTTTTAGTCAATAATATAGTATTGATGATATATTGAGTAAATTACAAATTAAAAATTATTCTATTTCTTCTACAAATGAAATCCATATTTATTTTGAAGCTTTTTATCAATTTTCTCGAAATGAGAATTTT
The DNA here is from genome assembly GCA_022432975.1 of Begonia masoniana. Taxonomy (NCBI): domain Eukaryota; kingdom Viridiplantae; phylum Streptophyta; class Magnoliopsida; order Cucurbitales; family Begoniaceae; genus Begonia; species Begonia masoniana. Next base: position 36,182,190 of record CM039514.1, read on the forward strand.
GGAATTTTAGATTAGTGGAAAAGACATTCTACCATATATTCTATTCTTTCTATAATGACACGTGATCTACTAACACCTCATATTTCTACTGTAACATTGAAATCTGCTTTTAGTGTAGGTGGATGTGTTTATGATAAACGAAGAAGAAGACTTACACCGGATCTTGTGCAGGTGCTCATTTGTATCAAAGATTGGATCAACGCCAAAACAGAGATCAACAACAAGATGATGAAATTCTCGAGAAGTTTACGCATTAACACCCGACAATCTCGGCCAGGTGATTCTCTTAACGGATTTAACCGTCACCTCTTTATTTGGTATTTTAGACTTAATATTTAAATGACAAAGCTTATTTGGTCTCTATTTGTGCGGTGGCAGGACTGTAATTAAGAGGAATTTTATTTAGTATAAAGGGAAAATAGAAATCGTTAAACCTCATGAAAACCTCACTGTAGCCGACATTTTCTTCTTTGCGATTCCTCATTCTCCAGAGCTCTCTCTCTCTGCCAGCGACACTTTCATCGACGGCCGATTTCTCTGATCCCTCTCCGATACTCAGCCTCCGAGGTAAAGTTTAGGCAATGTAGTTGCTGGTTGGTTATTTAGAATGCTATTTTCTACTTGAACTTGTAGTTTCGGATTCTTCAGTGGCAGAGTAATAGCTGTAACCTTTATAATCTGTATTTAGTAATGGCATTTTTTATTCGACTCTGAACATTAAGACAACCGACTGAGACTAGTTACTAGGTTGAACCTGTTCATTTTGAAATCTGGAAACTTAATCTACACACATAAGGTGCTCGGCTAAGAACTTAGAAATATGTATACATTAGACTCTAGGATGGCATTTAGTTAAGGTTTTATGATTTCGGTTTCGAAATGTTTAGTAATGTGAAATGCTATAGATGAAGAAGATCCGAGGTGAAGTGCGAACTTGCTAAGGAAACCAAGTAAGTGAGTGTATAAGACTTCCGTCCATTAGGGCCCTACATCTTAAGGATATTAGGATGAGGTTTTTCATGATATTTGTATTTTGTTGTGGTATTGTCTGCTCGGTTATGTTACTTAAGATAGTGATATGCTCTGTTGTCGAACGAATGACCTATTTTATTAGCTTGATGGTTTAAGAGCATTCATGTCCATGCATCATGTTTTATTCCTCAAGCATACGAAAATGTTTAAGTGCATGTTTTCTCTCACGAACAATATATGAATATGAAACCTATGCAACCGGATTAAGTGAGGGTTGGGGGCGGTTTGGCGTATGTCACAATCCAAAAGAAGGATCATGATTACGGCCCGCAAGGGACTATGTACACTTTCACTGTCATCCCCCCTTACGGCACAAATCCTCCCTTAATCCACGAGATGTAAACGACGAATATGAACATGAACAAGAACAAGATCAAGAACAAGAAAAGATCATGATCATGTTTTCTCTCAACTGTGCATTCATGTATATGTGTTAAGTTTACACTATTTACTAAGCATTAGGCTTATAGTTTAAATGTAACGACCCTTACCCGTTCCTAATTATTTTCCGTATAAATTTTTCTTTTTCATTTATAACTTTTGAATGAACTCTAGGCGGAATTTAAACCGTAGACTAAACTATTAAAATCATTCAAAAACTATTTTGAAAACCACTTAAATAGAACTTAAAGCAATTGAAATTAAATTATAAAACAAATTAAAACAATTAAAAGAATTAAAAACAATGCAATTAACAGAAAAGACAAAAGGGAGGGCAGAAACGTCAAGGCTGACAAAAGAAAGAGGGGCGATCGATCTCCCATTTTAGGAGATCAATCGCCGAGGTAAAACAAGGAAGGGCGATCGATCGCCCCTCACCATGGGCGATCGATCGCCCAAGCTTCATTATAGTGGGGCGATCGATCGCCCCACATCATGGGCGATCCTTTTTCTCCCTGTATGCTCTCTGGAATCAGAACTTCCAGAGAGCAAAACATCACAATTCCTTCATACATTTTCCTCCTTAAATTTTCTTCATCCCCTGCATATATCCATCTCTCATCATCTTCCTTAAACTTCCATAAACATACACATATAAAACACCTCAAAACTACCAATTAAGCACCTAGAAACATACTCCGAGCATTTCATAACAATTAGATAAAAGCTTTAACAGAACCTTTTATAAAACGGTTTATCAAAACATCAAAACATCAAACACTTAATTATCCATAACCAAACATCCTAATATGTTCTATCTGTACAATTTTCCTATTTATCAATTTTCTCCAAAACATTTACCTACGTCCCCACGGGTCAAAATCGTACCAACTGCGCCAGCGCACTCCCACGGGCATCCTTCTTCAACCTGTGTGATCATCTAACAGAGGAACGTCTTCCTCACCTGTTTCGGGTTCACCTACACCATAAGGATGCCTATGAGGATAAATCTCAGTAAATTCTACGTAAATGACAATGCATCAACATGTATATGCAATTTTCATAAGTTTCCGTGCATTCATTTCGTTTATCATATCATGCTTTCATTTCATTATCATATGGTCGTCTCATGTAAGTCGTCTCATGTAAGTCGTCATAGTCATCTCATATTAGTCGTCTCATGTAAGTCGTCATAGTCATCTCATATTAGTCGTCTCATGTAAGTCGTCATAGTCATCTCATATTAGTCGTCTCATGTAAGTCGTCATAGTCATCTCATATTAGTCGTCTCATGTAAGTCGTCATAGTCATCTCATATTAGTCGTCTCATGTAAGTCGTCATAGTCATCTCATATTAGTCGTCTCATGTAAGTCGTCATAGTCATCTCATATTAGTCGTCTCATGTAAGTCGTCATAGTCATCTCATATTAGTCGTCTCATGTAAGTCGTCATAGTCATCTCATATTAGTCGTCTCATGTAAGTCGTCATAGTCATCTCATATTAGTCGTCTCATGTAAGTCGTCATAGTCATCTCATATTAGTCGTCTCATGTAAGTCGTCATAGTCATCTCATATTAGTCGTCTCATGTAAGTCGTCATAGTCATCTCATATTAGTCGTCTCATGTAAGTCGTCATAGTCATCTCATATTAGTCGTCTCATGTAAGTCGTCATAGTCATCTCATATTAGTCGTCTCATGTAAGTCGTCATAGTCATCTCATATTAGTCGTCTCATGTAAGTCGTCATAGTCATCTCATATTAGTCGTCTCATGTAAGTCGTCATAGTCATCTCATATTAGTCGTCTCATGTAAGTCGTCATAGTCATCTCATATTAGTCGTCTCATGTAAGTCGTCATAGTCATCTCATATTAGTCGTCTCATGTAAGTCGTCATAGTCATCTCATATTAGTCGTCTCATGTAAGTCGTCATAGTCATCTCATATTAGTCGTCTCATGTAAGTCGTCATAGTCATCTCATATTAGTCGTCTCATGTAAGTCGTCATAGTCATCTCATATTAGTCGTCTCATGTAAGTCGTCATAGTCATCTCATATTAGTCGTCTCATGTAAGTCGTCATAGTCATCTCATATTAGTCGTCTCATGTAAGTCGTCTCATGTAAGTCGTCATAGTCATCTCATATTAGTCGTCTCATGTAAGTCGTCATAGTCATCTCATATTAGTCGTCTCATTTCAAGTCATCACTTTTTCCTTTTCTTTCATGAAATCTATGCATAAATCCATTTTTCATGATCTTTATAAAACCGTGAGGCATGACAATACAAGCGTAACATAGACATACAGAGTGCATACCATCAAACAATACAAGCATAACCTATAAAAGGCCTATCCCTAGACTACCCAACTAAAACAAATAAACATACATAACTCCAAATATCTTCAACCACGAAACACGACATATGGTGTAAGCCTATCGGCCACAGCAAGTCACGAGAACTTACCTGATGTCCTTAGAAAATCGAGCACCGTCCGTGAGCCTTGTTCACCTAAGCCAATTCACCATGGTTGTCGTTAATATGAGCTGAATCCGTTAAACATCCAAACTAACAAAACCATAACTAAAGAAATCTCCTAAAATTCTAATTCAATTCATTGAGGCATTATATCGAGCATTCCACGCTGAACACCTCATTATCAAGTTTCACCAAAAACCCTAAAATCCACAAATTCTCATATTTCTAAACGAATCTATTAATTTCATCCAATAATGCTTAATACGTCCTTTATATCTATAATTACGGTAAATTTATCGATTACGAACCCTAATCGGTATTTTTAACAAAATCCTAAACTACGGAACCTTACCTAGAGCATCAACTGTAGAAGGAAACGTGAAGAAACGACGTTGATCGGAGGAGACATCGGCGTCGGTTGAGGGAGAATTGTCGGTGCCTGCGTGAGGGAGAAATCGCCTGAAACCCTCTCTGGTTTTTGCGGAGCAGAGAAGAAATGAGGGAGAGAAGAGAGATGAGTGATTTTAATTAAAATTAACTTTGCAAATTACCATTTCGCCCTTCCTTTGTTTTTATATTAGTTATGTCCTTTGTTTCATTAATTAGCTAACGATTTCGTTTCTCCAAACTTCCTTATTTCACCAACAACTTATTATTAGGGTCCTAACAAAACTGTCTGTTTGCAAAACGGAACTCGTTTACTATTTTTACTATAATATCTTTTATATTACGAGAAGCGTAATTCTCGTAAATTTAACGTTACAACTCCGAAAATCCTCATATCTTTCCTAAAATCCATATTATTAGTTAAGATTCTAATAACGCTTTCTTTTCCTAAAATGGGTTTGATTTGATATATTTACAAAAATATCATTTTATATTAAAATAATAATATCCCGAAAAGCCAGGTGTTACATTAAACCTTGTGATGTAGGTGACGAGTTTTCAGGTGAGGATCTCAAGGTTAATGAGGATGTTTAAGCTCAGTTGCTGGAAGATACTCAGGGTGGAGATTTGTGGCTGGCAGGTGATATTTGACCCGCGGTTATGCTCACAATAAGTCAGTAAGGTTTCTGAAAGACTGAAGTCTGTGTAGGATGAGATTTCTTTATAACAGTGGGATGTTGGGATTTGTTTATTGATTTATGAGTTGAGGATGATTATAAGTATGTAGAACGATTTATTTCAATTAAGTCTTCCGCTATAAGAATTCTGGGTGAGTTTCTGATTTTTACTTGTATGAGTGTTATGTTACGGAGTTTGAAGTCTGTGAAAGCTCATGTCCGCCTATAGAGGTAATGTGTTTCTTTATCAGGTGATATAGGTATTTTGTTGTTTAGTGAATGGGCGATGTGGAAATTGAGGTGTGTTTTATCACCGGGCAATGTGAGTAATTTCTTGTCGTTTAGTGACCGGGTGACATAGGAATTTTGTCGTCTAGTGATCGGGTGATGTGATAAATGTGGTGTATCCTTATCGGATAGTGATCGGGTAATGTGGTAAATGTGGTGTATCCTTATCGGATGAGGTATTTGTCATTTTGTGACCAGGCGATGTTTAATGAGTCACGTGAAAAGCCCGTGTCCACCGATAGACGTCCACTACCGGGCGATGTCTTAATTGTTCACGAGAGACGCACGTGTCCACCGGTAGATGTCTACTACCGGGCGACGATAATTGAGTTACGCAGAGTACACGTGACAAATCGGAAGATGTGTACCCTATCATTCGATGCATGCAAACCCATGCAGCCAGAGCAGAATGACGTCGAATGATCTGTGGGCATTACTTCCCTGCTCGATTGTGTCGTAGAACCGATGACCGAGCATTGTCGCTCAACTCTGTGATTGAAGATACTAATAGGTTAATGTAGGATTTGGGTTTTGGAGGATTTCGATTTTTGCCAGGAAGTATAACACCCCGAGTATTATTATTATAAAAAAAAAAAGGGGAAGCGCATTTTAAGAGGGTAAGTTTAGTGTGAAAACCATGATAAAGATATGAATTGGTCTCGGCCCTACGGGGGTCGTTACATACGCAGTTGGATGTTGAAGACTATATATTCTTTTTATTGAATTTCTTTTGTAACACCTCATGTTTCTACTGTAACATCGAAATCTGCTTTTAGTATAGGTGGATGTGTTTATGATAAATGAAGAGGAAGACTTACACCGGACCTTGTGGAGGTGCTCATTTGTATCAAAGATTGTATCGACACCAAAACAGAGATCAAACAACAAAATGATGAAATTCTCGAGAAGTTTACACAGTTGGATGTTGAAGACTATATATTCTTTTTATTAAATTTCTTTTGTAATTTGAAATAATTTTTTTTTTCAAATTTGTAATTTTTTTCAAATTCTAATTTTTTTATATGTCAAAATATATTTAGTGATATTTTTTATTGGATAATCTCAAATCATTTTTTTATTATACATAACTAATTTTTAAATTAAATGAGTAAATATAGTTGACATATAATTATTAATACTTATTATAATTTGAAATGAAATTTTTAAAAAAACTTATATTAATATAAGTTGAAAATATTTATATACATTTGACTCGTTAGACTCGGCTTGTTAAGGCTCGTTGAGCCGGCTCGGCTCGTTTAACTCGTGGCTCACTAGCCAGCTCGGGTTAAAATTTTTCCTGTCTGGCTCATTGGGCTCGGCTCGTTAGGCTCCACTCATTTAACTCGTTAGGCTCAGTGAGCCTGACTACTTCTAGCTCGACTCAGCTTGGACGGCCCGTTTGTTATGTCTAGATATAGTCGGCGTGGCTTACAGTAATGGAAACCAAGAACACAGCTGTTGAAACTTCAATTTTCTCAGGTATGTGTGGATCGAAATTTTATTTCTAAGCGTTTGGATAATTTCAAAATTTTATGAATGTAGATGGGGTTTATTGTCAATTCAAATTGGGTCATTTTTAAGATTAAAATTTGAAGATTTAAATTGTGAAATTTAATCTTGATGTTTGGAAAAAGCTAAGGACTGACAATTGTATGGAATTTTGTTTTACAAAGTTTGATAAGTCTTGTAATAATGAAGGAATTGTTAGACATCATTCAGTTGGCTACACAACTCAGCAAAATAGACTTGTCGAGTTGATGAATAAGACAATCCTTGAAAGGGTTCGGTGCATGCTTCTTACTTCGAGTCTTCCAAGGTCATTCTGGACAGAAGCTATGAAAAAGACATGTTACTTTGATAAATCTTAATATGTAATACCCGGCTTTACGAGATATTATTATTTTAATATATTGTGGTATTTTTGTAAATATGTCAAAATAAGTCCGTTTTGCAAAAAGAAAGCTTCATTATGATCCTAAGGGTTAATAGGAATTTTAAGGAAAATATGAGAATCTTCAGAGTTTAGACGCTAAATTTCGAGTAATTACGTTTCTCGTAATATAAAGGACGTTTTAGTAAAAATAGTAAACGAGGTCCGATTTGCGAGCGGACTTTTTTAATAAATCTCAAATAATAAGTTGGAGTTATTGATGAAATAAGGAAATTTGGAGAACCCGAATCGCTAACTAATTAACGAAACAAAGGACAATATAAATAGAAAATCAAAAGAATGGCAAAATGGTAATTGGCCAAGTAAAATTATATTAAAAACATCACAGGTCTTCTTCCTTCACCATTTTGCGACAGAACCCTTCTCCCCTGCGATTTTTCTCTCTGTCGTCGACGGCTCTCCTCCATTCCGACCTCCGTTCTTCCTCCGATCGACTCCGATTCTCTGTATTTTCTCCTCCTCTCGCAACCCTAGATATGAATCTATGATTTCGGAGCATTAGTTTTTGGTTTTCACGAAGTTAGGAGGTTACGGTTTCGTTAGGGTTTATGCTAAAAATGCGATTTAGGGTTTAAAATCAATAAGTTGTCGTAGTTTATGAATGTATAGAACGTATTGAGCGTTATTGGACGAAGTTAGATTAATTTGTGAAAAATGTTAAAGTTTGAGAATTTTCGGGTTTTTGAGAAAAACTTGTTAATTGTTGTTTCGAGGTATCAAGCGTGAATCGTTCGTCGATATGCCTCAATTGGTTAAGTTATAATTTTTAGGAATTTCCTTAGTTAAGGTTTTGTTAAATTTGAACGTTTAGTAATTTAAACTAGTTTTAACGGCGAATGTTGTGTTTTGCCTCAGACTAACAACGCTCGTGGATGGAGCTCGAGGTTCAGTGCGCACGAGGTAAGTTCTCGTGACTTACTCTGGCCGATTGGCCTACACCGTACGTCAATGTCGCGTCGAGGATCTTAGTGAAATGTTTGTTTAAAATTGTATTGGTTATGTAGTTAGGTTAGTCATTTTATAGGTTATGTTTTATTCGTCTTGATGGTATGCATGATGATTGTTTATTTTATGCTTATAACTGTTCATGCATCACGTATTTTAACTAAGCATGAAAATGAAATTTCGCACTATGTTTTCAGAAAACCGATGTGGCCCGAAAGGGGGCTCTCGATCTATAGTGTGGACCAACTAAGGGTCTGACCAATACTACATCTCATGAAATGTAATAAAATACGTAATATGTTATCTGGTCACGCGAGGTGGGGCTCAGGCACGGCTGTACGTGTTGTAAGCGTGTACCCCCCTCCTCTAGGTAGAAAGGGTTGTCTAACCACCTGACGTGCCCTCTCCATTTAGGGGGATAAGATCTCGGTGATATTCTGTCTGCCACGATCTGTATGTTATACATGATTTCTGAACTCCATATGCACTGCACGCATCTGCATTTACTTAGAATTTACTGAGCCTTTAGCTCATAGTGTGTCTGTATGGTGTAGGTGACATTGATGCAGGTGAGGACGAGATTCCTCCACCTGAGGTTTGATGCAGTTGAAGAAGGATGTGTTGACTTAATTAGAGTTTAAGTCTAAATATGTTTTTGATGATGTGTTTGTATGTTTAGTAAAGTAATTTGATTATGTTTATTAAATGAGAAAATTAAATTATGCATGAGAATTTAATCGGTTGGAAATGCCCTTGGAAAGGGTATTCTAGTATTCTAATAATTGTGGTTGAGTGTACAGGATAAAATAGTATTACAGGGTTGAAATTCTATAAAAAGTTTACATCAATCGATAGCTAAATGAAAAAAATACATCCACCGATTGAAGAAGTAAAGAAGACATCCACTGCCCGCAAAACGACAAAAGCGGAGTCGTTTAAAGAAGACATCCACCGCTGGTATTTCAAAGAAGAACTCCACCGGTCACTAAACGACAAGGGCGGAAGAGTAAATGAAGAACTCCACCGGTCACTAAACGACAAGGGCGGAAGAGTAAATGAAGAACTCCACCGGTCACTAAACGACAAAGGCGAAGTCCTTTAACATTTACCTCATCCGATCACTAGACGACAAAAATGGAGTCGTTTATAAGATAGTCATCCACCGATCGCAAAACGACAAAAGAAGACATCCACCGGTGGCATAGCAAAGAATTGTCTGATTGCTTCAAAGACTACATCTTCCGGTGAACAGTATTCTTCGGTGGCAGTGCGAGCATTTTTAAAGCAACATCAACCGACAGCGGTTCAATTTTTTGAATTAGCATCCACCGATAGCGGTTCAAGTTTATGAAGACATCTTCCGATGAACAGTCTTCCACCAGAATTCAAAATAACCGCGAAGCTACAGTGACGTTGTTTTCAACCTTAACTCCAGAACATTAATGGCGACGACGAATAGCAATTTCAGATGCAACGGCTATCTACATTTGTACGATTGCTGCTCCAACGGTAACAAAGTTTCTATTATTTGATAAGGAGCATTGAAGTCAAGAGTCGATTTGCAGACAGAGTATTTAAGCCGAGGTTAGAGCACGAAGGAATAACTTTTGCAAAATCTGCGACTGAGCCCTAACCTGCAATTAATCATACTCTGTATTTTTCATCTACATCTCTCGATTCCTAAACTTGAGAATTTGCTTTGAGAGTTTGTAGTTTGCTGTGTTCATTCACTCAATTCTGTAAAACCTGAAAGGCAGTGGATTGACGCCCGTGAAGTTCAATCCAGAATTATAAGACTGTAGATCGACGCCCGTGAAGCTCGATCTAGAATTCTCGTTGAGGAGAAGTTAAGAATCTTCAAGGGGGAAACCTTGAAGTGTGGACGTAGGCAGGTTTTGGCCGAACCACAAAAAAAATCACGGTGTCATATTTCTCTCTCTCTCTCACTCTTTTTTATTTGATTGCTTATAAATAACCTAGAAGTTTAATACAAGAGAGAAATTGGTTAGACTCTAAATTAAGATTTAAAAGTCTAATTCACTCCCCTCTTAGACAATTACGATCCTACAATTGGTATCAGAGAAAGGTTCAACATTGTCTAAGTTGTGTTTAAATACTCTGTGATATACATATTTACAATGGCATTCACACACGTAGAAGGTCAAGCTGTTAATAGACCTCCCTTCTTTGATGGTAGTGATTATGTCTACTGGAAGGCTAGAATGAGAATATTCAATCAAGCCATGGATTATGAGATTTTGGGCATAATCGAAAACGACCCTTTCAAGGCCATGAAAACTGTTGATGGGAAAAGTATCCCTAAGGACTCTACTGAATTATCTTAGTCCGATAAGAGAAATCTAAGCCTTAATGCCAAGGCAATCAACACTTTGTACTGTGCTCTAAATAGAGATGAATTTAATAGAGTACAAGGGTGTGAGAGTGCTCAAGAAATCTGGCACTTATTAGAGATCACACACGAAGGCACAAACTAGGTTAAAGAGAGTAAATTGAGCACGTTGGTTTACGAATATGAACTGTTTTCTATGGAAAAAGAAGAAACCATTAGCTCTATGTTTACTCGATTTACTAACATCACTAATGGTCTTAAAGTTCTTGGTAAGATTTACTCAGGTGAAGAACAGGTAAGAAAAATACTGAAATGCCTACCGAGAGCATGACAACCAAAGGTGACAGCCATACAAGAGGCTAAGGATCTCAAAGCTCTCAAACTTGAAGAGCTCATTGGCTCTCTGATGACTCATGAGATAACCATGAGAGCCAATGTCAAGGAAAATCTCAAAGAAAAGGAGATCAACAAAAAGAAGGATATAGCACTTAAGGCTTCCTCGAGCAAACATGATGACACTGAGGAAGAAGAGGAAGATGAGGACATTGCCCTTATTACAAGGAGGTTCAGTAAATTCCTCCAAAGGAAGAGGATGCAAGGAAGAAGATTTCCAAGAGGTGAAAAATCTCAAAGAGACAAGGAAATCACTTGCTTCGAGTGTGGGAAGCCTGGTCATATGAAGGCAGACTATCCACAAGCCAAGAAGAATCCTAAGAAGTTTAAGAAAAGGGCAATGAAGTCCACTTGGGACGATAGTGAAAGTGATACATCATCTGAAGACGAGGAAGTCGCTAATCTATGCTTCATGGCACACGAAGATAAGGTTAGTTCTTTATCCTCTGGTACTGTGAGCGATAGTGAGAGTGATAATGATGATGGTGAGCTAATTGATGCTTTTAACGACTTAGTTAAGCAATTTGGCATGCTAAAGGCTAAATACAGTACATTGAAAAAGGAAAATGCAAGCCTAATCGAGAAGCATGCAAATGAACACAATCAGCATGCAAAAGAAGTTGATTCACATGTAAAGGAGATTAATGATCTTAAAAAGAAGAATGAGTTTTTGAAGAAACTTGCTCAGAATTTCACTAATGGTAGTAAGCATTTGAATATGCTATTAAATAATCAGAGGATGACTTTTGATAAAGCTGGCTTAGGGTATGACAGGAACAGTAAGAAGAAAACTTATAAGAATTTCTTTGTTAAGCCTACTGTTTGTCATGCTTGCAATGAAGTAGGAAATAAATCCTTTGTATGTCCATTAAAAACAAACAATATGAAAACTGGTAGTAAGTTGCAATGGGTTCCTAAAGGAACCAGGCCTAACTCTAGGACCCAAAAGGTTTGGGTACCAAAGAAGACAACTTGATCATCTGTTTTCCAGGTTGACTGCTCTCCTAAAAGAAATCAATGGTACCTTGACAGTGGTTGTTCAAGGCATATGACGGGAGACTCAACCAAGTTTGTTGTTGTCAACAAGAAGAAGGGCAGTGTTACCTTTGGTGAAAACCAAAAGGGCAAAATTGTTGGCATCGGAAATATAGGTAATCCTTCTAATCCAATCATTGAAAATGTTTTTATTAGTAGAAGGATTAAAACATAATCTGCTGAGCATAAGTCAATTGTGTGACAAAGGTAATAAAGTAACATTTAAATCAAATGCTTGTATGATCAAAGAAATTTCAAATAACAATGTACTGTTTAAAGGTTTTAGAAAAGAAAATGTCTATATTATTGATCTGACTGTTTTTTAGCATGTTGATGAGAAATATTTTGCTGTTAATTCTTCCAATAACTGCTGGACTTGGCATAGGAGATTAGGACATGTAGGGATGGATACCTTAGCTAAGATTACTAAGGAGAATTTAGTTAGAGGGATCCCTAAGATATCCTTTGAGAAGGATAAGATCAGTGAAGCTTGCCAAATGGGTAAGCAAATCAAAAACTCCTTTCCATCGAAGAATGCAATTTCTACTTCTAAGCCTCTCCAACTCCTTCACATGGACCTCTTCGGTTCTTCTAATATAGCTAGCTTAGGAGGTAAATTCTATGCTTTTGTCATTGTTGACGATTTCTCTAGATTTACCTGGGTATATTTTCTGAAGTCTAAGGATGAGACTTTTGATATCTTTTCTAGCTTTAGTAAAAGAGTTCAAAATGAAAAGGAGCTCACCATAGTTGCTATTCGTAGTGATCATGGTGGAGAATTTGAAAATGAAAGATTTAAAATCTTGTGTCTCAAATATGGAATTGAGCACAATTTCTCCTCTCCTAGAACCCCTCAGCAAAATGGTGTTGTTGAGAGGAAAAATAGGTCTTTTCAGGAGCTAGCCCAAACTATGCTAAATGAGAATTCTCTTCCTAAGTACTTCTGGGCTGAAGCTGTTTCAACAGCTTGCTATGTGCTCAATCGGGTCTCAATAAGACCTATTCTTGAGAAAACTCCATATGAGCTCTGGAGTGGAAAAACTCCTTCTGTTAAGTATTTAAGAGCCTTTGGTAGTAAATGCTTCATTCTCAACACTAAGGATAACTTAGGAAAATTCGATTCCAAATCTGATCTTGGAATTTTTCTTGGTTATTCTCTTACTAGTAAAGCATATAGAGTATTCAATAAAAGAACTCTAGTTGTAGAAGAATCAGTTCATGTCAATTTTGATGAGACACCTCAACTCACAATCAATGTGGATGAGGATGATACTTTGGATAAACAATTGGATTCCCTTTCTTTAGAAAAGCCTTCAGATACTCCTCTAATAGAAAAATCTTTAGAACCATCTTCAAGTTCTCTAGAAATTGTTCCAGTTAAAGATGAATCTGCAGATCTTCCTAGAGATTGGAAGTATATTAGAAACCATCCATTAGATAAAGTCTTAGGTGATCATTCATTAGGAGTTAAGACTAGATCCTCTCTTAGGAACCTCTGTGTCAATGTGGCATTCATCTCTCAAGTAGAGTCTAAGAAATTTGAGGAGGCCGAGAATGATGATAATTGGATTTTAGCTATGCAAGAGGAGCTAAATCAATTTGAAAGGAGCAATGTCTGGGAACTTGTTCCACGGCCTAAGAATCATCCCATTATAGGAACTAAATGGGTTTATAAGAATAAATTGGATGAAAATGGGATTGTGGTGAGAAACAAGGCTAGACTAGTTGCTAAGGGATACTCTCAAGAAGAAGGTATTGATTTTGAGGAATCCTTTGCCCATGTAGCTAGACTAGAATCAATTAGAATACTTTTAGCTTTTGCTTGCTACAAGAACTTCACACTCTTTCAAATGGATGTAAAGAGTGTATTCTTAAATGGTTATATCACTGAAGAAGTTTATGTTGAGCAACCTTTAGGATTTGAAGTTTTTGATAAACCCGACCATCTATACAAATTAAGGAAAGCTCTTTATGGTCTTAAGCAGGCTCCTAGAGCTTGGTATGATAGATTGAAGAATTTCCTTGAGGAAAGGAATTTCAAAAAGGGTAACACCGATTCAACTCTATTTACCATGCAAAAGAATAAAGACATTTTGTTAGTTCAAATTTATGTCGATGACATTATTTTTGGATCAACTAATGTCAATATGTGTAATGAATTCTCTTCCCTCATGCAAAGTGAATTTGAGATGAGTATGATGGGAGAGTTAAAATTCTTCTTAGGATTCCAGATCTGTCAATCTCCTGATGGAATTTTCTTCTGTCAAGAAAAGTACATTAAGGAACTTCTTAAGAAATTTGGTTTAGAATCGGTCAAATCTTCTAGAACTCCCATGAGTACCACTACCAAATTGGACAAAGATAAAAATGGTATAAGTGTGGATATTAAGAAATATCGTGGTATGATTGGTTCATTGTTATATCTGACTGCAAGTAAGCCAGATATACTCTTTAATGTATGTCTATGTGCTAGATTTCAAGCTGCCCCTAAGGAGTCTCATTTATCTGCTGTCAAGAGAATTTTCAAATATTTGAGTGGGACTTATGACTTAGGTTTATGGTATCCGAAGGGTACTTCTTTTGATCCGATTGGATACTCAGATTCTGATTATGCTGGAAGTCTAGTGGATAGGAAAAGCACCAGTGGAACATGTCAATTCCTTGGTGAATCTCTAGTTTCATGTTACTCTAAGAAACATAACTCTGTTGCATTGTCAACTGCTGAGAGTGAATATATTGCTGATGGCAGTTGTTGTGCACAAATGCTTTGGATGAAACAGACTCTAAAGGACTACAATCTGTTTTATAATAGGATTCCTATTTGGTGTGACAACACCAGTGCTATCAATATTTCCAAGAATCCAATCCAGCACTCTAGAACTAAACATATTGATGTTCGATATCACTTCATCCGAGATCATGTTCAAAGAGGTGATATTTCTTTAGAATTTGTTAATTCTGTAGATCAATTGGCAGATATTTTTACAAAACCTTTGGATGAGAAAACCTTTTGTGGTATAAGGATAAGATTAGGCCTTATTAAGTGTGAGAAAAGTTAAGTTTTTTTCTCCTTTCTCTGCCTTTGGTATTCACATCGCTCGCTCTTTACTATTCACCTGTGACCGGATGATGTCTATGTATCGGATGATATAATCTTTAATCTAATGACACGTGTACTCCATCGGGTGATATCTGACTTCCACATTCGCTTTCTTCTAATCGGGCGATGCCCTAACTTATTTAAATTCATCTTCGTTTCAAAGACGCCTCACATTTTCGCGCTCTTTCAGAAAACCTCTGCCCTACCAATCCTATTCTCTCTCAGTTTTTCTCCTTCAACTCATGCAAATGGCAACCTCTTCTCGCGCTGCTCCAGAACCAGCCAAAAAGAAGGCCAAAACTTCCGCTCATCAACAACGAGAGATTCCTCGATCAAATCAATGGCCATCTTACTTCTTTCTCACTCAGGCTGCTGAGACAAGGTATCACGAAGATTTTAAATTTAAGACTTTGATTCCTAGTCGAGGAATTATTCCTGAAGGTCTAGAAGGTTTAAATTTAGTTGAACACTTGACAGACATTGGTTTAATGGGGTTGTTTGATGTTGAGTCTTTCTTTTACCCCACCTCTGTTAAAATGTTTTATGCTAATCTTAGCTATCCTTCTGACCATTCTACTATTTCGAGCTATGTGTATGGAAAACACATAGTTCTAACCTCCCAATCTCTAAATGAGCTTCTGGGGAGTGCTCATCTAGATAAACATCCTAAATTCTATACGACAGCGCAAGAGCCCCCATTTCTTGGAACTTCTGATGGCCATCAATTTATGAAAGAAATTGCCCTTGACCCGAACAACATTTCCAATTCCTTAAAGAGCAAGCATTTAACCATTCAAGCTCGACTGCTCCATCAAATGATCAGTTATAATGTTATTCTTAAAGGTGGTCATTATGATGAGGTTAGTAGCATGGAATTGGCTATTCTTTTTGCCATCTACCAAAAGACCCCTGTTGATATAGGCTACATTATTCTGAGAAGGATGATTCAGAGTGTTTCTACAAGGACTATATCTTTTCCCTATAACCTCCTTCTCATGAAGATTTTTCAGAAGTTTGAGGTGGAATTTCCCGAGGACGAGGATCCTTCCTGTCTTAAACCATATAGCTATTACTCTAGCTCAACTTTGACAAGGAAGGGAATTAAGAAAACACGCCAAGGGGATTTTGTTATGGATCAATCTAAGAAAAGGGTTACTAAAGTAGCAGCTGCCAGAAAAGGAAAGAGGAAGCTTATTCTGGCTGATGAGTCATCAACTCAAGAAGGCGTTGGTGATTCAGAGATCCCTGCTTTTGCTGATTCCTCTTCTCATTCTCTGGTATCTCGCCTCCACCTTCCTCCTCCAGTGCCAAGAAATCCAGCCCCATCTTCTTCAGCACATCCCTTTGAGGCAATTTCAGCTCCTTTTCTTCCTAGCCTTCCTCCACTCTCTCTTCCTCCTCCTCCACCTCCTTCAGTTGAGGCACCATCTGTTATTCCTCCTCCAGTCCAAACACCTCCTCCAGTCTAAGCTGCTCCGATAGTTCCAATAACTCCTCCAGTCCAAACTCCGCCAACCACTCCTCTAACTTATCAAAGAAAATTTTCCATAACTGAGGAAAAGTTCAATGAGCTGAAATCCAGCATCACGAGTCTTGGGACAGCTCTCAGTCAGCTTGAAAAGTCTATGGACGCAAAGCTTGAACAAAATAAACTGGATATGAGCAAAGACACGGATTCAAGTATAGGGCAGCTGTCTCAGAAAATGGACCGCCATCGAACCATTCTCTCTCAGGACTTACGGACTCTCAGGTCTGAAGTAGAGGCTTTTTTGCCCTACAATTGAACCACATACTCCTCTGTGTTCTTCAAAAGTGTGTTCTGCAGATCTTTTACCTCCAGTCTTCTGGTCTGCAGTTGAAGATGTGCGCCTCATGCTATTGGATTTACAGGTAGTAGAACTACAATTCTCTATTCCTCCTGTTGTTTCTTCTGTCCTTGAGTCTTCAACTGAGCAAGTCAGTCCGATGGATGTTGATCTCCCTGTGGTGCCTCCACCATGTATGGAATTGGTGGTATACAAAGGACCAATCGAGCTTCCATCATGTATGGACATCGTGGAATTCATAGGACATCTTCAGCATTATATTCCTGCTACTGCACCTCTCGCTCTACCTGCTCCTCCTGCTCCTCTTCCCCATCCGAATTTTGAAGTACCTTCATCGGTCATTCAAGAGATGTGGATGTGGTTTAAAGATTTAAAATAACTTCGATCAATACAATTCTTTGTCTGTGAACAACTTTCTATATCAATGGTTAATATTTTATCTTTTGTTTCCTCTGTTGAATTGTTGCCAGTTTTCCCTTACTGTTTTTGATAATGTCAATGGGGGATAATATATTTGATTGATGCTGGATATATGCATTTAGTTGTTGTGATTGATGTTGGATATATTCATTTAGTTGTTATGATTTGAGTATGCATATTTGGAAATCTGAAAATCTGGATATATGCTTGTTTTGAAACTCTGGATATGCTCTGTGTGTGTTTTTGAAATATATGCACTTGTTATGGGAGAGCTAAGATTATGGGGGAGTAATATTTAATCAAATTTACACTCATAGATTGTCATCATCAAAAAGGGGGAGATTGTTGACGTAAATAGAGTTTAAGTCTAAATATGTTTTTGATGATGTGTTTGTATGTTTAGTATAGTAATTTGATTATGTTTATTAAATGAGAAAATTAAATTATGCATGAGAATTTAATCGGTTGGAAATGCCCTTGGAAAGGGTATTATAGTATTCTAATAATTGTGGTTGAGTGTACAGGATAAAATAGTATTACAGGGTTAAAATTCTATAAAAAGTTCACATCAACCGATAGCTAAATGACAAAAATACATCAACCGATTGAAGAAGTAAAGAAGACATCCACCGCCTGCAAAATGACAAAAGCGGAGTCGTTTAAAGAAGAAATCCACCGCTGGTATTTCAAAGAAGAACTCCACTGGTCACTAAACGACAAGGGCGGAAGAGTAAATGAAGAACTCCACCGGTCACTAAACGACAAAGGCGAAGTCCTTTAACATTTACCTCATCCGATCACTAGACGACAAAAACGGAGTCGTTTATAAGATAGTCATCCACCGATCGCAAAACGAAAAAAGAAGACATCCACAGGTGGCATAGCAAAGAATTGTCTGATTGCTTCAAAGACTACATCTTCCGGTGAACAGTATTCTTCGGTGGCAGTGCGATCATTTTTAAAGCAACATCAACCGACAGCGGTTCAATATTTTGAAGCAGCATCCACCGATAGCGATTCAAGTTTATGAAGACATCTTCCGATGAACAATCTTCAGCCAGAATTCAAAATAACCGCGAAGCTACAGTGACGTCATTTTCAACCTTAACTCCAGAACATTAATGGCGACGACGAATAGAAATTTCAGATGAAACGACTATCTATATTTGTACGATTGCTGCTCCAACGGTAACAAAGTTTCCATTATTGGATAAGGAGCATTGAATTCAAGAGCCGATTTGCAGACAGAGTATTTAAGCTGAGGTTAGAGCACGAAGGAATAACTTTTGCAAAATCTGCGACTGAGCCCTAACCTGCGATTAATCATACTCTGTATTTTTCATCTACATCTCTCGATTCCTAAACTTGAGAATTTGCTTTGAGAGTTTGTAGTTTGCTGTGTTCATTCACTCAATTTTGTAAAACCTGAAAGGCAGTGGATTGACGCCCGTGAAGTTCTATCCAGAATTGTAAGGCTGTAGATCGACGCCCGTGAAGCTCGATCTGGAATTCTCGTTGAGGAGAAGTTAAGAATCTTCAAGGGGGAAACCTTGAAGCGTGGACGTAGGCAGGTTTTGGCCGAACTACGTAAAAAATCACGGTGTCATATTTTTCTCTCGCTCTCACTCTATTTTATTTGATTGCTTATAAATAAGCTAGAAGTTTAATACAAGAGAGAAATTGGTTAGACTCTAAATTAAAATTAAAAAGTCTAATTCACCCCCCTCTTAGGCAATTACGATCCTACAGGATGGTCGCGGGAGTGCGTAGGCTCAGTTGAGGCGCATTTTGACCCGTGGGACTCATGGTTAGGTGTTTTGAGGGTTTTGGGAATTGTCGAGCTGATGGTTGTATAGAAACATTGTAGGGTGTTTGGTTCTGGATAGTTGATAGGTTCATGTTATGATGTTTTGGAAAGTTGTTTTATAAACTGTTTGGTGATTTAATGCATAGGGATATGTTCGATTTTTAAATGGTTCCACGCAATTTTTTTTCACAAAATTTTATTACGTTTTGAATATAAGTCAAAGTCGGATTTTGGGGTGATTTGCTAAGTGAGAAATGGATGAGATTATAGTGGTTTAGGTTGAAGTTTTAGTGTGTATGTGATGAGTAATATGTGCAGGGACATGAAAATGAGAAAAGAGTGAAGTTTGCTCTCTGGAATCCTTGGAATCCAGAGAGCATTCGGGTGAAAGATAAGAGGCAACCCTCTGGAAAAAATTCCAGAGGGTGTGTCGATCGATCGCCGCGAAGGGCGATCGATCGGCAGGCGATCAATCAAGGGGCGATCGATCGCCACAACGAGGGGCGATCAATCTCCCCTCGCCCTTTTATCAATGGTGATCGATCGGCCATGTTTGTTACAAGCTCGGCAATCGATCGGCCAATTTGGCCGATCGATCGACCATTACTTTTGCACACGGCTTGCCCATTTTGCCCTCTTTTCTGTTTATGTTTTATTTAAATTGTTTAATTAATTAGTTTTAATTCTTTTAGATAATGGTTTTAAGTTTAGTTTACATGGTTTTGAAAATAGTTTTCAACGATTTTGATTTCGATTTAAATTCCGCCTAGAGTTCACTTAAAGTTTCTAAGGTCTAAGTATAAAAAAAAATATAATACGGAAAATTGGGTTTAGTGTTAGGGTCGCTACATAATCTCTCTTTTGCCCTCGAGTTTTAGACTCCTTTTAAAGTATGACATGGATATCTGGCTGATTATAGCAAATTGAGGTTGTTTTGTTGTGCGACATATGCACATATAAAACAAAGAAAGCTTCTGCCTCACGAAGGTGAAATGCGTTATGTTGGGATATCATAATTGTGTCAAAGGCTATCGATTGTGGAAGATTGAAGGAAAACAACAAATTTTTATAAGTCGGAATATGATTTTCAATAAAGCAAGTTTCCCATTTAAATATAAGGACATGAAACCTCCTGATACGGTGGAAACCATGAAGGTTGAGGTGGAGTAGGAAGAAGATAAGCAATTGGAAACATCAACTCAAGTAAGGGATAACTCTGAAACTAAGCTGATTAAAATTAAGACTGATGTGGGGGTTGATACTTTTATAGATTATCAGCTGACTAAAGACCAAACTAGAAGAGTTAAACTGACTTAGAAGTTTGGGCATGCTGATATAATTGCTTATGCACTTACGACTAGTTTGAAAGTTGAGCATAGTAAGTCAAACTCATTCACTGAGGTTGTAAAAAGAGGTGATTGGAATATGGAAGAGAATAAATTCAAGAGCAGAACTTTATATGCAAATATGGTGGACAATTTAAGATATTCTATGGTGTGCACTAGCCTAGGCTTGACTTTTGCAATTAAGCATAGTGAGAAGGTTTAAGTCTAGATAGAGAAGAAGTTACTGTCATGCGCTAAAATGGCTCATGAGATATGTTTCTAACTGTTTATATTCATGCTTACATCTTGGTTTAGTGAATGCAGGTACACGTACAATTGCTTGATTTTTCTATGCAGATTATGTAGGGTGTCTTGATACGGGAATATCAACTCTGAGCACATTTTTAGAGTTTGTGGTGGAGATGTAAGCTTGAAAAGGTTAACTTCTAAACTGTGTATTAATTGTACAAAATTAGTTGTTTATTATGACAATCAAAGCATCAGTCATCTTATGAAGAATTCAACATTTCATGCAGAACGAAGCATCATCAATAAAAAGATTATCACATAAGGAAATCATGTTGATGCACTAACCAAGGTATTGTCAGTCACCAACTTTAATCAATGCTTAAGCCTAGTAGGAGTAAGTACTATGGCTCTTAAGAAAGCCAGGATTGATGCAAATCATTTATTTTGTTATTGTTTGGGAATCATTTATTTTGTTATTGTTTGGGAAAAACTCATAACAAAGGTGAAGAATTGTAATGTATGGTTTTGAGTTGGTTTTATTTCGGTTCAATTTGAACCAAGTTTGGTCTAAGTAATGACTTTGTTCATTAAAATAGGTCTATATTTTAGAGAGGCAATTGAGTTTAGTCTAGGGTAGAAAAATAGAGACAGAAAAAAAAATGCACATACAGTGTTCATCTCCAAAAATTCTTCATTACCCCGCGGTTCTCACCTGATTAGCCTTACTCGTTGGATAAGTTAAGATTCACGGGGTAATGTGTAATGCTCCCGAACCCACCTCGGCTCGGTGCGCTACTTTGCTCACACTTACCACGTTTAAAATGAAGTTTAAACTAATTTTTGATAAAATTTGGACTCAATTTTTCAGGTTTTTCGAACCCTCAAAATGGTTGGAAATGTGCATAAAATACGTGTCAATCGTGTCGGAAAAGATTGGGTTAAAACATATTTGAAAAATAAAAATTTAAAAAAAAAACTCCAGTGGCACACCATGGGAGCCGCTCGCGCTGCCGCTGCACGCACCGCCCGTGCAGCAATGCACCACACGCGCAACCCTGAGCGCGCAAGTGCCTATCGATCGAGGCCAAGCGTCAATCCATCGGCACCCTCTCGAGTGCGCGATCGAGGAACAGTAGCCTGCGCCGATCGATCGGCCACTAGCGCCCACTCTGCGCGCCCTCACCGCCCACCAGCGCACCTTCTACTCCTTTTCTCCATTTTCTTCAAACTACACACCACCAAAACACCTAAAACCTACCCAAAACTTTTCACGACATTCTCGACTCCTTGACACGTAAAAATACCTGAAAACACGACTCTCAAGCCTTAGCTAAAACGTAAAAACGGTTGAAAAGAAACAATACTTTGTTAACAAAACTCGAGCAGCATAACAGTTAATTTTCGAAAACCACAAACCTGAGAATCAAGCTTTTATACAAAATCTCAAAACAACATTCATAATAGTTTTTAAAACCAATATAATTTATACAAACAAAGTCCAACCAAAACACCAAAATCCACACCTCCCAGAAACATAATGGTCACGTCTTCCTGACAAACACCTGCACCGGTATACCTCGTGAGTCACCGACTGCTCCCTAGTCTTAGGCTCCCTCGTCAATCTCACCTATAATCTCGTCGTCACCTACACCATAGAACACAAAACGTAAGCCTAATACTTAGTAAGTAGGGAATAATGCAATCCAAAACAATGCATGCTCAACTCCTAACATATGCAGTTTCTACTCTTTCGTTGGTCTAGTTTCGTTTCCATTGCATTAATTTAGCACCTATCGGAGTGGATCAAGTTTTGACCCAACAGTGCACGATTAGACGGACACATCCGAGTCCAACTCCAATCATGGCCATACCCGATCTCCTAACATACATCCGAGTCCAGCTCCAAGGATGACACTACCCAATCTCTATACGATTCATTCTCACCATTCAAAACCATGCTCAAAACTCGTATTTTCGTAGTTCAAAAAAAATTATGCATGTCACACAAATGCTTAACCACAAAACAAAACAAAACAACCAAACAACGAAACAATCTCTACCATTCTATGATGTAGGCTCGAAGGCACAAACGCAAACAACCACTACTTACCTGATTCCTTCGCACGTACTCAGTTACACCGACTATGTCAATTCGTTAACCTAATACAATAAAGGAAAATAACTTAGAAACCATTTATATAAGTTTAAGGAAACATATTCTAACTCTAACAACAAACTAACCCAACTATGAAGTATAAAACCCAACAACCCGAAATTCCCACATTTTTAGTGTCCTAACTTCAATCGGCCATAATTTACTCGTTTTTCATCGGATTTCAACGTTCCACCCCATTCTGTAAATCTCTACATGTCTACTTTCCATTAAATCAACCCAATTTAACAAATCAAACACTATGGCTGATCAGAAACTACAAAAATAGAACCGACGATCAATATTCCAAAAATTTGTTTTTCACTAACTTTCACCAAATCTTTAATCTATCTCTAAAAACAACCAAAACCAACCTATCCTAAATTTAAACCATCAAAAATAGGAAGAAAACTAGCAAAGTAATAGAAATTTTCGGACCTCACATTTAGGGTTTCCCAAACCCTAACTAAACTCACTCAAAATACCATCAAAGTATCTAAAACTACTCCTCCAATACATATAACATAAAACCCAAGACTGTAAAACATAAACTATAAAAATAAATAAGCCTAACTACCCAACCAAAGCAATATAAAAAAGTACGTCACCAAAATTCCTCGAGACGACTTTGATGTACGGTGTAGGCCTATCGGCCAGAGAAGATCACGAGAACTTACCTGTCGTCCGTAGCTCGCTGGTTTTGACACATCACGTCACCTATGGCGCGACCTATGAAAAACATTCAAGCCTCATTAAAATCATGCTTCCATTCACCAATTTACTCTCAAACTACTATTTTTAGCCTAATAGAACTAAAACCTAACTAAACGACCATTATTTTGGGTTCGGTAAAAACTGACCCAAAACTTCGAACGCGCGTAACTTTTGCGTCCGTTATCAGAATCAAACGATTCAAGCAGCCACGTACTCCTCTAATAACTTAGTTTAACCTTTCAAAAGGAATTTTAAAACAAACGACCGTAGCTAGGTCAAAAATGGCAAAACCCAAACTGCCCTAAGTCGGAAATTTCTCCCTTTCCGATTTTCCATCAATTTTCACTCATTTCCTCACCAATCAACCAAAAATACCCTCAATTAACATAAAATAATCAAAATCCCTGAGCTACACACCACAAACCCAAATTGCCCAAATCGGGCTTCACTGATTTTTGCTCAAATTGAGCGCCTCATGGCCAATCAACCATAGCCGACCCAAGGATCGGCAAACCCACGTCGGAGGTGACCAAAATCGGCCGGTGATCGGAGCCAAAACTAGTTTATCACCTCGGCAACGACAGAACCGAAAACAGGGCAAGAATAGCGCTCACCGTTTGGTTTGTGCGCGAAGACTGGCCGGAAACTACTCATCGGAGTCGTCTGGCCGGAGAGCGTCGAATCGCCGGTGGTCAGGTCACCGCCGAACGTCGCTCGTCCCTCGTCTCCGTTCTCCTCCTTCGTCGGGCACTCGCGAACAACAGAATGGCTTCGAGCCATTCTGAATCGAGAGTCTAGTAAATCGAGAGAACCGGAGGGCCCAGAATTTTGTGGTTCCTAATAACCAGGGCATGCAGAAGTTCCAAGGCCTGCGGCCTCCAGTGTTTGATGGCCGATCATCGGATCCCAATATTGCGGAGGAATGGATTCGTGTGAAGGAGGATATGCTGGATTATGCAGAGGTGGGGAACGGGAGTAAGGTGGCTTATGTTACCTTCCACCTGGCGTTATGACGTGCCTCGGTTTACATTTAAAAGGAAAATTAGCAAAGTCCCAAATTTTAGCATCTCTCTACTTATTACGTGTTCTCTCTTTTTGTAGGAATATTTTTTAGGAAAGAATGCATTTGGAGCACATGGAGGAAGTCACCAAGTGGCCTATGAGAATTTGTCTTCCTGGCCCGTTAAATTTGTAATTTTTATTTTTGAACTTATTTGGCATACATTCGCCTTTATTGTATGGATTTTGTAATTACATTTCATGCATTAGATTGTGTGGTTAGGGTTAGATGTATGTTGGTGGATTATGGGTTGAAGAATTTCAACCAAATATTCAAGGAAAAAGTCTACAACAAATGGAGCCCAAAGGAAGTCATGGCCCAAAAAAGAGCCCACATTTAAAGGTATGAATTTGCAAGTACAAGAGTTAGTGGCAACATGGATTGATGATGTGGCAAGATTCCCTCCATTGATCCCTTTAGGCATGGCATTCATCTCCTCCCTAGGATGTGTGCTTGTTTGCTTTGATCTTGGTCATCCATCCTTTTTAATCCAAGGGTCACCATTCATTCATCCTTATGGAAACCCTAATCATCCACCCTATTTAAGCATAGAATTGGTGTTTGTAAACAACTTTTTGCCCATTTATAAAATTTCTATTTCTCTACTCAAAGAAGGGTATCCTTAGGAGTGTTTTTCCTTTGTAACGCCCCGAGTTATCTGAACCCGGTTCGCTACTCATTACTTGACCATGGCTAAGAAATTTCAAATAAATTTAAAACTTCATTCGACATACAAAATTTGACGTTTACTAGACGTTCAAAACATTTGAAAACTTGCAGCGGAAAAATTATTTAAAACTACAATGGGGTTAAACCAGCGGTGAAAATATTGTTGGAAAGATTAATGGAAATATTTCAAGTGTCCGGTCAAAAGAATTAAGGTTTTAAGTGATAGACTACTCGAGGAATTACAAAAGTCGAATTCATCTGCCGACGACAAAGTCAACAGAAGAAGCAGAAGTAGAAAACCAAAGGCTTCTGCCGATGACGTCTACACGGCTTCACCCACAACTTCATCTGCCGATGAAGTCGTGAGAGCTTCATACACCACTTCATCTGCCGATGAAGTCAACATAACTTCATCTGCCGATGAAGTCAGCGCAATTTCATCTCTCAATAGATAAACACACGACATCTTCCGATAACAACAATATGACTCCTTCCGATAGAAACGACAAACAGATTACTCTACATCTTCCGATTCACTAAACGACAAACAGATTACTCTACATCTTCCGATTCACTAAACGACAAACAGATTACTCTACATCTTCCGATTCACTAAACGACAAACAGATTACTCTACATCTTCCGATTCACTAAACGACAAACAGATTACTCTACATCTTCCGATTCACTAAACGACAAACAGATTACTCTACATCTTCCGATTCACTAAACGACAAACAGATTACTCTACATCTTCCGATTCACTAAACGACAAACAGATTACTCTACATCTTCCGATTCACTAAACGACAAACAGATTACTCTACATCTTCCGATTCACTAAACGACAAACAGATTACTCTACATCTTCCGATTCACTAAACGACAAACAGATTACTCTACATCTTCCGATTCACTAAACGACAAACAGATTACTCTACATCTTCCGATTCACTAAACGACAAACAGATTACTCTACATCTTCCGATTCACTAAACGACAAACAGATTACTCTACATCTTCCGATTCACTAAACGACAAACAGATTACTCTACATCTTCCGATTCACTAAACGACAAACAGATTACTCTACATCTTCCGATTCACTAAACGACAAACAGATTACTCTACATCTTCCGATTCACTAAACGACAAACAGATTACTCTACATCTTCCGATTCACTAAACGACAAACAGATTACTCTACATCTTCCGATTCACTAAACGACAAACAGATTACTCTACATCTTCCGATTCACTAAACGACAAACAGATTACTCTACATCTTCCGATTCACTAAACGACAAACAGATTACTCTACATCTTCCGATTCACTAAACGACAAACAGATTACTCTACATCTTCCGATTCACTAAACGACAAACAGATTACTCTACATCTTCCGATTCACTAAACGACAAACAGATTACTCTACATCTTCCGATTCACTAAACGACAAACAGATTACTCTACATCTTCCGATTCACTAAACGACAAACAGATTACTCTACATCTTCCGATTCACTAAACGACAAACAGATTACTCTACATCTTCCGATTCACTAAACGACAAACAGATTACTCTACATCTTCCGATTCACTAAACGACAAACAGATTACTCTACATCTTCCGATTCACTAAACGACAAACAGATTACTCTACATCTTCCGATTCACTAAACGACAAACAGATTACTCTACATCTTCCGATTCACTAAACGACAAACAGATTACTCTACATCTTCCGATTCACTAAACGACAAACAGATTACTCTACATCTTCCGATTCACTAAACGACAAACAGATTACTCTACATCTTCCGATTCACTAAACGACAAACAGATTACTCTACATCTTCCGATTCACTAAACGACAAACAGATTACTCTACATCTTCCGATTCACTAAACGACAAACAGATTACTCTACATCTTCCGATTCACTAAACGACAAACAGATTACTCTACATCTTCCGATTCACTAAACGACAAACAGATTACTCTACATCTTCCGATTCACTAAACGACAAACAGATTACTCTACATCTTCCGATTCGCTAAACGACAAACCCCCTTAACTCTCTCAGACTACACCTGCTGACACGTGCTTCTCACACGACTCCTTAAGGCATTTGCCGATAGACTTTCATCTTCCGACAGACTGACACACCACATCTACCGATAGACTTCTTTCTTCCGATAGACATCAACACGATTCCCTTCCACAGAACGCAATAAACCTCTACACATATCCACTGATACAAAAATTATTCAATTCCTACCAATGGACTAAACAACCTGTCTATAACCTGAGAAAAACTTCGACTATCTAACAGACTTAAAACATTTTACCAAAAATCCATTCATAACACTCCAAGTCATTGTATTGATCAAAATCAGTAAAAACATGAAAATCAGAAATTCTCGAAAACAAAGTCAAATAGCTGTAATCTCATTTACAAAAAAAAAACTTCATATACTCGATTAAATCATTATCCACTAAACCTCCACATCTGTAGACAACATGCTAAACCGCCCCATCAGTTACCATGCCGAAGCCTGAATGCACTCCTCCAACGTCCACTATTCCTCAACACGATCAGGAGACACACCTGCTAACACTTCTTCACCTACATCACAAAACTCATCTATTAGCCTAATGCTAAGTAAGTAAAGCAGTATATGAATGAAGTAAAATGCTGAACTTAAACTCCTAAATATGCAGTTTCTATTTTTCTCATCTCAGTGGCATACGCATTCGTTCATAACATGATCTGATCCCATAGTTCCCTTGGGAGTGGGATCAATTCTCCCAATGTCTACATCCTCCTACTTAATTAAGGGGCAGATGAATTCCCTTAACACTTGATCTGATCCCATGGTTCCCTTGGGAGTGGGATCAATTCTCCCAATGTCTAAATCCCTTCATAAGTTAAGGGGTGGATTAGTTCCCTTAATAGCTTGTCTGTCGCATACAGTTCATACCTTACCATTCCTTACATGAAATTCATTTTCGTAACTTTTAACAAAACATGATGCATGGACAATAGAAACGTTCAAGCATACATAAACCTACTGTTTTGTGATGTAGGCCCGAAGGCACAAGCAATACTTTACTTACCTGGCTCCTGGAAATCTGTCTGGTTGCTAGCTACTTCGGAGGTCTGTTCACCTAAGTTCATACAGAATATAAATCAAGGCTTCACTAAACCTTTCAAAATATCCAACAGCGGTTCGAGAAATCTAGTTAGAAACTCTACTACCCGAGCATTCCTACTTATCGCTAAAACCCGAATCTACACTCAATCTCAGCATCCTCAAAATACTCACATTGCAATCCTCCAGGCATTTCACCACTATACCACAAGAGAAATAAGGAAAAGAAACTTACCTAAGTCGAAGGAGAACCGAGCGAGGAGAATTGCCTAGAGAGCTCGGCTGCTTGAGCTGAAAGTTTCCGAAGAGAAGAGTATGAGAGGGGAGTGGCGGCTACAGTGCAATAAACCCAACCCTTATCCTTAAATACGTTACCCAACTTTTGAACATTGTAAATTACTCTAATACCCTTAACAAGTTGTTCAATAACCTTATTTAATTCATTACCTAGTCAAGTGTATTACTTTAATAATAAAAGGCTGGTTCGATAGAACCAGGTGCTACAATCTACCCTCCATAAAAGAATTTTGTCCTCAAAATTCAGTACCTGAATAACTCTGGATGTTGGTCTAACATGTCTTGCTGGCGCTCCCATGTTGCTTCCTCTGTATTCTGATTGTGCCACAAGACTTTTACCAATGGTACCTCCTTGTTGCGTAATACCTTTACTGCAAAATCTAAAATCTTTACTGGCTTTTCTTCATAGGTAAGTGTAGGTTGAATTTCAATGCTTTGCTGTTCGAAAACTTGAGCTGGATCCCGCACACACTTCTTTAACATAGAGACATGGAACACGTTATGTATTCCTCCCATAGAGGCTGGTAGCTGTAACTGATAAGCTGTTTTCCCGATCTTCTTCAGAATTGGGAACGGTCCAATAAATCTAGGATTTAGTTTGCCCCTTTTTCCAAACCTCACAACTCCTTTGAATGGTGATATCTTAAGAAAAACTTCATCCTCTACTTCAAATTCCAGTTCTCTTCTCCTCTTGTCTGCATAGCTTTTCTGTCGGCTTTGAGCTGTCAAAATTCTCTGTCGGATGAGGGCAATCTTCTCCACTGTTTGCTGCACGATATCAGGACCTAGTAGTTGTGCTTCACCAACTTCATCCCAGTACAACGGTGATCTGCATTTTCGTCCATATAATGCCTCATACGGTGCCATTCCTATTGTCGCCTGAAAACTGTTGTTGTAAGAGAACTCTACCAATGGTAAATACTTACTCCAAGATCCTTGAAAATCTAATATGCACGCTCGGAGCATATCCTCTAAGGTCTGAATAGTTCTCTCGGATTGTCCATCTGTTTGAGGGTGAAAGGCTGTGCTAAAGTTAAGTTGCGTTCCCATAGCCTTATGCAAACTTTTCCAAAACTTAGATGTAAATCTAGAGTCTCGGTCTGAAACTATAGTGCTTGGAACTCCATGTAATCTAATGATCTCTTGCACATACAACTCAGCAAGTTGATCCATCGAATATGTTATCTTTATCGGCAGAAAATGGGTGGATTTGGTCAAACGGTCAACTATTACCCAAATCGCATCATGTCCTTTTGTTGTTCTAGGCAATCCTGTAACAAAATCCATTGCCACTTGATCCCACTTCCATTCCGGAACCGGTAGGGGTTGTAATGTTCCTGCAGGTCTTTGATGTTCAGCCTTAATCTGTTGGCAGACCAAACATGACTCCACATGCTTCGCCACACATCTTTTCATACCTGGCCACCAAAAATGCTGCTTGAGATCTCTGTACATCTTGGTACTTCCAGGGTGGACAGAGAACCTGGAAGAGTGTGCCTCAGAAAGAATTTCCTTTCTAAGTTCGGTATCAGCTGGAACAAACCATCTATTCCTAAACTTAAGGACCCCATCGGTAGAATGGTTAAAATCTGACTTGTCCGTAGAATCCATATTTGACTTGTACTTGCTACACTCGTCATCAGTTATCTGAGCTTCCTTTATTTTCTCTAGAATGGTAGGCTTTAAAGTTATGGCTGAAAGTATGGCTGTCACATCAGTTACTGCTTCTAGATTAAACTTTTGGAATTCTGACTCTAGAGTTAATGGCATACTGAAATTCATAGGTGGGGTTGATGTTGTTACTCTACTCAAGGCATCCGCCACAACATTTGCCTTACCAGGGTGGTACTTAATCTCAAGGTCATAGTCTTTTACAAATTCCAACCATCTACGTTGCCTCATGTTTAGTTCCTTCTGTGTGAAAATGTACTTCAGGCTCTTATGGTCGGAAAATATTTCACAAGATTGTCCATACAAATAATGTCTCCAAATTTTAAGTGCAAATACCACAGCAGCTAATTCTAAGTCATGTGTAGGGTAATTCTTCTCATGAGTTTTCAACTGTCTGGAAGCATAGGCTATCACTTTTCCTTCTTGCATCAAGACACAGCCAAGACCAATCTTGGATGCATCACAATAAATACTAAATTTACCATTCTCAGCAGGAAGGGTCAGGATTGGAGTATTGGTCAGTTTCTGTTTCAAGGCTTGGAAACTATGCTCACATTCATCGGTCCATAAGTACTTCACATTTTTCCTTGTTAACTTAGTAAGAGGTGTAGCAATCTTTGAAAATCCTTCAATGAACTTTCTATAATACCCTGCAAGTCCAAGAAAACTTCTAATATCAGTAGCATTCTTCGGTTGGGGCCATTCCTTAACTGCTTGAACCTTGGCTGGATGGACTGATATTCCATCTCCAGAGATCACATGACCCAGAAAGTGAACTCTATCCAACCAAAACTCACACTTGGAGAACTTAGCATAAAGCTGGTGCTGCCTAAGTACTCCTAACACCAAATTCAAGTGCCTAGCATGATCCTCCTTAGTTCTAGAATAGATCAGAATGTCGTCTATGAATACAATAACAAACTTGTCCAAATACTCGTGAAACACCCTATTCATAAGGTCCATGAATGCTGCTGGTGCATTTGTCAAACCAAAAGACATAACCAAAAACTCATAATGCCCATACCTTGTGCGAAAGGCAGTTTTTGGGATATCTTCAGATTTAACCTTCAACTGATAATAACCAGACCTTAAGTCAATCTTAGAGAAAACTCTTGCACCATTGAGCTGGTCAAATAAATCATCAATCCTAGGCAGGGGATACTTGTTTTTGATGGTCAGCTTGTTTAATTCTCTATAGTCTACGCACATACGCATCGATCCATCTTTCTTCTTGACAAAGAGGACAGGTGCACCCCACGGTGAGAAGCTAGGGCGTATGAATCCCTTCTCCAACAAGTCCTCCAACTGTTTCTTTAACTCCTTAAGTTCTGTTGGTGCTAGTCTATATGGATTTTTAGACACAGGTTCTGCTCCAGGGTAGACATCTACAACAAACTCAATTTCTCTATTCGGTGGCAAACCGGGAAGGTCATCCAGAAACACTTCTGGGAAGTCTTGGACAGCAAGGATATTTTGAGGAGTTGCCTTACCCACAAGTTGTGTATCTAGAACACATGCCAAGAAGCACAAGTACTCCTTGCATGGTGAAGGTCTAAAATTTAAAGAAGTCATAACAGACATTTCCTTACTCTTCTCTGAAGCTTGGAAGGTATGTTTCAAACCACCAGGGGGTTGGAAACTAACTATCCCAGTCCTACAATCAATTATGGCGTGGTGTTTAAACAACCAATCCATTCCTAAGATTACATCAAATCCCATTATATCCATAACAATTAAATCAGCAGATAGATTTTTGTCCCCTACTAATACCATGCAATCATGCAACACTTGGTTGAAATATAAATGTTCACCAGAGGGTAAAGCAACATTGAATGCATGCCTAGAAGGTGTGGATTGTACTTCTAATTTATCAGCAAAAGCAGACGCAACAAAAGAATGGGTTGCTCCTGAATCTAGCAAGGTAAAAGCAGGCATAGAATTAACCAATATAGTACCTGACACAACAGCGGGCTGGTCCTCTTCGCCCGACTCCATCATGGAAAATATTCTCGGTTTTATCTTAGCAGGGCCACTCTTCAACGTTGGGCAGTCTCTGATGACGTGGCCAGTCTTATTACAGTTGAAACATCGAAGGACCCTGGGCTTCGGGCAATCCTTAAACGAATGCCCAAACTCCTCACAGTTATAACACTTACCAGTCCCAAACTTACACTCGCCCGGGTGGCTCTTCATACATTTCATGCACTGAGGAAACTTCTTGGTGTCCGGTACCTTCTTTCCAGAACCTTGGCCACTCTGACCATCAGCGGGTCTCTTCATTCCCCTCTGTTGGTTGGGCTGGAAGAACTTTCGCGGGGCTTCCTTTGGTCCAGCACACTTCATTTCAGCTTCTTCTGCCTCCAATGCAGTAGACACTACTTCGCTGAATGACAAGCCTTTAATGCCTGAGTACTTCACTCCTCTGTAAATCTCTGGCTTTAGACCGTGCAGGTATTGAAACACTTTATCCTCATTTCTATGAACAAGGTATCCAGCAAACCTTGACAGAGACTCGAATTGCCTATTGTACTCTGCCACAGACCCAGTCTGCTTCAAGCTCAAAAACTCAGCCTTCTTTGCGTTCTGGACAGTGGTGCTAAAATATTTCTCATAGAAGACTTCCTTGAATTGCGACCAGGACAGGGTTGCAATATCGGTGGTGATCTCCAGCGACTCCCACCAAAGTTGTGCATCCCCTGCTAGATGAAACGTTGCCAAAATGACTTTCTCCCCTTCTCCAACATTGGCACACCTGAACATGCTCTCTATCTTTCGAAGCCATTCCTCAGCAACAATCGGGTTAGATGACTTTCCATCAAATGTGGGCGGTTGTAGCCTACGAAATCTATCCCCTGAATGCTCATTGACGTGACCTGAATTGGCACTTCCTTGGGTTTCCCGACTCAATAACACACCTAACTGGTTAGATTGCTGTCGCACAATATCTGTCTGCTGACGCATCAACTCCGTCAGCTGTCTAATTACACTTGAATCTTCTTCATTCCTCAAGTTTGGCATCTCCCTAGGTACTCTTGGTCTCCCTGGTCGTCTAGCCATTTGTCTAAGGTTCTGCACAAAATTATCTATACTCATAAACATCTTATAACTGAAGCTAACATAAACACTTACAGTTGTTGGAGTGCTTTCATGCGACGGTTGGCACTGATGAGTAATCTTTTGAACGGTTTAACTGAATGTCTCTGATACCATACTGTAACGCCCCGAGTTATCTGAACCCGGTTCGCTACTCATTACTTGACCATGGCTAAGAAATTTCAAATAAATTTAAAACTTCATTCGACATACAAAATTTGACGTTTACTAGACGTTCAAAACATTTGAAAACTTGCAGCGGAAAAATTATTTAAAACTACAATGGGGTTAAACCAGCGGTGAAAATATTGTTGGAAAGATTAATGGAAATATTTCAAGTGTCCGGTCAAAAGAATTAAGGTTTTAAGTGATAGACTACTCGAGGAATTACAAAAGTCGAATTCATCTGCCGACGACAAAGTCAACAGAAGAAGCAGAAGTAGAAAACCAAAGGCTTCTGCCGATGACGTCTACACGACTTCACCCACAACTTCATCTGCCGATGAAGTCGTGAGAGCTTCATACACCACTTCATCTGCCGATGAAGTCAACATAACTTCATCTGCCGATGATGTAACGACCCCGGCCAGGAGCCGTCACGTGTTCATGTCCTTTCATTAATCGTTTGCTTGACTTTTACTATTATTACATTCACTTACTATCTCTCAACAGACTTTCACATTTTACATATATATTTTTTTTAAACTGGTAATAGAGAGCGCAGAACCATTAGGAGACGAACCCTCTCATGCCCAACTTCCCACGCCTCGTCGGCTCAAACTTTCACAGAGTCGAGCGACTGGACTCGGTCATCGGTTTCTTGACAATTTCGGGAAAAGAGGAAGTGCCCTCAATTCTCTTAACAAAATACCACTCGGGTCTGCATAGGTTGCATGCGTTGACAACCCTCAGAAATTTAGTCGTCCGGTCATCACGTGTATTACGCGTGACTCCTTATCATCACCTAAAAGGAGACATCTTCCGGTGGGCACGTGGGCCTCGCGTGCTAAATTAAAACATCATTCGGTCACTAAGCGACAAGACATATTTTACATCTTCCGGTCGCTAAGCGACAAAACACATTTTACATCTTCCGGTCGCTAAGCGACAAAACACATTTTACATCTTCCGGTCGCTAAGCGACAAAACACATTTTACATCTTCCGGTCGCTAAGCGACAAAACACATTTTACATCTTCCGGTCGCTAAGCGACAAAACACATTTTACATCTTCCGGTCGCTAAGCGACAAAACACATTTTACATCTTCCGGTCGCTAAGCGACAAAACACATTTTACATCTTCCGGTCGCTAAGCGACAAAACACATTTTACATCTTCCGGTCGCTAAGCGACAAAACACATTTTACATCTTCCGGTCGCTAAGCGACAAAACACATTTTACATCTTCCGGTCGCTAAGCGACAAAACACATTTTACATCTTCCGGTCGCTAAGCGACAAAACACATTTTACATCTTCCGGTCGCTAAGCGACAAAACACATTTTACATCTTCCGGTCGCTAAGCGACAAAACACATTTTACATCTTCCGGTCGCTAAGCGACAAAACACATTTTACATCTTCCGGTCGCTAAGCGACAAAACACATTTTACATCTTCCGGTCGCTAAGCGACAAAACACATTTTACATCTTCCGGTCGCTAAGCGACAAAACACATTTTACATCTTCCGGTCGCTAAGCGACAAAACACATTTTACATCTTCCGGTCGCTAAGCGACAAAACACATTTTACATCTTCCGGTCGCTAAGCGACAAAACACATTTTACATCTTCCGGTCGCTAAGCGACAAAACACATTTTACATCTTCCGGTCGCTAAGCGACAAAACACATTTTACATCTTCCGGTCGCTAAGCGACAAAACACATTTTACATCTTCCGGTCGCTAAGCGACAAAACACATTTTACATCTTCCGGTCGCTAAGCGACAAAACACATTTTACATCTTCCGGTCGCTAAGCGACAAAACACATTTTACATCTTCCGGTCGCTAAGCGACAAAACACATTTTACATCTTCCGGTCGCTAAGCGACAAAACACATTTTACATCTTCCGGTCGCTAAGCGACAAAACACATTTTACATCTTCCGGTCGCTAAGCGACAAAACACATTTTACATCTTCCGGTCGCTAAGCGACAAAACACATTTTACATCTTCCGGTCGCTAAGCGACAAAACACATTTTACATCTTCCGGTCGCTAAGCGACAAAACACATTTTACATCTTCCGGTCGCTAAGCGACAAAACACATTTTACATCTTCCGGTCGCTAAGCGACAAAACACATTTTACATCTTCCGGTCGCTAAGCGACAAAACACATTTTACATCTTCCGGTCGCTAAGCGACAAAACACATTTTACATCTTCCGGTCGCTAAGCGACAAAACACATTTTACATCTTCCGGTCGCTAAGCGACAAAACACATTTTACATCTTCCGGTCGCTAAGCGACAAAACACATTTTACATCTTCCGGTCGCTAAGCGACAAAACACATTTTACATCTTCCGGTCGCTAAGCGACAAAACACATTTTACATCTTCCGGTCGCTAAGCGACAAAACACATTTTACATCTTCCGGTCGCTAAGCGACAAAACACATTTTACATCTTCCGGTCGCTAAGCGACAAAACACATTTTACATCTTCCGGTCGCTAAGCGACAAAACACATTTTACATCTTCCGGTCGCTAAGCGACAAAACACATTTTACATCTTCCGGTCGCTAAGCGACAAAACACATTTTACATCTTCCGGTCGCTAAGCGACAAAACACATTTTACATCTTCCGGTCGCTAAGCGACAAAACACATTTTACATCTTCCGGTCGCTAAGCGACAAAACACATTTTACATCTTCCGGTCGCTAAGCGACAAAACACATTTTACATCTTCCGGTCGCTAAGCGACAAAACACATTTTACATCTTCCGGTCGCTAAGCGACAAAACACATTTTACATCTTCCGGTCGCTAAGCGACAAAACACATTTTACATCTTCCGGTCGCTAAGCGACAATACATCTTCCGGTCGCTAAGCGACAAAACACATTTTACATCTTCCGGTCGCTAAGCGACAAAACACATTTTACATCTTCCGGTGACGTCGTCCAGAAGACTAAACCATCATACACTATTCTTCGGCATCTGCCGATGACGTCAGCCGAAGACTAAACCATCATACAACTATTCTTCGGCATCTGCCGATGACGTCAGCCGGAAGACTAAACCAACAAACAACTACCCTTCGGCATCTGCCGATGACGTCAGCCGGAAGACTAAACCTCAAACATTAACTCTCGGCATCTGCCGATGACGTCAGCCGGAAGACTAAACCATCATACAACTATTCTTCGGCATCTGCCGATGACGTCAGCCGGAAGACTAAACCAACAAACAACTACCCTTCGGCATCTGCCGATGACGTCAGCCGGAAGACTAAACCATCAAACAATTAACTCTCGGCATCTGCCGATGACGTCAGCCGGAAGACTAAACCAACAAACAACTACCCTTCGGCATCTGCCGATGACGTCAGCCGGAAGACTAAACCATCAACAACTATTCCTTCGGCATCTGCCGATGGCGTCAGCCGGAAGACTACCTCTTCCAGCTTCCGTCTTACGGTAGAGAACTCTAAATCATCAAATGACTCCTTCCAACAGAAAGAAAACACAACTCATTCAAAATGCATATAGCGGAAGACTTAAGCAACTGACCATTTATAAATCTATATAATCATTCCCTGACTCAGTGATCCACTAGACAGTTTCAAAGCTCAACGTTTTAAATAATCTCATCCTACTTAAACTACCATATTCTTTAACATACTGTAACATAAGAGTCTTAACCAGGGGTCATAAATCGCCTCTCCAGTCCCGCACTGTCACCTTGAGCATCCTCCAGCAACCAGCCTTAAGCATCCTCTTTGAACATAACATCCTCACCTGAACCTTCTTCACCTACACCATAAGGTTTAACTATAAGCCTAATGCTTAGTAAGGAATGCATGCTGACAGATATACATGAGTACACAATTTAAAGGGACATAAGTTCATAAACCATTCTTCATTCATGTTCATCTTTATCCTTTACATAACATGTATTAAGGCAGGGAACGAGGGAGGAAGACTGGGGTACATAGTCATTTGCCTATCGCGGCAGTCGTACATAATCATTTGCCTATCGCGGCAATCATGATACATCACTCGGCCTCCCCAGTGGGAGAATTCGCGAGCCATACATATCATTAACTCGGCCTCCACCAGTGGGAGATTTCGCGAGTCATACATATCATTACTCGGCCTCCACCAGTGGGAGAATTCGCGAGTCATACATAGCATAGTCTTTTCCCCGTTCTGCACTTAATTATGGTTACATTTACTTTTCATGTTCTCTACTTAATCATAAACGTGGGCATAATGCATAGACATGAGGTTCACAGAGAAAAGTCATACCATAAGGACAAGTAGAACATCCTGTAACTTTACATTTACTTACACAACTTCTTCATGTCGTGGAAATAACAAATCATAGTCAACAAGTTAACATTTCAGTGATTTCCTAATACCCTTGCGGTGTAGGGCCCTAGTGGCCGGAAATCTTAACACATTCACTTACCTGGATTCCTTAGCAATCCGAGCTTCTTTCCTTTAAACTTCTTCACCTAAAACATGTACATTACAGTAGTTAAAACAAAGTCCTAATAGTCCTAATCATAAACCATCCTAGTGTAACACCCGGCATTTTGCCATGTAAATGTTTTCCCCGATAATTTATGTGGGATTAAATAGGTATTAATGCAAGGAGTATTTTTGTCAGAAACCAAAACGACGGTGTTTGTAGAATTTAAATTGTGGAACAAAAACCAAACTAAGTGTGATTAAAATGAACCAATTTGGTTGTAAACCAATGAAAGGGCAAAGTTGGCACTCAATTAAGGTGGTTGGGAGTAGGCCATTGGTTGGTTGCCATGTGGCAACTTGTTGAAGAAGACAACCTTCTTCTCCTCTCCTCCTCACTCTACGTAAAAACCTTCACTTCTCCTCTGTTTTCTCTCTGCCAGGCGACAAAAGTTCACCCAAACACCTTTGATCTCCTAGGGTTTTCCTTGTTTTCTGCCTAAGGTAAACATCTCTCAATGCTAACACATTTGGACAAGCAAAAAGTATGCGTTTTGCTGAAGTTTTAGGTTAGGATATTTAGGAGAAAACTCTCGAGTTTTGTATGGAAACACATTGTTGTTTTCTACCAGTCTGAGTGGAGTTTTCTGCATAAATTTCCAGGTTATTTGTTAGCATTGCAGCTTGTTTTATACCTCTTCATGCATGCTACAGATCCAAGCATTCCAGGGACATTCGAGCATCTGACACCGCAGCAATCAGGTAAGTTCATACGTTTATGTTGGCCCTTATGGCCCTACAACTTGGAGGTACTAGGTATGGTTCGGGTAGATAGGTTTTAGGTTATGTATTAAGTTAAACATGTTTCCATTATATTCTGTTTCCCTGTAGTATTCATTCTGCCATCTGTGAATGTTAGGTTTAAGTATCGCACTTATTCATGCATACACGTTTCCTGTAAAATCATGCAAATGTTTTCAGCACTGGTTTTGAAGTGAGTAAGATAAAATCTGTAATGTAATGTGCGGTTAAGTGTGGACGAGGACTGGCATCCTGTCAAGTACTCCTGTTATGTCCTGAAAGTGGCATGTACACCCTGTTGCGCCAGCTCCTCCTCCCACTTATACCTTTCCTGTCCAGTGAAATGTAATGTAAAGTAATGTTCATGTATTTGAAACGTTCATGCATAGCATATGCATCACTGCATTTATTCTGATATGTTCTTACTGAGCTTTAGGCTCATAGGTGAACTCCCTGTTGTAGGTACGGATCCTGTGGATGAGGACTTGGTGCCTCAGGCCGAGGTGTAGGTTGCTGTTGGCGGATCGAGCTCTCAGGGTTGGTTGCTGCAGTCGGGCAAAATTCTGTATGGAAGTTTATGTCTTTAAAGTAAAGTTCATATTTGTAAACTTTTTGGATGTTTGAGGTTCTGTTTTAAAACCCTGTTGTAGTCTTGTGTTTTATTTTGAAAGTTTTGTGGGAAATTTTGAAATGTATAAGTCCTGTTGTTGGTGTATTTTTAAACCTCTGTATTTGACAGATTGTATCCATATATTTTAAATGTTTTGAAAACATTCTGGAACTGCTTGAGTTCTCCATTTTCAGGTCATGCATGGATAGTCTCAAATTTTAGAGCTATCCATGCAGTTTGTCTGCTCGAACTCCCGTCATTTGTAGAGTATGATTTCAAAACTTTGTTTCGGAATCGGGTTTGAGGGTCTGAAGCCCTTATGCCTCCTGTTTTGATGTTCCCTGCCTGTAAGTCTTTATGTTAAAATTTGCTAAGTTTGTCACAAATTTCATCTTCCGGTCACTATTCACAAACTTTGTCTTCCGGTTGACGTCATCTTCTCTTCCGATGACGTCAGCATAAGTCTTCC
Source organism: Begonia masoniana (assembly GCA_022432975.1). Lineage (NCBI taxonomy): Eukaryota > Viridiplantae > Streptophyta > Magnoliopsida > Cucurbitales > Begoniaceae > Begonia > Begonia masoniana. Next base: position 36,222,166 of record CM039514.1, read on the forward strand.
GCCCAGTTTATAACTTTGTCTTCCGGTTGACGTCATCTTCTCTTCCGATGACGTCGGCATAAGTCTTCCGCCCAGTTATAAATTTTGTCTTCCGGTTGACGTCATCTTCTCTTCCGATGACGTCGGCATAAGTCTTCCGCCCAGTTATAAATTTTGTCTTCCGGTTGACGTCATCTTCTCTTCCGATGACGTCAGCATAAGTCTTCCGCCCAGTTTATAACTTTGTCTTCCGGTTGACGTCATCTTCTCTTCCGATGACGTCGGCATAAATCTTCCGCCCAGTTTATAACTTTGTCTTCCGATGACGTCAGAACGTCTTCCGGCTGACGTCATCACCTTCTGCCGATTACGTTTATTGCCTCTATCTTCCGATGACGTCAGAACATCTTCCGGCTGACTTCACCACCTTCTGCCGGCTTCGTCTGTTGTCTGCCTCTTCCGGTGACGTCATCCACTGATTTCTCCTCCGGTTCCGTTTAAAACTACATATTCCGCCAGTTTTATGCTATTTCTGTTCGGTTATCCATTTATGAGACCTGTTTGTTTTCCATTCCAGAGAACTCTGTCTTCCCCTGTAAATGTTTTCGATTACCCACTGCAGTTCTCCCTCTCTGTTCACCGTTTCGACTGTTCTATTTGTTCAAAAAAAAAAATAGTCACTGTTATTTCCTGTAAATGTCCAGGAGTGACGGCTCCGATCCCGGAACCCGATTCGGATCCGGTTTCGGGCTGTCACAGTTATGGTATCAGAGAGACACGGTTTTAAAACCGGTTCTGTGAAATGTCTGACTGCGCAACCCGCCACGTGATATCGCTCCGCCAACTGTAAGTGTTTAAATTCCTGTAAAAGTTTGTTTATTAAATTAGGTTATTCTGTTATTCTACTTATAGGACTATCTTAGAAATGGTGAGAGGACATCAGGAAGAGTCCAGTGAAAGCTCTCGAGCCATTGACCGACTAACCGAACTGGTGGGTGCACAGTCACGTATGGTAGAGCGCATGATGGCTCGGGAAGACGATAGGAACAACAACCATGGGAACAACAATAATAATAATCCTGGAAATAATGCACCGCGAGACAATAGTGGAGACAGATTCCGGCGACTTCAGCCACCCTCATTTGATGGGTTGTCTACAGACCCGACCCGTGCTGAAACCTGGATTCGAACTATGGAGAAGATGTTCAGTTATGCAGAAGTAGAAGACAACAAGAAGGTTACTTGTGCCACGTTCCATCTCACTGAGAGTGCTGGATTCTGGTGGGATGCAGTACAATCGTCTACTGTGGCATTGAGTTGGGAGGGATTTAAAACACTCTTCTACGAGAAGTACTTTGACCGAGGAGTGAGAAAGGAAAAGTTACTTGAGTTTTCTCGGCTGCGACAGTATGGATCTGTGGCCGAGTATGTTCAGAAATTTGAGTCGCTATCCCGATATGCAACACACATGGTGGCCACTGATGAGAACAAGGTGCACCAGTTTATTCAAGGTTTAAAGATGGACCTTCTGCGAGGAATCACGACTGGAGGTTTTGATGAGGCACCATATGTGAAAGTGGTGGCAAAGGCTTATCAACTGGAGGCCTTAGAAATAAAGTCCCAGAGACAGAGAGAACCGCCGAGAGGGATTATAAGAAATACTCCTCAACAACAACAACAAAAGATTCAGAATGTACATCCTCAACAGCAACAGAACAGGGGCATTAAAAGGCCCAATGAGACCCTTACCTACCAGGACAAGGGGAAGAGACCTATGGGAGCTCCTCAGCCTCCTATCTGCCCACGTTGCCAGAAGAATCATACAGGAGACTGCAGGCTCTTTACTGGTCAATGTTTCCGGTGTGGTAAAGAAGGCCATCAAGTCCGGAATTGTCCGGTGCCTGACACAAGGCCGGTTGGTGCTATGCCTAGAGTGTTTGCGATGGTGGAGGACGTCGATAATGCTGATCAGCACACAGCAATTACAGGTACAATATTAGTATGTAATGTGCCTGCTTATACCTTGTGGGACACGGGGGCCACACATTCGTTTGTGGCCATGGACTTCGTAGTTAGACAAAAGTTTAGTAGTACGTCCTCAGATCAACCCTACAGCGTTATGCTACCGTCCGGAGAGTTTATGCACTCCAAGCGGGTTGTACGGGGTGATATAGTGTCAGTGGGAGACCAGAAATTTTATGCCGATCTTATCGTCATCGGTATGAAAGGGTACGATGTCATTCTGGGGATGGACTGGCTATTTAGACATTATGCCACCATCAACTGTAGGTCCGGGCTTGTGTCATTTAAGCGCCCAAATGAAGTAGAATTCTCTTATCAGGCAGTACCGAAGAAACACCGTATGCCTGTGATATCTTCCTTGAAAGCTCAACGACTGATGAAGTCAGGGTGCATTGGATTTCTGGCCCACGTTGTGGATGTTCAAAGGCAAGATGAGGTGGAACTTCAAAACATTCCGGTAGTCCGGGACTTCTCAGAGGTTTTCTTAGATGACTTACCGGGATTGCCACCTGATCGTGAAATCGAGTTTGAGATCGATGTGTATCCTGGTGCGGAACCAGTATCGAAGAATCCGTACCGTATGGCACCAGTTGAACTGAAGGAGTTGAAGGCTCAGTTGAAAGAGTTAGTGGACAAGGGTTTTGTGCGCCCTAGTTTCTCTCCGTGGGGTGCTCCCGTCTTATTTGTTAAGAAGAAGGATGGGTCCCTACGGATGTGTATTGACTACCGTGAGCTGAACAAGTTGACTATCAAGAATAAGTACCCGTTGCCAAGAATTGACGATTTGTTTGATCAGCTACAGGGGGCTCGGGTATTTTCTAAGATTGACTTACGCTCCGGCTATTACCAGTTGAAGGTCAGAGCTGAGGATATTCCAAAGACTGCCTTCAGAACCCGGTACGGACACTACGAGTTCTTGGTGATGTCGTTCGGGTTGACTAATGCTCCGGCAGCATTTATGGACCTAATGAACAGGATATTCCAGGACTTTCTGGATAAATTTGTAATTGTTTTCATCGATGACATTCTGGTTTATTCCAGGAGTGAGGCCGAGCATGAGGAACACTTGGCTATGGTACTGTCAGTCCTAAAGCAGCATCAATTGTATGCCAAGCTGTCAAAGTGTGAGTTCTGGTTAAGCAAGATTAATTTCTTGGGCCACGTGGTGTCTGCTGAAGGAGTATCTGTGGACCCGGCCAAGATTCAGGCTGTAAGGGATTGGCCCAGGCCGAGAAATGCAAGTGAAGTACGGAGCTTTATTGGACTAGCTGGTTATTACAGGAAATTCATCAAGGGGTTTTCTGTGATAGCGAAGCCTATGACCAGCTTAACAAGGAAGGAAATCAAGTTCAAGTGGTCTGAAGCATGTGAGGTGAGCTTTCAGACACTCAAGCAAAAGTTGACCACTGCTCCTCTGTTGATATTGCCAGTTGAAGATGGCAAATTCAGCGTATACTGTGATGCGTCAAAAGTTGGCTTGGGATGTGTACTGAAGCAAGAAGGGAAGGTGGTAGCATACGCATCCCGACAATTGAAGACCCATGAGGAAAACTACCCTACTCACGACCTTGAGTTAGCGGCAGTTGTATTTGCGCTGAAAGTATGGAGACATCATTTGTACGGACAATCATGTGAGGTGTTTTCGGATCACAAAAGCTTGAAGTACATATTTACTCAGAAGGAGTTGAATATGAGGCAAAGGCGGTGGTTAGAATTTGTAAAAGACTATGATGTTGAGATCAAGTACCATCCTGGTAAAGCTAATGTGGTAGCTGATGCACTGAGCAGAATGCCAGCTACTATGCAACCAGTAATGTCGGCCGTATCGACGCCTTTGAGAACAGAGATGCAGAAGTTCGATATGGAGATAGTTTCTGGGCTATCGGCCATACTAGCAGACTTAACCCTACGGCCCACCGTCCTGGACCGTATTAAGGAAGCCCAGAAGACCAATTCAAAGGAGATGGCTGATATGGTGAGCAGAGTACCAAGGGCTTCTTCCGATTTTAGTAATTCGGGAGATGGAATTTTGAAGTTTAAGAACAGATGGTATGTTCCGAAAGACGAAGAACTACGGAAACACATCTTATCGGAAGCCCATTCGTCTCCTTTCTCTGTACATCCCGGAAGTACGAAGATGTATCAGGACCTAAAGCTTCACTTCTGGTGGCCGAATATGAAGAATGAAGTGGCCAAGTATGTGGAGTCTTGTTTAATATGTCAACAGGTCAAGGCTGAACATCAACGACCGAGTGGAACGCTTCAGCCTCTTCCAATTCCTGAATGGAAGTGGGAGAACATTACAATGGACTTTGTTGTTGGACTTCCAAGAACAGTAAAAGGCCATAATAGTATATGGGTCATAGTGGACAGATTGACGAAGTCTGCCCATTTTCTACCCGTGAAGACGACATTCACCGTGGACCAGTATGCAGAACTGTACATTAATGAGATTGTCAAGCTGCACGGCGTTCCTGTGTCAATCGTCTCTGATCGCGATCCTAGATTCACTTCCAGGTTTTGGAAAAGTTTGCAAAGCTCCTTGGGCACTAGATTAGACTTCAGCACGGCATTTCACCCGCAGACGGATGGACAATCCGAAAGAACAATTCAGACATTGGAGGATATGTTAAGATCGTGTGTGCTGGAATTTAATGCTCCTTGGAGTAGATACCTGCCACTTGTGGAATTTGCTTACAACAATAGCTACCAGGCTACGATTGGCATGGCTCCATACGAAGCTCTCTACGGCCGGAAGTGTAGATCCCCATTGTGTTGGGATGAAGTTGGGGACAACAGGCTTATCGGCCCCGAAATACTACAGCAAATGTCTGGAGTGGTAGCAGTAATCAAGCAAAGAATCCAAACTGCACAGAGTCGGCAGAAAAGCTATGCAGACCATCGGAGAAAGGATTTAGAGTTTGCTGAAGGTGATGAAGTATATTTGAAAGTGTCACCTTTCAAAGGAGTAATGAGATTTGGCAAGAAAGGGAAGCTAAGCCCGAGGTTTATTGGACCTTTTCCCATTTTGAAGAGAGTTGGAAACCTGGCCTACAGGCTGCAACTGCCGGCATCAATGAATGGTATTCATGATGTTTTCCATGTCTCGATGCTGAGAAAATGTGTACGAGATCCAACTCAGATCGTGGAACATGTGGACTTTGACATTATGCCGACACTTACATATGAAGAAAGGCCCATACAGATTCTGGGTACCTCAGTCAAGGTATTGCGCAACAAGGTGATTCCACTGGTGAAAGTTTTGTGGCGCAATCATAATGTGGAAGAAGCCACTTGGGAAAGACTGGAGGATGTTAAAACACAATATCCAGACTTCTTTGCTTAGGCAAATTTTGGGGACAAAATTTCTATTAAGGTGGGTGGAATGTAACACCCGGCATTTTGCCATGTAAATGTTTTCCCCGATAATTTATGTGGGATTAAATAGGTATTAATGCAAGGAGTATTTTTGTCAGAAACCAAAACGACGGTGTTTGTAGAATTTAAATTGTGGAACAAAAACCAAACTAAGTGTGATTAAAATGAACCAATTTGGTTGTAAACCAATGAAAGGGCAAAGTTGGCACTCAATTAAGGTGGTTGGGAGTAGGCCATTGGTTGGTTGCCATGTGGCAACTTGTTGAAGAAGACAACCTTCTTCTCCTCTCCTCCTCACTCTACGTAAAAACCTTCACTTCTCCTCTGTTTTCTCTCTGCCAGGCGACAAAAGTTCACCCAAACACCTTTGATCTCCTAGGGTTTTCCTTGTTTTCTGCCTAAGGTAAACATCTCTCAATGCTAACACATTTGGACAAGCAAAAAGTATGCGTTTTGCTGAAGTTTTAGGTTAGGATATTTAGGAGAAAACTCTCGAGTTTTGTATGGAAACACATTGTTGTTTTCTACCAGTCTGAGTGGAGTTTTCTGCATAAATTTCCAGGTTATTTGTTAGCATTGCAGCTTGTTTTATACCTCTTCATGCATGCTACAGATCCAAGCATTCCAGGACATTCGAGCATCTGACACCGCAGCAATCAGGTAAGTTCATACGTTTATGTTGGCCCTTATGGCCCTACAACTTGGAGGTACTAGGTATGGTTCGGGTAGATAGGTTTTAGGTTATGTATTAAGTTAAACATGTTTCCATTATATTCTGTTTCCCTGTAGTATTCATTCTGCCATCTGTGAATGTTAGGTTTAAGTATCGCACTTATTCATGCATACACGTTTCCTGTAAAATCATGCAAATGTTTTCAGCACTGGTTTTGAAGTGAGTAAGATAAAATCTGTAATGTAATGTGCGGTTAAGTGTGGACGAGGACTGGCATCCTGTCAAGTACTCCTGTTATGTCCTGAAAGTGGCATGTACACCCTGTTGCGCCAGCTCCTCCTCCCACTTATACCTTTCCTGTCCAGTGAAATGTAATGTAAAGTAATGTTCATGTATTTGAAACGTTCATGCATAGCATATGCATCACTGCATTTATTCTGATATGTTCTTACTGAGCTTTAGGCTCATAGGTGAACTCCCTGTTGTAGGTACGGATCCTGTGGATGAGGACTTGGTGCCTCAGGCCGAGGTGTAGGTTGCTGTTGGCGGATCGAGCTCTCAGGGTTGGTTGCTGCAGTCGGGCAAAATTCTGTATGGAAGTTTATGTCTTTAAAGTAAAGTTCATATTTGTAAACTTTTTGGATGTTTGAGGTTCTGTTTTAAAACCCTGTTGTAGTCTTGTGTTTTATTTTGAAAGTTTTGTGGGAAATTTTGAAATGTATAAGTCCTGTTGTTGGTGTATTTTTAAACCTCTGTATTTGACAGATTGTATCCATATATTTTAAATGTTTTGAAAACATTCTGGAACTGCTTGAGTTCTCCATTTTCAGGTCATGCATGGATAGTCTCAAATTTTAGAGCTATCCATGCAGTTTGTCTGCTCGAACTCCCGTCATTTGTAGAGTATGATTTCAAAACTTTGTTTCGGAATCGGGTTTGATGACGTCGGCATAAGTCTTCCGCCCAGTTTATAACTTTGTCTTCCGGTTGACGTCATCTTCTCTTCCGATGACGTCGGCATAAGTCTTCCGCCCAGTTTATAACTTTGTCTTCCGGTTGACGTCATCTTCTCTTCCGATGACGTCGGCATAAGTCTTCCGCCCAGTTTATAACTTTGTCTTCCGGTTGACGTCATCTTCTCTTCCGATGACGTCAGCATAAGTCTTCCGCCCAGTTTATAACTTTGTCTTCCGGTTGACGTCATCTTCTCTTCCGATGACGTCAGCATAAGTCTTCCGCCCAGTTTATAACTTTGTCTTCCGGTTGACGTCATCTTCTCTTCCGATGACGTCGGCATAAGTCTTCCGCCCAGTTATAAATTTTGTCTTCCGGTTGACGTCATCTTCTCTTCCGATGACGTCGGCATAAGTCTTCCGCCCAGTTTATAACTTTGTCTTCCGGTTGACGTCATCTTCTCTTCCGATGACGTCGGCATAAGTCTTCCGCCCAGTTATAAATTTTGTCTTCCGGTTGACGTCATCTTCTCTTCCGATGACGTCAGCATAAGTCTTCCGCCCAGTTTATAACTTTGTCTTCCGGTTGACGTCATCTTCTCTTCCGATGACGTCGGCATAAGTCTTCCGCCCAGTTATAAATTTTGTCTTCCGGTTGACGTCATCTTCTCTTCCGATGACGTCGGCATAAGTCTTCCGCCCAGTTATAAATTTTGTCTTCCGGTTGACGTCATCTTCTCTTCCGATGACGTCGGCATAAGTCTTCCGCCCAGTTATAAATTTTGTCTTCCGGTTGACGTCATCTTCTCTTCCGATGACGTCGGCATAAGTCTTCCGCCCAGTTTATAACTTTGTCTTCCGGTTGACGTCATCTTCTCTTCCGATGACGTCGGCATAAGTCTTCCGCCCAGTTTATAACTTTGTCTTCCGGTTGACGTCATCTTCTCTTCCGATGACGTCAGCATAAGTCTTCCGCCCAGTTATAAATTTTGTCTTCCGGTTGACGTCATCTTCTCTTCCGATGACGTCAGCATAAGTCTTCCGCCCAGTTTATAACTTTGTCTTCCGGTTGACGTCATCTTCTCTTCCGATGACGTCAGCATAAGTCTTCCGCCCAGTTTATAACTTTGTCTTCCGGTTGACGTCATCTTCTCTTCCGATGACGTCAGCATAAGTCTTCCGCCCAGTTTATAACTTTGTCTTCCGGTTGACGTCATCTTCTCTTCCGATGACGTCGGCATAAGTCTTCCGCCCAGTTTATAACTTTGTCTTCCGGTTGACGTCATCTTCTCTTCCGATGACGTCGGCATAAGTCTTCCGCCCAGTTTATAACTTTGTCTTCCGGTTGACGTCATCTTCTCTTCCGATGACGTCGGCATAAGTCTTCCGCCCAGTTATAAATTTTGTCTTCCGGTTGACGTCATCTTCTCTTCCGATGACGTCAGCATAAGTCTTCCGCCCAGTTATAAATTTTGTCTTCCGGTTGACGTCATCTTCTCTTCCGATGACGTCAGCATAAGTCTTCCGCCCAGTTTATAACTTTGTCTTCCGGTGACGTCATCTTCTCTTCCGATGACGTCGGCATAAGTCTTCCGCCCAGTTATAAATTTTGTCTTCCGTTGACGTCATCTTCTCTTCCGATGACGTCAGCATAAGTCTTCCGCCCAGTTATAAATTTTGTCTTCCGTTGACGTCATCTTCTCTTCCGATGACGTCAGCATAAGTCTTCCGCCCAGTTTATAACTTTGTCTTCCGGTTGACGTCATCTTCTCTTCCGATGACGTCGGCATAAGTCTTCCGCCCAGTTTATAACTTTGTCTTCCGTTGACGTCATCTTCTCTTCCGATGACGTCAGCATAAGTCTTCCGCCCAGTTTATAACTTTGTCTTCCGGTTGACGTCATCTTCTCTTCCGATGACGTCAGCATAAGTCTTCCGCCCAGTTTATAACTTTGTCTTCCGGTTGACGTCATCTTCTCTTCCGATGACGTCAGAACATCTTCCGGCTGACTTCACCACCTTCTGCCGGCTTCGTCTGTTGTCTGCCTCTTCCGGTGACGTCATCCACTAATTTCTCCTCCGGTTCCGTTTAAAACTACATATTCCGCCAGTTTTATGCTATTTCTGTTCGGTTATCCATTTATGAGACCTGTTTGTTTTCCATTCCAGAGAACTCTGTCTTCCCCTGTAAATGTTTTCGATTACCCACTGCAGTTCTCCCTCTCTGTTCACCGTTTCGACTGTTCTATTTGTTCAAAAAAAAAAATAGTCACTGTTATTTCCTGTAAATGTCCAGGAGTGACGGCTCCGATCCCGGAACCCGATTCGGATCCGGTTTCGGGCTGTCACACCTAGGATCTAACAGCTAAAGTCATTCCGATTCCTCTGTTGACACACTGCAGTCTGAAATCCGAAACTAGGTGGACAGGTTTTACCATTGATTAAATCCGAGTTGGTTACTTAAAATGCTCAGAATCGATTCGGGATGACATTTCTACTCTCAGATTTTAAAAAGTCTAAAGCTACTCGGCCACTGCTAAAAATATCCGAACTCAGTGCCGAGCTGAAAACAGAGCTCTATTTACTAATGAATGACTACATTGTCCATTTCATACCTCGGGTGTGGATTTGCAGAGAAGAGCAAGCTCGAAACCGGTCGTCGGCAGAGGAAAGTTCTGGTAGCCGAGAGCAAGAACTTGGAAGAGAAGAAATCGCCGAGAGGGAATGTCGGCTACAGTGGCAATAAAATGAGATTTAAGGTTTCCATTTCCTATTTATACTAAATCCATCGATTTTAATTTACAAAACTGCCACCCAACCTAGTTTTACTTAACTTGTAATAATTTATCTTAACATTAAATTTTAAATCATAAAGGTTAAATAAGAGGGTGACAATGAAAATGGTCAGAAAATCACCTGGCCGAAACGTCGGGTGTTACATCCACCCCTCCTTAAACAAAATTTTCGTCCTCGAAAATTGCTCAAGCAAATAACTTAGGATATTTGTCCAACATCTCCTGCTGCCTTTCCCATGTGGCCTCTTCAATGCCATGATTTGTCCATAAAACTTTCACCAAAGGGATCTCTTTGTTTCTCAGAGTCTTGACTGCATATTCCAGTATCTGTATCGGTTTCTCCTCATACTCTAGTGTCGGCTCTAAACCAATATCCGATGGCTGGATGACCTGCATCGGATCACGCATGCACTTCCTTAACATTGACACATGGAAGACATTATGAACTTTATCCAATGATGGAGGCAGTTGCAGTCTGTAAGCTGTACTCCCGATTTTTGCTAAGACAGGGAAGGGTCCAATGAATCTAGGATTAAGTTTTCCCTTCTTGCCAAATCTTAAGACTCCTCTAAATGGTGACACCTTTAAGAATACTTCATCTCCTACCGGAAACTCGAGTTCCCTTCTCCTTTGATCTGCGTAACACTTCTGTCGGCTTTGTGCAGTCATCATTCTTTTCCGAATAGTGGTAATCTTATCTGACATTTGCTGCAGAATATCAGGCCCAAGGAGTTTTGCTTCACCAACCTCGTCCCAATAAAGAGGTGACCTACATTTCCTACCATACAGTGCTTCATAAGGTGCCATACCAATGGTGGACTGATAACTGTTATTGTAGGAGAACTCAACTAGAGGTAATTGTCTGCTCCAAGTTGTCTGAAAGTCAAGTACACATGCTCTCAACATATCTTCGAGTATTTGAATCGTCCTTTCTGACTGGCCATCGGTCTGTGGGTGAAAAGCTGTGCTGAAAGATAACCTTGTACCCAATGTACCTTGCAAACTTTTCCAGAATCGAGAGGTGAACCTGGGGTCACGGTCAGAGACAATGGATACAGGGATCCCATGCAACCTAATAATTTCCTGAACATAAAGATCAGCAAATTGGTCCATCGTATAGGTGGTCCTTACAGGTAAGAAATGGGCCGATTTTGTCAGTCTATCCACCACAACCCAAATACAATCATGCCCTTTTGTCGTCTTAGGTAGTCCTACTACGAAATCCATGGCTATGTGTTCCCACTTCCACTCGGGAATAGGCAACGGCTGAAGAGTACCTCCTGGACGTTGGTGCTCGGCTTTGACTTGTTGGCATACTAAACAGGACTCTACATACTTAGCAACATCCCTTTTTAGGTTAGGCCACCAGTACTGTAACTTCAGGTCTCGGTACATCTTGGTGCAGCCAGGATGTACGGAAAAGGAAGAGGAGTGCGCCTCAGCCAAGATCAACTTACGCAATTCCACATCATTAGGAATGCACCACCGATTTCTAAACCTCAGGATCCCATCCTTGGAGAGACTGAACTCGGAGGTGGTGTCCTTCAACTTATCCATCATGCTGATATTTTCCACTGAATCCTTCTGTTGTGCATCCTTGATCTTTTCCAAAATTGTTGGCTGAATAGTTAACTTAGCGAGCAAGACTGATAACTCCGGAACTATCTCCAAGTCAAATTTCTGAACTTCTGTTCTTAAGGGTATAGACATGGTTGAAATCACGGGCTGCATTGTTGTTGACATCCTACTCAACGCATCAGCTACAGAGTTAGCCTTCCCGGGGTGATACTTGATCTCAAAATCATAGTCCTTGACAAATTCCAACCAACGTCTCTGTCTCATGTTCAATTCCTTCTGTGTGAAGAGGTACTTTAGACTTTTATGGTCAGAAAACACCTCACATTGCTGTCCATATAGATAGTGTCTCCAAATCTTCAAGGCAAAAACAACGGCAGCTAATTCTAGATCATGGGCGGGGTAATTTTGCTCGTAACTTTTTAGCTGCCTAGAAGCATACGCTATAACTTTACCCTCTTGCATCAGAACACAACCTAAACCGACTTTAGAAGCATCACAGTAAACACTAAATTTTCCTTCTTCGGTTGGGAGGGTCAAAACAGGAGCTGTTGTTAACTTCAGTTTTAACGTCTGGAAGCTATCTTCACAGGCTTCAGTTCAAGAATACTTAATGTCCTTCTTTGTCAAACCTGTCAGGGGTTTAGCTATCATAGAAAATCCCTTGATGAATTTTCTGTAATAGCCTGCCAATCCAAGGAAGCTGCGGACTTCACTGGCATTCTTAGGTTGAGGCCAATCTTTTACTGCCTGAATTTTGGTTGGGTCCACAGATATGCCATTAGCAGAAACTACATGGCCAAGGAAATTAACCTTATCTAACCAAAACTCACACTTAGACAGCTTGGCGTAAAGTTGATGCTCCTTCAATGTCGTCAAAACTACTTTCAAATGTTCTTCATGGTCAGCCACAGTTCGGGAATATATCAAGATATCATCTATGAATACAATCACAAACTTATCCAAATACTCACGAAACACACGGTTCATTAGATCCATAAAAGCGGCAGGGGCGTTTGTCAAACCAAACGACATGACTAAGAATTCATAATGTCCATAGCGGGTTCTGAAGGCTGTCTTTGGTATATCTCCTTCTTTAACCTTCAGTTGGTAATAACCCGAACGTAAATCTATCTTTGAAAATACCTTAGCTCCTTGCAATTGGTCAAACAAATCGTCAATCCTGGGTAAGGGGTACCTATTCTTGATTGTCAACTTATTTAGTTCCCTGTAGTCTATGCACATTCTAAGAGAACCATCCTTCTTCCTTACAAATAAGACTGGTGCACCCCAAGGAGAACTGCTGGGGCGAATAAATCCCTTGTCAACCAATTCCTGCAGTTGGACCTTCAATTCTTTCAACTCAACAGGTGCCATACGGTAAGGATTTTTGGATACAGGTGATGCCTCGGGGTATGTATCAATCACAAATTCTATTTCCCTATCAGGTGGTATACCCGGTAAATCATCTAAGAATGCCTCGGGAAACTCTCGGACTATAGGAATATCCTGTAGCTCAATTTTATTCTTCACCCGGTCATCTATTACACTAGCCAGGTAGCTCTCACAACCACCTCTCAGCATTCGGTATATTTCTAGTGAGGATATAATTGGTATCTTACTTATTTTAGGAATAGCTTGGAAGGAATAATGGTTATCATTTGGGGGTCTAAAATCAACTATTCCAGATCGACAACTTATCGTGGCATGATGTCTAAATAACCAATCCATCCCTAATATTACTTCATACCCTCTTATGTCAATGACAATTAATTCCGCATAGAGATTCTTATCCCCTAAGGACACGACGTCACCCTTAACAATCTGCTCTGAATGTAGGGACCTCCCTGATGGCAACACAACACTATACAACCTTTCAGCTGGTAAGGGTCCTATGCTATGTTTGCATACAAACAAGGTTGATATAAACGAGTGTGTGGCCCCTGTATCTATGAGTGTATAAGCAGCAAAACCACAAATCATGATGGTACCTGATATGACTGTATGTTGATCAGCTCCCTCATCTTCCATCAATGCATACACTCTGGGTACAACCCTTGCACGGTTCGGGTCTGGCGGCATGGGACAATCTCTGACCATGTGTCCGGTCTTATCACACCTGAAACAGCGGCCAGAAAGCAACTTGCACTCACCAGGGTGATTCCTCTGACATGTAGGGCATAGAGGCGCCAGAGGTCTCTTTCCTTTTCCCTGGTCATCATTCTGGTTGAGGGGCCTCTTCATTCCATGTTGTTGTTGCTGTGGTCCCCTGTTCTGTCGTGGCTGCCAACCCTTGTTCTGACGTGGTGGCGGCTGAGCGTCCTTCATGAGTTTCTTTGGCTGTTCGCGTTGTGCATATGCTGTCATTTCTGCCTCTTCTAGCTCCAAGGCCTTAGCCGTCACTTCACCATAAGGTACATTATGTATCCCGGCAGTCTTCACTTTCATGTACAGACTTGGCTTCAGTCCTTGAACAAACTGGTAGATCTTATCTTCCTCATCCTCAATCATACGGGGAGCAAACCGTGATAAAGCATCAAAATCACATATATAATCCGTCACAGAGCCAGTTTGTCGTAGATTCATAAACTCCTTCTTCTTGTTGGCCCGAACAGTCCTATTGAAGTACTTGTCGAAGAAGGCAGTCTTGAACATCCCCCAGGTCATAGCTTCGGCATTAGGGGTGCTCTGGATCGAGTCCCACCAATGCCTTGCACTTAACTCCAAATGAAAGACAGCATAGGTGACCTTATCCCCTTCGTCAACCTTTGCATACTTAAACATGTCTTCAATCTTTCGGATCCACTCCTCAGCATGGACAGGATCTGAAACATACCCATTAAACACCGGGGGTCGAAGCCGGTGAAAGCGCTCACCCCCGTGATCATGAGTTGCGTTAGTACTGGAGTTGCCTTGTTCTTCTCTAGCTGTCATCAGTCGTTCTATCTGGTGAGATTGGCGCATGACCAACTCAGTCAACTGAGCAATAGCATTGCTATCCTCATTGGCCTCTCTCTGTTGACCTCTAACCATCTTGGGATTCCTGGCAATTCATTACAGGCATAACTTAACTTAATGACATACATGAAATCATAAACACTTACAGTTGCTGAGGTGTGCTCAAGTGACAGTCAGTGCTGGGAGGCAGTCTGCAGAATCGGTTTTAGAACCTGGTTTTGCTCTGATACCACAATTGTAACGACCCCGGCCAGGAGCCGTCACGTGTTCATGTCCTTTCATTAATCGTTTGCTTGACTTTTACTATTATTACATTCACTTACTATCTCTCAACAGACTTTCACATTTTACATATATATATTTTTTTTTTAAACTGGTAATAGAGACGCAGAACCATTAAGGAAGACGAACCCTCTCACTCCCAACTTCCCACGCCTCGTCGGCTCAAACTTTCACAGAGTCGAGCGACTGGACTCGGTCATCGGTTTCTTGACAATTTCGGGAAAAGAGGAAGTGCCCTCAATTCTCTTAACAAAATACCACTCGGGTCTGCATAGGTTGCATGCGTTGACAACCCTCAGAAATTTAGTCGTCCGGTCATCACGTGTATTACGCGTGACTCGCTTATCATCACCTAAATGGAGACATCTTCCGGTGGGCACGTGGGCCTCGCGTGCTAAATTAAAACATCATTCGGTCACTAAGCGACAAGACATATTTTACATCTTCCGGTCGCTAAGCGACAAAACACATTTTACATCTTCCGGTCGCTAAGCGACAAAACACATTTTACATCTTCCGGTCGCTAAGCGACAAAACACATTTTACATCTTCCGGTGACGTCGTCCAGAAGACTAAACCATCATACAACTATTCTTCGGCATCTGCCGATGACGTCAGCCGGAAGACTAAACCATCATACAACTATTCTTCGGCATCTGCCGATGACGTCAGCCGGAAGACTAAACCAACAAACAACTACCCTTCGGCATCTGCCGATGACGTCAGCCGGAAGACTAAACCATCAAACAATTAACTCTCGGCATCTGCCGATGACGTCAGCTGGAAGACTAAACCATCATACAACTATTCTTCGGCATCTGCCGATGACGTCAGCCGGAAGACTAAACCAACAAACAACTACCCTTCGGCATCTGCCGATGACGTCAGCCGGAAGACTAAACCATCAAACAATTAACTCTCGGCATCTGCCGATGACGTCAGCCGGAAGACTAAACCAACAAACAACTACCCTTCGGCATCTGCCGATGACGTCAGCCGGAAGACTAAACCATCAACAACTATTCCTTCGGCATCTGCCGATGGCGTCAGCCGGAAGACTACCTCTTCCAGCTTCCGTCTTACGGTAGAGAACTCTAAATCATCAAATGACTCCTTCCAACAGAAAGAAAACACAACTCATTCAAAATGCATATAGCGGAAGACTTAAGCAACTGACCATTTATAAATCTATATAATCATTCCCTGACTCAGTGATCCACTAGACAGTTTCAAAGCTCAACGTTTTAAATAATCTCATCCTACTTAAACTACCATATTCTTTAACATACTGTAACATAAGAGTCTTAACCAGGGGTCATAAATCGCCTCTCCAGTCCCGCACTGTCACCTTGAGCATCCTCCAGCAACCAGCCTTAAGCATCCTCTTTGAACATAACATCCTCACCTGAACCTTCTTCACCTACACCATAAGGTTTAACTATAAGCCTAATGCTTAGTAAGGAATGCATGCTGACAGATATACATGAGTACACAATTTAAAGGGACATAAGTTCATAAACCATTCTTCATTCATGTTCATCTTTATCCTTTACATAACATGTATTAAGGCAGGGAACGAGGGAGGAAGACTGGGGTACATAGTCATTTGCCTATCGCGGCAGTCGTACATAATCATTTGCCTATCGCGGCAATCATGATACATCACTCGGCCTCCCCAGTGGGAGAATTCGCGAGCCATACATATCATTGCCTCCACCAGTGGGAGAATTCGCGAGTCATACATATCATTACTCGGCCTCCACCAGTGGGAGAATTCGCGAGTCATACATATCATTACTCGGCCTCCACCAGTGGGAGAATTCGCGAGTCATACATATCATTACTCGGCCTCCACCAGTGGGAGAATTCGCGAGTCATACATATCATTACTCGGCCTCCACCAGTGGGAGAATTCGCGAGTCATACATATCATTACTCGGCCTCCACCAGTGGGAGAATTCGCGAGTCATACATATCATTACTCGGCCTCCACCAGTGGGAGAATTCGCGAGTCATACATATCATTACTCGGCCTCCACCAGTGGGAGAATTCGCGAGTCATACATATCATTACTCGGCCTCCACCAGTGGGAGAATTCGCGAGTCATACATATCATTACTCGGCCTCCACCAGTGGGAGAATTCGCGAGTCATACATATCATTACTCGGCCTCCACCAGTGGGAGAATTCGCGAGTCATACATATCATGTGGGAGATTTCGCGAGTCATAGCATATCATACTCGGCCTCCCCCCAGTGGGCGAATTCGCGAGTCATACATAGCATAGTCTTTCCCCGTTCTGCACCTTAATTATGGTTACATTTACTTTTCATGTTCTCTACTTAATCATAACGTGGGCATAATGCATAGACATGAGGTTCACAGAGAAAAGTCACACCATAAGGACAAGTAGAACATCCTGTAACTTTACATTTACTTACACAACTTCTTCATGTCGTGGAAATAACAAATCATAGTCAACAAGTTAACATTTCAGTGATTTCCTAATACCCTTGCGGTGTAGGGCCCTAGTGGCCGGAAATCTTAACACATTCACTTACCTGGATTCCTTAGCAATCCGAGCTTCTTTCCTTTAAACTTCTTCACCTAAAACATGTACATTACAGTAGTTAAAACAAAGTCCTAATAGTCCTAATCATAAACCATCCTAGGATCTAACAGCTAAAGTCATTCCGATTCCTCTGTTGACACACTGCAGTCTGAAATCCGAAACTAGGTGGACAGGTTTTACCATTGATTAAATCCGAGTTGGTTACTTAAAATGCTCAGAATCGATTCGGGATGACATTTCTACTCTCAGATTTTAAAAAGTCTAAAGCTACTCGGCCACTGCTAAAAATATCCGAACTCAGTGCCGAGCTGAAAACAGAGCTCTATTTACTAATGAATGACTACATTGTCCATTTCATACCTCGGGTGTGGATTTGCAGAGAAGAGCAAGCTCGAAACCGGTCGTCGGCAGAGGAAAGTTCTGGTAGCCGAGAGCAAGAACTTGGAAGAGAAGAAATCGCCGAGAGGGAATGTCGGCTACAGTGGCAATAAAATGAGATTTAAGGTTTCCATTTCCTATTTATACTAAATCCATCGATTTTAATTTACAAAACTGCCACCCAACCTAGTTTTACTTAACTTGTAATAATTTATCTTAACATTAAATTTTAAATCATAAAGGTTAAATAAGAGGGTGACAATGAAAATGGTCAGAAAATCACCTGGCCGAAACGTCGGGTGTTACAGATGAAGTCAGCGCAATTTCATCTCTCAATAGATAAACACACGACATCTTCCGATAACAACAATATGACTCCTTCCGATAGAATTAAAACATACACTACATCTTCCGATTCACTAAACGACAAACAGATTACTCTACATCTTCCGATTCACTAAACGACAAACAGATTACTCTACATCTTCCGATTCGCTAAACGACAAACCCCCTTAACTCTCTCAGACTACACCTGCCGACACGTGCTTCTCACACGACTCCTTAAGGCATTTGCCGATAGACTTTCATCTTCCGACAGACTGACACACCACATCTACCGATAGACTTCTTTCTTCCGATAGACATCAACACGATTCCCTTCCACAGAACGCAATAAACCTCTACACATATCCACTGATACAAAAATTATTCAATTCCTACCAATGGACTAAACAACCTGTCTATAACCCGAGAAAAACTTCGACTATCTAACAGACTTAAAACATTTTACCAAAAATCCATTCATAACACTCCAAGTCATTGTATTGATCAAAATCAGTAAAAACATGAAAATCAGAAATTCTCGAAAACAAAGTCAAATAGCTGTAATCTCATTTACAAAAAAAAAACTTCATATACTCGATTAAATCATTATCCACTAAACCTCCACATCTGTAGACAACATGCTAAACCGCCCCATCAGTTACCATGCCGAAGCCTGAATGCACTCCTCCAACGTCCACTATTCCTCAACACGATCAGGAGACACACCTGCTAACACTTCTTCACCTACATCACAAAACTCATCTATTAGCCTAATGCTAAGTAAGTAAAGCAGTATATGAATGAAGTAAAATGCTGAACTTAAACTCCTAAATATGCAGTTTCTATTTTTCTCATCTCAGTGGCATACGCATTCGTTCATAACATGATCTGATCCCATAGTTCCCTTGGGAGTGGGATCAATTCTCCCAATGTCTACATCCTCCTACTTAATTAAGGGGCAGATGAATTCCCTTAACACTTGATCTGATCCCATGGTTCCCTTGGGAGTGGGATCAATTCTCCCAATGTCTAAATCCCTTCATAAGTTAAGGGGTGGATTAGTTCCCTTAATAGCTTGTCTGTCGCATACAGTTCATACCTTACCATTCCTTACATGAAATTCATTTTCGTAACTTTTAACAAAACATGATGCATGGACAATAGAAACGTTCAAGCATACATAAACCTACTGTTTTGTGATGTAGGCCCGAAGGCACAAGCAATACTTTACTTACCTGGCTCCTGGAAATCTGTCTGGTTGCTAGCTACTTCGGAGGTCTGTTCACCTAAGTTCATACAGAATATAAATCAAGGCTTCACTAAACCTTTCAAAATATCCAACAGCGGTTCAAGAAATCTAGTTAGAAACTCTACTACCCGAGCATTCCTACTTATCGCTAAAACCCGAATCTACACTCAATCTCAGCATCCTCAAAATCCTCACATTGCAATCCTCCAGGCATTTCACCACTATACCACAAGAGAAATAAGGAAAAGAAACTTACCTAAGTCGAAGGAGAACCGAGCGAGGAGAATCGCCTAGAGAGCTCGGCTGCTTGAGCTGAAAGTTTCCGAAGAGAAGAGTATGAGAGGGGAGTGGCGGCTACAGTGCAATAAACCCAACCCTTATCCTTAAATACGTTACCCAACTTTTGAACATTGTAAATTACTCTAATACCCTTAACAAGTTGTTCAATAACCTTATTTAATTCATTACCTAGTCAAGTGTATTACTTTAATAATAAAAGGCTGGTTCGATAGAACCAGGTGCTACATCCTTGGTTCTTTGAACCAAGTGGAGTGGTCCTCCATTGCAAACCTAGCTTGGGTTGCTAGGATAGCTCTTAATCTTTCCCTCACCTTCTCCATTGGGAGTTGGATCGAGGATAAAAAATCCCCGGCCTACGGTGGTCGTTTTTCCTTCGGGAAAATCATTTATCCGAGAGCTTAACCCATGAGATCGCTCTACGGATCCGCCAAGGGTATTTCTTTTATTTTTATTGTCTTCACTTTCACACAACCTCCACCTTTAATTTTGGCTCCACAACACACACTCCTTCACTTTATTTGATTGTCATTTTCTTTCCTTTTTGCATTGCATTTTCATTTCATCCTTAACATCTCTTCTTCATCTCTTTTCTTTTAAATTTTCTTCATATTTGATACCATTGCATATCTTATAATAATCGGCCATTGCATTCCCTACTCTTCTCTTATTTTTCTTGCATTTATTTTAGCATTTTTCTCCCTTTTATTTCAACATTTACACAAACACACCACCGAGCACATTCCTTAATATTTGTGGGTTATACACGGGCCCTTTTTCTAAGGGACCCCGTGTCGTATCAGAGCCACAAGGCTTCCCGATATGCGTTTTAGTTGCATTTGGCTTTAGCCAAAATATAGCACGAAACTGGGATAGCAGCTCTTTTATTTTTCCGCATTATTTTCCTTATATTATTGTGCTAACTTTGTGCTATTTATTTTTATTACTTGCTGCCATTATTATTGTCATTTAAATGTTTAAAATATTCTGAAAAATATGGTATGCAATGTGTTAGAAGATCGGCCAAGGTGAGCACTTCATTTCCTTCATTTTCTTCTCGATTTTTTCTTTTATTTTGCTTCGGTTTTGCTTAGTTCTTCTACTCAATTTCTCCATTTTATTTTTCTGTGTTTGAACTATGATTTTGCATCTAAATATTGTTCATTAAATATATAAAATTTCTGGAATTTTATGATGCATAAATCGGCTTAAAAGTTAAATCTATAAAATCGGTTTCATGGTTGTTTTATTCTCGGATTTTTGGGTATTTTGCACTCGGTTTTTGCAAATATCTTTGCCACGATTTTTCTATGATACTTGCTATGTTTGAGCCATGTTTACTTCTTCTAAAATATGTCAATAGCATGCTCCAAAAATCTGATTATAATGTTGCTTAAAGTCAGCTTAAACTAAGGCTATAAAATCGGTTGGTTATTATTGTTTCTCTCCTCGGTTTATGCATAATTCTTGTTTCAGATTTTCTATCATATCTTGCTGTGTCTTGGCTAAGATTTACCTCTAAAATTCGTGCCATTAATATATATAAAATCTGCTCTTAATGTTGCATAGAAATTCGGCCAAGAAAGTTAATCAAAAATCGATTTATGCTTATTTTTTTCATCGGTTATTCCTTGCTCATTGTCTTGGTTTCTTTAACTTATGTTATGGTTTTTTTAAGCTAAGATTGAAATCTAAATATTTGCCAATAGTATACTATTAATTCTGGAAATTTGGGTGCTTAAAATCAACCTAGATCTAACATTATCAAAATCGGATTATTCTTGACTTATCTTCTCGATTTTGCATCTTTATGTTATGCTCGAAATTTTCCTTGTTAATTTGCTGAATGTTTGCACTTGGATTTAGCTTATAATTCATCTATTATATGCTGTAATTTAATTGCATAAAATTTGATTTACAAGGATAATTAGTTGCAAGCTAAAAATCGGCTAAATTAATGTTATGAATTTCATAAAAATTCTGCTTGTTAATCTGAAAATTTCAGCATGATATTTTTGATCTAATTTGTGTTATACTCGTATTACTTGCTGTTATTTTAGTGCACAAATTTGAGATTACAAGAATACAACACTAGCATGTTAAAATAGATCACATTGAGCCTATAACTATCTAGAAAATTCTGCTCTATTTAACTTAAAATTTCAGCATATTATTATTGAAGAAATTTGTGTTCTAATTTTAATGCTTGCTGTTTTTGAAGTTATTTAGTTGGAATTAATATTATTTTGAGTAATTCTTGCTTAAAGTTGGTAACTTGGTTAATATTTGAACGGAAATTGGTCATTGCACGTATTAGAAATTTTATTTCTAAAATTAGTTTACTAAGTATTTTGAGAATTTCTAAGTTGTTTATTTGATTTTCCAAATTATTTGACAAGTGAGCATGATCCCTATTTATTTATTGTCTTAGCTAGGAAATATTCCTTAGTGTTAAAATTTTTTCCTAAGACATTAAAAGATAATCACCTCACTCACTTTTAGTTGAAACAACTTAGTCAAAAATTAAAATTTGAATTTTAAAATTAAAATACTCAGACATGATTAATAGAAATGAATTTTCCCCACATAATCAAGAACCAAACATTTTTCTGTTTAGTGGTCTCTATGGTAAGGATGAATACTCCTCTTGGATTAAAAGGTTAAAAAAGAGGTTTGCTTATGGATATTATTGTGATTGGGAAAAAGTTGACTTCGCCACTAAGTGTTTAACCAAAGATGCTAAGTCTTTGTGGGAAAAATATGTAGCATGGAGAAGAAGAATTAAGAAAGAAGACTTGATTTCTTGGACAATAATGAAAATATTTTTAGAAGAGGAATTTTCCCAAGAACGACAAAAGTAAGAGCCCAATTTTAGGAACAAAATTTTTAAGGAAGATCATCCTACATGTTATTGTAGCTCCTCCAAATTTAGGAATCAAAATATGCGTGAATATCCCTCTACTCATGGAAGAACTTTAAGGGATAAAATGAGGATAAGGACTAGGGTTAACCAACCACCAATTCTACCTTCCAAACCGATTGATTTAAGCCGGCTAGAGAAAAGTATACGCAAGCTTGAAATTACTACCCATCTTTTTGAAAAGTGGGTTCAAGAAACCTTGAGTGAACGTGCAAACCCACCAACCATCCCTAAACCACCGCCTCTTATACCCAAAAGGTTTAATAAATTTAAAGAAGAAACTCTAAGTGACGCTGAAGAACAAAAGATTTTAGAGAAAACACCAAGCTTAAATGAAGAGGAGGAAGAGACACTAGAAGAAGTTGATTGTTATCCCGAAAAGGGTCCACTTCTTGAAATGGAAGATCAAAAGGAGGAAGAAATGTCAAAGGAGGAAGAAATGTTGAAGGAGGAAGAAAGTGAACAAGTAAAGGAGGAATTACCACAAGTTGTACCATCCATGCATGGTATTGCATACCAATTGAATGAATTAACCCAAGAGCACCCTCAATCAAGTAGTATCAATTGGCATCATAATTCCCTTTATAATGAATCACCCGCCTCCCAACCCTCAAATTTACCCTTCCTCAAAACAAATGACCTTTGGGAAGAAATGGTGGAAAACAATAAGTTGCCTTACCATTTGGAAGAAGAGGCAACGTGGCATCAAAAGGAAAATGAGTTTAATGACGAGGCCACCCATCAAGAAGAACAAGATTCCTCTCACATCAAGTGGTATTCCAATCCTTTATATGATGACGAGATACAATTGAAAGACATGCCCTTGTGTTTTCAAAAGAAAGAGGACTTAAGTGAAGAATGTATTTTTGGACTCGGAAGTATGATTATTTCCCCATTCCTTTCCTTTTCAAATTTAGAAGAAATTTCCCTATCATTTCCAACAAAACATACCTAAATCCTTGCCAAAATAATGAAATGAAGGAGGGGAGAACCTTCAATGGGTGTTGAAATCATGGAGAAGAAAAGGAGGAAGATAGCTTTTTACCATTTTAACACTAAATCCTTCAAATTTATAAAATCAACACTTCAACCTTTTAACTTTTTACCACACATTTCTTATCTTTTATAAATTAACCCCACCTTTTTGCTCTCTCATTTCCAACGTGAGTTCTACCCTTCCATCACTTTTATTTGTTTTCTCTTTATTTATTTCATAACTAAAACTCTAAACCCCTTCACTTAAAGGCTTTTCACTTCTAACTTCAATTCTCCTCACCCTCTAACTCTTGTAATTATAATAACTCTAAGATTAATGTTAACTCCCATAACATACCCTAAATTAGGGTTACGCACGTTATTGAAAATTTTTAGGTGTTACATAATGTTAAAGTTTAATTAAACTCCCTCATTACCCCTACTGAGCTAGATGGCTCTGATTGGTCAGGAACATTTGTGAGAATTTGTGGGATAATATGGTATTTTTGGGACTACACACTATATGTGCACGTAAGGCAATTCAAGGTTATCTCTGAGGTGAGCTCTGTGGCATTTCTCTGTGGAGATCACAGTGACTGGCATGAAAGCGTCATTCGTGATGTAATTTTGGTCAGTAAAGTAACAGTGAGGTCAAAGTGTTTTGTCTTAGTGAGTGAGTTGATTTCCAATTGTATGAGAAGGTTGATTCCCTGTTTCTTGGTGTTTTCTCTTATCAATAATAAAGTACTTGTATTGAGTTCGTAGATGTAGAACTTTGCGTCTAAACCATGTTCTTTCTTGTTCTTAGTTATTGTTTATTTTTTGTTTGACATTCATGGTTTAGAGAATTAGAGATTATGAATTTAATTCTATAGATAACTAGAGTAATGAGACAGCTGAAGGCCTTTTCCTTGGACTCAAGACCTTAAACCTGATAATATCGCCTGAGTATCATCATTATCTATTTATGTTATGATTTTGGCATGGTATTCTCCGAATCCGTGAGTGACTCCATTTTCATTGAGATTTTCATATTATACAGTAAAGTCTATTTTATATTACGTACCACATTATAATGGGTTGTTTTAATACATGCCATTCTTTATGTTTTTTAATTAGTTTTATAGAATGATTTTATACAAATCATGCTCATTCATTTTCTTTAAATTAAACACTGAATAGAAAGTTTTGTACATACTAAGTTTAGTCGACTCATTACAAACTACTCTCACTTTCATGTTTTAGCGAGAGAAACTTGGATATGCCGATGAAAGATTGACCCTATTTAATCAATTCGAATAATTAAATGTGATTAAAAGTGATATTAGACACTTTGTACATATTAAAGTGAGAATTGTTCATTAGAACATATGTGAATATAAATTAAATAACAAATATTGTAGGGATTGGATAATTCTAAAACTTTACAGTAATAAACTAGACACATAAATGAAAATATTAGTTTTAAAATGCAAGCAATTGAACATATACAATGAAAGTTATGCATATGTAAAATTGATTGAGTCAATAATCCAAAAACTCCAATGTTTCGGTAAATAACTCTAAATTAGATTTTAAAGCCGGTATTTAGAGAAAGTCTTTGAAAATAAAATATTCTTAACATCTTAAAGTATGTGGCCATATAATAAATTGGGCAACTAATGAGGCAGTGCCACATGTTATTGAATTAATGATTAATATACGATTAAGATGTAATTAGTGGATAATTAAAGTTAATTAATCATGATTAATTATGTTAATCTTTGTGATTAACTTAGAACTAATCTAAATTAGTTGTTTTAAGCTAAATAAGATTAAACGATAATTAATATGATATCTTTGCAACTATATGCAAATTAAAGGGTAAAATGATACATTTTAATGGATAAATTGGACAAAAGGGTAATTTCACCCTAAAAAGCTCTCTAGAAAGGTTGAGAAATGGCTAAGCATCAGCCATTTTTTGTACAAAATAGAGGAGAAAAGAGAGACTGAAAAAAGAGAGAAAGTTGGTAGAAAGAAAATAAAATTGTAAATTTGATAGAGAAAGAATGTGATTTGATCTTTAACCCCTTGAGAGAAAGTGTTCTTCTCATCAAGAATATTTATTTGAGCTAAAAATCAAAAGAAGAAGTTGAAGACATAAGGACTTTAAAGGAGGTGACAATCTTTAATTTAAGAGTTTTCTAAACTATGTTTAAACTTGCACTTTTTAGGTGAAGAAAATGGTGATTGGAGGATCATATGTGAAATATATGTAATTTCATATGATTAATCTTGATGATTTGAGTGTGATTTGATTAAATCAATAGACAGAATGATAGTTCTAATGTTTAAAACAAGGTTGCATATTTAGAAATATTAATACATAAAATGCTTAATGGTTGTTTAAATTGGAGTAAAATGTCTATTGATAAAATTATTGATGTGATTATAATATTGGATTAAGTTTTGGTTAGTTTTGGCAAGATTTGGAACAAAGGATAAGTTTAAATTGTGGGACAAGTTTAGTGGGTGTCTAGAAAAAAATAAGGACATCATTCATGCATAAATCATGTAACATATTGCTTGCCATTTAACAAAGACTGCATGCTCATACTTCATGCATTATTAGTATGTCTTATGCATTCAATGTATGTATAATGAGGATGCTTAAATCATGCATTATATATATATATAAATGGGATCGCATGATTTGTCACATCGAACCCAATATATATTTTCATAGCTATGTATTGCGTGATGTATTTAAAGTCAAGAAATAAAAGGGGAGTGAATGTGAGTCTCCCTTTGGTTGCAAATCCCTACCCCTCCAGAGATATTTTGTGATGTGGAAGAGTTACTGTGAAATAGTCAGTAAGATGTACTTATATGTGTGGCTTTATGTATTGAGATTATAAATCATGGATCATGCATATCAGCATTCACACTATATGTTGATATGATTTATACATATTGATATTTATATAACATGTTAATATGATACTTGATAAATATAAGATCAAGTAAATACTATGGTGCACGCACTTGCATTGATTCACTTATCATGACATAAGTGGTGTGTGACACATGTATTTTATACTCATTACATATAGTTGAGAATAAGAATGAGAAATGAGTGAGTCATGGCATCTAGGCAATAACTTAAATTGTCATGTGTCTAGGCATAGTCTCATATACATTAATTCTCACGTATAGATAAATGTGATAAATATAAATAGAATAAAACACTAATAATATATATGTCCAGCGAGTTATGTAAAGAATAATGAGGTTTAGGGACATTAATCTTAATGTCCAAAGAATTCTGTAGAAAATATATAAGATTAGACATTACATAGAAGTGTCTAGTGAACTTTATAGAAAAACATTAAAATGAGTTTAGGTATTAATAAAATGAGTTTTGGATGGTTTTCTTGCTTTCGTGTCTTTCAATTAGTTAGTTTGGAGAGTGATGAAAGGCCCTCTAAACTTTTTCCTTTGTGAGTCTCCAGGTTGGCACACGATTAACTTCATTTTCACTATCAGATCCTAAATGGTTGAATTTGTCTTCTCTTGATGTTGACAAAGCTTTCTAAGCATTTGCACGTGGATCTTAACCATACGATTTGTATGTGCAATCTATTTCTCTAGCCTTCTCTGTGACAGCCCATAACCCGAACCCGATCGGGGTCCGAGGAGAGGCCATCACTCCGGGACATTTAACAAAAAACGTAATATATTTATTATTATTATTTTTTTAAAACAGGGAACAGAACATTTAGGAACAGTCTGAACATTTACAAAACTTTAAAATTTCACAGAGAGGGAGTTCTCTGGAGTTGAAAGTAAAACGGGAGCAGTTGAAATCCGAAGGGCAGAGAGAATGACAGAATAAAAGGATGAAGCAAGAAACAGAAGTAAACGATAAAATATAGGAGTAAAATAAAACAGGAAAACGTAGGCAGAAGACTTGGTTTTCGAAGGCAAGATACTGTTTGGAAGTAGAAGTAATGCATAAGACGGTTGAATGCAGTTAAAACGGGGCGGAATACGCGAATAAGACAAAACAGATGATATCAGGCGGAAGATGTGAGCTGACGTCAGGCAGAAGATGTAGCTGACGTCAGACAGAAGATGTTAATAAAACTGGGCGGTAGAAGTGGTTTTAAAAGGTAACGGGCAGCGATAGATATGATTTAAAAGACTACGGGCAGCGGTGGACATGGTTTTTACACATAACGGTGGATGTGATTTTCAAAACGGACAGCGGGCAGCGGTGAATGTAAACCACATACAAGAATAAACAATTCACCGGTGGATGTGAACTACAGAAAAAAATGAACAGTAATCAGCGGTGGACGTGAATTTAAAGGCAGAATTTTGACAACTTTTTAACAGAAATACATACCAACAAAGAACAGAAAAAACAAAAGACATAAGAGTTTCAAATTCTCAAAACAGCTCAAAACTGGATTTTCGAACACAACAGAAAAACATGACAGGAATGCACGGATCTATAACATGCACGTAGAAGAATTAAACAAGCTGCAAATGCTAACTAACACATTGGAAGAATATGCAGCAGACTCCATTCACACCTCTAGAACACAGACTAACGTGTTTTCACCCAAAACAGTGAGTTCGTTCCAAATTATCGTAACCTTAAACTCCAATAAAACTCACACTCTAACTTATTCAACTTGTTAACTTTAGCAGATATTTACCTTTGCTAGAGGAAACAGAAGAAAACTGGAAAACAAAGTGTTGGTACTTTGTCACAATCGCCTGGAAGAGAAAACAGAGAGCAGTGGGAAGAAACATATGAGAAGTGAGGGTTTCACGTAGGAGGAAGAACTTAGCTTCTTCATCAAGTTGCCAGATGTCACTCAACTATTGGTTTCTTCCTACCAACCATAATTAGCTCCCTATTTTACCCTTCCATTGGTTTTTAACTAATTTGCTATTTAGTTTTCACAATTTGGTTTTATGAATCATACATATTAAATTGAAAATTTTGGCAAATTCGTAAAAACATACATTATATAAATATTCCCATTAATCCCGTTGAAAAATTCAAGGAATATTTACATGGCAAAAACACCAGGTGTTACATTCCACCCACCTTAACAGAAATTTTGTCCTCAAAATTTGACTAAGCGAATAGGTCTGGATATTGTGCTCTAACATCCGCTTGTCTTTCCCATGTGGCCTCCTCCACATTATGGTTGCGCCATAGCACTTTTACCAGTGGAACCACCTTGTTTCGCAGTACCTTGAGTGAGGTATCCAATATCCGTATGGGCCTTTCTTCATATGTCAGTGTCGGCATGATATCAAAGTCTACGTGTTCCACAATCTGGGTTGGATCTCGTACACATTTCCTCAGCATTGAAACCTGAAAAACATTGTGAACTCCATCCATCAACGCTGGCAACTGTAGTCTGTAGGCCATGCTCCCAACTCTCTTCAAGATGGGAAAAGGTCCAACGAACCGTGGGCTGAGCTTCCCTTTCTTACCGAATCTCATCACACCCTTGAAAGGCGACACCTTCAAGAATACTTCATCACCTTCAGGAAACTCCAAGTCTCTCCTTCTATGGTCCGCATAACTCTTTTGTCGACTTTGAGTAATCTTTATTCGTTATTTGATAGTAACAACCACGTCGGACATCTGCTGTAGTAACTCAGGACCGATAAGCTTGGCTTCTCCGACTTCATCCCAACACAATGGGGATCTACATTTCCTGTCGTAAAGAGCTTCGTATGGAGCCATACCGATCGTTGCATGGTAGCTATTGTTGTAAGTGAACTCCACAAGCGGCAAATATCTACTCCAAGGAGCATGAAACTCCAGCACTCACGACCTTAGCATATCTTCCAGTATCTGAATCGTTCTCTCGGATTGTCCGTCAATTTGTGGATGAAATGCAGTGCTGAAATTTAACTTGATACCCAAGGAGCTTTGTAAGCTTTTCCAAAACCTGGAGGTGAATCTGGGATCTCGGTCTGAGACGATCGACACCGGAATACCATACAGCTTGACAATCTCTCCAATATATAGCTCAGCATACTGATCCATGGAGAATGTCGTCTTCACAGGTAGAAAATGGGCCGACTTTGTTAGCCTGTCTACAATAACTCATATGCTGTTATGGCCCTTAACTGTCCTTGGTAGGCCCACAACAAAGTCCATTACAATGTTCTCCCACTTCCATTCAAGGATCAGGAGAGGCTGAAGCGTTCCACCAGGTCGTTGATGTTCAGCCTTGACTTGTTGACATATCATGCAAGACTCCACATATTTGGCCACTTCATTCTTCATATTCGGCCACCAGAAGTGGAGTTTTAAATTTTGATACATCTTCGTGCTTCCAAGATGCACAGAAAAAGAAGACGAGTGAGCTTCTGACAAGATGTCCTTCCGTAGCTCTTCATCTTTCGGAACATACCACCTGCCTTTGAACTTCAAAATACCATCTTCCGAATAGCTAAAATCGGAAGAGGCCATAGGTATCTTGCCCACCATATCAGCCATTTCCTTTGAATTGGTCTTTTGGGCTACTTTAATTCGGTCCAGGATGGTGGGCCGTAGTGTCAAATCCGCTAGCATGGCCGATAGCTTAAAAACTATCTCCATATCAAACTTCTGAATCTCCGTTCTCAAAGGCATCTATACGGCCGTCATAGCTGGTTGCATGGTAACTGGCATCCTGCTCAATGCATCGGCTACTACATTAGTTTTACTCGGGTGGTATTTAATCTCAACATCGTAATCTTTCACAAATTCTAACCACTGCCTTTGTCTCATATTCAACTCTTTTTGTGTAAAGATGTACTTCAGACTCTTGTGATCAGAAAACACCTCACACGATTGTCCGTACAGGTGGTGTCTCCATACTTTCAGTGCAAATACAACTGCTGCTAACTCAAGGTTGTGTGTAGGGTAGTTTTTCTCGTGGTTCTTCAATTGTCTGGATGCGGATGCCACTACCTTCCCTTCTTGCATTAATACACATCCCAAGCCGATCTTGGACGCATCACAGTATACGCTGAATTTGCCGTCTTCAACTGGCAATACTAACAAAGGAGCAGTGGTCAACTTCTGTTTAAGCGTCAGAAAACTTATCTCACAAGCTTCAGACCACTTGAACTTGATGTCCTTCCTCGTTAAGCTGGTCATAGGCTTTGATATCACAGAAAATCTCTTGATGAATTTTCTATAATAACCAGCTAATCCTATAAAACTCCGCACCTCACTGGCGTTCCTCGGTCTGGGCTAATCTTTCACAACCTGAATTTTGGCCGAATCTACTGAAACTCCTTCTGCAGACACCACGTGGCCTAGGAAATTAATCCTACCCAACCAGAATTCACACTTTGATAGCTTGGCATACAATTGGTGCTGCTTCAGCGTTGCCAGTACAATTGTCAAGTGTTCCTCATGCTCGGCTTCACTCTTGGAGTAGACTAGGATGTCATCGATAAAAACAATCAAAAACTTATCCAGGAACTCCTGGAATATCCTGTTCATCAAGTCCATAAACGCTGCGGGGGGCATTAGTCAACCCAAACGACATTACTAAGAACTCATAGTGCCCGTATCGAGTTCTGAAAGCGGTCTTAGGGATATCATCAGCCCTGACCTTAAGTTGATAATAGCCGGAGCGTAAGTCAATCTTTGAGAATACTCGAGCTCCTTGCAGTTGGTCAAACAAATCGTCAATCCTTGGCAACGGGTACTTATTTTTAATAGTCAACTTATTCAGGTCACGGTAGTCGATACACATACATAGGGACCCATCCTTCTTCTTAACAAATAAGACGGGTGCACCCCACGGAGAGAAACTAGGGCGCACAAAGCCCTTGTCCACTAATTCCTTTAGCTGAGTCTTCAACTCCCTCAGCTCTATTGGCGCCATTCGATACAGATTCTTCGATACCGGTTCAGCACCAGGATATACATCAATTTCAAATTCAATCTCCCGATCAGGTGGCAATCCTGGTAGGTCATCTAAGAAAACTTCTGAGAAGTCTCGAACCACCGGAATATTTTGAAGTTCCACCTCACCTTGCCTCTGAACATCTACCACGTGGGCAAGAAATCCAACACATCCTGACCTCATCAGCTATCGAGCCTTCAAGGAGGATATAACAGGCCTACCATGCTTCCTTGGTATTGCCTGATAGGAGAACTCTACCTCATCCGGGCGCTTAAACGACACTAGCCCGGACCTGCAGTTGATGGTGGCATGATGTCTAAACAACCAATCCATCCCCAGAATTACATCGTATCCTTTCATACCGATGACGATAAGATTGGCATACAACTTTCGGTCTTTTACTGACACTAAATCACCCCGTACAATCCGCTCGGAGTGCATAAACTCTCCGGACGGTAGCATGATGTTGTAGGGCTGATCTAACGGCATACAACAAAGCTTCTCTCTAACCACGAATTCCATTGCCACAAACGAATGTGTGGCCCCCGTGTCCCACAAAGTATAAGCAGGCGCATCGCATATCGAAATTGTACCTGTAATTGCTGTATGCTGAGCTATATCATCATCATCCTCCATCATTACAAATACCTTCGGCACGGCTTGATTTGTTCTGGTGTCGGGCATTGGGCAGTCCCGAACATGATGGCCTTCTTTGCCACATCAAAAGCACTGGCCGGTAATGAGTCTGCATTTGCCCCTATTAACTTTCTGACATCGCGGGCATGCTGGAAGTTGAGGTGCTCCCATAGGTCTTTTACCCCTGTCTTGATAAATGGCAACCTCATTTGGTCTTTTGACACCTCTGTTCTGTTGCTGCCGTGG
Source organism: Begonia masoniana (assembly GCA_022432975.1). NCBI lineage: Eukaryota > Viridiplantae > Streptophyta > Magnoliopsida > Cucurbitales > Begoniaceae > Begonia > Begonia masoniana. The sequence goes on from CM039514.1 coordinate 36,254,300, forward strand.
CTGTTCAAACTGACCCCTTTGTTGAGGCTGTCGAGGGGCATCCTGTAAGATCCTCTTGGACGAATCTCTCTGTCTCTGGGACTTTAATTGCAAGGCTTCCAACTGATGAGCCTTGGCCACCACCTTTGTGTACGGTGCCTCATCAAAACCCCCGGTTGCAATTGCACACAATAAGTCCATTTTCAGCCCTTGAATGAACTGGTGTACCTTATTCCCATCGGTGGCCACTAGGTGAGGTGCATAACGGGATAATGATTCAAACTTCTGAACATATTCAGCCACCGTTCCAAATTGTTTCGATCAGCTTCTCCTTCCTCAAATTGCGATCAAAGTATTTCTCGTATAAGAGTCTTTTGAATCCTTCCCAGCTTAATGCCACAGTGGTTGACTGCACTGTATCCCACCAAAATCTAGCACTCTTGGTGAGATTGAATGAGGCACATATAACCTTCTTGTTTTTCTCCACCTCTGCATAATTCAACATGCGTTCAATCTGCCGGATCCATTCCTCGGCATGAGTAGGATCTGTTGATAATCCATCGAACATAGGCGGTTGGAGTCGCCGGAATCTCTCTCCACTGTGGTCACGTGAAGCATTCCCGTGGTTATTATTCCCGTTATCCTCCCTGCCCATCATACGTTCCACCATGCGGGACTATACTCCAACTAGCTCTGTCAATCGGTCTATGGCCCGAGAGCTTTCACTGGCTTCATCTTGTTGTCTCCTCGCCATTCTAAGAAAACCCTATGAACATAATACTAAACTTAATAAACAGAATTTTACAGAAACTTAAACTCTTACAATCGGTGGAGCGATCTCACGTGGCGGGTTGTGCAACCAGACATTTGCCTAGAACCTTTTAAAACCTGGCAGCGGCTCTGATACCATAACTGTGATAGCCCGTAACCCGAACCCGATCGGGGTCTGAGGAGGGGCCATCACTCCGGGACATTTAACAAAAACCGTAATATTATTCATGTATTTTTTTAAACAGGGAACAGAACATTAGGAAACAGTCTGAACATTTACAAACTTAAAATTTCACAGAGAGGGAGTTTCTCTGGCGGTGAAAGTAAAACGGGAGGCAGTTTAATCCGAAGGGCAGAGTGAATGACAGAATAAAAGGAAGCGGAAAAGAAGTAAACGATAAAATATGGAGTAAAATAAACAGGAAAGGGAGTTCTCTGGAGTTGAAAGTAAAACGGGAGCAGTTGAAATCCGAAGGGCAGAGTGAATGACAGAATAAAAGGATGAAGCAGGAAAAAGAAGTAAACGATAAAATATAGGAGTAAAATAAAACAGGAAAACGTAGGCGAAAGACTTGGTTTTCGAAGGCAAGATACTGTTTGGCGGTAGAAGTAATGCATAAGACGGTTGAATGCAGTTAAAACGGGTCGGAAGACGGGAATAAGACAAAACAGATGACGTCAGGCGGAAGATGTGAGCTGACGTCAGGCGGAAGATGTAGCTGACGTCAGACGGAAGATGTTAATAAAACTGGGCGGTAGAAGTGGTTTTAAAAGGTAACGAGCAGCGATAGATATGATTTAAAGACTACGGGCAACGGTGGACATGGTTTTTACACATAACGGTGGATGTGATTTTCAAAACGGGTAGCGGGCAGCGGTGGATGTAAACGACAGACAAGAATAAACAATTCAGCGGTAGACGTGAATTTAAAGGCAGAATTTTGACAACTTTTTAACAAGAATACATACCAACAAAGAACAGAAAAAACAAAAGACATAAGAGTTTCAAATTCTCAAAACGGCTCAAAACTGGATTTTCGAACACAATAGAAAAACATGACAGAAACTTAAGAAAAATCACACTGCATAGATAGCTCAAAAACCAGAGACCATCCATGCATAGACTAACAGAGAATGTTCCAAACTATTTCAGAATATTTCAGAACATAATTCAACTGTCAAATACAGCACAAACAGAAGGCATGAAAGTTGTAGACCATCAATACCGATTCTAAACAAGGTTGTAAAATATACTTTACAATTGACAAATTCAAATAAACAGACTGCATGGATAGTCCCAAAACCAAAAATCATCCATGCACAGACTAACAGAAAATATCCCAAACAATTCCAGAATACTTAGAATATAAACTTAACTGTCAAATACAGTGGTTTCTAAAATTGAGACATCAGAATTTGTATATTGTTTTAAAAGTAAAACCTTAGAATCAGTACAGAACTTAACATAAAATTTCAGAATCTACCAACAGAGGAGTTTTTAAAACATGAACACAGGACTTTAAAACCTCTTTCTCTCCAGTCAGAATTATGTCTAGCTGTCACATACACACCCCATGAGCTCGATCCACCAACTACATCAGATCATCATCTTGAGGCACAAGATCCTCATTCACGGGTTCAGTACTTACATCAAGGAGTTCACCTATGAGTCTAAAACTCAGTAAGAACATAAAGAGATGTAGTGATGCAAAATGCTATGCATGCGATTTTCAGAATACAGTGACGGTTCAGAACATTGTTTTTATCTGTCAGAGGGGTATAAGTGGGGCTTATAGGGGAACTGGCAAGCGCACAACAGATTTACAGAACAGAAAAAGAACAGAAACAGAAACAGTAGGCCAGTCCCCGTCCCGCACTTAACCAATACATTACATTCATATTTTATCTTTCTTAACTTCAAATCGTATACAGAAAACAGTTTTGCATGAACTTTCAGAAAATCGTGCATGCATGGACATTCACAGTGCTTACAGCTAATAAAGCAGACAACAGAAATAACAGAACATAACCTAAAGGAAAAACAGATAGCTCGGAATGTACTTCAACTTATCTACCTGAAACCTCCCGACAGAAGTAAAATCCTAGAGTCTCCATGATGTAGGGCCATAATGGCCAACCTACGGGTATGAACTTACCTGTTATCCGCGATGCAGCAAGCTGGAACGTCTCGGGAATGCACGGATCTGTAACATGCACGTAGAAGAATTAAACAAGCTGCAAATGCTAACTAACACCTTGGAAGAATATGCAGCAGACTCCATTCACACCTCTAGAACACAGACTAACGTGTTTTCACCCAAAACAGTGAGTTCATTCCAAATTATTGATGTGCCCCGTAGGCCCATTACACGATCCCAGGCCCGAGTCCACAATTTGACTAACACACTTGTCTCTTCTTTTGCAGGTCATGGTTCGTGTGAAGACTTGGACTTGGAGGACACCGTGGACAACTTGAAGTGGGAGAGTAAAGTTGGGGACGCTGACCAACCAAAGCATCTCCTCATGTGGAAAGACTAAGGAGGCACCTTAATGCTCACATGGGAATTTGTCTTCCCGAGCTTTGTTATTTGTTGTTTTTTTGAAATTTCAAACTTATTGGCAAACGTTGGCCTTCTTGTTTAAACTTTATTAGATGTATGTTAGGATTACATGAATGTTAGGATTAGATGAATGTTAGGATTACATGAATGATAGAATTAGTTGGTGGCTTGGTTTGGCCCATTGAAGTTGAAGACATGGCCCAAGCCCAAGCCCAAGCCAAAGCCCAAGCCCAAGCCCACCATTAGGTCTATATATTCATGGTATTGGTGTTTGTAACTTTTTTGGATGATTTTTATGAGCACCCATGGATTTCTCTCATTGAAGAAGAAGAAGCTTGGAGCAAGGAGCTTCCAAGGTAAGCTCGGTTGACAACAACCGAGGGGTCGCGCCCCCGCACCATTCTTCTAGCTTGGTAGCTAGTTGGAGTGGATTTTGCCACCTCCTTCTCCACTCTTTTGAGAGCGGAAAACAGCAAGGAGTGGCCTTAACTGATTCCTTGAATCGAGTTATCTTCCTTGGAAGAAAACTCTTGCCGGAAGCTCTATTGAAGCACTCACCGGCCGATTCTCGGAAACATTTGATAAATCTTTCATCTGAACGAATCTTGACCACAAACTTCACCAGCACACATCTCACTCACTTCACAACACTCACCTAAAATTTCATTTCATTCCGAGCACATTTACTATTTCGCTTGCATTATTTCTTCTCGGATTTGTCGGTTTTGTGTCACCCGGGAACTAACGATCTTTTCGAGTTCTTGAGTCGTGTTTGCAGGTCGGAGCTCAACAATTATCGTAATCTTAAACTCCAATAAAACTCACACTCAAACTTATTCAACTTGTTAACTTTAGCAGATATTTACCTTTGCTGGAGGAAACAGAAGAAAACTAGAAAACAAAGTGTTGGTACTTTGTCACAATCGCCTGGAAGAGAAAACAGAGAGCAGTGGGAAGAAACATATGAGAAATGAGGGTTTCACGTAGGAGGAAGAACTTAGTTTCTTCATCAAGTTGCCAGATGTCACTCAACTATTGGTTTCTTCCCACCAACCATAATTAGCTCCCTATTTTACCCTTCCATTGGTTTTTAACTAATTTTCTATTTAGTTTTCACAATTTGGTTTTATGAATCATACATATTAAATTGAAAACTTCGACAAATTCGTAAAAACATACATGGTATAAATATTCCCATTAATCCCTCTGAAAAATTCAAGGAATATTTACATGGGAAAAACGCCGGGTGTTACATTCTCGATTGATGATCAAGCAAATTTTTTATGGTTTCGGTCATCCTAATATGGATCTTTGCTCTTATAGCAATTCTAATGGTTAAAGAGTTTTCTCAACCAAAACAGAAAATAAAAAATTCTCATTAAAAAAATAAAGTATAGGAGAATAATTTTATGTGTATTTCCCATATTGTTTATGATCTATCATGCCCAGACCTTTTTATGGTTGATATTGGCACACAAACTCTTATATTTTTAGAGAATAAGAATTTGTCTATGATTTATTTGAAGTTGCCACCAGAATGAGAATGATGCATAATTTTTTTCATATCGGGAGAATATAACGCTTATATGTGTATCACGTGTAAAATTATTTGTAACACCCAGAATTTTAAGAGAAAATAAAATAATAGGTAATTGTTTAATAAATAATTGTTTTAAGTAAATTAAAAATAAAAGTGAATAAGTTTGGTTAACCTGATTGCTTATTAATAATAATAATAATAATAATAATAATAATAATAATAATAATAATAATAATAATAATAATAATAATAATAATAATAATAATAATAATAATAATAATAATAATAATAATAATAATAATAATAATAATAATAATAATAATAATAATAATAATAATAATAATAATAATAATAATAATAATAATAATAATAATAATAATAATAATAATAATAATAATAATAATAATAATAATAATAATAATAATAATAATAATAATAATAATAATAATAATAATAATAATAATAATAATAATAATAATAATAATAATAATAATAATAATAATAATAATAATAATAATAATAATAATAATAATAATAATAATAATAATAATAATAATAATAATAATAATAATAATAATAATAATAATAATAATAATAATAATAATAATAATAATAATAATAATAATAATAATAATAATAATAATAATAATAATAATAATAATAATAATAATAATAATAATAATATATAACGCTTATATGTGATCACGTGTAAAATATTTGTAACACCCAGAATTTTAAGAGAAATAAAATAATAGGTAATTGTTTAATAAATAATTGTTTAAGTAAATTAAAAATAAAAGTGAATAAGTTTGGTAACCTGATGCTTAATTAATTTTGATTCGGGCACTTCTAGTGAAATTAAGCCGAGGGTTATAAATTGATAATGAGATTTAATGAAATTCGAAATGGTCGAAAATGAGAGAGTAAAACGGTAATTAACTAGTTTAAATTAAAGAAATAGTTTTAGTTTTAAAATAATAATTATTATTATTTTAGTTTTTATAAAATAAACAAAACAACAGAATTGGTTCTGTTGTTTTGTCGAGCCCGAGCTCCAGCCCGAAGCCGAGAGAGACGACAGGGGAGACGGCGACTCTCCTCCTCCGACGACGGCGACTTCTCGCCGTCCTCCGGCCAGACAACGGCGACGTGAGGCTCCGGTTCATCCTCGCGCACGAACCGACGGTAAGCTCCCCTGTTTTGGTTCGGTTTTCACCCGGTTTCGGGATTGTTCGTGGCCGACTGTGACTAGCCGGTTTTGGCTCCGATCGCCGGCCGTTTTAGGTCACTTCCGGCGTGGGTTTGCCAACCCTTGGGCCGGCTATCGTCGATTGGATGTGGAGCGCTCAATGTGAGCGAATTTCAGTGGATGCCCGATTTAGGGCACTCGGGTTTTGCTTAATGTAGCTTCAATTTTAGGTTAGATTATTCTAATTAAGGGTATATATGGTTGATTGGATAAGAAATTGATGGAATTTGATGAAAAATCAAAAAGAGGAATTTTGGGAAAAAGGGGCAGTTTGGGTTTTGCCTAAATTGACCTAGCTCGGGTCGTTTGTTTTGAAATTCGTTTTGGCAGATAAAAATAGGTTATTAGAGGAGCACGTGGCCGCTGGAATCGTTCGATTCCGATAACCGACGCGAAAGTTACGCGCGTTCGAAGTTTTAGGTCGGTTTTTACCGAACCCGAATTAGTGGCCCATTTAATTAAGTTTCAATTGGATTATGCTAGAAATAGTAATTAGAGATGTTTCACAAAATGAGAGTTTAGATATGCCCGAATGAGAAAATGAAAATTTTAGGAAAGAATTTCCTTAATTAGGAGATTAGTTTAAGTTTGAAATTAGTTTAATTAGAATATGATTTTAATGTCTTTTGTTTATGAAATGCTTTAGGTGAAGACGACTTTTGGACGGTGCTCGGCTTACTACGGACGCCAGGTAAGTGAGCGTTAGGCTTTCCGGCCACTAAGGCCCTACGTCGTACAATGTTGATAATGTTGATTGGTGTGATGTGAGTGATTGTAGAGGTTGGTGGAAGACGGGTAGTTAAGGAAAGGTTGACAGTTAAGTAGTGCCTTAGTATGTTAGTGCTCAGGGGCTCATGTGATAGGTTTTCCTTACGTGTATGTTAGAGCTCATGTGATAGGTTTTCCTTACGTGTATGTTAGAGCTCATGTGATAGGTTTTCCTTACGTGTATGTTAGAGCTCATGTGATAGGTTTTCCTTACGTGTATGTTAGAGCTCATGTGATAGGTTTTCCTTACGTGTATGTTAGAGCTCATGTGATAGGTTTTCCTTACGTGTATGTTAGAGCTCATGTGATAGGTTTTCCTTACGTGTATGTTAGAGCTCATGTGATAGGTTTTCCTTACGTGTATGTTAGAGCTCATGTGATAGGTTTTCCTTACGTGTATGTTAGAGCTCATGTGATAGGTTTTCCTTACGTGTATGTTAGAGCTCATGTGATAGGTTTTCCTTACGTGTATGTTAGAGCTCATGTGATAGGTTTTCCTTACGTGTATGTTAGAGCTCATGTGATAGGTTTTCCTTACGTGTATGTTAGAGCTCATGTGATAGGTTTTCCTTACGTGTATGTTCTCATGTGATAGGTTTCCTTACGTGTATGTTAGAGCTCATGTGATAGTTTTCCTTACGTGTATGTTAGAGTTCATGTGATAGGTTTCCTACGGGTTAGAGCTCATGTGATAGGTTTTCCTTACGTGTATGTTAGAGCTCATGTGATAGGTTTTCCTTACGTGTATGTTAGAGCTCATGTGATAGGTTTTCCTTACGTGTATGTTAGAGCTCATGTGATAGGTTTTCCTTACGTGTATGTTAGAGCTCATGTGATAGGTTTTCCTTACGTGTATGTTAGAGCTCATGTGATAGGTTTTCCTTACGTGTATGTTAGAGCTCATGTGATAGGTTTTCCTTACGTGTATGTTAGAGCTCATGTGATAGGTTTTCCTTACGTGTATGTTAGAGCTCATGTGATAGGTTTTCCTTACGTGTATGTTAGAGCTCATGTGATAGGTTTTCCTTACGTGTATGTTAGAGCTCATGTGATAGGTTTTCCTTACGTGTATGTTAGAGCTCATGTGATAGGTTTTCCTTACGTGTATGTTAGAGCTCATGTGATAGGTTTTCCTTACGTGTATGTTAGAGCTCATGTGATAGGTTTTCCTTACGTGTATGTTAGAGCTCATGTGATAGGTTTTCCTTACGTGTATGTCTCCTCATGCATCATGTTTAGTAAAATGCATACGAACTATTTAAGAGCATGTTTATGAAAATGTTGAATGAAAGAACGAAAATGAATGATGAATGATGAATGATGAATGATGAATGATGAACGATGAACGATGAACGATGAACGATGAATGATGAATGATGAATGATGAATGATGAATGATGAATGATGAACGATGTATGTTTTCACGGGACTATATGAATGATGAATGTGTCTTCATTGGACTATATGAATGATGAATGTGTTTTCACGGGACTATACGGGACTATATGAATGTTTTCACGGGAGTATGTTTTCACGGGACTAAATGGATGTTGTTTTTATGAATAAGGAAAGATGTTTTACGAAACGAAACTGTTTTATAAATGTCATGCATATAGGTAATGTTAAGTTTAGCACGCTCCTTACTAAGCATTAAGCTTAATGTAGTTATTGTATGATGTAGGTGACAGGTGTGAAGGTAAGAGAAATTGATGACAAAGAATAGGTGGTCGACGGACGGTGCTCGTGGCGACGGGGTGTGTTTTGGCTTGAAGATCCGAGGGTTTGAGTGATGTATGTCGAATGGATGTGAGTTGGTCTTATTGGTTAATAGGTCTACGTGTAGATTTGTTTATGAAAGTATGAAAATATTTAAGTATGTAGATTGAGAGTTCTATGTATATGTATAGAATGTGATGGATGAAAGTATGAAAATGTTACATGTGTGGATCGATTAGTTTTGATAGGAAAAATGTATGTAAGTAGAGTTTTTGATGTTTAGGATGTGGTTGTAGAACGTCTAAAATGTGTAGTCTTTATTTTGGAGATCATACTGGAACTGTTTGGGTATTTTGAACTGTTTGGTCATTTTAAAACAGGTAAGGATACGCTCGATTTTTAGAGCGATCCACGCAGTTTGTTTTCTTGAAAGTATAGGTTATATTAGTGTTTTGTTTTAACTGATTTTACTTTAATTGTTTTAAATGTTTTATTTGTTTTAAGTTATTAATAGTTTTGAGTCTAGTTTTAAATGTTTTAAAAGTCAAAAGTGTTTTACGCTCAAATGTTTAATGTTTAAGTCAAAGTTAGTTTTCTTTTAAAGTGTTAAGTAAAAACGAAATGAAAAAGTTAGATGAGAAAATGCGAGGGCTTAGGTAAATGATTATGTCACGGGAAGTCCGTGGCGGCCCTGATCAGGTTGGGGTCGTCACATTATTCTCCTCTACTTCATTTTTAAAAATAAATATATTCTTTATATATTAGCCTTGTGTCCAAAAAAAAGCCCATTAATCATCATTATATTATTTTAAAAGTTCAAGATTCAGTTATGTGACATGACATATAAATAATGCAACGATTTATGTTGAAATAATGTCCCTCAACTTAAAGTTTTAAGTTTCATCGATAGGTTCAAAATTTTAATTGGTCAACTTAAATGAACGACTATAAAGATGGTGTAACGACCCCTATTCCCAGCAAGATATTGTCCGCTCTGGGGATTGGGCTGCAGCCCAATATCATCCCCTCACGGCTTTGTTTGTCGAGAGCACTTCCCGGAAGGTCACCCAACCTGGAATTACTCTCGCCGAAGCCCTCTTAACTTCGGAGTTCTTATGGGATCCGTCGTCAATTGGGCTCCAAAACGCGTCTTGCTATTTAGGGAGGGATCTCTTACATATGTTTCATTTCCATGTACTTCCCCAAGCGATGTGGGTTCGTAACGGCCCCTCCTTCAACGCCAGACGGCCAGTAGAACCCTCCGGCCCAGGTCAGCCCCAGGATCCGCGGAGCTTTACCCACCTCCGGCCCAGGTCAGCCCCAGGATCCGCGGAGAATGGGTGGTTTCCGTAAAGCGTTGAAAGACGGGTCGTCACAATCACCCCCCCTCGGGGGCCCAACGTCCTCGTTGGCCACATTTTCGGTTGGGTACAGGCTCTGATACCATTTGTAACGACCCCTCATCCCAGCAAGATATTGTCCGCTCCGGGGATTGGGCCGCAGCCCAATATCCTCCCCTCACGGCTTTGTTTGGCGAGAGCACTTCCCGGGAGGTCACCCAACCTGGAATTACTCTCGCCGGAGTACGCTTAACTTCGGAGTTCTTATGGGATCCGTCGTCAATTGGGCTCCAAAACGCGTCTTGCTATTTAGGGAGGGATCTCTTACATATGTTTCATTTCCATGTACTTCCCCAAGCGATGTGGGTTCGTAACGGCCCCTCCTTCAACGCCAGACGGCCAGTAGAACCCTCCAGCCCAGGTCAGCCCCAGGATCCGCGGAGCTTTACCCACCTCCGGCCCAGGTCAGCCCCAGGATCCGCGGAGAATGGGTTGTTTCCGTAAAGCGTTGAAAGACGGGTCGTCACAGATGGCATTAAAAAAAATTCTGGACTCTAACTTTAAAATATTCATTAAAAACTATCACATGCACACACCTTGTGACACGCCTCTTGAATCTATGTCCCTCCCCCCTTACCTCTCTCCCTCCCTACCCATCAAAGCCCTATTATCGTCTTCATTCATTTGTCATCGATGTTACTTCATCAAGTCATACAAGAAATAGAACTCCTAAGAATTTAACTCCTAAGAATTTAACTCCTTTAGAAATCCATCAAGTGCATTTTTAAATGGAAGTTCACTACCACAAATCACGATAGCTTTCTCTGGGTAGATCTACAAAGTATGTTAAAACATTTCACATACAAACTAAGTGTAACGCCCCGAATTATATTAACCCGGTTCGTCACTCATAAACCCGAACATAACTAAGAAATTTTGGACAAATTTTAAAACTTCCCTCGATGGTCGAAATTCAACATTTACTAAAGTTTCAAAACAATTAAAACTTGCAGCGAAAAATCATTTAAGCAAAATGGAGTTAAGCAAAACTGTAAAACGATGTTTAAGCAAACAGTTAAAATACAATTAAATAGTTCACTAAAAGAAATAAAAGCATACAGCACAAATGCATAAAAGTCAAACCCGTCTTCCGCTGCGCAAAGTCAACGGAAGAGGCAGAGACAAAGTGGTCTCAGCGGCAGATGTAGAAAATAGACTACATCTTCCGCTCACAAAACGACAACGTTTTGCACTCACGTCTTCCGATCGCATTCACCAAACACCTGTACCACTCAGACCACGTGATATCCACGCGACTTCAATAACTTGGCGGACGACGTCCTCCGCTCACTAAACGACAAAAGTCAAACACGTCCTCCGCTCACTAAACGACAAAATAAATCTCACATCTACCGGTAGACTACATCCACCGATAGATAAAAACACTTGACATCCACCGGTCACTAAATGACAAATCTTTTGCTCACATCTACCGGTAGACTACATCCACCGATATACAAAACACTCAACATCTACCGATGAGCTGAAACACTTAACTTCTTCCATTAGACAGTAACACTAAACAGAAAATGAATTCAAATACTAAAAGAGATTGTACATTTTTCTGAAATCATTTAAACCACATAAATTCATAATCTTCTACAATTCCAGCATGACAATAAAAACTATAACTGAATCTCGTTTTTCATAATTAGCAGAAAAGAAATTCCCAGTGTGTGTTTAAAATATTGAAACAGTTACTATCATTAAACCCTCAACACAATTGATCAAACACTTATCTACTGAGACTTCACATGCAGACAATAGTTAAACCACCTCATCAGATCACCATGTCGAAGCAAGGATGTGCTCCCCCAACCAGCCTAGTCCTCAGCATTCTCAGAAAACACACCTTCAGATGCTTCTTCACCTATATCACAAAACTCATCTATTAGCCTAATGCTAAGTAAGCAGAGTAAGAATAAATATGATACTGAAACATACAACCTAATCATGCAGTTTCTACTTTCACCACTCTGTTGCATTCATGTTCATACACTGTTCAGATCCCCCTGTAGGATTGGAAAGTGGATCATTCTTTCCAAAACATAGGTTCTGTTCAGATCCTCCTGTAGGATTGGGAAGTGGATTATTTTTCCCAAAATATAGATTCTGTTCAGATCCCCTTGTAGGATTAGGAAGTGGATCATTTTTCCCAAAACATAGATTCTGCTCAGATCCCCCTGTAGGATTGGGAAGTGGATCACTTTTCCCAAAACATAAATCATCTTCTAGATTAAGGGGCGGATTAGTTCTCTTAACAATTAATTGTTCAATCTGTTCGTTTCTCACCATGCCATTACATGTAAATTCTTTTCGTACTTTTCAAAATAAATGATGCATGACATACTGAAAACACACAAAGAAATACATAGACCCTACTGTTTTGTGATGTAGGCCCGAAGGCACATGCAAACTCTACTTACCTGGATTCCTGGTGGATACTCGGTTAGGAGTTGCTTCGAAATTGCTCACCTAGATTGGAGAATGGAAATCAGGAGGGAAGTCGTCTGGAGAGCTCTGCTGGGTTCAGCAAGAAATCGAGAGTGAGAATGAACAGTGGCGGCTAAACCTCAATAAATTCTTCTTTAAATAGGTTATCCACTACTAATTTCTAATTATCAAAATGCCTTTACTTATTCATTCATTAACCTAATTAGTAACTCCTCCCAATTTCATCTTCAACATGTACACTATTAGTTGACAAGATAGATTGGTTCTATGAAACCGGGTGTTACACTAAGCATGCTTTAGCAACCAAAATTAAATCATTTAGATTAATTGTAGAATTAATCGAATACCTCTTGTCATTTATGTTATGAATAATAGACTGCTATTTTCCCTCCTCGTTTAGTCTCTTCTAAACCTTAACAATCTCAAGACGATGGTGCATTCTTTTATAAACGAGACGTTTGGCAAAGGGGACCTTTACCCGTAATCGTTCTTCTATCCTTAAACTTCTTTCATCAAGAAGTTTACTAGAAGAGTATGAGCAGTTTCTACAATGGAAACGGTTAAAAAACTAGATCAACAACATGCAAAACCAAACCAAAAAGGGAAAAAAGGGACAAAGGTAGTTTCTAATCTAGATATTGGCAACATTCTCCCACCTGGTCTGTATTTTTCATTATTTCTGTAGTACGAAAATATAATATATAAATCATGGTGATAGATTCTCTTAACAAAGTTCAGTATTACGTTTTATGTATTACTATGCACTATGTTCCTTCATAAACTTAATGAATATATCATATATTTATTATTGGTCCAATGATTAAGTAAATTTCTCAAAAATAAATGTTCACATAAAATATATTAATATGAGAAATATCATAAAAAGAGTCGCATCAATATTTGTTCTCACCACAGAGGAACTAAATCTCATTCTTTTTACATGATCTATAAGTTTTGATTGTGTCATGCCTTTAGTCAAAAGATCAACAATTATCAATTCAATGTTAATGTGTTTGATGACAACTGTAATATCTTTAACACGTTCTTTTATGACTAAATACCTAATATCGTTGGCTTTATTTCGACTACAACTTTTTGATATTTTTAGCCATAAATATTGCAACTAAATTGTCACGATATATCTTCAATGACCTATAAATATAATATACAACTCTAAGCTCTGAAATAAAACTCTTCATGTGAAATAGTCTTAAAACATAATACAAACTTAGACACTATATCGGATTTGGCAGTCAAGTCTCTTTTACACTTTTCTAAGATACAACTCTACTAGCATAGTGAAAGACAAATCAATTATTACTCCAACAAGCACTTCTGATAAAAATTTTCTTTATGAATGTTGGCAATGATCAAGTCGCTCTAGCATGATATTCATAACGACCAAGATTTCTACTGGTATTTGTGGTTCGGTCTATCAGCATAATGATATCGTGTTATTTGTGGTTTGATCTATTAACATAATGATATTGAAACTAATAGCATTGAGCAGAATACTTTAAGCCGCAACTCAGATATGCTAAGTTGCTGCTTGGACTCCATGGGTCGTAGCTCGGGTTGAGCTGGTCGAGGCTCAGGCTATTCTTGGAGACAGATACGACTCGGTTAAGCAAGCTGCAGCTCGAACCACCTGGGTCCTAGCTCATATTGGTTTGGGTCGTGGCTTAGGGCCTTTTTCAACCTGATTTGGATTTTGACCCAATCATTATTGAGCCATTTTAGAGCATGTTTTGGACCCACATTAAGCTTTCAACCCAATGATTCTTGGATAATTTTTCAGCCTAAAAATTGAAGATTTAAAATATGAAATTTCAATTATAATTTTATGATTTATGAAATTTCTATCAATACAAGACTCAGTAGGTAGAACAAGAACACTAATAGAGTTCCTTCTTTGAAGGCTAACACTAGACCTCGTTATTGCAACATTGCGCTTAACATCGCATTGTAGAGAAGATTCTCCATATTTTTCTTGTTTTTAATGCGACGATTTTTATGATTAATGTGATGATTCATTTATGAGATAATTATCGAGTGGTTTTGGGGAGAGAGTACATAACTATGTGAAATAAAATACTTTTGTTATTTATTATTGCAAGAATAAGTTAGATAATTCAATATGAGTTTGATGATTATTTTATTATGTGTATGAAAGACATGAATAAATACTTGGATTTCTATTTTACTTAACGCTAAATAGTAATTAAGATTGATATTGTGTGAATTATTAGCTCATATTTTTATGTTGTTAATTTCAAGCATTGACAGATCGTATTATTTGATTAACATGATTATTTAGAGTCGTGTTTAATTGACTCTTATATGATCTTTATCTAACATACGCATGAAAGAAAATATTTATAACATCCCTAATACTGTACCCGAATTCCTGTACTATATTTTTTTTTATCCTTATACTTTAAACAACTCTAGGCGAAACCTGAACTGAAATCGAACCAAAATCGAAATCGGAAATTGAAATCTAACTTTTAAACCTTATAAAACAAAATCATTAATAACTTAAAACTATTTAAAACTTTTAACAATTAAAGTAAAGTTAATTAAAACAACAATTAAAAAATGGGAGGGCATTTCTGTCAAATGCCGCAGAAGAGAAAGAGCCGTGCACGATCGCTGGCGCGATCGCTGCGCCAGCGAACGATCGCTGGCAGTGCCCAGCGATCGATCGCTGCACGCTCTGGATTTCTCCAGAGCGTGGCGACCCTCGATTTGCTCTCTGGAATCCCCATTCCAAAGAGCATTTCCTGCATTACTTCACATTTTATCAACATTTTAACAACTCTTCTAAACAACCGTGTTAAACTTTTATGAAAACGAACTTCATGGATACGTTTAAAAATTGACAAAGCCACCTGTTTAAATTCAAAGCAGTTCTAATAAAACATTATAAATACAGTTTATAAAACAGATTTTCAAAGACGCTTGAAACCTCAAAACGTGAACCTAACGTCTAACCAGATCCAAGCATCCTAGAATGTTCTAACTATATACCCATCAGCCCAAAACATCCCAAAAACCCTCAAAACATGTACATACATCTCCACGGGTCATCACGCACCGACTGCTCAGCACACTCCCGCGAGCCATTCTCCGTCAACTGCATCATACATCAGGAGGAGGAACGTCGTCCTCACCTGGCTCGATGTCACCTAAAATATCACCTACACCATACAAACATACTATGAGCATATGAATTTCAGATACCATGCATAATAGACAGATCGTGGCAGACAGAATATCACCGAGATCTCAGCCCCCTAACCGGAGAGAGCCCATCCAACGGTCGGACTACTCTTTCCAGATAGAGGAGGGGGGTACACGCTTACAACACGTACAGCCGTGCCTGAGCCCCACCTCGCGTGACCAGATAACATATTACGTATTTTATTACATTACATGAGATGTGGTATTGGCCAGACCCTTAATCGGTCCACACAATAGATCGATAGCCCCCTTTCGGGCCACATCGGTTTTCCTGAAAACATCGTGCGGAAATTCATTTTCATGCTTAGTTGAAATACATGATGCATGAACAGTTATAAGCATAAAATAAACATCCAACATGCATACCATCAAGACGAATAAAAACATAACCTAGTAAGCAGTTAACCTAACTACCCAACCAAAGCAGCTTAAACATACAATACTCTAAGATCCTCGACGCGACATCGAAGTACGGTGTAGGCCAATCGGCCAGAGTAAGTCACGAGAACTTACCTCGTGCGCACAGAACCTCGAGCTCCGTCCACGAGCGTTGCTTGTCTAAGGCAAAACACAATGGTCGATGTTAAAACAAGTATAAGTTACTAAACGTCCAAATTTAATGAAACCTTAACTAAAGAAATTTCCTAAAGCTTTAATCAAATCCATTGAGCTATTTAATCGAGCAATACACGCTCGGCACCTCAAATTCCAAATTACGAGTTTTTTCGAAAACCCAGAAATTCACAAATTTAACATTTTTCCTAAATCGTCCTAACTTCATCCAATTACGTTTAATACGTTCAATACATCCGTAAACTACGATAACCTATCGATTTCGAACCCTAAATCTCGATTTTTAACAAAACCTAAACGAAACCTAATCGTTCTAAACTCTGTGGAAATCAAAATAAACACTCCAAGATCGTAGGTTCATACCTAGGAATGCGAGAGGAGGAGAAATCACGAAGAACGGAGGAGAAACGGAGGAGAACAGAAGCCGAAATCGTCAGATCACCGCGGCTGGCAGAGAGAAATCGCTCTCTGGAAATCACGAAGGCAGAGAAGAAAAGAGGAAGTGTAATACCCGGTTGTACGGACTTGTATATTATATTATTATTATATTATTAGATGGCATTTTTGTAAATATGTCAAATCAGGTCCATTTCACGAAAAGAAAGCGTCATTAAGATTCCAACGAATAATAAGAATTTTGAGAAAATTCTGGGAATTTTTGGAGTTTAGACGCTATATTCCGAGTAAATACGCTCCTCATAATGTAAAAAGGCGTTTGTTAAAAATAGTAAATGTGGTCCGATTTGTGAACGGACAGTTGTGTTAAATCCCAAATAATAAGTTGGACTTATTGGTGAAGTAAGGACGTTTGGAGAGAACGAATGGCTAGACGATTAACGAACCGAAAGACGAAATCAATATAAAAATCAAGAGAAGGGCAAAATTGTCATTTAGCATTTAAATTAATTATTTTCTATTTAAATCAAATTTCTTTCAATCAGCAGAACACTTCTGCTTTCTTCTTTTCTCCCGCGAACAGAGAGCCTTTCCTTCGCGAAACCCTCCTCTGCCGACGGCGATTCAACGACGCCGAGCTCCGATTCTCCTCTCGTTCGTCTCATTTTCTTCACGTGTTCTCCTCCAATCGACGCTCTCGGTATGTCTCTATAGTTTTAGAGCGTTAAATTTTGAGTTTCGTAGAGTTTTAAACAATTAGGTTCGTTTAGGGTTTCGATTAAAAAACGAGATTTAGGGTTCGTAATTAATAGGTTAGCCATGATTAAGTATATATTGAACATATTGGACGTTACTAGACGAATCTAGTCGATTTAGGAAAAATGTAGAATTTGTGAAATTTCGAGTTTTCGGAAAAACACGTAAATCGAGAATTTGGGTGCCGAGCGTGTTGATGCTCGATGAAATAGCTCGATGAATGTGATTAAAGCTTTAGGGAATTTCTTTAGTTAAGGTTTTGACAATTTGGACGATTATTAGATGGTATGTATGCTGAGTGTTTTGACAGTCTTGATGGTATGTATGCTGAGTGTTTACTTTAAGATATGAACTGTTCATGCATCACCTGTTTTAAAGTAAAAACATGAAAATGAATTTCTGCATGATGTTTTAAAAATGGCGATGTGGCCTGGAGAGGGGCACGACCTATTGTGGAGACCGATTACGGGTTTGTCACAATACCACATCTGTTATGTACTCGCAATGTGGCCTGGAGAGGGGCACGACCTATTGTGGAGACCGATTACGGGTTTGTCACAATACCACATTTATTATGTACTCATATGGTCATGCGAGATGGGGCTCAGGCACGGCTGTACGTGTTGTAAGCGTGTACCCCGCTCTTCTAGCTGGAAAGAGTAGTCCGACCGCTGGATGTGCTCTCTCCGATTAGGAGGTTGAGATCTCGGTGACACCCACAGAGTAAAGTTAAAATGAATGCTGCATGATTTCTGAACCTATACGCATAGCATATAGTTACATTTACGAGAGCTTACTGAGATTTTTATCTCATAGTGTATTGTATGGTGTAGGTGATCTAGTTATCGAGGAACCAGGTGAGGATTGGATTCCTCCTCCTGAGGTCTGATGCAGTTGACGGAGGATGGCTGTGGTGGTGTGCTGGCGCAGTCGAGGCTTCACCGACCCGTGGGGGGCAGTATGTACAGATTTTGAGGGTTTTTTTGGAATATTTTGGATTGACGGATGTATAGACATTATAGGATGCTTGGATCTGGATAGGTGATAGATTTACGTTTGATATTTAAAATGTTTTGGTTTAAAGCTTTTATTTAACGTTATAGAAATGTTTTGATGGTTACGGGTATGCTCGATTTTTAGAGCTATCCACGCAGTTGGATTTCGCAAAGTCCTCTGTAAGTTAATTGAGTTTAGAAGACGTTTATTGGATGGATGAGCTTAGGTTATAAGTTTATTGAAATTGCAGGTGTAAAGCAATAGAAGTTTTGCTCTCTGGAAATCGGATTCCAGAGAGCTAATCGATGTGTTTTATGGCGTGAAGTATATGAAGTGTTGAAGTGTTTGAAGAAGGGAATCGCTGCAAGCAATGCAGCGATCGATCTCTGCTGCAGAGCAGAGATCGATCGCTGCCACAGCTAGCAGCGATCGATCTCTGCTCTGCAGCAGAGATCGATCGCTGCCACAGCTAGCAGCGATCGATCTCTGCTCTGCAGCAGAGATCGATCGCTGCCACAGCTAGCAGCGATCGATCTCTGCTCTGCAGCAGAGATCGATCGCTGTTGCTGTGAAGCAATGCAGCGATCGATCTCTGCTGCAGCGCAGAGATCGATCGCTGTCTTGGCACAGCGATGCAGCGATCAGTCGCTGCATGTAGCAGCGACTGGTCGCTGCCTCAATTGTTTTCAGGGCGGACTGTTTTGCCCTCCCTCTTTTCTCATTTGTTTTAAGTTATTCTTTTATTAAACGTTTTAGGTTTTATTAGTTATTAAAGGTTTTGTTTTAAATGATTTCAAGGTTCGATTTCAATTCCGTTTTCAGTTCTGATTTCAATTTCGGTTTAGGTTTCGCATTACATTTTATTTAAAGTATAAGAAAGTAAAGTGTAAAAAAAAATAGTACGGGAAATACGGGTACAGTATTAGGGTTGTTACAATTATGGTATCAGAGCCCCCGAATTTTAAAATCGGTTCTGTAGACTGCTCTACTGCACAGCCACTACGCGGACATTCTTCATCAACTGTAAGTATGTTTATAGCTTTATGTGATTTCAGTTTCTTAGAGATTATTTGTTTAAATTTTATAGGAGTTATACATATGGACATGGTGCGTCGAGGAAACGACCGGGACGACAGAGACGATACGATAGATACGCTTAAGGACTTTATCGCCCAGCAGTCTCAGCACATGGAGCGTCAGGCTCAACAGATGGAGAGGCAGTCACAGCAGCTTGGTACACTTATAGATCGAGAGGGCACTAGAGCTCGAGAGGCAGCCATTCCGGTTAATCACGGGATGGAGAGATTCCAGAGGCTCCAGCCCCCAGTATTTAGCGGACAGTCCACTGATCCCTCTTTAGCTGAGGAGTGGATACGCACTATGGAGGATATGCTGGCGTATGCTAGTATAGTGGACGGAGAGAGGGTGGCATTGGTGACCTACCACCTAGCCTTGGATGCCAGATTTTTGTGGGACTCGGTGAAGACGACCACCGATGTGACTGTTATGGGCTGGGACAGATTCAGAGAGTTATTCTACGATAAGTATTTCAGCCATACTGTTCGCGAGGCGAAGATGGTGGAGTTTATGCAGTTACGGCAGACTGCTTTTATTGCCGAGTATGTTAGGAGATTTGAGGCGCTGTCTCGATTTACCCCGCGGCAGGTCAGCGTCAACGAGGACAAAGTACGGAGATTTTTACAGGGACGTAGCCAGGAGTTCCGGATGCGCCTTACGATATCTGGGGTACGTAATGTATCCTATGACAAGATAGTGGCCAGGGCGCTTGATATAGAGACTGTGGAGCAGAGTCCAGCCAGACCGAGGGAGCCATCTAAGGGCTTCTTCCGAGAGATCCGACCTCAGTCACTAAGCCGAGGTTGGCAGCCGAGAGCACAGCCCCAGCAGCAGCAGAGGGGTGTGAAGAGACCTCTCGAGAGAGGTAATGACCGGGGAAAGGAGAAGCAGGTACAGGTTGCTTCTCAGGCACCTGTCTGCCCTAAATGTCAGAAGGAGCACACTGGCCAGTGCAGATTTGGCATGGGTGTATGCTACCGATGTGAAGATGCGGGCCATTTTGTCAGAGAGTGCCCGAAGCAGGGCCGAGATCAGTTAGGCGGAGATCAGCAGAGAGTTATGCCGAGGGTCTTCGCATTTATTGAGTCGGGCGATGTTGATGACGAGGCTCAGCCTGCCATGATTGCAGGTACTATTTTGCTTATGGGCGCTACAGTTTTTACTTTGATGGATATTGGAGCTACGCACTCCTTCGTATCGACTGCATGTATGGCTAGATTAGGGTTAGAGTCTGGGCCGTCAGAGTATGAGTACAGTGTGATGCTGCCTTCGGGAGAGCATATGCGTTCAGATCGTATTCTCCAGGGCAATATCGTCTCGGTGGGGAGTATTACCTTTTATGCTCGTTTGATAGTTATGAGCATAGAGCGGTACGATCTTATATTGGGGATGGACTGGCTAGCACAGCATTTCGCCACCATCTATTGTCGCTCCAGGATGGTGACCTTCCGACCCCCGGATAGAGCCGAGTTTTCCTATCAGGCGATGAACCGATCGAGCGGATCGCCTATATCTTATTCTATGGAGGTCAACGAGCAGTTCAGAGGTGTGTGCTCTATTTACTTGGCCTCAGTTTTCGATATTCAGTTGCTCAGCGGATTGAAGCCGAGCGACATCCCTATTGTCAGAGACTTCTCTGAGATTTTTCTCGATGATCTTCCCGGGTTACCACCAGACCGGGAGATCGAGTTCACTATTGATGTCTACCCGAATACCATGCCAGCGTTTAAAAACCCGTATCGGTTGGCACCAGCGGAGTTAAGAGAGTTGAGGACTCAGCTGGATGAGCTATTAGAGAAGGGTTTCATTCGACCCAGCATTTCACCCTGGGGTGCGCCCGTTTTGTTTGTCAAGAAGAAAGACGGGACCCTCAGGATGTGCATTGATTACAGGGAGCTGAATAAGCTCACAGTAAAGAATAAGTATCCACTGCCCCGGATTGACGACTTGTTTGATCAGCTACAGGGTGCCCGAGTGTTTTCCAGGATTGACCTACGCTCGGGTTATTATCAGCTGAAGGTCCGGCGGGATGACGTACCAAAGACGGTGTTTCGAACGAGGTATGGGCATTATGAGTTCCTCGTTATATCTTTTTGACTTACTAATGCCCCTGCATCGTTCATGGACTTGATGAACCGTGTCTTCAAGGAGTATCTGGATAAGTTTGTGGTGGTTTTCATCGACGATATCCTGATTTACTCTAAGACAAAGGAAGAGCACGAGGAGCATCTGAGGATCATTTTACAGATTCTGAGTCAACGCCAGTTATATCCCAAGTTTTCGAAGTACGAGTTCTGGCTTGACAGGGTGAGTTTCCTTGGCCATATCATATCACAGGACGGAGTTTCCGTGAATCCGAGCAAAGTCCAGGCGGTCAGAGATTGGCCACAGCCGAAGAACGTACGTGAGGTGCGTGGATTTCTCGGATTGGCCGGTTATTATCGGAAGTTTATAGAGGGATTCTCGAAGATCGCACTTCCCCTCTCACGATTGACTCGGAAGCATGAGAGATTTATATGGTCGTCTGCTTGTGATGATAGTTTTATGGAGTTGAAGCAGAGATTGACCGCCGCTCCAGTACTGGCGCTACCAGTTGAGGGTATCAGATTCAGTATTTACTGTGATGCGTCTGGAGTGGGACTCGGTTGTGTACTGATGCAGGAGGGGAAAGTCATTTCTTATGCTTCTCGGCAGCTGAAGCCGTACGAGCAGAATTACCCTACGCATGACCTTGAGTTAGCGGCGGTGGTCTTCGCACTGAAGATATGGAGACACTATTTATATGGGCAGCAGTGCGAGATATTTTCCGACCACAAGAGCTTGAAGTACTTATTTACGCAGAAGGAGCTGAATATGCGACAGAGGCGATGGCTTGAGTTTGTCAAAGATTACGATTTTGATATCAAGTACCATCCAGGAAAGGCAAACAAGGTGGCTGATGCCTTGAGTAGAGTGCCTTCATTGAGTCAGCCTTCATTAGCAGCGATGTCAGTTACGCTGCGGTCTGAGATTGAGAGGTTTGACGTGGAGATAGTGGCAGAGTTGTCCAGTATGCTCGCCAACATTTATCTCAGGCCGACTATTCTGGATCGTATACGAGAGGCTCAGCAGAGTGATTCGGAGTGTATGGAGCTTCGATCCAGCATGACATTGGGAGACTCGTCGGATTTTCACTTATCAGATGATGGTATTCTGAAGTTCAGGCATAGGTGGTACGTGCCTAGCGACGAGGATCTGAGGAAGGAGATATTGGCCGAGGCACATTCTTCAGCGTATTCTGTGCACCCGAGAAGTACCAAGATGTACCGGGATTTGAAGCAACATTTCTGGTGGCCTAACATGAAGAGGCAGATTGCCAAGTACGTTGAGATCTGCCTAGTCTGTCAGCAGGTAAAGGCAGAGCACCAGAGACCGGCCGGAACGTTATTGCCACTGCCGATTCCGGAGTGGAAGTGGGAGCAGAACTCTATGGATTTTATTGTGGGGCTCCCGAGGACGACGAAGGGCCATGATGGCGTATGGGTTATTGTGGACCGATTGACAAAGTCGGCCCACTTCTTACCTGTGAAGATGGCATCTTCTATGGATCAGCTCGCCGAGCTTTATGTGCAGGAGATTGTCAGACTACATGGTGTGCCAGTTTCTATTGTCTCAGACAGAGATCCGAGATTTACGTCGAAGTTCTGGAAGAGCCTGCACAAGGCTATGGGGACTCAGCTTAATTTCAGCACTGCATTTCATCCTCAGACTGATGGTCAGACAGAGAGGACGAATCAGATTCTGGAGGATATGCTCAGAGCATGTGTGCTGGAGTCTCAGGGATCGTGGAGCAGGTATTTGCCACTGATCGAGTTCTCGTATAATAACAGCTTCTAGGCTACCATCGGCATGGCTCCGTATAAGGCGTTGTATGGTCGAAAGTGTAGATCTCCACTATATTGGGACGAGGTTGGCGAGGCCAGCATCGTTGGTCCTGAGATTCTACAGCAGACGGCAGAGAAGATTGCCATTATTCGACAGCGCATTGAGGTAGCTCAGAGCAGACAGAAGAGCTATGCTGACACTAGACGGAGAGAGCTAGAGTTCGAGGAAGGTGACGAGGTTTACCTTAAGGTTTCTCCGTTCAAGGGCGTTGCAAGATTTGGAAGGAGGGGTAAGTTGAACCCTCGATATGTGGGGCCCTTTCCTATTCTGAAAAGGATCGGGAAGTTGGCGTATAGACTGCAGCTTCCAGCTTCTATGGAGGGTATCCACGACGTATTCCATGTATCTATGCTTCGGAAGTGCTTGCGCGATCCGTCGCATATTGTAGATACTGCAGAGATTAAGGTACAGCCTACTTTGACATACGAGGAGAGACCAGTATGCATTTTGGAGTCGTCTATCAAAGTACTGCGCAACAAGGATCCCAACGAAAAGAAAGCGTCATTAAGATCCCAACGAATAATAAGAATTTTGAGGAAATTCTGGAAATTTTCAGAGTTTAGACG
Source organism: Begonia masoniana (assembly GCA_022432975.1). Lineage (NCBI taxonomy): Eukaryota > Viridiplantae > Streptophyta > Magnoliopsida > Cucurbitales > Begoniaceae > Begonia > Begonia masoniana. Next base: position 36,278,269 of record CM039514.1, read on the forward strand.
CTATATTCCGAGTAAATACGCTCCTCATAATGTAAAAAGGCGTTTGTTAAAAATAGTAAATGTGGTCCGATTTGCGAACGGACAGTTGTGTTAAATCTCAAATAATAAGTTGGACTTATTGGTGAAGTAAGGACGTTTGGAGAGAACGAATGGCTAGATGATTAACGAACCGAAAGACGAAATCAATATAAAAATCAAGAGAAGGGCAAAATTGTCATTTAGCATTTAAATTAATTATTTTCTATTTAAATCAAATTTCTTTCAATCAGCAGAACACTTCTGCTTTCTTCTTTTCTCCCGCGAACAGAGAGCCTTTCCTTCGCGAAACCCTCCTCTGCCGACGGCGATTCAACGACGCCGAGCTCCGATTCTCCTCCCGTTCGTCTCGTTTTCTTCACGTGTTCTCCTCCAATCGACGCTCTCGGTATGTCTCTATAGTTTTAGAGCGTTAAATTTCGAGTTTCGTAGAGTTTTAAACAATTAGGTTTGTTTAGGGTTTCGATTAAAAAACGAGATTTAGGGTTCGTAATTAATAGGTTAGCTGTGATTAAGTATATATTGAACGTATTGGACGTTACTGGATGAATCTAGTCGATTTAGGAAAAATGTAAAATTTGTGAAATTTTGAGTTTTCGGAAAAACACGTAAATCGAGAATTTGGGTGCCGAGCGTGTTGATGCTCGATGAAATAGCTCGATGAATGTGATTAAAGCTTTAGGGAATTTCTTTAGTTAAGGTTTTAACAATTTGGACGATTATTAGCTTGAACTCGTTTTAACGTCAATCCTTGTAAATTGCTTAGGTAAACAGTGCTCGTGGACGGAGCTTGGATTGCAGCGTACACGAGGTAAGTTCTCGTGATTCCTTTCTGGCTGATTGGCCTACACCGTACGTCAAATGTCGTTTCGAGGAGTTTGGAGACGCACTAGTTTATATCGCTTTGGTTGGGTAGTTAGGTTTAGTTAATTTTGTAGTTTATGCTTTACAGTCTTGATGGTATGTATGCTGAGTGTTTACTTTAAGATATGAACTGTTCATGCATCACCTGTTTTAAAGTAAAAACATGAAAATGAATTTCTGCACGACGTTTTAAAAATGGCGATGTGGCCTGGAGAGGGGCACGACCTATTGTGGAGACCGATTACGGGTTTGTCACAATACCACATCTGTTATGTACTCGCAATGTGGCCTGGAGAGGGGCACGACCTATTGTGGAGACCGATTACGGGTTTGTCACAATACCACATTTATTATGTACTCATATGGTCATGCGAGATGGGGCTCAGGCACGGCTGTACATGTATAAGCGTGTACCCCGCTCTTCTAGCTGGAAAGAGTAGTCCGACCGCTGGATGTGCTCTCTCCGGTTAAGAGGTTGAGATCTCGGTGACACCCACAGAGTAAAGTTAAAATGAATGCTGCATGATTTCTGAACCTACACGCATAGCATATAGTTACATTTACGAGAGCTTACTGAGATTTTTATCTCATAGTGTATTGTATGGTGTAGGTGATCTAGTTATCGAGGAACCAGGTGAGGATGGGATTCCTCCTCCTGAGGTCTGATGCAGTTGACGGAGGATGGCTGCGGTGGTGTGCTGGCGCAGTCGAGGCTTCACCGACCCGTGGGGGGCAGTATTTACAGATTTTGAGGGTTTTTTGGGGATATTTTGGATTGACGGATGTATAGACATTATAGGATGCTTGGATCTGGATAGGTGATAGATTTACGTTTGATATTTAAAATGTTTTGGTTTAAAGCTTTTATTTAACGTTATAGAAATGTTTTGATGGTTACGGGTATGCTCGATTTCTAGAGCTATCCACGCAGTTGGATTTCGCAAAGTCCTCTGTAAGTTAATTGAGTTTAGAAGACGTTTATTGGATGTATGAGCTTAGGTTATAAGTTTATTGAAATTGTAGGTGTAAAGCAATAGAAGTTTTTCTCTCTGGAAATCGGATTCCAGAGAGCTAATTGATGTGTTTTATGGCGTGAAGTATATGAAGTGTTGAAGTGTTTGAAGGAGGGAATCGCTGCAAGCAATGCAGCGATCGATCTCTGCTGCAGAGTAGAGATCGATCGCTGCCACAGCTAGCAGCGATCGATCTCTGCTCTGCAGCAGAGATCGATCGTTGTTGCTGTGAAGCAATGCAGCGATCGATCTCTGCTGCAGCGCAGAGATCGATCGCTGTCTTGGCACAGCGATGCAGCGATCAGTCGCTGCATGTAGCAGCGACTGGTCGCTGCCTCAATTGTTTTCAGGGCGGACTGTTTTTGTAACGCCCGGCATTTTTGCCATGTAATTGTTTCCCCGAATTGTATAAGTGAGATTAATATTATTTAAATACAATGTATGTTTTGGTTGAAATGATGGAATGTTTAAAAGAGGACCAAACTAATGAACAACTAACCAAAACAGGTCAATTTGGTTAAAAGCCAATGGAAGGGTAAATGTGGAAGCAATTAAGGTTGGTGAGAGAAGACCAATAGATGATCGACATCTGGCGACTTGTTGAGGAAGCTAAGATCCTCCTCCTACGTGAATTTTCACTCACTTCTCTGCTTCCTCCCATCTCTCCCGACTTTCTCTCTTCCTGGTGATTGAAACAAAACTACCACGCTTTGTTTCTCTTGTAACTTCCCGTCTCCTTCAGCAAAGGTGAGCGTCTTTTAATGCTAACAAATTTGGATGAGTTTAATGTGAGTTTTTACCGAAGTTTAGGATTTCGATGTTTGGTGAAAACTCACTGTTTTTGGGTGAAAACACGTTGGTGTGTTTTCTAAAGAGTTGAAATGTGTTTGCTGCATCTCCTACGTGATATTAGTTAGCATTTGTAGTGTGTTTAAACTCTGAACATTCATGCTACAGGTCCGAGCTTTCCAGAGGCGCTCGAGCATACTACTTGGCTGCACACAGGTAAGTTCATGACCGTAGGCTGGCCCTTAAGGCCCTACATCACAGAGGTACTAGGATTCCTGTTCTGTCGGGTAGTTTTGGGTAGAAATGTTATAGTTTCTGTTCAGTTTGTGTTCTGAGTTGTCTGTTTTCTGTCTCACAGTATACCCTGTTATTTCTGATATCTGCTGTTATAGATTCAGGCACTGAAAATGTCATGCATACACGTTTTACTGAAAATTCATGCTAAAACTGATTTCTGTACACTGTTTGAAACTAATAAGATAAAAATCCGACTGAAATGTACCAGGTTAAGTGCGAGACGGGGACTGGCCCCAGAACTGTTTACTGTACTGTTCCACGAATGTGCCTGATAGTTCACCCTCCCCCTCCCCCACTGTACTGTTCCCCGAACATGCCTGATAGTGCACCCTCCCCCTCCCCCACTGTACTGTTCCCCGAATGTGCCTGATAGTGCACCCTCCCCCTCCCCCACTGTTTGCCAGTTCCCCTATAAGCTCCACTTAATTCTACTGCCACTGTAACTAAATGCTTTGTACTGTCACCGTATTCTGAAAACTGCATGCATAGCATTTTGCATCCCTGCATACTGATTATGTTCTTACTGAGTTTTAGACTCATAGGTGAACTCTCTGATGTAGGTACTGAACCCGAAACCGTGAACTTTATTCCTCAAAATGAAGATCTGATATAGCTGGTGGTTCGAGCTCATGGGGTGTGTTGCTGCAGTTAGACAGATTTCTGACCAGAGGTTCGAGTTTTTCAGTAATGTTCATATCTGTAAAGTCTCCTGGTGTTCTGGTTTTAGTTTAAAAAGGAAAACTCTGTAGGAACTACTGTTTTGGAGAAATTCTGTAAATACAAGTTAGGTTTTGCACTTCCTTGAGACTTTGAATTAATGTATTGATTCCGTGTCAATGTTTAAAACAGCTGTATTTGACAGTTAAGTTTATATTCGGAATATTCTGGAATTTGTTTGGGATATTTCTGTTAATTGTGCATGGATGGCTTTCTGGTTTTGGAACTATCCATGAAATGTGTTTCTTTAAATCTGTCAATTGTAAAGTATGTTTCACAGTCATGTTTAGGATCGGGTATTGAAGGTCTACAACTTTCATGCCTTCTGTTTGAGCTGTATTTGACAGTTGAAATATGTTCTGGTGCGTTCTGAAATGGGTCGGAATATTCTCTGTAGTCCTTGCATGAATGATCTCTGGTTTTAGAGCTTTTATGTAAAGTGAAATTCCTTGAGTTTCTGTCATGTTTTCTGCTGTGTTCGAAATCCATGTCGTGATGTGGTTCGAGAAATCTGAGACTTCTATGTCTTCTGTTTTAAGCTCTCTGTTTATAGGTTTCCTTCTGCCGATTTTGTTGATAGCATGTTTCCTGCCGATGACATCATCACGCCTTCTGATGATGTCATCACACGTTTATTGCCTGTTTCCTGCCGATGACGTCATCACATCTGCCGATGATGTCATCACTCATTCCGATTTACTCCTGATGCCTGTTTCCTGCCGATGACGTCACCCCTCATTCCGATTTCCTCCTGATGCCTGTTTCCTGCCGATGACATCATCACACACTCCGATTTCCTCCTGATGTCTGTTTCCTGCCGATGACGTCATCACGTTTTCCGATGACGTCATCATACAACCGAATCAGCTTTACTCAGCATCTACCGATTGACGTCAGCTGTTTTGTCTTACCCAATCTACCGATGCTCTTTTAAACTAAGTCACTGCCAGCCTTATGCTTATGTATTTCCGCCTTTATTTTTCCTGTTTTCTGCTGCCATTAATAACTGTTATTCAGATTCTTCTTTCCATTTCTTCCTGCACTTCGTTTTCTTCTGCTATCCATTATCGAGACCTGTTTTACCTTCAACTCCAGAGAACACTCTCTCTCCCCGTCAACGTTTTAAAGATATAATGTTCAAAAAAATAATAATAGTCACCGTTTTCCGTTATCTGTCCCGGAGTGACGGTTTGATTTTCGGGTTCCGATCGGGATCCGGTTTCGGGCTGTCACTGTTGTGGTATCAGAGAGACAAGGTTTTAAAACCGATTCTGTGTAATGTCTAACTGCGCAACCCACCACGTGAGATCGCTCCACCAACTGTAAGTGTTTAAAGTTCCAGCAAAAGTTCTGTTATTGAATTAGATTATTCTGTTTGTAGGGTTTATTAGAAATGGTGAGAGGACATCAGGAAGAGTCAAGTGAAGGCTCTCGTGCCATTGACCGACTAACCGAACTAGTGAGTGTACAGTCCCGCATGGTTGAACGCATGATGGCCAGAGAAGATGACAGGAACAATAACCATGGAAATGACAATCGTGATACTGTACCGCGAGATAACAGTGGAGACAGATTCCGGCGACTTCAGCCACCCTCATTTGATGGACTGTCTACAGATCCGACCCGTGCTGAAACCTGGATTCGAACAATGGAGAAGATGTTCAGTTATGCAGAAGTAGAAGACAACAAGAAAGTTATTTGTGCCACATTTTATCTCACCGAAAGTGCTGGATTTTGGTGGGACACGGTACAGTCGACTACAATGGCATTAAGCTGGGAAGGATTCACGAAAATCTTCTACGAGAAGTACTTTGACCGAGGAGTGAGGAAGGAGAAGTTACTCGAATTCTCTCGGCTGCGACAGTATGGATCGGTGGCCGAGTATGTTCAGAAGTTTGAGTCGTTATCCCGATATGCAACGCACATGGTGGCCACTGATGAGAACAAGGTACACCAGTTTATTCAAGGTTTAAAAATGGACCTTCTGCGAGGAATCACAACTGGGGGTTTTGATGAGGCACCATATGTAAAAGTGGTGGCCAAGGCTTATCAGCTGGAGGCCTTAGAGATAAAGTCCCAGAGACAGAGAGAACCACCAAGGGGAATTATTAGGAATCCCCTCAACAGCAACAGCAAAGGATCTAGAATTTTCAACCTCAACAACAGCAACAAAATAGGGGTATTAAAAGGCCCTATGAGACCCCCACTTACCAAGATAAAGGAAAGAAACCGATGGGAGCTCCTCAGCTCACTACATGTCCACGGTGCCAGAGGATCCACCAGGGCGAATGCAGGCTTGTTACTGGAGCTTGTTTCCGATGTGGCAAAGTAGGCCATCAAATTTGAGACTATACGATGCCCGACACCAGAACAGGTCAAGTCGTGCCAAGAGTCTTTGCAATGATGGAGGACGCTGATGATGCTGATCTGCACACAGCAATTACCGGTACGATTATAATATGTGATACACCTGCCTATACCTTGTGGGACACGGGGGCCACACATTCGTTTGTGGCCATGGACTTCGTAGTTAAATAGAGGTTTTGTAGTACGTCGTCAGATCAGCCCTACAGCATTATGCTACCGTCCGGAGAATTTATGCACTCCGAGCAGGTTGTAAGGGGTGATATAGTGTCAGTAGGAGACCAGAAATTTGATGCCAGTCTCATCGTCATCGGGATGAAAGGTTACGATGTTATTCTGGGGATGGACTGGCTGTTTAAACATTATGCCACCATCAACTGTAGGTCCGGGCTAGTGTCGTTTAGACGCCCGAATGGGGTAGAGTTCTCCTACCAGGCGATACCACAGAAGCGTGGTATACCTGTTATATCTACCTTAAAAGCTCAAAGGCTCATGAAATCAAGATGCATCGGGTTTCTTGCCCACGTTGTGGATGTTCAATGGCAAAATGAGGTGGAACTTCAAAACATTCCGGTAGTCCGGGACTTCTCAGAGGTTTTCTTAGATGACTTACCGGGATTGCCACCTGATCGTGAAATCGAGTTTGAGATCGATGTATATCCTGGTGCGGAACCAGTATCGAAGAATCCGTACCGTATGGCACCAATTGAGCTGAAGGAATTGAAGGATCAGCTGAAAGAATTGGTGGACAAGGGTTTCATACGCCCTAGCTTCTCTCCATGGGGTGCTCCCGTCTTGTTTGTCAAGAAGAAGGATGGGTCCTTACGGATGTGTATTGACTACCGTGAGCTGAACAAGTTGACTATCAAGAATAAGTACCCGTTGCCGAGGATAGACGATTTATTTGACCAGCTACAAGGAGCTCGGGTATTCTCAAAGATTGACTTGCGCTCCGGTTATTACCAGTTGAAGGTTAGAGCTGATGATGTTCCAAAGACTGCCTTCAGGACCCGGTACGGGCATTACGAGTTCTTGGTGATGTCGGTCGGGTTAACTAATGCTCCGGCAGCATTTATGGACCTGATGAATAGGATATTCCAAGATTTCTTGGATAAGTTTGTGATCATTTTTATCGACGACATCCTGGTTTATTCCAGGAGCGATGCAGAGCATGAAGAGCATTTGACTATTGTGCTGTCAACCCTGAAGCAGCAACACTTATATGCCAAGCTATCAAAGTGCGAATTCTGATTGAGTAGGATTAATTTCCTAGGTCATGTGGTGTCGGCAGAAGGAGTGTCCGTGGATCCAGCCAAGATTCTGGCAGTGAAAGAATGGCCAAGGCCGGGGAACGCCAGCGAAGTACGGAGCTTTATCGGACTAGCTGGTTACTACATAAAGTTTATTAAAGGCTTCTCCGTGATAGCAAAGCCTATGACCAGCTTAACAAAGAAGGACATCAAATTCAAATGGTCTGAAGCTTGCGAGCTAAGTTTTCAAACACTTAAACAGAAATTGACCACTGCTCCTTTGTTAGTATTGCCAGTTGAAGATGGCAAATTCAGCGTATACTGTGATGCGTCCAAGATCGGCTTGGGATGTGTATTAATGCAAGAAGGCAAAGTGGTGGCGTACGCATCCAGACAGTTGAAGAATCACGAGCAAAACTACCCCACTCACGACCTTGAGTTGGCGGCAGTCGTATTTGCGCTGAAAGTATGGAGACACCACTTGTATGGCCAATCATGTGAGGTGTTTTCTGATCACAAGAGTTTGAAGTACATCTTTACTCAGAAGGAGTTAAACATGAGGCAAAGGCGGTGGTTAGAGTTCGTGAAAGATTACGATGTTGAGATTAAATACCATCCTGGTAAAGCTAATGTGGTCGCCGATGCATTGAGCAGAATGCCAGTTACTATGCAACCGGCCTTGTCGGTAGGGGTGGGCAGAACCAGACCGGAACCAGCGGACCGGACTGGACCGTCGGTTCGGTCCGGTTCTTGGGCGGTTTTTCTAGTTATTTGACCGGTTCCGGTTCCCGGATCCATTGGACCGGGAACTGCGGTCCACGGTCCCGGTTCTGTTGATCACAGAACCGGGAACCGCGGGAATACCGACTTCCCTATTGGCTTTAGTTTAGTTCAGCAACTTTCCTGAAGAAGACTGTGAGATCTGCGGCGTCGACGAGAAGCTGCCTGGGAAAATCCATTGAATATCTCTAGGAGAGTTGGAAGCCGAGCGGCGACGTTGTGAGCTCGAACAGCCATTTTCGGCGTGGCGAAAGTACCGAGCCAGATCTGACTTTTCTTTCTGGGTTCTCGAAGCTGAACGTTTCTGCCGTTTCTACGTCAACTGACCCGTCAATTCTTCCGGCGGCGAGGATGTTGAAGGCGAGGAAGATGAAGAAGGGTTTGTGCAGCTTGACTCCGACTCAGAAATTGGCTGGTCCGCCATTGCTGATAGCTCGCTGAAATGGCTGGTCCGCCATTGTTCTTCATAGCCTATGAAAAAACCCAAAAGAAAATCCTTTTCTCCGTTTCTGTTCTAGAGAGAGAGAGAGAAAACCTAGTAGAAAGGAAGATTCAGAATGCTTCTGTTGATGGTTTTTAGCATTTTGCAAAAAATAAAAAATAAAAAATAAAAAATAAACAAATTAAAAAATCATTCGGGAGGAACCGGTACCGAACCGGGAACCGGACCGTATTTCGGTCCAGTTCTCGGTTCGGTACCGGTTCCTCATGGGACCGGTTCCGGTCCCATGAATCAAAATACCGAAATGACCTGTCCGGTCCGGTTCCAAGCGGGAACCGGACCGGACCGGACCGTGCCCACCCCTACTTGTCGGCCATATCATTGCCTTTGAGGACAGAACTTCAGAGGTTCGATTTGGAAGTGGTTTCTGAGTTATCGGTCGTGCTGGCGGGTCTAGCTATACGGCCGACCATTCTGGACCGGATTAAAGAAGCCCAGAAGACCAATTCAAAGGAGATGGCTGATATGGTGAGCAAAGTACCAATGTCTTCCTCCGATTTCAGCTATTCGGGAGACGGAGTTCTGAAATTCAAAAATCGATGGTATGTTCCGAAAAACGAAGAGCTACGGAAGGATATCTTATCAGAAGCCCACTCGTCCCCTTTCTCTGTGCATCCTGGAAGCACGAAGATGTATCAGGACTTGAAACTTCATTTTTGGTGGCCGAATATGAAGAATGAAGTGGCCAAATATGTAGAGTCTTGCATGATATGCCAACAAGTCAAAGCTGAGCATCAAAGACCCGATGGGACGCTTAAGCCTCTTCCGATTCCCGAATGGAAGTGGGAGAATATCACGATGGACTTTGTTGTTGGCCTTCCAAGGACAGTAAAAGGCCATAATAGTATATGGGTCATAGTGGACAGATTGACGAAGTCGGCCCATTTCCTACTTGTGAAGACGACATTCTCCATGGATCAGTATGTTGAACTATATATTAGTGAGATTGTCAAGCTACATGGTATTCCGGTGTCAATTGTTTTAGACCGGGACCCTAGATTCACTTCCAGGTTTTGGAAAAGCTTACAAAGCTCCTTGGGCACCAGATTAGATTTCAGCACGGCATTTCATCCACAGACGGACGGACAATCTGAGAGAACAATTCAGACACTAGAAGATATGTTAAGGTCATGTGTGCTAGAATTTAATGCTCCTTGGAGTAGATACCTGCCACTTGTGGAATTTGCATACAACAACAGCTACATGGCTACAATTGGTATGGCTCCATATGAGGCACTTTATGGGCGGAAGTGTAGATCCCCATTGTGTTGGGATGAAGTCGGAGAAGCCAAACTTGTCGACCCTGAGATATTACAGTAGATGTCCGAGGTGATAGCTGCTATCAAACAACGAATAAAGACCGCTCAGAGTCGACAGAAAAGTTATGCGGACCATAGAAGAAGAGACTTAGAGTTCGCGGAGGGCGATGAAGTATTCCTGAAAGTGTCACCTTTCAAAGGAGTAATGAGATTTGGCAAGAAAGGGAAGCTAAGCCCAAGATTTGTTGGGCCTTTTCCCATTTTGAAGAGGATTGGGAACATGGCCTACAGGCTACAGTTGCCAGCGTCAATGGACGGAGTTCACAATGTTTTCCATGTCTCGATGCTGAGGAAGTGCGTATGAGATCCAACTCAGATCGTGGAACATGTGGATTTTGATATCATGCCGACGCTGACATATGAAGAAAGGCCCATACATATATTGGATACTTCACTCAAGGTGTTGCGCAACAAAGTGGTCCCGTTGGTGAAAGTTTTATGGCGCAATCACAATGTGGAGGAAGCCACATGGGAAAGACTGGAGGATATTAGAGCACAATATCCAGACCTATTCGCTTAGGCAAAATTTTGGGGACAAAATTTCTGTTAAGGTGGGTGGAATGTAACGCCCGGCATTTTTGCCATGTAATTGTTTCCCCGAATTGTATAAGTGAGATTAATATTATTTAAATACAATGTATGTTTTGGTTGAAATGATGGAATGTTTAAGAGAGGACCAAACTAATGAACAACTAACCAAAACAGGTCAATTTGGTTAAAAGCCAATGGAAGGGTAAATGTGGAAGCAATTAAGGTTGGTGAGAGAAGACCAATAGATGATCGACATCTGGCGACTTGTTGAGGAAGCTAAGATCCTCCTCCTACGTGAATTTTCACTCACTTCTCTGCTTCCTCCCATCTCTCCCAGCTTTCTCTCTTCCTGGTGATTGAAACAAAACTACCACGCTTTGTTTCTCTTGTAACTTCCCGTCTCCTTCAGCAAAGGTGAGCGTCTTTTAATGCTAACAAATTTGGATGAGTTTAATGTGAGTTTTTACCGAAGTTTAGGATTTCGATGTTTGGTGAAAACTCACTGTTTTTGGGTGAAAACACGTTGGTGTGTTTTCTAAAGAGTTGAAATGTGTTTGCTGCATCTCCTACGTGATATTAGTTAGCATTTGTAGTGTGTTTAAACTCTGAACATTCATGCTACAGGTCCGAGCTTTCCAGAGGCGCTCGAGCATACTACTTGGCTGCACACAGGTAAGTTCATGACCGTAGGGTGGCCCTTAAGGCCCTACATCACAGAGGTACTAGGATTCCTGTTCTGTCGGGTAGTTTTGGGTAGAAATGTTATAGTTTCTGTTCAGTTTGTGTTCTGAGTTGTCTGTTTTCTGTCTCACAGTATACCCTGTTATTTCTGATATCTGCTGCTATAGATTCAGGCACTGAAAATGTCATGCATACACGTTTTACTGAAAATTCATGCAAAAACTGATTTCTATACACTGTTTGAAACTAATAAGATAAAAATCCGACTGAAATGTACCAGGTTAAGTGCGAGACGGGGACTGGCCCCAGAACTCACTGTACTGTTCCCCGAACGTGCCTGATAGTGCACCCTCCCCCTCCCCCACTGTACTGTTCCCCGAACGTGCCTGATAGTGCACCCTCCCCCTCCCCCACTGTACTGTTCCCCGAACGTGCCTGATAGTGCACCCTCCCCCTCCCCCACTGTACTGTTCCCCGAACGTGCCTGATAGTTCACCCTCCCCCTCCCCCACTGTACTGTTCCCCGAACGTGCCTGATAGTTCACCCTCCCCCTCCCCCACTGTACTGTTCCCCGAACGTGCCTGATAGTGCACCCTCCCCCTCCCCCACTGTACTGTTCCCCGAACGTGCCTGATAGTGCACCCTCCCCCTCCCCCACTGTACTGTTCCCCGAACGTGCCTGATAGTTCACCCTCCCCCTCCCCCACTGTACTGTTCCCCGAACGTGCCTGATAGTTCACCCTCCCCCTCCCCCACTGTACTGTTCCCCGAACGTGCCTGATAGTGCACCCTCCCCCTCCCCCACTGTACTGCTCCCCCTCCCCCACTGTACTGTTCCCCGCATGTGCCTGATAGTTCACCCTCCCCCTCCCCCACTGTACTGTTCCCCGAACGTGCCTGATAGTGCACCCTCCCCCTCCCCCACTGTACTGTTCCCCGAACGTGCCTGATAGTGCACCCTCCCCTCCCCCACTATACTGTTCCCCGAATGTGCCTGATAGTGCACCCTCCCCCTCCCCCACTATTTGCCAGTTCCCCTATAAGCTCCACTTAATTCTACTGCCACTGTAACTAAATGCTCTGTACTGTCACCGTATTCTGAAAACTGCATGCATAGCATTTTGCATCCCTGCATACTGATTATGTTCTTACTGAGTTTTAGACTCATAGGTGAACTCTCTGATGTAGGTACTGAACCCGAAACCGTGAACTTTATTCCTCAAAATGAAGATCTGATATAGCTGGTGGTTCGAGCTCATGGGGTGTGTTGCTGCAGTTAGACAGGTTTCTGACCAGAGGTTCGAGTTTTTCAGTAATGTTCATATCTGTAAAGTCTCCTGGTGTTCTGGTTTTAGTTTAAAAAGGAAAACTCTGTAGGAACTACTGTTTTGGAGAAATTCTGTAAATACAAGTTAGGTTCTGCACTTCCTTGAGACTTTGAATTAATGTATTGATTCCGTGTCAATGTTTAAAACAGCTGTATTTGACAGTTAAGTTTATATTCGGAATGTTCTGGAATTTGTTTGGGATATTTCTGTTAATTGTGCATGGATGGCTTTCTGGTTTTGGAACTATCCATGAAATGTGTTTCTTTAAATCTGTCAATTGTAAAGTATGTTTCACAGTCATGTTTAGGATCGGGTATTGAAGGTCTACAACTTTCATGCCTTCTGTTTGAGCTGTATTTGACAGTTGAAATATGTTCTGGTGCGTTTTGAAATGGGTCGGAATATTCTCTGTAGTCCTTGCATGAATGATCTCTGGTTTTAGAGCTTTTATGTAAAGTGAAATTCCTTGAGTTTCTGTCATGTTTTCTGCTGTGTTCGAAATCCATGTCGTGATGTGGTTCGAGAAATCTGAGACTTCTATGTCTTCTGTTTTAAGCTCTCTGTTTATAGGTTTCCTTCTGCCGATTTTGTTGATAGCATGTTTCCTGCCGATGACGTCATCACGCCTTCCGATGATGTCATCACACGTTTATTGCCTGTTTCCTGCCGATGACGTCATCACATCTGCCGATGACGTCATCACTCATTCCGATTTACTCCTGATGCCTGTTTCCTGCCGATGACGTCACCCCTCATTCCGATTTCCTCCTGATGCCTGTTTCCTGCCGATGACGTCATCACACACTCCGATTTCCTCCTGATGTCTGTTTCCTGCCGATGACGTCATCACGTTTTTCGATGATGTCATCATACAACCGAATCAGCTTTACTCAGCATCTACTGATTGACGTCAGCTGTTTTGTCTTACCCAATCTACCGATGCTCTTTTAAACTAAGTCACTGCCAGCCTTATGCTTATGTATTTCCGCCTTTATTTTTCCTGTTTTCTGCCGCCATTAATAACTGTTATTCAGATTCTTCTTTTCATTTCTTCCTGCACTTCGTTTTCTTCTGCTATCCATTATCGAGACCTGTTTTACCTTCAACTCCAGAGAACACTCTCTCTCCCCGTCAACGTTTTAAAGATATAATGTTCAAAAAAAAAATAATAGTCACCGTTTTCCGTTATCTGTCCCGGAGTGACGGCTTGATTTTCGGGTTCCGATCGGGATCCGGTTTCGGGCTGTCACAGTTTTGCCCTCCCTCTTGTCTCATTTGTTTTTAGTTATTCTTTTATTAAACGTTTTAGGTTTTATTAGTTATTAAAGGTTTTGTTTTAAATGATTTCAAGGTTCGATTTCAATTCCGTTTTCAGTTCTGATTTCAATTTCGGTTTAGGTTCCGCATTACATTTTATTTAAAGTATAGGAAAGTAAAGTGTAAAAAAAAAAATAGTACGGGAAATACGGGTACAGTATTAGGGTTGTTACAGGAAGTGTGGGAGAGGAGAGAAATTGATATTTAATAATTTTGGTTTTGCAAATTACCCTTTTGCCCTTAGCACTTAATTCTATTTGTTTCGTCATTCGTTTCGTTAATTGACTAGCGATTCGGTCTCTCCAAACTTCCTTACCTCACCAATAAGTCCAACTTATTATTTGAGATTTATTAAAACTGTCCGTTTGCAATTCGGACCACGTTTACTATTTTTACTAAAACGTCCTTTACATTACGATAGAGGTAATTACTCGGAATATAGCGTTACTACTCCGAAAATTCTCGTAATTTCTTTAAAATTCCTATTATTTGTTAGGATCGAAATGACGCTTTCTTTTTGTAAAACGGATCTGATCTGACATATTTACAAAAATACCATCATATAATATTATATTAATATCTCGTAAAACCGGGTATTACAATATTAATAGGATTAATGAAGTAACTCTAGTGAAGCTTGGTTGAAAGTGAAAATTTTACATCATATTACTTATTTGTTGCATCATCGCTACGACATCAATATTAAAATTCACATAACACTGAAAATCGAATCTAAATCATCTTTTTATTATTTGATTCTCTCATATAGTTTGATTGCATTTTGTTTTGTTATTTAATTGTCACTCAATTCATCTTCCCTAATTAATTTTCATTTTTAATTACATTTATTCGCTTAGGCTAAAACTGTGTAGATTTGTTGTAACGCCCCGAATTGTATAAACCCGGTTCATTACACATTAACTCGAACATAACTAAGAAATTTTAGACCAATTTTAAAACTTCTCTCAAAGGTCGAAATTCGACATTTACCAAAGTTTCAAAACAATTAAAACTTGCAGCGGAAAATCATTTAAGCAGAATAAAGTTAAGCAAAACTATAAAACGATGTTTGAGCAAATAGTTAAAATACAATTAAATAGTCGACCAGAAGAAATGGAAGCATAAAACGTAAATAATTAAAATATTAAAAGTCAAACATGTCTTCCGCTAAATAAAGTCAACAGAAGAGGCAGAGACAAAGTGGTCTCGGCGGTAAACGTAGAAACAACTACATCTTCCGATCACAAAACGACAACGTTTTGCGCACACACATCTTCCGATCACGTTCACAAAACACCTCTACCGCTCATACCACGTGATATCCACGCGACTTCAATAACTCGGCGGACGACGTCCTCCGCTCACTAAACGACAAAGGTCAAACACATCCTCCGCTGAACAAAGTCAGCGGAAGAGGCAGAGACAAAGTGGTCTCGGCGGTAGACGTAGAAACAACTACATCTTTCGATCACAAAATGACAAAAGTCCATTACTCACGTCTGTCGATAGAATAACTACGTCTACCGCTCACTAAACAACAAAAATCCATTACTCGTGTCTGCCGATAGACTATATCCACCGATAGACTGAAACACTCAACACAACAGCATATCAACCATTTTTATTTTCAACAAAATAAACTCCAACCATCAAAAGAGTTTATACATTTCACTGTAAATCATTCAAAACAACTTAAACCCTTGCAATACTCCATATTTAGTAAAATCACTATTAAAAACCGACAAAGTATCATTATTCAAAAACGTTAAAACTACCACTGTCATAAAGGCTTAACATACTTAAATTGAATCATTGTCAACTAAACTCTCACACCTACTGACATCAGTAAAACCGCCCCATCAGTTGCCAAATCGATGCATGTATACACTCCTTCAACCTGCTTAGTTCTCGACAAACTCAGAGAACACACCTACCGTCACTTCTTCACCTACATCACAAAACTCATATATTAGTCTAATGCTAAGTAAGTAAAGCAATAAAGAAATGGTATGCTGAAACATAAATCTTGAACATGCAGTTTCTACTTTCACATCTCAGTTGCATTTGCATCCTTTCACAGTTCTGATCCCTCGGTTCCATTGGGAATTGGATCAGTTTTTCCCAAAGTCATACATTCTCTTCATAAATTAAGAGGGGGATTAGTTCCCTTAACAGCTGATCTGATCCTAAGATTCAATTGGGAAGTGGATCAATCTTCCCAAAGTTATAAATCCCTTCATAAGTTAAGGGGCGGATTAGTTCCCTTAATAGCTTATCAGTTGCATTCTGTTCTTTCCTTACCATGTCATTTCATGTAAACTCATTTTCGTATACTTTCAAAATATGATGCATGACATACAAACACAATCAAGCATACATAAATCTTACTGTTTTGTGATGTAGGCCCGAAGGCACATGCATACTTCACTTACCTGGTCTCCAGAAAATCGCTCGGTTGTAAACTACCTTAGAAGCTCGCTCACCTAGAGTCATAACAGAACTTCAATCAAACCCTCGCTAAACTTCACCAAAATCAATCAAAAGTTTAAGGAAACTAGTTTGAAACCCTGCTACCCGTGCATTCCCATTTATCATCAAAACCCGAATCTACTCTCATTCGCAGCATTTCTCGAAATCCTCACATTGCACTCCCTCAGTTATCTAACTATTAAAACACAAGAAAATGAGGAAATCTTACCTAGGTTGAAGGGGAATCGGGCAAAGAATCGCCTAGAGGGTTCTGCTGCAGAGCTGAAGGCTGAGAGAGGAATGATAAGCGGGATAGTGGCGGCTACAGTGCATTAAACCCAAAACTCCTTTTCTTAAATACGTTATCCACTTTTAAAATTTCTAATTACCCTTATGCCCTTGCCTAGTCACTCAATAACCCTACTTATAATATTGCTAGATAAAGTGTATGCCATTATTTTAAAAAGAACCGGTTCGACAAAACCGGGTGCTACAATCTACCCTCCTTAAAAGAATTTTGTCTTCAAAATTCAATACCTGAATAATTCTGGATGTTGGTCCATCATGTCTTGCTGGCGCTCCCAAGTTGTCTCCTCCATGTTCTGGTTATGCCATAAGACTTTTACCAGTGGAACTTCTTTGTTGCGCAACACTTTCACAGCATAGTCTAGGATCCTTACTGGTTTCTCCTCATAAGTAAGGGTGGGATGAACTTCAATACTCCGCTGTTCCACAATCTGAGATTGATCCCTCAAGCACTTCTTAAGCATAGAAATATGGAACACATTGTGAATCCCTTCCATAGAGGCTGACAATTGTAACTCATACGCTGATTTCCCAATCCTTCTCGAGATTGAGAAAGGTCCAATATATCTGGGGTTCAACTTGCCTCTCTTTCCAAACCTCACGACTCCTTTGAATGGTGATATCTTAAGAAACACCTCATTACCAATGTCAAACTCCAATTCCCTACACCTTTTATCAGCATAACTTTTCTGTCGGCTTTGAGCTGTTAAGATTCTATGTCGGATAAGGGCAATCTTCTCCACGATCTGTTGCACAAAGTCAGGGCCAATCCAACGTGCTTCCCCCACTTCATCCCAGTACAATGGGGATCTACACTTCCGTCCATACAATGCCTCATAAGGTGCCATTCATATTGTTGCTTGAAAACTGTTATTATAAGAAAACTCCACCAATGATAAGTACTTGCTCCAAGAGCCTTGAAATTCTAATACACATGCACGGAGCATATCCTCTAATGTTTGGATAGTCCTTTCAGATTGTCCATCAGTTTGAGGGTGAAAGGCTATGCTAAAGTTGAGCTGTGTACCCATAGCCTTATGTAAACTCTTCCAAAACTTAGACATAAATCTAGAATCTCGGTCAGAAACTATGGTACTTGGAACTCCATCCATTCTAACTATCTCTTGCACATACAGTTCAGTAAGCTGATCCATCGAGTATGTCATCCTCATTGGTAGAAAGTGGGCAGATTTGGTTAATTGATCAACTATTACCCAAATTGCATCATGCCCCTTTGTTGTTCTAGGCAATCCCAAAACAAAGTACATCGTTATTTGCTCCCATTTCCATTCAGGAACCGGTAAGGCTTGTAATGTTCCTGCAGGCCTCTGATGTTCAGCTTTAATCTGCTGGCAAATCAAGCACGATCCTACATATTCTGCCACACATCTTTTCATGCATGGCCACCAATAATGTTGTCTGAGGTCCTTATACATCTTCGTACTTCTAGGGTGGACAGAAAATCTAGAAGAATGTGCTTCAGAAAGAATTTCATCACGAAGTTCTTTAATGGCAGGAACAAACCATCTATTTCTAAACTTAAGGATCCCATCATTGGAATAATTGAAATCTGAATTATCAGTGGATTCAATGTTTAACCTGTACTTGTGGCACTCTACATCATTTTTCTAAGCTTCCTTTATTCTTTCTAGAATAGTAGGTCTCAAGGATATGGAAGAAAGTATGGCCGACACACTGGTCACTGCTTCCAGGTTAAATCTATAGAATTCAGTCTCTAAGGCTAATGGTACGTCAAGAATCAAGGCTGAAGCTGAAGTTGTCACCCTACTCAAAGCATCGGCCACTACATTTGCTTTGCCGGGATGGTATTTAATCTCGAAATCATAGTCCTTTACAAATTCCAACCATCGACGTTGCCTCATATTTAATTCCTTCTGTGTGAAGATATATTTCAGACTTTTATAGTCTGAGAATATTTCACATGTATGTCCATACAAGTAATACCTCCAAATCTTAAGTGCAAACACCACTGCAGCTAATTTCAAGTCATGTGTAGGGTAATTCTTCTCATGATTTTTCAGCTGCCTAGAGGCATAGGCTATTACCTTACTATCCTGCATCAACACACATCCAAGACCAATTTTGGAAGCATCACAATAAATGCTGAATTCACCATTTTCAACAGGAAGAGTCAAAATTGGAGCATTGGTCAGTTTCTGCTTCAAGGTCTGAAAATTGCACTCACATTCCTCAATCCACACATATTTCATGTTTTTCCTTGTTAACCGAGTGAGAGGAGTAGTAATCTTCGAGAATCCTTCAATAAATTTCCTGTAATATCCAGCTAACCCAAGAAAACTCTGAATATCTGTAGCATTCTTCGTTGGGCCCATTCCTTAACGGCTTGAACCTTGGCTGGATCGATGGATATTCTATCACCAGATATCACATGACTAAGGAAGTGGACTCTGTCCAACCAAAACTCACACTTAGAAAACTTGGCATAAAGTTAGTGCTATCTAAGTACTCCTAACACCAAACTCAAATGTCTTGCGTGCTCATCCTTAGTACGTGAATAGATTAATATATCATCAATAAATACTATGACAAATTTGTCTAAGTAATCGTGGAACACCCTGTTCATAAGATCCATAAAGGCTGCTGGTGCATTCGTCAATCCAAAGGACATGACTAAAAACTCATAATGTCCATACCTTGTGCGAAAAGCAGTCTTTGGAATATCCTCGGGTTTGACTTTCAATTGATAGTAACCTGACCTTATGTCAATCTTAGAGAAAACTTGTGCACCACAGAGTTGGTCAAATAAATCATCAATCCTCGGTAGTGGATACTTGTTCTTGACAGTTAACTTATTCAATTCCCTATAATCGATACACATTCGCATTGATCCATCCTTCTTTTTGACAAAAAGACAGGTGCACCCCACGGTGAAAAGCTTGGGCGTATGAACCCTTTCTCCAGTAGTTCTTCCAACTGCTTCTTTAATTCCTTAAGTTCTGTAGGTGCTAACCTATAAGGATTCTTAGACACAGGCTCAGCGCCTGGGTAAACATCTACAACAAACTCAATTTCCCTATTTGGTGACAAGCCAGGAAGGTCATCTAGAAACACTTCTGGAAATTCTTGGACAAACTAAGACATTCTGGGGAGTTGCTTTTCCTACTAGTCGTGTATCTAGAACACTGGCCAAGAAGCATAAGTACTCTCTGCATGGTGAGGGTCTACAATTTATAGAAGTCATAACAGACATTTCCTTACTCTTCTTAGAAGCCTGGAAGGTATGTTTCGAACCACCAAGGGAAAACTAACTACTCCAGTCCTACAGTCGATTATGGCATAATGCTTAAACAACCAATTTATTCCTAGGATTACATTAAATCCCATTATATCCATAATGATGAGATCAGCAGGTAGACTCATGCTCCTTACTAACACATCAATGTCAAGCATCACATTGTTAGAGTACATGCGTTCACCGGAAGGTAATGCAACATTAAACACATGCATAGAAAGGGTAAACTGTGCATCTAACTTAACTGCGAATGCAAATGCTATAAGGAATGCGTCGTACCAGAATCTATCAAAGTAAAAGCAGGCGCAGAGTTGATCAGTATGGTACCTGACACCACAGCAGGCTGGTCCTCATCACCCGACTCCATCATGGAGAATATCCTCGGCTTAATTTTAGCAGGGCCACTCTTTACAGCAGGGCAGTCTCTGCTAATATGGCCAACCTTATTACAATTGAAGCATCGAGTGATTCTAGGCTTCGGGCAATCCCTGTACGTGTGTCCATTCTCCTCACAGTTGAAACACTTTCCCATCCCAAATCTGCACTCGCCCAAGTGACTCTTCAAACATTTTGGGCACTGGGGAAACTTCCTGGTATCCGGTACTTTCCTCCCTGTTCCTTGACTGTAATGGCCTTCATTAGGCCTCTTCATTCCTCTTTGTTGGTGTGGCTGGATAAAATTTTGTGGGACCTTCTTTGGCCCAACACACTTCCTTTCGGCATCTTCCACTTCCAGAGCAGTGGACACAACCTCGCTGAATGTCAAGCCTTTAATGCCATAAAATTTAACTCCTCGGTAAATTTTCGGCTTCAGCCCATGCACGAATTTGAACACCTTATCCTCGTCCCTGTGAGCAAGATGTCCAGCAAACCTGGACAGGGACTCGAATTGCCTACTGTACTCGGCCACCGACCTTGTCTGCTTTAAGTTCAAAAATTCCAACTTCTTTGCAGTTTGGACAGTGCTGTTAAAAATACTTCTCATAGAAAATGTCCTTGAATTGTGACCAAGGCATCGCCAAAACATCAGTGGTGGTCTCTATTGTTTCCCACCAAAGTTGAGCTTCACCAGCCAAATGAAATGTTACCAACGTGACCTTGTCTCCTTCTCCAATGTTGGCGCACCTAAACATACTCTCAATCTTCCTAAGCCACCCTTCAGCAATAACTGAATCAGATGACTGACCATCAAACGTGGGTGGTCTTAGTCTCTGGAATCTATCTCCAGATTGTTCATTGTTATAACTCGAGTTGGCACTTCCTTGTACTTCTCGGTTCAACAGTACTCCTAGTTGATCAGACTGTTGGCGCACTAAGTCTGTTTGCTAATGCACCAAATCTGTCAGCTGTCTAATCACACTAGGCTCCTCTTCACTCCTCAAATTTGGCATTTCCCTTGGCACTCTTGGTCTCCCTGATCGCCTAGCCATTTTTCTATATTCCTGGACAAGGTTAATTACTCTCATAAATATCTAACAGCTAAGGTTAACATAAACACTTACAGTTGTTGAAGTACTTCCATGCAACGATTGACACTGATGAGTAATTTTTTGAACGGTTTAACTGAATGTCTCTGATACCATACTGTAACGCCCCGAATTGTATAAACCCGGTTCATTACACATTAACCCGAACATAACTAAGAAATTTTGGACCAATTTTAAAACTTCTCTCGAAGGTCGAAATTCGACATTTACCAAAGTTTCAAAACAATTAAAACTTGCAGCGGAAAATCATTTAAGCAGAATAAAGTTAAGCAAAACTATAAAACGATGTTTGAGCAAACAGTTAAAATACAATTAAATAGTCGACCGGAAGAAATGGAAGCATAAAACGTAAATAATTAAAAATCTTAAAAGTCAAACGTGTCTTCCGCTGAATAAAGCCAACGGAAGAGGCAGAGACAATGTGGTCTCGGCGGTAGAAGTAGAAACAACTACATCTTCCGATCACAAAACGACAACGTTTTGCGCACACACATCTTCCGATCACGTTCACAAAACACCTCTACCACTCCGACCACGTGATATCAACGCGACTTCAATAACTCGGCGGACGACGTCCTCTGCTCATTAAACGACAAAGGTCAAACATGTCCTCCGCTGAACAAAGTCAGCGGAAGAGGCAGAGACAAAGTGGTCTCGGCGGTAGACGTAGAAACAACTACATCTTCTGATCACAAAACGACAAAAGTCCATTACTCACGTCTGCCGATAGACTATGTCCACCGATAGACTGAAACACTCAACACAACAGCATATCAACCATTTTTATTTTCAACAAAGAAAACTCCAACCATCAAAAGAGCTTATACATTTCACTGTAAGTCATTCAAAACAACTTAAACCCTTGTAATACTCCATATTTAGTAAAATCACTATTAAAAACTGACAAAGTATCATTATTCAAAAGCGTTAAAACTACCACTGTCATAAAGGCTTAACATACTTAAATTGAATCATTGTCAACTAAACTCTCACACCTACTGACATCAGTAAAACCGCCCCATCAGTTGCCAAATCGATGCATGTATGCACTCCTCCAACCTGCTTAGTTCTCGGCAAACTCAGAGAACACACCTGCCGTCACTTCTTCACCTACATCACAAAACTCATCTATTAGCCTAATGCTAAGTAAAGTAATAATGAAATGGTATGCTGAAACATAAATCCTGAACATGCAGTTTCTACTTTCACATCTCAGTTGCATTTGCATTCTTTCACAGTTCTGATCCCTCGGTTCCATTGGGAATTGGATCAGTTTTTCCCAAAGTCATACATCCTCTTCATAAATTAAGGAGCGGATTAGTTCCCTTAACAACTGATCTGATCCTAAGATTCCATTGGGAAGTGGATCAATTTTCTCAAAATTATAAATCCCTTCATAAGTTAAGGGGCGGATTAGTTCCCTTAATAGCTTATCAGTTGCATTCTGTTCTTTCCTTACCATGTCATTTCATGTAAACTCATTTTTGTATATTTTCAAAATATGATGCATGACATACAAACACAATGAAGCATACATAAATCCTACTGTTTTGTGATGTAGGCCCGAAGGCACATGCATACTTCACTTACCTGGTCTGCAGGAAATCGCTCGGCTGTAAACTACCTTAGAAGCTCGCTCACCTAGAGTCATAACAGAACTTCAATCAAACCCTCACTAAACTTCACCAAAATCAATCAAAAGTTTAAGGAAACTAGTTTGAAACCCTGCTACCCGTGCATTCCCATTTATCATCAAAACCCGAACATACTCTCATTCGTAGCATTTCTCGAAATCCTCACATTGCACTCCCTCAGTTATCTAACTATTAAAACACAAAAAAATGAGGAAATCTTACCTAGGTTGAAGGGGAATCGGGCAGAGAATCGCCTAGAGGGTTCTGCTGCAGAGCTGAAAACTGAGAGAGGAATGACAAGCGGGATAGTGGCGGCTACAGTACATTAAACCTAAAACTCATTTCCTTAAATACGTTATCCACTTTTAAAATTTTCAATTACCCTTATGCTCTTTCCTAGTCACTCAATAACCCTACATATAATATTGCTAGATAAAGTGTATGCCATTATTTTAAAAAGAACCGGTTCGACAGAACCGGGCGCTACAATTGTTCCCCTGGGATCGATACTCTACTTGCATATATTACCTTATTATGACACATGCACTTGCATAGTGTTAGTTTTACACAACTATGTGTTCTAAAATAAAATGATATGTATATTTTATGTCTCATCAGTTTTCATATTATGCATGTATTTTTCACTAAACATGTTTTGATTTGAGGATACCCTTTTAAAGTTATTAATCACCTTGCTCATGTAAACCAAATTTGATCGACTCTTATGGGATTCCTATTTTTGTTATACACATTCGACGATTGGAGGATGTATTTGGTTGTTGTTAACTAGAGTAATGAAATATTTGTATGTGTTGGATCCTTGAGCGCAAAACCCTGAATCTCACCAGGATCTTCCGTGACTTTTGCAATCGTTGGGTATCACTTTTGTTATTGTAATTGTCTGGCATCGGTGTGCTCGGAGTCCGTGAATGGCTCCAATTTCACTAAAATTTTGTACAATAAAGGCGTATTTTATGTATGTACTACATAATAGTGGAATTTTTTAGCAATAGTTTTCTAAGAATTTCTTTAAAAATATTTTATAATTTAGCACGTTCACTTTTTCTCTTTAATATAAAATGTTATTGCTACCGAGTTTAATTGATTCACTCAAACAACTTTTCTCCTTTCAGAATATACTCAGAGTGATCCCCGATCACCAACACAGAAGTAGACTCGGTGATGTTTTCCATAGCAGTTTATATTTTTCTTTGAGAGAATTTATTTTATTTTCGTTGAGGTTAACAAGTTTAACTTTCAGTTTCATTTTAATTTCCACAACACTATTTTTTTTTATTTCATACTATCGTAATGTCATTTATAGACTTTTAATTTGGATCTAGTTTTTATTTAAAATTAATATTTCTGCTACAAAATAAGAATTTAAAGTTAAGGGTTCGACGGTTTAGCCCATTTCAAGAGTCATCCTTTCTTATTCCGTTTCAGATCCCTTGCAAGTCGTGACATATATTGATATGTGATATAATACAAACCTTTTTCTGAAAAGGAGGAAGGTAAAAAAAAACACATTACCGCATATAATTATAACTTACTGCTGTTAAAACTTCTATTGTACCAAAAGAATCCTTGAGCTGGTTGTACTTTAAGATAAACAATAAGGATGCATCATTAGGCTATAAAATAGGGTTTTCTAACCTAATTTGAAATGCAAAAAGTAAAGATAAAAGTTGGAATTCCTTTTTGTATTTTTCAAGAGGGCGTCTCCCTTAGTCAGTAATTTTGCAATACTTTAACAATGCTCATCTCTACTTCTAAATCCCATGAATGAGAGAGAGAGAGAACCTTTATTTCTTTTCTTAATGCCAAGAGAAAGAGAGTGTAATAAGTGCTAAAATGCGCAAACGTGCGCAATCATTGAACCATTAGAAGGAGTTAAATTTGTTATTTTTTAAGGGATGATCTTGATCAACAATGGCGAAAAATTCAAACCCTACACTCCAAAAAGTCCTAAAAAGTTGCTTTTTTAAAAAACTACATTCATCTACTCGGAGAATTCATTTCATACACTGTTGTTAACTCAGTCTGACTTGAGAGAGAGAGAGAGAGAGAGAGAGAGAGCCATTATCCCTTATTTATTTTATTTGGAAAATTGCAGACATTGTGTGTTCTCTTGAGTTTATTTTTTCTGAACAATCAACATTACAACAAGTTATAGAATTCTTTCTATTTATTTTCTTTAAATTAGTAATTTATAAGAGTTTTTCTAGAGGAAATAGGAAAATGCCTACTTTAAGCTCATAAAATTATCTAAAATTTCTTGCAAAACAAGCTCACTATGACCGTCAACCTTCCCAAAAAAACTGATATTATAATCAAACCCAAATGGTTTATCAAGCGTCAATGAACAAATACTAATTATAATCATCTAACTCCTCGTCATTCTGAAAGCCAATGCTTGAAGTTCATCACTATTATAAGGTCTTTTCCTGTAGAAAGTCTGGTATTGAAATTCTTCTTCTGATCTGCTTTGGATTTCCTGCAGATTTACTGCTTCGTTGGTGTAATCTAAGGATTCAACTGAGCTCTGTGGGGATATAGAGTTTATGTAAGAAGGGTAATTTGGAAAGCTTGAAACTCCATTAACAACGTTATTCAGTGTCCATGGATTCCCTATTCTGCGAGAATCAATCACTTTCTGACCCAGCTGAGCCTTTGCTTGCACTAGTTGAGCTTGCAAGCATGCCACCTATAATTTAATAAAATAATAAATTATTATTTAGGTTTTGAATTTATGAAATATATATATATATATATATATACACAAATCAATTGATGATGATATATTTTTTTTTTCATATTTTATAAAGGAAGGTCAAAAAGAGGAGAGTAGAGACAAAACTGGCTGTTTCTTTCTTTGCACTGCCTTCTAACGAATTAATTGTGTAACAAACCAAAACGATGATAGATTAAAAAAATCAAATTTTATGTGACAACTCAAATTGGCTTATTTCAAGGCAAATTGACCAGCTATGGCAGCTCGCAATCTGTGCTTCAAGAAAGGAAAGAAAAACAACTTGGTGCATGAACTAAGATGAAATAAAAGACAGCAGCAGAAGCAGTAAAGGAAAAAAAAAAGAAAAAAAAATTGCATGCTTAATTATTCAAGGGTTGATTTTAAAACTTTAAGAGAAGAGGAAGAAGGAACCTGTTGTTGCAGAGCAAAAATATGAGAAACACAGCCATAAACAGGGTCTCTAATTCTAGCTTGAGCTTCGTAAGCAATAGTAACAACAGCCTCGCAGCGATCAGAAACAGGTACATGCAGCAAAAGCTTCGACACATTGCTAGCTCCAAACACTTTATGGATGGCAGCAAATCGAGCAGGGCCTTGTTCTGAGCAAAAATAAGGCGCAAAGATACAATCCGCTGCACACTTGCGCCTCAGAAACTTGCAGGCTCCGCAAGGAGATCCAGCCCCCGACGCCATCAGAACAAGTCCAATCGGCAGATAATGAAGATGAAACGAGAAAAAGAAGCTGAAATTTATGGCTGAGCGCACGAGGGTTCTAGAAAATGGTGCAGAAAAACAGTGTTTGGAGGAATTGGGTGGCTAAAAAGAGGATGAAGATGAAGTGGGTCAGTGGGTTTAAGGGCTGTAAAATGGGAGGAGAGGGATGATATTTATAAATGTGAATGGAAGACATTGAAGGGTCCTTATGTAGGGTTCTAAGGGAACATTTATTAATGGGATTTAGGGATTTATTATTTTACATTATTTGGACTTCCATGCAACTCATAACTCTATGAATTATAATCTTATATTTTATTTATTAATCAAGGAATTAAGAAAGATTTATAAATAGCTGATAATTAAACAACATGCTAGCGAACGAATTTAATAGTATATAAATTATGAATTACATTAAATATTTTTGGTCAATACTCACAAAGAACACACATTTAACTTACAATATTTATTTCAAACAAATTCCAAAATTTTATTTTTATAATAAAATAATTTAACTGGTCCTTAATTATGGAATTATGAACTTATATTACTAAATAATGAGAAATGAATAGTTTCAAATAAGTACTTTAAAAAAAAAAAGGAAAAGACTAAAAATATTTACTGTTTGATTTTTGTTGTTTTCTTCTTCTTCTTTTTTTCCGCCGAACGCCGAACTTGGAAACTGATGTTTGTTGTATTCAGTCGCTTTCTCTCATTTCTAATAAATTATTTCTTATATTTTTATTTTTATTTCTTATTGACTTATTCAAAATCAAAGTTTTTAATGTGAATAAAAAATATAAATAAAATCTTTCTTGATTATTGAGGTGATTATATATTTTTAATTTCAATTTCCTTAAAATAAGGATTTTTAATTGACTAATTTCAAAATTTGATGGCCATATTATTTAATTGACAATACAAAAAAAAACTTATAAATAATGAGATCATTAACAAAATTGCCTTAAAACTATATTTGTTAACAAATTGCCTTTAAATTATCATTGTTAACAAAACAACCCTTAGCGGAAGCCCGCCCGACACCCATCTAATTTCCCATTAAAAATTCAGACAACGAACTCTCGCTCTTCAACGAACCTAGCACACAGTTAATAGCTAACGTCTTACGCTACCCAACTCTTTACAATGTAACACTCAGTTTTACGGGTTTTTAGAATTCCAATGTATAATGATATTTTTGTAAAAATAGTAAATTAAGCTCATTTTGCGAACGAAAAGTTTCGTTAGAACCTTAGAAGTAACTTTGAATAATTGGAGGAATAAGAAAATTTCAGATAATCCAAATCGATAGGTTAAGTTACGAATTGATTAGAATAATAGATGAAAAGGCAAAAAGGATAATTTGATAAGTTAAAATTTTAATAAAAATACACAACTTCCCTCTTCCTTCATCTCATTCCACGAAACCTCCACAGAGCTAATTTCTCTCTTCCATTCTCTGGCGACATTCATCTCCCACGACATTTCTTCCTCCTTCGCCGAAGCTTCTTCACGCCAGCAACTTCTCTCCTCCGGCGATTCCTCCTTTTTTCTTCCAACAATCAAGCCCTAGGTAAGTTCCGTGTAATCTAGACGATTTAGTCCCGATTTTTAGGGTTGTTAACGATTAAGGTTTTGAGAGAAATTACCGATTTATGTTAGAAATTGATAGGTTACCGTATATATGTCTATTGATGATGTATTGTGAGTTACTAATGGATTGTTAGTTTTGACTTGAGCAATTTAAAACAAAATTTCCATTAAAGCTAAGTTATAGAATTTGGGAGCACGAGTTGCTCGATGAAATGCTCGAGAGAGGTTAAATAAGATTTTTAGGAAGTTTGAGCTCGGTGTGTTAAAGACGCGATGTAAGTCTTCGTGACTTGTTTGGCCGATTTGGCCTACACCATAAGAACGTATATCGATAGAGAAATTGAGGACTTAGGTCGTTTTAGGTGTAGATTGACCAGGTAGTTAGGTTTTTAGTTAAGTTGTAGAATGTTTAATGTTTATCATTTGTTTTTATGCTTTAATTATGTTAATTGCATTGTACATGTCCATGCATCACGTTTTTCGGGAAATCATGAAAAAATGAACTTCTGCATATGTTTTCATGAAAAGGAAAATGACTCACGAAAAGGAAAATGAAAAGGAAAAATGAAAAGGAAAACGAAAAGGAAAAACGAAAAGAAAAACGAAAAGGAAGACGACTGATGAAAAGGTGTAAAAGAAGAAAAGGATAAAAGAATATCATGGTATTATGAATTGCATATGCATGGCATGCATCGCCATTTAAGTAGATTTATTGAGCCTTTAGCTCATAGATGTCTCTGTGGTGTATGTGACATAGAAGCAGGTGAACAAGATGCTCTTTTACTCGATGAACGCATAGGTTGAAGAAGGATGCCTATGGAAGTGCGCTGAGCAGTCGAGGCGACTTTTGACCCGTGGGAGTAAATAGTTAAGTATTTTTAAGTTTTCGGTATGTTAGGTAAAAACGATTTGATAAATGTATAGGAGGATTTATGTTGGGCTGATGGGTGATTAGCTAGAAAGATATTGATGTTTTGATGGTTTATGGATGATTTTATGGATAGATGTTTCTTTTGTTGATATTGATAAACTTGAGTTATGGATGTGTATTTTGATGGATTGAGGAAAGTATGAGGTAGAATTGTTTTAGTGTAGTTAGTGGAAAAGAGAAATGAGGGGAGGAGACGTGTGGAGAAGAAGTAAGGAAGCAGCACTCTGGAATTAAAGTCCAGAGAGCTTGTTGATCGATCGTCGAAGAGAGTGATCGATCGGCTGATGTTTTATGGGTGATTTTTCCTAAGTTTAGTTAAATGTTCTGGCGAGGGGACATCGACCAAAGGGTTGAGAAATTGACCCCTTAGAGTTTTATGCCTATGAAATTGTCAACCGAAAACGTCGTCCGATTCTGTGGACGAAAACGTCGACCGATCTCATTACAGAGGCCAGGTCGACCGCTTAGAAGAAAATGAATTCCAGAGAGTTTAGGTTGTCGACCCCCACTGTTCATTTAACGAAACCCGAGAGAAAGTGTTGTCTACCGAAAAGAGTTGTCGACCCCCACTGTTCATTTGACGAAACTCGAGAGAAAGCGTTACCTGTCGAAAAGAGTTATCGACCCCCACTGTTCATTTGACGAAACTCGAGAGGAAGTGTTATCTACCGAAAAGAGTTGTCGACCCCCACTGTTCATTTGACGAAACCCGAGAGGAAGCGTTGTCTGTTGAAAAGAGTAGTTGACCACCACTGTTCAATTTGATGAAACTTGAGAGGAAGCATTGTCTGCTAAAAGTAGTTCATCGATCGATGCTTTTTTGTAGTTCAGACAAAGACAGAAATGTAAAAACTAAGATCTCAGTATGTCTTCCGCTTAACGAATTTAATTGTCTTTAAATGAGTAAGATTAGATGATCGAAATAAAAAAATTCAAATTTTACGGGATTTTAGGAATAGTGACAAGGGTAAATTTACGGGACGTTACATACAACCCCACCATCCAGGAAACATCAATAAAACACATACTTCTAGCATCGCTACAATGTAAGGCCTTAAGGGCCGGAAGCCTAACACTCATTTACCTGGTGTTCTTAGCAAGCCGAGCACCGTCCGAAAGTCGTGTCCACCTAAGGTATTTTACAAATATGGTCATTAAAACCGATCCTAAATAAACAAATTCCAAAGTTAAACAAAGCTCCTATCTAAGACAATTTTCCTATAACCTTGAATTAACTCATTCGCGCATTTCATCGAGCACAGTAAGTTGACAAATTCTCCAACAAGCCATCCAAGGCATTTATATCCATTCAACCTCCAAAAATCCAACCTATGCTTATCCTTCCAACCTAATTGTCGATAACATTCACAATTTATCCATAAACACGAAAAAACTAACGATTCCCAACATTAACGATAATTTCTCTAAAACCCTAGTTAAAACTCTAACGAATACAACCCTAAAATGGTAACTTAATGACTCAAAAGCTTGGAGCTCACCTAGAGTGCTGATTAGGGAAGAAAATTCGGGGAAGAAAACGTCGCCGGAAGAAGGAACGATCGGCGGTTGAAGAATTTCGTGGGAGAAGAGAAAGGATCGCCAAAGTGAGGGCTCCCTCTTCTGCAGAATGTCTTTACGATGGGGGGGGGGGGGGGGGGGGGGGGGGGGGGGAGTTTTGGCCATTTTATAAAATTTGACTTCAAAATTACAAGTTTGCCCCTAATTGGATTTTCTACTTAATTCTCTATTTCGTCTATCGATTTAGTTTCTCCAAAATTTTATTATTTCTCCAAATATTCCAACTTACTACTGGGGTTGTAACGAAACTTTCCGTTCGTAAAACGGGTTTAATTTACTATTTTTACGATTTAAAACACCATAAAGCGAAAAACCGGAGGTCTAAAATTAAAACCCGAAAATCCAGGCGTTACATCCTACCCTCCTTATTTAGAGTTTTGTCCTCAAAATGGCGTACTTGGTTAACCCTCTAATTACTCACCCTCACATTACCTACGTAATTATGGTTGCAATGTTAAACCTCGATTATACTATGGCCTTAATCACTTATCGGGCATTGACAGCTTCCCACATCTCCAAAGTTTTAAGTCCCTTAACTATGCACTTAATCACTCAATCCTACTTCTATCTAGCATACAAATATTACTTTTAAACACTCACTCTAAACTATGTCTTTATTTTAATGCTCCTTATTTCATTAATTGCCGCCATAAGAATATACATGGAATAACCGACGGTTGGGCAGCTCTCTTGTCTTCGATCAGGGTAAATATCCTCGAAGGACCTCTCGGTGACCTCTTATTCGGCCCTAGACAATCTTTGGCCTTGTGACCCACCTTATCATATCGGAAACACTGACCAGAATGCAGCTTGCACTCCCCAAAGTGATTTTTCAGGCACATAGGGCATAGAGGAGCTTGTCGAGCCCCTTGTGGCCTTTTGCCCCTGTTCTGGTCCATAGGCGCCTCGTTGGGCCTTTTAACACCTCATTGTTGTGGTTGCCAACCTTGATTCTATTGTCGGTGTACCTCTCGAAGAAACTCCTTCGGCGGTTCCCTTTATCGCTGAAGCTTCGTCTCAATATCATCTAGCTCAAGGGCCTTGGCCACGACCTTGTGATACGGTATGTCGTCAAAATCTGCAGTCTTTACCTCTTTGAAGATCTCCAACTTCAACCCATGGATAAATTGATATACCTTGTCCTCTTCGTTGCTAACCAATTGGCATGCATAACGAGAAAGTGACTCAGACCTTTGCACATACTCGGCCACTGACCCTGTTTGACGTAACTGGGAAAACTCTGCCCTTTTGTTGGTTTGGAGGGTGCGGTTAAAATACTTGTTGTAAAACGCCGCCTTGAATCCTTCCCACGTCATAACCTCCGTGTTGATTGTGACCATAACCGTATCCCACCAAAAACTGACATCCCTCTCTAGGTTGAACGTCGCACATGTTACTTTCTCAGCTTCCTCTACCTTTGCGTAGTTGAACATCCTCTCAATTTTATGGATCCACTCCTCAGTGCAAGTGGGATCCGAAGACCGTCCGTCAAACATCGGGGGCCTAGTCCTGTGAAGTATTTCCTTGTCCATTCCCGTTTCCATTTTTGTCCCGATTCAATAAAATACCTATATGCTCCGACTGTTGCAGCACTATGTCTGTAAGCTGGCTAATGGGATCCACTCGGGGTTGCCTAGGTGCTATCGGCATTTTATTGTCCCTAGACATGTTAGAAAACCCAAAACAATATAAACATTTATAGATCATTACTTAAACTTAAACACTTACAGTCGGTGGAGTACTTCCATGTGGCGGGTGGCATTGTTAGGTAATCAACTGTACGATTTGACCACGTGGCTCTGATACCATAACGGTAACAACGCCGACCCTCTCCGGGCCGTCACAGGACTTTACTTGACGTTGACTTAACTTTGACCTAATCCCTCGTATTTTCACATAAAATTTTTTGTTTTTACTTCACACCTTAAAAGAAACACAGACTTAGACAATTGACCCACCTCTATCGATCTTTAGGGTCTAACTTTGACTTAGACATTTTGGGCGTAAAATATTTCGATTTTTAAAACATTAAAACGAGGACTAAAAGCATTATTCGTTAAAACGTTGACTCGGTTTTTTGGTCTTTAAAATCCTTAAAATACGTCGGGGACGCTCGTAAAATACGTTGAAAAAGTATCGTAAAAGGTTAGGTTAAAACATGTTTTGAAAGTCAAACTTAAAAAAAAAACATTTTGGAGGCACAAGTGGCGCGACGCGCGAGTCCCCCAGGCAGCGCGCGCTGCGTGCAGCCCCCGCGCAGAGGGCTGATTGATCGACGACCTCTCTGCCACGCGCCTCATCTCCCTATGCGGGTCCCGATAGATCGGCACCCAGCGTCGATCGATCGGCTGGGGCGCTACGCGCACCTCGCGCTCTTCTTTCCCCTTTTTACTATTTTCTCCATTTTTCATTCTTTCTTTCACCTACATTTCACCCATAAACTTACTTCAAATCTTTCTAAACATAAAATACCTCAAACCTCAAAAACCCGACTCAAAACAGAATCCAAAAACGCATCCAAAAACATATTTAAAATTCATGAAAACAAACTGCATGGATCGCTCTAAAAACCGAGCATATCCCTACAAGTTTAAAAACATCCAAACAATTCTAATATATTTTTCAAATAAAGACTTCACATTCTAGACATTCTACTACCACAAGGTTCACATTAAAAACTTAACTTTACATACGTTTTCTATCAAACTTCACTATACGCATACATCAACCTTTCCGTTCACTTAGACAAACCACTACACACACATACATAAACTTTTCTAATCACTTACTTAAACAAAATAGGCACCTACACATACTAACCACGGTCGGAATCGCCATAACAATGTTGTCGATTTGCCGCCATGGTCGTACTCCTCCAACCGCATCCGTAATCCTACCGTGCTCGTGAAATCTCACCGTGCTGATCTTCTTCATCTACATCATACGATTTAAACAATAAGTCTAACGCTTAGTAAGGGGTGCACTAACATGTATATACGTGAATGCATGACTTTTCATAAAACATATTAATTTTTCATTTCTTTACTTTACTTTACATGACTTGCTCCGTGAGAACACTTGCCATAACTCGTGAGAACACAAAATCTTTGCTCATGAGAAACATAATCTTTGCTCGTGAGAAACATGATCTTTGCTCGTGAGAACATATACTTCGTTTTTATCTTTTTACTTTACTTTTCATAAAACATGCTTATAAAACATTTCGTATGCTTTTTTTGAGAAAACATGATGCATGAGGGAACTACGCATAACATACCATCAAAAACATTTCATAAATGTGCATAAACATACTTAACTCATAACGAACCTAGCATACAGCTAATAGCTAACGTCCTATGCTACTCGACACTTTACAACCCCACCATCCAGGAAACATCAATAAAACACATACTTCTAGCATCGCTACAATGTAGGGCCTTAAGGGCCAGAAACCTAACATTTACTTACCTGGTGTCCTTAGCAAGCTGAGCACCGTCAGAAAGTCGTGTCCACCTAAGGCATTTTACAAATATGGTCATTAAAACCGATCTTAAATAAACAAATTCCAAAGTCAAACAAAGCTCCTAGCTAAGGCAATTTTCCTATAACCTTGAATTAACTCATTCGGGTATTTCATCGAGCACGTTAAGCTCACAAATTCTCTGCCATCCATGGTATTTATATCCATTCAACCTCTAAAAATCCAACCTATGCTTATCCTTCCAACCTAATTGTCGATAACATTCACAATTCATCCATAAACACGAAAAAACTAACGATTCCCAACGTTAACAATAATTTCTCCAAAACCCTTGTCAAAAGCCTAACGAATACAACTCTAAAACGGTAACTTAACGAGTCAAAAGCTTGGAGCTCACCTAGAGTGCTGATTAGGGAAGAAAAATCAAGGAAGAAAACGTCACCGGAAGAAGGAACGATCGGCGGTTGAAGAATTTCGTGGGAGAAGAGAAAGGATCGCCAAAGTGAGGGCTCCCTCTTCTGCAGAATGCCTTTACAATTGGGGGGGGGGGGGGGGGGGGGGGGGGGGTTTGGCCATTTTATAAAATTTGACTTCAAATTTACAAGTTTGCCTCTCATTGGATTTTCTACTTAATTCTCTATTTCGTCTATCGATTTGGTTTCTCCAAAATTTTCTTATTTCTCCAAATATTCCAACTTACTCCTGGGGTTCTAACGAAACTTTCTGTTAGTAAAACAAGCTTAATTTACTATTTTTACGATTTAAAACACCATAAAGCGGAAAATCAGAGGTCTAAAATTAAAAACCCATAACCCAAAAATCCGGGCGTTACAGCAGGTGTTCAGATTCTGCTAAGATCAATTTTTGAGTCTGTATTCCTTGTTGTTAAGATGGCAAAGTTTGAGGTGAATAAATTCACTGGAGATAATGATTTTAGCCTCTGTAGAATAAAAATGAAAGTCTTATTACCTCATCAAGGTTTTGCACAGACAATTGACAAGAAGGCAATTGAGGCTCTGAAGGTAGTGATAATGTTATGGCAGAAGATATTGAATCAAAGGTTCACAGTGCAATTCTATGAAGCCTCGGAGATAAGGTTTTAAGAGACGTAACAGAAGAAAGAAATGCACTACACATTTGGTTAAAGTTGGAGGCTCTCTATATGAAACAGTCTCTTGCAAATAGGTTGTACTTGAAGAAGAAATTGTATACTTTAACTATGCTCTATGGAAAGGAGACATTAACGATGGATGAAGGTAAAGGTAGCTCTAAACTCGGAAGAAATTCAGAAAAAGACCTAAGGAAAGGAGGCTACTGATTGTGAAGGTTTAACTGCCCAAGGTAGACGTCAAAAGAGAGAAATTCAATTCGAAATCCAAGCAAGGAAAAAAAATGTTTTTTTTTTGTCACAAGGAATGTCATTACAAAAAGGATTATTGCGAACGCAAGAGGAAACAGACTGAGAAGAAAGCCATACAAGGTGATGCATCTATTACATCAGACAAGTATGAGTCCTTGAATGTTCTAATAGTTTCTAAATTGGAATCAAGAGAACAATGAGGGCTTGATTCTGGGTGTTCCTTCCATATGACACCCAGAAAGGAATGTCTACAAAAGTTTCATAAAATTGTTGGGGGAAGAGTATTATTGAGTGACAATAAATCATGCCAGATTGAGGGTGATAAAGATGTTTGATGGCCGCATGCGTAAAATTCAAGGAGTTTGACTAAAACACGACTTATTCTCCATTAGCATGCTTGATTCTTAATGGTTTTTCTATAAAAGTAGAATCTGAGATTATGAATATCACAAAAGGTATCATCACTGCAATGAAAGGAGAACTTCATAACGGGTTGTATATTTTAAAGGGAGTCACTGTTGTAGGAGAAGCTGATTTTGTTTCAGATAAAGTAATGAATAAAACTGAATTATGGTATAAAAGGATGTGACATGTCAGTGAAAAAGGTCAAGTTGAATTGCAAAAGATGAATGTTTTTTGTAAATATATTTTATCAGAACTGAGATTTTGTGAGCATGTTCTTGGTAAAAACAGTAGGGTCAAATTTGTTAAGACTACTCACACATCTCTAAGTATGTTGGAATATATGCACTGTAACACCCGACTTTACGGGATTTATTTTATTCCAATATAAACGGCCATTTTGTAAATATATCAAATTTAGTCCGTTTTGCGAACGGAAGGTTTTAACGAAGCCGTAACAATAAATTGGAAATTTGGATGAAATATGAGAATTTTGGAGAATAAGATCGCTAGTTAAATAACGAGACAATTGGAGAGGCAAATATAAAGCAAAAGGAGGGGTAAACAAGTCATTTTGCAAGTCAAATTTTAAATAAAACACAAAAACTCCTCTTTTCTTCTTCCTCCTCACGCTAAGTCTCCTTTCTCCCATTCCAAGCGATTTTCTCCCTCCGTGCGACTCTCCTCTCACGACGCCAAAAAGCTTGCTCCCCGGCGATAGTTTCTTCGCAACATCTCTTCCAAACGTCACATTAGGTAAGGTTCTAAGCTTTTGGAATGTTAAATATCTATTTCTAGGGTTTAAAACAATTAGGGTTTTCGTCGAAAATGAGATCGATGTTTGAAATTGATAGGATGAGCCTAGTTAAGCCTCTAATAGACATATTGATGATTTTCGGAGCTTAGTTCGTTGATTTGTTGAAGTGTATTTGAGATTCGGTTAAGTTGGAGCTTAAAAACCTCCATTAATGGAGTTTTTAAAATGTCGAGCGCGAATTGCTCGATGAAATGCCTCAATGGACTAAAATAGAGTTTGAGAGAATTTTCTATAGTTAGGAGTTAGCAATTTTTGGAGTTTGGTGATTTAGACTCGATTTAATACGTATATTGTGAAATGTTATAGGTGAACAAGCATTTGTGGACGAAACTCGGTGAACAACGGACGCGAGGTAAGTCTCTGTGACTTGTTTGGCCATTTAGGCCTACACCGTATGAATAGAGTCGATCGAGGATACTGGAGATGTTTGCGTGTTCTGGGTGACTAGGACGGGTAGCTAGGCTACTTTAATTTATAGAAAGTTTAGTTTTGTTGGTTGTTAATGCTTTATTTTTCACTGTTCGTTATCGTCATTGCATAGAGCACGTTCATGCATTTGTTTTCTAAGCACGCACGCAAAATGAATTTCAAAGAGTTTTTACATAGAAAAATGTAAACAAAGTACGTAATTGAACAACAGAGATAGTCACGCCGGGTGCGGTGGTTCAGGCATGGCTGTCGAAGTAAGCATGCTTTCCCCCCGGTTAGATACGAGGGGCTATCCAATCGTCGGATGTGCCGCTCCTATCTAACGAGAGTGAAGCCCCGGGTGACACATAGACACAGAAACAAAGAAACAAAGAAATGAAAAGAATGCAGTGTAACGCCCGGAAACCTTAATTTCTAATTTTAAGTTATACTTGTCGAGTTTTAAGTTGTAAGCCATATAGAGTTCTAATTCGTAGAAATAGTAAATTAAGTCCGAATGGCGAACGGGAAGTTTTGTTAGGACCCTAGGAATAAAATAGAATATTTGGAGGAACAAGGGAATTTTGGAGAGGTTAAATCGATAGATGAAATAACGATTTAAGTTAAGGATTTATAGTGAGGGTGTTTAAGTAATTTTGGAAGTCAAATTTTAATAAAAACTTAAGTCTCCCTCTCTCTTTTCTCACTTTTCCTCTCCAGCACGAAACTCTCCTCTCCTTAGGCGATTTTCTTCTCTTCTCCATCGCCATTTCCTACAGTCGATCTCTCCTCCCTTTTTGACGTTTTCTTCTTCGAGTTTCTTCAACCAAACAACGTGCTAGGTAAGCTTTACGTTTTGGTTAAGTTTATTTGTGATTTAGGGTTTGTTTTAGTTTAGGGTTTTGAACAAAATTTGGGGATTTTGTTAGAAATAGTTAGGGTTGTTTAATTGTTACTCGTTGATGATGTATTTATGGTTTTTGAAGTTATTAGAGTAGATTGATGATGTTGGTTAAGATTTAATGTTAAGTTTAGGTTGTTGGAAAAGTGGTTGAAAGACATAATGGAGTTTTGAAGCTTGTGAACACCAAGTGTTTGATAAAATGTTTAAAAGAAAAGGATTGGAGTGTATAGAAGGATTTGTCCTAGCTAGAGAAGTCGATTGTTTAGATTTGAAGTTCGTGAGTCGATATTAATGGTTTGTTGTTAAATGCCCTAGGTGACTCAAGCTCAAAGGACGGTGCTCGGCATAATTAGGACGCCAGGTAAGTGGGCGTTAGGCTTTCTGGCCACTAAGGCCCTACGTCGTACAATGTTGAAAATGTTGATTGTATGAAGAAAGTGGTCATATGGGTAGCTAAGGAACGACGGGTAGTTAAGTAACGCCTTAGCGATCTAGGTAGCGTTCATTCAATAAGTTTTCCTTACGTGTATTTTAGTGTTTATGTGATAGGTTTTCCTTATGTATGTCTCCTCATGCATCATGTTTTAGTAAAATGCATATGAACGGTTTACGAACATGAATTTACGAAAAGAGAATGATGAATGTTTTCACGGGAATATATGAATGTTTTCACGGGAGTACATGAATGTTTTCACGGGAGTATATGAATGTTTTCACGGGAGTATATGACTGTTTTCACGGGAGTAAATGAATGTTTACACGGGAGTAAATGAATGTTTTTACGGGACAAGAAAAAGGCTTTTACGAAACGGTTTTACAAATGTCATGCATATATGTTATGTTATGTTTAGTACGCTCCTTACTAAGCATTAGGCTTAATGTAGTTATTGTATGATGTAGGTGACGAGAACGAAGGTGAGGAACCACCTTATGACGATCAAGTGTAGCGGTCGATGGTTGGAGCTCGTGGCAGCGGCTCGTGTTTTGGCAGGATCGAGTTGACTCACGGTTAGGGGTTTTTGAGAGTTTTTGGGTAAGATGGGATAGTGATGAATTTGATGGATGTCTAGTACATTTTGATATGTTTTGGGGTTAATAGTGGATTCGTATAGACTATCGTAGGATTTGATGTATTTTGGGTGTTTGGTGATCGTGTAGATAATTTACGATGTTTGGGATGATTTTGATGTTTTAAAACAAGTAGGATTGTTAAACTTTTAAACGTATCCACGCCGTTTGTTTTTATGAAATTTATTGTGTTCTAAGGTGATTTGGATTGGTTATGAATTTGGGTAAATTTAGTGAGAAAGTAGTGAGAAACTAGAGTGTTATTGTGTTGGTTGTGTTTGAAGTATGTTTATTGATGTGTGTAAAGGAAAATGTGAAGTATGTGTGAAGAAAGAATGAGAAAAGAGTCAAAAGTTAGGGTGTTATGTATTTTGGTTGAAAACGTGAAGTGCATGATGTGAAGAAGGAGAAAGGAGGCTCGGCTCTCTGGAGAAATCCAGAGAGCCTGGCGATTATTCGCCTCTGGGAGGCGAGTAATCGCCTTGAGGGCGAATGAAGACGCCACTCTCTGGAGAAAACTCCAGAGAGTGTGGCGACTATGCAACAGGCGACTAGTCGCCTGTTGCCAGTCGCCTAGGGTGATCAGTAGCCACATTTGTGGCTACTGATCGCCATACTTTATATAAAAAAAAAAGAATTATTTTAATTATAATAGTTAATTTATTTAAATGATTTAATTGTTTATAAATTTAATTGTTTTAGAAATGGTTTTAAACGTTCTACTAAACGAACTTCGATTCGAATTCCGATTCCAATTTCGATTGTGGATTCCGCTTAAGTACAATTAGAGGTAAAAAAAAAAAAAATTACGATATCACGGGGTACGGGTCGTGACATGCAGAGTTTCAAAAGAACAAAGCATAGCATAGCATACATTTGCATTCACTTAGATTTACTGAGCCTTTAGCTCACGTGTTTAATTCTATGGTGTAGGAGACATTGAGACAGGTGAGGAAGACGTCCCTCCGCCTAAAGTATGAGCAGATTGAAGGGGGAAGCCCGTGGGAGTGCGCTGGCAGTCGGAGCGTTATTTTGACCCGTGGGGACGTACATAGGTATTTTGGGTTATTTTGGTAGAGATTACTAGAATATTATAGGATGTTGGAAATTGGTTAGTTAGTAGAAAATATTTCGAGAAACTGAATGTAATTTGAAATGTTTTATTGATTTCAAAAACAGGAGGAAATGTTAAATTTTTAAACGAAACCACGCGATTTGTTTAGAGAAATTGGTAACGTTTGTATGTGTTTTTGGTTGAGTTAGGAGTAATTGGTGAAGTGGGTGAGTAAAGTGTTTTTATGGTTATGAAGGTATGTAAAGAAATGGTGAATATATGAGGTAGAAAAGAATGTTATAATGTGTAAGATTATGTTAAGTGTTGAATGGTTAAGTGTATTGCAGGGCGTGAAACGGGAAGGGAGAAGCTGCCTCTGGAATTCAAAATCCAGAGGCAGGGGCGAATAGTCGCCTGAGGGAGGCGAGTATTCGCCCCTCTGTTGTTTGAAATCGCCCCAGGGCGATAGCCATCGCCCCCCCCCCCCCCCCCCCCCTGGAGAATTCCAGAGGGGATGGCGATTGCAACAGGCGTAATCGCCTGTTGCAATCGCCACATGTTCTGCCAATTTGGCAGAACATGTTACATTTTAAAAAATAAAAATAAAAAGAAAGTTTAACGATTTTAATTAAAGATTTTCTTTTATTAATTAATTGTTAAATAAATAGTTTTAGTTTATTTCATTTAGTTTTCAAAGAAAATTACAAACGATGTTAAAATTTCGATTCCGACTCTAAAGGTTTTATTTCCGCTAGAACGAGAGATTTACAGTTTGTACGCAATAAATTAAATATAAAATGAAAAATTATACGGTAAAAATTAGGGTACGGGTAAGGGTCGCTACAGTTATGGTATCAGAGCCCCCGGGTTTTAAAAACGGTTCTGTAGACTGCACGACTGCTCAGCCACTACGCGGACATCCTTCATCAACTGTAAGTACGTTTAATTGTTTATTTCAATTTGATTTCTTAGGATTTCTTGTTTTGATTTTTATAGGAATTATAGAAAATGGTTCGAGGTAGGGACGCCCGAGACGATGCTATGGATAGGCTAACGGACCTACTCGATCGTCAATCCCAACATATGGATCGACAAGCCCAACAAATTACAGACTTGGTTCGAGAGGTTCGAGAGAATCGGAGAGCCCAGGATATAGTCGTTCCCAATGGTCCAAGCATGGAGAGATTTCAAAAGTTAAGGCCTCCGACATTTGACGGGCAATCTACGGATCCTTCTATTGCTGAGGTGTGGATTCGAAAAATGGAGGATATGTTGGCGTATGCCAAAGTGGACAATGCTGAGAAAGTAGAGTGCGTCACGTTCCACCTAGCCTTGGATGCCCGATCTTGGTGGGATTCTATTAAGGCTACGACTGACGTGACTCTGATGAGATGGGAACGGTTTAGAATCGTGTTCTTTGACAAATATTTCAGCCGTACAGTGAGGGCGGCAAAGAGGGCTGAGTTTACACAATTGAAACAGACTAGTACGGTGGCAGAGTATATTAGAAGGTTTGAAGCTTTATCTAAGTTTGCTCCGTGCCTAGTCAGTGACAATGAGGATAAAGTACAACAATTCATGGATGGACTGAATAGAAAGGTACGGAAAAACATTATAGTGTCTGGTATTCTGGATGTGCCTTATGAGGAGATTGCAGCGAGAGCCCTGGAATTCGAGGCTGCAGAGTTGACGTGTGTTAAGCCAAGGGAGCCTGCTAAAGGCTTCTTTCGCGAGATTCAGCCTCAGGTACGAAATAGAGGCTGGCAACCTAGAGGACAACAACAACAACGAGGCGTCAAAAGGCCTCATGAGGGAGGAAATGATAAGGGCAAAGGGAAGCAGGTTGAAGGGGCCGCTCAGAAGCCCATTTGTCCTAAGTGCCAGAAGGAACATTTTGGCGAGTGCCGAGTGGGTACCAATAGCTGTTATCGATGCGGTGAAGTGGGCCATTATGCCATGAATTGCCCGTTATTGAACCGAACGCAACCAGGCAAGGATCAGCGAAGAGTTATGCCAAGGATATTCGCCTTCATTGAGCCTGGAGATGTCGACGACGAGGCTCAGCCATCTGTCATCGCAGGTACTATTCTAGTCATGGGTGTACCAGTATTTTCCTTGATAGATACAGGGGCTACGCACTCTTTTATTTCAACTGCTTGCATGGGTAGATTGGGGCTAGTATTTGAGTTAGCAGAGTGCGAGTATAGAGTAATGCTGCCTTCGGGAGCGAATATGCAGTCTGATCAGGTTTTCCAGGGTAACGTCGTCTCCGTGGGAAGCAACACTCTCTATGCCCGGTTGATAGTTATGGGAATAGGGGTGTATGATCTTATCTTGGGGATGGATTGGCTTGCACGCCATTGCGCCACAATTGATTGCGGGTCCGGGATGGTGACTTTTCGCCCCCCGAACAAAGTTGAATTTACTTTTCAAGCGAGGAATAAGTTAAGTGGACCGCCTACTACTTATTCGATGTTAGCTAGAGAACGATTTAGAGATGGGTGTTCAATTTTTGTGGCCACAGTGATTGATACTCGGCTACTTGATAAATTGAAACCAGATGACCTTCCAGTTGTTAAGGAGTTCTCAGAGATTTTTCTCGACGATCTTCCA
Organism: Begonia masoniana; assembly: GCA_022432975.1. NCBI lineage: Eukaryota > Viridiplantae > Streptophyta > Magnoliopsida > Cucurbitales > Begoniaceae > Begonia > Begonia masoniana. The sequence continues at coordinate 36,320,906 of CM039514.1, forward strand.
GGGCTACCGCCTAATCGGGAGATCAAGTTTGTGATTGATGTCTATCCGAGTTCAGCGCCTGTATCCAAGAATGCGTATAGATTGGCGCCTGCAGAATTGAAAGAACTGAAGTCTCAGTTGGAGGAGCTACTAGACAAGGGGTTCATTCGACCCAGCTTTTCTCCGTGGGGCGCACCGGTCCTATTTGTGAAGAAAAAGGATGGAACTCTCAGGATGTGCGTTGATTATCGAGAGTTGAATAAACTGACCGTGAAGAATAAGTATCCACTGCCCCGAATTGACGATCTGTTTGACCAATTGCAGGGTGCCCGAGTGTTCTCAAGGATCGACTTACGCTCGGGTTACTATCAGTTGAAGGTCCGAAAAGAAGATATTGAAAAGACAGCGTTTCGAACGAGGTATGGGCATTACGAATTTCTTGTGATGTCCTTTGGACTTACCAATGCACCTGCAGCATTTATGGATATGATGAATCGCGTCTTCAAAGAGTATTTGGACAGGTTCGTCGTTGTTTTTATAGATGACATCCTGGTTTATTCTAAGACGAAGGAGGAGCACGAGGAGCATTTACGGATTGTTCTAAAGACCTTGTGTCAACATCAATTGTATCCAAAATTTTCTAAGTGCGAATTCTGGCTTGATCAAGTAAGTTTTCTTGGTCATATTATATCTCAGGAGGGAATCTCAGTAGATCCAGCTAAAATAGAGGCTGTCAAACAATGGCCACAACCTAAGAATGTACGAGAGGTGCGAGGATTTCTTGGTTTAGCTGGATATTACAGGAAATTCATCGAGGGGTTTTCAAAGATAGCCGTCCCTCTATCTCGGTTGACGAGAAAGAATGAAAGATTTCTATGGTCTCCTGCATGTGAGAAAAGTTTTGTGGAGCTGAAACAAAGATTGACTACGGCTCCAGTTCTGACACTACCAGTCGAGGGAGATAAGTTCAGTATTTACTGTGATGCCTCGGGGATCGGACTGGGATGTGTGTTAATGCAGGAAGGCAAGGTCATCGCTTATGCTTCTAGGCAATTGAAGCCATATGAACAAAACTATCCGACACACGATCTTGAGCTCGCAGCAGTAGTTTTTGCTTTAAAAATCTGGAGACATTACCTGTATGGGCAGCAGTGTGAAGTGTTCTCGGATCACAAGAGCTTAAAGTACCTATTTACACAAAAGGAGTTGAACATGCGACAAAGACGGTGGTTGGAGTTCGTTAAGGACTACGATTTTGAAATTAAATACCACCCAGGAAAAGCAAATAAAGTAGCTGATGCCTTGAGCCGAATGCCTTCAACGAGCCAGCCTTTGCTTGCTTCAATGTCAGTAACGTTAAGGTCCGAGATTGAGAAATTCGACATAGAGGTAGTGACAGAATTGTCCAGCATGCTCACTAACATATCTCTTAGACCGACGATTTTAGACAAGATCCGAGTGGCTCAACAGAACGATTCGGAGTGTGAAAGGCATCGAACGAGCATGACATCTGAAAGATTGTCTGATTTTGACCTGACAGATGATGGAGTATTGAAATTTAGGCACAGGTGGTACGTGCCTGACAATGATGAGCTGAAAAATGAGATTTTAACTGAGGCACATTCCTCGGCGTATTCAGTGCATCCGGGGAGCACCAAAATGTACAGAGACTTGAGGCAACATTTTTGGTGGCCTAACATGAAGAGAGAAATTGCCAAGTACGTGGAAACTTGCCTGATTTGTCAACAAGTAAAGGCAGAACATCAAAGGCCAGCTGGAACCCTACAGCCATTGCCTATCCCAGAGTGGAAGTGGGAACAGATATCCACAGATTTCATAGTTGGACTCCCGAGAACGACAAAGGGGCACGATGGCATATGGGTGATTGTGGACCGTTTGACAAAGACGGCTCACTTCCTACCAGTAAAGATGACTTATTCTATGGACCAGCTAGCTGAGCTGTACGTACAGGAGATTGTTAGACTACACGGAGTGCCCATCTCTATTGTTTCTGATAGGGATGCCAGATTTACTTCGAAGTTCTGGAAGAGTTTACACAAGGCAATGGGAACTCAGTTGAATTTTAGCACGGCATTCCATCCTCAGACGGACGGACAGACAGAAAGAACAAATCAGATTCTTGAGGATATGCTTAGAGCCGCGTGTTAGAGTTTCAGGGCTCGTGGAGCCGATATCTGCCATTGATTGAGTTTTCGTACAATAACAGCTTCCAGGCTACGATTGGCATGGCTCCGTATGAGGCGCTGTATGGTCGAAAATGCAGGTCTCCGTTATACTGGGATGAGGTAGGTGAAGCTAGCATTGTTGGCCCGGATATTTTACAGCAAACAGCGGAGAAGATCGCTGTTATACGACAAGGCATAGAGATTGCACAAAGCCGCCAAAAGAGTTATGCTGACACCAGACGGAGAGAATTACAGTTTAAGGAGGGCGATGAAGTGTATTTAAAGATTTCTCCGTTCAAAGGCGTTATGTGATTTGGAAGATGAGGCAAGTTGAATCCTCATTTTGTCGGGCCTTTTCCTATCCTGAAGAGGGTCGGGACTATGGCGTATAGATTGCAGCTTCCTGCTTCGATGGAGGGTATTCACGATGTGTTTCACGTGTCTATGCTCAGAGAGTGTATACGTGATCCATCACACGTCGTTGAAACAAGGGAGATTGAAGTGCAACCAACGCTGACCTACGAGGAAAGGCCAGTACGAATCCTGGAGTCTTCTATCAAAGTGCTGCGAAATAAGGAGATCCCTCTAGTAAAAGTTTTGTGGAGGAACCATGACGTAGAGGAGGCTACTTGGGAGAGACAACAAGATATGATGTTGAAATATCCCGAATTATTTGTATGATCAAATTTTGAGGACAAAATTTCAATTAAGGTGGATGGATTGTAACACCCGACTTTACGGGATTTATTTTATTCCAATATAAACGGCCATTTTGTAAATATATCAAATTTAGTCCGTTTTGCGAACGGAAGGTTTTAACGAAGTCGTAATAATAAATTGGAAATTTGGATGAAATATGAGAATTTTGGAGAATAAGATCGCTAGTTAAATAACGAGACAATTGGAGAGGCAAATAGAAAGCAAAAGGAGGGGCAAACAAGTCATTTTGCAAGTCAAATTTTAAATAAAACACAAAAACTCCTCTTTTCTTCTTCCTCCTCACGCTAAGTCTCCTTTCTCCCATTCCAAGCGATTTTCTCCCTCCGTGCGACTCTCCTCTCACGACGCCAAAAAGCTTGCTCCCCGGCGATAGTTTCTTCGCGACATCTCTTCCAAACGTCACATTAGGTAAGGTTCTAAGCTTTTGGAATGTTAAATATCTATTTCTAGGGTTTAAAACAATTAGGGTTTTCGTCGAAAACGAGATCGATGTTTGAAATTGATAGGATGAGCCTAGTTAAGCCTCTAATAGACGTATTGATGATTTTCGGAGCTTAGTTCGTTGATTTGTTGAAGTGTATTTGAGATTCGGTTAAGTTGGAGCTTAAAAACCTCCATTAATGGAGTTTTTAAAATGTCGAGCGCGAATTGCTCGACGAAATGCCTCAATGGACTAAAATAGAGTTTGAGAGAATTTTCTATAGTTAGGAGTTAGCAATTTTTGGAGTTTGGTGATTTAGACTCGATTTAATACGTATATTGTGAAATGTTATAGGTGAACAAGCATTTGTGGAGGAAACTCGGTGAACAACGGACGCGAGGTAAGTCTCTGTGACTTGTTTGGCCATTTAGGCCTACACCGTATGAATAGAGTCGATCGAGGATACTGGAGATGTTTGCGTGTTCTGGGTGACTAGGACGGGTAGCTAGGCTACTTTAATTTATAGAAAGTTTAGTTTTGTTGGTTGTTAATGCTTTATTTTTCACTGTTCGTTATCGTCATTGCATAGAGCACGTTCATGCATTTGTTTTCTAAGCACGCACGCAAAATGAATTTCAAAGAGTTTTTACATAGAAAAAGGTAAACAAAGTACGTAATTGAACAACAGAGATAGTCACGCCGGGTGCGGTGGTTCAGGCATGGCTGTCGAAGTAAGCATGCTTTCCCCCCGGTTAGATACGAGGGGCTATCCAATCTTCGGATGTGCCGCTCCTATCTAACGAGAGTGAAGCCCCGGGTGACACATAGACACAGAAACAAAGAAACAAAGAAATGAAAAGAATGCAGAGTTTCAAAAGAACAAAGCATAGCATAGCATACATTTGCATTCACTTAGATTTACTGAGCCTTTAGCTCACATGTTTAATTCTATGGTGTAGGAGACATTGAGACAGGTGAGGAAGACGTCCCTCCGCCTGAAGTATGAGCAGATTGAAGGGGGAAGCCCGTGGGAGTGCGCTGGCAGTCGGAGCGTTATTTTGACCCGTGGGGACGTACATAGGTATTTTGGGTTATTTTGGTAGAGATTACTAGAATATTATAGGATGTTGGAAATTGGTTAGTTAGTAGAAAATATTTCGAGAAACTGAATGTAATTTGAAATGTTTTATTGATTTCAAAAACATGAGGAAATGTTAAACTTTTAAACGAAACCACGCGATTTGTTTAGAGAAATTGGTAACGTTTGTATGTGTTTTTGGTTGAGTTAGGAGTAATTGGTGAAGTGGGTGAGTAAAGTGTTTTTATGGTTATGAAGGTATGTAAAGAAATGGTGAATATATGAGGTAGAAAAGAATGATATAATGTGTAAGATTATGTTAAGTGTTGAATGGTTAAGTGTATTGCAGGGCGTGAAACGGGAAGGGAGAAGCTGCCTCTGGAATTCAAAATCCAGAGGCAGGGGCGAATAGTCGCCTGAGGGAGGCGAGTATTCGCCCCTCTGTTGTTTGAAATCGCCCTAGGGCGATAGCCATCGCCCCCCCCCCCCCCCCCCTGGAGAATTCCAGAGGGGATGGCGATTGCTCGCCACATGTTCTGCCAATTTGGCAGAACATGTTACATTTTAAAAAAATAAAAATAAAAAGAAAGTTTAACGATTTTAATTAAAGATTTTCTTTTATTAATTAATTGTTAAATAAATAGTTTTAGTTTATTTCATTTAGTTTTCAAAGAAAATTACAAACGATGTTAAAATTTCGATTCCGACTCTAAAGGTTTTATTTCCGCTAGAACGAGAGATTTACAGTTTGTACGCAATAAATTAAATATAAAATGAAAAATTGTACGGTAAAAATTAGGGTACGGGTAAGGGTCGCTACATACACTTTGATATGTGGGGACCAGAGAGAGTTCCTTCTTAGGGTGGAGCTTATTATTTTGTGACTATTATAGATGACTTTTCTATGAGAGTATGGGTTTACTCCATGAAGACCAAGGATAAATTGTTTGAGATTTTCAAAACTTGGAAAAATGTAGTTGAAAACCAAACCAATCGAAAAGTCGAGAAACTTAGGACTGATAATGGCATACAATTTTGCACTGAAAAATTTAATACCTATTGCGAAGAAAGAATTCAGCGACATCAGACTATGAGTTACACACCTCAACAAAATGGGCTTACTAAGAGAATGAATAGGACCATTTTAAAAAGAGTAAGGTGTATAATGTTGTATGCTGGTTACCTAGATCCTTTTGGGCTGAGGTTGTAAAAAATGCATGTTATTTGATAAATTTATGTCTTTCTGCTGTTGGTTTTAAAACATATTTTGAGATGTGACATGGATATTCAGAGGATTATACTATTCTCCGAACGTTTTGATGTGTTGCTTATGCATGCGACAAACAAGATAAACTTCTCTCAAGAGCCATAAAATGTATGTTCCTAGAAGAAGTTTCTGAACATACATTTGAAGATGACCCAGTTGACTATCAATTAAAAAGAGATGGAGCTAAAAGGGTGAAAAAGCTTTCTCAGCAACTTGGTTATGCTAACATAATTGCTTACGCTTTGTTAATTGCTTCGGACCTCAAGAAATCTGAACATGCTTTCTTTTCTGAAGTTATGACTAGAAAGGACAGAGACCAGTGGATTAAGGATACGGATGATGATATGAAATCACTATTAAAAAATGAGACTTGAATCTTAGTTGACAAATCAATCCAGGAAAATGTTATTAGGTGTAAATGGATATATAAACTCAAGGAAAGGGTGGAGAAAGCAAGGTATAAAGTAAAGTTAGTTGCGAAGGATTTGCTCAAAGGAAAGATATTGATTTTAATGAGATATTTTCAAGATTTGGAACTTGAACAGATGGATGTACAAACAATTTTTTTGCACGAGGATCTTGAAGAGAGGATTTATGTCTCAACTGAAGGTATTTGAGACTGCAAACAAAAATCGTGTATATCTATTAAAGAAATATTTTTACAGTTTAAAATAATCCCCTAGACAATGTGTAAAATCCGCCAAAATTTAATTAAGATAAATTTTTGAAGAAAAGTTTTCTCAAATTTTTAGTGTAAATTTGAGCCCGATTTCGTTAATTTTCGAAAAGTAGTAACGTACAAATTTTTGTTAACTTATAATCCGTACGAAAAATTTAAAGAAATTAATGAAAATTTTAGGTTGACGTTCTTGTATTTCAAGTGAATTAAATTCACGGGAGAAAAACGTCAGAATTTACCGAAGGAAATATTCGTTAGGAATTGAAATCGACAAACCGAAAACCATTAAATAGTTTTAATATAAAATAAAATAATAAAATAAAATAAAATATAAATATAATAAAAATAAAATTTTAAAACAATAAGGTTTTCAAAGAAAACCTTATTGTATTCTTTTCGTATCTATCAGCAGAAACACCAGAGAGAGGAGAGAGAGAGAGAGCCGACCACGAGGGAGAACCGTCGACATCAAAACGACCACCGATCGACCGATCTTGGTGTCAAAACGTTTGTCTCGATAAGTAGAGCAACGTTGTTGAAGGGCGTTTTCGACGGTAAGCTCTCTATCTCTCGATTTTTGCCCAAAAGAGTTCGGGATTTTTGGGTTTCGTCGATCTGCGATTTTTATTCTATCTTTTGGTGTTTTTAGCACTAATCGAGCGGAAGTGAGAAATGGGTTGGAAACGGATTTTGGGCGGAAAAAGGGGTCAAAAAAATGTGATTCCAACCCTAAGGCACTCGACCGTCGACGGCCGAGTTGGCTCGGTTGACAGCCGAGTCAACTCGGCATTGGGCTGAGTCGACTCGGCCTCGGGCCCAAGGCTGAGTTAGGCTTGGATTGGGTTCGATCGAGCCCGATCCAGGTTCAGGCCAGGACCATCCTTATTCGGGCCTGGTCTGACCTGAGTCCAGCTAGGACGGGTTCGTCCGGATCAGACCTATCCAACCCAGACCAACCCGAACCAGTTCGATTCGATCCGACTCGAATTGGTCTGATCCGAACCAGACCCAAACAAAATCAAAATCGACCGGGACCGGGCTGACTCGAACAGGTCTGGACCCAAATCGATCAGGTAAGTCAAAGTCAACGGGTTACTTGATCGTTGACTTTGACCGTTGACTTTTGACCAAAAAATCAACTCGAGCCGTTTGGGCCCGTTTTCGCCCTGGTTCGCAGTTTATATTGTTTATAACCCCAATTGGATCTTAACGAGGTTCCTCCCTTGTTTTGACTCTCACATTCAGAAGATTTTACTGAGTTCGAAACAATTCCCGATGAACTATCGATTGTCGAGTTTAGGAGGACTCGCCTCACAGGTATGGTTATTATACTTATTGTGTTGTACCTAGTCTAGCATGTACATATATTATTTTGGTGGGATACCACTAGTATTCACATTGGCAGTTTTACTAGCAGGTACATTCTATCTCATTTAGGCATGTACATGTTTTACTCAACTTATACGGTCTCGTAGAATTTAAATACCATGTTTTACTCTCCTTAGCCGACAGGATCGATGTTGTGCTTTACTATATTACTATATTAGAGTTGATACTAGCGAAAACCGTCTGACATTCTCATCCAGGCCCATATGCTGAGAGTATCAGAGGGTTTGTCCCAAATGCAACCAAATTTGAGGGTTATTGCGGTACTCCCCGCCTATGGAGCTGCGGTACTCCCTGCATATGGAGTTGCGGTACTCCCCGCATATGGAGGAATGCAGTACTCCCCGCCTATGGAGCTGCTGTACTCCCCGCCTATGGAGCTGCGGTACTCCCCGCATATGGAGCTGCGGTACTCCCCGCTTATAGAGCTGCGATACTCCCCGGATATGGAGCAATGGACTCTGAGCTATGATAGTCCGGATGTGCGCCCCGCGAATGGCAGAATGGGCTCTGAGCTATGCTAGCCCCGCTACCCGACTTGGCCAATGTCTGTTTGTTGTTACCCCCAATATGATAAGTCCACTGTGTGGTCCCCTTGAGCCCAGGGTTGTGTGGTTGTTAGTCTCTCCTGGTGTGGCTCGTGTGTCCCGGTGTCCCAAGGTTGAGTGGTTATTAGTCCCTCCTAGTTGATCCTTATTGATAAGTCCACTGTGTGGTCCCCTTAAGCCTAGGGTTGAGTGGTTGTTAGTCCCTCTTGATGTGGCACGTGTGTCCCGGTGGCCCAAGGTTTACTGGTTGTTAGTCCCTCCTGGTTAATCCTTATTGATAAGTCCACTGTGTGGTCTCCTTGAGCCCAGGGTTGAGTGGTTGTTAGTCCCTTCTGGTGTGGCGCGTGTGTCCAAGTGGCCCAGGGTTGAGTGATTGTTAGTCCCTTCTGGTGTGGCGCGTGTTTCTCGGTGGCCCAGGGTTGAGTGGTTGTTAGTTCCTCCTAGTTGACCCTTATTGATAAGTCCATTGTGCGGTCCCTTAAGGCCATGGTGAGTGGTTATTGAAGCCTTCCTAGTTGCTGTATCTTTTATCTTTCCCTTATTAGGCCAATCTAGTGTTATCACGACCTTTCTGTGTGATATGGTTCGGATGATCCTTGCATTACATTTTTTTTTCTGTACACCTGACTATGTATGATAGTGGTAGGTATAGCATCCTATACTGAGTTTGTCACTCACCGCATCGACTTTTCCCTCTTCAGGTAAAGGAAGGAGAAAGAAGGATTGTTTGGGATCAGCGCCGGAGGCATTATACTTCTTCTATTTTTTTTTTCATTCCAAATTTGTAATGAGTGAGACTTATTGGAGATTGTACTGGACATTGACATGTAGTATTTTTTTTCCTGTATTTCTACTATTATTTTCACTCTCACATTTGTTACTTCGAGGAGGTTCTTGATCAGTGTTAAAACTTCTACACAAAAGCCTTAGGTTAGACGGTGAACCTCCTTGAGGTTGATTGTTTAACCTGGCATTTCTTTTAGACCCCCTCTCGGGTCGTGACAGAAATTTATTGGTATTAGAGCTCAAGGTTCAATGGTCCTCTTAGTGACAAATGTTTGAGAACAAGTCTGAGCAGTTAGCAGAATATTACCGGCGTTTTGTGGAGAATTTCTCTTCCATTGCCACGCCGCTTACTAAATTTACCCGCAAGGATGTGCAGTTTGATTGGGGTGAGGACTATTAGATTGCATTTGATGAATTAAAGTGAAGATTGACTAGTGCTCCGATTCTAACAATTCTCGACGGAAACCTACCATATGCTATGTATACTGATGCATCAATGGTCTGGGATGTGTTTTGATGCAGCAGGGTAAGGTAGTTGCGTATGCCTCCCGGCAGTTGAAGCCTCACGAGCAGAGCTATCCTTCCCATGATCTAGAGCTCGCCGCCATTGTCTTTGTTTTGAAGATATGGCGGACTTATTTATATGGAGCCAGCTTCCAGGTTTTCTCCGACCACAAAAGTCTGAAGTACTTGTTCACTCAGAAAGAACTTAACTTAAGGCAACACAGATGGATGGAGTATTTAGAGGATTATGATTTTAGCCTAGAGTATCATCCCGACACGCCTAATGCAGTTGCTGATGCATTGAACCGGTATCCTCGAGCTTCCATAACTTGCATGATTCTGGATAAGTTGAAGAAGTCTATGACAATCGGCGATTTTCAGTTGCATTATCATGATACTGGAAGCTAGGCTTATGTCTACCATGTAGCTGCTACACCTTCGATGCTCACAAGGGTGAAGTAGCTGCAGCGGCAAGATGATGAGCTAATAGTCAGGGTGGGACAACTCCAGAATGAGGAACAGCTTGAGGGTTGGTCAGTGAACGCTGATGGTATTCTGTCCTACCATGGTAAGGTAGCAGTTCCCAACATCGCCAACTTGAGGCAAGCCATTTTAGATGAAGCTCACAGATCCAGTTTTGCCATTCACCCCGACAATACAAAAATGTATCAGGATCTGAAGCGTCAGTACTGGTGGGCTGGCATGAGGAGAGAGGTAGTAGAATTTGTTGCCAGATGTATGACCTACAAGAGAGTCAAGGCCGAGCACCAGCGGCCAGTAGGGTTGCTCCAACCATTACCGATTCCAAAATGGAAGTGGGAGGAGGACACCATGGACTTCGTTACCCATCTTCCTATGACTCCTCAGAGTTTGGATTCTATCTAGGTTATTGTGGATCGACTGATGAAGTCGGCACATTTCATCCCCGTTCGAATGACTTTCTCCATTGTCAAGCTCAGTCAGTTATATGTGCAGAACATTGTTTTTCTTTAGGGGTACCTTTGAGCATTCTGTCTGACCATGATTCTCGTTTCACCTTGAAGTTGTGGAAAGGATTGCAGAGGGAGCTCGGTACGAAGACCCAATTCAGTAGTACACATCATCCCTAGATAGATGCGCAATCCGAGAGGACCATCCAAATCTTAGAGGATATGCTGAGGTCTTATATTCCAGATTTTGGTAACAGCTGGATCAACCACTTACCACTGGTAGAGTTTGTCTATAATAACAGCTTCCAGACCATCATCGGGGTTTCTCCGTTTGAGGCACTGTATGGCCGGCCATGTCGTTTTCCTTTGTGTTGAGTCGAAAAAGAGGGACGACTTACGCTTTGGCCTAATATCATCTGAGAGACTATCGAGAGGATCCACCAAATTCGTGAAAGACTAAAGGTCGTGCAGAGCCTGCAGAAGGGTTATGCCGACCTGGAAAGACGTGAGGTAGAGTTCGATGCTGGGGACTTTGTCTTTGTGAAGGTTTATCCTACTCGTGGTGTCAGCAGGTTTGGGGTGAAGGGAAAGTTAGCCCCGCGGTATTTCGGGTCATTCCCGATTGTTGAGAGGATTAGAGTGGTAGCTTACAGACTAGATTTTTTGCCTCAGTTAGGACATGTGCACAATGTTTTCCATATATCCCAACTGAGAAAGTACCTTCCTGGTCCGTCTCACAATGTTTCGTGGGATGTGTTGCCTGTCCAGGCTGACACGACATACGATGAGGAGCCGGAACAACTTTGGAAATGAGAGCTTCGACTGCTTCATCTTCTGGAAGTTCCATACGTTTTGGTGCGGTGGGGGAACCACACAGACTGTAATATCCGGCTTAATCGGATTTTGGATTTAATATATTATATTAATATATTATATTATATGTGGCATTTTTGGTAAATATGTCAAATTAAGTCAGTTTCGCAAACGGAAAGCGTTAATACGATCCTAACGATTAATTGGAATTTTAAGGAATTTTGGAGAATTTTCGGAATAATAACGCTATATTCCGAGTAATTACGTTTCTCGTAAAACGAATGACGTTTTAGTAAAAATAGTAAACGGGGTCCGATTTGCGAACGAACAGTTTTAATAGAACCCAGATAATAAGTTGGAATTATTGGCGAAATAAGAAAATTCGAATGGTCGAAAACACGAGAGGGCAAAATTAATGTTTTGTTAAGAAATAGTTTTAATTATAATTATTATTATTATTATTATTATTATTATTATTATTATTAATAATCAAAACAAAAACAACGAAAAACGTTGTTTTTCGTTGTTGATTCGAGCCCGAGCACCCGCGACGAACGACGAACGACGAACGCGAACGGCGAGCGGCATCCCTCCAACGACGACGCGGCTCCGACGACGAGCAGACTCCGGCGAGCTGGAGCCAGAGTGCGGTTCGGCCTTTCCGCGCAAAAACCCGATCGAAAACGGTGAGTTCTCCCCTGTTCTTGCTCGATTTCTGGCCGCGAACGTCGAGCTCTGTTGAGCTCCGATCGCCGGCCCTTCGTGGCCGTTCTTGGCGTCGAATGGTCGGCTTAACACCGGCGATGGTTGCCGAGCGTTGGTGTGCCCAATTTGGGTCGAAAACAGGGAATCCCGAATTGGGGATTTCGGGTTTTCGGTGAATAACATCTAAATTTTGGTTAGTTTATGTTAATTAGGTATAAGAGGGATTGATTGGTGAGAAAATGAGCGTGAATTGATGAAAAATCGAAAATGGGGAAAATTCCGGGAAAGGGCAGATTCGGGTTTTGTAAAAATTGACCTAGTTACGATCGTTTGTTTTAGAATTCCTTTTGGCAGGTTAAAATAGGTTATTAGAAGAGCGCGTGGCCGCTGGAATCGTTCGATTCCGATAACCGACGCGAAAGTTACGCGCGTTCGAAGTTTCGGGTCGATTTTTACCGAACCCAAATTAGGGTCCGAAATTAATAGGTTGACCATGATTAATGATAGAAAGGACGTATTGAACGTTATTGGACGAAGTTCGAGTGATTTGTGAGAAATGTTAAAATTGGAGAATTTAGGGATTTTAGGGAAAGGCTCGTAACTTGGAATTTTGTGGTGCCGAGCGTAGATTGTTCAATGAAATAGTTTAATGAATCGAATTAGAGCTTTAGGAAGTTTCTTTAGTTAAGATTTCGTTAATTTGGACGTTATCGGTTAAAACGCATTTTAACGATAATTGTTGTGAATTGCTTAGGTGAACGACGCTCGTGGACGGAGATTGAAGTGCAACGGACGCGAGGTAAGTCTCTCGTGACTTGTTTGGCCGATTGGCCTACACCATAAGATTTCTTGTTGTTCGAGGAAATTGGAGATTATAGTAAGTGTCGGGCGAATAGGTTGGGTAGTTAGGTTAATTTCTTATTAGGTTATGTTTCTATTCGTCTTGATGGTATGCACGTTCATTGTTTGTTATTGCTTTGATTATGTTTATAGTATTGCACATGTTCACGCATCATGTTTCTGAAAAGCACGAAAAAGGAATTTCTATGCATATTTTCATGAAAAGGAAAAGGATAATGTAAATGTATGAATGAATGTAATCTGGTCAAGGAGGTGGCGGTGGTTCAGACATGGCTGCTTGGGGAGCATGTTTTCCCCCCGGTTAGATACGAGGGGCTATCCAATCGCGGGATGTGCCGCTCCTATCTAGCGAGAGTGAGGCCACGGTGACATTATGTAATGAAATGAAATGAAATGAATAGCGAAAAGGTAGGAAGCATGTTTTATGAACTGCACGCATAGCATGCATTGCATTCACGTAGACTTACTGAGCCTTAAGCTCACGACTTATATTTATGGTGTAGGTGACCTCTACACAGGTGAGGATGAGATCCCTCCACCCGAGGCATGAACAGTTGAAGAAAGATGGCCCGTGGGAGTGTGCTGGGCAGTCGACGCGTAATTGACCCGTGGGGATGTAGGTATATGATTTGGGGACTTGATATGAAATGTATAGTTTGTCATATTAGGATGTTTGGGTTATTCTGGATAGAAATATGTAAGTGATAGGTGTAGGCTGTGGTAAATATTGTTGAATTGCTATGGATAACGAAACTGTTTTGAATTTACAACTTTCTGGAACTGCTTGGGACTTTCTTTTTAAACAGGAGGAATGTTTAGTTTTTAAATGGATCCATGCAGTTCGTTTTCTTGGAAAATGTGTTTTGTTTACTTATGTCTCGAGTCGTTCTGAGTGAGATTATGGAGGATGTATGAGCGTCAAGAGATTTGATGTTGAACTGTATAATTGAGATGTAGATAAGAAATGATATTGTCAGGATGTGATGAATTGATGAGTTGAGGAATGATAGAAGGTTGAGTGGTTTTATGTAAACTGTTTTTATATGATAAATGAATTTTCTTTAAAGGTTTTCGAGAATGTTTTTAATTGGTTTAGAGGCTTAAAAAGGAAAAATTTATACAGAGAAAATGGGGTACCGTATTAGGGGTGTTACAATTATGGTATCAGAGCCCCCGGGTTTTAAAATCGATTCTGTAGACTGCTCGACTGCACAGCCACTACGCAGACATCCTTCCTCAACTGTAAGTATGTTTACTGCTTTGTTTCATTCTAGTTTCTTAGGATTATTTGTTTAATTTTTATAGGAGTTAAAAAAAATGGTTCGAGGACGAGATGCCAGGGATGACGCCCTGGATAGACTTACAGATCTGCTGGACCGTCAGTCTCAGCATATGGACCGGCAAGCACAACAAATTGTGGACTTAGTAAACCGAGAGAACCAGCGAGAGAACCAAAGGGCCCAGGAATTGGTGGTTCCTAATAATCAGGGTATGCAGAGGTTCCAAAGCTTGCAGCCTCCAGTGTTCGATGGACGATCTTCGGATCCAACTATTGCGGAGGAATGGATTCGCAATATGGAGGATATGCTGGAGTATGCGGATGTGGAGAATGGGAAGAAGGTTGCTTTTGTCACCTTTCACTTGGCCTTGGACGCCCGTTTCTGGTGGGATTCAATCAAAGTGACTACGGATGTGACTACTATGACATGGGAACGATTTAAGACTTTGTTCTTTGATAAGTATTTCAGCCGCACGGTGAGGGCGGCTAAGAGAAATGAATTCACACAGCTGAAGCAGACAGGTTCGGTTGCAGAATACATACGGAAGTTTGAGGCTTTGTCGCGATTTGCACCGCGTCTGGTCAGCGACAATGAAGAAAAGGTGCACCAGTTTATGGAGGGACTTAATTCGGAGATTCGGATGCACGTTATAGTGTCAGGTGTTATTGATGTGCCCTATTCTGACATTGCAGCTAGAGCTCTGGATTTCGAGGCTGCTAGAGCGACTTGTGTTAGGCCGAGAGAGCCAGCTAAGGGCTTCTTTCGCGAGATCCAACCTCAGTCATGGGACCGAGACTGGCAGCCAAGTGAGCATCAACAGCCACGACAACAAAGGAGTGATAAGAGGCCCTATGATAGTAAGGGTGACCGGGGAAAAGGAAAGCTAGTCCAAACGGCTACTCAAAAGCCTTTATGTCCACAGTGCCAGAAGCAGCACTACGGTGATTGTCTGACGCGTACTGATAGATGTTATCGATGTGGGGAAGCTGGCCACTATATCATGAACTGTCCGTTATTGAACCGGAATCAACCAGGCAGAGATCAACAGGGCAGGGATCAAAGAAAGGTTATGCCGAGGGTCTTTGCTTTCATCAAGCCTGGTGACGTCGACGATGGAGCCCAGCCTTCTACCCTGGCAGGTATTGTTTTAATTACCTGTACAACAATATTATTGTTTTGACAATAGTAATAATGATGATAACGATAGGCTTGAGAATAGAAAAGTAAGAAGATAGAAACTGGGTAAGAAAGAGTTGTAGGTGAACCTCGAAGAGAAAATAGTAGGTTACGTATAGGACAATAAGGACCAAATAGAAGTATAGTTATACATTAGTAGGATTAGTTTGATTTAATCAACGGAGTTGCGCACTTAAGGTTTAGTAACAATTAGAGTAATACACCCTATGAGATATGGTTTATAAGTAGGTAAGGATTATGTCTAATTGACAACCCCCTTGGAGTATCGGAATACGACTAATTAAGAAAGACGAAGGTTTAGATATAAACCTATTAAGGAATGACCTAGATTGTTGTAATACTTGGAGTGTGTTTAATTAGAGGATGTACCGTAGAAATCGTATATTAGTGATTCGTGTGAAGCTAAGAGTGTCTAAATTAAGATAGAATTCAAGAGTTAAACTTAGAGAATTGAAGTCATGTGCATGGTGATACTCTAGATACCGAAATTTGTTGTTCTCTAGGAAATGAGTACCACCAAAGACACCTTAGAAGACTAATCCATAAAGGAAGATATTAATCTGTGAGAAGATTTTAACCGACTTATTAGGTGGGAGGTCTAGCGAAGTTAAGAATAATCGACGAGTTGTGGACATGTCAGGCAGTTCGGGCTGCTCGATTGGATTATGAAGCAAAAGATATAGGAGTTAAGTTGTAAACCTATAGTTGGTACAATTTAAACTAAGAGCCACGAACATGAGGCTGACCTTCGAGATGAATATAGGAGCATCGGTGTTCGAGGAATTAGACGGATAAACCTTGGCGTAGGGATGTTTATGACCTTATTTGAATATAGAGGTGTAAGGTTGGAGAACTTGAAGAGAATCGGATGGAGGACGTAAACTTACCTACAACAAGTTTGCTAACAAGAAAATTGTTAGACAAATTATTGTGAAGTAGACAAGTAGAGTATTTGAACCCGACTAGGAGGAACGAAAGAGGATTGACCATTGTGTAACTTTGAAGAAATCCTCGTAGGATATTAGAGGTAAGTGCAAGGGATGGTTAGATTAAAAGAGAAGAGTTAAGATTAGAAGCCTAGTTCGATGGCTAATGTCGGGCGATTTGTGAAATTCACAATATGTTGAATAGAAAATGTAAGTTGCTCGGAAAGCCATTTAAAGTAAACTTAGAATGGGACAAGTTAGAAAAGCTCCGAAAGACCGATGGATGCATTAGAGACTTAAGGTTATAATAAATAGTTAAAACAATTCTATGGTCAAAACTTGGGGATTCCATTGTACATGGAGTTAATAAGGAAATTGAGCTAAACAGATGAGCATAATGTGTATAGTATTTAGCAGAGGACATAACGATAGAATTCGTTGAGGTAACTTAGAACAAAATATGACATTTATAGCGTCTTATAGTTACAAAGGGATTGGAATCCTAAGCGAGTAGTAACTTTGTCCCCGGATGGACTCGTCGGGGCCTTGGAGTAACCTCGGTGAGACGGTTGGTGAAATCTAGAGATTTAAGTCCTAGTTGAGAATTTCTTTTATTAAGACCCGCGAGGTGCCCAAGGAAGTGTACAATTTGGATAATGTTGACGGAGAAGTTCTGTGGGAACATTACTAGGGAAATGTGGACTCGGGTGGTTGTAATAGAGATTAAGGTCGTAGTGTAATTGAAATTTAACGTTAGAGTAAGTAGTTTGAGAAGGCTTTGAGGGCGTGAAGTAGTTAGGTAAGTATCTGATAAACACGGAATTAAGAAAGTTAGGAACTAAGGAAAAACTCAATTCGAGGAAGTTAAGTTATTTCGAGAATTGAGGATAAGAGGCAATCTTTAGTAGAAACCAATTAATAAGTGAGAGAGAGTTTAATGTTTTAGGTGACTAAATGCAAACCAACACGTGCTCGGGGCGTTAAGTGTCAAGTACGCAGTTAGAGATCGTTTGGTTAAGACCGAGAGATTTGGTAAGAGTTGATGCGTAAACTGAAAGTGAGGACTACGATTAGGGAGTTAATGTAGAAATTCGGTGGGTGTGCATCCCGATTGTGAACAGGATCAAGGGAATTGCGTCGAGGTATGGGTTACAGCACAGAATTTAATGAAATTGTAGGCATTCAATTTGGCTGGTGTTAGGAAGCTTAGGTATGGCTCTGACCAAAATATGTTGGAAGTTGGTACATGCGCAAGTATTAAAGTGACAAATATGTTGTCGGGATAATTGGTTGAGATTTAAAAATTTATATTCGTGCTTAGTGCGTGAAAGAGGATGTGTACGATCAAATCGAAAGTAGGGGATACGAAATTAGGGCCAATGTTAGAGAATATAGTAGGGTTTCGGTTTAGAACCATGAAGAAGGACCAAAAGTACAGATGGTTTACCGAAGTAAAAATGTCGCATGACATGGGACATAAATATCAAGGACCATAAGGTATGAAAAATTTTGAGGACAAAATTCTAAATAAGGTGGGTGGAATGTAATATCCGGCTTAATCGGATTTTGGATTTAATATATTATATTAATATATTATATTATATGTGGCATTTTTGGTAAATATGTCAAATTAAGTCAGTTTCGCAAACGGAAAGCATTAATACGATCCTAACGATTAATTGGAATTTTAAGGAATTTTGGAGAATTTTCGGAATAATAACGCTATATTCTGAGTAATTACGTTTCTCGTAAAACGAATGACGTTTTAGTAAAAATAGTAAACGGGGTCCGATTTGCGAACGAACAGTTTTAATAGAACCCAGATAATAAGTTGGAATTATTGGCGAAATAAGAAAATTCGAATGGTCGAAAACACGAGAGGGCAAAATTAATGTTTTGTTAAGAAATAGTTTTAATTATTATTATTATTATTATTATTATTATTATTATTAATAATAATCAAAACAAAAACAACGAAAAACGTTGTTTTTCGTTGTTGATTCGAGCCCGAGCACCCGCGACGAACGACGAACGACGAACGCGAACGGCGAGCGGCATCCCTCCAACGACGACGCGGCTCCGACGACGAGCAGACTCCGGCGAGCTGGAGCCAGAGTGCGGTTCGGCCTTTCCGTGCAAAAACCCGATCGAAAACGGTGAGTTCTCCCCTGTTCTTGCTCGATTTCTGGCCGCGAACGTCGAGCTCTGTTGAGCTCCGATCGCCGGCCCTTCGTGGCCGTTCTTGGCGTCGAATGGTCGGCTTAACACCGGCGATGGTTGCCGAGCGTTGGTGTGCCCAATTTGGGTCGAAAACAGGGAATCCCGAATTGGGGATTTCGGGTTTTCGGTGAATAACATCTAAATTTTGGTTAGTTTATGTTAATTAGGTATAAGAGGGATTGATTGGTGAGAAAATGAGCGTGAATTGATGAAAAATCGAAAATGGGGAAAATTCCGGGAAAGGGCAGATTCGGGTTTTGTAAAAATTGACCTAGTTACGATCGTTTGTTTTAGAATTCCTTTTGGCAGGTTAAAATAGGTTATTAGAAGAGCGCGTGGCCGCTGGAATCGTTCGATTCCGATAACCGACGCGAAAGTTACGCGCGTTCGAAGTTTCGGGTCGGTTTTTACCGAACCCAAATTAGGGTCCGAAATTAATAGGTTGACCATGATTAATGATAGAAAGGACGTATTGAACGTTATTGGACGAAGTTCGAGTGATTTGTGAGAAATGTTAAAATTGGAGAATTTAGGGATTTTAGGGAAAGGCTCGTAACTTGGAATTTTGTGGTGCCGAGCGTAGATTGTTCAATGAAATAGTTTAATGAATCGAATTAGAGCTTTAGGAAGTTTCTTTAGTTAAGATTTCGTTAATTTGGACGTTATCGGTTAAAACGCATTTTAACGATAATTGTTGTGAATTGCTTAGGTGAACGACGCTCGTGGACGGAGATTGAAGTGCAACGGACGCGAGGTAAGTCTCTCGTGACTTGTTTGGCCGATTGGCCTACACCATAAGATTTCTTGTTGTTCGAGGAAATTGGAGATTATAGTAAGTGTCGGGCGAATAGGTTGGGTAGTTAGGTTAATTTCTTATTAGGTTATGTTTCTATTCGTCTTGATGGTATGCACGTTCATTGTTTGTTATTGCTTTGATTATGTTTATAGTATTGCACATGTTCACGCATCATGTTTCTGAAAAGCACGAAAAAGGAATTTCTATGCATATTTTCATGAAAAGGAAAAGGATAATGTAAATGTATGAATGAATGTAATCTGGTCAAGGAGGTGGCGGTGGTTCAGACATGGCTGCTTGGGGAGCATGTTTTCCCCCCGGTTAGATACGAGGGGCTATCCAATCGCGGGATGTGCCGCTCCTATCTAGCGAGAGTGAGGCCACGGTGACATTATGTAATGAAATGAAATGAAATGAATAGCGAAAAGGTAGGAAGCATGTTTTATGAACTGCACGCATAGCATGCATTGCATTCACGTAGACTTACTGAGCCTTAAGCTCACGACTTATATTTATGGTGTAGGTGACCTCTACACAGGTGAGGATGAGATCCCTCCACCCGAGGCATGAACAGTTGAAGAAAGATGGCCCGTGGGAGTGTGCTGGGCAGTCGACGCGTAATTGACCCGTGGGGATGTAGGTATATGATTTGGGGACTTGATATGAAATGTATAGTTTGTCATATTAGGATGTTTGGGTTATTCTGGATAGAAATATGTAAGTGATAGGTGTAGGCTGTGGTAAATATTGTTGAATTGCTATGGATAACGAAACTGTTTTGAATTTACAACTTTCTGGAACTGCTTGGGACTTTCTTTTTAAACAGGAGGAATGTTTAGTTTTTAAATGGATCCATGCAGTTCGTTTTCTTGGAAAATGTGTTTTGTTTACTTATGTCTCGAGTCGTTCTGAGTGAGATTATGGAGGATGTATGAGCGTCAAGAGATTTGATGTTGAACTGTATAATTGAGATGTAGATAAGAAATGATATTGTCAGGATGTGATGAATTGATGAGTTGAGGAATGATAGAAGGTTGAGTGGTTTTATGTAAACTGTTTTTATATGATAAATGAATTTTCTTTAAAGGTTTTCGAGAATGTTTTTAATTGGTTTAGAGGCTTAAAAAGGAAAAATTTATACAGAGAAAATGGGGTACCGTATTAGGGGTGTTACACAGACAAAGAAACTACTTGGGAGCTGGAATCCGAGATGGCGGAGAGGTACCCCTACCTTTTCTACGATATGTAGTTGAGGCGAATTTCGGGAACGAAATTCATAAAAAAGAGGAAAATATGTAAAATCCGCCAAAATTTAATTAAAATAAATTTTTAAAGAAACTTTTTCTCGAATTTTTAGTGTAAATTTGAGCCCGATTTCGTTAATTTTCTAAAAGTAGTAACGTACAAATTTTTGTTTACTTATAGTCCGTACGAAAAATTTAAAGAAATTAATGAAAATTTTAGGTTGATGTTCGTTTGTTTCAGGTGAATTAAATTCACGGGAGAAGAACGTCAGAATTTATCAAAGGAATTATTCGTTAGGGATTGAAATCGACAAACCGAAAACCATTAAATAGTTTTAATATAAAATAATAAAAATAAAATTTTAAAACAATAAAGTTTTCAAAGAAAACCTTATTGTTTTCTTTTCGTGTCTGTCAGCAGAAACACAAGAGAGAAGAGAGAGAGCCGACCACGAGAGAGAACCGTCGACGTCGGAACGACCACCGATGGACCCGATCTTGGTGTCAAAATGTTCGCCTCGACAAGTAAAACAACGTTGTTGAAGGTCGTTTTTGACGATAAGCTCTCTATCTCTCGATTTGTGCCCGAGAGAGTTCGGGATTTTTGGGTTTCGTCGATCTGCGATTTTTGGTCTATCTTTTGGTGTTTTTAGCACTAATCAATCAGAATGGAAGTGAGAAATGGGTTGGAAACGGATTTTGGGTGCAAAAAGTGGTCGAAAAAATGTGATTCCGACCCTAAGGAACTCGACTATCGACGACCGAGTTGGCTCAGTTGACAGCCAAGTCAACTCGGCACTAGGCTGAGTTGACTCGGGCACTAGGCCGAGTCGACTCGAGCCCAAGGTCAAGTTGGGCCTCGATTGGGTTAGGCCGAGCTCGATCCGGGTTTGGGCCAGGACCAGCCCTATTCGGGCCTGGTCTGACCCGAGCCCAGCTGGGACGGGTTCGTCCGGATCAGACCTATCCGACCAACCCGAACCAGATCGATTCGATCCGACCCGAATCGACCTGATCCAAACCAGACCCGAACCAAATTAGAATCGACCCAGACCGGGATGACTCGAATCGGTCTGGACCAAAACCGGTCAGGTCAGTCAAAGTCAACTAGTGACTTGAATGTTGACTTTGACTGTTGACTTTGACCATTGATTTTTGAGCCGTTTGGGCCCGTTTTTGTCCTGGTTTGCAGTTTATATAGTTCATAACCCAATTGGATCTTAACGGAGTTCCTCCCTGTTAACTGAAAATGTGTTTAAGTATAACTATGTTTTTTATGATTGTGATTAATATGAATTATATACATATAAAATGAGTGTTAGAAATGAATGTTATTAATAGTTGTAGTATCTGTTTGGGAATGCTCTTTAAAAAGGGTATTATGTTTTTTCTAACTATTTTTGTTAAGTATTGGTAGTCGAGTCTGGTGTATGTAAAATGTTAAAGGAACATCGACTAATGTCAAAGCAGACTTAAGTCATCTGCCAGATATATCAATCGAACAGCAAAGTCGACCGATTGCGAAATCATTTACTTTGTCGTCCAGACTTAGAAGTCAACAGAAAGCTTTATCGTCCAGACTTAAAAGTCATCTGAAATCAACGTCGTCCAAATTCTAAAGTCATCCGAAATCAACATCGTCGAGATTTAGAGTCTATCGAAATCATTGTTGTCCAAAACAAATAAAGATGTCGAACGAACAAAAAAGTCATCCGAACAAAGATTTCGTCCGCTAGAAGAACATCTTTCCAAAGTGACTTCGACCGAATAAATATTATGCCGAAAGCAATTTCAATATAACATCTTCCAAATCACGAAGTCGTCCAATATGAAGATGCTTCTCAAGATCAATATGATCCGAACAAAGACTTCATCCACTAATATAACATCTTCCGAATCAAGAAGTCTTCCGTCACGTGTGATAGCAACTCCAGAACCCAACGGCTAGTTTTCTACGTACGGACTCTACACAACGGTCATATTTTCAATACGGAAAACAAAGAGTCATCTGAATGAGAAGCGGATTACAGTAACCAGTTCAAAAACTTTTGCTGATCTGATAAATTTTCTCTCAACTCTCGCGAGCTCACACGCCTGTAATTTTCTTCTATTTTCTACACCTCTCTAGATCAAAACTTGAGATTTTACTTTTTGAGAGAGTGTAGTTTTGTGCTACATTGTTCATCTTGTAATTGAAGTGTAAAGGTAGCGATTGACGCCTATAAAGATTAATCGAAGTGTAAAAGGCAGTTGATTGATGCCCTTAAAGTCCAATCAATTTTTCTTGTGGAAGAAAAGTAGTGATTCTTCAAGGGGGTGGAATCCTTGAAGCGTGAACGTAGGCAAGGTTGGCCGAACCATGTAAAAATTACGGTGTTATTTTTTTCTCTCTTTCTGTTTATTTTGAATCAGAAATAAATATTTTAAGTAATTTATATTGTACTAAGCAAACTCAATTAGAAAAAAAAAAGTTTAATTCACCCCTCTCTTAGACAATAACGGTCCTACAATTGGTATCAGAGCGAGATTAATATTTGTCTAATTGTGATTAAAAGAATAGTTGCATATCTAAAAATGGCATTCAACACAAACACCACACACGTAGAGGAACAATCCACTTCTAGGCCACCTCTTTTTTATGGTAATGATTATGTATATTGGAAAACTAGGATGAGAATTTTTGTTCAAGCTATGGATTATGATTTATGGAATGTTATTGAAAATGGTCCATTCATAGCAGTCAAAATTGAGAATAGTGTTAGTATTCCCAAAACATCAAATGAACTAAGTGATTTAGATCAGAGGAATTTGATTTTGAATGCTAAGGCAATTAACACCCAATACTGTGCACTGAACAGAGACTAGTTTAACAGAGTTCAAGGGTGTGATAGTGCACAAAAAATATGGCGTTTATTGGAAGTTACACACAAGTGAACTAACCAAGTAAAAGAAAGTAAAATGAGCATGTTAGTCCATGAATATGAATTATTTTCTACGAAAAAAGAAGAATCCATTAGTTCAATGTTTACTAGATTTATTAACATTACTAATGATTTAAAAGTGCTTGGTAAGATATATTCTAGTGAAGAACTAGTGAGGAAGATCTTGAGGTGTCTACCAAGAGGATGGCGACCGAAAGTAATGGCCATTCAAGAAGCAAGAGATCTCAAAGCGCTCAAACTTGAAGAGCTTATTGGTTCTCTCATGACACATGAAATAACAATGAGAGCAAATAAAAAAGAGGACCTCAAAGAAAAGGAAGTCTCCAAGAGGAAAGACATAACTCTTAAAACCTCCTCAAGTAAGCAAGAAGAATCTCAGGAAGAAGAAGATGAGGAGGACATAGCCCTCATTACTAGAAGATTCAGCAAGTACCTCCAACGGCAAAGGATGCATGGGAGGAAATTCTCAAATGAAGAAAAGCCTCAAAAGGAGAAAGAAATCACATGCTTTGAGTGTGAGAAGTCTGGTCACATCGAGGCCGAGTGTCCACAAGCAAAGAAGAATCTCAATAAATTCAAGAAGAGAGTCATTAAGGCCACTTGGGATGACAGTGGGAACGACACTTCTTCAGAAGATGAGGAAGTCACCAACCTTTGCTTCATGGCACACGAAAATGAGGTTAGTCTTTCCTCTAGTGATTGTGAAACTGATGATGGTGAGTTAATTGATGCATTTAATGATTTAGTAAAGCAATTTGGCATGCTAAAGACTAAGTACAACCTATTGAAAAAGAAAAATACAAGTTTAATTAAAAAAACATGTAACACCTGACATTTTCAGCTAGGTGATTTTCTTAACGGAATTAACTATCACCTTTATTGTTGATCTTTTGATTTAAATTTTAATGCCAAAGCTTATTGGATTTCTATTTGTGTGGTGGCAGAATTGTAATTAAGGAGGAATTTATTTGATATAAATAGAAAATGGAAACTCTTAAACCTCACTAAAACCCCACTGTAGCCGACATTCCTTCTGCGGTTTCCTCAACCTCCCGAGCTCTCCATCTCTCTGCCAGCGACTCCCTCCTCGGCGACTGATTCTTCAGTCTCCACTCCGATAACCCACATTCGAGGTAAGATTTAGACAATGTAGATGCCGGGTAGTTATTTAGAACTCTGTTTTCAGCTAGAACTTGATGTTTTAGATTCTCCAATGGCCGAATAATATAGTAACATTTTTAATCGGTGTTTGGTAATAGCATTTCCGATTCGAATCTGGACTTTAAGATAACCGACTGGAATTAGTCGTTAAGTTGAATCTGGCTATTCTAGATTTTTGGAGACTTAGTCTACTCACAAGGTGCTCGGCTGAAAGGACTCAGAAATACATATTCTAGGATGACATTTAGTTAGGACCTTTCTAGCTTTGATTTCAGAATATTTAGGATCTATTTTAACTCTAAAATGTGAAATGATATCAGGTGAAGAAGTTTGAGGTGTAGTGCACGAATTTGCTAAGGAAGCCAGGTAAGTGAATGTATTAAGTTTTCCGGCCATTAGGGCCCTACATCACAAGGATATTAAGCTAGTGTCGTTTGCCTGATGTTGGTTATATGTTAGAGGATTGTTCGTACTTGGATGTTTCATGGATGTTTGAGAGTTCTGTTATGTGATGTTCTGTTAGTGTTTATGAAGTCGACTATTCCTGTATGGTACTTTCCTTAGTCTGATGAAATAAGAGCTCTCATGTTCATGCATCGTGCTTTATTTCTCCAACATATGAAAATGTTTTTATGTTCATGATTTCCCTCATGAACAAGATATGAAAATGAATAAGTAATTTATGCAACCGGATTAAGTGAGGGTTGGGGGCGGTTTGGCGTATGTCACTGTCTAAAGAGAAGGACCATGAATACGGCTCGAAAGGGACTATGTACATTTGCACTGTCATCCCCCCTTTACGGCACAAATCCTCCCTTAATCCATATGATGAAAGTGATGAACAGGAACAAGAATAGGAACAAGAAAAGAACATGATCATGATTTTCTTCCAACTGTGCATTCATGTATACATGTTGGTATTGCATTCCTTACTAAGCATTAGGCTTATAGTTTAAACCTTATGATGTAGGTGACGAGATATCAGTTGAGGATTTCAAAGTTAATGAAGATGTCTAAGCTTGGTTGCTGGAAGGTGTTCAAGGTGATGATCTGTGGCTGGATGGCGAATAAAACCCCTAGTTAATGCTCTTATGAGTTTAATAATGACTATGAATATGGAAGTCTAAGTAGGGTGAGATTATTTTATAACATTGAGCTTTTGAAGTTGTCTGGTTTAATTACTGAGTCTGGGAATGATTATAAATGTGTAGAATGATTTGTTTTATTTAAGTCTTCCGCTATGCCGATGTGTTTGAATTTTGGAGATCTGAGGAGTTCGTCTATCGGTGAAAGAGTTATGTACTATTCACCGGTGGATGCAGTGTGTTTAGTGATCAGGTGATGTGGTAAATGTGGTGTATCCTTATCAGATGATGTATTTGTCGTTTAGTGATCGGGTGATGTGGTAAATGTGGTGTATCCTTATCGGATGATGTATTTGTCGTTTAGTGATCGGGTGATGTGGTAAATGTGGTGTATCATTATCGGATGATGTGTTTGTCGTTTAGTGATCGGGCGATGGAGTGTATTTCAAATACCGGGGGATGTAGGTATTGTTTTGTCGTCTAGTGATCGGGTGATGTAGTGTATTTCAAATACCGGGTGAAGTGGGTATTGTTTTGTCGTCTAGTGATCGGGCGATGTAGAGTATTTCAAATACCGGGTGATGTAGGTGTTTTGTCGTTTAGTGAATGGTACACGTGAGTAGTAAGCCTTGTCGTTTTGTGATCGGGCGATGTTTAATGAGTCACGTGTAACGCTCGTGTCCACCGGTGGATGTCTGCTACTGGACGACGATAATTGAGTCACGCAAAGTACACGTGATAAATCGAAAGATGTGTACCCTATCAGTCGATACATGCAAACACACGCAGCCCGAGCAGAATAACAATGAGTGAACTGAGGGCACTTCTTCTTGCCCGATTGTGTCATAGAACCAATGACCAAGCATCGTCGCTCGATTCTGTGAGGGAATATGTGATTAGATTAACGAAGGAGTCGAGCTTTATAGAGTTCAATCTTCGTCGGATAATATGAAGTTTGAAGGGCTTAGTTTTGCCAGGAATCATAATGTCTCGAGTAATATTGTTTCAAAAAAAAAAAAGAAAACTTTATTTCTGAAAGTTAACTTGGTGTAAATGAGTTAAAGAGTCACGAATCGGTCTCGGCCCTACTGTTACAAAACATGCTAAGGAGACTAACTTGCATGAAACAAAAATTAATGAACTTAAGAGTAAAAATGAGAAGTTGAATGACATTGTTCATAAGTTTACTAATGGAAGTAAGAATCTGAATATATTGCTAGGACGCCAAAGAGTGACATTTGACAAAGCGGGATTAGGTTATGAACAATCTAATAAAAAGAAAGCCTATAAAAATTTCTTTATTAGATCGTCCACTTGTCATGCTTGTAATGAAGTAGGACATAAATCCTATGAATATCCACTAAAATTAGGAAAGATTAAATCTGGCAGGGGATTACAACGGGTTCCTAAGGGAACTAAACCTAACACTAGGACCCAAAAGATTTGGGTACCTAAGAAGATAACTTGATTACTGTTTTGCAGGTTGTTTGCTCTCCCGAGAAAAATCATTGGTACCTCGATAGTGGATGCTCGAGGCATATGACGGGAGACTCAACAAAGTTTGTCTTTGTAAACAAGAAGAAAGAAAATGTTACTTTTTGTGGAAATCAAAAGGGCAAAATCGTTGGCATCGGCAACATAGGTAATCCTACTAATCCGATTATAGAAAATGTATTATTAGTTGAAGAACTGAAACACAACTTGCTCAGCATCAGTCAACTATGTGATAAGGGGTATAAAGTAATATTTAAATCTAATGCTTATGTGATTAAAGATAGTCTGAATAGCAAGATATTATTCACAGGTTATAGGAAAGAGAATGTATATATTATTAACTTGGATGATTTTGATTGTAACACCCGAGAATTTCCGATAGTATGCGTAGCCTTAGGTTAGAAGTGTTAGGAGAGTTCCATTGTTCAAGTTTAGTGGAGTACATGGAGGTGTTATAGAAGAGAAAAGTTGGTGGAAGTGTTGACAATTCAAACCTAGGGTTGAAAAGTCAAATGGATTATATCAACCAATAGGAAGTAAGCATTTAATGTTAGAAAGTGAGGGAATCAAAAAGCTATCACGTTGGATGCATTGAGAAGGAGAAGAGTGAGGGCTTTTGTGCAAATTTAAAGAATTAGGTGGAAGAAACAAAAAGGTGGAAGAAAAGTTAGGTTAAAAGGATGAGTTTCCAATTTTTTTTACTTCACTTCATCGAGCTTCTCTCCTCCTCCTCCATAGCCATCGATCCCCTTTCTCCTTTCTTCATCTATTGAAGACTTTTCAAGGTAATTTCACTTGGGTTTTGGTTTGTGTACATTTAGATGAAGTTTAGAAGTGTTTTTAGGTATTTTGGTTGAGTTTGGAGAATGTTGGAAAACCCTAGGTTAGGGATTTCGAAAAATTGAGTTTAGATGTTAGATTTCCTTCCTATTTTGGTAGTTTAGTTGTTGAATGGAGTGATTTAGGTTGTTAGAGGGGTTAGATGGAAGATTAAAGAGTGTTACACAAAATAGGTTGAAGAACACCTATGTACCCGATTCTGTTTGTTGGATTTTCGAGTGGGCTAATGTGTTTGTTTGGTTGATCTGAGTGATTCAATGGATAGTAGACGTGTAGAAGTTTCCGAGTTGGGGTGGCGCGTCGAAATCCGTTGAAAAACGAGGGAGTTACGACCGTTTGAAGTTAGACGGTCAATTTTGGGGTAAAAATCGGGTTAGGAGTTTTGGACATGAATTGTGTTATGGTCTTAGTTAGTTTAGGTTAATAATTTCCTTAGAGTTCGTTAGTAAATTAATAAGTTGAGTTTTGATAATTGTAGGTTATCGAACGAGTGATTTGACTGGTGGACGTGAGAAAACAATTACCGAGACGCCAGGTAAGTAGTGGAGTGCGTGTTTGTTGCCTTCGGGCCTACACCATAGAACGGTAGGGAATGATTGTTTGTTTGTTTGTTTTGCTTTGTGTCATGTATCGTGTGTTTCATGCATCATCGTTTTCTAACGGACGGACGAAAATCACGTGTTATACATGTTGAGTGGTGAGAACGAAATGTAAGATAAGAAAAGATATGCAACTCGGTCCCTACGTGAGATGCTATGCTTGGTCTCTATGTGAGATGCTATGCTAAAAGATATGCAACTTGGTCTCTACGTGGGATGCTATGCTAATTTACGTAATGTGTCATGAGTATGAATACCTCGATATGCTCGTGCTTGAAAGCACAATGAGGATTCTACGATTGATGGGGGGGATTTGGTTGGCCGTCCAGGATTATGTTAGGGCGTGTGCCTCCGGTCTTGCTCCGTGGGTCAAGGCGTGACCGTCCAGGATTGTGTTGGGACGTGTGCCTACTTGATTCACATGAAAGTGAAACGATAAATGCAACCCGAATGAAAAGAAAGCAACTGAGTGTGTAGAAACTGCATGTTAGGGTTGAGTTGAGCATTTAGTGTGTTGTTGTGCATTATTTCCCTACTTGCTAAGCGTTAGGCTTACCTTTTTGTGTTCTATGGTGTAGGTGACGATTTGTTTACAGGTGAGGTCGATGAGACAGCTCAGGATTAGGCCGCAGTCGGAGGAGTACGGAGTCCGCCGGTGCGGGTCATTGTCGGGGCGTCTGGACCACTGTTTGTCGGGTAATGTGGGAGGTGAACATTTTGATAGATGGTTGTTTAGTGTTTGTAATGTTTTGAATGTTGGGAGTAAGGTAGAACAAATGGTGAACGGTTGGTTATAAACGTTTAGTGTTTTGTTGTAAATGATTTTATGTTGTGTGTCGTTTTGGTTGAAACTATTTTCATGATGGTTGTTCGTGTTTGGGGATTGAAATGGTATATTTCTATGATTTATTTCAGGTTTTGGGTATTTAAAGTTTTAGGCGTTATATTGCCCGTTTTGATTTTAAAATAACTAACGTCGGGTTGTGTTCGTTATTTTTGTATTTATTCGTTTAAAGTCGGTTTTCCGAGATTTTTACGGGACTCGAAGATTTAGGTGTCGGGAAGGTATGTTTAAATTTTCAGAATTTTTGGAGGTGTCGGGGATGTAGAAAAGTGTTAAAATGTGTAGGGAGGTGGAAAAAGGTTAAAAAGGGCTTTTTTGGGTGTTTTCGGTGATGAAAAACCCGAGCGGGCCCGACCGATCGGGCCCGGGGCCGGGCACGACCGGTCGCGGTCGGGAAGTTTCTGGGCGAAGAAAACCCGAGAAGGCCCGACCGATCGGGCATTTAGCCACGATCGGTCCGTGGATAAAAAGATGGGCGCGCTGGTGCGCCCCAGCGCGCGCACGCGCCAGCGCGTGCGGCGGGTGCCGCTCGCGTAGGTAGGCTTACTTTTTGTGTTCTATGGTGTAGGTGACGATTTGTTTACAGGTGAGGTCGATGAGACAGCTCAGGATTAGGCCGCAGTCGGAGGAGTACGGAGTCCGCCGGTGCGGGTCATTGTCGGGGCGTCTGGACCACTGTTTGTCGGGTAATGTGGGAGGTGAACATTTTGATAGATGGTTGTTTAGTGTTTGTAATGTTTTGAATGTTGGGAGTAAGGTAGAACAAATGGTGAACGGTTGGTTATAAACGTTTTAGTGTCGGTTGTACAGTTTTGTTGTAAATGATTTTATGTTGTGTGTCGTTTTGGTTGAAACTATTTTCATGATGGTTGTTCGTGTTTGGGGATTGAAATGGTATATTTCTATGATTTATTTCAGGTTTTGGGTATTTAAAGTTTTAGGCGTTATATTGCCCGTTTTATATTGCCCGTTTTGATTTTAAATAACTAACGTCGGGTTGTGTTCGTTATTTTTGTATTTATTCGTTTTAAGTCGGTTTTCCGAGATTTTTACGGGACTCGAAGATTTAGGTGTCGGGAAGGTATGTTTAAATTTTCAGAATTTTTGGAGGTGTCGGGGATGTAGAAAAGTGTTAAAATGTGTAGGGAGGTGGAAAAAGGTTAAAAAGGGCTTTTTTGGGTGTTTTCGGTGATGAAAAACCCGAGCGGGCCCGACCGATCGGGCCCGGGGCACGACCGGTCGCGGTCGGGAAGTTTCTGGGCGAAGAAAACCCGAGAAGGCCCGACCGATCGGGCATTTAGCCACGATCGGTCGTGGATAAAAAGAATGGGGCGCGCTGGCCCCAGCGCGCGCACGCGCCAGCGCGTGCGGCGGGTGCCGCTCGCGTAGCGCAGCGCGCAGCGCGCAGCGCGCGCGTGGCGCGCACGCCGCGCATGGCCTGGGCGCCTGGCGCCCAGCCGCGCACCCAGCGCCCCTTTTTCTTCCAAATTTTGTTTTTTTTCGTTTTTCGCCCGATTTCCAACATGTTTTGACCCGACATTTTTCCAACGCATTTTAACATATTTTAGACACGTGTTCCAAGAAAAATTGAGGGTTCGAAAAACCCGAACATCGAGCTGGGAATTTTACAAAACCGAGCCGAATATTTTACGAAAATTATTTTAAACGTCGTTTTAAACACGGGATTTGTTTGCACCGTGACGCACCGGGCCCGGGGCGGGTTCGGGGCGTTACATTGATTGTGTGAATGAGAAGTGTTTTGCTGTGAATTATTTGAATGATAATGGTCTTGGCATAGAAGATTAGATCATGTAGGTATGGATACCTTAGCTAAGATCTCCAAGAATAATCTAGTTAGAGGACTTCCAAAACTATCATTTGACAAGGATAGAGTTTATGATGCTTGTCAAATAGGCAAGCAAACCAAAAGCTCTTTTGCCTCAAAGAATACTGTCACATCGTCCAAACCTCTACAACTGCTTCATATAGACCTTTTCGGTCCTTCTAATGTGGCTAGTCTAGGAGGAAAATTCTATGCATTTGTTATAGTAGATGACTTCTCTAGGTTCATATGGGTGTTCTTCCTAAAGTCAAAGGATGAAACTTTTTATACCGTCTATAGCTTTAGGAAGAAAGTTCAAAATGAAAAAAAGCTCACCATTGTTGCTATTCGTATGGTGGAGAATTTGAGAATGAAAAATTTAAACTCTTGTGTCTCAAATATAGAATTGAGCACAATTTCTCATCACCTAGAATCCCTCAACAAAATGGAGCTGTCGAGAGAAAAAATAGGTCTCTTCAAGAGCTAGCTCGAACCATGCTCAACGAGAACTCCCTTCCAAAATACTTTTGGGCAGAAGCTGTTTTCACAGCTTGTTATGTTCTAAACCGTGTCTGTATAAGACCGATTCTAGAGAAACCCCCTATGAGCTATGGAACGGCAAGTCTCCTAGTGTTAAGTATTTTAGAGTCTTTGGTTGTAAATGTTTCATTCTCAACACCAAGGATAATTTGGAAAAATTTGATTTCAAGACATATCTTGGAATATTCCTTGGATATTCATTAACAAGTAAAGCATATAGGGTGTTCAACAAAAGAACACTAGTTGTAGAGGAATCTGTTAATGTCAATTTTGATGAGAATATCCAAGCTGCAATCAATGTGGAAGAAAATGTCAATTTGGAAAAGCATATGGATTCTCTATCCTTAGAAAAGCCAGCTGAAATCATTCAAGGAGAAAATCCCCTAGATCCTTCTACAAAATCTCTAGAAATTGTCCCTGACAAGGATGAAAATGATGCTCTTTCCAAAGATTGAAAATTTGTCAAAAATCATTCTTTAGATGAAGTTCTAGGTGATCCTTCCCTAGGAGTCAAAACTAGAGCCTCCCTTAGAAATCTCTGTGCAAATGTAGCATTTATCTATCAAATTGAACCCAAGAAATTTGAGGAAGCCAAATTGGACGAAAATTAGATAGTTGCCATGAAAGAAGAGCTGAATCAATTCGAGAGGAACAATGCATGGGAACTTGTTCCAAAACCCGATAATCATCCCATTATTGGAACCAAATGAATATTTAAGAATAAGATGGATGAAAATAGGATTGTGGTCAGGAACAAAACTAGGTTAGTTGCCAAATGGTATAATCAAGAAGAAGGAATTGACTTTGAGGAAACCTTTGCTCCAGTAGCTCGTTTAGAGTCAATTAGGATGCTCTTAGATTTCATATTTTTTCAAATGGATGTAAAAAGTACTTTTCTTAATGGATATATTCGAGAAGAAGTCTATGCGGCAAAACCTCAAGGTTTCGAAGTTTTTGATAGACCTGATCATGTGTACAAGTTTAGGAAAGCCTTGTATGGAATTAAGCAAGCCCTTAGAGGTTGGTACGATAGGTTGAAAAATTTTCTTGTGGAAAGGAAGTTTAAGAAGGGAAATATCGATTTAACCTTATTTACCATGCAAAAGGACAAAGACATACTCATTATACAGATTTATGTCGATGACATTATATTCTGTTCAACTAATGTCTCACTGTGTTATGAATTCTCCTCCCTAATGCAAAGTGAATTTGAGATGAGTATGATGGGGGAGTTAAAATTCTTCTTATGATTTCATATTAGTCAAACTCCAGATGACATTTTCTTTTGTCAAGAAAAATACATTAGAGAACTCCTAAAGAAATTCGGATTGAATTCTTCAAAGCCATCTAGAACCCCAATGAGCACCACTACTAAATTGGACAAAGATGAAAATGGGATAAGTGTGGATATTAAGAAGTATAGAGGTATGATTGGTTCTCTATTATACCTAACGGCTAGCAGGCCAGATATCCTATTTAGTGTGTACTTGTGTGCTAGGTTTCAGACTGCACAGAGTGTTTGACTATTTGAGTTGGAATGGTTTTAGTGACTAGATTCTAGGGCAACTATCGGTTAGAACTTTTAGGATTTTGTTTTTAACTACTGTAATGTAAATGTTTTAGGTGAAGAAGTCTGAAGAAAAGTGATTCAAGTTGCTAAGGAATCCAGGTAAGTGAATGTATAGGTTTCTCGGTCATTAGGACCCTACATCAAGGAATGCTAGATAGAAACTTATACGGTGATTAGAAGTTCCCTATGTTATTTTCCTAGTATTTATGTTGATGTTTAGCTCAATGATAGAATCTCATGTTGGTTAATACTCTGTTCTGTAGCTTGATGATTTAAGAGTTCCTATGCTCATGCATCATGAATGTTTTATGCATATGAAAATGTTTTAAGAGCATGTTTCCATCATGAACAAGATAAGAAGATAAAACTTATGCAACGTGGTTAAGTGAGGGTTGGGGGCGGTTCGGCGAATGTCACAGTCCAAGAAAGGGGACATATGAATACGACCCGCAGTAGGGAACATGATCAAACTCACTGTCGAACCTCCTTTTCACGGCACAAATCCTCTCTTAATCCACATAATGTAAATGAAGAACATGAATGATGAGATGAATGACGAATATGAATGAGAATATGAACAAGAAATGATCTATGAGTATGTTTATTTCTGAATTATGTATTCATGCACTCATGCTAGTGTTGCATTCCTTACTAAGCATTAGGCTTATAGTTAAACCCTATGATGTAGGTGACGAAGCATCAGGTGAGGATTTCCAAGTTAATAAAGGCGTCTAAGATGGTCGATGGAAGGTGTTCAGAGGGCAAATATGTGGCTGGATGGCGATAAAGACTCCGGGTTAATATTCTCATGTTTAACGATGTCTATGAATATAAATTTATAAGTAGAATGGATTAAATTATTCACAATGAGATCTGTTGGGATTTGTTGGTTTCAATTCCCGAGTTAAGGATATTATATGATCATGGGTTGTAGTTTTATTGGTGAAGTTTATAGTTAAGTTGAGTCGTGTGAAAGTTTGGATGAGTTCCTACCGGAAGGTGTCCCATGTTTGAGGTTCATTAAAGGACACGTGATTTGCATCTGCCTAACCGGTAGATGCAGCGTGTCTGACGTCACCGGAAGAGGAAAATATTCCTTGTCGTTTAGTGACCGGTAGATGCAGCGTGTCTGACGTCACCGGAAGAGGAAAATGTTCTATGTCATTTGTGATCGGTGGATGTAGCGTGTCTGACGTCACCGGAAGAGGAAAATATTCCTTGTCGTTTAGTGACCGGTAGATGCAGCGTGTCTGACGTCACCGGAAGAGGAAAATGTTCTATGTCGTTTGTGATCGGTGGATGTAGCGTGTCTGACGTCACCGGAAGAGGAAAATGTTCTTTGTCGTATGTGACTGGTGGATGTAGCGTGTCTGACGTCACCGGAAGAGGAAATGTTCCTTGTCGTTTAGCGACCGGTAGACGTAGTGTGTTTGAGTCACCGAGTGAGTGTTAATGTGTCGTGTGCGATGCACGTGCCCACCGGATGATGTTTCTTATCTGGTGTGGTTTTAACGAGTCACGTGTTAGACTCGTGTTCACCGGTAGATGACCACCAGTCAGGTGATGCATGCAAGTCCATGCAGTTCGAGCAGAACGACGTCGAACGATTCGAGATCACTTCTTCTCTGCCGATTATGTCATGATGCTCGTGTCCGAGCTTAGTCGCTCTATTCTGTGAAAGTTTTAGCCAACGGAAGAAAAGGAAAAAAAAGAAATGGAGTTATGAGTGAGTCATGTTCTCTTGACGCCATTACGTCTCTGTCTTTAGTTTAAGAGTGAGTTCTGTCAAAAAAATATATGCTAGATGGGAAATGAACAAGAGGAAGAAGTAGAAATCATTAGATGATTAATGAAAGATCATGATCACGTGACGGCTCCTGGTCGGGGTCGTTACATTTTCAACCCTAAAAACGGCAACAACACGAGTATAACGCTCGAAACACACCTAGGGTTTGATTGCGGTAAGAAAACATGGAAGAAAATCGGTTGACGGAGGATGATTCACTGGCCGATCGAAGAAATCGTGAAGGAGGCGTGAAGAATCGCCTGAGGAGAAGCTCTCTGTTCTCCTTCGTGAAATGCCAAATGGGAGAAATGGTTTCTATTTTTATTAAATTTTATAATGAAATTTGCCATTTTGCCCTCTTTTTACATAATATTGCTTATTTCGTTATTTTACCAATCGATTCGGTTTCTCCAAATTTTCTTATTTTACCATTAACTTCAACTTATTATAAGGGTTCTATTAAAACTGTCCGTTCGTAAAACAGAACTCATTTACTATTTTCCCTAGAATGTCCCTTATATTACGAGAAACACAAAATCCTCGTAATTTGCATTATAACTCCAAAAATTTTCGTATTTCTCCAAAAATCTAAATTAATCGTTAGGATTCTAATGACGCTTTCTGTTCGCGAAACGGGCTTAATCTAACATATTTACAAAAATGCCATTATATATATTGAAATATTAATCCCATTAAAACCGGGTGTTACAAGAAGAATTTAAGATCCAAATTGTTATTGCCATTTGTTTAGAAAGAATCCTAACTCTCATTGCTATTTGAATGAACTAGTTCTTGAGTTTGGATTAAAATTTGAATTGCATGATAATCTTGGTTTAATTCTTATTGTTCTAGGTCTATCTAACTGGAATGAAACCAAGTATTGTTTTCTTGATTTTTATATGATAAATTCTAGCTCATTGCTCAGTAGAAAATTCATTCTCTTGAGTTTTGGATTTAAACTTAATTTATACTAAGCTTGATTTTAAACTCTTATTCTTTTGATGGATTTAAAATTGGGTGAACCAAGTGATGTTTTAAAATGGTAATTTTCATATTTGTGGTTCACCATTGGTTTGATAACTTAACTAGAAAATGAAATTGTTCAATTATGCTTACATGAATCTTATGTCATTATCATGCATGATTGTCTCTAAATTGTTTAAATGAACAATTATTCTTGAAATTTATTCGAGACCATTGTGGATGGTAAAAATGATCTTTCAACTTTAGGATAACTATGTTTTGTGTCTACTATGGATTGTGCTTAAGCCTTTTTCGAAGAATTTTTATCCTAAGTGTTGTAGCATCTTCCATGATATTCACCATTAGATTTGAGGTCAAATCCTCAAGAATCAGGAGGGGATGATATGCCCACGGTCCCGATCCATCGAGCACAAGTCAAAGTATGTATTTATTTATTTATTTTATCTATCTAATGGACTTATGGAATTTTGTAGGTAAGTGGATTCTCAAGACTTTGAAAGAATT
Source organism: Begonia masoniana (assembly GCA_022432975.1). NCBI lineage: Eukaryota > Viridiplantae > Streptophyta > Magnoliopsida > Cucurbitales > Begoniaceae > Begonia > Begonia masoniana. The sequence continues at coordinate 36,357,602 of CM039514.1, forward strand.
AATGAAGAAAGAATTTGTTTTCTTTTAATTCAAATTATGTTAACAAGTCTTGTATTTAATTATATATTTTTAGAAAACTTTAGTTTTGTTTAAAACTCGTTAATTGGCAAACTTTAGCCTTTTAGAATGTATACTTTGTAATAGTCTTCAAAGGATGGCAAACCAAGAGAGGAACCAAGCTGAACCGTCCAAACCAAGAGAGGAACCAAGCTGAACCGGCCAAATCAAAAGAGGAACCAAGCTGAACTGGACTAAACCAAGGGCTGAACCAAGTGAATCGGCCAAGCTAAGGAGAAACAAAGCTGAACTGGACTAAACCAAGGGCTGAACCAAGTGAATCGACCAAGCTAAGGAGAAACAAAGCTGAACCATGGCGCAAAGGAGTGAACCGGTTCTGCCCAGCAAACCGAACGGCAGCACTCTGCAGAAGCTCCAACGGCAATTAATGGGAAGAAATGCAGACGCTCTCCTCTTCAGTTTTCTCCCTCCCGTCGCCGTCTGAAGCTTCTCCCTCCTGCATTTAAGCTTCCTTCCACCACTATAAACCGTTAGCCATTGAAACGAATATTTGGAAAACCAGAAGCGTGTCTTCGTCTGTCGGAGTTTCTCCGTGAAAGAGAGAACTTATCTCTCGCCCTAACCGGCGCCCAGCGCCTAATGGCTTTGCCCAAGTCTTCCTAGAGCTCAAGGTTGCTCGGAGGAATACTCAGTCGCCGGAGTGCGGCGAAACCTTTGTTCCTGAGTGCTGTCATTCCTTCCCGAAGGAGTGTCTGCCGAGAGTTTCAATCGTAGCTCTTCGGCCAGCTGAGAGCCCTTCACCTCCACCTCCATTTCCCTTGTCAGCCTCCTCTGTGGCAAAGAAGCTGGTTTGTTCACTCACCCACATCACCGAATGTAATTTTCCATTTTTGTGTTTACTGCTCTGTTTATCTATGTTTTCTTGTTGTTTTATGCGTCTGCTTTTGGGGTGTTCTTGAGCACCGATCGTTGTGTCATTTTGTTGTCTTCCGCATGCCATTTCTAACCCCATTGCAAGTCTGGATTTTATTAGCGCGGTCGATGAATTTCAGGATTCCTTATTCCAGAGAGATATAACCTTATTGCTTAGCACACAACATCGACCGTTTAGGACTTTTCACTCTTAATGAGACCTAAACGAATTCGAATATCACTGAAGGTCTTCTCATCTAAAGATTTTGTAAAAATATCTGCTAATTGGTCAGAAGAATTGACAAATTTTAAGGTGATATCACTTTTTTGAACATGATCTCTAATGAAGTGATATTTAACCTCGATGTGTTTGGTTCTAAAATGTTGGATAGGGTTCTTTGAAATGTTAATTGCACTAGTATTATCACATCTAGTCGGTATCCTATCATAGAAGAGATTGTAATCCTCTAAAGTTTGCTTCATCCAAATCATTTGAGCATAGCAGCTACCAGTAGTAATATATTCACTTTCGGCAGTTGAAAGTGCTACTGAGTTCTGCTTCTCAGAGTACCAGGATACAAGAGACTCACCTAGAAATTGACATGTTCCACTGGTACTCTTTTTGTCTACAAGGCTTCCAGCATAATCAGAATCGGAATATCCTATTAGATCAAATGAAGTACTCTTTGGATACCATAAGCCTAAATAAGAAGTGCCACTTAAGTATTTGAATATTCTCTTGACTGCACTTAGGTGAGATTCCTTAGGGGAAGCTTGAAAACTAATACTCAAAACAGACAGATTCGATTAACAATAGCTCAGGGTTGGTTATTTTACATGTTCAGAACCGATTGATAATGGCATTACCGTTCTCAGATTTCAAATGTTCCTAACATTGGTCGGCCATTGGAAAATCCAATACTCCAATGCCGAGTAGAAAACAGAGCTAATAAACTTAACAGATAGCTCCATTGTCGAATGAATACCTCGGCACAGAGTAGTCGAGTAGTGGCGGAGGAAACCGGTCGTCGAAGGGAGTATGCTGGAAGCAGAGAGCAAGAGCCCGGGAAGCAGGAAATCACCGAGAAAAGTAGTGACGGCTACAGTGGTTTAAATGAAGTTTGAATTCCTTCCATTTTCTTTAAATACCGGTCCCAACTTCCATTATTACTACTTTGCCACTCAACCTAATTAAAAATCCACATGTAATTAATTACACTAGTCCAAAACTCCAAACCGGAAAAATTAAATATTCATGACCGTTAATATAGTTGATGAAAATCACCTGACCGATATCTCGGGCGTTACATCCACCCCTCCTTAAACAAAATTTTCGTCCTCGAAAATTGATCAAACAAATAACTCTGGATATTTGTCCAACATGTCCTGCTGTCGTTCCCATGTAGCTTCTTCAATACCATGATTCTTCCACAAAACCTTAACCAACAAGATTTCCTTATTCCTTAGAGTTTTCATTGCAGAATCCAAAATTTGCACTGGTTTCTCTTCATACACCAAATTAGGCTCAATTTCAATTCCTATTGGTTTAACAACCTGAGTCGGATCACGTATGCATTTCCTTAGCATAGACACATGAAAGACATTGTGAACCTTATCCAAAGATGAAGGCAAAAGTAATCTATAGGCTGTACTGCCAATCTTAGCTAGAACAGGGAACGGTCCAATAAATCGTGGATTAAGCTTCCCCTTCCTACCAAATCTTAAGACTCTTTTAAAATGTGAAATTTTCAGGAAAACTTCATCACCAACAGAAAACTCAAGATCTCTTCTCCTTTGATCTGCATAACTCTTCTGTCGGCTTTGTGCAGCTAACATCCTTTTCCTAATAACTGTAATCTTGTCTGACATCTATTGTAGAATCTCTGGGCCCAATAGCTTCGCTTCACCAACCTCATCCCAGTACAAGGGTGACCTACATTTCCTGCCAGACAAAGCTTCATAGGGTGCCATACCAATAGTGGACCAACTTGCTAATCTTACCCGTAAAGACAACCTACACGATGGACCAACTTGCTCAAGAACGAGACACTCGATTTTGCTAAGGACGTCAGGTAAGTCTTTGCGACTTGTTTGGCTGATTGGCCTACACTATAAGATTTAATGTTGTTCAAGGAAATTGGAGAATGTAGGTTATGTTGGGCGAATAGGTTGGGTAGTTAGTTTTAGTTAAGTGTTGTATTATTATGTTTATTGTTTGTATACTTTGATTATGTTTACAGCATTTCTCATGTTCACGCATCATGGTTTTTGAAAAGCACGAAAAATGAATTTCTATGCATGTTTTCATGAAAAGTAAAAAGGAAAACGAAAAGGTATGAATGTATGTAATCTGGTCACGTCGGTGGTGGTGGTTCAGACATGGCTGCTAGGGGAGCATGCTTTCCCCCCGAGTAGATACGAGGGGCTATCCAATCGTCAGATGTACCACTTCTATCTACTGAGAGCGAAGCCCCGGTGACGTATATGTAATGAAATGAAATGAATAGCGAAAAGGTAGGATGCATGTTTTACAAACCGCATGCATAGCATTCACTTGCATTCACGTAGACTTACTGAGCCTTAAGCTCACAGTTTATTTACATGGTGTAGGTGACCTTGACACAGGTGAGGATGAGATCCCTCCACCCGAGGCATGAACAGTTGAAGAAAGATGGCCCGTGGGAGTGTGCTGGGCAGTCGGTGTGCATTTTGACCCGTGGAGAAGTAAGTTTATGTTTTGGGGACACGATAGATAGATAAAAATTGTATAGTTGAACATAATAGGATGCTTGGATCTGGCTAGCTGATAGAAAAATGATGTTTCGATGTTTTGGAAATCATTTTCTGTTAAACAGGTGGAAATGTTCAGTTTTTAAACAGATCCATTTGTTTTCACGAAAGTTTATTACATTTTTAATCACGTTCTAGGGTATGTTACGAGTCGGTTATTTGGTGATTTATGAATTGAGAAATGGATAAGGTGAAAGATGGTTTTATATTTTGGTGTTTTGGTGGTTAAATTGTGTTGAGAGTTGAAGTGGGTAAGGAGAAGAGTAGGTGAAGATTTCAGGGAGGAATGAAGAAAATAAAAGGAAGCAACTCTCTGGAAGAAATTCCAGAGAGTGTGTCGATCGATCGCCACAAGGGGTGATCGGTTGGCAGCTGATGATCGCCCATGGTAGGGGCGATTGATCGCCCATGGTAAGGGTCGATCGATCACCCCTCAAATATTGCAATGGGCGATCGATCACCCATGGTATGGGGCAATCGATCGCCCCTCACGTTATGCAATGGGCGATCGATCGCCTGGCATTGGGGCGATCGATCGCCCCCTGCCTTTTTGGGACAGATGTCCCTTTTGCCCTCCACTGAATGTGATGTTATTTTAAGTTTTATTTAATTGTTTTATAACTTGTTTTATGTTTTATTCAAATGGTTTTAAAATAGTTTTCACACGGTTTTTTAACGATTTAGCCTACGATTTAAATTCCACTCTAATGTTACGAAGTTTATAAGGATAATAAAAATAAATAAATCAATAAATAATATGGGAAGATTAAGGGTACAGTTTTAGGGTCGTTACACTTCTCCTAGGTCTTTCAATAAATTTAAATCAAGCTTAGACAAGAATTATTAAATATGATATCCAATTATAGCAAAAACATACAAAAAGTTGATCTCAAACATATAATTCATCCAATCAACCTACTATTCAACTAATTCAAAAAGAGATTTAAGTAAGGTTTCATGGGCACATGCCTTGTTGCCGCAAATTTATCCAACTCCTCACGTATCCATTGCCAAAACTCATTAAGGAGTAGGAAGCTAAACAATCCTCAAAAGATAAAACAATGTGCATATATATTTTGATTTTATCTTTAGCTTGGTCAACAACAATTAAACTAATTGACCAAGCACTAGACTCTAAAGTGAGACTCTAAATTTAGGTCATAAACAAAATACAAACAAACAAACAACACAAACAAAGTGGTTTGGTTGGGTACCAATCACTAATTAGATCAAAGATTAGTCATGCATACCTCATGCTACTAAACAAAGACTTAATCCACAATTAGCACACAACTAAGTCACAAGACTCAATCTAAAAGTCCTAAATATTTTGTAACACCCGAGAATTCCCTATTACGTGCGTAGCCTAGGATATGCTAAGTATGAGATTAAGATTAAGTGAGGATGGGAATTTGGAATAAGGCAAAGAGAGGAAAATGAAATGGTTGAAAAAGAATTATGTTTGAATTCAACCTTTGAAAAGTCAAATGCAAGGAACCAATCAAAATGTAGTAAAGAAATTGAATGAAAACATGGTGATTTTAGGATGCTTCACGTTGGAAATTAAAGAAGAAAAAGTGGGATTTAATTGTTGAATCACGTTGGATGTTGAAAAGGAGAAAAAGAGAAGTTGACAATTCAAACTAATGTAGGTTTGAAAAGTCAAACCAATAAATGATTTCAAACCAACAAATGAACCAATGGAAACTTTTGTTGAAAATTCAAAGGGAAAGTCAAATGGAATAATTGAATGGAAATTGAGGGAGAAGAGATGGCAGCCACGTGAAGAGAAATGGGAGGGCTTAATTGGTAATTTTAATGGGTTATTAAATGAATAAAATAATGAAAAGAAAAATGGTTTTATAAAAAGGAAAAGAATTGGGAAAGTAAAGCATTGTCTTCTTCTTCTCCTCCCTCCATCGACGGCAGCCATTGAAGCTCCATTTCTTCATTTCACCAAGTGGTTTTCAAGAGTTTTTGAGGTAAAAAGTGGTGGGTTTTAAGTTGTATACAAATTAGGGTTAGTTTAGTGTGTTTTTAGAGTGTTTTGTGGGGGATTGCATAGGGTTTGAAAACCCTAAATGGTGAAGTCCGAAAATTGACTTTAAATGTTAGATTTCTTTCCACTTTTGATGGTTTAGTTGTTGAATGAGTTGGTTTAGGTGGTTTATGGGGATAGATTGAAGATTTGAGGAGTGTTACACAAAAACCAGTTTTGACATATAGGTGGCCGAATCTGTTGGTGCATTTTCGGATGGGCTAAGTGTTTTGTTTGGTTAATTTAAGCACTTCAATGGATAGTAGACGTGTAGAGGTTTCCGAATTGGGGTGGCACGTCGAATTCCGTTGAAAAACGAGGAAGTTATGACCGTTTGAAGTTTAACGGTCAAAATTGTACAAAAATCGGGTTTTTGGATTTTTATAGTGAAATGTGTTTAGGTGTTGGTTAGTTTTAGGTTTAAGAATTTGTAGATTTTATTGATTACTTATTAAGCTAAGTTTCATTATTTTAGGTTGTTGGACGAGTGATTTGACCGGTAGAACTGTGCACGCGAAAACCGAGCACTCAGGTAAGTAGAGGACGTTTGTTTTGCCTTCGGGCCTACACCACGGAACGGTAGGATTTATTTTGTTGTTTGTTGTTTGGCTGTCTTCCTTGTTGGTTGGTTGTGGTTTGATGTTTGATTGTCTTCGTTGATGGTCAAGCATTGTGTTGGTTGTTTCGTGTAGTGTTGCATATTGAAGCATGCATCATGTTTAGCACGCTAGGTATGATTATTAGCATTGGTTGGCATTGTGAGCAATAACGTAAGCAATTAAAGTTAAGGGTAACGCATCTCGAATAGAGTGACTTTTTGGGCTGAGGTTGCTCGTAATAGCACCCCGAGGGGAACTCTATGAGAGAATCCTGAATAGGGTACCTTTTTGGGCTGAGGTTGCTCGTAATAGCACCCCGAGGGGTCCTCTATGAAGGATAAATTGATTAAATTACGTAAATGTTAACGCATCTCGAATAGAGTGACTTTTCGGGCTAAGGTTACTCGTAATAGCACCCCGAAGGGAACTCTATGAGAGAATCCTGAATAGGGTACCTTTTTGGGCTGAGGTTGCTCGTAATAGCACACCGAGGGGTCCTCTATGAAGGATAAATTGATTAAATTACGTAAATGTTAACGCATCTCGAATAGAGTGACTTTTCGGGCTAAGGTTGCTCGTAATAGCACCCCGAGGGGAACTCTATGAGAGAATTCTGAATAGGGTACCTTTTTGGGCTGAGGTTGCTCGTAATAGCACCCCGAGGGGTCCTCTATGAAGAATTAAAGCAATGAAGATTTAAGCATAGAACAGCAAATAAGCACAACTGAGAGATAGAAACTGCATGTGTTAGGTTGAGTTGCATTGTGGTGTTGTGTTGTTTGGTTGTTTTGTTCAGTGTTGTGTGTGTAGCTTGTATTCTATCTAGTCGTATTTGTTAATCCCTACTTGCTAAGCGTAAGCTTACGTGTGCGTGTGTGTTCTGTGGTGTAGGTAACGACGCGGTTACAGGTGAGCTAAGCGTGTGAGCCAGGACGTGGCAGCAGTTGGTGGTGCATGGGGCGTGCCGGTGCGGGCATCTGTCGGGGCGTCTCGACCATGGTCTTCGGGGGGAAATGTGGGCTTTATATTTGGTAGTTTATTGTAAATGTCTGTTTGTAGAAATGATGGGAATGCCTAACTCTTCTTGGTTGGTGTTTAGAAAGTTATGGTTAAGTTAAGGGTGATGTGTCGCCCTATATTGTGGATGTTCTTCATTTAAGGATGTTAGTATTTTTAGTTTCCCTCTTACTGATATTTGGTGATTTCGTATGTTGGATAGTTGAGTGGATGGTTGAATATGAATATTCTGGATTGGTTGGGTTTTATCTAGTTGCAGGTACCTAGCATTTTGGAGGCGCCATTTTCAGGCGTTACTTTGCCGAAATTTTCGGGAAGGACGCCGTGGTGCTTAAAGGTTAGGAGTAAGGGAATTAGTGAGTCTAGGCAACTGGGTATGATTTTAAATTAGTTTTAAATTCCGCTATGTCAGTTTTATTTTATACCTAGGTGTTTATAAGAATTCTTGGGGTTAGAGTGAGCCAAGTAGCGCACCGAGCCAGGGTGGGTTCGGGGGCGTTACAAGATGGTATCAGAGCATAAATGGTCGAGTCGTTCAAAGGATTACCCGACAATGCCGGCCGCCATGCAACGTGCTTCACCGACTGTAAGTAATTTTTTTACTTTTAGTTAGTTGTCTATCTAAGATTAGATTATGTTAACCTTGTACAGGAACAGATCCAAAATGCCGAGAAACGAAAGACAACCAAAGCAACCTAGAAACCCGCTTGAGGAGTCGGTCAAGCAGCTTACAGATTTGGTCACTACGCAAGCAGAATTAGTTGGTAGACAGGCCGAATTGTTTGGATTGCTGTTAAGTCAGGGAGGACCGGGGAATGTTGGAGTTATTTCTAAGGGGGATGAGTTTCGGAAATTGAAACCACCAATGTTTGAAGGCAGTTTAACAGATCCGACAGCTGCGGAGAGATGGATATGTACTATAGAGAATATGTTTACTCTCGTTGAAGTAGAGGAAGAGAATAAGGTGAAGTATGCAACATTCCACTTAGCAAATGATGCCCAAAGCTGGTGGGAGACTGTGAAGGTTACCATCGGTCCTCAAGGCTTAACTTGGAAAGAATTTAAGGAGTTGTTCTTTGACAAGTACTACAACCAGACGGCTCAGGCTGCAAAGAGGAAGGAGTTCATGGCTCTAAAGCAAACGGGATCAGTGGGAGATTATATTCAGCAATTTGAGCTGTTGTCTAGGTTTGCCAGTCACATGATCAGTCGGGAAGAAGACAAGATCTTTCAGTTCGTGCAGGGCCTGAAGCCCGAGATTTATATGTTGGTGAAGACCTTCGGAATTTCGAGAAGTTCATTTAGTGAAGTGGCAGCGAAGGCGTTAGAGGTGGAGGAAGCTGCTGGTAAGTTGATTAAACCGGCAGAAGTTCTGGGTCAAATGTTCACGGGATTTACAACTCAGATGGGTGATGATGGATCTTCTTCAAAGCTTCAGGAACCTAAAAGACCGGGAGATACTTTAAGTGACCAAAGAGAAGGAAAGAAACATGACAAAAGCAAAGAAGAAGTTTTCCGAAATGTCTTAAGTGTTTGAAATTTCATCCAGGAGAGTGCGGTCAATACGAGGGAAAATGTTTTAACTGTTTTAAAGCTGGCCATGCTGCCCGAGATTGTCCAAAGCCAAAGACCAATCAGTGTTTCAATTGCAATAAGCCTGGGCATATAGCCAAGAATTGTCTTATAGAAAAGAAGGGTCAGGCGAAAGCAACACGCAGGATTTAACAGTGATCTCAGGTATGGTATTTGTAGATCAACGGCTGTTTTCTTTATTTTGATAGACTGAGGTATGTTGTATTATTTTGGTGGTAGCGGTTTGTGATTGGTAGGGTACTGTTAGGACTAAAAGGAAGTTAAGTTAGATAATTTTATAAGTTAAGTGATAGTTAGGTATTGTGAAGTCAATAATTGGAGGGATTATTGAGTATTGAGGTATATAGTTTAGAATGACCCTAAATTAGAGTCATAGAGAGTTGACAACCCTCGATGAATGATCGAGAGTATAGTGGATGAGATTCAAAGCAATGAGTGTAGCTATGAGGATTAGTTGGAGAGAATTGATAAAGAAATCCTCATTGAATAGGAATTGTGAGCAAACTGAATTTTGTGGATATTGATTTATAAAGTGTTGAGTAGTGGACATGGGCTAGAGTCGAAGTGGGAATACACCGAAACTAAGATTTTGAGAGTGTGTGGTTATGAATGAAATAGAAGTGAGATAAAGTGAGTGTAGTAAGGCAATTATGAGCACTCTAGTACTTCGAGAGCATAGTAGATTTGTTTAGGTAGTGAGAGTTCAGAGTGCGTGGATGATGTTAAAATGAGTAACGAATAGGTGTAAGATGAGATACTATTTTAGATGGGAATTTTGAACTGAGAACTTAGGATAAGAAGTAATTCCGTAAGTTTTTAGTGTTATGCAGTTGAGGAAGGTTGAGAAGTTGAAATTAAGGACTTAGGGTAAGAGATTTCCTTAGTCGATTTTTAGTACGCTATTGAAGTAGCTTTGGAGGTTTGGGGTGGTTACGTAGGTCTTTGGTGGATACTTGTTTGATGAATACTGGATTAGAAAAGTAAGGAAATTAGATTAACTGAGCTCGTGAAAAAGTTATAAATGAAACTAAGTTAGAATGGTTTGAAGATACGAGTGATGAGTAATGAGGTGAGTAAAGATATTAGAGTAATAAGGTAGAGTGAGAACTAAGTTGGGGAGATTTAAGGGTCAAAGTGATGAGTTCTCAATTTACAATAAATGGACATAGTTCGGAAATGAAAACGTTGGAGATGTAGAAAGTTAGCAGTACTCGGATAGAGGAGTTTGAGAGTATGGCGATGAGTGCTTAGGTTATGTAAATATTTGGTGGATATTTGAGAACTTGGGTTATGGAGAGCTGAGTTAGTAAAGTCAATAGATGTAGAAATTAATATTTCCCAAGAGATGATTTAGGACTTTATGAGTGAGTAAAGTCGTAAAGTGGTGGTGAGTTCGGGTGACAACCTAAGAGCTATTGGGGTAGAGTTAGGTCGAGTAAGTTGAGAAAAAAAAAACTAAGGTACGTCAAATTTTGAGGACAAAATTTTTATAAGGAGGGTGGATTGTAACACCCGAGAATTCCCTATTACGTGCGTAGCCTAGGATATGCTAAGTATGAGATTAAGATTAAGTGAGGATGGGAATTTGGAATAAGGCAAAGAGAGGAAAATGAAATGGTTGAAAAAGAATTATGTTTGAATTCAACCTTTGAAAAGTCAAATGCAAGGAACCAATCAAAATGTAGTAAAGAAATTGAATGAAAACATGGTGATTTTAGGATGCTTCACGTTGGAAATTAAAGAAGAAAAAGTGGGATTTAATTGTTGAATCACGTTGGATGTTGAAAAGGAGAAAAAGAGAAGTTGACAATTCAAACTAATGTAGGTTTGAAAAGTCAAACCAATAAATGATTTCAAACCAACAAATGAACCAATGGAAACTTTTGTTAAAAATTCAAAGGGAAAGTCAAATGGAATAATTGAATGGAAATTGAGGGAGAAGAGATGGCAGCCACGTGAAGAGAAATGGGAGGGCTTAATTGGTAATTTTAATGGGTTATTAAATGAATAAAATAATGAAAAGAAAAATGGTTTTATAAAAAGGAAAAAAATTGGGAAAGTAAAGCATTGTCTTCTTCTTCTCCTCCCTCCATCGACGGCAGCCATTGAAGCTCCATTTCTTCATTTCACCAAGTGGTTTTCAAGAGTTTTTGAGGTAAAAAGTGGTGGGTTTTAAGTTGTATACAAATTAGGGTTAGTTTAGTGTGTTTTTAGAGTGTTTTGTGGGGGATTGCATAGGGTTTGAAAACCCTAAATGGTGAAGTCCGAAAATTGACTTTAAATGTTAGATTTCTTTCCACTTTTGATGGTTTAGTTGTTGAATGAGTTGGTTTAGGTGGTTTATGGGAATAGATTGAAGATTTGAGGAGTGTTACACAAAAACCGGTTTTGACATATAGGTGGCCGAATCTGTTGGTGCATTTTCGGATGGGCTAAGTATTTTGTTTGGTTAATTTAAGCACTTCAATGGATAGTAGACGTGTAGAGGTTTCCGAATTGGGGTGGCACGTCGAATTCTGTTGAAAAACGAGGAAGTTATGACCGTTTGAAGTTTAACGGTCAAAATTGTACAAAAATCGGGTTTTTGGATTTTTATAGTGAAATGTGTTTAGGTGTTGGTTAGTTTTAGGTTTAAGAATTTGTAGATTTTATTGATTACTTATTAAGCTAAGTTTCATTATTTTAGGTTGTTGGACGAGTGATTTGACCGGTAGAACTGTGCACGCGAAAACCGAGCACTCAGGTAAGTAGAGGACGTTTGTTTTGCCTTCGGGCCTACACCACGGAACGGTAGGATTTATTTTGTTGTTTGTTGTTTGGCTGTCTTCCTTGTTGGTTGGTTGTGGTTTGATGTTTGATTGTCTTCGTTGATGGTCAAGCATTGTGTTGGTTGTTTCGTGTAGTGTTGCATATTGAAGCATGCATCATGTTTAGCACGCTAGGTATGATTATTAGCATTGGTTGGCATTGTGAGCAATAACGTAAGCAATTAAAGTTAAGGGTAACGCATCTCGAATAGAGTGACTTTTTGGGCTGAGGTTGCTCGTAATAGCACCCCGAGGGGAACTCTATGAGAGAATCCTGAATAGGGTACCTTTTTGGGCTGAGGTTGCTCGTAATAGCACCCCGAGGGGTCCTCTATGAAGGATAAATTGATTAAATTACGTAAATGTTAACGCATCTCGAATAGAGTGACTTTTCGGGCTAAGGTTGCTCGTAATAGCACCCCGAGGGGAACTCTATGAGAGAATCCTGAATAGGGTACCTTTTTGGGCTGAGGTTGCTCGTAATAGCACCCCGAGGGGTCCTCTATGAAGGATAAATTGATTAAATTACGTAAATGTTAACGCATCTCGAATAGAGTGACTTTTCGGGCTAAGGTTAGGTTGCTCGTAATAGCACCCCGAGGGGAACTCTATGAGAGAATTCTGAATAGGGTACCTTTTTGGGCTGAGGTTGCTCGTAATAGCACCCCGAGGGGTCCTCTATGAAGAATTAAAGCAATGAAGATTTAAGCATAGAACAGCAAATAAGCACAACTGAGAGATAGAAACTGCATGTGTTAGGTTGAGTTGCATTGTGGTGTTGTGTTGTTTGGTTGTTTTGTTCAGTGTTGTGTGTGTAGCTTGTATTCTATCTAGTCGTATTTGTTAATCCCTACTTGCTAAGCGTAAGCTTACGTGTGCGTGTGTGTTCTGTGGTGTAGGTAACGACGCGGTTACAGGTGAGCTAAGCGTGTGAGCCAGGACGTGGCAGCAGTTGGTGGTGCATGGGGCGTGCCGGTGCGGGCATCTGTCGGGGCGTCTCGACCATGGTCTTCGGGGGGAAATGTGGGCTTTATATTTGGTAGTTTATTGTAAATGTCTGTTTGTAGAAATGATGGGAATGCCTAACTCTTCTTGGTTGGTGTTTAGAAAGTTATGGTTAAGTTAAGGGTGATGTGTCGCCCTATATTGTGGATGTTCTTCATTTAAGGATGTTAGTATTTTTAGTTTCCCTCTTACTAATATTTGGTGATTTCGTATGTTGGATAGTTGAGTGGATAGTTGAATATGAATATTCTGGATTGGTTGGGTTTTATCTAGTTGCAGGTACCTAGCATTTTGGAGGCGCCATTTTCAGGCGTTACTTTGCCGAAATTTTCGGGAAGGACGCCGTGGTGCTTAAAGGTTAGGAGTAAGGGAATTAGTGAGTCTAGGCAACTGGGTATGATTTTAAATTAGTTTTAAATTCCGCTATGTCAGTTTTATTTTATACCTAGGTGTTTATAAGAATTCTTGGGGTTAGAGTGAGCCAAGTAGCGCACCGAGCCAGGGTGGGTTCGGGGGCGTTACATATTTAATCAAACAGCACAACAAATCAAGCAAGTTAATCAAAGAAAATAAACTTGCAACTAATATCAATGATAAGCTATTGGGTCTAGGCAACCCTCTAGAAATTTTGTGGAAATCGTCACACTATCTCACACCCTTTAAAGGTGACTGCCTCACACGGCAATCTGTCGGACCCAATGGCCAGCGATAAACCTCGGACAATACCAACGGCCCACAGAGGAAAACTCTTGGCCACAAACACAGACCACTCGACGTACAAGTAAATCCTAAGTGACTAACAAAATAGTATATGACATGCTTTTGTTAAAAAGGTCGGACATAGCCCTAAACAAACAAAAGACACTCATCTTGATGCGATCAAACAAGAGTTCAAAACAAAATTATAAAACATGGTGAAATAGAATATGTCAAGCTCTATTTAATATGCAATTTAGTTCATACTTTCCATTCTAAATTTAACTTAACATCAAGGACTCAAACACTTGACACTAAACATCAATTAAACACGAGTTAGATGCATCATAATAGGAATCAAAAACAGATCCAAGAAACATAGCAAAATATAATTTTAAATCCAATTTTACAAGTAATTTGGCTCAATTTAATCAACCTAGCAATTCTAAATTAAGCATCAACTAAAAACGGAGTTAAAACAAAGTTTAAAACACAAATAAGCATGGTAAAACATTTACATAATATTTTAGATACTTTAAAAGACATAAAACAAAAATTAAAAACTCAAAACAGTGTACAAAATACATAAAAATAGCTCTAAAATCCTAAACAGTAAATAGCACAATCCACATCTGAATGACTTGAAATTTTAACAGAGATTAGTCCATAATATGATTAACATGCTGTAAGAATTTCGAATCAAAATTAATTACGAGCAGAGAATTATACAAGTCCAAAGTTGGAACAAAAACAAAAAAATCAGAAAAATAGCTTCTAAACAACCTAGATTTCTAAACAGAAACTAGCACAATTCAACTTCAAATAACCATAAATTTTAACAGGGGTTAGTCCATAATATGATGAACATGCTGTAAAAATTTCAAATCCAAAACATGAGACATCTAAAAGATTAAACAAAACAAACACAAACTAAAACACATTCGGAAAACACCAAACAACACAATAATTTCAGCAAATAAAAACTAATATGAGAATTAAATTGTAGCACTCATTTTCTAATTCATTCTCTATGTAAATTAATTTTGCCAACACAACCTAAACAACTAAACATGGTTCTAAAAACAAAAACAAACATCCATAAACAATCACCTAAACAAAACAAGAAAAAAATAGAAAATGCTTTTCAAGAATAACATTAAGAAAATTAAACCAATACGGGCCATGGTTAATTCATGCTTGCTAATCAGAAACATGAGGTTAATATGGAAAAATCATATCGGATAATATCACAGCAATGGAATCCGAACAGCAAATTCAAACACACAACAAAAAGAACATGTTTTTCAAGAAAACATTCTGAAAATTTAAACTGATACGGGCCATGGTTAATTCATGTTAGCTATCCAGTAACATGAGGTTAAGATGGAAAAATCATATTAACTAATTGTCATAGCAATGTAATCCAAAGAAACAAGTTCAGACACAGACAAACCATAAAACACAAGTTGCTCTCGGTCTACAGTTCTGAAGAGTCCCCCAATAGAAAATAAACACTAAACAGAATTTACTATCGGTCAATAATTTCAAAGAGTCTCCCAACAGAAAATGCAAACTAAAAGTAGACAAGAAAGTACCTTTTAAGCAAAACAATTAACAGCTCCAAAATTTCCAATTAAGGAGGTCTCTTGCCTTGAGAGATGGGTACAAAAACTGCACAACAAATGTTACGAAAAACATACACAAACAAAGTCTAAGATACGCAACACAGCAACTTAGAGCTAAACAATAATGCAAGGTTCAAATGCTAAACCTCTTAGTAATTTGAACAACAAACAAAACACCTAAACATGCTCCTAAACAAGATAAGAAAGAACAAGAAAAACAGCAAACAAAACTCAGGCAAAACAACAAAGAAATCATGCTGAAAACATCAATTAAAACTCAAGACAACACCTAAGACACATGCTGAAAGACAGCAAAGAAAAACAAAAAAAGGAGCAAAAAAATTTCAACTGAAAAACAGCAAGAAAAGAGCTTTTAAACCAGAAAAATTTTAGCAATTTGGATCTAAAAACTATAGCTCAAGCATGGGACACATTTTGGACATTTTAATCAAGCATAAGCTAGCTTTTAAAAATAGATTTCTGGGTTTAAAACATGTCCTAAAATAACTTTAAAAACCAAACAATAGGCAACCAAAACAGAACAAGAGCATGCTGAAAAATTCAGCAAACAAGTTTTGGTTTTATGACTTTAAAAACCAAATAAAAATCTTAACAAAAACACTCCCAAAACACAGCATCTAAGCACCCTAACAGCAAAAAGCAAAAAGGCAAAATAGAATTGAAACATACAATTCTTAAAAAAGCAAAACGGCAAAATATGCACAAAATTTCTGAAAAATAGAACCTAAAGTGATTCAACTCAATTTCATTTCATGGTTAGAAGTTCAAAATTGATTTTAACCATCCAAGAGTTACTACAAGTGAGACAACTATTCAGCAAATAATACCAACTCATTAATGGAAAAAAAAATTTCTCTATTCTCAGCTAAGCATAAAACTAGATTATTAGTTCAATTTTAGCAACCAATTTTCACAGAAAATTGCACAGCAACAAAGACACTAAAACAGTCCTAGACACGACTTAAACCAACACAAGAACATAAGCTTAAACAGATTGAATCATGCTCAAACATACTCGAACAGTGAGCAATCTCTAATAGCAAATATCACTAAAACTAGACAAGAAAAATGTCTAAAAATGATAAAAATAGAAAGACAAAACAGACAACATACTAAACATGACATTAGAGAAAGGAAACTCAAACAAACACGTGCTGAACATCACATAATAAAAGAACACAACAACCAATCAAATTACATGTTAAGTTATCGGACAGAATTACAGAACGTGCTTCAAAACAGAAAAAGACCAGGAAAAAAAATTGTTTGGAAAAACACAAACACAGAAACAAGCCGATTGCTTCTCTTAATAGAGCACTAAGTGTGCTTGGACACTGAACAAAACAACACTTCCATAGAGAAGAACAAACAGAAAAAATGCTCAGCAAAAACAAAGCAGAAACACAAAACCAGAGGAAACAAAAACAGAACAATACTCAGTCGAACTGGAAAAACAAACAACAGAGATATACATGCGTGACTTAACACTTAAAACCATCCTAAAACAATCTAAACATCAAACTAAATAAGACATGCATGCTGACAGAAAACAAAAAAAAAAAGCTGAGAAGACACTCAGTAGAAAACAGGGGAAAAACAGAACCTGAATTGCGCAAACAAGAGCACTTAGGCTCTGATACCACTTGATAAGATCTAGACCTGCAATGGGGTTAGAAATGGCATACGAAAGACAACAAAATAACACAATGATCGGTGCTCAAGAACACCCCAAAAGCAAACGCATAAAAAAACAAGAAAACATAGATAAATATAGCAGTAAACACAAAAATGGAAAATTTTATTAAGTGATGTGGGTGACTGAACAAACTAGCTTCTTTGCCACAGAGGAGGCCGACAAGGTAAAGGAAATGGGGGTGGAGGTTAAGGGCCCTCAACTGGCCGAAGAGCTACGATTGAAACTCTCGGCAGACACTCCTTCGGGAAGGAATGACAGCGCTCAAGAACGAAGGTTTTGCCACACTCCGACGACTGAGTATTCCTCCGAGCAACCTTGAGCTCGAGGAAGACTTGGGCGAAGCCATCAGGCGCTGGGCGCCAGCTAGGCCAAGAGAGAAGTTCTCTCTTTCACGGAGAAACTCCGACAGACGAAGACACGCTTCTGGTTTTCCAAATATTCGTTTCAATGGCTAACGTTTTACAATGGTGGAAGGAAGCTTAAATACAGGAGGGAGAAGCTTCAGACGGCGACGGGAGGGAGAAAATCGAAGAGGAGAGCGTTTGTATTTCTTCCCGTTAATAGCCGTTGGAGCTTCTGCAGAGTGCTACGATTCGGTTCGCTGGGCAGAACCGGTTCATTCCTTTGCGCCATGGTTCAGCTTTGTTTCTCCTTGGCTTGGCCGGTTCACTTGGTTCAGCCCTTGGTTTAGTCCGGTTCAGCTTGGTTCCTCTCTTGATTTGGCCGGTTCAGCTTGGTTCCTCTCTTGGTTTGGCCAATTCAGCTTGGTTCCTCTCTTGGTTTGCCATCCTTTGAAGACTATTACAAAATATACATTCTAAAAGGCTAAAGTTTGCCAATTAACGAGTTTTAAACAAAACTAAAGTTTCCTAAAAATATATAATTAAATACAAGACTTGTTTATATAATTTGAATTAAAGGAAAACAAATTCCTTCTTCATTAATTTTTTCCAAGCCTTGAGAATCCACTTACCTACAAAATTTCACAAGTCCATTAGATAGATAAAATAAATAAATAAATACATATCTTGATTTGTACTCGATGGATCGGGACTGTGGGCATATCACGCGCCATTTTATGAAGTGGATGATATGGAAAACAGTTGAGGTACACATCGGTCAATGTCTGTTCGTAAATCCTTTAAATTTGCTTTTGGATTACATAAACCCTACTTTTCATCCAGAGCGCAAAAAACCTTTCAAAAACCTTTCATCTTCTCTCGACTCTTCGGCGCTTCTTCTCTTGTCACCAGTCATTTTTCGACTCTTAAATCTGATAAATGGCATCATCCTCTAGCACTGGGTTAACCTTTTCTAGGAAGAAGCAAAAGACTGCACAACTCGTGGAGTCTAAACCTGTCATACAACCGCCTCCTCTTCAATGGCATTCTCATCAATTTGTCAATGAGGATGCGCTACACAGGTACTTTAAAGATTTTGAAAAAAAGCCTGTGATTAGAAGTAGAGGGGTGGTTTTTAAAGACCTTCATGGTTTATCTCTGGAAAAGTCCCTTTGAGATTTGGGATTATTAGGACTCTTTGAACTTGGCACATCCTATTGTGAAACTCCAATTATGATGTTTTATGCTAACCTAGAACACTCTGTCTCACCCCTTGTTCTCCGCAGCTATGTGTATGGAAGACACATAGAGCTGTCTCAAGAAAAGATCTATGAAATTCTCAATTGTGAGTTTCTAAACGAAATGCCTAAATTTTTTAAAACTTCCAAGGATCCTCCCTTCGTTGGAACCTCAGAGGGACAGGCTTTAGCACAAGTGATTTCAAAGGATCCCCACAATACTTCCCTAAAGCTCAAGGGCAATGATTTGAACATAACGGTCAGAGTCTTCCATCTAATGATTAACTACAACATCCTCCCTAGAGATGGACATCATGACCACGTCAGTGGAATGGATTTTTCATTCTTTCTAGGTTCTTCTGTAAAGAACCATTTCACGTTAATTACATAATTCTGAGAAGGATGCTCCAAGTTGTCAAGACATCATCAAAATCTCTTCCATATAATCTTCTTTTGATGAAGATCTTCCATAGATTTGGTGTTCAACTGTCGGCTAAAGACGAGCCAATTTCATTGAAGAACACTGATCTTTTTTCTGCTTCCACCTTGCTGCGAATGGGGATTGAAAGAAATCAGAATGGTGCTTTAGTTGACAAAGCACCACGAAAGAGGCGTAGAGTGCTTTTAATGGAGGATGATGAACAAAAATCTGCTCCTTAAGAAGAGTCTTATATTCCCTCCATTGATCCTCCTCTGCTTCAGGGTTCTCTCATTTCAGCTCCACCAGCCTGCTCCGACCTTCTCCCATTCGCTACTGAGGGCTTTAATGATCCAGATTTTCTGCTTGCTCTTCCGAAAGTTCAAGCAGTTACTCTTCCACCTCCAATCAGTCCAATTCCTGCTCCCTCTCCAACTCTGGTTCCTTCAACTGCTCGTGTTCCTCCTCGAACTAAAGGTACTCCTACTTCTCTAGTGAGAAATTCTATTTCTAAGGAACAATACCATGAGCTTCAGGTGAGTATCGCAAGCCTTGGCACTCTCCAGGCAAGATCAGTTTGAAACCTTTATCCTATCCCAACTCGAACATCTCGCAGCTGCCATTCAAGGACTTAACAATCGTTTTGATCAAGCAGATTTAGATAAAAGTAAAGTCCTTGATGATGTTATCTCTGTAACACCTGAAATTTCTATTACAAGTGTAGTCCTAGTTTAAGTCAAGTAGGAGTGATGGTGTGGCTTGGTGTCATGTGAGGTTAAGTCAAGTAGGAGTGATGGTGTGGCTTGGTGTCATGTGAGGTTAAGTCAAGTAGGAGTGATGGTGTGGCTTGGTGTCATGTGAGGTTAAGTGATAGGAGATGGAGGGTTTGACAAGTCAAAGTAACTTGTGATTGGTTGGAAGTGTTGTGTTGAAAAGTCCAACTTTGTTTAACCAATCAATTGTGTGCAAATGGTGTAATTAAATGCATGTTAAAGTGGATAAAAGTGAAGCTTTAGTGGTGTTTGGTGTTGGATTAGGTGAGGGTGAGAGTTTGAATTGTCAAACTCTTTTGATTGGTGGAAGTTGGTGTTTGAAAGTCAAACAACCAATGGTTAAATGTGTGAACTAGATAAGTGAATGAAAAGGTGGTTTTTGGTGTTAGATTTGGCGTTGAATTATAAAGGAAATGGGGAGGGCTTGATGGTAATTTACTTGAGCATTTAATAATTAAAGTAAAAAGGAGATAAGTATGTAATAAAAAGGGTAAGTTTATTCATTTGATCTTCATCTTCATCGACTTCTTCTCCCTTTCCTCCATAGCCGAAGCTTCTCCTCCCTCTTGCTTCATTTTCTCAAGCCAATCTAAGGTAATTTTTGTTGGGTTTTGGTTTGTGTATGATTGGATGAAGATTGGGAGTGATTTAGGGTGTTTTGTGAGGTTTTTGTGGATGTTGGAAAACCCTAGGTTAGGGATTTCGAAATTTGGTTTTGAAATGAGTGTTTTCCTTACACTTTTGATGATTTAGTTGTTAGATGAGTTAGTTTAGGTGATTTATGAAGTTAGATTAAAGATTGGAAGTAAATTGGTAAAAATCGGTTTTATACATTGATGGCCGATTCTGTAATTGTGTAATTTGGATTGGCTAAGTGTATTGTTTGGTTGGTTAAAGTATTTCAATGGATAGTAGACGTGTAGAGCTTTCCGAGTTGGGGTGGCACGTCGAATTCCGTTGAGAATCGAGGGAGTTGTGATTGTTTAAAGTTGGATGTTGGTAATTTGTACAAAAACAGGGTTTAGGTGTTTAGATGTGAGAGTTGGTTAGTTTTAGTTTTAGTTTAGTTAGAAAATCTTTTAGAGTTAATTTAAAACTTATCAACTTGAGTTTTCGTGATTTTAGGTCGTCGAGCGTGGGAAGTGGACAGTGAAAGTAAGTCAGTAGAAGCTGAGCATCCAGGTAAGTAGTGGTAGTTTTCCTTCGCCTTCTGGCCTACACCATAGAACGGTAAGGTTATTTATTTCGTGTTGTGTTGCTTTGTATTGTTGGTTTGTGTGTGGTTTGGCATATTTGAAGCATGCATTAAGTATAGCACGCTAGGTACGGTTAATAGCGTTGATTGGCATTGCTAAGTACGGTTAATAGCGTTGATTGGCATTGTGAGCATAAACGTAAGCGCAAAAAAAAACTCACTGCAGGTGTAACACCCGACGTTTCGGCCAGGTGATTTTCTGACCATTTTCATTGTCACCCTCTTATTTAACCTTTATGATTTAAAATTTAATGTTAAGATAAATTATTACAAGTTAAGTAAAACTAGGTTGGGTGGCAGTTTTGTAAATTAAAATCGATGGATTTAGTATAAATAGGAAATGGAAACCTTAAATCTCATTTTACTGCCACTGTAGCCGACATTCCCTCTCGGCGATTTCTTCTCTTCCAAGTTCTTGCTCTCGGCTACCAGAACTTTCCTCTGCCGACGATCGGTTTCGAGCTTGCTCTTCTCTGCAAATCCACACCCGAGGTATGAAATGGACAATGTAGTCATTCATTAGTAAATAGAGCTCTGTTTTCAGCTCGGCACTGAGTTCGGATATTTTTAGCAGTGGCCGAGTAGCCTTAGACTTTTTAAAATCTGAGAGTAGAAATGTCATCCCGAATCGATTCTGAGCATTTTAAGTAACCAACTCGGATTTAATCAATGGTAAAACCTGTCCACCTAGTTTCGGATTTCAGACTGCAGTGTGTCAACAGAGGAATCGGAATGACTTTAGCTATTAGATCCTAGGATGGTTTATGATTAGGACTATTAGGACTTTGTTTTAACTACTGTAATGTACATGTTTTAGGTGAAGAAGTTTAAAGGAAAGAAGCTCGGATTGCTAAGGAATCCAGGTAAGTGAATGTGTTAAGATTTCCGGCCACTAGGGCCCTACACCGCAAGGGTATTAGGAAATCACTGAAATGTTAACTTGTTGACTATGATTTGTTATTTCCACGACATGAAGAAGTTGTGTAGTAAATGTAAAGTTACAGGATGTTCTACTTGTCCTTATGGTATGACTTTTCTCTGTGAACCTCATGTCTATGCATTATGCCCACGTTTATGATTAAGTAGAGAACATGAAAAGTAAATGTAACCATAATTAAGTGCAGAACGGGGAAAGGACTATGCTATGTATGTATGACTCGCGAAATCTCCCACTGGTGGAGGCCGAGTTAATGATATGTATGACTCGCGAAATCTCCCACTGGTGGAGGCCGAGTTAATGATATGTATGACTCGCGAATTCTCCCACTGGTGGAGGCCGAGTTAATGATATGTATGACTCGCGAATTCTCCCACTGGTGGAGGCCGAGTTAATGATATGTATGACTCGCGAATTCTCCCACTGGTGGAGGCCGAGTTAATGATATGTATGACTCGCGAAATCTCCCACTGGTGGAGGCCGAGTTAATGATATGTATGACTCGCGAAATCTCCCACTGGTGGAGGCCGAGTTAATGATATGTATGACTCGCGAAATCTCCCACTGGTGGAGGCCGAGTTAATGATATGTATGACTCGCGAAATCTCCCACTGGTGGAGGCCGAGTTAATGATATGTATGACTCGCGAATTCTCCCACTGGTGGAGGCCGAGTTAATGATATGTATGACTCGCGAATTCTCCCACTGGTGGACTCCCACTGGTGGAGGCCGAGTTAATGATATGTATGGCTCGCGAATTCTCCCACTGGGGAGGCCGAGTGATGTATCATGATTGCCGCGATAGGCAAATGATTATGTACGACTGCCGCGATAGGCAAATGACTATGTACCCCTGTCTTCCTCCCTCGTTCCCTGCCTTAATACATGTTATGTAAAGGATAAAGATGAACATGAATGAAGAATGGTTTATGAACTTATGTCCCTTTAAATTGTGTACTCATGTATATCTGTCAGCATGCATTCCTTACTAAGCATTAGGCTTATAGTTAAACCTTATGGTGTAGGTGAAGAAGGTTCAGGTGAGGATGTTATGTTCAAAGAGGATGCTTAAGGCTGGTTGCTGGAGGATGCTCAAGGTGACAGTGCGGGACTGGAGAGGCGATTTATGACCCCTGGTTAAGACTCTTATGTTACAGTATGTTAAAGAATATGGTAGTTTAAGTAGGGTGAGATTATTTAAAACGTTGAGCTTTGAAACTGTCTAGTGGATCACTGAGTCAGAGAATGATCATATAGATTTATAAATGGTCAGTTGCTTAAGTCTTCCGCTATATGCATTTTGAATGAGTTGTGTTTTCTTTCTGTTGGAAGGAGTCATTTGATGATTTAGAGTTCTCTACCGTAAGACGGAAGCTGGAAGAGGTAGTCTTCCGGCTGACGCCATCGGCAGATGCCGAAGGAATAGTTGTTGATGGTTTAGTCTTCCGGCTGACGTCATCGGCAGATGCCGAAGGGTAGCTGTTTGTTGGTTTAGTCTTCCGGCTGACGTCATCCGCTGTATGAGTTTTAATGAATCCGTGGTTTATTCTGTTGGTGTCCCGGTATTAAGTTTGAAGTTATGATGTTTGTGCTGCCGGTAGACGAAATGTATTTGTCTATCGGAAGGTGTGAGTGTTATTATGGAGTTTAGAAATCGGTAGATGAAGTTTGCTTGTTTACCGGAAGAAGAAGATGTTAGGTTAATGTTCAGTAGTCGGTAGATGAAAGTACTTGTCTATCGGCAGGAGATGTATTATTTGAAGTGTAGAAATCGACAGGAGGATTGTGATGGGAGTCGGGTAAGTCTGTCTTCCGGAGGACGTCATCGGAAGAGGAAAAGTATTTGTCTTCCGGCTGACGTCATCAGCAGACGATATGCCTAGAGATCGGCATGTGTAGTAGGTCAAGATACCGGAAGATGGAAATGTCATTCCGCCTTACCAGAAGATGTAGTGCCACGTCATCGGCAGATGATGTGAGTTAATCTACCAGAAGATGTAGTGCCACGTCATCGGCAGATGATGTGAGTTAATCTACCAGAAGATGTAGTGCCACGTCATCGGCAGATAATGTGAGTTAATCTACCAGAAGATGTAGTGCCACGTCATCGGCAGATGATGTGAGTTAATCTATCGGAAGATGTAGTATAAATGCCATCGGCAGATGTTGTGTGTTGCCATCGGCAGATGGAGTACCTTGTCATCGGTAGATAAGTCAGTCTTTTGTCGTTGTAATTGAGTGATGATTTAATTGGTCACGCGTGATGCACGTGACCGTCGGCAGATGCAAATATGTGTGCCTGCCGATAGATGTCTAATGAATCACGTGAGATGCACGTGCAGGCCGGTAGAACAACTGGATGTTTGTCGTTTAGCGACCGGCAGGAGTGAAAGCTAAATGTGGTTGTTCAGCGAACTTAAGTTAAGTTAGAATGAGATTTGATATATATATAAAAAATATATATATGTAAAATGTGAAAGTCTGTTGAGAGATAGTAAGTGAATGTAATAATAGTAAAAGTCAAGCAAACGATTAATGAAAGGACATGAACACGTGACGGCTCCTGGCCGGGGTCGTTACAATTGTGGTATCAAAGCAAAATCAGGTTCTAAAACCGATTCTGCAGACTGCCTCCCAGCACTGACTGTCACTTGAGCACACCTCAGCAACTGTAAGTGTTTATGATTTCATGTATGTCATTAAGTTAAGTTATGCTTGTAATGATTTGCCAGGAATCCCAAGATGGTTAGAGGTCAACAGAGAGAGGCCAATGAGGATAGCAATGCTATTGCTCAGTTGACTGAGTTGGTCATGCGCCAATCCCACCAGATAGAACGACTGATTGACAGCTAGAGAAGAACAAGGCAACTCCAGTACTAACGCAACTCATGATCACGGGGGTGAGCGCTTTCACCGGCTTCGACCCCCGGTGTTTAATGGGTATGTTTCAGATCCTGTCCATGCTGAGGAGTGGATCCGAAAGATTGAAGACATGTTTAAGTATGCAAAGGTTGACGAAGGGGATAAGGTCACCTATGCTGTCTTTCATTTGGAGTTAAGTGCAAGGCATTGGTGGGACTCGATCCAGAGCACCCCTAATGCCGAAGCTATGACCTGGGGGATGTTCAAGACTGCCTTCTTCGACAAGTACTTCAATAGGACTGTTCGGGCCAACAAGAAGAAGGAGTTTATGAATCTACGACAAACTGGCTCTGTGACGGATTATATATGTGAATTTGATGCTTTATCACGGTTTGCTCCCCGTATGATTGAGGATGAGGAAGATAAGATTTACCAGTTTGTTCAAGGACTGAAGCCAAGTCTGTACATGAAAGTGAAGACTGCCGGGATACATAATGTACCTTATGGTGAAGTGACGGCTAAGGCCTTGGAGCTAGAAGAGGCAGAAATGACAGCATATGCACAACGCGAACAGCCAAAGAAACTCATGAAGGACGCTCAGCCGCCACCACGTCAGAACAAGGGTTGGCAGCCACGACAGAACAGGGGACCACAGCAACAACAGCATGGAATGAAGAGGCCCCTCAACCAGAATGATGACCAGGGAAAAGGAAAGAGACCTCTGGCGCCTCTATGCCCTACATGTCAGAGGAACCACCCTGGTGAGTGCAAGTTGCTTTCTGGCCGCTGTTTCAGGTGTGATAAGACCGGACACATGGTCAGAGATTGTCCCATGCCGCCAGACCCGAACCGTGCAAGGGTTGTACCCAGAGTGTATGCATTGATGGAAGATGAGGGAGCTGATCAACATACAGTCATATCAGGTACCATCATGATTTGTGGTTTTGCTGCTTATACACTCATAGATACAGGGGCCACACACTCGTTTATATCAACCTTGTTTGTATGCAAACATAGCATAGGACCCTTACCAGCTGAAAGGTTATATAGTGTTGTGTTGCCATCAGGGAGGTCCCTACATTCAGAGCAGATTGTTAAGGGTGACGTCGTGTCCTTAGGGGATAATAATCTCTATGCGGAATTAATTGTCATTGACATAAGAGGGTATGAAGTAATATGAGGGATGGATTGGTTATTTAGACATCATGCCACGATAAGTTGTCGATCTGGAATAGTTGATTTTAGACCCCCAAATGATAACCATTATTCCTTCCAAGCTATTCCTAAAATAAGTAAGATACCAATTATATCCTCACTAGAAATATACCGAATGCTGAGAGGTGGTTGTGAGAGCTACCTGGCTAGTGTAATAGATGACCGGGTGAAGAATAAAATTGAGCTACAGGATATTCCTATAGTCCGAGAGTTTCCCGAGGCATTCTTAGATGATTTACCGGGTATACCACCTGATAGGGAAATAGAATTTGTGATTGATACATACCCCGAGGCATCACCTGTATCCAAAAATCCTTACCGTATGGCACCTGTTGAGTTGAAAGAATTGAAGGTCCAACTGCAGGAATTGGTTGACAAGGGATTTATTCGCCCCAGCAGTTCTCCTTGGGGTGCACCAGTCTTATTTGTAAGGAAGAAGGATGGTTCTCTTAGAATGTGCATAGACTACAGGGAACTAAATAAGTTGACAATCAAGAATAGGTACCCCTTACCCAGGATTGACGATTTGTTTGACCAATTGCAAGGAGCTAAGGTATTTTCAAAGATAGATTTACGTTCGGGTTATTACCAACTGAAGGTTAAAGAAGGAGATATACCAAAGACAGCCTTCAGAACCCGCTATGGACATTATGAATTCTTAGTCATGTCGTTTGGTTTGACAAACGCCCCTGCCGCTTTTATGGATCTAATGAACCGTGTGTTTCGTGAGTATTTGGATAAGTTTGTGATTGTATTCATAGATGATATCTTGATATATTCCCGAACTGTGGCTGACCATGAAGAACATTTGAAAGTAGTTTTGACGACATTGAAGGAGCATCAACTTTACGCCAAGCTGTCTAAGTGTGAGTTTTGGTTAGATAAGGTTAATTTCCTTGGCCATGTAGTTTCTGCTAATGGCATATCTGTGGACCCAACCAAAATTCAGGCGGTAAAAGATTGGCCTCAACCTAAGAATGCCAGTGAAGTCCGCAGCTTCCTTGGATTGGCAGGCTATTACAGAAAATTCATCAAGGGATTTTCTATGATAGCTAAACCCCTGACAGGTTTGACAAAGAAGGACATTAAGTATTCTTGGACTGAAGCCTGTGAAGATAGCTTCCAGACGTTAAAACTGAAGTTAACAACAGCTCCTGTTTTGACCCTCCCAACCGAAGAAGGAAAATTTAGTGTTTACTGTGATGCTTCTAAAGTCGGTTTAGGTTGTGTTCTGATGCAAGAGGGTAAAGTTATAGCGTATGCTTCTAGGCAGCTAAAGAGTTACGAGCAAAATTACCCCACTCATGATCTAGAATTAGCTGCTGTTGTTTTTGCCTTGAAGATTTGGAGACACTATTTATATGGACAACAATGTGAGGTGTTTTCTGACCATAAAAGTCTAAAGTACCTCTTCACACAGAAGGAATTAAACATGAGACAGAGACGTTGGTTGGAATTTGTCAAGGATTACGATTTTGAGATCAAGTATCATCCCGGGAAGGCTAACTCTGTAGCTGATGCGTTGAGTAGGATGTCAACAACAATGCAGCCCGTGGTTTCAACCATGTCTATGCCCTTAAGAACAGAAGTTCAGAAATTTGACTTGGAGATAGTTCCAGAGTTATCAGTCTTGCTCGCTGAGTTAACTATTCAACCAACAATTTTGGAAAAGATCAAGGATGCACAACAGAAGGATTCAGTGGAAAATATCAGCATGATGGATAAGTTGAAGGACGCCACCTCCGAGTTCAGTCTCTCCAAGGATGGGATCCTGAGGTTTAGAAATCGGTGGTGCATTCCTAATGATGTGGAATTGCGTAAGTTGATCTTGGCTGAGGCGCACTCCTCTTCCTTTTCCGTACATCCTGGCTGCACCAAGATGTACCGAGACTTGAAATTACAGTACTGGTGGCCTAACCTAAAAAGGGATGTTGCTAAGTATGTAGAGTCCTGTTTAGTATGCCAACAAGTCAAAGCCGAGCACCAACGTCCAGGAGGTACTCTTCAGCCATTGCCTATTCCCGAGTGGAAGTGGGAACACATAGCCATGGATTTCGTAGTAGGACTACCTAAGACGACAAAAGGGCATGATTGTATTTGGGTTGTGGTGGATAGACTGACAAAATCGGCCCATTTCTTACCTGTAAGGACCACCTATACGATGGACCAATTTGCTGATCTTTATGTTCAGGAAATTATTAGGTTGCATGGGATCCCTGTATCCATTGTCTCTGACCGTGACCCCAGGTTCACCTCTCGATTCTGGAAAAGTTTGCAAGGTACATTGGGTACAAGGTTATCTTTCAGCACAGCTTTTCACCCACAGACCGATGGCCAGTCAGAAAGGACGATTCAAATACTCGAAGATGTGTTGAGAGCATGTGTACTTGACTTTCAGACAACTTGGAGCAGACAATTACCTCTAGTTGAGTTCTCCTACAATAACAGTTATCAGTCCACCATTGGTATGGCACCTTATGAAGCACTGTATGGTAGGAAATGTAGGTCACCTCTTTATTGGGACGAGGTTGGTGAAGCAAAACTCCTTGGGCCTGATATTCTGCAGCAAATGTCAGATAAGATTACCACTATTCGGAAAAGAATGATGACTGCACAAAGCCGACAGAAGTGTTACGCAGATCAAAGGAGAAGGGAACTCGAGTTTTCGGTAGGAGATGAAGTATTCTTAAAGGTGTCACCATTTAGAGGAGTCTTAAGATTTGGCAAGAAGGGAAAACTTAATCCTAGATTCATTGGACCCTTCCTTGTCTTAGCAAAAATCGGGAGTACAGCTTACAGACTGCAACTGCCTCCATCATTGGATAAAGTTCATAATGTCTTCCATGTGTCAATGTTAAGGAAGTGCATGCGTGACCCGATGCAGGTCATCCAGCCATCGGATATTAGTTTAGAGCCGACACTGGAATATGAGGAGAAACCGATACAGATATTGGATTATGCAGTCAAGACTCTGAGGAACAAAGAGATCCCATTGGTGAAAGTTTTATGGACAAATCACGGCATTGAAGAAGCCACATGGGAAGGACAGCAGGAGATGTTGGACAAATATCCTAAGTTATTTGCTTGAGCAATTTTCGAGGACGAAAATTTTGTTTAAGGAGGGGTGGATGTAACACCCGACGTTTCGGCCAGGTGATTTTCTGACCATTTTCATTGTCACCCTCTTATTTAACCTTTATGATTTAAAATTTAATGTTAAGATAAATTATTACAAGTTAAGTAAAACTAGGTTGGGTGGCAGTTTTGTAAATTAAAATCGATGGATTTAGTATAAATAGGAAATGGAAACCTTAAATCTCATTTTACTGCCACTGTAGCCGACATTCCCTCTCGGCGATTTCTTCTCTTCCAAGTTCTTGCTCTCGGCTACCAGAACTTTCCTCTGCCGACGACCGGTTTCGAGCTTGCTCTTCTCTGCAAATCCACACCCGAGGTATGAAATGGACAATGTAGTCATTCATTAGTAAATAGAGCTCTGTTTTCAGCTCGGCACTGAGTTCGGATATTTTTAGCAGTGGCCGAGTAGCCTTAGACTTTTTAAAATCTGAGAGTAGAAATGTCATCCCGAATCGATTCTGAGCATTTTAAGTAACCAACTCGGATTTAATCAATGGTAAAACCTGTCCACCTAGTTTCGGATTTCAGACTGCAGTGTGTCAACAGAGGAATCGGAATGACTTTAGCTATTAGATCCTAGGATGGTTTATGATTAGGACTATTAGGACTTTGTTTTAACTACTGTAATGTACATGTTTTAGGTGAAGAAGTTTAAAGGAAAGAAGCTCGGATTGCTAAGGAATCCAGGTAAGTGAATGTGTTAAGATTTCCGGCCACTAGGGCCCTACACCGCAAGGGTATTAGGAAATCACTGAAATGTTAACTTGTTGACTATGATTTGTTATTTCCACGACATGAAGAAGTTGTGTAAGTAAATGTAAAGTTACAGGATGTTCTACTTGTCCTTATGGTATGACTTTTCTCTGTGAACCTCATGTCTATGCATTATGCCCACGTTTATGATTAAGTAGAGAACATGAAAAGTAAATGTAACCATAATTAAGTGCAGAACGGGGAAAGGACTATGCTATGTATGACTCGCGAATTCTCCCACTGGTGGAGGCCGAGTAATGATATGTATGACTCGCGAAATCTCCCACTGGTGGAGGCCGAGTTAATGATATGTATGGCTCGCGAATTCTCCCACTGGGGAGGCCGAGTGATGTATCATGATTGCCGCGATAGGCAAATGATTATGTACGACTGCCGCGATAGGCAAATGACTATGTACCCCAGTCTTCCTCCCTCGTTCCCTGCCTTAATACATGTTATGTAAAGGATAAAGATGAACATGAATGAAGAATGGTTTATGAACTTATGTCCCTTTAAATTGTGTACTCATGTATATCTGTCAGCATGCATTCCTTACTAAGCATTAGGCTTATAGTTAAACCTTATGGTGTAGGTGAAGAAGGTTCAGGTGAGGATGTTATGTTCAAAGAGGATGCTTAAGGCTGGTTGCTGGAGGATGCTCAAGGTGACAGTGCGGGACTGGAGAGGCGATTTATGACCCCTGGTTAAGACTCTTATGTTACAGTATGTTAAAGAATATGGTAGTTTAAGTAGGGTGAGATTATTTAAAACGTTGAGCTTTGAAACTGTCTAGTGGATCACTGAGTCAGAGAATGATCATATAGATTTATAAATGGTCAGTTGCTTAAGTCTTCCGCTATATGCATTTTGAATGAGTTGTGTTTTCTTTCTGTTGGAAGGAGTCATTTGATGATTTAGAGTTCTCTACCGTAAGACGGAAGCTGGAAGAGGTAGTCTTCCGGCTGACGCCATCGGCAGATGCCGAAGGAATAGTTGTTGATGGTTTAGTCTTCCGGCTGACGTCATCGGCAGATGCCGAAGGGTAGCTGTTTGTTGGTTTAGTCTTCCGGCTGACGTCATCCGCTGTATGAGTTTTAATGAATCCGTGGTTTATTCTGTTGGTGTCCCGGTATTAAGTTTGAAGTTATGATGTTTGTGCTGCCGGTAGACGAAATGTATTTGTCTATCGGAAGGTGTGAGTGTTATTATGGAGTTTAGAAATCGGTAGATGAAGTTTGCTTGTTTACCGGAAGAAGAAGATGTTAGGTTAATGTTCAGTAGTCGGTAGATGAAAGTACTTGTCTATCGGCAGGAGATGTATTATTTGAAGTGTAGAAATCGACAGGAGGATTGTGATGGGAGTCGGGTAAGTCTGTCTTCCGGAGGACGTCATCGGAAGAGGAAAAGTATTTGTTTTCCGGCTGACGTCATCAGCAGACGATATGCCTAGAGATCGGCATGTGTAGTAGGTCAAGATACCGGAAGATGGAAATGTCATTCCGCCTTACCAGAAGATGTAGTGCCACGTCATCGGCAGATGATGTGAGTTAATCTACCAGAAGATGTAGTGCCACGTCATCGGCAGATGATGTGAGTTAATCTACCAGAAGATGTAGTGCCACGTCATCGGCAGATAATGTGAGTTAATCTACCAGAAGATGTAGTGCCACGTCATCGGCAGATGATGTGAGTTAATCTATCGGAAGATGTAGTATAAATGCCATCGGCAGATGTTGTGTGTTGCCATCGGCAGATGGAGTACCTTGTCATCGGTAGATAAGTCAGTCTTTTGTCGTTGTAATTGAGTGATGATTTAATTGGTCACGCGTGATGCACGTGACCGTCGGCAGATGCAAATATGTGTGCCTGCCGATAGATGTCTAATGAATCATGTGAGATGCACGTGCAGGCCGGTAGAACAACTGGATGTTTGTCGTTTAGCGACCGGCAGGAGTGAAAGTTAAATGTGGTTGTTCAGCGAACTTAAGTTAAGTTAGAATGAGATTTGATATATATATAAAAAAAATATATATGTAAAATGTGAAAGTCTGTTGAGAGATAGTAAGTGAATGTAATAATAGTAAAAGTCAAGCAAACGATTAATGAAAGGACATGAACACGTGACGGCTCCTGGCCGGGGTCGTTACAGCAGGGGGTGGGAAGATCGTGAGTACGACTTCTGGGCTCGGTTCTGGGCTCGCCGGTTCTGGGCCTGCGGGCTGTGCCGGGCTGTGGTCGTTACAAAGTGGCATTGTTGGCATTGTGAGCATAAACGTAAGCAAAAACCCATTGCAGGGGGTGAGAAGATCGTGAGTACGACTTCTGGGCTCGGTTTTGGCTCGCCGGTTCTGGGCCTGCGGGCTGTGCCGGGGGCTGTGCCGGGCTGTGGTTGTTACAAACGCATCTCAAATAGGGTGACTTGTCGGGCTGGGTTGCTGGTAGTAGCACCCCGAAGAGTCCTCTATGAAGAATTAAAGCAATGAAGATTAAAGCAATGAACAGCTAATAAGCACAACTGAGTGATAGAAACTGCATGTGTTAGGGTGGTTGCATTGGGTTGTCGCATGTGTATGCCCTACTTGCTAAGCATTAGGCTTATGTTTTTTGTGTTCTGTGGTGTAGGTGACGGAGCGTTCTTAGGTGAGCTCGAGATTGATGAGCAGGATTAGGCGCAGTCGGAGACCCACGGAGCTCGCCAGTGCTGGTCATTTGTCGGGGCGCTTCGACCTAGTCCTCGGCAAGGGTTGTGGTATTGCATGTTTTGTGATTAGAAGGGGGTTTGTGAATATTTTAGTTGTTGATGGTTTGGATAGGTTTTGAGTACTTTGGTTTGGTGTGTATAGTTGTTTGGTGTGTGTGTTTGTGGTGAATTGTGAATGTTATGGTCGGAATGGATTTTTAGGTCGTTTAGTTGAATTGGGTTTGATGTATATAGCTTGGAGTTATCTGGTTATTTGGTTGTTTTAAATCGTATTTTAATGGCATTGTTTTTCAGATTTTGGATTTTGAAAATTTAGCCGTTATATTGTGGATTTTTGGTTTAAAAAACCGATATGTCGGGTTACGTTATCTATTTTTTTCGTTAGGCGTTTTAAGTCGTTTTTCCAAGAGTTTTACGGAGATTGAAGATTTATGTGTCGGGATGACGTGGTAAAAATTTTGGAAGATTTGGAGGTGTTTGGCTAGATGAAAAATGAAGAAAAGGGAGAAAAGGTCGAAAAGACAGCAAAAAGGGGCGTTTTGGAGCGCTGGAACCCGAGAGGGTGCCGAGCGTTCGGCGCTAGGCGCCGAACGCCCGGCGCTGCGCGCTGCTGCGCGTGCGGGGCGCTCAGCAGGCGCGCGCGCCGCGTGCGCCAGCGCCCAAACAGATTTTTTTTTTTATATTTTTTTTTAACTTCCTATTTCTACTATGTTTTGACCCAACATTTTTCGACGTATTTTAAACGTATTTTGGGCACGTTTTCCAATAAAATTCGAGGGTTCGCAAAACCCGAAAACGAGTCGAAAATTTTACGAAAATGATTTTTAATTTAGTTTAAAAGCGGGATTTGTTAGCAACCGTAACGCACCGGACTCGGGGCGGGTTCGGGGCGTTACAATCTCTTCCGTTTGATTCCATTCAAGTCATTTAGCAGCTCAAGTGCAGCGAGAATCTGACCGGGTCATCACTCATATTGGAGATCTTAGTACACTTTTGACTAGGAATGATGGTGAGCCCTCTCATGGGGATGAGGTTTTGGATGCCAGTGGAGAGAATCCTACACCAGCTCGTCCAGCTCCTTCAACTGATTCTTTGGGTGCTATGCCTTTGGATGTCTCTCTCAGTGCTGGTGAGGCTGTTGTTACTCAAGATGTTATTGCTTCTCAGAACGAGCCAGTGAGTGTTCCAGCTCTTGTTGATCAGCAAGGGACTGTTAATGGTGGTGTTGGTCCTGCTGTTTTTGTCCTGGCTGAATTTATAAAGGAGAGCACGCCTGTAACGCCCCCGAACCCACCCCTGCTCGGTGCGCTACTTTGCTAAACTATCCCGTGTTTAAAATAATTTTTGTCAATTTTTCGACTCGTTTTCGGGTTTTTTAAACCCTCAAAATTTGTTGGGAAACGGGCCCAAAATACGTCAGAAAATGTCGGGTTAAAACATAGTAGAAATGGAGAATTTTTAGAATTAAAAAAAATTTTCCAAAAATTTTCTGCCAAAAACCCCCCAAAACCACCCTATTTTGACCCCTTTGACTTTTCCCCAATTTTCCTCATTTTTCTCCAACCCGAACACCTCCAAAACTTCCAAAATTTTTACCACTTCATCCCGACACCCAAATCTCTACGTCCCGTAAAAATCTCGAAAAAAAATGACTTAAAATAATTAATAAAACGTAAAGCTAAACAAACCCGACGTTATTGATTCTTAAACCGAAAAACGACAATATAACACCTAAAAATTCTTCATCCAAAACCTAAAAAAAACACACCACATTTAAACACAAGTCCAACCAAATCCAAGTACTATAAACACCGAAACAAAATAATCCAACTAACACTAAAAATCCAATCCGAATTCAACCACAACCCAAACAATATATATCCATCTATACACACACCTCAATACTAACTCAAACTAACCAAAGCATTTCTCACTAAACTAACCATAAAACCACAAAATCTCCAATACAAGCCACACCCCGAGAACTAGGTAGAAGCGCCCCGACAAATGACCTGCACCGGCGAGCTCCATGTATCCCCAACCGCTCCTAATCCTGTTCCTCAGCATCAAGATCACCTGAGAACACTCCGTCACCTACACCATAGAACACAAAACGTAAGCTTAATGCTTAGTAAGTATGGATTTATGAATGCAACACACACAATGCTCAAACATCCTAACAAATGCAGTTTCTAACACTCAGTTTGTCTGCACCAAAAGGTGTCTTAAATGCCTGCACCGAAGTGCCTTAGTTGCCTGCACCGAAGTGCCTTAGTTGCCTGCACCAAAAGGGGCCTTAGTAGCCTTCACCGAAGTGCCTTAGTTGCCTGCACCAAAAGGTGCCTTATTGCCTGCCCCGAAAGGTGCCTTACTCTGACCAATTGTTATCACCCTCACACAACGACAGACCATGCTACAACACATATCTAGCGTACTCTACATCATGATGCATGCTTCAAAGAAATGCAATGTCACACCACTTCACAACTCAACACAACACGATGCAAAACAATAACACAACGCAACACGAAGCAAAACAGTAACAAATAGCCCTACCGTTCTATGGTGTAGGCACGAAGGCGAAAGAACATTACCCTCTACTTACCTGACTGCTCGGCTTTCGCTTGCACCCTTCTACCAATCAAATCACTCGTCCGACAACCTAAAATAATGAAACTTAGCTTAATAGGTTATCAATACCATCAAAAATATTCTTAAACCTAAAACTAACCAACAACTAAACACATTTCTCTCATTTAAACCCCTAAACCCGGTTTGTGCCCAAATTCGACCGTCGAACTTCAAACAGTCATAACTCTCTCGTTTTTCAACGGAATTCGACGTGACACCCCAATTCAAAAACCTCTACACGTCTACTATCCATTGAAATACTTAAATTAACCACACAGCTAACTTAACCAGTCCAAAAATCATGAAACAGAATCGGGTATCCTTTTACATAAAATTCAGTTTTGTGTAAATTAATTCCAATCCATAATCTAATCACTCTAACCACCTAAACTAATCCATCCAACAATTAAATGATCAAAATAGAAAAGAAAACCAACATTGAAACTAAATTTTCGGACTCCATGAATTAGGGTTTTTAAACCCTCACTAAACTCTCCAAAAACACTCTAAAAACCCTTAAAAACTAACCCTAACCATCATTAAACTAAAACCCCCAACAAAACGTACCTTAATCTCTTGAAAATCTATGGAAAGGAGGATGAAGGAGGCATCAATGGAGGCTGGCTCGTGGAGAAGAAGAAAGGGGAGAAGATGACTCAAATTGTTTACAATTTTATCAATTTAATCACATAATTTTTTTACCTTTTTGTTTTTACCACCAATTTCATTAAAATTTAAATTCAACCCACACATTTCTTTTGTTTCAAACCCTCCAACGTGGCTGCCCTTTCATTCCCACCTTTCCATTCAAATATTGCATATAATTTTCCTTTAAATTTTCTTATTGGTTGTTTGACTTTTCAAACCCTTTAATCAAACCCACTTTTTCTCCCATGTATTTTCCATGTGAAAACCATCATCAAAACCACATTTTATTCCTTTTTCATTCACACACTTGGTTTATTTTAATTGGTTCATGCATTTTAAAGGAATTTTGACTTTTCAAACTTTGAATTTTCCAAACCTACTCCTTTGTTCTTTGGACTTGTCAAACTCTTTCTTTACCTTACATTATTTCCAATCCCTTATCACTTAACCTTAATTCTCATACTTAGCATAACCTAGGCTACTCACGTAATAGGAAATTCTCGGGTGTTACAGTACCATTTGATGATACACCAATGGCTGCCGCCGAGGATGCAGGGGCTGCAGTTGTTGAAGAAAGCATTCCCCCTGTTTCTCCTATTTCTCTTGTTCATGATCAGGATAACGATGCATCTATGGAAGATGCCGAGGATGCAGATGCAGGGGATGCAGGGGATGCAAAGGAGGCAGGGGATGCAGTTGATGGCGAAAGTGAACCTCCTTCTGCCTCTCCTGTGGTTGTTGTGTCCGATGACGATGAACCTCCTATGCTCCTTGTGCGCCATTTCTATTCCTGCATGGACTAGGATGCTATAGCATTGATACTTTCGATTCTTAGAACTATTTAGGTTACTCATTCTCTTTCTCATTCTTTATCCCTTATGTTGTGTTGAATGACATTTCCCTACTTGTTTGTATTTTTTTTTATATAATGTCAAAGGGAGAGATAGATATTTGTTGATGAAGTTGACTAATTGCATATAATATGGGGGAATAGGGAGATTATTGTGAGATTATTATGGGGGAGAATATACTTAATCATTTTATATTTGTCATCATCAAAAAGGGGAAGATTATTAACTTAAAATGTGTTTAAGTATAACTATATTTTTTATGATTGTGATTAATATGAATGATATACATATAAAATGAGTGTTAGAAATGAATGTTATTAATAGTTGTAGTATCTATTTGGGAATGCCCTTTAAAAAGGGTATTATGTTTTTTCTAACGATTTTGGTTAAGTGTTGGTAGTCGAGTCTGGTGTATGCAAAATGTTAAAGGAACATCGACCGATGTCAAAGCAGACTTAAGTCATCCGCCAGATATATCAATCGAATAGCAAAGTCGACCAATTGTGGAATCATTTACTTTGTCGTCCAGACTTAGAAGTCAACAGAAAGCTTTATCGTCCAGACTTAGAAGTCATCTGAAATCAACGTCGTCCATATTCTAAAGTCATCCGAAATCAACATCGTCCAGATTTAGAGTCTATCAAAATCATTGTCGTCCAAAACAAATAAAGATGCTGAATGAACAACAAAGTCATCCAAACAAAGATTTCGTCCGCTAGCAGAACATCTTCCGAAAGTGACTTCGACCAAATAAATATTCTGCCTAAAGCAATTTCGATATAACATCTTCCGAATCACGAAGTCATCCAATATGAAGATGCTTCTCAAGATCAATGTCATCCGAACAAAGACTTCATCCACTAATATAACATCTTCTGAATCAAGAAGTCTTCCGCCGCACGTGATAGCGACTCCAGAACTCAACGGCTAGTTTTCTGCGTATGGACTCTCCACAATGGTTATATTTTCAGTACGGAAAACAAAGAGTCATCTGAATGAAAAGCATATTATAGTCACCAGTATAAAAGGAAGAATAGAAGCTCGAGACAAAAACTTTTGTTGATCTGATAAATTTTCTCTCAACTCTTGCGAGCTCACACGCCTGTAATTTTCTTCTATTCTCTACATCTCTCTGGATCAAAACTTGAGATTTTACTTTTTGAGAGAGTGTAGTACTTTGCTACATTGTTCATCTTGTAATCGAAGTGTAAAGCTAGCTATTGACACCTGTAAAGATCAATCGAAGTGTAAAAGGCAGTTGATTGGCGCCCGTGAAGTCCAATCAAGTTTTCTCGTGGAAGAGAAGTAGTGAATCTTCAAGGGGGTAGAATCCTTGAAGCGTGGACGTAGGCAAGGTTGGCCGAACCACGTAAAAATTACGGTGTTATTTTTCTCTCTCTCTGTGTTTATTTTGAATCAGAAAATAATATTTTAAGTAATTTATATTGTACTAAGCAAACTCGATTAGGAGAGAAAAGTTTAATTCACCACCCTCTTAGACAATAACAGTCCTACACTCCCTTGTTTTGTCTCTCAGATTCAGAAGATTTTGTTGAGTTTGAAACAATTCCCGAGGAACCATCGGCTGCCGAGTTTAGGAGGACTCGCCTCATAGGTTTGGATTATTATACTTATTGCGTTGTACCTAGTCTAGCATTGTAACACCCGATTTTACGGAATTTTAATATTTCAATATATAACGGTATTTTTGTAAATATGTCAAACTAGGTCCTATTTGCGAACAGAGAGTTTTGATGGAACCCTAGTAATAAATTGGAATTATTAGTGAAATAGAAAAATTTGGAGAAACCGAATCATTAGCTAAATAATGAAACAAATGACGAAACTAATATAAAATCAATGGAAAGGCAATATGATAATTTTACAAACCAAAAGTCAATTTAAACATAAAAATATCCTCTCTCCCTCGACACTTAGCATTTTCTCTCAATTTTTCTCCTTCTCTCGGCGATCCCTCTCTCCCACACGCGATTCTCCTCCGACGACGACCGAATCTCTTCTCTGGCAACTCAATTTTTCACGCTTCTTCTCCAAAAACACTCCATAGGTAAGACTCCATGCTTTTGGAGCATTATATTTTGATTTCTAGGTCGTTAGACGGTTAAGGTTCGTTTAGAGTTTTTGTGAAATCGTTGGATTAAGTTAAAAATCGTTAGGGTTACCTTGTTTATAACCCTAATTGACGTATTGGAGGTTATTGGACAAAGTTGATTGATTATTTTGGTGAATGTAAAGGTTTTGGTGGTTGGGGAGTTTTTAAAACTCCATTAATGGGGATTTTTGATATGTCGAGCATGAATTGCTCGATAAAATGTCTCAACGAGTAAAAATAGAGTTTTAGGAAAATTCTTTAGCTAAGGATTTCCTTAGCCTTTAGAATTTGATTTACTAGGACCGGCTTTTAATGATAATTGCTACGAATTGTCTTAGGTGAGAAACGCTCGTGAACGGAGCTCGGTGTGCTACAGACGCGAGGTAAGTCTTCGTGACTTGTTTGGCCGATCCGGCCTACACCATGGATGAGTTTTTGTTGATCAAGGATAATTGGAGATTTTGTTGTTTAGTGTTAAGTCGGATGGGTAGTTAGAATAATTGTATGTTAGAACGTTTTTATTAGGTTCTATGTATTATTTGTGCTTTTCTTACGTTTATTGCATATTTCCATGTCATGCATCATGTTTTACGAACTAGCACAAAAAAATGAGTTCCCGCATTATGTTTTCATGAAAAGAACGCCTAATGAAAAGTTATGAAATGCATGTAACCCGGTCACGTCAGGGTGGGGTTCATACATGGCTGTCCTAAGAGGAGGAACATGTTTTCCCCTGCAGATGGAAAGGGCTATCTAACCGCGAGATGTGTCCTCTCTATCTGGTGAGTCAAGCCCCGGTGACACCTCCCGCTATGTGACTAAATAATGAAAAGGAATTGCATGTTTTTACAAACCCCACACGCATAGCACGCATTTTCATATACGAGACTTGATGAGCTCTTTAGCTCATAGTTTATTTCTATGGTGTAGGTGACTGTGATACAGGTGAGGACGACGTCCCTCCACCCGAAGTATGAGCAAGTTGAAGGAGGATGGCCCGTGGGAGTGCGCTGGGCAGTCGAGGTGCTTTTTGACCTGTGGGTGTAACCGTTAGGTATTCTTAGGATTTTGGGATTATTATGGGCTGATGGTGGAATAGATAAGGTATTTGTATAGTTACAACATTTTAGGATGTTTGGTATCTGGATAGAAAATACACGTATTTTGATGTTTTGAAAAACTCGTTTAATGAAGTCCGTTTGTTAAGTCTTTTATAGACTATTTACTAAAACTGCCTGGTGACTTAAATTTCATAGGGAAATGTTTAGTTTTTAAATGGATCCACACGGTTTGTTTTCACGAAAGTTCACTACATTTTAAATACGTCTCGAGTCGGTTTGAGCGAGATTATGAAGGGTGTGCGAGTGTCGAGTGAATTTATGATGAAATGCATTGTTGTGATGTATGTAATGTTTAGAGGTAAATTGATGAAAGGAAAGTTGTGTATGTGAAGTGTGCATGGGATTAAGGAGAAAATGAAGGATGAAAGGAGGCGACTCTCTGGATAAAAATCCAGAGAGTTTGCCGATCGATCGCCTGGGAGGGCGATCGATCGGCCCTCTTTGGCTACGCTCTAGAAGAAATTCCAGAGCGTGTGCCGATCGATCGCTTGGTGAGGGCGATCGATCGGCCCTCTTTGGCTACGCTCTAGAAGAAATTCCAGAGCGTGTGCCGATCGATCGCTTGGTGAGGGCGATCGATCGCTTGGTGAGGGCGATCGATCGCTTGGTGAGGGCGATCGATCGCTTGGTGAGGGCGATCGATCGGCCCTCTTTGGCTACGCTCTAGAAGAAATTCCAGAGCGTGTGCCGATCGATCGCTTGGTGAGGGCGATCGATCGGCCCTCTTTGGCTACGCTCTAGAAGAAATTCCAGAGCGTGTGCCGATCGATCGCTTGGTGAGGGCGATCGATCGCTTGGTGAGGGCGATCGATCGCTTGGT
This sequence comes from Begonia masoniana, assembly GCA_022432975.1. Taxonomy (NCBI): domain Eukaryota; kingdom Viridiplantae; phylum Streptophyta; class Magnoliopsida; order Cucurbitales; family Begoniaceae; genus Begonia; species Begonia masoniana. The sequence goes on from CM039514.1 coordinate 36,398,234, forward strand.
GAGGGCGATCGATCGCTTGGTGAGGGCGATCGATCGGCCCTCTTTGGCTACGCTCTAGAAGAAATTCCAGAGCGTGTGCCGATCGATCGCTTGGTGAGGGCGATCGATCGCTTGGTGAGGGCGATCGATCGGCCCTCTTTGGCTACGCTCTAGAAGAAATTCCAGAGCGTGTGCCGATCGATCGCTTGGTGAGGGCGATCGATCGCTTGGTGAGGGCGATCGATCGGCCCTCTTTGGCTACGCTCTAGAAGAAATTCCAGAGCGTGTGCCGATCGATCGCTTGGTGAGGGCGATCGATCGGCCCTCTTTGGCTACGCTCTAGAAGAAATTCCAGAGCGTGTGCCGATCGATCGCTTGGTGAGGGCGATCGATCGGCCCTCTTTGGCTACGCTCTAGAAGAAATTCCAGAGCGTGTGCCGATCGATCGCTTGGTGAGGGCGATCGATCGCTTGGTGAGGGCGATCGATCGCTTGGTGAGGGCGATCGATCGCTTGGTGAGGGCGATCGATCGCTTGGTGAGGGCGATCGATCGCTTGGTGAGGGCGATCGATCGCTTGGTGAGGGCGATCGATCGCTTGGTGAGGGCGATCGACGATCGTCGCCCTCTTTGGCTACGCTCTAGAAGAAATTCCAGAGCGTGTGCCGATCGATCGCTTGGTGAGGGCGATCGATCGGCTAGATTGATTGCCAATGGGCGATCGATCGCCTGTTATGGGGGCAATCGATCGCCCCTCCTTATTTTTACACAGCCGATCGATCGGCTGTCTAAGGGCGATCGATCGGCCATGCATTTTATGGGAAAAATGCCCGTTTTGTCTCGTGATTGCCTGCCGATTATTTTCTTTTAATTAATATGTTTTCTTTAAAGGATTTTCAAGAGAAATTTCAATAAGTTAAATGTTGATTTAAAGCTTAGAAGTTGAAAATCACTTAGTGCACAAAAAAAAAAATTTATACGGAAATTTAAGGGTATCGAAATCAGGAAATTTAAAAGGGTACAGTATTAAGGGTCGCTACAGTTATAGTAAGGTTCGCTACAAGCATGTACGTATATTATTTTGGTGGGATACCACTAGTATTGACATCGGCAAGTTTACTAACAGGTACATTCTACCTCATTTAAGCATGTACACATGTTACTCAATTTATACGGCCTCGTAGAGTTTAAATACCATGTTTTACTCGCCTTAGCCAACAGGCTCGATGTTGAGCTTTACTATATTGGCATGCCGAGGGGTTTTATTCAGGTATTGGTTTTTCTGTGTGGTCATTTAGAGTTGATACTAGCAAAAACCATATGGCACTCTCATCCGGGCCCATATGCTGAGAGTATCAGGGAGTTTGTCCCAAATGCAACCATATTTGAGGGTTATTGCAGTACTCCCTGCTTATGGAGCTGCGGTACCCCCCGCATATGGAGCTGCGGTACTCCCCGCGTATGAAGAAATGCAGTACTCCCCGTCTATGGAGTTGCGGTACTCTCCACCTATGGAGTTGCGGTACTCCCCGTCTATGGAGCTGCAGTACTCCCTGCGTATGGAGGAATGGACTCTGAGCTATGCTAGTCCAGCGGTGCACCCCGCGAATGGCGGAATAGGCTCTGAGCTATGCTAGCCCCGTTACCCGACCTGGCCAGTGTCTGTTCGTTGCTACCCCCAGTATGATAAGTCCACTATGTGGTCCCCTTGAGCCCATTGTTGAGTGGTTGTTAGTCCCTCCCGGTGTGGCGCGTGTGTCCCGGTGGCCCAAGGTTGAGTGGTTGTTAGTCCCTCCTGGTTGATCCTTATTGATAAGTCCATTGTGTGGTCCCCTTGAGCCCAGGATTGAGTGGTTGTTAATCTCTCCTGGTGTGGCCCGTGTGTCCCGGTAGCCCAAGGTTGAGTGGTTGTTAGTCCCTCCTGGTTTATCCTTATTGATAAGTCCATTGTGTGGTGATGTGCCCCTGAGGGCCGTCACTCAGTCACAAACCAAGGCACAAGCTTTATCAAGCCTATTTACTAATAAGCTCAATTCTTTTGCAAGTATTGATGGCGTTGAAGATCTCTTCGACGACTTGGATTGGGAGCCGAGCACAAATGACATGGATCAACCTTTACATGTGCTATCGTGGGAACTCAAAAGGGAAGCACTTGAAGAAGGGATTTGTCTCCCTTGGGATTAAATTGTAACCGAACGTTTACTTTGTTCTTTTTATTATTAGCAAACTTTTAGCCTTGTATTTTGTTGGCAAGCATTGGTCTTTCATGTAATATTTTATAGTTGCATGCATCCTTAGACATTAGAATTAGATGTATGTTAGTTTAGATGGTTGAAATGAAGAGTGTGTTGTTACACTAGGCCAAGGCTTTGGCCCATTTTGAAGCCACTTTGAAGACCATTTCGAAGCCCATTTCTCCAGCAACCCTAGGTCTATAAAAGCATGGTTATTGTTGTTTGTAATGGTTGATGCTATAAGAATGACATAATTTTGGCTGAGTGCTCGGAGCTTGAAGACCGGTGAACGGTAAGGCTCGATTCGGTCAAGAACCGAGAAGGAGTTCTCTCCTTTACGCTTTCAACCCCACGGTTGCTTGAATAGCTATTATTCCACCCTTCTTCTCTCTCTTTTCAGAGTAGGATACACGAAGAAGGTGATCATTAATCCGTTCCATTTGCTGTCATTCTTCCACTGAAGAGTGTATGCCGAAAGCTTACAAAATATTGTTTATCAAACAGCATCTGATGTCCTTCATATAACTTTGGATTTCCTCATTATCTGGACCTGAAAATTTAAGGACATAATCTTAACTCATACACTAAGAGCCCTTTAAAATTTTGTTGAATTTGGATATCGTTTGGTTAGTGAAATTACTGCTGGTATTTGCTGGTTTTTCTGTTGGTTGTCGAAATCTGTTTCTTTTGCTAATCTGTTGTTGTGGGTAGAAACACGACTCCCTTGCAGGTGGAATCGTGTCATGTGGTCCCCTTGAGCCCATGGTTGAGTGGTTGTCAATCCCTCATAGTGTGGCGTGTGTGTCCCGGTGGCCCAGGGTTGAGAGGTTGTTAGTCCCTCCTGGTTGATCCTTATTGATAAATCCACTATGTAGTCCCCTTGAGCCCAGGGTTAAGTGGTTGTTTGTCACGCCCTGAACATTATACCCGTATTTTCCGTATTATTTTTTTTTTATACTTTTTACTTTTCTATTCTTTAAATAAAACTTACTGTGTAATCTAAACTGAGGTTGAAATCGGAACTGAAATCGGAATTAAAACTGAACTTTAAAAGCATTTAAAACATACCTTTAATAAATAATTAAAACTTAAAAACATTTATTAAAAACTTTTAAAAACAAATAAAAAGAAGGGAGGGCAGAATCGGAATTCTGCCCTCGATAAGGCAGCAGCGACCGGGCGCTGCAATTTGCAACACTCGATCGCTGCATAATGCATCGATCAGTCGCTGCATTATGCAGCGCATAAGCGCTACTGGCAGCGCACCTGATCGCTGCCTTGCAGCGATCAGTCGCTGCCTTGCAGCGATCAGTCGCTGCCTGCCTGCCTGCCTGCCTGCCTGCAGTCGTTGCCTCCAGTCGCCATTGCCTTCATCAAAAGGCTTGGCAAAATACTTAGCTCTCTGGAAATGAAATTTCCAGAGAGCAACCCCTTCACAAATTCTTTACCCAATTTCCTATTTCTTATCCCTTTCTCATCTTTTTCTCCTCTTTAAACCCACTCGACTTATATTTTAACTCAACCGACTTACAGCGGACTTTGCGAAGTTAAACTGCGTGGATAGCTCTAAAAACCGAGCTTACCCGTACCAATCCCAAAACGAATCAAAACATTTCATAACGTTTATCAAAACAGTTTAAACCAAAGTGTTTTACATACAATTACCAAAATATTTTCTAACTCCTATCCAGATCCAAACAACCTAAAATACTCTATACGATTATCAGTTCAAAACATCTCAAAATAACCCCAGAGTCCATACATACATCCCCACGGGTCATATCGCGCCTCGACTACCCAGCGCACTCCCACGAGCATCATCCATCAGCTGCTCCTACATCAGGAGGAGGAATATCATCCTCACCTGGGTCAACGTAACCTAGAACGTCACCTACACCATACAGACACATATGAGATATTGAAATCTCAGTAAGCTACGTAAATGCAGATGCGTGCGTGCGTATGCCATTCAGAAAACATGCAGATTTCAGATTCATATACATATACAGATTCATTACAGATTCATTACGTCGCAGACAGATTGTTACCGAGATATCAGCCCTCTAAATGGAAAGGATACATCCCGCGGTCGGACTACCACTTTCGATCTAGAGGGGGGGGGTACATGCTCACAAACCCTACAGCCATGCCTGAGCCCCACCTCGCGTAACCAGATACAGATTACGTAGATTAATTACAGAGGTTCATTTCTTTTCTTAAAACGCGTGCAGAAATTCGTTTTCATGACATTTGAAATACGTGATGCATGAACAGATATAGACAGAAAGTAAACAATCAACATGTATACCATCAAGACCGAAATAGAACAACCTACGAACAATTTAAACCTAACTACCCAACCGAAAGCGATTTAAAGCAAACAACTCTTCAGGGATCCTCGATACGACATCGAAGTATGGTGTAGACCGATTGGTCAGAGTAAGTCACGAAGACTTACCTTGGGCGCGCAGAATCTCGAGCTTTGTCCACGGGAGTCGTGTGTCTGAGGAAAACACGATATTCGTAGTTAAACCCAATTTGAATTATAAACGTCCAAATTACGAAATCCTTAACTAATGAATTTCCTAAAATTCCAACTTAATAATTCGAAGTATTTAACAACGACATAATGCTCGATAACCTGGAATTCCGATTAACGAGTTTTTCTCAAAAACTCGGAAATTTACCAATTTTTAACTTTTTCTCAAATTGATTTTTCTTCGTCCAATAATGTCCAATACGTACTTAATCAAGGCTAACCTATTAATTACGAACCCTAATTCGTGTTTTTAACGAAAATCGATCGAAACCCTAATTAACTAAATCTCCGTAAAACTCGAAATAAACGCTCAAAGACCGAAGCTGCATACCTAGGGTAGCGAGAGGAGGAGAAACCGTGAAGAAATCGGAACGAACGGAGGTCGGACGGAGGTCGGAATGTTGATCGGCGTCGGCGGCCGAGAGAGGAGGGAGCTCTCTGTCGTGCGATCCAGAGAAGAAAAGAGAGAAAGTGAGGGAGAGAAAGAATTTGTGATGTTTAAATAAAAATTGATTTGCAAATTACCATTTTGCCCTTCTCACTTAATTCTATTCGTTTCGTCGTTCGTTTCGTTAATCGTCCAACTGATTCGGATTCTCGAAAATTCCATATTTTGCCAATAACTCATATTTATCACCAGGGCTTTATTAAAACTGTCCATTCGCAATTTGGACTTCATTTACTATTTTTACTAAAACGTCCTTTAAGTTTCGAGAAACACAATTACTCGAAATATAGCGTTTAAACTCCGAAAATTCTCGTAATTTCCTTAAAATTCCAATTATTCGTTAGGATCATCATGACGCTTTCCGTTTGCGAAACTTACCTGATTTGACATATTTACCAAAAATGTCATTATATAATAATATATTGAATAATATATTAAATCCAAAAACTTGTACAGGCCGGATATTACATTGTTAGTCCCTCCTGGTTAATCCTTATTGATAAGTCCACTGTGTGGTCCCCTTGAGCCCAGGGTTGAGTTGTTGTTAGTCCTTTCTGGTTGATCCTTATTGATAAGTCCACTATGTGGTCCCATTGAGGCCATGGTGAGTGGTTATTGAAGCCCTCCTAGTTGGTATATCTTTTATCTTTCCTTTATTAGGCCTACCTAGTGCTATCGCTTCCTTTCTGTGTGGTATGGTTCGGATAATCCTTGCATGGCTTATTTTTTTTCTGTACACCTGACTATGTATGATAGTGGTAGGTATAGCATCCTATACTGAGTTTGTTACTCACCCTATCGACTTTTCCCTCTTCAGGTAAAGGAAGGAGAAAGAAGGATTGTTTGGGATCAGCGCCGGAAGCATTATACTTCTTCCGTGTTTATTTTCATTCCTAATTTGTAATGAGTGAGACTTATCGGAGATTGTACTGGACATTGGCATGTAGTATTTTATTTTTTCTTTCTGTATTTCTACTATTGTTTGTACTATCACATTTGTTATTTCGAGGAAGTTCTGGATCAGTGTTAAAACTTCCGCACAAAAGCCTTAGGTTAGATGGTGGACCTCCCCGAGGTTGATCGTTTAACCTGGCGTTTCTATTAAGCCCCCTCTCGGGTCATGACACAATGGAATAAAAAAAAATTATGTCATTATTACTAAAATTGGTTTCATAAGATGTAAATATGATAGTTGTGCTTATATTAAAATACAAAACGGTGGGGATAGGTTATTTATTTTTCTATGTGTTGATGATATTCTTATTGCTTAAAGAAATAAATATAAAATCTCTTAATTAAAAGTTGAGGTTGGTAAGGTGTTTGACATGAGAGACTTTGGTGCTGCAAATCGTACACTTGGAATTGATATTCTCAGAAATAAAGGATCGAGAACTCTTAGTTTATCTCAAGGCAATTTATCTTGAACGAGTTCTTCGAAAATTAGATCTTAGAAATCTTAAAGGAGTTACCAGTCTTCGTGGGGCCATTTCAAACTTTCAAATGATAAGAAATTAAATTCAAAAAGAGAAGAATTATTTATGTCAAAAATACCGCATGCTAATATACTTGGTAGTGTAATGTACTCCATGATTAGTTTGCAGTAAGTTTGATCAGCAAATACATAGCAACTCTAGAGAAAGAGCCCTGACATGCTTTAAAGTGGCTAATGAGGGACATTTCTATCACTTTAAACATGGTTTTAGTTTATGAAAAATGTGATAAACATAGTGCTGCTCTATATGGTTATGTTGATTCATATATGCTGGATGTCTTGATACTAATAGATCCACGTCTGGATATATGTTTACTGTGGAAAGTCATGTCTTCAAAAAATGATGCTCTGTCAACAACAAAAGCAGAGTTCAATGATGCATCTGAGGGGTTTTAAAGGAATTTAATAAATTTTATTATCACAAGGGTTGTTTTGCTAATAACTCAAAGAATAATTGCAGTTTTGCTCAAAATTAATAAAGGGTGACTAAGATGTAAGATTTTTGTGGGTTTGATTGATTACTACCACTTTTGAATCGCATAACACTTCCATTTAAAACATTGACAAAGAAATTAAACACATTTTCTTGGCAGCCAAACAGCCTGAACACGAGGAAGAAAGAAAATGCAACTTTGCACAAATTCAAATTTACAGAAACTATATCGGGTTCATATAAACCGTCGAAAAACTAATCGAAGGCTCCAATGAAACGAATGGGACATCCTTTACCGAGCAGAATAAGTTGAATTTTCAGACTCGAATAAGTTGTATACGAAAGCATAATATCATTATACAAAGACTTGATGGATTAATTACACTTGAAAATATAACTAAAATCCAACATATATTTGCCTTTTCTTTTCATCGTTTGTGACGAAACTTCACCTTGACCAAGAACTGCATCTTAACCTGTCCAAAATAACCAACACTCAGTTCAATCAAACCTTTTAATATAGAAAAAATTTCAATTGCTTAAACGAGTTGATAGAATTTAAGCTCTTGAGAAAGCAAAAGATTGATCCAAAAAAGAAAATTGAGATTCAATCCAGGACATATGAGGACAAAAATTGAAATATTTCTCAGAAAACAAACACGCGACAATGAAATATACGGCTTACTTGAGCAGTATCATAGATGATATATTCATTATACATCAATTCAGACGATTTGACTCTTGATGACACTGGTTTTCCGCAAGGAACGATGATATCATCCTTCCATTTAACGTGCTCAGATTTGTTGGGTACCTTCTGGCCAAGTCCTTTAGTAGAATGCTTTCCTGGAGGTGGCTTTTCCATATACTGGATCAAAGAGGAAACATTAATCAATATTTATGAAGTATAAATTCGAGAGAATGCGATGCTTCCGCTCAAGTTTTATCGACGGGCATGAAAAGCATGTGATAAGATAAGAACTTACTTGAGAATTTTTGAGTTCATAGACCTCCCCCAAGGCTACTTCACTCAAAAGCATGAGCCCGATGGGATTAGTCCGATTCGTATAGCAATATTGAGCGCTTTTACTGACCAAGTCTGCAAAGTAAACTCCCTTTCCAAACTGTATGCAAAGTAAGTTCTTAGAAAATGTTGCACATAAAAAGGATCTCACAACTTAGAGAGAGAGAAAATTGGCAAACCATATAACCAGTAGACGGGGCGTTAGGGGGGGCTATTCTTAGCCCTTGGCTAAGTATTCCGACAAAGTTTGTCAATCGCGACCCTACAACAAATGATTAAGACAATATTGTGATACATAAAGATCCCAAAATAGATTAAAAGAAATAGCATTCTGATAAGACTTGTTTCAAAACTAGATCAGAAGAGAGTCGAAGTTAGTAGAATTCTTGTAATGAACATGTAAAAATAGAATAATGTAATTACAGAAAAATAGACTTTTTGGTGGAGGAAAAAATTGGGGAAGAGACTCTAAAACTCTTGAGATTCTAGAGGAGTTAATTGTAGTTTCTTATGTGATTTTTTAGTGGGAGTTTATCGACATCTTAATTTACCATGCCAAAGCAGCATTTTGTTCGTAAGTTTCTCCCGGTAAGGAGAAAACCTATCGAATTCTCCATCTCTATCAAGTGTAAAAGCTTCTTGAAGCTCGAGAGACCATTCCTGATATAATCATGAAATTTGAATAGATTATTTTATCGAATAAATGAAGAGAAGGAAACAACTACCTAACAATCCATGGGAAAATTGAGCAAGCCCACCTTATGAGTTGGAGCATGAGTAGTTAAAAGATATTTCTCAATCAACCGATAATCTTCACTATCATGGGGTATTGGAGAGATATCACATTGAAGCTTCTTATACTTTTCATCAATGGAGTAATCATCACTGTTAACATCAAAACCTACCAACCTTGAAGCAATCTCAATGTCCTGGAGAGCTTCCAACATTTTCACCTACAGAATCACAAAAAAAAGGGTGAAATGTGTCTATGAATCCAGAAGTTATATTGAAACTATTTAGTAAAACACCGACCCATAACAAATACTAAGAGTTTGAAAATTGAGGGGCCCTGCTCTCTCCCAAGACACCCACAAAATATTCCTAACCTCTATTACAGCCACCTCATTTAAACTGTTATAAATCGAACAAGAAATAAAACAGAAAATGAGAACTTGGACCTTGAAATTTAACATGGAAAAGATTTTTGAAAAAAAATCCATGTGTAGAGGAAAAAATCTACTAGGAAAAATCAAATTACAACAATGAGACTTACAACTCAAACTTACATGTATTTATAAATTAAAACAACCTAAAGATCTAAACTACGAGCCCACAAGTCCGGCCCAAAAACAACTCAGATCACCCAACTCTAACATAAATACTACATGTTTCCAAAACATGTCAAACTAGTCGTTGAGCTGGTCGTAAAGAATAGTTGATTATCATATACAAATCATAAACACTACAATTAAAATTAAAATTCCTCACTTTCCTTAATAGTATCATAGACTACACACTCACTATATCTAGACTATGGATGAAGAGAAAAGAAATCAGATTACCCCTAAGGCTGGAGTGAAATAGACTCCTTAATCCATATTTAATGATGATCATCTCTAAAACATGTGAAGTTCAAAAAAAAAGATAGGTACCTTCGATTTGAAATCGTTCTCCTCCCGAATTACATGCGGATGGATAGAAGGGATCGTGGTGAAAAACCGATTGCTGGCATCGATGATCAAGCTTTCTTTGATGGAAGGATCATGGATGCTACTGTTTAACAGATTCTGTATTTCTGTCAATGCCTCGAAACCTGAAGTATGCGACATAATCAAAAAAATGATAAAGAACGATATGTCAATTAATCATTAGAGTATACGACAATAAAATTTCAAATATTTACCCTTGTTTATAGTATATTTGCTCAGTTTTCCTAGTGGCATTTCAGTCAAATTGACCTCAAATTCCATCATTGCAGCTCTGCAATGCTTAAGCTTAATTTCGTAGCACTTAATTAATTATGTATTGAGAGAGAGAGAGAGAGACAGGAACCTGTATGTCTCTACATTGAAGAGCATCCTCATCAACTCTGCTAACGGAGGAGGCAATTTACTTTCTGACGCTTTACGAATTTTGTGTTGAAGTTGATTATTCATCCCATAATCCTACAATTTAAAGCGTTTGAAATTAATCGAAATGAGCCCTAAATCAGTAAATGATGATAAAAGATTAGGCCTAACAATATCCAATGGGAAATATTTTCCAGGCCGTTTCTGAAAATGTTGTTTCTTTTCCCAAGCCTCCCATGAGTTCCCCGTCTTCTCGAGGAATAATCGCTTGAATTCATGAATCGCATTAGGCTTTGACAACTTCTCTATTTTGTCTCCTCCAATACATTCATTCCCAACCCGACCCCATTTGCGAAATACATAGCAGTCTGGACGTTTATCGTGTTGGATGATTTGGAGAATATAATAGCTTCAATAAGGAAATACAATGAAGTCAAAAATCAAAGAAAATAAAAATTCCATGAACAAAGCAGAAATTTGCTAAAATGGAAGCTGATGTAAAACTCACTCACCTGTTGATATCAGTTGATAAATCAGATATGTTTAACGTTGTATTATAGATACTTGTCCCTTCCTCAAGGATGTGACCTGTCTCCTGTAGACCAGAATATTCATTCACAGCACTCCGCCCTTTTACTTTTACAGTCACCATTCTAGAGGTAGAGATCTCTCTAATGGAATCTGGAAGCTTCTTCTTTTCCTTAAAGCATTCTACCAAAAAATCATCCCTAGCAAGTGGTCTTTTCGTCCTCCTGCCAACAAAAAGTTTCTAATATAAACAAAAAGAAAAAGAAAAATCAAAAGGAAACTAAAAATTGAATAACAAGTTGGGAAAAAACCTTACCTTCCTCTCTTTTTCTTAGAACACCAACAAACCAGTTCTTCATTTACAACTGAGCAATCAGTATCTGCAATTGATTTTTTTTTTTTTTTTTTTTTGTTTAGACTAAATAAAAGATTCATGTTCATATTTGTCAAAAATATTAAAAGAGAAGAATGATGACAAGGGTAAACAACAGTCAACAGTGTAACGATTTAAATCAAGCCATACTGTAGCTAAATGCTGAAATCTAAATGGCAAGCCACAGAGTTGAAACAAAAATGGGAAGCCGTCAATTGTCTCAAGCCATGGTTATCAGAAAGAAACCATAGTTCAACCAAAAGAAAGTCACAAAAGAAGCCTGAATCTTGAGAAACTTATTTGTTTAATAAGAAACAACTCAACCAATTAAACATATTCATGAAAAAAAAAAGCAGAATCAACCTTCAACCCAATTGGCTGAAAAGAATATTTAATTAAGCAATGTTCTTTGCACTTCAAAAACCAGCTCTTGAACGGTTGATTTGGGGCCAACTGTCCACATGACAGCTGCGTTGGATCTGTTTATATGTTATATTGCATCTTCAGATTTACCATACATCTGTCAACAAGCTTCTCTGAGACTGAAACAATAATGTTCAATTTGCTCCAACTATTTCAGCTGTATCGACAAGGTATTGGCTGTTTTTGTTTGAAAAAGAAGAAGAAATCCATCTTTCGTATCCTTGATCCGGACAGCATATTTAAAATTTTGTTTCTAGAAATATTTTGAACAACAATAATTTGGATTTTCAATGTGAGACATATGATATGTCAAAGCATCATAGAGCTGGAAAACAAGCTTCTCTGAGACTAAAACTATAGTGTTCAATTTGTTCCAACTATTTTGTATTTCAGGATCTCTGCATCGGCAAAGAACGGGTCGTTTTTGTTAGAAAAAGCCAAAGAAATCCATCCTTTGCATCCTTGATTCGAACAGCCTATTTAAAGTTTTGTTTCTAGATGTATTTAAGACGGCATAATTTGGATTTTCAATGTGAACATGATATGTCAAAGCATCATAAAGCTGGAATTCCTTCACAATCATATGAAAAATCAAGTCCTTTTCAGGGTCCTTCCAGAGTTGAGAATTCGAACGACTCCCAATGGTCTAACCTACATTGATGACCACTCTAGGTCTAGGGCACCATTACTAGTTCCATTGAATGGGGGGATTGATAATTTGGCATTCCTAGGCTCGTAATTATCTCTATGACGAGTAGAGGTATAATCTTCGTCTTCCTCATCGGCCCAATCAACATCATCCGAAGACTTACGGGTGTGATGTCTTCTCCTAGGTTGTTTGCCCTTTCTCCTTCGAAAGGATTCTAGGTCCCTCCTCCTTCTAGGGGATTCTGAGAATCCCTATAGTTTTTATCTCTAATAGTGTTCTCAAATCGTAGGTTTATGTCATTGATTTGTTTACTTGAGTTACTAAGTATTTCACTCAAACCGTTGATTTGACCTTGCATGCTAGACTTTTCCTCATGATGGGTGTGAGTCTTGGTTTTGGATATCTCCTTGCCCCAGTTCGTTTCATGGTTTAATTCTTGGTTTGAATTTAGAGGCGGCCTAAGTGGTTCGGTCCAATCATTATAAAACAAAATTCATTTCTAAATTTCTTACCTTATGGGATTTATCCTTTAATGTTGGTGTATTTCTATTTTTCTCAAAGTGGTTCGGTTGAGACCTACTCTCATAAGGGTATTGATAATGTTTGGGGTAATCTTTCCCAGCTGAATAATCATCAAGATGAACATAGCTTGGCTTATCAAAATCATATATTTTTTGGTCATATTAATTAATAATTTCCTTAAACTTCGTTTAAAAGTTAAAATACTTGTTTTACACCTCTATATTTGCGTTTTTTATTCTCTCTGCTCCCAGTGGACAAGAGAGAGCAAGATAGAGAAGCCTTACGTTCGGAATAGAGAGAGAGTCTCATAATTCAAACCGTAAGTCCTGAAGATGAAACCATTTTTTCAGATTTTTAGTGCTATGAGTACTAAAAAAAACTATAAATGTTGTCGATTCTAAAGTTTGGGAGTTAAATTAACTAAGTCTATTTAGTATCTAACTTCTAATTTTCTGTTTAAATTATATATAAAGTTATTAATAATAGGGATTGTCATACTTGAGGTATCATAACCCTGATATTTGTCTTTATTAACGTAATTTATAATTTCAAATATAATTGAGTGTACCATGTTGTAATATATATATATATAAAGCATTCTAATTATTACTATTTAACAATTTCCTTAAACTTCGTGTTAAAAGTTAAAATACCTAATTTACCCCTTTGTATATGTGTACTATATTCTCTCTGCTCCCGGTCAACAAGAGAGGGTGAGATAGAGGTGAGAGGAGAGCCCTACGTTCGGGAAAGAGAAGGAGAGAGTCTTCTAATTTGAAATTTACGTGCCGAAGATTTGTAACACCCGGCTTTACGGGTTTTGAATCTTAGTAATATAAATACGTTTTTGTAATAATAGTAAATTAAGCCTGTTTTATGAACGAGAAGTTTTGTTAGAACCCCAGCGATAAATTGGAATATTTGGTGAGATAAGGAAATTTGGAGAAACCGAAACGATGGGCTAATTAACTAAATAAGTGAGGATTTAGTATTGAGGGGCAAAAAGGTAATTGCCATGAGAAGTTTTATTAAAACACCACAATCCCCTTCCTTCCTCTAGCACTTCACGAAAACCTCCAGAAACCCTCCTCTGGCGATTTTGGTTTCCAGACGGCGATTCTCCTTTCACTCCGGCGATTCTTCCGTTCAGGTGATCGATTCTTCACGTTTCCTTCTCCAAACGACACTCTAAGTAAGGTTCTATGGTTTTGGAAAGTTTATTCTCGATTTTCGGGTTGTAAAACAGCTAGGGTTCGGTTGAGGTTTGATCGAGTGCGTTAAAAATGGTTAGGTTCACAGTAGATACAGTTGAAATGAAAATATTTATGGTTATGGAAGATAGTTAAGTAGAATTAATAGGATTTTGTTTAGTTCGGATTTTGATTGATTAAGCTCGGTTTTAATGTCAAGTGTTGTGAATTGGCTTAGGTAAACAAAGCACACGGACAACACTCGGTTTGCTAAGGACATCAGGTAAGTATTCGTGACTTGCTTGGCCGATTGGCCTACACCATAAAGATTATCATTGATTGAGGATTTGGTGAGTTTATGGTCTAGGAGTAGATTGGATGGGTAGGTTAAGGTATCTGTTATGCTACAAGGTTTTCTTAGGTTTTAATACTGCTTTATGCTTGTTTTCTGTTTAATGCACCGTTCACAATCATGCATCATGTTTAAAATGAAAAAAACATGGAAAAAGGATTTATGCATACGTTTTCATGTAAGAAAGAACGAACTAAAGCAATGCATGTAAACGGTACTATGGGGCTCGAAGTTGACATTCCCTGCTTAAAGTAGAACAAAGGTTATCTGCTTCAAATGGGGCAGAGGTTGTCTACTCGAGATTGGCATTCCCTGCTGGGAACAAAACAAAGGTTGTCTGTTTCAAGTGGGGCAAAGGTTGTCAACAGGAGTTAGAAGTTGGCATTCCCTGCTTAAAGTGGAACAAAAGTTGTCTGCTTTAGGTGGGGCAGAGGTTGCCTACCCCTTTAATATGTAACGAAAGGATATGAAAGAAATGAATGTACGGAAGAATAGCATGATTTTATAAATTGCATACGCACAGCATGCATGTCTCATTTACGAAGCTCACTGAGCCTTTTAGCTCATAAAATGTTTTTATGGTGTAGGAAATCTTGAGCAAGGTGAGAATGTGGTTCTTTCATCCGAGGAACGAGTTGATTGAAGAAGGATGCCGTGGAAGTGCGCTGTGCAGTCGGTGCTTTTGACCGGGGGAGCAAAGGATAGGTATTTTCGGAATTTTGGGATGTATTCTGGCTGAGAGGTGTTTAGTTAGAAAGAAATGTATAGAAACCCATTTTAGGATGTTTGGTAATGTTTAATTCACGTATATTACATGTATGATGATGTTTAAAAAGGGCTTTCTGGATAGTCATTGGAGATGAATTTCCATTTAATGATTTTTTTGTAAGTTTTGTATAGCATGGGTAGTCTTTGATGAAACATGGGAGTATAGTTGTAGAGGAAAGAATATGAAGGCAGTTCTCTGGACAAAAATCTAGAGAGCTAGCCGATCGATCGTCATAAAGGGGGCGATTGATCGGTTAATGCATGGTTTAGAGTCGGGACTTTATAAGTTTCGGTTAAGCGTTTGGTTGATGTAAGTTTATATAAGTGTTTGGTCAAAATCAATCAGCAGATGTGTTCGGTTACTGTTGAGCTGTAGATGTAAGCAGTAGATTCTGTCGTTTTGTGATCGGCAGAAGTTTATATGTGATGACCCAGATGTGTACGTACGAGTACGATGGCTGCACGAACCGGAACCCGGATAGCGGTACGTCCGCGCGAGCGAACCGGAAGGTCACGGGTCGTAAAAAGGGAGGTCGTCACAATCCCACATCGCTTGGGAAAGTATGTGGAAATGAAACATATGTAAAGAGACTCGCCCAACATAGCAAGACGCGTTTTGGAGCACGATTGGCAACGGATCCCATAAGAACTCCGAAGTTAAAAGTGCTTCGACGAGAGCAATTCCAGGTTGGGTGACCTACTGGGAAGTTCTCGCCAAACAAAGCCGTGAGGGGAGGATATTGGGCTACGGCCCAATCCCCAAAGCGGACAATATCTTGCTGGGATAAGGGGTCGTTACATTATATAAGTGTTTGGTCAAAGTTAATTGGCAGATGTGTTCGGTTACTGTTGAACGGTAGATGTAAGCAGTAGATTCTGTCGCTTTATGATGGGCAGAAATTTATATAAGTGTTTGGTCAAAGTCAATCGGCAGATGTGTTCGGTTACTGTTGAGCGGTGGATGTGAGCGGTAGAAGTGTATAGTGAATATGAGCGGCGGATGTGGCTTGGTAGAAGTGAACAGTGGAGGTGAGCGGTATATGTGAACAGGGAAAATTTTGGGCTTGGGCCCTTTTTGCCCTCTGTTCAATTGGCTAATTCTTCTTTTGTTTTTCAAGGTTTTATTTAAATGATTTTTTTTTAAATATGTTTCAACGGGTATATTTTAATTTAACGATTTAACGAAGGGGGTTCACTTGATAATGTTTTAAAAGAAAAATTTTCACGGGAATTTAAGGGTTAAGTTGAAGAGTCGTTACAAATTAGACCTTGTTTTAGATTTTTAATGCTTTGGAAGTTAAATTACTAAGTCTATTAGTATCAAACTTTTAGATTCCTATTTAAATTAAATATAATGTGATTAATAATAGGGATTGTCGTAAAATTGAGAGTATATATAACAATTTTCTTAAACTTCGCTTTAAAAGTTAAAATATTTGTTTTACCTCTTTGTATCTATGTTTTTTATTCTCTCTACTCCCTGTGAACAAAAGAGAGCGAGATAGAGAAGAGAGAAAAGCCCTATGTTCGAGATAGAGAGGGAGATCGTTTCATAATTTGAACTTTATGCGCCAAATATCATACCATTTTTTCAGATTTGAGTGCTTCGGGTACTAAAAACCTAAAACTGTTTTCGATTCTAAAGTTTGGGAGTTAAATTACTTCTAATTTTTTATTTAAATTAAATATAAAGTGATTAATAATAGAGATTGTTATACTTGAGCTATCATAACTCTGTTATTTTTCTTTATTAACGTAAATAATTTATAATTTCAAATATAATTGAGTGTACCATGTTCCATGTTGTCATATATATAAGAATTATTCTAAGTATTATTAATTAACAATTTCCTTAAACTTCGTTTTAAAAGTTAAAATACCTGTTCTACCCCTATGTAACTAGGTTTTTTATTCTCTCTACTCCAGGTGAACAAGATAAAGCGACATAGAGGAGAGAGAAAAGCCCTAAGTTCGAGACAGAGAGTCCATAGCCTACATGAATGTACCAAAATGTTACAAGGGGGTAGAAATTCTGGTGTGATTGCTGAAACTCTCTCCCTAATCTTTACAAACATGATCCACAATCACATGCTGTCTACAAGTTATTTTGGAAATTTGTCAAAAACAATGTCCCTAAAATCTAACAACACATACCAGCAGCCTTAGTGTTTTTATTCTTTCCTTCACGGTTATAATGGTCTCATAGAATAGGCATGCATCCTAGATTAGATAAATTGTATGTAACTGAAAAGTTTCAGTGAAAAACAAGAGGGATATTTTCCAAATCTCTACGAGTTCTAACTTTTGTCTACTTGATAAGCAGAATTTCAAGTAAAGTCATAGTGTCAATCCATCCTTGAATGTTCTAAAACAAATTTATCCTACCATAAGCCCTCTTGTCTTATCCATCACACCAAAAATATTTGACTGCATTATATTTGTCTATTTGTCGGACCATACTCAAAGACAAAACAAGCTTAGAAGTGCATTTTCATAAAAGGCATTCTCCTACAAAACAGAGCTACTACTGCTATCATCCAGCTACATTAAAGTTTTTTATATCTACAAATGTTTCATTTTTTGAGCAACAAGTATTTCTCCTAAAGAGATTCAACAAGAGGAGAGTAATCATCAGCAACCATGGCATGTTCTTCCAAAAAAGTAATTCTTAAACTGGAACTTGGAGCTTAGGGAGAGTATCTATGGAATACATAGAAGATTCTGATTCATGAATTTCCACCATACAGGTAGATTAACTCAGAGGGATGGAAAATAGCAAGTCTGAAGAACAAGTTGTCTCATAAATTAAAATCTAGGCTAGAAGAAAGCAAGAGACCTCTTCAATTGAATATCCCAACCTTGGAATCACAACGGGAACTCGAGTACAAATCTTCCTAATTTACGTGCATTCTGAAGATGGCTTTGATATTTGTATTACTTTGCCGAGAGGACTGAAAGTGTGACTCAAACACTCAAGGAACTAAACAACTCCCTTAAATTTGGTTTGAGATATGCACTTCATCTACAAAGACTTTAAATTGACAACGTGCAGATGTAAATCACACTCCGTTTTACAGATGGAATAACAATGGGAAAATGATCATTCTTCTGCCTATGTGGATGATATTATTCTCATAGAAATGGTGTTTTTAGAAATTAAAGTCTTACAGAAGAAACTAGTTGCTCAATTTGAAATAAAGTACCTTAGTAATTTGAAGTATTTCCTAGCATTGAATTGGCAGAAGGGAATTAGTGAGAAGTATTCAATTTTCAACATTATACTACCTTCATTGGATCAAATTTAAACAACCCCAGAAATACCTTTTTTAATCTCCTTGTTAACAACCTCCTCCTCGAGATCCTGCACAATTACATTTATTAAGACTATTAACATCCAAAGAAAACATGGATGCTTAAGAAAAAAAAAAGAGCAACTTGGAAAGAAGAATCATGCCATGTCGCGACTCTGTGATCCAGAAAAGTTAACTTTCAACTCTTCCAAACTTTTATTTTCCGATATTTGCAATTGACTATCAATGGCTTGAGTTCCATAAGAACAAGTAGAATATTTCAGAGGCAGTATTCGAATAGGCTTGACACCTTTTTGTGATTTAAGCCACTGAAAGACACAAATGAAATGCAAATTATAGCATTCATCGTCAAAAGCACGAGTTTAAGTTCATAGTTCGTTTCAATAAACAACAAGCAAGTATGAGAGCTCAGTGGTAAACCTTGTTAAGATATTCATTAGTTGTATCTTCAGGAACTTTCCACTTCCCTTTTATACGCTCAGGTTTAGGCGTTGAGTAAGAACACTTGCTCCATGCAGATAGATAACTGTGACATCGATACATGCCTCCAGAATAACGAAGAGAACCTGAACAAATATGGCAGCTAGCAAGTGCTCCAAACATCATCCCATCAGCACTATACAAAAAAATAATTGAGAAAAAGAATTAGTGAAAATTGAACAGATGACTTTTATTTTGTTCACAATATTTTAGCATACATCCTCCTTTTGTAGTTTTCTCCATTTGGAAAGAGACGACTATTTTTTTATTGTCTTACTTCTCCTTCTTGGATAATTCCCTCTCTTTTTATAAGTATCTTTCTTTACTGCAAATTTCTATTTCTTAAAAAAATTACCCAAAAAAAAAAAAAAAAAGACTTGCTGAATTGCATTCAAGAATCATTAATACAAAAAAAATTGTCAACTAAAATTACCAGCAATCACGCAAATCGAGTTCTGATCCAGTCGAATCTTGTCCGTTTGTTCCGAGCATTTCACGCAACTCTGCCATTGTCACGTGTTTTTTCAAATCATCTTTTAGATTCCACAATGCTTTAGTCTGAGCCTCCAGTTTACCTTCTAAATTAAACAATTGAGGATGTGAATCAGCTATATCCTGAGCATCATTGCATGATGCAACCTTGCTCATCGTCAAGTCTCCCTCAACCTTCCTAAATTTAGACTTCTGAATTTCACCATGTTTTTTTCGTTTTGTTCGTGAGTAGGCAGAAGAACTTTGCTGCCCTCTATCTCCTTGTACCTCCTCTGTGGAGCCTTGATAAATAAATAAATAAAAAAAAGCAATGAGACAAAAATGATTGAGACCGAGACATGAAGCCTCATAACTTAAACCTCAGCAGTCATAAATAATACCTAATGATGAATTATGCTCATACCGTTCTTCCCAGTGGAAGGAAGCTTTTTAACTAAGTAAGAGCTGCCTGATCAGAACCTGAGAGGCAATGCCAATCAGATAACTCCTCAAGTTGGGTAGATGGAAACTGTTCTATGAAACAGTTGGCATGATGCCAACCCAGAGTTTTAGCTCCTTTCCCAGTGGACTTCGTGCACACACGAATCTGAAAATATAAGAGGAATATCTAATCTAAAGAAAGAAAAACATTCAGTGCGTATCTACTCTTCTTCACATTTTCTAGTAAGCAGAAACCTCCTCAAATAGCATTTCTGAGGATGACAAGACAACAGCAAAAAGATGATATTTCTTGCACTTAAATTATCCTATTTATAGGCATTTCTACACTGCCATCACTTATTGCACAAAAACAGCTGACCAAGTTCAAGATCACAACTTTAATGATCTGAAAAAACATGTTTTTCAGCAACATTTTTACAAAACTATGTAAATTCTAACTCCAAATTTTATACATAAGCCTAGCGTCTTTTTTCTTGTTTGTCTTAAAGTCGAGTCTAAGATCTAGTCATAACTACAAAATCAAGACAAGGGAAAATCCAAACTTTTCATCAAACTTTGAAAGGAAACATTATAACATACTTCTCCTTTCATGATCTTTTGTATGCAGTGCCTGCAAGCAGCACGAGAAGTTTGGGAAACTTCAATTCCAAACTCTAAAAAAACAGTGTCAGGAGTAGCATTTAAGGCCTGAATTCCCTCCACATATTTCCTAATCTTCTGCTGATCTTCCCATCGGACCGACTCAATTCCTTCAACATCATCAACTCTAAAATAAATAAATAAAAGTCTATCATGCTTCTGCCTGTTGATTACTAGAATTGTCTGTCACATGGTAAACTTTACAAGAATACATACGATCTTATCTGCTTTGATTTCTTCAATATGCAGTCAGCATGGTTCCACCTCTGAGTTACAGGAAAAAAATCATAGTTTGAATATAGTATGGAACTTTTCCATAAATTTCTATCACTCACCATAAGAATATAAAAACTATTTTTAAGTTCAGGTCAGCGAAAATGCGAGAGGAAGAATGAAGAGACAGACAAAGGTACAGAAGAAGTTAAGACTATACTCTCAAGAGTACTGACTTTACAATTGAAGTTAATAATATGGAATCAAACAGAGGGATAAGAAATGGCAGAGACCAGAGATGGATAAAAGAATCATCCTTGGAAAACTAACTGGAAATTTAATTAATTGAATATAAAGACAAATGGCTGAAAGAAAAAAGAATAAAAGATGAAAATCAATGCGATAAGAACCCCAAATTAAATTGCATTTCAAGCTGAAATAGTTGCAGCAGACCAAGAAAACAAAACAACAACCAGAAGTTAACATCTCACAATGAAAACATTAAACCCCAGTAAGATGAACATGGTAATACGATTTGAGACTACTCGGGATGGAACAACGACGAAGAAATCTTAAGAAAAACAATGGTGAAAAACGGTAAATGGGAGTGTAGGTACAGTTATGAAGCCGTCGAATTGGGTGGCCTCAACCATTTTCCCCAGTCGGAGCTTCTCCTTGAGAATGGCTTTCTTGCAGGTTTTACACCAGGATCGAGACGACTTAGCGTACTCCAGTTTCCACGGCTTCTGTAGGTTCGCCATTGTCACCTCCACGATGTGGTGGGAATTCGGTGCATGAGAAGGAGAAATATAATGGCAGGGAATCTGCAAAATCAGAAGGTTCCATAATTTTATATTTCAGCTTCTCTTCTACTCTGTTTACCTCTGCTTCATTCTTCTCTGAAGGCTGAAGCTTCTCTTGCAAGCATGTCAAAACTCCTGTCATAGTTGACTTCTCCGTCTAATTTTAAACCAGAATCTCTTGCTCTAACAACCTATTATTTAAACTATTTATAAACTTGGAGTGCATATCTGACATCATCTGCATTTTTTATATCGCAATTCTGGGATTCCGAGGAAATTTTGGGGCAGGGTTGATGCTCTCGGCCGGTGGGTGGGCCAAGTGGGCCCACCTTGGCTACATCATTACAATGTCATGCAAAACCTCGTCCACTCTTCCTCGTCTTTTTCTCGCTCTCTTTGTCAACCTGCAATAATGGCTGATATGTCTACGAGGAAGCAGGTCCGCTATGCCTTGGTCCAGTCTAATAATCTTGATCAGATTCGGTTTATGTTCAGAAACTCAGGAACACTACTGAGTTTCCTCGATGATTCCGATCCAAATCTGACTACTCAAGGCCTTGACTATGTGATGAATATTCCTGGAGCTGGTTCGTATTGTAAATCAACTGGCTAACTCCAGCAAGTCTCAACCTGAGCACAGATATCTCATAGAAGCCTCTAATGACGGCATGGCCATCACCCCATCTTTTAAAAATTTTGGAAGGCCCAACCTTGAACCAATCTATTTAGGATGGGCCCAGGCAGGATCGATAAGGTTCAAGTTTGGGTCGATGAGTCAAAATCTTAGAATTCCATGTATGAAGCTAAATCGAGAAAATCAGACTAACTCGATGGCTGACCCAAGCTCCATGGCGCTCTACCTCGAACCACCCAAATTTAGGTGGGCCCTGCCGGATCGATTTGATCAAAAAATTGAATCCCAATTAAAAAAACAAGCAAACCACTAACCGGGTAGTTCGTTCGGTTATTGAGAACGGGTAATAAGAAGCATCCATGAAGAAATTAACTCTATGGAAGACTAAAATAAAACCATATTACAAAAATATAACTCCACAGCCTCGGTATCTATCAACCTAATATGAATCTTGCTCCGTAATACGATTGTACACAAACTGGTACAGATCATTGGACAGTTGGAGATTGCATGAACAGATACTGCAAAAACACATGCAAACCAGACATTAACAATGGGTAATGGGCCATGGGTAATGGGTAATGGGTAATGGGTTGGCTGTTGTACTGATTCAATTTCTGTGATAAATACCTCGAATGATCTCCCAGATCTCTCGTGTTCCAGCATGCTTAGAGCAACCTCGCAACTTTGGGAAACGATCGGCTCCGCATCCGTTGCGAAGCGCTCGAGAAGTGCGATACTTTTCTCGTCTACAAACAACCCAATTTGTGCTAAGTCAATCATCTTCGCAGAAACTAACGGATACATTTTGAAAATATTGCTCGAACAAATCGTCGAATAGAATATTATTGAAGGGGACTAGAGAAACTATGATACAAATGTCTCCAAAAAACAGATGAAAAATCCAGAGAATTAAGGCAAAGATGGAGATTAAAGGAAAAAATTATGATCACGAGAGAAACTTAAGAGGAAAATGACAATATTACTGAAATATCAACGTTAATGATTTGTTTTTTTTTTTCCCTTTTAAATTCAGTACAAAAATATCATAGTAATATATCACATAAAGACATTGATCAATCACACCTGCAATGGAACCAAGAGCTTCTGCAGCTTCATGTCTAACCATTGGGTGCTCATTCACATTCTCAAGTACATCAGCAAGTGCAGATGCAGCAGCCTTGTTTTGCAATTGACCCAATACATATGCAACCTGAAAACAAAAAATTATACAAATATTATTAATTGTGCAAAACCATTTAAAGAATTATTGTCTTAAATAAGAACAAGTTTGGCCTCACTATAAACCAAATACAAACTTTAACATCATCATGGATCCGATTACAAAAATATTTGCTCCAGACAATATCCCACATTGAACTCCAAAATATGCTAAATAGTATGTAAATTCAAACAAAAAATAATAATCACAGGAGATCAATTACTAATGGTCAACTGAGTTATGATTGGCGTAATCCGTTCAGAAAAGAACTCAACAAACCTCATGTTTTAGTAGAGCACTTTGTGATCTCAAAGAATCAATAATAGAAGCAACAGCTTTGTCTCCACCATCATTTCGAAGTGCAAAAAGAGCTGCATACCGCTCATACATACTAATTTCTTCGTCCAAAAGAGTTTCCCTTCAAAAGTGAAAAGAAGACAAAGGATAGACAATCATGATTGGTAGGTCGTATTAGTAGCTATCAGTCAAGATATGACATACCTTAACTGACTTATAGAAGAACAAGAAGAAGCTGGAGCAGCAGGATCAACGGACAAAAAAGGAGATTTCTCTGTTGTGGATGCTTCGTTTTCATTTTTGGCATTCTTCAAGCGTTCAATGCGATTGAGAGCCAATTCACACGTTTCTCGAACCTCCTGGGCTGGATCCGAAACCAAACTGTTCTTTAGAAAAGCATTATTACTTTCTAAGCCGATTGCCCCAAGAGCTTCTGCTGCCTATTCAATGCAATCAGTATGAATACAACCAGATCTCAGGATAAGGAAAAAACAATGAAATCGACAGAATGCAATATAAAAGTAGCTCACTTCATGGCGAACAATTGGATGCAAAGATAAATCATTAAGAACTGCAACCAAAGCTGGGATAGCATCCGCATCTTGCATTTGGCCCAACGCAAATGCAGCCTCATGTGCCAATAAATTTGAAGAATCCCGAGTAGCTATTGAATTAATTCCATACAAGTTTTCAAAACAATTTTCATATCAATAAGAACTCGAAAAATAACAAAATCTATAAAAATGAGGAGAGAGCTAAAAAAAGCTCAATCCTAAAAACTCAAAGGACTATACAAAAGCATGAAGCTGCTCCCTTCCTCCTTGAAGGTATTACAAAAGAAATTATAATATTCCTCAACATTAAAGGTCTCATCCTCAACATTATTTAGTAAACAAAAAGATGAATCAGGTAATAATAACTTTTCTTTGTCAACTCCCCTCACCCTCAGATCGACTACGAGTGCATTAGTATATTGTTCCTTTGAACAATATTCTCTCACCTTATAAGCAACTTTCAATAGTGGTTTTTGCACAAACAAAATATCAAGCACTAAAACCTTTATCTGATTAATCATGTCAAGGGACCTCATTAGAGTTTCATTGGCCTTATTGGTTAAAAATCCCATTCTAAATCTCTTCAAAATTTTTTAGACTGCAGATAGCACACAATTAACTTTTTTCAACTCTTTCTGGAATCAGGATCTCCAGCCATTGGCTTCCTTTTAGTCGATTCATCAAATCTAAATTATCATTCTCTCCTCGAATGCATCGGCCCCTACTTGTTTGCAGTTTGATGATATGAAATTGAAAAGGCAGGGGAACAATCGTTCTTGTAGATGTTTTTTTGTCAAGGAACGATATTCATAAAATCAATGAGAACTCATTGTATACTAGGAATATTATAAAAGTTGAAAACAGATAATAATTTAGACGCTGCGGAGATAGCAATTTTATTGAGGAACACAATTACCCTTCAAAAATTTCAATAAAGATTAGAATCTTATAATGCTCTAAACAGATATGAAACACCATCACAAAAATGGGAACCAACTCGACTTTTAACATCTTTACTAAAAGATTGAGGATCCAAATTCCAAAACTAAATCTGCTTTCTAGCAACATAAGCTCCGAAGAGTTAGTTTTACAGATTTTCTACCAGCGATTGTAGACGAAGACGTGATTACAAATAAAAAAAGAAGGGTCAACTTTGACGCACCACGAATGAGAGCATTGCGAGGGACAGGGCCTTTGAGGTTGCGAAGAGAGAAAAGGGCTCTGAATCGCTCGGAAATCGGCTGCCTGGAATCAAGCAATCGATCGCAAAGAAATTTCTCCATCTCCGGAGAGGACTCGAAGGTGGCCGTGGTGGCTGAGGTACCAGTATCTTCGCCGTCGAAGGTTCCCATAAGGCATAAGTCACTAGTTCCGGATGGAGGAGTGGTTCATTGCGTGGGAATCACGATGTTTTCCGAAAAAATTAGCCAAGCGTTGAAAAGGACGATGTTGTCTTCATGGGCTTTCAGCAAGCCCATATATCCAGAAAGCTCATCGCTCGACAATGGAGTTCGCATTTTGGGAAAAGTGGAAGAAATTATTACAAGGCTGTTCACAAGTCCGGTTGAGTGGAATGAGATCCTTCTCTCCAACTAAAGCAACTTGTATATTTGTGTCAATAATATTACTGTATATCTTCTAATTTTTATCGCCTCACTCTTATTTACTAACGTGCTCGTTAATTGATATAATTAATTATTTATTTTAATTATTTGAAGATGTTAAAGATTATCGAAGACTCGTAAACATTGCAATACTCAACGTGACTTGAGAGTTTGTAGAGTTGGTGAGTCACCAAAGTTTGTTCAACCATGTAATGACGGCCGATTGTCGTTGGACGGCTTGGTTTGGTGTGGGTGCCTGGGTGGATTCTCTAACACTTAGTGGAGTGGTAGAATGGTAGGGTTAGTCAAAGTTAGAAATGTGAGGGTTCGGCTGATGAAAGTGATCACCTCTCTAGAGTTGGAGTTGGGCTAATGAAAGTGAAGGCCTTTAGAGTTAGACTTGAACTATGAAGTCTTTGTTGGGTGTTTCTGTTCGACAGTGAAATCATCAACCGATTGCAGGACGTCGACCAATCTCAGTTAGGTGTTTCTGTTCGGCAGAGATATTATCAACCGATCGCCCCTTATGTTCTTTGACTGTTATGCGAAAGTTCTTCCATAAAGACTCCAAATTTTGGAAAACCAACAGTCACTTTGTGACGACCCTTACACTATTCTTAATTTTATTGTATAAATTTTTCATTTTATTACTTAAAATTTTAACCTAACGTTCAAGCGGAAATAAAACTTTTAACGTCGGAATTGAAATCGAAATTGAAATCGGTGAAGTTATGCTTTTAAATCATTTGACAAAACTTAAAACAATTTAAATAAAACTCAAAACAATTAATTAAAACAATTAAAATTTAATTAAAACAAGTTGCGGGGCAAAAAGGGACGTTTGTCCCTAAAATGATGGGGCGATCGATCGCCCAAAACAGGCGATCGATCGCCCCTCGGTGATTGCCTGTTTTGCCCAGCGATCGCCTTCCAGGTGATCGCAGATCACCAGACACCGAGGAGGGGCGATCGATCACCTGAAACCAGGCGATCGATCACCACACGCTCTGGAATTTTTCCAGAGTGTGGCGATCCTTCACAGTGACTGATCGCCACTCCTGGCGATCAATCGCCAACTCCTCTACCTCCCTCCATTTCTTCTTCTTCTTTCATTCATTTCCATGTTTAAACACCACATTACTTCATCCTCAATTAATAGTAAACATACATGTATCTTCACCATACCATTTAACATAAACTACCCGGCACTCGTATCTATAACCTCGTTCAAAACAGACTCGAAACGCATTTCAACAAAATACATTTTTATGAAAACGAACTGCATGGATATGTTTAAAACCTAAACAAAACCCTATGAAATTCAATAATCCAACAGTTCATCAAACGACGATTTTTAACAAAACTTTTCAAAAACATCAATCTGTTATTCAGATCCAAACAACCTAAAATGAGTCTAGCTGTATAATTAACCTATCTAATCCATCGTTAGCCCAAATATCTCCAACAACCCTCAAAACACATATGTACACCCCCACGGGTCGGGTTAAGCATCGACTGCGCCAGCACACCCGGCGAGCCATCCTCCGCCAACTGCATCACTCATCGGGTGGAGGGATCTCATCCTCACCTAAGTCAAGATCACCTACACCATACAGACAATCTATGAGATAAAAATCTCAGCAAGCTTCGTAAATGCAAATGCTTGCTGTGCATATGAGTTCGTAAATCATGCAACATTTTCTTATCTTTACATAGGTAGGTTGTCATCGAGATCTCAACCCCCTAAATGGAGAGGGCACATCCTGCGGTTGGACAACCCTTTCCACCTAGAGGAGGGGGGTACATGCTTACAACACGCACAACCATGCCTGAGCCCCACCTCGCATGACCATAAACATACATCGATTCATATTAGATGTGGTATTGTGACAAACCCGTAATCGATCCACACAATAGATCAATAGCCCCCTTTCAGGCCATATCGCTATTTTCTTTAAAACATAGTGCAGAAATTCATTTTCATGCTCTTTCAAAATACGTGATGCGTGAACAATTTATAGCGTAATTTAAACATACAACATACGTACCATCAAGACAATAAAAGCAATTAAAGGCATAACCTATAAAACAACTAAACCTAACTACCCAACCAAAGCAATTTAAACAAACACATCACCAAAACTCCTCGAGACGACTTTGACGTACGGTGTAGGCCTATCGGCCAGAATAAGTCACGAGAACTTACCTCGTGCGCGTTGAACTTCAAGCTCCATCCACGAGCGTTGTTTACCTAAGGCAATTTCACAATTTTGTCGTTAAAACAAGTTTAAACTATTAAACGTCCTAATTTAACGAAATCTTAACTAAGGAAATTCCTCAAAGCTCTAATTTGATTCATTGAAGCATTTTATCGAGCAATTCACGCTCGCGAATTTACAAAACCCCATTAATGGAGATTTCTCAAACCTAAAAATCTGGTTTTCCGACCTAAACACCGCATACACTCTAAACTTCGTCCATTAACGTTCAATACTTTCAGCATATTCACTACTACGATAACCATACTGATTTCTAACCCTAAATCGCGTTTTTCACAAAACCCTAAACGAACCCTAATCGTTTAAACTCCGTAAAAATCTAAATAAACTTTCCTAAAACCTTAGAATCGTACCTAGGGTCGGGATTGGAGAAGAAAACGTGAAGAATCGTGACAATGGGAGAGGAGATCGGTCGCCGGAAGCAAGAACGCCGTGAGAGGAGAAGGTGATCGCCGTGGGAGAGAGGAGAATCACAGGGAGAAAAGGGTGAACCGTGAAGAAGAAGAAAGAGTGTAATGTTTTATAATATTGACTTGGCAAATTACTATTTTGCCCTTCCTTTGATTTTCTATTTGTTTCGTCCTTCGTTTCGTTAATTGTCTAACGATTCGGTTTCTCCAAATCTCCTTATTTCGCCAATAAATCCAACTTATTATAAGGGTCCCATTAAAACTGTCCATTCGTAATTCGGACCTCGTTTATTATTTTTATCAAAGTATCCTTTATATTACGATAAACATAATTCTCGTAAAATTAGCGTTAAACTCCTAAAATTCCCCAAAATTTTCTTAAAATCCTTATTAATTATTAGGATCGTAATAACGCTTTCTTTTTACAAAATAGACTTGATTTGACATATTAACAAAAATACCATTTACATTTATAATATTAATATTTCGTACAGTCGGGTATTACACACTTACTGAAACACCCACATGATGTGGCTTTAATTGTCCAAATCCTATTGATGCAAAATTATTTTTTAATTAAGTTGATGGAACTTGATATTAATGCAATAAAAGAAAAGGAAGTTGATCCTCTCTCCACCCAACCGAACAGAGTAAGACTTTTTACATCCAAGCCTTCATTAAAGAAATTTAAGGGGTTAAGGGAGAGAAATCAAATATTCTTCAAACATCTGATTCATGGATCAAGGTAAGTGATACATATCTCTTTATCTAAGACTTTTAAAATTAATTGTTCATGATCCTGTTATTTCTCTGGAATGAATAGAGAAAATTAAGCTATCATACTTAAGTCTACATGTGGTATCAGAGCATGGTTGAGAACAGTTGATTTTCCAATTATGAATTATATGTTTATCCGCTGTTGAATAACTATTTTTGTTAAAATAATGATGAATAATCATTAAAATTAAGAAATTTTGAAATTACTGTTTACCAAAATTATTGTAGTCGATTATTGTTTCATGTTTGACATTATGAAATAATTCTTGATTTTTGAATGTTTTTGTTTAAATCAAGATATTATTTATTTTATGTGTATTCAATTTGATATCTGAATTATGTCGAATTCGTTAGTCACCAAAGTTGCCAAATTATAAAGGTTTTCACAGATATCAAATTTATTAAAGTCAAGTACTCATGTTTTATGTGATACTCGATAATGAAATGACATGATGAAAATTATGATTCTAACATGAGTATAATGATTTTCATGATTATAAAATATGTGAAATCGCCCAAAGGTGGATTGATTATTTTAAAATTATGAATATGAGTGTGGTAAATTGACATACTTTGAGTAGGTGTGTTTAGTATATCCAAAGATAACGAACATGTCTATATCAAGTATGTTGATTATCAATTATGTGAAATTTAAGTTGAGCATCAATTATGTTTATGATTATATAATGTTGTATCACCCAAAGGAGAACTTCAATATATATTTATGATTGTTTGATTGCATTATGACTCAAAGCATTAAAGTATGAGCATGTTTTATATTTTGCAGCATCTATATCTGTTGCTCTTCATTCGCAAGCCACATCTGTTGTAAAGTTTTCTGGTCTAAATTTCTCTGAATGGTGCAAATAAGTTCAGTTTCACCATGTTGCTCTTCATTCGCAAGCCACATCTGTTGTAAAGTTTTCTGGTCTAAATTTCTCTGAATGGTGCGAACAAGTTCAGTTTCACCTTGGTGTTCTAGATCTTGATTTGACACTTTTAACTGAGAAACCAGCTGCTATTACTGCAACTAGCAGTACTGATCAGAGATCTTCCTATAAAGTTTGGGAAAGATCAAACAGACTAAGCTTAATATTTATGCGGATGACTGTAGCGAACAACATCAAGTCCACATTTCTGAAAATTGAAAGTGCTAAGGAATTTATGAAATTTGTTGAAGAATATTTTCAGTCTGAATCGGCTGATAAATCAGTTGCTGGAACACTAATGGGTACTTTGACCACTATGAAGTTTGATGGTTCTCGTACCATACATGAGCATGTTGTCGAAATGACAAACATGGCAGCAAGATTAAAGTCCATGGGAATGGAAGTGAATGAGAACTTCCTAGTGACGTTCATCCTGAACTTCTTGTCTCCTCAATATGGCTCATTTCATATGAGCTATAGCACTATGAGGAATAAATGGAATGTGCATGAATTGTAAAGTATGCTCATTCAGGAAGAAGCAAGGCTTAAGAAACCAGGAACTCAAGCTGTCAATCTCATGAATTATGAAGGAGCTGGAAAGAAACCAGGAAAGAAAAGTTGAAATGGTAAGAAATGATTATCATCGGTAGTTCAGTCCTCCTTTCAAATCCACAAGAAGGAACATAAAGATAAGTGTCATTTCTGCGGAAAGCAAGGACACTTTTAGAAAGATTGCTTGAAACGTAAGGCATGGTTCGAAAATAAATGTAAGCATAGTGCTTTCGTATGTTTCGAATCAGATTTAACTGAAGTTCCTTGTAATACTTGGTGGATTGATTCTGGTTGTACCACTCATGTTTCTAATACGATGCAGGGATTCCTTATGACCCAAACCATAAGCCCAAATGAAAGATATATATTTATGGGGAATCGGGTAAAAGTTCCAGTTAAAGCTATTGAAACTTACCGTTTAATGTTAGACACTGGATATCAATTAGATCTTTTTCAAACTGTTTATGTTCCATCTGTTTCTCGTAATTTAGTTTCTTTGTCTAAACTTGATACAGCTGGATATTCCTTTATGTTTGGGAATGAATGTTTCAGTTTGTATAAAGATAATGTTCTTATTGGCTCTAGTGTTCTTTATAATGGTTTGTATAAATTAAAGCTCAATAATCGTTTTGCTGAGACTCTTTTAACCTTGCATCATAATGTGGGAACTAAACATGGTTTAGTAAATGAATATTCTGCTGAATTGTGGCATAAACGATTAGGTCATATATCCAAAGAAAGAATGAAAAGATTGGTAAAGCAAACAATCCTTCCAAATTTGGATTTTACTGATCTAAATATTTATGTTGATTGTATTAAAAGAAAGCAAACAAGAAACACAAGTAAGAAAACAGCCACAAGAAGCAAACATCTCCTTGAAATTATACATACCGATATATGTGGTCCTTTTGATGTTCCATCTTTTGGTGGAGAAAGACATTTTATCACATTTATTGATGATTTTTCACGTTATGAATATATCTATCTACTGAATGATAAATCTCAATCAATAAATGCTCTTGAAGTGTTTATTACTGAGGTTGAAAGACAATTAAATAGAAAAGTGAAAATTATGAGATCTGATAGAGGTGGTGAAAATGGACAACATCTAAGTCCATTTGCTAAATTCCTAGAAAGTCGTGGTATTTGTGCGGAATACACAATGCCAGGAACACCAGAATATAATGGTTGTAGCACCCGGTTCCATTGAGTCAAAATTTAAATTATTATTAATGATGTATTTTTATAGAAGGGTTGAGGGAGTTATTGATTAGGTTAATAAATGACTAGGCAAGGGCAGAAAGGTAATTAGAGATTTAAAAATGGATAATGTATTTTAAGGTTAGTGATTTGGGGTTTAGTACTCGGTAGCCGCCACTAATTCCCTTATTTCTCTCCCAGCCTTCAGCTCTTCAACAGAAAACCTTCGGGCGATTTCTTCCTCACTCGATTCTCCTTCAACCTAGGTGAGCAGACTTCTGAAGTAGTTTGAAACCGAACATTTCCAGGAGAGCCAGGTAAGTAAAGTTTGCTTGTGCCTTCGGGCCTACATCACAAAACGTTAGGATTGTGTTTACTTGGATGTGTCTGTGTGTTATGCATCATGTTTTTAAAAGTATACGAAAATGAATTTGAATGCATGTTGGCATGGTAAGGATTGAACATATTGAAACAACTATGCGAATCAGTTTTACTGTTAAGGGAGCCAATCCAACCCTTAATGAAACAGTGGATATTTATACTTTGGGAGAGTTGATCCAACTCCCAATTTCACAAGGGGATCTGAACAGTGAATCAGCTTTACTGTTAAGGGAGCTAATCCAACCCTTAATGAGACAGTGGATATTTATACTTTGGGAGAGTTGATCCAACTCCCAATTTCACAGGGGGATCTGAACAGAAACAACGCATGAACAACTGAGGGGAGAAAGTAGAAATTGCATGTTTAGGAATTCATGTTTCAGCATTTCATTCTTTTCTTTTCATCATTGCTTTGCTTACTTAGCATTAGGCTAATAGATGAGTTTTGTGATGTAGGTGAAGAAGTGACAGCAGGTGAACCTTCTGAGTTTATTGAGGGATAGACTGGTTGGGGGAGCACACTCATGCCACGGACCTGGCGAACTGATGAGGCGATTTAACTGATATCTGTTGGTGAGAAGGTTTAGTTGACAGTGATTAAATTTAGAAGTGTTAAGTCCCCATAACAGCAGTGGTTTCAATACTTGAACAGGTTTTGAGATTTTTCTGATAACTGTGATCTGTTGAGTTTTAAATGTTGATTTTACTGGATTTGATTAATGCAATGGTTGGAGTTGTTTTTGAATGGTCTTGGAAAAGTAAGCAAATTCCTTTCTGTAATCAGTGTTGTGTATGTATAGTGAGAAGTAGTTGAAATGTACTCTGTTTTCTACCGGTAGATGATGTCTATCGGTAAATATTGAGTTATGTTGTCCATCGGAAGATGCCTTCAGATAAGCCATCGGATGATGTAGGTTTAAGTCCATCGGAAGATGTCTTCAGAAAAGCCATCGGATGATGTAGGTTTAAGTCCATCGGAAGATGTCTTCAGAAAAGTCATCGGATGATGTAGGTTTAAGTCCATCGGAAGATGTCTTCAGATAAGCCATCGGATGATGTAGGTTTAAGTCCATCGGAAGATGTCTTCAGATAAGCCATCGGATGATGTAGGTTTAAGTCCATCGGAAGATGTCTTCAGATAAGCCATCGGATGATGTAGGTTTAAGTCCATCGGAAGATGTCTTCAGATAAGCCATCGGATGATGTAGGTTTAAGTCCATCGGAAGATGTCTTCAGATAAGCCATCGGATGATGTAGGTTTAAGTCCATCGGAAGATGTCTTCAGATAAGCCATCGGATGATGTAGGTTTAAGTCCATCGGAAGATGTCTTCAGATAAGCCATCGGATGATGTAGGTTTAAGTCCATCGGAAGATGTCTTCAGATAAGCCATCGGATGATGTAGGTTTAAGTCCATCGGAAGATGTCTTCAGATAAGCCATCGGATGATGTAGGTTTAAGTCCATCGGAAGATGTCTTCAGATAAGCCATCGGATGATGTAGGTTTAAGTCCATCGGAAGATGTCTTCAGATAAGCCATCGGATGATGTAGGTTTAAGTCCATCGGAAGATGTCTTCAGATAAGCCATCGGATGATGTAGGTTTAAGTCCATCGAAGATGTCTTCAGAAAAGCCATCGGATGATGTAGGTTTAAGTCCATCGGAAGATGTCTTCAGAAAAGCCATCGGATGATGTAGGTTTAAGTCCATCGGAAGATGTCTTCAGAAAAGCCATCGGATGATGTAGGTTTAAGTCCATCGGCAGATGTCTTAAGAAAAGTCATCGGATGATGTAGGTTTAAGTCCATCGGAAGATGTCTTCAGAAAAGCCATCGGATGATGTAGGTTTAAGTCCATCGGAAGATGTCTTCAGATAACCGGCTGACGTCATCGGAAGATGTAGAGAATATTTTGTCGTTTTGTGACCGGACGATGTCTTCTGTTTTCTGTTTTCAGCCTCTTCCGTTGACTTGGTTCAGCGGCAGATGCGTTTGACTTTCGCCACCTTTAAAGTAACTCGCGATTTAAACTTTTATTTTCCCTTGGTCAACTATTTCTAACATTTCATCCAATTACTCAAGCATTTTTTTAGATTTTGTTTAACTCTAATTTTGTTTAAATGATTTCCGCTGCAAGTCTTAAAATATGGATGAAATTTTTAGTCATGTACGGACTTGTGTGGCAAACCGGGTTCAGATAACTTGGGGTGTTACAGTGGACTTGTGTGGCAAACCGGGTTCAGATAACTCGAGGTGTTACAGTGTGGTATCAGAGACATTCAGTTAAACCGTTCAAAAGATTACTCATTAGTGCCAGTCGTTGCATGGGAGTACTCCAACAACTGTAAGTGTTTATGTTAGCCTTAGTAATTAGATGTTTATAAAAATAGTTAACCCTGCGCAGGAATATAGCAAAAAATGTCCCGACGACCGGGAAGGCCAAAGGTGCAGAGAGAGACACCAACTCCGGGAAGCGCAGAAGATTCTAGTGTAATCGGACAGTTGACAGATCTAGTGCGATAGCATGCAGAATTAATGCGCCAGCAATCCGATCAACTAGGAGTACTGTTGAACCGAGAGGTACAAGGAAGTGCCAACTCGGGTTCTAGCAATGAGCATTCCGGGGATAGATTCCGGAGACTAAGACCACCGACGTTTGATGGTCAGTCATCTGATCTTGTTGTGGCTGAAGGGTAGCTTAGGAAGATAGAGAGTATGTTTAGGTGCGCCAGCATAGGAGAAGGAGATAAGGTCACGTTAGCAACATTTCACTTGGCTGGCGAAGCACAACTCTGGTGGGAGACAATGGAGACCACCACCGACGTTTTAGCAATGCCCTGGTCCCGATTCAAAGACATTTTCTATGAGAAGTATTTTAACAGTACTGTCCAAACCGCAAAGAAATTGGAGTTCCTGAACTTGAAGCAGACAGGGTCCGTGGCCGAGTATAGTAGGCAGTTTGAGTCCCTATCCCGATTTGCTGGACACTTTGCTCACAAGGACGAGGACAAGGTGTTCAAATTTGTGCATGGGCTGAAGCCAGAAATTTACCGAGGAGTTAAATTTTGTGGTATTAAAGGTTTGACATTAAGTGAGGTGGTGTCCACTGCTCTGGAAGTGGAAGAGGCTGAAAGGAAATGTGCTGGACCAAAGGAGGCCCCGCAAAGGTTTAACCAGCCACACCAACAAAGGGGAACGAAGAGGCCAAGTGAAGGCCAAAATAGCCAGGGAGCAGGAAGGAAGGTACAGAATGTCAGGAAATTTCCTCAGTGTCCTAAGTGTTTGAAGAACCACCCGGGTGAATGCAGACTGGGCTTTGGAAAGTGTTTCAACTGTGAGGAGGTTGGACACACATTCAAAGAGTGCTCGAAGCCTAGAGTCACCAGATGCTACAATTGTAACAAGGTCGGCCATATTAGTAGAGACTGTCCAGTTCCTAAGAGTGGCCCTGCTATGATTAAACCAAGAATTTTCTCCATGATGGAGTCGGGGGATGAAGAACAGCCTACTGTGGTGTCAGGTACAATATTGATCAACTCTATGCCTGCTTTTACTTTAATAGATTCTGGTGCAACACATTCATTTATAGCATCTGCTTTTGCTATTAAGTTAGATGTACAGTTTACCCCTTCCATGCATGTGTTTAATGTTGCATTGCCTTCTGGTGAACGCATGCACTCTAACCAAGTGATGCTTGACAGTGCAGTGTTAGTAGGAAATGTAAGTCTACCTGCTGATCTTATAATCATGGATATAATAAGATTTGATGTAATCCTAGGAATGGACTGATTGTTTAAATATCATGCCACAATTGATTGTAGAACTGAAGTAGTTAGCTTTCAACCCCCTGGTGAGTTGAAACATACCTTTCAAGCTTCAAAGAAGAGTAAGGAAATGTCTGTGATGACTTCCATTAACACTAGGCCTTCCTTGTGTGGCGAGTATTTGTGCTTTTTAGCTAGCGTTCTAGACACACAGCTTATGGAAAAAGCAAATCCTCAGAACGTCTTAATCGTCCAAGACTTCCCCGAAGTATTTTTAGATGACCTTCCCGGTTTACCGCCAGATAGGGAAATCGAATTTGTTGTAGATATTTACCCTGGAGCCAAGCCTGTGTCTAAAAATCCATATAGGTTAGCTCCAACTGAACTTAAGGAATTAAAGAAACAATTGGAGGATCTATTGGAGAAAGGGTTCATACGCCCAAGCTTTTCACCGTGGGGTGCACCTGTCCTCTTTGTCAAGAAGAAAGATGGATCAATGCGTATGTGCATTGATTATAGAGAATTGAATAAGTTAACTGTCAAAAACAAATACCCTTTGCCGAGAATTGATGACTTATTTGACCAGCTTAGGGGTGCAAGAGTTTTCTCTAAGATTGACCTTAGGTCCGGTTACTACCAGCTGAAGGTAAAATCTGAAGATATCCCAAAGACTGCCTTTCGCACAAAGTATGGACATTATGAGTTTTTGGTTATGTCTTTTGGTTTAACAAATGCACCAGCAGCCTTCATGGATCTCATGAATAGGGTGTTTCACGAGTATTTGGACAAGTTTGTCATAGTATTCATAGACGACATTCTGATCTATTCTAAAACTAAGGATGAGCATGCAAGGCATTTGAGTTTGGTGTTAGGAGTACTTAGACAGCACCAGCTCTATGCTAAGTTTTCCAAGTGTGAGTTTTGGTTGGACAGAGTTCACTTTCTTGGTCACGTGATCTCTGGAGATGGAATATCTGTCGATCCAGCCAAGGTTCAAGCAGTTAAGGAGTGGCTCCAACCGAAGAATGCTACAGATATTCGAAGTTTCCTCGGGTTAGCAGGATATTACAGAAAATTTATTGAAGGGTTTTCAAAGATTGCAACACCCCTCACTCGGTTAACTAGGAAAAATATCAAGTATGCTTGGACTGAGGAGTGTGAGTCCAGTTTCCTGACCTTGAAAAGTAAACTGACCAATGCCCCTATATTGACCCTACCCGATGAGAGTGGAAAGTTTAGCATTTACTGTGATGCTTCCAAGATTGGTCTTGGGTGTGTGTTAATGCAAGATGGAAAGGTTATAGCTTATGCTTCTAGGCAGTTAAAAGTGCACGAAAAGAACTACCCTACCCATGACTTAGAATTAGCTGCAGTTGTATTTGCACTTAAGATTTGGAGGCATTATTTGTATAGACAATCTTGTGAGATATTTTCAGATCATAAGAGCCTGAAGTATATTTTCACACAGAAGGAACTAAACATGAGGCAACGACGATGGTTGGAATTTGTTAAGGACTATGATTTCGAGATCAAATATCATCCCGGCAAGGCAAATGTTGTGGCAGATGCCTTGAGTAAAGTAACAACATCAACCCTAACTATGAATTTCAGTATGCCATTAGCTTTAGAATCAGAATTCCAAAAGTTTAATCTTGAAGCAGTATCCAGTGTATCAGCTATACTTTCAGCCATAACCTTAGAGCCTACCATTCTAGAGAACATAAGGGAAGCTCAGGCGAATGATGATGTGTGTAAAAAGTACAAGTCAAGCATGGATTCTACAGACAAGTCAGATTTTAACTATTCTGCTAATGGAATCCTTAAGTTTAGAAGTAGATGGTTTGTTCCTGCCATTAAGAAACTTCGGGATGAGATCCTTTCC
The DNA here is from genome assembly GCA_022432975.1 of Begonia masoniana. Classification (NCBI taxonomy): domain Eukaryota; kingdom Viridiplantae; phylum Streptophyta; class Magnoliopsida; order Cucurbitales; family Begoniaceae; genus Begonia; species Begonia masoniana. Next base: position 36,436,117 of record CM039514.1, read on the forward strand.
GAAGCGCATTCTTCCAGATTTTCTGTCCACCCTGGGAGTACAAAGATGTACAAGGATCTTAAACAGCATTACTGGTGGCCAGGCATGAAACGAAGTATGGCAGAATACGTTGGATCGTGTTTGTGTTGTCAGCGAATTAAGGCCGAGCATTAGAGACCCTCAGGGACATTGCAACCTTTACCAGTTCCTGAATGGAAATGGGAACAAATAACGATGAATTTTGTTGTTGGATTACCTAGGACAGCAAAAGGGCATGATGCGATTTGGGTGATAGTTGACCGTCTAACCAAATCTGCTCATTTTCTGCCAATTAAGATAACCTACTTGATGGATCAGCTTGCTGAATTGTACATGCAAGAGATTGTTAGATTGCATGGAGTTCCAAGCACCATAGTTTCAGATCGGGATTCCAGATTCACATCTAAGTTTTGGAAAAGTTTACATAAAGCTATGGGAACACAACTTAGTTTTAGCACAACTTTTCACCCTCAAACAGATGGACAGTACGAGAGAACCATCCAAACGTTAGAGGATATGCTTCGTGCATGCATATTGGATTTTCAAGGTTCTTGGAGCAAGTACCTATCCTTAGTAGAATTCTCTTATAATAACAGTTTCCAGGCAACAATAGGAATGGCACCATATGAAGCATTGTATGGACGAAAATGCAGATCACCTTTGTACTGGGATGAAGTTGGAGAAGCACAGTTGCTTGGTCCTGACATGGTGCAACAAACTGTTGAGAAGGTTGCCCTCATCCGACAGAGAATTTGGCAGCTCAGAGTCGACAGAAGAGTTATGCGGATTGCAGGCGTAGAGAATTGGAATTTGTGATTGGTGATGAAGTTTTTCTCAAGGTGTCACCATTCAAAGGAGTTATGAGATTTGAGAAGAGAGGAAAGTTGAACCCCAGATACATTGGACCATTCTCGATCTTGAAAAGGATTGGGAAAACAGCCTACCAGTTACAGCTACCAACCTCCATGGAAGGAATCCATGATGTGTTTCATATCTCCATGCTTAAGAAATGTGTACGAGACCCTTCTCGGATTGTGGAACAGCAGAGTATTGAAGTTCATCCTACTCTTACTTATGAGGAGAAACCAGTAAGGATCTTAGATTATGCAGTAAAAGTATTACGCAACAAGGAGGTTCCACTGGTAAAAGTCTTATGGCACAACCAGAATATCGAGGAGACAACTTGGGAGCGCCAGCAGGACATGATGGACCAATATCCGGAACTATTTAGGTACTAAATTTTGAGGAAAAAAATTCTTTTAAGGAGGGTAGATTGTAGCACCCGGTTTCATTGAGTCAAAATTTAAATTATTATTAATGATGTATTTTTATAGAAGGTTTGGGGGAGTTATTGATTAGGTTAATAAATGACTAGGCAAGGGCAGAAAGGTAATTAGAGATTTAAAAATGGATAATGTATTTAAGGTTAGTGATTTGGGGTTTAGTGCTCGGTAGCCGCCACTAATTCCCTTATTTCTCTCCCGGCCTTCAGCTCTTCAACAGAAAACCTTCGGGCGATTTCTTCCTCACTCGATTCTCCTTCAACCTAGGTGAGCAGACTTCTGAAGTAGTTTGAAACCGAACATTTCCAGGAGAGCCAGGTAAGTAAAGTTTGCTTGTGCCTTCGGGCCTAAATCACAAAACGTTAGGATTGTGTTTACTTGGATGTGTCTGTGTGTTATGCATCATGTTTTTAAAAGTATACGAAAATGAATTTGAATGCATGTTGGCATGGTAAGGATTGAACATATTGAAACAACTATGCGAATCAGTTTTACTGTTAAGGGAGCCAATCCAACCCTTAATGAGACAGTGAATATTTATACTTTGGGAGAGTTGATCCAACTCCCAATTTCACAGGGGGATCTGAACAGTGAATCAGCTTTACTGTTAAGGGAGCTAATCCAACCCTTAATGAGACAGTGGATATTTATACTTTGGGAGAGTTGATCCAACTCCCAATTTCACAGGGGGATCTGAACAGAAACAACGCATGAACAACTGAGGGGAGAAAGTAGAAATTGCATGTTTAGGAATTCATGTTTCAGCATTTCATTCTTTTCTTTTCATCATTGCTTTGCTTACTTAGCATTAGGCTAATAGATGAGTTTTGTAATATAGGTGAAGAAGTGACAGCAGGTGAACCTTCTGAGTTTATTGAGGGATAGACTGGTTGGGGGAGTACACTCATGCCACGGACCTGGCGAACTGATGAGGCGATTTAACTGATGTCTGTTGGTGAGAAGGTTTAGTTGACAGCGATTAAATTTAGAAGTGTTAAGTCCCCATAACAGCAGTGGTTTTAATACTTGAACACGTTTTGAGATTTTTCTGATAACTGTGATCTGTTGAGTTTTAAATGTTGATTTTACTGGATTTGATTAATGCAATGGTTGGAGTTGTTTTTGAATGGCCTTGGAAAAGTAAGCAAATTCCTTTCTGTAATCAGTGTTGTGTATGTATAGTGAGGAGTAGTTGAAAAGCCATCGGATGATGTAGGTTTAAGTCCATCGGAAGATGTCTTCAGAAAAGCCATCGGATGATGTAGGTTTAAGTCCATCGGAAGATGTCTTCAGAAAAGCCATCGGATGATGTAGGTTTAAGTCCATCGGAAGATGTCTTCAGAAAAGCCATCGGATGATGTAGGTTTAAGTCCATCGGAAGATGTCTTCAGAAAAGCCATCGGATGATGTAGGTTTAAGTCCATCGGAAGATGTCTTCAGAAAAGCCATCGGATGATGTAGGTTTAAGTCCATCGGAAGATGTCTTCAGAAAAGCCATCGGATGATGTAGGTTTAAGTCCATCGGAAGATGTCTTCAGAAAAGCCATCGGATGATGTAGGTTTAAGTCCATCGGAAGATGTCTTCAGAAAAGCCATCGGATGATGTAGGTTTAAGTCCATCGGAAGATGTCTTCAGAAAAGCCATCGGATGATGTAGGTTTAAGTCCATCGGAAGATGTCTTCAGAAAAGCCATCGGATGATGTAGGTTTAAGTCCATCGGAAGATGTCTTCAGAAAAGCCATCGGATGATGTAGGTTTAAGTCCATCGGAAGATGTCTTCAGAAAAGCCATCGGATGATGTAGGTTTAAGTCCATCGGAAGATGTCTTCAGAAAAGCCATCGGATGATGTAGGTTTAAGTCCATCGGAAGATGTCTTCAGAAAAGCCATCGGATGATGTAGGTTTAAGTCCATCGGAAGATGTCTTCAGAAAAGCCATCGGATGATGTAGGTTTAAGTCCATCGGAAGATGTCTTCAGAAAAGCCATCGGATGATGTAGGTTTAAGTCCATCGGAAGATGTCTTCAGAAAAGCCATCGGATGATGTAGGTTTAAGTCCATCGGAAGATGTCTTCAGAAAAGCCATCGGATGATGTAGGTTTAAGTCCATCGGAAGATGTCTTCAGAAAAGCCATCGGATGATGTAGGTTTAAGTCCATCGGAAGATGTCTTCAGAAAAGCCATCGGATGATGTAGGTTTAAGTCCATCGGAAGATGTCTTCAGAAAAGCCATCGGATGATGTAGGTTTAAGTCCATCGGAAGATGTCTTCAGAAAAGCCATCGGATGATGTAGGTTTAAGTCCATCGGAAGATGTCTTCAGAAAAGCCATCGGATGATGTAGGTTTAAGTCCATCGGAAGATGTCTTCAGAAAAGCCATCGGATGATGTAGGTTTAAGTCCATCGGAAGATGTCTTCAGAAAAGCCATCGGATGATGTAGGTTTAAGTCCATCGGAAGATGTCTTCAGAAAAGCCATCGGATGATGTAGGTTTAAGTCCATCGGAAGATGTCTTCAGAAAAGCCATCGGATGATGTAGGTTTAAGTCCATCGGAAGATGTCTTCAGAAAAGCCATCGGATGATGTAGGTTTAAGTCCATCGGAAGATGTCTTCAGAAAAGCCATCGGATGATGTAGGTTTAAGTCCATCGGAAGATGTCTTCAGAAAAGCCATCGGATGATGTAGGTTTAAGTCCATCGGAAGATGTCTTCAGAAAAGCCATCGGATGATGTAGGTTTAAGTCCATCGGAAGATGTCTTCAGAAAAGCCATCGGATGATGTAGGTTTAAGTCCATCGGAAGATGTCTTCAGAAAAGCCATCGGATGATGTAGGTTTAAGTCCATCGGAAGATGTCTTCAGAAAAGCCATCGGATGATGTAGGTTTAAGTCCATCGGAAGATGTCTTCAGAAAAGCCATCGGATGATGTAGGTTTAAGTCCATCGGAAGATGTCTTCAGAAAAGCCATCGGATGATGTAGGTTTAAGTCCATCGGAAGATGTCTTCAGAAAAGCCATCGGATGATGTAGGTTTAAGTCCATCGGAAGATGTCTTCAGAAAAGCCATCGGATGATGTAGGTTTAAGTCCATCGGAAGATGTCTTCAGAAAAGCCATCGGATGATGTAGGTTTAAGTCCATCGGAAGATGTCTTCAGAAAAGCCATCGGATGATGTAGGTTTAAGTCCATCGGAAGATGTCTTCAGAAAAGCCATCGGATGATGTAGGTTTAAGTCCATCGGAAGATGTCTTCAGAAAAGCCATCGGATGATGTAGGTTTAAGTCCATCGGAAGATGTCTTCAGAAAAGCCATCGGATGATGTAGGTTTAAGTCCATCGGAAGATGTCTTCAGAAAAGCCATCGGATGATGTAGGTTTAAGTCCATCGGAAGATGCCTTCAGATAAGCCATCGGATGATGTAGGTTTAAGTCCATCGGAAGATGCCTTCAGATAAGCCATCGGATGATGTAGGTTTAAGTCCATCGGAAGATGTCTTCAGAAAAGCCATCGGATGATGTAGGTTTAAGTCCATCGGCAGATGTCTTCAGAAAAGCCATCGGATGATGTAGGTTTAAGTCCATCGGAAGATGCCTTCAGATAAGCCATCGGATGATGTAGGTTTAAGTCCATCGGAAGATGTCTTCAGAAAAGCCATCGGATGATGTAGGTTTAAGTCCATCGGAAGATGTCTTCAGAAAAGCCATCGGATGATGTAGGTTTAAGTCCATCGAAAGATGTCTTCAGAAAAGCCATCGGATGATGTAGGTCTAATTCTATCGGAAGATGTCTTCAGATAAGCCATCGGATGATGTAGGTTTAATTCTATCGGTATGAGTGAGTATTACGTTTTGTCGTTTAGTCGTCGGTGGATGTAGAATAAAGTCGATCGGGTGAAGGAAATTAACCGGCTGACGTCATCGGAAGATGTAGAGAATATTTTGTCGTTTTGTGACCGGACGATGTCTTCTGTTTTCTGTTTTCAGCCTCTTCCGTTGACTTAGTTCATCGGCAGATGCGTTTGACTTTCGCCACCTTTAAAGTAACTCGCGATTTAAACTTTTATTTTCCCTTGGTCAACTATTTCTAACATTTCATCCAATTACTCAAGCATTTTTTTAGATTTTGTTTAACTCTAATTTTGTTTAAATGATTTCCGCTGCAAGTCTTAAAATATGGATGAAATTTTTAGTCATGTACGGACTTGTGTGGCAAACCGGGTTTAGATAACTCGGGGTGTTACAGTGGACTTGTGTGGCAAACCGGGTTCAGATAACTCGGGGTGTTACAATGGTGTTGCAGAAAGGCATAATCGTACGTTAATGGATATGGTTAGGAGTATGTTAAGTAATTCATCTTTACCCTTGTCATTATGGATGTATGCTTTAAAGACTGTTGTATATTTATTAAACAGGGTTCCTAGTAAGGCAGTTTCAAATACTCCATTTGAACTGTGGACAAGAAGGAAACCCAGTTTAAGGCACCTGCATGTTTGGGGTTGCCCAGCAGAAGTAAGAATTTATAATCCACATGAAAGGAAACTGGATGCAAGAACAACTAGTGGTTACTTCATTGGTTATCTAGAAAAATCTAAAGGGTGTAGATTTTACTGTCCTAGCCATAGTACGAGAATAATTGAAACTGGAAATGCTAGGTTCATTGAAAATGGTGAGACCAGTGGGAGTTTGGAACCACGTAAAGTAGAAATTCAAGAAGTTAGGATGCAAGTTCCAATACCTATAACTTCTTCTCAAGTTGTTGTTCCAACAGTTGTTGATCGTATCCATGACTTACACGAACAACAAATTAATGATCAAACTCCACATAATGAAGTTGTCACGAATGAACATATAAGAGATGAACCACAAGAAATACCATTAAGACGATCTGTAAGAGAAAGAAGTTCTGCTATTTCGAATGATTATGCGGTTTATCTTCAAGAGTCCGATTATGATTTAGGACTTGATGATGATCCAGTTTCGTTTTCACAAGCCATAGAATGTGAAAATTCTGATAAATGGTTAGATGCCATGAAAGATGAGTTAAAATCAATGGAACAAAATGAAGTTTGAGAACTCGTCGAATTGCCTGAATATTGTAAAAGAGTTTGGTGTAAATGGGTCTTTAAGACCAAACGCGACTCTAATGGCAAGATCGAACGAAATAAAGCCAGACTTGTTGCCAAAGGTTTTACTCAGAAAGATGGTATTGATTACAAAGAAACCTTTGAAAAAGGATTCTTTCAGAATTATTATAGCAATGGTAGCTCATTATGATTTAGAGCTCCATCAAATGAATGTGAAAACTGTCTTTTTGAATGAGAATTTAGATGATGAAGTTTATATGGACCAACCTGAAGGTTTTGTCGTTAAAGGACAAAAACACATGGTGTGTAAACTAAAGAAATCAATATACGGACTTAAACAAGCTTCTCGGCAATGGTATCTTAAGTTTCACGATACCATCACCTCCTTTGGATTTAAGGAAAACATCGTTGATCGGTGTATATATCTAAAGGTCAGTAGGAGTAAGTTTATATTTCTGATTCTGTATGTTGATGATATCTTGCTGGCCACTAACGATCTTGGCTTAATGTACGAAACCAAAAAATATCTTGATATGAACTTTGAAATGAAAAATATGGGAGAGGTATTCTTTGTGATTGAAATTGAAATATTTCGGAATAGATCACAAGGATTGTTGGGATTGTCTCAGAAAGCCTATATTAATAAAGTTCTAGAGAGATTCAGAATGGACAAGTGTTCGGCAAATGTTATTCTAATTCAGAAAAGAGATAAATTTAATCTCAATCAATGTCCAAAGAATGAATTGGAACGCACACAAATGAAAGATATTCCTTATGCAGGTATTGTGGGCAGCTTGATGTATGCACAAACTTGTACCAGACTCGACATTAGTTTTGCTGTCGGAATGCTGGGACGATATCAAAGTAATCCAGGGATAGAGCATTGGAAAGCTGCAAAGAAAGTATTGAGGTATTTACAAGGAATAAAAGATCACATGCTCAATTACAGAAGATCTGATCATCTTGAAGTAATTGGATATTCAGATTCTGATTATGTTGGATGTGAGGATACAAGAAAATCTACTTTTGGATGCTTGTTCCTTTTAGCCAATGGTGCAATCTCATGGAAGAGTGCGAAGCAGTCTATCACTGCTACGTCCACTATGGAGGCTGAGTTTGTGGCATGCTTTGAGGCCACAATTCAGGGTTTATGGCTGCGGAACTTTATTTCAGGACTTGGAATTGTTGACAGTATCGCCAAGCCGCTGAAAATTTATTGTGACAATTCTACAGCAGTCTTCTTTTCTAAAAACGACAAGTATTCCAAAGGTGCTACACATATAGAATTGAAATACTTGGCCATTAAAGAAGAAGTTCAGAAACGAAGAGTATCAATCGAACTCATAAGCACCAACCTTATGATCGCGGATCCGTTAACAAAAGGATTGCCCCCTAAGACATTTACTGAACATGTCGAACGAATGGGCATTTCTGAATGTTAAATTTATGTTTATGTTTGTGTTCTTTATGTAATTGACACTCTTGAGCTCATTATTGATAGTTTCTGATATATACTTATGAATTCTGTTTGATTATGTTGAATGCATTCATGATGATATTATGAACTGATGATATTATAAACAGGATTTGTTTTTGAGAAAGACACTAATGTGGACCATTATGTTACTCATTTTATTGATGATGTTGAGTATATAATTAATATTGTGATACATGGAAGGAACTGTGTCGATAAAATGACATATGACTGCTATGATCCATATTAGTTGTATACTCGATAATGATGTTAAATTTAATCAATATAAAGTCGGATTTGATAATGTCATTTGAGCCAAGTGGGAGAATATTGGATGTTTCTGTTCGACAGTGAGATCATCGACCGATTGCAAAATGTCGACCAATCTCAGTTAGGTGTTTCTGTTCGGCAGAGATATTATCGACTAAATTCTCCCTTACATTTTCTAGCTGTTCTGCGAAAGTTCTTCCATGAAGACTCCAAATTTTAGAAGACCAACAGTCACTTACTGAAACACCCACGTGATGTGGCTCTAATTATCCAAATCCTATTGATGCAAAATTGTTTTTTAATTAAGTTGATGGAACTTGATATTAATGCAATAAAAGAAAAGGAAGTTGATCCTCTCTCCACCCAACCGAACAGAGCAAGACTTTTTACATCCAAGCCTTCATTAAAGAAATTAAGGAGTTAAGGGAGAGAAATCAAATATTCTTCAAACATCTAATTCATGGATCAAGGTAAGTGATACATATCTCTTTATCTAAGACTTGTGAAAATTAATTGTTCATGATCCTGTTATTTCTCTGGAATGAATAGAGAAAATTAAGCTATCATACTTAAGTCTACAGTCTTAAGTTTTATTTTTTGTAAAGGTAAGAAGATTGGTTTGGCTTTTTTTAATGTTTTTGAATTTAGTATCGGTTTGATTTTGTTTTACCCGATTTTTCTTAATTAGAACCAAGAACAGCAATCAAATATTTTGTTTGGTTCTAAAATAAGGTTTTTTGTGATAATCCTAGTTAAAATTAACTATAATAATCATAATTAGAATAGTTGAATGTGATTAGAAGTGATATTAGATATTTTGTATATATTATTATGAGAATTGTTTATCGGAACATATGTGAATATAAATTCAATAAAAAATATTGTAGTGATTAGAAAATTCTAAAAATTTATAGTGGTAAACAAGACACATAAATAAAGATATTAGTTTTGAAATTGAAGCAATTAAACATATGAAATGAAAGTTATGCATGTTTGAAAATGATTGAGTCAATTTTATCGGAAAACGACACTGTTTTGGAATTCACTCTCAATTGAATTTTAGAGTGGGAATTTAGAGAAGATTATTGAAGAAGAAATGTTCATAACATCTTAAGATATGTGACTACATAATAAATTGAATAACCAATGAAGTATTGCCATATGTTACAGTTGAATTAATGACTAATCATGTCATTAATGTGTAATTAAGGGGTAATTAAGTTAATCTTGGTAGTTAGTTTAAGACTAATAAAGATTAATGAGTTTAAGCTAAGCATGGTTAAGAGAGAATAACCATGATATTTTAGCATTTATATGCAAAAAAATGGTAAAATAGTAACTTTACATGGATAAAATGGTAAATTCATGCTAAGATCTCTCTAGAAAAATTTGAGAGAGCTGAGAATTCAGCACAATTCGTGCTGATACAGAGGATAAATGAGAGAGGAAAAATAAGAGAGAAAAGCGTGAGAAAGAGAAGAAAATTCCAAAAATGAAAGTGAAGGAGTGAAAGTTGATCCTCCATTCTTCAAGAAGAGTTGTTCCTCTCATCAAGAGAAATGTTTTGAGTTAAAAATCAAAAAAAGAAAATGAAGAAATAAGAACTTCAAGAGGTAAGAATCTCTAATCTTAGTATTTTTTAAACTATGTTGAAAATTGCATAGTTAGATAAAGAAAATAATGATTTTAAAAAATTATCATTGAGGGATTCATTGATGACATGCTGATATGCTTAGATAATGGTAGTTTGAATGAGATTTGAATAATTGAAAGATTAATTATATGGATGTGGTTTGGACGAGAATGAGTACAAATTATGAAGAATAGAATCAATGATAAAAGTTGATTATATGGATATAATGAAGCATGTAAATCATATACCTTGATAATTGAAAATCATTAAAATAAAGATAATATTTATATAAATATTAATAAATTATAATGTTTGGTGGTAGGTTAAAATAGACTAATAATGTCTGTAGAAAGATTATAAATCATTATTGAAGTTAGGAGTTTTGGCATAGATTTGAAAGGAAAGATAAATTAAATTTTGAAAAAATATGTAAAATGAATGTAGAAATTAAAACAGTGTGTCAATGCATCAATATTGCATAGAAATAATATTTATGAATTATGATGTTTGGTTTTGGTTTGAAATAGAATAAAATGTCTATTTGAGGCGTGTTCAGTGGATGTTTAGACAAAAATAAGGTTATCATTAATGCATAAAACATGCATCATACTACTTGTCATTTAATAAAGATTTGCATGTTCATACTTCATGCGTTATTAGTATGTATTATGCATTCCATGTATGCATAGTGAAATACTTAAATCATGCTTTATATATATAAGTGATATTACGTGAGGTATGATTGGTCACATTTGGACTCATTATATATCTCATGGACTATGTATTGTGTGACGTATGTAAAGTCGGGAAATAGAAAAAAAGAGGGAGATTGCGAGTCTCCTTTGGGTTGCAAATCGATAACCCTCTGGGGTATATTATGACGTGCATGTGATACTCTGAAATAATCAGTAAGATGTATGTATGTGTAACACCTGAGAATTTCTTCTCTAGGGAGAGTTGTCTTAGATTTATTTAAGTTAGAGGAGTTTAACATTAATCTTACCAGAATTTTTCCTCTAAGGAGAGTTGTCTTAGATTTACTTAAGTTAGAGGAGTTTAACATTAATCTTGGAGTTATTCTAAGTATATGAGTTAGAAAGTGAAGGTTGGAGAGAAAACACTAGAATTGAAATGGTTTAGGATATTATTGGTTGAAATAAAAGTGAAGAAAAAAAATGAAAGAAAAGAAGAGGGAAAAGAGGTGTCTTCACGTTGGAATGAGAGAAAAGCAAAGGGGGGGGGGGGGGGGGTTGTTTTTTTAAAATGGGTAAGTTTTGTGGTAAAAATAAAAATAGAAATGTGTGGAGAATTAAAGGTTGGAAAATTAGGGTATAAAGACAAAGTTTTATTTTTTTTCTCCTTTTCTCTTCCACGATGGAACCAGCAGCCATGGGTGATCTTATTTTCCTCCATTCCTTCATTTTTTTCAAGATTTAAGGTAAGATTTTAGTGGGTTTTATGATATAAGCTTACCTTTATTGATTTTTGATGTTTTGGTAGTATTTTGGTGAGTTTTTGGAAGGGTTTGGAAACCCTAATGGTGAAGCTCCAAAATTTATATGCCTTTGCTGTATTTTGGTGATTTAAACCTTAGATAGGATGGCTTAGGTTAATTAGGTAGGTAGATTAGAGATTTGGTTGAATTTGGTGGAAAACTTGGTTTTGAATCCTTGTGTAGCCGGTTCTGTTCTGCAGATTCTGACTGAGTTGGCTGGTTGGTTTTGTAAAATAAATTGATTCATTGGATGGTAGACGTGTAGAGGTTTACGGAATGAGGAAGAACGTTTAAATTCGTTGAGAAACGAATGAGTTATGGCCGATTGAAGTTTGGGCAATGTAATTGGGTAAAATTCAGGATTTAAGTTTAGGGTTTTGATGTTGACTTGGTTTATTGCTAGAAATAGATTAGATGTCCTTTAGGTTTAGTTATATGCTTATTAACTGATTTTTTCCTTAATGTGCTAGGTTAACGAGCGAGTCATTGGTGTACTCGGAGTGAGCAACTACGAGATGTACGGAGTATCCAGGTAAGTAGAGGATGTTTCTGTTTTGTCTTCGGGCCTACACCAGGGAACGGTAGGGAATTGTTTGTTTGTGATGAGAACCGAGGAGCGATAAATCTCAATGTCAAGGACTATGATCTATTAGAAGATAAAGGAGGTCCAACGAACAAAGCTTCACAAGGTTTAGTCGTGGAAACCCGAGGAAAAGAGCGATCACAACAAAAGCAAAAGACTATAAAAATAAAGAGTTTTGTAGCATGAAAGTGAGCCCCACGAAATTGGCAAAAGAAGACCCATAAGCCACAGAATTGGGCTCCACAAATCCCATTGGATTGGAGAGAGAAAGGTAGAGATCCACACAAACTACAAAGAGATAAAGATTCACGTGGGTTGGAAAGAGATAAAGATCCACATGACTTGGTTTATGATGTGATCCAAGTTGAGACCAAGTCAAAGCCCAAGAACAAAGATTCAATTGAAGATACGGGCGGCCCAATGAGCAGAGTAAGAAGCCCAAGAGTATTGAAAGATCTTTTGAAGCAAGGGAAGCCGAAGATGCATGAAGATTTGGGAGGATCTAACGTACATGCACATGTAAGAATTAAAACACATGTGCCATGCACATGCACATGTAGGAATTAAAGAGGACATGCGCCAAGCACATGCTTATACGATGAATTAAAAGGTCACATGCAAAGCACATGCAAATCATACAAATCTCGTGAGAAAAGATCTTATCCAGTTGAATCTACTTAAATCAATTCAAATCATATTCAAACATAGTTTAAACGTGAGATGATATCTGATTATATCAAGGATCATTATCTCACGATTTTATTAGTTATTTTATTTTAATTTTCATTTTTTTTAATTATTTATATTTATTTTAATGTGTAGCCTTTTTAATGGCAAAACTGTTTGATTTAATAAAAGAACAAGTTTGAATTAAAAATTGAGTGTTTTTTAGAGAGGATTTCTCTTTAGTTCTTTGCGAAGAGCAACGATCTTCTTCAAGTCACGCTTGAAGGATCTCGCTTGATAGCTTTGGTTCTTACCAACGACTTTGGTCTGGGTCAAGCTGTAACACCCGGTTTCATTGAATCAATTTACTTAACCAACTTGTAGTGTACGTTTTATGGATAAAATTGGGAAAATTAGTGATTAGGTTAATAAATAACTAAGTAATGGCATAATGGTAAATAGAGAATTATAGTGATAACCTATTTAAGAAAAGAGGTTTTGTGATTAATGCACTGTAGCCGCCACTATTTTCCATACGCTCTCTCTCTGTATTCAGCTCAAGATAAGTAGAGCTCTCTAGGCGGTTCCCTCTACGATTTTTTTTCTCCAAACTAGGTGAGTCTACTTCGATTCATTGTAACTAATGATAGTAGAGAGGAGTATAGATGTGAGCTTTGGTGAATGCTGTAGGTGGGGGTTAGTTTCGGTTTTGTGGTGAATCAGGAATGCGCTCTGTATAGAACTCCCAAACTAGATTCTTTAGATTTCTGGATAGATTAGAATGAGGTTTAGCAAAAATCTAATTGATATTCTGTTTATGACTTAGGTGAGCAAAACTTCCGAAGTATTTTGAAACCGAGCATTTCCAGGAGACCAGGTAAGTGGAATATGCATGATCCTTCGGGCCTACATCACAAAACAGTAGGATTATGTATGTTTGAATTTGTCTGTATGGCATGCATCATATTTTGAAAGAATACGAAAATGAATTTACATGTATTGGTTTGGTGAGAAATAAACAGATTGTAAAAGATAAGCTATTAAGGGAACTAAATCCGCCCCTTAACTTATGAAGGAATTTATAACTTTAGGAAAATTGATCCGCTTCCCAATGAAATTTAGGATCAGATCTGTAACGACCCCATTTCACAGCAAGATATTGTCCGCTCTGGGGATTGGGCCGTAGCCCAATATCCTCCCCTCACGGCTTTGTTTGGCGAGAACTTCCCGGAAGGTCACCCAACCTAACTTAAATCCACATGTAATTAATTAAGCTCGGCATAAAATTCTAAACCGGGAAAAATTAATTAAACACGACCGTTAAAACGGTTAAGGAAATTACCTGGTCGTTATTTTGGGTGTTACAAGATCAGCTGTTATGGGAACTAATCCGCCCCTTAATTTATGAAGAGGATGCATGACTTTGGGAAAATTGATCCAACTCCCAATGGAACCGAGGGATCAGATCAGTGAAAGAATGTAAATGAAACTGAGATGTGAAAGTAGAAACTGTATGATTAGGATTTATGTTTCAGCATATCATTTCGCTATTACTTCACTTATTTAGCATTAGGCTAATAGATAAGTTTTGTGATGTAGGTGAAGAAGCCTCAGAAGGTGTGTTCTCTGAGCATGTTGAGGATTAGGCTGGTTGGGGGAGCACTTCAATGCCACGGTCTGGTGTTCTGATGAGGCGGTTTAACTATTGTCTATTTATGAAGTTTCAACGGATAAGCGACTTGTGGAAGTATGCAGAGAGTTTTAATAACATTAATAGTTCCGATGTTTTTAGCAATTTTATGGTTTTCTTGTTCTGAGTATGAAAAACATAATTTGGTTTAGAGGTAGTTACTTTGCTGGATATTTTTATAAAGTTGTGGACTTATGTTGTTTTGAATTTTTTTTAGTAAAATGTTCAAGCTCTTTTGGTAGTAGGAGTTTTGTTTATTTAAAGTAAGAATGGTTGTTATGCTGTTATGTTGTGTATTTAGTCTATCGGTGGATGTAATCCACTGGTGAATGTTGAGTGTTTACCTATCGGTGGATGTAGTCCACCGGTGGATGTGAGCGTATGAGTGAGTATTAGATTTTGTCGTTTGTGACCGGTGGATGTGAGCGTAGGAGTGAGTATTAGATTTTGTCGTTTGTGACCAGTGGATGTGAACGTAGGAGTGAGTATTAGATTTTTGTCGTTTGTGACCGGTGGATGTGAGCGTAGGGATGAGTATTAGATTTTTGTCATTTTGTGACCGGTGGATGTGAGCGTAGGAATGAGTATTGGATTTTTGTCGTTTTGTGATCTGCGGATGCTGAGGGTTTCTGTCGTTCGAAGGATTCGACCGGTGGACGTGAGCGGTGGATGTGGGTAGTCGACATGTCGTGCGACTGACACTGTTTAGCGGTGGATGCCTTCTATTTTCACCTCTGCCGCTGAGTCTATTTTACTTCTGCTTCTGCCGCTGACACTGTTTAGCAGTGGAAGCCTTTTGTTTCTATTTCTATCGCTAGAACTGTTTAGCGGTGGACGTGTTCTATTTTGTTTTGTTTCCTTTCAACCAATTATCTTCAACATTTTAATTAAATTAATTGTTGTTTTACACAAATGAATTTTCGCTGCAAGTTTTAACGTTTATAAAGGTCAAACTTTGATTGTCGAGTGAAATTTTAAGTTTTTCTCAGAATTTCATGGTATGGTTCAGTATATTGTGTGGCGAACCGGGTTTATATAATTCGGGGCGTTACAGTATGGTATTAGAGCCATTCAGTTAAATCGTTCAAAAGATTACTCATTAGTGTCAATCGTTGCATGGAAGTACTTCAACAACTGTAAGTGTTTATGTTAACCTTAGCTATTAGATATTTATGAGAGCAATTAACCTTGTCCAGGAATATAGCTAAATGGCTAGACGACCAGGAAGACCAAGGGTACCGAGAGAGATGCCAAATTTGAGAAGTGAGGAGGACCCTAATGTAATTAGGCAACTGACAGACTTGGTGCGCCAACAGACAAATTTGGTTCGTCAACAATCCGATCAGTTGGGAGTATTGCTGAACTGAGAGGTACAAGGAAGTGCCAACTCGAGTTCCAGTAGTGACCATTCAAGAGACCGATTCCGGAGGCTACAGCCACCCACATTTGATGGAAAGTCGTCCAATCTGATCATTGCTGAAGAATGGCTTAGGAAAATTGAGAGCATGTTCAGATGTGCCAACGTCGGGGAAGGAGACAAAGTCACTCTAGCAACGTTCTATTTGGCTGGGGACGCTCAACTTTGGTGGGAAACTATAGAGACCACCACTGACGTTCTGGCTATGTCATGGTCATAGTTCAAGGAAATTTTCTATGAGAAATATTTCAACAGCACAGTCCAGGCTACAAAGAAAGTAGAGTTTTTGAACTTGAAGCAGACAGGGTCTGTGGCTGAGTACAGTAGGCAATTCGAGTCCCTGTCCAGGTTTGTTGGGCATTTTGTTCACAAGAATGAGGATAATGTGTTTCATTTTGTGCATGGACTGAAGCCGGAAATTTACAGAGGAGTAAAATTTTGTGGTATTAAGGGTTTGTCCTTCAGTGAAGTTGTGTCCATGGCGTTGGAGGTGGAAGAAGCGGAGATGAAGTGTGCTGGGCCAAAGGAAGCCTCACGAAAGTTTATCCAGCCACACCCACAAAGAGGAATGAAGAGGCCAAGTGAAGGCCAGAATAACCAGGGAACAGGAAAGAAGGTGCAAGACGCCAAGAAGTTTCCCCAGTGCCTGAAGTGTTTGAAAGGTCATGTGGGCGAGTGCAGGTTTAGAACGGGAAAGTGTTTCAACTGTGAGGAAGTTGGACACACGTACAGGGATTGCCCGAATCCCAGAATCACCCGATGCTTCAACTGTAACAAAGTCGGCCATATTAACAGAGACTGTCCAGCTCTGAAGGGTGACCCTGCTAAGATAAAGCTGAGGATATTCTCCATGTTGGAGTCGGGCGATAAAGAACAACCCGCTGTAGTGTCAGGTACCATTTTGATCAACTCTATACCTGCTTTTACTTTAATAGATTCTGGTGCAACACACTCGTTTATAGCGTATGCGTTTGCTGTCAAGTTGAATGTACAGTTTACCCCTACTGAGCACGTATTTAACGTCGCATTACCCTCTGGTGAGCGCATGCACTCTAACCAAGTGATGTTTGATATTGTTGTGTTGGTAGGAAACAAGAATTTACCTGCTGATCTCATTATTATGGATATAATGGGATTTGATGTAATCTTATGAATGGATTGGTTGTTCAAACATTATGCCACAATCGACTGTAGAACTAAAATTGTTAGTTTTCAACCCCTTGGTGGTTTGAAGCATACCTTCCAAGCTTTGAAGAAGAGTAAGGGAATGCTGTTATGACTTCTATCAGCGCTAGACCCTCTTCATGCAGAGAGTATTTGCTTTCTGGCCAGCATTATAGACATACAATTTGTAGGAAAAGAAAGTCCTCAAAATGTCTTAGTTATTCAGGACTTTCCAGAAGTATTTTTAGATGACCTTCCTGGCTTGCCGCCAGATAGGGACATTGAATTTGTTGTAGATGTTTACCCGGGCGCTGAGCCTGTATCCAAGAACCCCTATAGATTAGCACCTACGGAGCTTAAGGAATTGAAGAAACAGTTGGAGGAACTCTTGGATAAGGGGTTCATACGCCCAAGCTTTTCACCGTGCGGTGCACCTGTCCTTCTTGTCAAAAAGAAGGATGGATTAATGCGTATGTGCAATGATTATCGGGAATTGAATAAGTTAACCGTCAAGAACAAGTATCCATTGCCAATGATTGATGATTTATTCGACCAGTTTAATGGTGCACGTGTTTTCTCTAAGATGGACCTAAGGTCCGGTTATTACCAATTGAAAGTCAAATCAGAAGATATTCCTAAGACTGCCTTTCGCACAAGGTATGGACATTATGAGTTTTTTATCCTGTCCTTTGGATTGACAAATGCACCAGCAGCCTTCATGGATCTTATGAATAGAGTGTTTCATGAGTATTTGGACAAGTTTGTCATAGTATTTATTGATGATATACTAATCTATTCACGTACTAAGGAGGAGCATACAAGACATTTGAACCTGGTATTGGGAGTTGTAACACCCGATTTTACGGGTTTTTAGATTTTCCCGCGTAATGACATTTTTGTAAATAATTGAAATAGGTCCGATTTGCGAATCGAGAGTTTTTATGGAATCCTTACAATTAATATGGATTTTAGGAGAACTATGAGAATTTGAGAAATTCAAATCGAAGTGTAATGCACATGTTTCCGTTTTTAACCCTATAGGGGTTTAATTCGTAAAAATAGTAAATTAAATCTGTTGGCGAACGGAAAGTTTTATTAGAGCCCTAGAAATAAATTGGAATTATTGGTGAAATAAGAAAAGCCGAAGAAAACGAATCGGAGGACTAAATAATGAAATAGTTGAATATTAAGCTAGAGGGGCGAAATGGTAAATCGCATGTCAAATACATTAAATAGGCAAAAATTTCATTTCTTCTCCAACACTCCAAGAAATCTTTTCCTTCTCCTCCAACGGCGGTTTTCTTCCTCTTCCATCGTTCCTCTTCAACACCGGCGACCGGCCCTCCGATCAACACGTTCTTTCACGTTTCATTCTCCGAACAACATCCTAGGTACGAATCTATAGTTTTAGAGGCATAGTTCTCGATTTCTAGGTAGGTCAACGTTTTGAGTTTTGTAGGATTTTAGTAAAAGTAGTTGGGTTTTGTTAGTAATGGTGAGTTAGCGTTGCATTTATGATTATCGAGCGTTATTGGGCGAATGAATGGATGTATTCGGTGTTTTAGTTGAAAAATCGATTTTGGAAAGCTTGGGAAACTCCATTAATGGAGGCTTAGAGTTTGTGAGCGCAAATTGCTCGATAAAATGCCTCAATGAGTTAAACTAGAATTTTAAAAAATTTCTTTAGTTAAGGGCTTTGTTAGTTTGGACGTTTAATGACTCAAACGCGTTTTAACGGCGATTATTGTGAATTTGCCTTAGGTAAACAACGCTCGTGGATAGAGCTAGAAGTGCAACGGACGCGAGGTAAGTTCTCGTGACTCACTCTGGCCGATAGGCCTACACCGTACGTCGATGTCGTCTCGAGGAGTTTGGTGACGTGTTTGTTTAAATTGTTTTGGTTGGGTGGTTTAGGTTTAGTTGTTTTTATAGGTTGATTGTTGTAAAGGTTTTGATGGTATATTATAGCGTTTTGATGGTATGCTCGTTATGTATGTTATATGAATTGTTCATGCATCACAATTTTCAAATAGGCATAAGAAAATGAATTTTCGCACGATGTTTTAAAGAAAATGGCGATGTGGCCCGGAGGGGGGCGATTGATCTATTGTGTGGATCGACTACGGATCTGTCACAATACCACATCTAATATGAACTCATGTATGTTATGGTTATGCGAGATGGGGTTCAGGCACGGCTGTACGTGTTGTAAGCGTGTACCCCCCTCCTCTAGCTGGAAAGGGTAGTCCGACCGCTGGATGGGTCCTCTCCAGTTAGGGGGTTGAGATCTCGGTGACACCCACGATGTAAAGATATGAAAATGTTGCATGATTTATGAACTCATACGCACAACATGCATATCATTTATGAGACTTGCTGAGATTTTTATCTCATAGATTGTCTGTATGGTGTAGGTGATCTTGACTTAGGTGAGGACGAGATCCCTCCACCCGAGGAGTGATGCAGTTGGCGGAGGATGGCTCGCGGGGGTGTGCTGGCGCAGTCGATGCTTAACCTGACCAGTGGGGATGTACGTATGTGTTTTGAGGGTTATGGATTTAAACGGGCTGATGGGTGAAATTACGAATTGAATTGTATAGAAACCCATATTAGGATGTTTGGTATCTGGATAGGTTAAAAACTGATGTTTTAAAGATTTTGGTTAGCTTATGTTATGTACGGATGAATATTGACGTTTTGATGTGGGATTGGATGAATATTGATGAATGTTGGTGTTTTGGTGAAATAGAATGGATTTTGGGTGAGTTTGGATGCTTTGAAAGTTAGTTTGCGATTTTAAGTTGAAATCGATGTTGTGTGTCGGGATTGGATGATTTAAGTTGAATGTTCGGTTTATGGATGGTGGTGGAATTGATATTAAATAGGTAGAGTTGGTTATGTTTGGAGGTGATTGGAGGTGTAAAAAGCTGGAAAATTGCCTAAAGAAGGGTAGACCTGTGCTTGCAAGGGTAGACACCTTGCCAGGCAAGGTGTCGCCCCTCAGGCAAGGTGTCGACCGAATTTACAAAGGAATGCAGTCCGAGAGTAAAGCTGTCTTGGAAGTGTCGACCCCTCAGGCAAGGTGTCGACCAAACTTACAAAGGAATGCAGTCCGAGAGTAAAACTGTCTTTGAAGTGTCGACCCCTACCACATAAAATGTCAAACTTGGGGATTTTGGTTAGTTCTACCATATAACGAGTCTTCCACACACGATAGTCTACCGTTACCTATGTTTAGGACTCTAGACACGACATTTTGGGTATGTTATAAGTTAGAACCAAAATGTCGATAGATAAGGATTAAAACGCCCGAGTCCGTTCTCTAATGAACGAAACAAAAGAAAACGATTGGTCAAAGGAACAAATGAAAAGATTTAAGTGAGAATGGGCGAGGGAAACAATTAAGTTTAAAATTTTACGTCATTTTTAGAAATAATAATACGAAAAAATAAGGGTACAGTGTTAGGGTCGCTACAGGAGTACTAAGACAATATCAACTTTATGCTAAGTTTTCCAAATGTGAGTTTTGGTTGGACAGAGCTCACTTTCTTGGTCATGTGATCTCAAATGATGGAATATCTGTTGATCCAACCATGGTTCAAGCGGTTAAGGAATGGCCCCAACCGAAGAATGCCACTGATATTTAGAGTTTCCTTGGATTAGCAGGATATTACAGGAAATTTATTGAAGGGTTCTTGAAGATTGCAACACCCCTCACTCGGTTAACTAGGAAAAACATTAAGTATGCTTAGACAGAGGAATGTGAGAATAGTTTTCAGACTTTGAAACAAAAGTTGACCAATGCTCCAGTATTAACACTCCCTGTTGAAAATGGAAAGTTCAGTATTTATTGTGATTCTTCCAAGGTTGGTCTTGGTTGTGCGTTGATACAAGATGAGAAAGTAATAGCCTATGCTTCTAGACAGTTGAAAACACACAAGAAGAATTACCCTACATACGATTTAGAACTAGCTGCAGTAGTTTTTGCACTAAAGATTTGGAGGCATTAGTTGTATGGACAGTCTTGTGAGATATTTTCGGACCATAAAAATCTGAAGTATATTTTCACACAGAAAGAATTAAATATGAGGCAACGTAGATGGTTAGAGTTTGTCAAGGACTACGATTTTGAGATCAAATACCACCCTGACAAGACGAATGTAGTGGCTGATGCATTGAGTAGAGTGACGACTTCAGCCTCTGCATTGATTCTTGACATACCGTTAACCTTAGAGACCGAACTACAAGGATTTAACCTTGAGGTAGTGTCCAGTGTGTCAGCTATGCTTTCTGCCATTTCCTTGAGGCCTACTATTTTGGAGAAAATAAAGGAAGTTCAGGTGGATGATGTGGAATGTGATAAGTATAGGTCATTCGTGAATTCTACTGATAAGTCAGATTTTAACCATTCTGTTGATGGAATTCTCAAGTTTCGAAATAGATGGTTTGTTCCGGCCAATAAAGAACTCTGAGAAGAGATCCTTTCAGAAGCTCATTCTTCTAGATTCTTCATTCATCCTGGAAGTACAAAAATATACAGAGACCTTAAGCAACATTATTGGTGGCCAGGTATGAAAAGAAGTGTGGCAGAGTATGTAGGATCGTGCATTGTTTGCCAACGGGTTAAAGCTGAACATCAAAGACCTGCAGAAACATTACAACCTTTGCCAGTCCTCGAATGGAAATGAGAGCAAATAACGATAGATTTTGTGGTAGGATTGCCTTGGACAACGAGAGGATATGATGCAATTTGGGTCATTGTGGATCATCTAACCAAATCTGCCCATTTTCTACCTATAAAGATAACATACTCGATGGATCAACTTGCTGAGTTGTATGTGCATGAGGTTGTTAGACTGCATGGAGTTCCAAGCACTATAGTTTCAGATCGAGACTCTAGATTTACATCTAAGTTCTGGAAGAGTTTACGCCAGGCTATGGGTACGCAACTTAATTTCAGTACAGCCTTTTACCCTCAAACAGATGGACAATCCGAGAGAACTATTCAGACCTTAGAAGATATACTTCGTGCATGCATTTTAGATTTTCAAGGATCTTGGAGTAAATATTTATCATTGGTGGAGTTTTCTTATAATAACAGTTTTCAGGCAACTATCGGTATGACACCGTATGAAGCATTGTATGGACGAAAATGTAGATCTCCCTTGTACTGGAATGAAGTTGGTGAAGCACGTTTGATTGGTCCTGACATTGTGCAACAGACCGTGGAGAAGATTGCCCTCATCCAACAGAGAATCTTGGCAGCTCAGAGTCGACAGAAGAGTTATGCTGATCGTAGACGTAAAGAATTGGAGTTTGAGGTAGGTAATGAAGTTTTTCTTAAAGTATCACCACTCAAAGGAGTTGTGAGATTTGGAAAGAGAGGCAAGTTGAACCCCAGGTATATTGGACCTTTCTCGATCATGAAGAGGATTGGAAAGACAGCATATGAGTTACAGTTGCCAGCCTCTATGGAAGGGATTCACAATGTGTTCCATATTTCGATGCTAAAGAAGTGCTTGAGGGATCCATCTCAGATTTTGGAACAGCAGAGTACTGAAGTTCATCCCACTCTTACTTATGAGGAGAAACCAGTAAGGATCCTAGACTATGCTGTAAAGGTGTTGCGCAATAAAGAAGTCTCACTGGTGAAAGTATTATGGCATAACCAGAACATAGAGGAGACAACCTGGGAGCGCTAGCAAGATATGATGGACCAATATCCAGAATTATTCAGGTAACAAATTTTGAGGACAAAATTCTTTTAAGGAGGGTAGATTGTAACACCCGGTTTCATTGAACCAATTTACTTAACCAACTTGTAGTGTACGTTTTATGGATAAAATTGGGAGAATTAGTGATTAGGTTAATAAATGACTAAGTAATGACATAATGGTAAATAGGGAATTATAGTGATAACCTATTTAAGGAAAGAGGTTTTGTGATTAATGCACTGTAGCCGCCACTATTTTCCATACGTTCTCTCTCTGTATTCAGCTCAAGATCAGCAGAGCTCTCCAGGCGATTCCCTCTCCGATTTTTTTTCTCCAAACTAGGTGAGTCTACTTCGATTTCGTGTTTCATTGTAACTAATGATGGTAGAGAGGAGTATGGATGTGAGTTTTGGTGAATGCTGCAGGTGGGGGTTAGTTTCGGTTTTGTGGTGAATCCAAAATGCGCTATGTATAGAACTCCCAAACTAGATTCCTTAGATTTCTAGATAGATTAGAATGAGATTTAGCAAAAATCTAATTGATATTCTGTTTATGACTTAGGTGAGCAAAACTTCTGAAGTATTATGAAACCGAGCATTTCTAGGAGACCAGGTAAGTGGAGTATGCATGAGCCTTCGGGCCTATATCACAAAACAGTAGGATTATGTATGTTTGAATTTGTCTGTATGACATGCATCATATTGTGAAAGAATACGAAAATGAATTTACATGTATTGGTTTGGTGAGAAATAAACAGATTGTAACAGATAAGCTATTAAGGGAACTAATCCGCCCCTTAACTTATGAAGGGATTTATAACTTTGGGAAAATTGATCCGCTTCCCAATTAAATTTAGGATCAGATCAGCTGTTAAGGGAACTAATCTGCCTATTAATTTATGAAGAGGATGTATGACTTTGGGAAAATTGATTTAACTCCCAATGGAACTGAGGGATCAGATCAGTGAAACAATGTAAATGCAACTGAGATGTGAAAGTAGAAACTGTATGATTAGGATTTATGTTTCAGCATATCATTTCGCTATTACTTCACTTATTTAGCATTAGGCTAATAGATGAGTTTTGTGATGTAGGTGAAGAAGCCTCAGAAGGTGTGTTCTCTGAGCATGTTGAGGATTAGGCTGGTTGGGGGAGCACTTCAATGCCATGGTCTGGTGTTCTGATGAGGCGGTTTAACTATTGTCTATTTATGAAGTTTCAGCGGTTAAGCGACTTGTGGAAGTATGCAGAGAGTTTTAATAACATTAATAGTTCTGATGTTTTTAGCAATTTTATGGTTTTCTTGTTCTGAATATGAAAAACATAATTTGGTTTAGAGGTAGTTGCTTTGCTGGATATTTTTAGAAAGTTGTGGACTTATGTTGTTTTGAATGATTTTTAGTAAAATGTTCAAGCTCTTTTGGTAGTCGGAGTTTTGTTTATTTAGAGTAAGAATGGTTGTTATGCTGTTATGTTGTGTATTTAGTCTATCGGTGGATGTAATCCACCGGTGGATGTTGAGTGTTTACCTATCGGTGGATGTAGTCCACCGGTGGATGTGAGCGTAGGAGTGAGTATTAGATTTTGTCGTTTGTGATCGGTGGATGTGAGCGTAGGAGTGAGTATTAGATTTTGTCGTTTGTGACCGGTGGATGTGAGCGTAGGAGTGAGTATTAGATTTTTGTCATTTGTGACCGGTGGATGTGAGCGTAGGGATGAGTATTAGATTTTTGTCGTTTTGTGACCGGTGGATGTGAGCGTAGGAATGAGTATTGGATTTTTATCGTTTTGTGATCGGCAGATGCTGAGGGTTTCTGTCGTTCGAAGGATTCGATCGGTAGACGTGGACAGTGGATGTGGGTAGTCGACATGTCATGCGACTGACACTGTTTAGCGGTGGATGCCTTCTATTTTCACCTCTGCCGCTGAGTCTATTTTACTTCTGCTTCTGCCGCTGACACTGTTTAGCAGTGGATGCCTTTTGTTTCTATTTCTATTGCTGGAACTGTTCAGCGGTGGACGTGTTCTATTTTGTTTTGTTTTTTTTCAACCAATTGTCTTCAACATTTTAATTAAATTAATTGTTGTTTTACACAAATGAATTTCCGCTGCAAGTTTTAATGTTTATAAAGGTCAAACTTTGATCGTCGAGTGAAATTTTAAGTTTTTCTCAGAATGTCATGGTATGGTTCAGTATATTGTGTGGCAAACCGGGTTTATATAATTCGGGGCGTTACACAAGCTCCTGTTTTGATAGCTTCAGTTTAGCCAACAGGTATGGCTCGGGTCAAGCTCCTGTTTTGATAACTAGGGTTCCATCGAATTCTTCGATTGGGGTCTTAGTTCCTTACTTTGTTCTTGAATCGAAAAGGCGTTTCTTTCAATTATTCCGCGTTGTTGTCGGGTCCCGGGTCCTTTCGATCCGAGGTTCACATCAGTTGGTATCAGAGATTCAGCTCCTTGATTCAAGAAGCTATCTTTAATTTTTGTTATTAATATTTTCTTCATCTTATTCTATTCGTCCTAGTACTCAAAAAAGCACAAAAAAATCATTTTTTTCCATCTTTATTATCAAGTCTCGATTTTTATCATCAATTTTTTTCTTCTTGTGAATTTCTCCTCTTGAAATTCGAAGAGTACAAAAAAAAATTGTCAAAAGTAAAAAAAAAAAAAGAGTTGTCAAAAGAAAAAAAAAAGAGTTGTGAGAAGTCAAAACAAAAAATCGAAATTTTGTTCTAGAGATTTTAAAATTTTTAGCTTTTTAAATTCAAAAATTCGTAGATAATTGTTCTTTTAAAAATTCAAATTATTGAATCTTCATTCGAAATATTGTCTTTATCCAAATTTATTCTTTGAAGGTTCAAATTGTTGAATCTTCATTTGAAATATTGTCATCATCCAAACATTTGTCTTATTTCACTTATACCATTGATTTAGCCATCCTTACAAGTTTGAACTTTTTAAGCTTTAAAGTTTGATTTTTTATAGTTTGGCTTGTTGAATATTTATCATCGATCAAGTTCTTACATAAAGAACTAAAAAGGAGATCTAGATGTAAAAGGCAAGAGTGTGAGACTATTAAAGAAAAAGCCTTAATTTTTGAGCGAAACATGAGTGGAGTGACATCTATCGAGAGCAAACATGTGAGGGAGAGGTAAGGTCCATTACTTGATTATTTTTTTTACTTGTAACAATTTTCTTTTGTTTTCTTATTGTTGTCGAAAAAGAATATCATGAGTGGAGAACACAACGTCGTTGATTTAAAATTGTTCATGAGAGCCATGCAAGATCAATACACAGCTCTAAATTGGAGAATGGAACGATTGGAAACTCCGACCCCTAATCATGCACGACAAAGGAAGGATTTTGATGAAAAATTCGAAGAGTATAGTGGTTATTATCCAAAAGAAAGAAATGAGGGGACAAACCGAGAAGACAACGATTTACGAAATATCAAGGTAAATATTCCACCTTTCCAAGGGAAGAACGACCCCGAGGGATATTTGGATTGGGAACGAAAAGTAGACTTGGCATTTGAGTTTCAAAATTATTCGGAGGATAAGAAGCTTAAGCTGATCACCATGGAGTTCACGGACTATGCTAGTATTTGGTGGGATCAATTAGTTAAGAACCGGTGGAGGAATGGTGAAGCACAAATCCGCACATGGGAAGACTTGAAGGCCAACATGAGAAAAAGATATGTTCCATCATACTACTATAGAGATTTGTGTCGAAAGCTCCAAAATTTGACACAAGGTTTCAAAAGTGTGGAGGAATATTATAAAGAGATGGAGGTAACCATGATAAGGGCTAATGTGGAAGAAGATAAGGAAGCAACCATGGCACGTTTTATTGGGGGATTGAATCGAGAAATTGCGGATGTGGTGGATCTACAACACTACATCGATTTGGAGGAGTTACTACACAAATCAATCAAAATTGAGCGGCAACTAAAGGCTAAGAGAAGTACTAGGGTTGGTACAACATCAATCGTAACTTGGCAAGCAAATTGGAAAAATGAGAAGCCAAAACCGAGAGAGGATTCTAAGGGAAAAACTGTGTCCAACAATCAAGTGTTACCACAAAAAGCTAAGGCTGAGACTTCAAATCCAATTAGAACCCGAGAGATTAAGTGCTTTCGGTGCCAAGGGTTCAGACACATAGCTTCAAATTGTCCAAATAAAAGAGCTATGATTTTAAGGGACAATGGCGATGTGGAGAGTGTGAGTTCGAGTGATGGTGAGATGCCACCACTTGAGGATTGTAGTGACGTTGAGGTAGAGGAACCAGTAAAAGGAGATCTTTTAGTCACAAGGCAAGTATTGAATGTGCAAACTAAGGAAGATGGCGACAAAGTACAACGTGAGCATATATTCCATACAAGATGTCATGTGCATAACAAAGTTTGTAGTTTGATCATCGATAGTGGGAGTTGCACCAATGTAGCAAGCACATTACTAGTCCAAAAGTTGAACTTGAAAACCGAGCAACATCCAAAACCATACAAGTTGCAATGGTTAAGCGATTGTGGAGAAATCAAGGTGACTAAACAGGTGGAAGTTCCTTTATCAATTGGAAGATACCAAGATAAAGTTTTATGTGACGTAGTGCCGATGCAAGCTACACACATACTTTTGAGGAGACCTTGGCAATTTGACCAAAACTTCAAGCATAATGGTTACAAGAATGAGTATTCGTTGGTTTACAATGGAAAAACTATTATCCTTACACCATTAAAGCCCTGGGAGGCAATTGTAGACCAAGAGAGGATTGCAAAGGAATTCCAAAAGATTAGGATTGAAAAAGAAAAAGAAAGTGGTGAAAAGAAATTAGTTGAAAAAGAGAGAGAAAGTGGTGAAAAGAAAATAGCAGAAACGAGTAGAAAGAAGGATGAAAAATCGAGGGAGAAAGGGAGAAAAGCCGAGGGAAAAGAGAGAAAAGTCAAGGGAAAAGAGAGAAAATTTGAGGGAGAGAGAGAACAAAAGTCGAGTGAAAAACAAATTGCGTTGATGAACAAAAGTGAGGATAAGCGTGAGATGATTTTGCTTTCATATAAAGATGTTTATTTATTATCTAACGACTTACCAAGTTTTCTTCCAAGTGTTGTTTCTTTTCTTTTGCAGAAAAATAAATATGAAATTTCCGAGGAGTTTCGAAGAGAAATTTCTCCTTTGAGAGAGATTGAGAAGCATAAAAACCTCGTACCGAGTACGCTAGTTACAAGTCGACCGGAAATATCAAATAGGTTTGAGTAGTTGGTAAGACCATATGATTCTTATATTGCACCTATTATATGTTTAAGTTTAATAGATAATATGCATAATTGTTTAATTGGAAAATTTGTCATTGATTACTTTGCACACAACTTGGTTTATGACAAAATTGTAGATACATATTTTGTGAGTTTCAAATCTGATTTTTATGTTTTAAAGGATTTTAATTATATTAGGTATTATTCATTGTTTGATATTATTGATGATTTTAATCTATTAAATCCGTTAAATTTCTTAACTTTGTTTACTAATAAGTTTGCTCTTGTGAATGAAAGGAAGAAGAATGAATTTGTTAAGAAGTTTCATGCAATGGTAAGATTTATTTTTGAACTCGGAGATTTAGTTTGGCTACGTCTACAAAAAGAAAGGTTTCTAAACAAACGGAACAACAAGCTACAACCTCGAGGAGATAGACATTTTCAAGTCCTAGAGCACATCAACGACATCGCTTATAAGATCGACATACCGAGTGAATACGGTAATGTAAACACATCTTTTAATTTTACTAATTTGTTTTTATATGATGCAGGAGATTCGCGGACGAATCTTTTCGAAGGGGGAGGGAATGATGTGAACTGAGGAGCGATAAATCTCAATGTCAAGGACTATGATCTATTAGAAGATAAAGGAGGTCCAACGAACAAAGCTTCACAAGGTTTAGTCGTGGAAACCTGAGGAAAAGAGCAATCACTATAAAAGTAAAAGACTATAAAAATAAAGAGTTTTGTAGCATGGAAGTGGGGCCCACAAAATTGGTAAAAGAAGACCCATAAGACATAGAGTTGGGCTCCACAAATCCCAATGGATTGGAGAGAGAAGGGTAGAGATCCACACAAACTACAAAGAGATAAAGATTCACGTGGGTTGGAAAGAGATAAAGATCCACATGACTTGGTTTATGATGTGATCCAAGTTGAGACCTAAGTCAAAGCCCAAGAACAAAGATTCAATTGAAGATACGGGCGGCCCAATGAGCAGAGTAAGAAGCCCAAGAGTATTGAAAGATCTTTTGAAGCAAGGGAAGCCGAAGATGCATGAAGATTTGGGAGGATGCGACGCACATGCACATGTAAGAATTAAAACACATGTGTCA
Organism: Begonia masoniana; assembly: GCA_022432975.1. Taxonomy (NCBI): domain Eukaryota; kingdom Viridiplantae; phylum Streptophyta; class Magnoliopsida; order Cucurbitales; family Begoniaceae; genus Begonia; species Begonia masoniana. The sequence continues at coordinate 36,464,971 of CM039514.1, forward strand.
TGCACATGCACATGTAGGAATTAAAGAGGACATGCGCCAAGCACATGCTTATACGATGAATTAAAAGGTCACATGTAAAGCACATGCAAATCATACAAATCTCGTGGGAAAAGATCTTATCCAGCTGAATCTACTCAAATCAATTCAAATCATATTCAAATATAGTTTAAACGTGAGATGATATCTGATTATATCAAGGATCATTATCTCACGATTTTATTAGTTATTTTATTTTAATTTTTATTTTTTTTAATTATTTATATTTATTTTAATGTGTAGCCTATTTAATGACAAAACTATTTGATTTAATAAAAGAACAAGTTTGAATTAAAAATTGAGTGTTTTTTTAGAGAGAATTTCTCTTTAGTTCTTTGCGAAGAACAACGATCTTCTTCAAGTCACACTTGAAGAATCTCGCTTGATAGCTTTGGTTCTTACCAACGAGTTTGGTTTGGGTCAAGCTCCTGTTTTGATAGCTTCGATTCAGCCAACAGGTATGGCTCGGGTCAAGCTTCTGTTTTGATAACTAGGGTTCCATCGAATTCTTCGATTGGGGTCTTAGTTCCTTACTTTGTTCTTGAATTGAAAAGGCATTCCTTTCAATTATTTCGCATTGTTGTCGGGTCCCGGGTCCTTTCGATCCGAGGTTCGCTCAGTTTGTTTGGTTGCTTTGTTTTGTGTTGTGGTTAAGCATTTGTGTGACATGCATCATTGTTTTCGAACTACAAAAAACGAGTTTTGAGCATGGTTTTGAGTGGTGAGTATGAAACGTATAGAGATCCTGTGGTGCCATCCTTAGACTCGGATGGAAACACATCCTTTGAGCTGGACTCGGATGTGTGCTAGGAGATTGGGTAGTACCATCCTTGGAGCTGGACTCGGATGGAAATACATCCTTGGAGCTGGACTCGGATGTAGGCTAGGAGAGTGAATAGTGTTATCCTTGGAGCTGGACTCGGATGGAAATATATCCTTGGAGCTGGACTCGGATGTATGCTAGGAGAGTGAGTAGTGCCATCCTTGGAGCTGGACTCGGATGGAAATGCATCCTTGGAGCTGAACTCGGATGTATGTCTCCGATTTTACACTGCTAGGTCGAAGTGTGGCCGTCCTAGATGATTATAGGATGTGTACCTACTTGATCCACACCGCTAGGTGATAGATTAACAAAATGAAAACGAAACGAGAACAACAGAACGAGTAGAAACTGCATATGTTAGGGGTTGAGCATGCATTGTTTTGAATTGCATTATTCCTTACTTGCTAAGCATTAGGCTTACGTTTTGTGTTCTATAGTGTAGGTGACGGCGTGTTTGCAGGTGAGCTAGTTGAGGGAGGCCAGATTTAGGAAGCAGTCGGCGACGTACGTGGCATGCCGGTGCGGGTATTTGTCGAGGCGTCTCGACCATGAAGTTGCTAGGAGCCGTGGTAGGGGGTAATTTTGTTGGGATTTTGAGTTTTGTACATGATGTTGGTTTTATAAAACTTTTTGAGTATTTGGTTTGAACATATTGTAAATGTTGTTTCAGAATTTTGGTTTTAGAAAATTTAACTGTTATGCTGCTCGGTTTTTCATAAAATAAACGACGTTTGTTTTCACCTATTTCACGTTTTTACTGACGGTTTTGAGCTGTGTTTTCCGGGATTTTCACGTGTTGGGAAGTGAAAAATGTCGGGAAAAGTTTTGGGTAAGTTTTAGGTGTTTTGGTTGAAGAAAGATGAAGAAAATTTGAAAAAAAAATAGTGAAAAGGGTAGAGGGGTGCGCTGGTGGCCGAGGAGGAGGTGCGCAGGCTGCTGGGGGTGGCGCGCTGGCATTGGGCAGGGTGCGCGCAGCAGGCACGAAATGCACGTGGCTGGGGCGCATGCGGCGTCCAGCGCTGATCGATCGGTACCTTGTGCCCGCGGTATTGATCGCGTAACGGCAGCGCGCGCTGTGCGCGCTGCCTGGGCGATGCGCGCACCCAGTGCGCGCGTGCGGCGCCCATGGTGGCCAATCCAATTTTTTTTTTTTTTAAATTTCTTATTTCTAATATGTTTTGACCCGACCTTTTCCATTACGTTTTACACGTATTTTACGCACTTTTCCAACCATTTTTGAGGGTTTAAAAAACCCAAAAATCGAGTCAAAATTTTAATCAAAAAATTATTTTAAAGTACGTTTTAAACGTGGGATGATAAGCGAAGTAGCGCACCGAGCGGAGTGGGTTCGAGGGCGTTACAGTAGATGTGTGACTTTATATATTGAAATTGTTGCTAATGCATATCGATATTCATATTATATGTCGATATGGATTACACATATTGACATTCACATAACATGTTAATATGATACTTATAATTGAGATCAAAAAAATATATAGTTGCACACGCTTACATTGAATCAATTATCATAGCACAAGTGATTGCGAGAGTTGTATATCATACATTAAATAGTACCTTGTGCCCGCGGTATTGATCGCGTAACGGCAGCGCGCGCTGTGCGCGCTGCCTGGGCGATGCGCGCACCCAGTGCGCGCGTGCGGCGCCCATGGTGGCCAATCCAATTTTTTTTTTTTTTAAATTTCTTATTTCTAATATGTTTTGACCCGACCTTTTCCATTACGTTTTACACGTATTTTACGCACGTTTTCCAACCATTTTTGAGGGTTTAAAAAACCCAAAAATCGAGTCAAAATTTTATCAAAAATTATTTTAAAGTACGTTTTAAACGTGGGATTGATAAGCGAAGTAGCGCACCGAGCCGGAGTGGGTTCGAGGGCGTTACAGTATATGTGTGACTTTATATATTGAAATTGTTGCTAATGCATATCGATATTCATATTATATGTCGATATGGATTACACATATTGACATTCACATAACATGTTAATATGATACTTAATAAATATGAGATCAAAAAAATAATATAGTGCACACTCTTACATTGAATCAATTATCATAGCACAAGTGATGTGCGAGAGTTGTATATCATAATCATTACATAAAGTTGAGTATAAGAATGAGAAATAGATGAGTTGTGGATTCTAGACAATGATTTCAATGTCACGTGTCTAGGCATATTCATATATATATATATATATAATGTCTAGATAACATTGATGAAATATAAATAATAAAAAGAGTTGTGCGTAAAGATTAATTGCACAAAGAAACTATGAAAGAGTGAATTTATACTATGATTACCTAAATTATATGCCTAAACATGAATACATATACACAATATACTTCTTATATAAAGAGTCGTAGCACGTAGTTGAACATTAATAAAAAATGTTTAGAACTTTCATTATAAAACAAATAACACGGGATATGTGATCACGAGAATTGATCAAAGTTAATAAAGGAAGTAATAGTTGTGAAGACTAATCATGTAAGACAATTAGTACATGTTAGATGTGATTTCAGTTTAGTTTGGTGAATCTTTAGATTATGATTCTTTTTTAGTTTTATAAAACTCACTTCATTGTTTCCTCCAAATTTTCATGAACAGGTAATGACAGCTCACGAGATAAAGATAAAGGTAAGATGCATTAACTAGTTCAGTATAACTTAAGTCCATTAGAGTTTGATCTTTTCCTGTATTTTATTTAGTTGGCTCATATATGTATAAATAAATTTTGAATAAAGTCTTATAGATAATAAAACTTGTATATAAACTATGGGTTGATTTGCTATTTATTGCGCTCTAGTTGCATGTAATTTATTATTTTCATTGTGTCGATGATTTATTTAGCATTCTTTGGATGGAAAATCCACATCGGTATCTCAGTCTTCGAGGGCGTCGTGACATTTTTTATTATTAAAACAGTACTGAATCGAACCTAAGCGTTTGGTTCGGTTACCCAGTTCGAACAAAATTGATTTCCAACCCTAGTAAACAAAGCATTGTTCTTTTTATTTATTTTTTGGTTTAGAACCTAATCGAGTTAATACTATATGTTTATATAATTTTTTCTTGTATTTTTAAAAATTACAAAAAACAAAGTCAAAACTTGAAATATATGAACCAAAACTAGCACAAACGGGCCAAAAACTTGGTCTAAATAGATAACAATCGAGCTTGAAAAAAAAAACAAAAAACTTGGTTCGGTCCAAAAATAACTTGGTTCGGTTTGGTTTTACCTCTAATGTATGTTTTAATCATGTATTTGACATATCTTTATTAATTATTAATGAATAAACAATAGTATAATTAGAGTGTATATTTAATATTAGATAAAATTATAATATAAATCCAAAATTATTCATAATTAGAAAAAAAAAATAACTAGAAAGATGGAAAAATAAACTCTTTAATAAAACATATGATATACAAATACAAAAAATTTGATAAATATGATTACTAAGCTAAAAATTAGATTGGAAAACAATAACTCAATGAATGTAAGAAAACAATGAACACAAAGTCTTGAAAAACAAAATAGATCGAAGAAATAGAGTGAACTTGTTTGATAAGAAAATAGGTAGTTAAAATAATATCATATTAACATATCATTTATATTTATTTATTAATATAAGCAATCTATCATAATTTATATATTAATGAATAAACAATAGTATAATTAGAGTGTATATTTAATATTAGATAAAATTATAATATAAATCCAAAATTATTCATAATTAGAAAAAAAAAATAACTAGAAAGATGGAAAAATAAACTCTTTAATAAAACATATGATATACAAATACAAAAAATTTGATAAATATGATTACTAAGCTAAAAATTAGATTGGAAAACAATAACTCAATGAATGTAAGAAAACAATGAACACAAAGTCTTGATAAAAGAACTTTACCACAAGTTTATACTATAATATGTTTTAAAGTAATATGTAAATAATTGACTTAATCGAATAAGTCACACCCACAATTGTTGGTGGGAAAAATAAAATAAAATATAAAAATAATCAAGCTTATCCACTTCTTGGACACCTCAACAAAGCCAATAGAAAATCAACGGCTCTAACCAAATCAATTAAAAATGTCATAAGTGTAACACCCGGTTCTATCGAACTAATTCTCTATTCTTTTAATTAATGGTACACTTTAAATGACAATAATAAAAGTAGGGTTAGTGGATGATTAGGCAAGGGCATAAGAGTAATTGAAAATTTAAAAATGGATAACGTATTTAAGGAAAGAGGTTTGGGTTTAATGCACTGTAGCTGCCACTATTCCCTATTTTCTCTCTTTCGGTCTTCAGCTCAAGCAGCAGAGCTCTCTAGGCGATTCTTCTACTCGAATCTTCTTCGAACTAGGTGAGCCATATTTCGATTTCTTGCTGTACTGGTAGCTATTGATGATTGGAGAGAGTATAAATGTGAGTTTTGTGAATGCCGTATGGGTAAGCTAGTTCGGGTTTTGTGGTAAATCGGGAATGTACTATGAACTAAACTTCCAAATTAGTTTTCCTAGATTTCTGGATAGATTAAAATGAGGCTTAGTAGAAATCTGATTAATATTCTGTTTATGACTTAGGTGAACAAAACTTCTGAAGTAGTCTGAAACCGAGCATTTCCAGGAGAGCCAGGTAAGTGAAGTATGCTTGTGCCTTCGGGCCTATATCACAAAACAGTAAGATTATGTTTGCTTGAATGTGTTTGTATGTCATGCATCATATTTTGAAAGTATACGAAAATGAATTTACATGAAATGGCGTGGTAATGAATGAACAGACTGTAACAGTTGTTAAGGGAACTAATCTGCCCCTTAATTGAGAGAGAGGATGTATGACTTTGGGAGGAGTGGTCCAACTCCCAATTTCACAGGGGGATCTAAACAGTTGTTAAAGGAACTAATCCACCCCTTAATCGAGAGAGATGATGTATGACTTTTGGAGAAGTGATCCAACTCTCAATTTCATAGGGGGATCAGATCAGAAACGAATGCATATGCAACTGAGATGAGAAAGTAGAAATTGCATATTTAGGAATTTATGTTTTAGCATTTCATTTCGTTACTGCTTTACTTACTTAGCATTAAGCTTATAACACCCGGGTTTTTTTTTAAAAAAAGGAAAATGGAGAGAAAATAAAAGAATAATAAAGTAGGTTATTTTAATTAATTTAAAAGAAAAGTGAATGGTTTCTTAATTTAGGTTCGGATATTCCCAATGAAATTAAGCCGGGGATTATAATTAAGAACGAGATTTAACGAAATTCGAAATGGTTGAAAACACGGGAGAACAAAACGGTAAATGAGGATTAATTAATGGTTAGTTTTATTATTATTATTATTATTATTTAAAAAATATATATAATAAAACGACAGAATGGCCGAAGCCATTCTGTCGTTCGTGAACGCAGAAGGCAGGGCAGCGAAGGGGAGAGGCGAGGGCGAGCGATCGACGGCCATTCACCGACGATGTGACAGCCCGAAACCGGATCCGAATCGGGTTCCGGGATCGGAGCCGTCACTCCGGGACATTTACAGGAAACGGTGACTATTATTTTTTTTTTTAAACTAATAGAACAATCAAAGCAGTGAACAGAGAGGGAGAACTGCAGGGAGTAATCGAAAACATTTGCAGGGGGAGAGAGAGTTCTCTGGAATGGAAAGCAAACAAATCTCAATAATAGATAACCGAACAGAAATAGGCATAAGACTGGCGGAAATGGAAACAGGAAACAGTGGCGGAAGATGTAGTTTCAAACTGAACCGGAGGAGAAATCAGTGGATAGCGTCATCGGAAGATAAAGGCAGCAAACATAACCGGCAGAAGATGATGACGTCAGCCGGAAGACGTTCTGACGTCATCGGAAGACAAAGTTATAAACTGGGCGGAAGACTTATGCCAACGTCATCGGAAGAGAAGATGACGTCAACCGGAAGGCAAAGTTATAAACTGGGCGGAAGACTTATGCCAACGTCATCGGAAGAGAAGATGACGTCAACCGGAAGACAACGTTATAAACCGGGCGGAAGACTTATGCTGACGTCATCGGAAGACAAATAACGTCACCGGTAGAAGAAAAATGTGGACAGTAACCGGAAGACGCAATCGGAAGACATAGTTTTAAAGACAGAATTACAACTTTTGACAGAAAGACATATAGAAGGCAACCTCAAACAGGAAGCATAAAGGTTTCAAAACCTTCAAACCCGATTCAAAAGAAGTTATAAAAATATACTTTACAATGGACAAAATTTCAAGAAGACATCCTGCACCATGACATCTTTTAACGAAGATACCTGCTGGCAGGAAGCATGAAAAACAGAAGGCATACAAGTTTCAAACTTTCACCACAGATGACAAATTTCGAGAAAACAAACTGCATGGATAGCTCTAAAATTCGAGACTATCCATGCATGACCTGAAAGGGAGAACTCAAGCAGTTCCAGAATGTTTTCAAAACATTTAAAATATATGGATACAATATGTCAAATACAGAGGTTTTAAATACATCAATAACAGATTCCAAAAGTTTTACAGGAACTTGACATACATTTAAATTTTTACCAAAACAGGAGTTTTAAAACAAAACACAAAATCTATACAGGACTCGACTTAACTTTCAAATATACACGCTCACAGGAATACATCTTGTCTGACTGCAACAGCCAGACCCCGTGAGCTCGATCCACCAACTACATCAGCTCGTCATTTTGAGGCACCGGGTCCTCATCTGGAATGTCCGTACCTACAACAGGGAGTTCACCTATGAGCCTAAAGCTCAGTAAGAACATAATCAACATGCAGTGATGCAAAATGCTATGCATGCAGTTTTCAGAAAAACGGTGACAGAACATTACATTACGTTTCACTGCACATGGTGGTATAAGTGAGGCTTATAGAGGAACTGGCGCATAACATACATAACATACTGGACATGACACTTGTTAGTAATTTTGCCGGTGTCCCAGGGAAGGACAAGGTACAGGGTATCCTTGGCGGGGATAAATTTTACATGAGTCCCAGGGAAGGACAAGAACAGGATGCCAGTCCTCGTCCACACTTAACCGTTCATTACATTACAGGATTTTATCTTTACTTACTTCAAAACCAGTGCTGAAAACATTTGCATGATTTTACTGGAAAACGTGTATGCATGGATAAGTGCGATACTCAACATTCACAGATGGCAGAATGGATACAACAGGGAAACAGAATATAACAGAGACATGTTTAACTTAAAACATAACCTAGAACCTATCTACCCAAACCATACCTAGTACCTCCAAGTTTCTAGGGCCATAAGGGCCAACATAAACGTATGAACTTACCTGGTTGCTGCGGTGTCAGATGCTCGAATGTCCCTGGAATGCTTGGATCTGTAGCATGCATGAAGAGGTATAAAACAAGCTGCAATGCTAACAAATAACTTGGAAATTTATGCAGAAAACTCCACTCAGACTGGTAGAAAACAACAATGTGTTTCCATACAAAACTCGAGAGTTTTCTCCTAAATATCCTAACCTAAAACTTCAGCAAAACGCATACTTTTTGCTTGTCCAAATGTGTTAGCATTGGGAGATGTTTACCTTAGGCAGAAAACAAGGAAAACCCTAGGAGATCAAAGGTGTTTGGGTGAACTTTTGTCGCCTGGCCGAGAGAAAACAGAGGGAGAGAAGATGGAGAAGTGGAAACTTTCACGTAGGAGGGAAGAGAAGACATATCTTCTTCAACAAGTTGCCACTTGGCACTCATCCATTGGTTTGCTTCCACCTACCTTAATTACTTCCACATTTACCCTTCCAGTAGCTTTTAACCTAATTAATTTGTTTTGGTTACACATTAGTTTAGTTTCACTAAACATTTCCAACAACTCAACCAAAACATACGTTGTATAAATATAAATGTTAATCCCGCACAAATGGTTTCGGGAAAACAATTACATGGCAAAAATGCCGGGTGTTACATTCCACCCACCTTAATAGAAATTTTGTCCCCAAAATTTGCCTAAGCAAAGAAGTCTGGATATTGTGTTTTAACATCCTCCAGTCTTTCCCAAGTGGCTTCCTCCACATTATGGTTGCGCCATAAGACTTTCACCAACGGGACCACTTTGTTGCGCAATACTTTGACTGAGGTATCCAGGATCTGTATGGGCCTTTCTTCATATGTCAGGGTTGGCATAATGTCAACGTCCACATGCTCCACGATTTGAGTTGGATTTCGTACACATTTTCTCAGCATCGAGACATGGAAAACATCATGAACACCATCCATTGACGCTGGTAGTTGTAGTCTGTAGGCCATGCTTCCCACACGCTTCAAGATGGGAAAAGGCCCAATAAACCTTGGGCTTAGCTTCCCTTTCTTGCCGAATCTCATTACGCCCTTGAAAGGTGACACCTTCAAGAACACCTCATCACCTTCGGCAAACTCTAAGTCCCTTCTCCTGTGGTCTGCGTAACTTTTCTGTCGACTTTGTGCAGCTTGGATTCTTTGCTTAATCGCCGTTATTACCCCAGACATCTGTTGCAGTATTTCGGGGCCGATAAGCTTGGTTTCCCCGACTTCATCCCAACACAACGGGGATCTGCACTTTCTGCCATAAAGCGCTTCATATGGAGCCATACCGATCGTAGCCTGGTAGCTATTGTTGTAAGCAAACTCCACAAGTGGCAGGTATCTACTCCAAGGAGCGTGAAGTTCCAGCACGCACGCCCTTAACATATCTTCCAATGTCTGAATCGTTCTCTCGGATTGTCCATCCGTCTGCGGGTGAAATGCCATGCTGAAGTCCAATCTAGTGCCCAAAGAGCTTTGCAAACTTTTCCAAAACCTGGAAGTGAATCTAGGATCGCGATCAGAGACGATTGACACAGGAATGCCGTGCAGCTTGACAATCTCATTAATGTACAGTTCTGCATACTGGTTCACGGTGAACGTCGTCATCACGGGTAGAAAATGGGCAGACTTCGTCAATCTGTCCACTATGACCCATATACTATTATGGCCTTTTACTGTTCTTGGAAGTCCAACAACAAAGTCCATTGTAATGTTCTCTCACTTCCATTCAGGAATTGGAAGAGGCTGAAGCGTTCCAATCGGTCGTTGATGTTCAGCTTTGACCTGTTGACATATTAAACAAGACTCCACATACTTGGCCACTTCATTCTTCATATTCGGCCACCAGAAGTGAAGCTTCAAGTCCTGATACATCTTCGTGCTTCCAGGATGCACAGAGAAAGAAGATGAGTGGGCTTCCGACAAGATGCTCTTTCGTAACTCTTCATCTTTCGGAACATACCATCTATCTCTGAACTTCAGAATACCATCTCCCGAATAGCTGAACTCGGAAGAGGCCATAGGTAACCTGCTCACTATATCGGCCATCTCCTTTGAATTAGTCTTCTGGGCTTCCTTAATTCTGTCCAGAATAGTTGGCCGTAACGTTAGATTTGCCAGTACGGCCGATAATTTAGAAACTACTTCTAGTTCAAGCCTCTGAATTTCTGTCCTCAAAGGCAATGAGATGGTAGCCAAGGTCGGGTGCATAGTAGACGGCATCCTGCTTAGCGCATCGGCTACCACATTGGCTTTCCCCGGGTGGTATTTAATCTCAACATCGTAATCTTTCACGAATTCTAACCATCGCCTTTGCCTCATATTCAACTCCTTCTGAGTAAATATGTACTTCAAGCTTTTGTGATCCGAAAACACCTCACATGATTGCCCATACAAGTGGTGTCTCCATACTTTCAGTGCAAAGACCACTGCCGCTAACTCAAGGTCATGAGTAGGGTAGTTTTCTTCATGGCTCTTCAATTGTCTGGACGCGTATGCTACCACTTTCCCTTCTTGCATCAATACGCATCCCAAGCCAATTTTCGATGCATCACAGTATACGCTGAATTTGCCATCTTCAACTGGCAATACTAACAGAGGAGCAGTGGTTAATTTCTGCTTAAGTGTCTGAAAGCTTACCTCACATGCTTCAGACCACCTGAATTTGATGTCCTTCCTTGTTAAGCTGGTCATAGGTTTTGCTATCACAGAAAATCCCTTGATGAATTTCCTATAATAACCAGCTAGTCCGACAAAGCTCCGTACCTCACTTGCATTCCTCGGCCTTGGCCAGTCTCTTACAGCCTCAATCTTGGCCGGGTCCACAGATACTCCTTCAGCAGACACCACGTGGCCTAGGAAATCAATCTTGTTCAACCAGAATTCGCACTTTGATAGCTTGGCAAACAATTGATGCTGTTTCAGAGTCGATAGCACCATTGCCAAGTGCTCTTTATGCTCCTCTTCATTCCGAGAATAAACCAGGATGTCGTCAATGAAAACGATCACGAATTTATCTAAGACATCCTGAAATATCCTGTTCATCAGGTCCATAAATGCCGCCGGAGCATTAGTCAACCCGAACGACATCACCAAGAACTCGTAATGTCCGTACCGGGTCCTGAAGGCGGTCTTTGGAATATCATTTGCTCTGACCTTCAACTGGTAATAACCGGAGCGCAAGTCAATCTTGGAAAATACCCGAGCCCCCTGTAGCTGATCAAACAAATCGTCAATTCTTGGCAACGGGTACTTATTCTTGATAGTCAACTTATTCAGCTCACGGTAGTCAATACACATCCGTAGGGACCCATCCTTCTTCTTAACGAACAAGACGGGAGCACCCCACGGAGAGAAACTAGGGCGCACAAAACCCTTGTCCATTAATTCTTTCAACTGAGCCTTCAACTCCTTCAGTTCAATTGGTGCCATACGGTACGGATTCTTCGATACTGGTTCCGCACCAGGATACACATCGATTTCAAACTCGATGTCACGATCAGGTGGCAATCCCGGTAAGTCATCTAAGAAAACCTCTGAGAAGTCCCGGACTACCGGAATGTTTTGAAGTTCCACCTCATTTTGCCTTCGAACATCCACAACGTGGGCAAGAAATCCGATGCACCCTGACTTCATCAGTCGTTGAGCTTTCAAGGAAGATATCACAGGCATACGGTGTTTCTTCGGTACTGCCTGATAGGAGAATTCTACTTCATTTGGGCGCTTAAATGACACAAGCCCGGACCTACAGTTGATGGTGGCATAATGTCTAAATAGCCAGTCCATCCCCAGAATGACATCGTACCCTTTCATACCGATGACGATAAGATCGGCATAAAATTTCTGGTCTCCCACTGACACTATATCACCCCGTACAACCCGCTCGGAGTGCATAAACTCTCCGGACGGTAGCATAACGCTGTAGGGCTGATCTGAGGACGTACTACAAAACTTCTGTCTAACTACAAAATCCATGGCCACAAACGAATGTGTGGCCCCCGTGTCCCACAAGGTATAAGCAGGCACATCACATACTGAAATTGTACCTGTAATTGCTGTGTGCTGATCAGCATCATCAACGTCCTCCATCATTGCAAACACTCTTGGCACAGCCTGTCCTGTTCTGGTGTCGGGTATTGGACAATCTCGAATTTGATGACCTACTTGGCCACATCGGAAACAAGCTCCAGTGAAGAGTCTGCATTCTCCTGTATGATTCTTCTGGCAACGTGAGCAGACAGGAAGCTGAGGAGCTCCCATAGGTCTCTTCCCTTTGTCCTGGTAAGTAAGGGTCTCATTGGGCCTTTTAGTGCCCCTGTTCTGTTGCTGTTGAGGATGTACATTCTGAATCTTTTGTTGTTGTTGTTGAGGAGCATTTCTTATAATTCCTCTTAGTGGCTCTCTCTGTCTCTGGGACTTTATTTCTAAGGCCTCAAGTTGATAAGCCTTGGCCACCACTTTCACATATGGTGCCTCATCAAAACCTCCAGTCGTGATTCCTCGCAGAAGGTCCATCTTTAAACCTTGAATAAACTGGTGCACCTTGTTCTCATCAGTGGCCACCATGTGTGTTGCATATCGGGATAGCGACTCAAATTTCTGAACATACTCGGCCACAGATCCATACTGTCGCAGCCGAGAAAACTCAAGTAACTTTTCCTTTCTCACTCCTCGGTCAAAGTACTTCTCGTAGAAGAGTGTTTTAAATCCCTCCCAACTCAATGCCACAGTAGACGATTGTACTGCATCCCACCAGAATCCAGCACTTTCAGTGAGATGGAACGTGGCACAAGTAACCTTCTTGTTGTCTTCTACTTCTGCATAACTGAACATCTTTTCCATAGTTCGAATCCAGGTTTCAGCACGGGTCGGGTCTGTAGACAACCCATCAAATGAGGGTGGCTGAAGTCGCCGGAATCTGTCTCCACTATTGTCTCGCGGTGCATTATTTCCAGGATTATTATTATTGTTGTTCCCATGGTTGTTGTTCCTATCATCTTCCCGAGCCATCATGCGCTCTACCATACGTGACTGTGCACCCACCAGTTCGGTTAGTCGGTCAATGGCTCGAGAGCTTTCACTGGACTCTTCCTGATGTCCTCTCACCATTTCTAAGATAGTCCTATAAGTAGAATAACAGAATAACCTAATTTAATAAACAAACTTTTACAGGAATTTAAACACTTACAGTTGGCGGAGCGATATCACGTGGCGGGTTGCGCAGTCAGACATTTCACAGAATCGGTTTTAAAACCGTGTCTCTCTGATACCATAACTGTGACAGCCCGAAACCGGATCCGAATCGGGTTCCGGGATCGGAGCCGTCACTCCGGGACATTTACAGGAAACGGTGACTATTATTTTTTTTTTTAAACTAATAGAACAATCAAAGCAGTGAACAGAGAGGGAGAACTGCAGGGAGTAATCGAAAACATTTGCAGGGGGAGAGAGAGTTCTCTGGAATGGAAAGCAAACAAATCTCAATAATAGATAACCGAACAGAAATAGGCATAAGACTGGCGGAAATGGAAACAGGAAACAGTGGCGGAAGATGTAGTTTCAAACTGAACCGGAGGAGAAATCAGTGGATAGCGTCATCGGAAGATAAAGGCAGCAAACATAACCGGCAGAAGATGATGACGTCAGCCGGAAGACGTTCTGACGTCATCGGAAGACAAAGTTATAAACTGGGCGGAAGACTTATGCCAACGTCATCGGAAGAGAAGATGACGTCAACCGGAAGGCAAAGTTATAAACTGGGCGGAAGACTTATGCCAACGTCATCGGAAGAGAAGATGACGTCAACCGGAAGACAACGTTATAAACCGGGCGGAAGACTTATGCTGACGTCATCGGAAGACAAATAACGTCACCGGTAGAAGAAAAATGTGGACAGTAACCGGAAGACGCAATCGGAAGACATAGTTTTAAAGACAGAATTACAACTTTTGACAGAAAGACATATAGAAGGCAACCTCAAACAGGAAGCATAAAGGTTTCAAAACCTTCAAACCCGATTCAAAAGAAGTTATAAAAATATACTTTACAATGGACAAAATTTCAAGAAGACATCCTGCACCATGACATCTTTTAACGAAGATACCTGCTGGCAGGAAGCATGAAAAACAGAAGGCATACAAGTTTCAAACTTTCACCACAGATGACAAATTTCGAGAAAACAAACTGCATGGATAGCTCTAAAATTCGAGACTATCCATGCATGACCTGAAAGGGAGAACTCAAGCAGTTCCAGAATGTTTTCAAAACATTTAAAATATATGGATACAATATGTCAAATACAGAGGTTTTAAATACATCAATAACAGATTCCAAAAGTTTTACAGGAACTTGACATACATTTAAATTTTTACCAAAACAGGAGTTTTAAAACAAAACACAAAATCTATACAGGACTCGACTTAACTTTCAAATATACACGCTCACAGGAATACATCTTGTCTGACTGCAACAGCCAGACCCCGTGAGCTCGATCCACCAACTACATCAGCTCGTCATTTTGAGGCACCGGGTCCTCATCTGGAATGTCCGTACCTACAACAGGGAGTTCACCTATGAGCCTAAAGCTCAGTAAGAACATAATCAACATGCAGTGATGCAAAATGCTATGCATGCAGTTTTCAGAAAAACGGTGACAGAACATTACATTACGTTTCACTGCACATGGTGGTATAAGTGAGGCTTATAGAGGAACTGGCGCATAACATACATAACATACTGGACATGACACTTGTTAGTAATTTTGCCGGTGTCCCAGGGAAGGACAAGGTACAGGGTATCCTTGGCGGGGATAAATTTTACATGAGTCCCAGGGAAGGACAAGAACAGGATGCCAGTCCTCGTCCACACTTAACCGTTCATTACATTACAGGATTTTATCTTTACTTACTTCAAAACCAGTGCTGAAAACATTTGCATGATTTTACTGGAAAACGTGTATGCATGGATAAGTGCGATACTCAACATTCACAGATGGCAAAATGGATACAACAGGGAAACAGAATATAACAGAGACATGTTTAACTTAAAACATAACCTAGAACCTATCTACCCAAACCATACCTAGTACCTCCAAGTTGTAGGGCCATAAGGGCCAACATAAACGTATGAACTTACCTGGTTGCTGCGGTGTCAGATGCTCGAATGTCCCTGGAATGCTTGGATCTGTAGCATGCATGAAGAGGTATAAAACAAGCTGCAATGCTAACAAATAACTTGGAAATTTATGCAGAAAACTCCACTCAGACTGGTAGAAAACAACAATGTGTTTCCATACAAAACTCGAGAGTTTTCTCTTAAATATCCTAACCTAAAACTTCAGCAAAACGCATACTTTTTGCTTGTCCAAATGTGTTAGCATTGGGAGATGTTTACCTTAGGCAGAAAACAAGGAAAACCCTAGGAGATCAAAGGTGTTTGGGTGAACTTTTGTCGCCTGGCCGAGAGAAAACAGAGGGAGAGAAGATGGAGAAGTGGAAACTTTCACGTAGGAGGGAAGAGAAGACATATCTTCTTCAACAAGTTGCCACTTGGCACTCATCCATTGGTTTGCTTCCACCTACCTTAATTACTTCCACATTTACCCTTCCAGTAGCTTTTAACCTAATTAATTTGTTTTGGTTACACATTAGTTTAGTTTCACTAAACATTTCCAACAACTCAACCAAAACATACGTTGTATAAATATAAATGTTAATCCCGCACAAATGGTTTCGGGAAAACAATTACATGGCAAAAATGCCGGGTGTTACAGACGATTTCTGTGGTTTTCCGGCCAGACGACAGCGACGAGCAGACTCCGGCCTATCTCCGCGCACAAGTCCGACGGGTAAGCCATTTTCGCCCTATTTTTGCTCTGTTCAAGGCTGCGGGTTTGGAGCGAGTTTGAGCTCCGATCACCGGCAGTTTGTGGTTATTTCTGGCGTGGGTTTGCCGACCTTTGGTCCGGCTTTCATCGCCTGGCAGTGATGAGCCTCGTTTGGGCGAAATTCAGTTAAGCTCGATTTGGGCATTTCGAGTTTGGTGATGTGTAGTCTCAGGATTTTGATTGTTTATGCTAATTGAGGGTGTGGGTGATCGATTGGTGAGGAATTAGGCGAAAATTTATGAAAAATCAAAATAGGGAAAATTCTAGGTAAAGGGCAGATTTAGGTTTTCTAATTTTTGATCTAGCTACGGTCGTTTGTTTTAAAATTCCTTTTGGCAGGTTAAAATAGGTTATTAGAGGAGTACGTGGCCGCTGGAATCGTTCGATTCCGATAACCGACGCGAAAGTTATGCACGTTTGAGTTTCGGGTCAGTTTTTACCGAACCCAAAGTTGTGGCCCGTTTAATTAGGTTTTAGTTGGATTAGGCTAGAAATAGTAGTTTGAGAGTAAATTGGTGAATGTAAGCTTGATTTAATGAAGTTTAAATATTTGTCGTAGGTCGAGCCGTAGGTGGACAGGTAACCGAGTATCCTCAGTGAGCTAGGACGCCAGGTAAGTAGTGGATGCGTGTTTGTTGCCTTCGGGCCTACACCATAGAACGGTAGGGATTGTTTGTTTGTTTGCTATGTTTTAAATTCGTGTCATGTATCGTGTGTCATGCATCATTGTTTTTTAAACTACGAAACCACGTGTTTTGCATGCTTGAGTGGTGAGAATGAAACGAAAAGATAAGAATTGATTGCAACGTGGTCTCGGAGTAGAATAGCTTCGTCGGGCTAGTGGCTCGTTGAGCACCCCCACGAGGGATTCTATTTGAGATGCTATGCTAATGTACGTAATATGTCGTGAGTATGAATGTCTCAACCTGTTCGTGCTTGAAGGCACAATGAGGATTCTACGATCGATTGGGGGAGATTCTGTTGGCCGTCCTGGACTGTGTTGGGACGTGTGCCTCTGGTCTAGCTCCGTGGATCAAGGTGTGGTCGTCCTGGACTGTGTGGGGGCGTGTGCCTACTTGATTCACCTGAAAGTGAAAGATAAATGCAACCGAAATGAAAAGAAACAACAGAGTGTATAGAAACTGCATGTTAGGGTTGAGTCGAGCATTTAGTGTGTTGTTGTACATTATTTCCCTACTTGCTAAGCGTTAGGCTTACTTTTGTGTTTTATGGTGTAGGTGGCAAGTATTATGCTGGTGAGGTAAAGAGGACAGCTGAGGACTAGGCTGCAGTCGGAGGAGTTCGGGGCATGCCGGTGCAGACAGTTGTCGGGGCGCCTCGACCATGGTCTTCGGAGGATGGGTGTTTTGTATTTTGGTAGTATTATAAATGTGTATTTGTTGTATATAGTCATAGTTAAGGGTGATGTGTCTCCATACATTGTGGATTTTCTTCATTCTGGTTGATTGTTGGAGATTAGGAATATTCTGGATTGGGTTTTATGCAGGTATTTAGCATTTTGGAGGCGCCATTTACAAGAGTTACTTTGCCGAAATTTTTGGGAAGGACGCCGTGGTGCTTAATGGTTAGGAGTAAGGGAATTAGTGCGTCTAGGCAGCTAGGTATGACGTAAGAGAGTGTCGAGAGACTTAGCTTTACATTCAGATGTGTCAGTTTAGTTTTATGTTTTGGGGTTTAAGAAAATTATGTTTTAACGAGGGACTGGTTAGCTAAGTAGCGCACCGAGCCAGGGTGGGTTCGGGGGCATTACAAGGCTAATAGATGAGTTTTGTGATGTAGGTGAAGAAGTGACAACAGGTGTGTTCTTTGAGTTTGTTGAGAGCTAGGCAGGTTGGAGGGGTGCATTCATGCATTGATCTGACAACTGATGGGGCGGTTTAACTGATGTCAGTAGGTGTGATGCATAGTCTTCAAGGGTTCCGTTTAAGTATGCAGAGAATGTCAGTCACATTGGTAGTTTGTTGTTTCCTTCATATTTATGAATTGTGCTTTTCAAGTATGAGAACATGATTTGATATTAGTCGTAGTTTACTACTTCGGATTTTGAAATTTGTGGATTTATATTGTTTTTGAAGGGTTTCAGTGAAATAGTCAAGTTCTTAGTAGTCAGAGTTATTCATTGTTTAGAGTGTAAATGCTTGATAAGCTGCTATGCTGAGTTGTTGTTTCTGTTGTCTGTCGGAAGACGTTGTCTACCGGTAGATGTTAGATGGGAAAATCGTACGGCTGACGTCATCGGATGATGTCTTCAGTAAAAGCCATCGGATGATGTCTTCAGTAAAGACTTCAGTAAAAGCCATCGGATGATGTCTTCAGTAAAAGCCATCGGATGATGTCTTCAGTAAAAGCCATCGGATGATGTCTTCAGTAAAAGCCATCGGATGATGTCTTCAGTAAAAGCCATCGGATGATGTCTTCAGTAAAAGCCATCGGATGATGTCTTCAGTAAAAGCCATCGGATGATGTCTTCAGTAAAAGCCATCGGATGATGTCTTCAGTAAAAGCCATCGGATGATGTCTTCAGTAAAAGCCATCGGATGATGTCTTCAGTAAAAGCCATCGGATGATGTCTTCAGTAAAAGCCATCGGATGATGTCTTCAGTAAAAGCCATCGGATGATGTCTTCAGTAAAAGCCATCGGATGATGTCTTCAGTAAAAGCCATCGGATGATGTCTTCAGTAAAAGCCATCGGATGATGTCTTCAGTAAAAGCCATCGGATGATGTCTTCAGTAAAAGCCATCGGATGATGTCTTCAGTAAAAGCCATCGGAAGATGTAGGCAGTAAATTTGTCGTTTAGTGATCGGGCAATGTGTTTTGTTTTGTGAGTAAAGGCTTTTGTCGTTTTGTAACCGGTGTGAGCTAGATGAATGAATCATCCGGCTTACGTCATCGGTAGATGTGTATAATAGGTTTTGTCGTTTTGTGACCGGTGTGAGTTAGATGAATGAATCATCTGGCTTACGTCATCGGTAGATGTGTATAATAAGTTTTGTCGATTTGTGACCGGTGTGAGTTAGATGAATGAATCATTCGGTTTACGTCATCGGTAAATGTGTATAATAAGTTTTGTCGTTTTGTGATCGGTGGAAGCCTTCAGTTTCTGTTTCCGCCCCTTTTCGTTGACTTTGTTTAGCGGCAGATGTGTTTGACTCTTATGATTTTCAAGTTTTCACGCTTAAGTTTTGGTTTCTGTTGGCCGAAATTAATCCTTAATATTTTAACTAATATTCCCAAAAATTGCCTTACAGTCCTGTTTAATCTCTGTTTTACTCAAATGATTTTTCTTTCGATGCAAGTTTAAGGGTTGAGGTTTCAGTAAACATCAAATTTCGACCTTCAAGTGAAATTAAAAAAAAAAAAATTTGTCCAAAATTTCTTACTTATGCACGAGTTTGTGAGTAGCGAACCGGGTTCAGAAAACTCGGGGCGTTACATTAAGAGAGTCTACATTTTAAATCACAAAACGAAACAATGCTATTTTTATTCTGCTATTATACTATTTTAAAATACTATTAATGTATGAAACAATGATTGATTCAGTTAATGTAATAAATTAAATATTTATAATATATTATATTAACTGAACATTAATTACATCAATAATTGCTTAATACGTTTATTTTAGTAGAATATAATAAAAAAATAAAAGTAGTATTATTCAATTGAAAATAATAAAAAAATAATTTTTCAAAATATATTAACTGAACATTAATTACATCAATAATTGCTTAATACGTTTATTTTAATAGAGTATAATAAAAAAGTAAAAGTAGTATTATTCAATTGAAAATAATAAAAAAATAATTTTTCAAAATAAATTATAAATAATTAAAATAAATTATAACTACACAAATCAATATTTGTCAATAATATTATTTAAAAGTATTTTAATATCATTAATTATTTATTTCATATAAAATTATTTAATGAATTTATTAATTGTTTTTATGTTATATTCTAATTTACAATTTAATGTTAAAAAAAACATTTTCTGAAATATATATATTCATCTTCCCTCCTTGAAGCCGAAGGTATGCACCTGCTCCTCGCAGTCGTATCCATTTTCTTTCTTCTCCGATTCTCTGATCAAAATCTCTGTAAGATCTGAGCTTCTCTTGATTTTGATTTTGATTTGATTAACCATGACGGTTTGATTGCTCGTTTTTCTCTATCTGTATTTACTTTCTTCCGTTCGCTTAATTTCTGTTTTCGATTCACGCGATTCTGATGACTATGGTGGAAATTTTGATTATTTTCAGGTGTTTATACCGATAGATCGAACAGATTTGGATTTATTACCTCGTGATCAGCGTAGAATCTGCTCCTTTGTGAACCATGAGTGCAAGGAGGTTCGTTCGGTTTCCCCGGTCATTTATGCGCATGATCTTTGCTTATATGTTGCTCTGTTCAATAGTTTTTGCTTAGTACGATGTGTATTTGATGCTTGCATCTCATTTCACATGTTTTCATCTAGTGATGACGCACTCTTTATGATAAAATCCTTATTATCTAATCATTATGTATTTAGAGACTGAAAGTATAACGTTGGAGCTATGTGGAGCTCGTTTGGAATGATTCTAGCGTACGAGAGACTTTTTTCTTATAATGAAGTAAACTTTAGCTGCGGGAAAATGGACATATAAGTTGTTTACTTAAATATTATTCTTTTCAACTACTATATGAAGAATCTCATGGTCTGTATGGTCCTAAGTTTTAGCTCCTTTGCAATCCATTCATTTCTGAAAGAATTATACGACTTTTGTAATGCTTAGTATTGTTTTGAATCAAGCCAAAGTTATATTTTGATGACTATTTTCAATCCTTAGAGAATAGTGGACGGCCATTGCTAAATTTAACAGCAAGTCAATGAAATATTCCTGAGTATGTGCTAGGATTTTTTATTATGCAAAAGTAATGGTGTTGATGGTGTCTGTTATAAATTCTGGCCTTATAGACTGTCTGGTTATTACGGAACCTCGTAACAACAGGATTGCTCTTTTTGATGATATTGAAGAAGGTGGTATTAGGGTCCCATCTTCATACTCTTCCCATGAGATTGAGGAGCACCATAACGAAGGAGCAATGGAAGAACTGCAAGACAGAGTCATTCTTTTAAAAAGGGTAAAATATTATTCACGACTTAAACTCAGCATTTCAATTCCATGAGTGCCAGATTCACGAATAATATGGATGTAGAATGTACAACATATGCATGACATCGACACGCTGCCATTTTGATGTGTCAGAGCTTCATAGTATATTAGTACCCATTGTTTAATATCACATAGTATATCAACTAACCCTTACTTGTCTAGATTGAAAAATCATTTGCTGCTTTGAAGTAAATTTATAAAAGTAACTACACGTAGCTTTGCCATTGCCTAAATTTAACAGCAAGTCAATGAAATATTCCTGAGTATGTGCTAGGATTTTTTATTATGCAAAAGTAATGGTGTTGATGGTGTCTGTTATAAATTCTGGCCCTTAAATAAGACTGTTTGGTGTTTACGGAACCTCGTAACAACAGGATTGCTCTTTTTGATGATATGGAAGAAGGTGGTATTAGGGTCCCATCTTCATACTCTTCCCATGAGATTGAGGAGCACCATAACGAAGGAGCAATGGAAGAACTGCAAGACAGAGTCATTCTTTTAAAAAGGGTAAAATATTATTCACGACTTAAACTCAGCATTTCAATTCCATGAGTGCCAGATTCACGAATAATATGGATGTAGAATGTACAACATATGCATGACATCGACACGCTGCCATTTTGATGTGTCAGAGCTTCATAGTATATTAGGTACCCATTGTTTAATATCACATAGTATATCAACTAACCCTTACTTTGTCTAGATTGAAAAATCATTTGCTTGCTTTTGAAGTAAATTTATAAAAGTAACTACACGTAGCTTTATAACTGTATATATGATATGCTATTGAAAACCTCCACTTAGTGATATTATTTATTTACATCCCCAAGCTAGCTATAAAGGCCTTAGTTGAAGAAGTCATTTGAAAGCAAAATCCTAGGATTTTAGCTTTAGAACTGATAGAAACAAAATCAGAAAGAGGACTGTATGCAGTTCCACTTTATGAACAACAAAATATTTGATTTGGATGAGTATGAAAATCACTATTATTTTCTAAACAGAGAAATACAAAACATTAATACACAGTTAGAATAAAAAAATAAATAAACTGCCAAAACAAATACTTATAAACGATAAAGAAAATGTAAAAGAGATGGACTAATAGAGGATGGAAATACAATGTCTCTTTAATTTCTATACACCAAATGGATGAAAGCAACAATAATAAGTAAAAATTAAATACTTGGAGGACTACATTGTGGACATATTTAAGCAATTGAAGATAAGTAAATAAAAGATATCAGTACATCATATGAAATATAGTCATTCACAACAATTAACTGAATTTTCCTTTCTTTTGATTCTGTAATAGTAAGAATTTTGATGATGTGAGGGTGAGATGGAAAGGAGGAAGGGAAAGACGTAAAGCTATAAGAAAGTGAAAACTTGAAGGTTGTTTTTATGTTGCTAGGAGTTAAAAGGAAAACTTAAAAATAAAGATGCAACACACACATTTTTTTTTTGAAAACAAATTTCGGAATCATAAACCAATTGATCACATGATTAATTATTTTGTTATCTCAGCTGATACTTTTGAACATAAAACTTAGTCAAATACATTGTGTTAGATTGTTGAAGGATATCTAGGATAAACTACACGCAAGTATTTTTTTATAATATTGTGGTTATCCTTAATAATGTATGAGCACAAACTTTTTATTTTCCAAAAGTGCATATTTGGTACAAAGAGTTTAAGATTATTATTTTTATTTATATTTTTTCTTCGTTGATTGATCACTTTTTTAAAAATAAATAAATGAATGCATAGTAATTAGTGTTTTGATTGTAAAATAGTTAATTAGATGTTTCATATAAGGTGTATTTTTTCCTTATTATCTTAGTATTGAGAAGATATACCCAATCTCAGGTAATTTCATGACACATTATACTCTCTTAATTTGGTAATTAATTCATTATGCAAAAGAGCATGTTAATTAAGTATTTTCACATGACACCTACCATACCCAACTTCGAATTTGCATATATGGATTACGTTGAGCATCTACCAAACATTTTAAATGTCATTTAACAGTTGACAGGTGACATACACGAGGAAGTCGAAAGTCATAACCGCGTGTTGGACAGGATGGTATTGTTTGCAAATCTATATGGTGTTTTCGTATATTTTTGGCTATTATGATTAAAATATCGTGTCATGCTATGGTTCAGGGGCTTGATATGGAGTCATCGAGGGGAGGGTTGTCGGGTACCATGAACCAGTTTAAAATGGTAAAATCACTTCATCGCTTTATCTTGATAACTAGATTTATACACATCATCCCCAAGGGGAAACTTGTGCACTGCATTGATCTTTTACTTTGATTTGATTTCACGTGTTCTTTTCCAATGATTGACCTAAGAGAATGATAATTTATTTTGTTTAGGTATTGGAGACCAAGTCAAGCAAAAGGATGTTTTCTCTTGTTATGTCCTTCGTGGTCATGTTTCTAGTTGTATACTATCTCATTAGGTAATCATTTCTTTTACGTATTTGGAGCAATACCCAGACTCTCTAACTTGTTGTAAGATATGATGCATTGTGGTTTGGGAGGACTTGGCACTTTTTTAGTTGGTTTGTAAATCAGATTCAAAGTGAGTTTGCATTGTAGATAGAGAGAAGAGTGAGTGTGGAAATGGATGGAATGGTATATAGAACTTGGGTTGATCAATACAAATTGATGGGCTGCTGTTTTGATCAATACAAATGTGTTATATGTTGTATGATTACATGCCTATTATTGAATGATTTCTTGTCAAAATTAAACACTTTTAAGTCAATTCTTTTAGGATTGTAAATTGATGGGTTGCTGTTTTGATATGATCTTTCAAATCCATTTCTTCTACGAGGCTTGTTTTGATTTATCTGTTTGTCAAACGCGGGACTTTTTAACGTTCTTTTTGACTTAAATCTAATGGAGTTAACCTGTTTCTTGCAAACAGAGAGTAGAGACCAGGCTTCAACAAACACAATTTTAAACTAATTCTCATTTGATTGATTGAAGTTCCCCAATGATCGTAATCATGTACAAGTATAAGGGGCATGATGGTCCTGATAGTCTACAACTACTACTTGCGGCGGCAGTATCTGGATACTCACCCCGTACAGAAACCCCTCGAATAGCTCCGCCGGAATGTTAAACCTCTGTATTATCATCTCAGACACCGCTTGGGTCAGCAAGCTGTCGGAGCCGGCGCGATGGGCAGTTCCCATTCTATCCACTTCCAGGCGCTTTGCCATTTTCTCAAGCCCGATCTCCCCTTTGTCCAATCCCTCGCAGAATCTGGCCATATACTTCACGTCGCAGATAGATCCGAATACTTCTCCCGCCACTGCTCCGAAATCCTCAATGCTCTCTGGGATTTCCGTTTTCGTCAGCAGCTTCATCAGGTAACCCACGTCGTAGAGCCCATGGAAAGTGACCCAACTCAGATCTTGGTGGGGTCGGATTACCTCCATTAAACGCTCGCCGAAATCATCCATCGCAATCCCTTCTTTCCTCAGCCGATCGAAATTTACTCCGTTTTTTTTCAGCATTGCGATCGACGCCGGCGCGTGGTCGTCGCTCTTTTCATCAAAGTCTCTGAAATTGAACTCCCACACTCCGCCCACATTCCCGTAGTCGTCGGAGAGGGTGATACCCAGTTGTATAAGCTTGGTCCGGTTCACATTATATCTCATATCGCAGTATCTGGTCTCCTCAGAAGCGTATCTCCAGGTGTTTCGCAGGCAACCCGGAAACTCAGTATCGAAAGAAACGAATTTGAAGCCAGTGAGAAGGTATTGCAGATACCTTAGTTCCCGCTCCGCATTCCACGACCAAACTTCCCGCACATACGTCATCGCCATTGAAGGAAACTTGGAGGTCAAGCTTGAAGATGAAAAGGCGCGACTGCAACGTTCGGACAAACAGAGGAAGTGAGGTTTTGTTTTAGGAAAGGTTTCTTATTTATAAGGAAATAAATTTTATTTTATTTTATTTTCACCTCTCTACTATTAGTAGTTCATAAGTTGGCCCGTATTTAATTATTAATTACAAAAAGTATAATCTACCCTACCATCGACCTTTTTCTTATTTCTTCATTTATTAAATGTAATTAACCAATTATTTTTTAATCTATTAATAAGATTAAAACAAAAATACACTTGTAGCGTTACTCTAATTTAAGTATAATTCTACAAAAATATATATTTACACATAAAAATGAATATTACGAATTTATTTAGTTGACTATATTCTCAAATTTATTTAACCTAAATAATCAAATCACCCTATAAAATAAGCATGTTTGTGCCAGCTACTCAAGTTAAGACAACACACTTCTAATTTATTTAAATTTTTCAAAGAATTTAATTTATCATATTAAATCAAATTGCAACTTCTCAACTCACTCAAAAATCCCAGCTTCAAATCGCAGTCCCCACTCTCGGTTTTGCACTCACTCAGCAATCGAGGGCTAAGGCAGGTCGAACTCCAAAGAGATAAATGATTTCCCTCAACAATCAATGAGAATTACTGAAAGAAATAGAAGAAGCCGAAAAAGATGTAGATGCAGATAGAGAGCAACTAAACTGTAATGGTTAATCAAATCCAAATAAAGAATAATGGAAACAACTATGCAAATAGTCACACCGGTTCTTAGGAGGGATGAAGGGTTTCTTTTTAAACGAGAGAAAAATGAATATACATCATTGCTTACCTGGCAATGATGTATATAAAATATTTGAGAATATTAATATAAAATATTCTAAGTCCAAATAGTCACACTGTCCTACCTTGCTATGGACACCGAGACTATGGTAGCTGTATGCATCTATAGTTAATAGAGAAAATCTATAAGATAAAAATAAAAGATAAACATAATATTAGTCATAATTTTAATAACATATAATAAAATGTTTTCGGTATCAAACACTCTAAAGTAAGAACAAAAGGATTTTGTTTGGGCAAATTTATCTTTTATTTTATTTTTAAGAATATAATTTAATCTAAAAAGTAACTACATAGAGAAAATAATTATTGAATGTAACTTAAGTTCAAAATGCTATTTATTGTTAGGGGTGTTCATAAGCCGGTTCGGTTTGGTTCAATACTAGAATCGAACAGAATTGATTTATGTCAATTCTAGTATTTTTGAACAAGTACTTGTATTTTTTCTTAAAAGAACCAAACTTGAACTGAACCAAAAATTTCAGTACGGTTCCAGTTAGATTCCGATTTGACCTATAATATTATATTTTTTCATTTAGCATTACCAATTTCTAATTTATTAAAAAATATACGTTTTTCTCCCAAACGAAAACGAAAACGAAAACGAAACCGAAACCGAAAACAAAACAAATACCTTAATATCAACTAAAAGAAATACAAATATCTATAAAGTAAAAACTAAACAATGAAAATTGAAATATCAAACGAAAATATTCAGTAAGAAAATAAAGCTATAATGATCATTATTAAACTCAAAATTAGTAAGAAATAACTAAACAATAAAATATTAATTGTAACAAATAAAATACGTCATTGATTTCTGAGTTGTCCATTTTCTTCATTAGTTGATATAAACTCTGCAATATAAAAATTTCAAAAAAATTATATAAATGATAATAATTAATTGTGAGACTGACAATAACACAGGAGGAGGCGAATTTGGTTATTGAAACCGTTTTGTAATTAGCTATCAAATTTATGCAAGTTTAATTATAATGGTTTCCTTAAACAATATGATCAATTTGTCTAAATACTAACTCATGGCGAATAATAATCAGAGAGTTAAAGGGAGAGAGATACAACCAACTTGTTAACGAGATTTGACCAACTTTAGTTACGTCCGCGCTTCAAAGTTTCTTAAAAATTCTTTCAAATCTCAACTTCTTGAGCAAAACTATCACAGGTTTACAAGGTACAATAGAATGTGAACAACAATTGTGATGACCCATATGTGGACCCGGATGGCGGTGCGTCCGCGCAGAAAAAAGGTCAGTGAAGGGGGTATGTCGTAATGTGGGGGTCGTCACAATCCCATATCGCTTGGGGAAGTATGTGGAAATGAAACATATGTAAAGAGACCCTCCCAAAATAGTAAGACGCGTTTTGGAGTTCAATTGACAATAGATCCCATAAGAACTCCGAAGTTAAAAGTGCTTCGGTGAGAGTAGTACCAGGTTGGGTGACCGACTAGGAAATCCTCGCTAAACAAAGCCGTGAGGGGATGATATTGGGCTACGGCCCAATCCCAAAAGCGGACAATATCTTGCTGGGAAAAAGGGTCGTTACAAATGGTATCAAAGCCTGTACCCAACCGAAAATGTGGTCAACGAGGACGTTAGGCCCCCAACGTGGGGTGATTGTGATGACCCATATGTGCACGACTGGCCCATATACTGGATCTGGACTCGGATGGTGGTACGTCCGCGCGGGAAAAAGGCCGGTGAAGGGGGTAGGTCGTAATGGGGGGGTCGTCACAATCCCACATCGTTTGGGGAAGTATGTGGAAATGAAATATATGTAAAGGACTCTCCCAAAATAGTAAGACGCGTTTTGGAGCACAATTGGCAACGGATCCCATAAGAACTCCGAAGTTAAAAGTGCTTCGCGCGAGAGTAGTACCAGGTTAGGTGACCGACTGATAAATCCTCGCCAAACAACAAAGCTGTGATGGGATGATATTGGGCTACGGCCCAATCCCGAAAGTGGACAATATCTTGCTGGGAAAAGGGGTCGTTACAACAATGAACACAACTTTCACACACCCTGAATGCATACAATTTCAAATATGTAAGTTCAAATGGAAACTTGGATTCACAAGTGAAATTCGACATCACTTCATCGTAGTTATCAAGTTCGATAGTGGGGACAAAGTTGCACTTCTCTATTTATAGATTGCTTCAAAAAGTAGTGTCTTGGTCGACACTTCGTTCACACTGGTTGACTCTTGTATGATCATTGTGAGTAGATTTGAATGTTGTTCAACAACACAATCGACACTATTATTGTAACACCTGATTTTACGGGATTATATTATTCTAATATAATGTGGTATTTTAGTAAATATATCAAATTGAGTCCGTTTGGCGAACGGAAAGTTTTAATGGAGCCTTAATAATAAATTGGAATTTATGGTGAAATAAAGAGATTTGGAGAAAACGAATCGTTAACTAAATAACGAAACAAAGGACGAAACAAATATAAATCAAAGAAAGGGCGATAAGGTAATTTGACAAGACAAAGGTTATTAAAACAATGAAAATTTCTCTTCCCTCCCTTCATTTTCTCTTCCTCCACGAACGCCAGAAGACTTCTCTGGCGATTTTCTCTCCTCTCCGGCGTTCCCACACGATTTATCGTCGTAGCTCCTCCGATCGACAAGTTTTCTTCACGTTTTCTTCTCCAATCCCGACCCTAGGTATGATTCTACTATTTTGGAAGGTTTATGTTCGGTTTATGCGGAGTTAAACGGTTAGGGTTTCATTTAGGGTTTTCGCGAAATAGCCGGGTTATGTTAGAAACGGCTAGGGTTGCCCTATTTATGACTTTGGTGAACGTATTAATGAGCATTAGAAGTAGTTGGGTGAGCTAATGGTCATTAATGCAAATTTTGGATTGTTGGAGAACTTAAAAGCTCCATTAATGGAGATTTTATAATGTCGAGCACGAATTGCTCGACAAAATACTTCAATGAATTGATTTAGAGTTTTAGGAGATTTCCTTAATTAAGGTTTCGTTAGTTTGGAGGTTTAGCGGTTTAAACTCGTTTTAATGACGAATGTTGTGAATTGCCTTAGGTGAATAACGCTCGTGGACGAAGCTTGAATTGCAACGGACGCGAGGTAAGTTCTCGTGACTTACTACGGCCAATTGGCCTATACCGTATGTCGAAGTCGCGTTGAAGAATATTGGAGTTGTTTGTTTAATTTTTTTGGTTGGGTAGTTAGGATTAATTGCTTTTGTAGGTTATGCTTTTATCGTTTTGATGGTACACATGTTGTATGTACATTTTATGCATTTAACTGTTCATGTATCACGTATTTTAAAAGAGCATGAAAACGAATTTCCGCACATGTTTAAGAAAAGAAATGACCAATGAAATGAATCTACGTAATCTGTTATCTGGTCATGGCGAGGTGAGGTTCAGGCATGGCTGTTTATGGACGTAAGTATGTTTTCTCCCCCAGTAGATGGAAAGGGCTGTCCAACCGCAGGACGTGCCCTCTCCATCTAGTGGGCTGAGACCTCGGTGATAATCTGTTTGCGATGTAATGATTAAAATGTCTGCACGATTTACGAAACTCATATGCTTAACATACATTTGCATTTACGAAACTTACTGAGTCTTTAGCTCATAGTTGTCTGTATGGTGTAGGTGATTTTGATACAAGTGAGGATGAGATCCCTCCACCCGAGAAATGAGCAGTTGAAGAATGATGGCCTGTGAAAGTGTGCTGGGCAGTCGGTACGCATTTTGACCCGTAGAGATGTAAGTAAGTTTTTTGGGGGTAGTCGGGTTGTTTTGGGCTGATGGTGGATTAGATAGGATAATTGTATAGTTAGATACATTTTAGGCTGTTTGGGGTCTGGATAATTAACGGATCGATATTTTGATGTTTTACAAAACGTTTTGTTAAACCTGTCATTTTGATAATACTGAACTGCTGGATTGTTGAATTTCGTATGAGTTTTTGTTTGGTTTTCAAATAGTTCCACGCAAATCGTTTTCACGAGATTTTATTACGTTTTGAATGTGTGTCGAGGGGATGGGTCGGCGGCTTATGAGTTGAGGAAGTTACGTGAGTGTAGTGTATTTTGTGATGAATAAAGTTAAGATGTTGGGTTGATGATTATGAAGCGTTTTTGTATGTATGTTATGTTAAGGTTTAAGGAGAAAGAAGAGGGAGTGTAATGGTGCAGGGAAGAAGAGAAAAGGGAGAAGCAAACTCTCTGGAATTTTGGATTCCAGAGAGGTTGCCGATCGATTGCCCCCTTAGGCGATTGATCGGCAAGAGTTGGTAGCTTCTCTGGAAAAATCCAGAGAAGTTGCCCATCCATCGCCCCTTATGTTTTTCAATAGCCGATCGATTGGCTGAAATGGCCGATCGATCGGCCATGACATTTTATGGGCAGTTTCCCTTTTTTCCCTCGGTTCTGCTTGGCCGATTCCTCTTCTGTTTTTAATGGTTTTATTTAAATGGTTTTTAAATATGTTTCAACGATTTATACTTTGATTTAACGCTTTAACGAAAGGGTTCACTTGAAAATGTTTAAAAAGAAAAATTTGTACGAAAAATTCTAGGAATAATTTAAGGATCGCTACAATTATAGATGCTTGTTCGCCTCTTTGTTCTCTCAGTTGACACCTTGTTCTCGTGGTTCACTTTGAAGCTTTCTGGATTTTATATATTTGGTCACACGATTGACACTTTGATTGTTCGGTCGCCACTTTCAAGGTCTCTGTAACTTTCGTAAAGTAGCCTAGTGGTCGACACTTTGAACATTCGGTCGACACCTTGAGTCCTTTTTCGCATTCTTTTACCTCTAAGTTATAAAAAAACTCATTGTTGATTGAAGATTCTTGAACACACATGTTAATACAATTAAATACTCCTCTTTAAGGGTATCTTCAGTGAAAACAAGAATAATATCATTCAGCTTAATATTAAACAATTTAATATCATCACAATTATAACCATAATCATTAATCATAATGATCAATAAAAACAACTTGAATATAATTCAATTACAATTAAAATATTTATAATAAAAATATATTAAACTTAAAACAATTTATAAGTTAACAATCTCTCCATTTTTTATGATGACAAAAACCTACAAGAATCTAAGTTGTTTTGATTTGATCTCCCCTCGATATGAGCAATCTTCATAATGCTCCCCTTAATACATGCAAACATTAGACTTAACTAACCTTCTCTCCCTTTGACATTATAAAAAAAAATTTGACAGAATAACGTTTGTTTTTAGACTCCCAATACCTAAATACGACAATTAAAAAAAATTATATTCCAGGAGCAACCAATCATCAGAGCAGTGATATAGATATAGAATACTAGAGTTGAGCAAAATATGATAAACATGATACTACTATTCATACATAAAGAGTAGAGTCTTAAAAAGCATTCAAAAGACATGAAAAACTAGATAAACAAATGAGCACTATTGAAGGAAAGAAAGCTAATCAAAACCATATTCAAACAAAAAAGAGACTCTATAGTAGATAACACAACATTATCATGTAAAGTTGTTCTCTGATTGATAATACAACCCCTAACAATAAAGACGTATTATGTAAGAGATCTCGTACATAGTCAAAATCAATATATCCAATTACTAGATGCTAAGTTCTTCTAAACTCAAGGCAAAAATCATTAGTCCTACGCAGATACTTAAGAATTCACTGATTAACTTTCCAGTATTACTTTCTCAAATTCACCATATACCTACTAGTTGCGCTAACATGCAAACCATAGCATATATGAGAGATTCTACTGTGCTAAAATACAAAACTCGTGATATATAATAAAATTGATAATTTGATTTCAGACACAAGTCAGATGAAAGCTTTAAATGAGCTGCTAGTGATTAGTAACAAATTATTCCTTGTTCATGTTGAACCTGAAGAGAACTTTCTTAAAGTACCCTATTTGAATTAGGTACAATTTACTAGTTTTTCGATATCTTTGTATCTCCATGCCAAGTATCTTCTTTGCTACTCCCAAATCTTTTATTTCATATTCTTTACTCAGTTGTACTTTGACTTTTCTGCTTTCTTTATTATCATTTGCTGCTACCAACATGTCATTAACGTGTAAATGCAAATAAACGATTGATCAATTTCTCATCATTTTGATGTAGACACAATTGTCATAATTGCTTCCTCTAAAATCCTGAGCAAGCATGAATGAGTCGAACCTCAAAGTCCTGGATTCTGATAATCTTCATCTCGAAACGAATGCTACTACAAGGAACTGACTTTTCAAATCTTCAAATTTACCTTTTCCACGCTCTTAAAGAATATCTGCAAGTAGGTTCTACCTACCGATACCAAAGAAATATACAGATCATCAAACTATAAAAGTCTTCAAGGGTAAACTTAGCAATCGATTCTGACTAAGTTCAAAAACACTTAAACCATGATGATGACATCTTCTAGTCCTACAAAGCATCATCTAAATCTTGGCGAGCATCTTTTGCCTCTTGACTTCCCATATCAAAATTTAACTTACCATTTATAATTTCATTATCGTTATTCTTCCATAACAAAATATCGAATATTGATCCAAAAGTGGAATATCTACTTTAAAGATCTCATTGCCCAAACACAATATTCAGCAAAACATCTGACAAAAAATCATTGGCTTCAATAAAATTTTAGCCCAAAATTGAAGAGGAAAATTATAGATATCATATTATTAAAAAACAATCCCCAATTTTCAAATATTTAGTGATAAAAAACTAATCCCAAAATCACATCAAATCAGATCGCTAGAATAATAACATATATCACGAAATTCAAACTCGATTTGAATTTCAAATTAAAACAATCTCCAGAATTGAGATATTCTTGCTATTTAAAACATCTATCAAATTATCAAATTTAATCCCCCAATTTCTTCCAAAAATCCAAAGAATTTTTAACATTTTTTATCTTTGGTAGAAATCTAACTTTGCAAAGGACACTCTCACGACAGTCTTAATAGGAATAACTTGACAACAAAAATAGAGAACAATGATTAGAGTTTTGACGACGGACATGACAACAATTTTTAATGGCAACTGAACGACAGAGAGAAACAAATCTTCGTGACAAGATGAATAGAAGGCGTTCGAGGTGTTGACATTTCTTTTTGAGAATCTAATGAACTACTTTTAGGTTTGTTTTTAGGATCATGGGTTGAGTATTTTAGATTCGATGATTTTCTGAAACAGTAAACATATGATCACTCACTCTTAAGGGCAGAAGAATTTATGCATTGGATCAATTGCATGAATCAATTGGCAAAATCTTTCTAAGCAAATTTTCATTGGTTGGGGACTGAAAAAGGAGCCAAGTGTTGGGTAGATCTAAATGTAAACTCTTGGTCATTGTCTACACATCTCTTCTGCCTGCATCTCGTTGAATCTTATAAAACTCTACTGCTTGTGTTCTTCATTGAATCATATACTTGTTTCAGGGCTTGGAGTATGAGCTGAAGATGCTTTATGACAATGTTATGTCCATTCAAGAGGAGATGCTATACCTTAGAGAAAGGTAAAAGAAGAGTTTTTTTTTTTTTTTTTTTGCAATAAAGGAACAGTTTTTGACCATTTCAAGACTACTTAATTGATTATTACTTCTTAGTAACAGTTCATGAAAACTCTTTTTAAGTTTGGATATGGTCCTATCTTTTTCGTTTTTAAAATATAGAAAACCTAGTTTTGCTTCGATCGAACACCCATTTCTTTGATTTTCTTTGATAAAATAACGACCAAGTTAAAGAAATCTGCTATGAAATTAAACTGAACTCTTTAAGTTTGATTCAGGGAAGAAGAAATGCAGGAGCTGAACAGAGCAACCAACACTAAAATAGCATGGCTGAGTTTTCTCTCCCTTTTTGTTTGCTTATCAGTGGTAGGATTGCAGATATGGCATTTGAAGTCCTTTTTTGAGAAAAAGAAGATCATTTAATTCTCTTGAAAAAAATCATTTATTTTCATTCTGTGCCATTGTACCATACTTGGATCAGTTAGTTTTAATCCGCATTCGTTTGTATATGAAATCAAGAACATGATTGTGATTCTTTGGTGTAGTTTCATTTGGGATTAGAAACACATTAATTCCAGAGAAAAATTAACAATTGGTATCAGAGACTTTTCATATCTTGTTCTTGATTTGAGAATGATAAAGTTATTTTGGTATGATCTTCGAAAAACAGTTAGTTAATTATGGTATGATTTTCTCTCTGTTGATGGAGCCCTTACTCTGTTGCTTGGTAAAGCATCCTTTCTTTGCGATGAAACGACGCTCACTGTTTGTTGATGAGCGTAGATGTAAAACGGTCGATGTGGTAATAGATGTCGAAAACGGTCGATGTGTGAAATCAGAAGATGTCGATTGGTTGATGTTTGGCTAGTTAAATGTTCTGGCAAGGAAGACGTCGTGCGATTTTATGGACGACAATGTCGTCCGAATTTGGTGGTCATAGATGTCGTCCGATTTTGTGGACGACAACGTCGTCCGATTTTGTTGACGACAATGTCGACCGATCAGTAAATAAGTCGACCGAAGCTTACATCGACCAAAAGCTTACGTCGATAGAAGGTTAAGTCGACCGAAACTTACATCGACCAAAAGCTTACGTCGACAGAAGGTTACGTCGACCGAAGCTTACATAGACCAAAAGCGTGATGACCCGAATGTGCAAGTATGAGTATGACTGCGGGGCAAACCTCGGGACCTAAGCCGAGTGTAGGCGAATTCCGGACTTGAGTATAGGCGAATCCCGGGTCGTAAAGAGGAGGTCATTGCAATCCCCTATCGCTTGGGGAAGTATATGGAAATGAAACATATGTAAATATACTCTTCCAACATAGTAAGACGCGTTTTGGAGCACAATTGACAACGGATCCCATAAGAACTTCGAAGTTAAAAGTGCTTCGACGAGAGTAGTACCAGGTTAGGTGACCGACTGAAAAGTTCTCGCCAAACAAAGTCGTGAGGGGAGGATATTGGGATACGACCCAATCTGTAACATCCCTAACACTGTACCGAATTTCCCGTACCTATTTTTTTTTTTATCCTTATACTTAACTAAACTCTAAGCGGAATTGAAATCGTTAGCGTTGTTTGTGAACCGTTTAAAACCAACTTAAAACAATTAAGATAAAACTATTTAAAACAATTAAAACTATTAATAAAACTATAATTTTAAAACAATTTAC
Source organism: Begonia masoniana (assembly GCA_022432975.1). Taxonomy (NCBI): domain Eukaryota; kingdom Viridiplantae; phylum Streptophyta; class Magnoliopsida; order Cucurbitales; family Begoniaceae; genus Begonia; species Begonia masoniana. The sequence goes on from CM039514.1 coordinate 36,500,198, forward strand.
AAGTAAAACAAAAGGGAGGGCAGAATTGACATTCTGCCGAAAAAGGAAGCAGCGACCGATCGTTGCATCAGCGATCGGTCTCAGCGATTGATCGCTGCACATTGCAGCGATCAGTCGTTGTATTGATGTAACGACCTCGGCCAGGAGCCGTCACGTGTTCATATTCTTTCATTAATCGTTTGCTTGACTTTTACTATTATTACATTCACTTACTATCTCTCAACAGACTTTCACATTTAACATATATTTTTTTTAAACTGGTAATAGAAACGCAGAACCATTAAGGAAGACGAATCCACTCGTGCCCGACTTCCCACGCCTCGTCGGCTCAACCTTCACAGAGTCGAGCGACTAGACTCGGTCATTGGCTTCTTGACAATTTCGGGAAAAGAGGAGGTGCCCTCAATTCTCTTAACTTAATACCACTCGGGTTTGCATGCGTTGACAACCCTCAGAAATTTAGTCGTCCGGTCATCACGTGCATTACGCGTGACTCGCTTAACATCACCTAAAAGGAGACTCTTCCGTGGCACGTGGGTCTCGCGTGCTAAATTAAAACATCATCCGTCGATAATCGACCAAACCATTTTACATCTTCCGGTCGCTAAGCGACAACACACATTTTACATCTTCCGGTGACGTCATCCATCAAACAATTAACTCTCGGCATCTGCCGATGACGTCAGCCGGAAGACTAAACCATCAAACAATTAACTCTCGGCATCTGCCGATGACGTCAGCCGGAAGACTAAACCATCAAACAATTAACTCTCGGCATCTGCCGATGACGTCAGCCGGAAGACTAAACCATCAAACAATTAACTCTCGGCATCTGCCGATGACGTCAGCCGGAAGACTAAACCATCAAACAATTAACTCTCGGCATCTGCCGATGACGTCAGCCGGAAGACTAAACCATCAAACAATTAACTCTCGGCATCTGCCGATGACGTCAGCCGGAAGACTAAACCATCAAACAATTAACTCTCGGCATCTGCCGATGACGTCAGCCGGAAGACTAAACCATCAACAACTATTCTTTCGGCATCTGCCGATGACGTCAGCCGGAAGACTAAACCATCAAACAATTAACTCTCGGCATCTGCCGATGACGTCAGCCGGAAGACTAAACCATCAAACAATTAACTCTCGGCATCTGCCGATGACGTCAGCCGGAAGACTAAACCATCAAACAATTAACTCTCGGCATCTGCCGATGACGTCAGCCGGAAGACTAAACCATCAAACAATTAACTCTCGGCATCTGCCGATGACGTCAGCCGGAAGACTAAACCATCAAACAATTAACTCTCGGCATCTGCCGATGACGTCAGCCGGAAGACTAAACCATCAAACAATTAACTCTCGGCATCTGCCGATGACGTCAGCCGGAAGACTAAACCATCAAACAATTAACTCTCGGCATCTGCCGATGACGTCAGCCGGAAGACTAAACCATCAAACAATTAACTCTCGGCATCTGCCGATGACGTCAGCCGGAAGACTAAACCATCAAACAATTAACTCTCGGCATCTGCCGATGACGTCAGCCGGAAGACTAAACCATCAACAACTATCCTTCGGCATCTGCCGATGACGTCAGCCGGAAGACTAAACCATCAAACAATTAACTCTCGGCATCTGCCGATGACGTCAGCCGGAAGACTAAACCATCAAACAATTAACTCTCGGCATCTGCCGATGACGTCAGCCGGAAGACTAAACCATCAACAACTATCCTTCGGCATCTGCCGATGACGTCAGCCGGAAGACTAAACCATCAACAACTATTCTTTCGGCATCTGCCGATGACGTCAGCCGGAAGACTACCTCTTCCAGATTCCGTCTTACGGTAGAGAACTCTAAATCATCAAATGACTCCTTCCAACAGAAAGAAAACACAACTCATTCAAAATGCATATAGTGGGAGATTTCGCGAGTCATACATATCATTAACTCGGCCTCCACCAGTGGGAGATTTCGCGAGTCATACATATCATTAACTCGGCCTCCACCAGTGGGAGATTTCGCGAGTCATACATATCATTAACTCGGCCTCCACCAGTGGGAGATTTCGCGAGTCATACATATCATTAACTCGGCCTCCACCAGTGGGAGATTTCGCGAGTCATACATATCATTAACTCGGCCTCCACCAGTGGGAGATTTCGCGAGTCATACATATCATTAACTCGGCCTCCACCAGTGGGAGATTTCGCGAGTCATACATATCATTAACTCGGCCTCCACCAGTGGGAGATTTCGCGAGTCATACATATCATTAACTCGGCCTCCACCAGTGGGAGATTTCGCGAGTCATACATATCATTAACTCGGCCTCCACCAGTGGGAGATTTCGCGAGTCATACATATCATTAACTCGGCCTCCACCAGTGGGAGATTTCGCGAGTCATACATATCATTAACTCGGCCTCCACCAGTGGGAGATTTCGCGAGTCATACATATCATTAACTCGGCCTCCACCAGTGGGAGATTTCGCGAGTCATACATATCATTAACTCGGCCTCCACCAGTGGGAGATTTCGCGAGTCATACATATCATTAACTCGGCCTCCACCAGTGGGAGATTTCGCGAGTCATACATATCATTAACTCGGCCTCCACCAGTGGGAGATTTCGCGAGTCATACATATCATTAACTCGGCCTCCACCAGTGGGAGATTTCGCGAGTCATACATATCATTAACTCGGCCTCCACCAGTGGGAGATTTCGCGAGTCATACATATCATTAACTCGGCCTCCACCAGTGGGAGATTTCGCGAGTCATACATATCATTAACTCGGCCTCCACCAGTGGGAGATTTCGCGAGTCATACATATCATTAACTCGGCCTCCACCAGTGGGAGATTTCGCGAGTCATACATATCATTAACTCGGCCTCCACCAGTGGGAGATTTCGCGAGTCATACATATCATTAACTCGGCCTCCACCAGTGGGAGATTTCGCGAGTCATACATATCATTAACTCGGCCTCCACCAGTGGGAGATTTCGCGAGTCATACATATCATTAACTCGGCCTCCACCAGTGGGAGATTTCGCGAGTCATACATATCATTAACTCGGCCTCCACCAGTGGGAGAATTCGCGAGTCATACATAACATAGTCTTTCCCCGCTCTGCACTTAATCTTGGTTGCATTTGCTTTTCATATTCTCAACTTAATCATAACAGGGACACAATGCATAGACATAAAGTTCATAGAGAGAAGTCATATCATGAGGACAAGTAAAACATCCTGTAACTTTACATTTACTTACACAACTTCTTCATATCGTGGAAATAACAAATCATAGTCAATAAGCTAACATCTCAGTGATTTCCTAATACCCTTGCGGTGTAGGGCCCTAGTGGCCGGAAATCTTAACACATTCACTTACCTGGATTCCTTAGCAATCCGAGCATCTTTCCTTTAAACTTCTTCACCTAAAACATGTACATTACAGTAGTTAAAACAAAGTCCTAATAGTCCTAATCATAAACCATCCTAGGATCTAATAGCTAAAGTCATTCCGATTCCTCTGTTTGACACACTGCAGTCTGAAATCCGAAACTAGGTGGACAGGTTTTACCATTGGTTAAATCCGAGTTGGTTACTTAAAATGTTCAGAATCGATTCGGGATGACATTTCTACTCCCAGATTTAAAAAAAAAAGGTCTTAAACTACTCGGCCACTGCTAAAGATCCGAACTCAGTGCCGAGCTGAAAATAGAGCTCTATTTACTAATGAATGACTACATTGTCCATTTCATACCTCGGGTGTGGATTTGCAGAGAAGAGCAAGCTCGAAACCAGCCGTCGGTAAAGGGAAGTTCTGGTAGCCGAGAGCAAGAACTTGGGAGAGAAGAAATCGCCGAGAGGGAATGTCGGCTACAGTGGTAATAAAATGAGGTTTAAGGTTTCCATTTCCTATTTATACCTAATCCATCAATTCTAATTACTAAACTGCCACCCAACCTAGTTTTACTCAACTTGTAATAAATTTGTCTTAACATTAAATTTAAATCATAACGGTTAAATAAGAGGGTGACAATGAAAATGGTCAGAAAATCACCTGGCCGAAATGTCGGGTGTTACAATTGAGACCAGGAGGGGCGATCAGTCGCCCCTCATCTCGGCGCCCGGTCGCCAACCAAGAAGAAGGGAGGGGCGATCAGTCGCCCCTCACACTAGTGCCCCATCGCCTTTCATTATGCAATACAATTTGCTCTCTGGAATTCCAGAGAGCAAACACTTCAATACGCTCTCTGGAATCCGATTCCAGAGAGAAAAACTTCCTATATTTTTACACCATTTCCTCAACCACTTTCTTACCACTTCTATACATTCTTCATCAATAAACACATAGACTTGTAACTTAAACTCAACCAAATTGCAGCGGACTTTGCGAAATCTAACTGCGTGGATAGCCCTAAAAATCGAGCATATCCATATCGAACCTAAAAACATTTCAAACGATTTCCATAGCGTGCAATTAAAAGCTTCAATAAAACATTTTACAAATACGGTTTATAAAACATAGAAAACATCAGTCTATCACCTAACCAGAACCAAGCATCCTAAAATGTCTATACAACCATCAGTCGAAAACATTCCAAAAATCTCAAAACCTATACATACATCCCCACGGGTCAGGTAAGCGTCGACTGCGCCAGCACACCACCGCAACCATCCTCCATCAACTAGATCACTCCTCAGGAGGAGGAATCTCGTCCTCACCTATATCGAGGTCACCTACACCATACAGACACACTATGCAAAAAATAAAAAAAAAAAAATAAAAAAAAAAAAAAAAAAAATAAAAAAAAAAAAAATAAAAAAAAAAAAAATAAAAAAAAAAAAAAAATAAAAAAAAAAAAATAAAAAAAAAAAAATAAAAAAAAAAAAATAAAAAAAAAAAAATAAAAAAAAAAAAATAAAAAAAAAAAAATAAAAAAAAAAAAATAAAAAAAAAAAAAAAAAATAAAAAAAAAAAAAAATAAAAAAAAAAAAATAAAAAAAAAAAAAAATAAAAAAAAAAAAATAAAAAAAAAAAAATAAAAAAAAAAAAAAAATAAAAAAAAAAAAATAAAAAAAAAAAAAAATAAAAAAAAAAAAAAAAAATAAAAAAAAAAAAATAAAAAAAAAAAAATAAAAAAAAAAAAAAAAAAAAAAAAAAAATAAAAAAAAAAAAAAATAAAAAAAAAAAAATAAAAAAAAAAAAAAATAAAAAAAAAAAAAATAAAAAAAAAAAAAAAAAAAAAAAAAATAAAAAAAAAAAAATAAAAAAAAAAAAAAATAAAAAAAAAAAAAAAAAATAAAAAAAAAAAAATAAAAAAAAAAAAAATAAAAAAAAAAAAAAAAAAATAAAAAAAAAAAAATAAAAAAAAAAAAATAAAAAAAAAAAAAAAAAAAATAAAAAAAAAAAAAAAATAAAAAAAAAAAAAATAAAAAAAAAAAAAAAAAATAAAAAAAAAAAAAATAAAAAAAAAAAAAATAAAAAAAAAAAAATAAAAAAAAAAAAATAAAAAAAAAAAAAAAAATAAAAAAAAAAAAATAAAAAAAAAAAAAAATAAAAAAAAAAAAAAAAAAAAAATAAAAAAAAAAAAATAAAAAAAAAAAAAAAAATAAAAAAAAAAAAAAAAAAAAATAAAAAAAAAAAAAAAAAAAATAAAAAAAAAAAAAAAAAATAAAAAAAAAAAAAAAATAAAAAAAAAAAAATAAAAAAAAAAAAATAAAAAAAAAAAAAATAAAAAAAAAAAAAAATAAAAAAAAAAAAATAAAAAAAAAAAAATAAAAAAAAAAAAATAAAAAAAAAAAAATAAAAAAAAAAAAAATAAAAAAAAAAAAATAAAAAAAAAAAAAAATAAAAAAAAAAAAATAAAAAAAAAAAAAAATAAAAAAAAAAAAAAAAATAAAAAAAAAAAAATAAAAAAAAAAAAAAATAAAAAAAAAAAAATAAAAAAAAAAAAATAAAAAAAAAAAAATAAAAAAAAAAAAAATAAAAAAAAAAAAATAAAAAAAAAAAAATAAAAAAAAAAAAAAAATAAAAAAAAAAAAATAAAAAAAAAAAAATAAAAAAAAAAAAAAAATAAAAAAAAAAAAAAATAAAAAAAAAAAAAAAAAATAAAAAAAAAAAAAAAAAATATTTAAATAACACGTCACCAAAACTCTTCGAGACGACCTCGACGTACGGTGTAGGCCAATCGGCTAGAGAAGATCACGAGAACTTACCTCGTGTTCGTTGCAGCTCAAGCTCCGTCCACGAGCGTTGTTTACCTAAGCAATTTCATCAAATTGTTGTTAAAACAAGCTTAAACCGTTAAATGTCCAATTCAACGAAACCTTGACAAAGGACATTTCTTAAAGCTCTAATTTGATTTACTAACGCATTTTAGCGAACATTGCACATTCTGTATTTCAAAACCTCAATTAACGAGCATTTTCCACAAACCGGAAAATCCTAAAACTTTAACATTCTCACAAATCAATCTAACTACGTCCAATAACGTTCAATACGTTCAATATATACTTAATCACGGCAAACCTATCAATTTCGAACCTTAAATCGCATTTTTAACGGAAACCCTAAACGAAAACCTAATTGTTTAAACTCTATAAAAGTCGAAATAAACTTTCCTAAAACCTTAGAATCGTACCTAGGATCGGGATTGGGGAAGAAATCGCGAAGAATCGAGACGATCGGAGGACGAATCGAAGGTCGGAAGTTGAAGGAATCGTCGACGGCTGGCAGAGAGAGCTTCGCTCTCTGGTTTTCACTCGACAGAGGAGACATGAAGAAGAAGAAGAATAGTTTAGGTTATTTTATAATTTTTGACTTGGCAAAAGACCGTTTTGCCCTTGCATTGTTTTTATATTGATTTTGTCGTTCGTTTCGTTAATTAACTAGCTATCCGGTTTCACCAAACTTCCTTATTTCCCCAATAGGTCAAACTTATTATTCGGGATTTATTAAAACTGTCCGTTTGCAAATCGGACCTCGTTTACTATTTTTACTAAAACGTTCTTTATATTACGAGAAACTTAATTACTCGAAATATAGCGTTATTACTCCGAAAATTCTCGTAAATTCCTTAAAATTTCCATTAATCGTTAGGACTATAATAAAGCTCTCTTTTTGCAAAACGGACTTAATTTGACATATTTACGAAAATGCCATTATATATTAACATATTAATATCTCGTAAAGCCGGGTATTATATTCCACCCACCTTATTTAAAATTTTGTCCTCAAAATTTGCCCTGCCTTATAGTCCTTGATATTAACGTCTCATGTCTTGCGTCCTTATACTTCGACTTATCATCTGTACATACGGTCATACTTCGTGATTCTAAACCAAAACTCCACTATATTCTCCAACGCAATTCCCTCGGTCCTGTTCACAATCGGAATACACACCAACCGAATTTTCTACATTAACTTCCTAATCGTAGTCCTCACTTTCAGTTCACGCATCAGATCTTACCAAATCGCTAAGTCTTAACCAAACGACCTCTAACTGTGTACTTGACACCTAACATCTCGAGCACGAGTTGGGTTGCATTTAATCACACAAAACGTTAAACCCTCTAACTTATCAATTGGCCTCTACTAAAATTGTCTCTTATCCTCAATCCTCGAAATAACTTCAACTCTTCGAATTGAGTTTATCTAGTTTCTAACCTGTTCAATCTCGTGTCTATTGAATACCTAAGTAACCAACTCACGCCCACAATCCTTCTCAATTACTTACTCCAAAGCTAAATCTCAATTACCCTACAACCTTACCCACCTATCAGGTATAACAATTTCTATACATATATCGGAGCTGTAACTAAACTCGCGCATATGTTCGTCGGTCTTAACTTTAGTCGCTATTACGACTATCCGGGTTCACATTCCTCTAGTAATGTTCCTATAGAGCTTCTTCGTCAATACTATCCAAATTGTACATTTGCTTGGGCACTTCGCGAGTCTTAATAAAAATTCTCAACTAAGATTCAAATCTCTAATTTCACAAATCATCTCATCGAAATTACCCCGAGGTTCCAACGAATCCATCTAGGATAAGGTTACTACTCGCTTAGGTTCCTGGTCCCTTTGTAACTAAAACGTTATAAACATCATGTATTGTTCTAAGCTACCTCACTGAATTCTATCGCTATGTCTTTCCTCTTACTATATGCATCACGCTCATTTGTTTAGCTCAACTCCTTGTTAATCCCTAAGTACGATGGAATCACTACGTTTTGTCGTAATTTCGCTCCAACTACCTATTCTAACCTTAACCCTTCAGTTATTCCTAATACTGCACATACTGCACAAGGATTTTCCTCGAAGTTACTAAGTGGTCCATGTTCTTTTGTTCCACCTAGTCGGGTTTTTAATATCCTACTTGACAATTATTTTGAGTTTTAACTCTTGAATCCTATCTTCGTCTAGACACTCTCAACTTCTCACGAACCCCCAACATACAAATCCTATGGTACCCCCCTCATCTATTTAAACACACTCTTAAGTATTACAACAATCTAGGGTATTCCTCAATAAGTTTATATCTAAACTTTCATCTTTCTTGATTAGTCTTATTCTAATACTCCAAGGGATCGCCAAATAAACTCCATTTCTACTAATTTGAAAGTCATATCGCTTAGGGCGTACTCCACTAATGGTAACTAGATTCTTAGTTGCACCACCTCATGTGGTTAAGTCAAGCTAATCCTACAAATGCATAATTCTATATCTATAAGGTCTATATTGTCCTTTATGTAATCTACTATCTTCTCGTCGAGGTTCACTTAATAATCCTTCTTACCCACCTTCTATTTTCTTACTTTTCTATTTTCGAGTCTATCATTATCATCATTATTATTGTTATCTATTTAACATAAACATATTGTCATACAGGCAATTAAGACAGTACCTGTAATAAGAGAAGGCTGTGCCCCGTCATCAACGTCACCAGGCTCGATAAATGCAAAGACTCTCGGGGTAACTCTTTTCTGGTCACCACCCTGCTGGTTCCGGCCTAGTAGTGGGCAATTTCTGACATAATGGCCCGTTTCTCCGCATTTATAGCACCTATCTGTGCCCATTATGCAATCACCGAATTGCTCTTTTTGACATATAGGTCACAGAGGCTTTTGAATAGCTCCTTGCACTTGTTTCCCCTTGCCCTGGTCATTATTTCCCACATATGGCCTTTTAACACCTCTTTGTTGTTGCTGTGGCTGTCCTCGTGGCTGCCAATCTTCATTCCGGGGTTGAGGCTGGATCTCACGAAAGAAGCCCTTAGCTGGCTCCCTCGGTTTGACGTAACTCTGATCAAAGGCCTCAATCTCAAGTGCTCTAGAAACAATCTCATCATAGGATACATTCCGCACCCCTGATATAGTAAGACGCATCCGAAATTCCTGGCCAAGTCTCTGTAAAAATCTGTGTACCTTGTCCTCATTAATGCTGACCTGACGTGGCACGAATCGGGACAGTGCCTCAAACCTCCTTACATACTCGGCAATAGAACCAACCTGTCGCAGCTGCATAAACTCAACCATTTTTGCCTCTCGTACGGTATGACTGAAATACTTGTCATAAAACAACATTTTGAATCGCTCCCAACCCATTATAGACACATCTGTGGTCACCTTGATAGAATCCCACCAAAACCGGGCATCTAACGCTAGGTGGTAAGTCACCAATGCCACCTTCTCTCCATCCTCAATGCTCGCATAGGCCAGCATATCCTTCCATGTGGTGCGAACTCCACTCCTCGCCGGCTGAAGATGATCACGTAGACTGTCCATTAAAATAGAGGGGGCTGGAGCTTCCTGAAATCGCTCCAGCCCACGTTACCCGAATATTTTTTTTTTTTTTTTTTTTTTTTTTTTTTTTTTTTTTTTTTTTTTTTTTTTTTTTTTTTTTTTTTTTTTTTTTTTTTTTTTTTTTTTTTTTTTTTTTTTTTTTTTTTTTTTTTTTTTTTTTTTTTTTTTTTTTTTTTTTTTTTTTTTTTTTTTTTTTTTTTTTTTTTTTTTTTTTTTTTTTTTTTTTTTTTTTTTTTTTTTTTTTTTTTTTTTTTTTTTTTTTTTTTTTTTTTTTTTTTTTTTTTTTTTTTTTTTTTTTTTTTTTTTTTTTTTTTTTTTTTTTTTTTTTTTTTTTTTTTTTTTTTTTTTTTTTTTTTTTTTTTTTTTTTTTTTTTTTTTTTTTTTTTTTTTTTTTTTTTTTTTTTTTTTTTTTTTTTTTTTTTTTTTTTTTTTTTTTTTTTTTTTTTTTTTTTTTTTTTTTTTTTTTTTTTTTTTTTTTTTTTTTTTTTTTTTTTTTTTTTTTTTTTTTTTTTTTTTTTTTTTTTTTTTTTTTTTTTTTTTTTTTTTTTTTTTTTTTTTTTTTTTTTTTTTTTTTTTTTTTTTTTTTTTTTTTTTTTTTTTTTTTTTTTTTTTTTTTTTTTTTTTTTTTTTTTTTTTTTTTTTTTTTTTTTTTTTTTTTTTTTTTTTTTTTTTTTTTTTTTTTTTTTTTTTTTTTTTTTTTTTTTTTTTTTTTTTTTTTTTTTTTTTTTTTTTTTTTTTTTTTTTTTTTTTTTTTTTTTTTTTTTTTTTTTTTTTTTTTTTTTTTTTTTTTTTTTTTTTTTTTTTTTTTTTTTTTTTTTTTTTTTTTTTTTTTTTTTTTTTTTTTTTTTTTTTTTTTTTTTTTTTTTTTTTTTTTTTTTTTTTTTTTTTTTTTTTTTTTTTTTTTTTTTTTTTTTTTTTTTTTTTTTTTTTTTTTTTTTTTTTTTTTTTTTTTTTTTTTTTTTTTTTTTTTTTTTTTTTTTTTTTTTTTTTTTTTTTTTTTTTTTTTTTTTTTTTTTTTTTTTTTTTTTTTTTTTTTTTTTTTTTTTTTTTTTTTTTTTTTTTTTTTTTTTTTTTTTTTTTTTTTTTTTTTTTTTTTTTTTTTTTTTTTTTTTTTTTTTTTTTTTTTTTTTTTTTTTTTTTTTTTTTTTTTTTTTTTTTTTTTTATCCTTATACTTAACTAAACTCTAAGCGGAATTGAAATCGTTAGCGTTGTTTGTAAACCGTTTAAAACCAACTTAAAACAATTAAGATAAAAATATTTAAAACAATTAAAACTATTAATAAAACTATTAATAAAACTATAATTTTAAAACAATTTACAAGTAAAACAAAAGGGAGGGTAGAATTGACATTCTGCCGAAAAAGGAAGCAGCGACCGATCGCTGCATCAGCGATCGGTCTCAGCGATTGATCACTGCACATTGCAGCGATCAGTCGCTGTATTGAGACCAGGAGGGGCGATCAGTCGCCCCTCATCTCGGCGCCCGGTCGCCAACCAAGAAGAAGGGAGGGGTGTGTTGACTTAAATAGAGTATAAGTCTAAATATGTTTTTGATGATGTATTTGAATGATAATTAAGTAATTTGATTTTGTTTATAAAATGAGAATATTGAATTACGCATTGATTTTAATATGTTGGAAATGCCCTTAAAAAGGGTATTTTAGTTGTCTAATGCCGATCGCTAAACGACAAAAGACAAAGTCGTTCAAAGCTGCACATGCCGATCGCTAAACGACAAAAGACAAAGTCGTTCAAAGCTGCACATGCCGATCGCTAAACGACAAAAGACAAAGTCGTTCAAAGCTGCACATGCCGATCGCTAAACGACAAAAGACAAAGTCGTTCAAAGCTGCACATGCCGATCGCTAAACGACAAAAGACAAAGTCGTTCAAAGCTGCACATGCCGATCGCTAAACGACAAAAGACAAAGTCGTTCAAAGCTGCACATGCCGATCGCTAAACGACAAAAGACAAAGTCGTTCAAAGCTGCACATGCCGATCGCTAAACGACAAAAGACAAAGTCGTTCAAAGCTGCACATGCCGATCGCTAAACGACAAAAGACAAAGTCGTTCAAAGCTGCACATGCCGATCGCTAAACGACAAAAGACAAAGTCGTTCAAAGCTGCACATGCCGATCGCTAAACGACAAAAGACAAAGTCGTTCAAAGCTGCACATGCCGATCGCTAAACGACAAAAGACAAAGTCGTTCAAAGCTGCACATGCCGATCGCTAAACGACAAAAGACAAAGTCGTTCAAAGCTGCACATGCCGATCGCTAAACGACAAAGAAGAGCTACTCATGCCGATCGCTAAACGACAAAGAAGAGCTACTCATGCCGATCGCTAAACGACAAAAGACAAAGTCGTTCAAAGCTGCACATGCCGATCGCTAAACGACAAAAGACAAAGTCGTTCAAAGCTGCACATGCCGATCGCTAAACGACAAAAGACAAAGTCGTTCAAAGCTGCACATGCCGATCGCTAAACGACAAAAGACAAAGTCGTTCAAAGCTGCACATGCCGATCGCTAAACGACAAAAGACAAAGTCGTTCAAAGCTGCACATGCCGATCGCTAAACGACAAAGAAGAGCTACTCATGCCGATCGCTAAACGACAAAAGACAAAGTCGTTCAAAGCTGCACATGCCGATCGCTAAACGACAAAAGACAAAGTCGTTCAAAGCTGCACATGCCGATCGCTAAACGACAAAGAAGAGCTACTCATGCCGATCGCTAAACGACAAAAGACAAAGTCGTTCAAAGCTGCACATGCCGATCGCTAAACGACAAAAGACAAAGTCGTTCAAAGCTGCACATGCCGATCGCTAAACGACAAAAGACAAAGTCGTTCAAAGCTGCACATGCCGATCGCTAAACGACAAAGAAGAGCTACTCATGCCGATCGCTAAACGACAAAAGACAAAGTCGTTCAAAGCTGCACATGCCGATCACTAAACGACAAAGAAGAGCTACTCATGCCGATCGCTAAACGACAAAAGACAAAGTCGTTCAAAGCTGCACATGAAGAAGAGCTACTCATGTCGATCGCTAAACGACAAAGAAAAGAATTGCTTCTGCCAATGGTATTGTTGAGCAACTCATCAAGAATGCTTCTGCCGATGGCGTTTGTAGCTGTTTCTGCCGATGGCGTTTGAAGCTGCTTCTACCGATGGCACATGAAGCAACTCATACCGATGGCGCTTTTGAGACTTCATGCCGATGCTTACAAATTGCATCTGCCGATGGAGTCTTCACCGATGAAGTTCAAGATGCATCTGCCGATGATTTTTCAAGGTGCATCTACCGATGGAATTCAAAGCCTTCATCTGCCGATAACTTTTAAGTTGCATATACCGATGGACTTTTAGAGCAACACATACCGATGACGTGCGATTGAATTAAAAGCTGCTTCCACCGATTGATCTTCCGCTAGAATTCAAAATAGCCGCGAAGCTACAGTGACGTCGTTTTCATCATTAACTTCAGAACTTTAATGGCGACGACGACTTACAACTACAGACGGCAACGGCTACCTGAAATTGTACGAAAGCTGCTCCAACGGTAACAAAGTTTCTATTATTGGATAAGAAGCATTGAAGTCAAGCCGATTCCGAAGACCGAGTATTTAAGCCTGAGGTTAGAGCACAAAGAAACAACTTTTGCAATTTGAATTCCTGAGCCCTAACTTGCATAATTTTATCATACTCTGTATTATTCCTACACCTCTTGATTTAACTTGAGATTCAATCATTGTGAGAGTGTAGTCTGAGCTTACCATTTACGAACTCAACATTCTGTAAAGGCAGTGGATTGACGCCCATCAAGTTCAATCCAGATTTGTAAAGGCAGTTGATCGGAGCCCGGAATTCCGATCTGTTTATTCTCGAGGAGAAGGTTAAGGATCTTCAAGGGGTGAACCTTGAAGCGTGGATATAGGCTGGGTTGAGCCGAACCACGTAAAAATTACTGGTGTCATTTTTCTCTTACTCCCTCTGTTATATCTGCTGTTGATTAACATTGCTAATAGTTTTAAGTAAAATTTTAAAATGGTCTAATTCACCCCCCTCTTAGACAATCTCGATCCTACAATTGGTATCAGAGCGAGGTTATCATTGTCTAAGCAGTCTTTTAATCATTGTGTGATATATTTACAATGGCAATGACATTCAACACTAACTCCACACACGTAGAAGGTCAAGCTACAAATAGGCCTCCCTTCTTTGATGGGAGTGATTATGTTTACTGGAAGGCAAGAATGAAAATATTCATTCAAGCCATGGACTATGAGCTATGGAACATTATAGAATATGGTCCATTTAAAGCCATGAAAACTGTAGATGGCCAAAGTGTTCCTAAGATTTCCACTGATCTAACTGAGTCAGATAAGAGAAATCTAAGCCTTAATGCCAAGGCGATAAACACTCTGTATTGTGCCTTAAATAGAGATGAATTTAATAGGGTACAAGGGTGTGAAAGTGCTCAAGAAATTTGGCACTTATTAGAGGTTACTCACGAGGGAACAAATCAGGTAAAAGAGAGTAAATTGAATATGCTTGTACATGAGTATGAGTTATTTTCTATGCCGAAAGATGAATCTGTATCCTCTATGTTTACAAGGTTTACTAACATTACCAATGGCTTAAAAGCTCTTGGTAAATCATATTCTTGTGAAGAACAGGTCAGGAAGATTCTTAGATGTCTTCCAAGAAGTTGGCAGCCAAAGGTGACTGCCATACAGGAAGCAAAGGATCTCAAGATTCTAAAACTTGAGGAACTCATTGGATCTCTCATGACACATGAGATCACAATGAGGTCAAACGAGAAGGAAGACCTCAAGGAGAAAGAAGCTACAAAAAGAAAAGACATTGTTATGAAAGCATCTTCCAGTAAACAAGATGTGTCTGAGGAAGAAGAAGAAGAGGATGATGAGGATATCGCCCTCATTACTAGGAGGTTCAGCAAATTCCTCCAAAGAAAAAGAATGCAAGGAAGGAGATTTCCAAAGGGTGAGAAGTCTCAAAAAGACAAGGAGATCACATGTTTTGGGTGTGGAAAGTCTGGCCATATGAAGGCAGATTGTCCACAAGCAAAGAAGTATCCCAAGAAGTTTAAGAAGAAGGCTATGAAGGCAACTTGGGATGATAGTGAAGAAGAGACTTCTTCATCAGAAGATGAGGAAGTAACAAACCTGTGCTTCATGGCGCATGAGGACAAGGTTAGTTCTTCTCCCTCTAGTATTTTAAGTGACAGTGATAGTGATGACGATGAAGGTAATCTAATTGATGCATTCAATGACTTGGTTAAACAATTTGGCATGCTTAAGACCAAGTATAACATGTTGAAAAAGGAAAATGCGAGCCAAATTGAGAAGCACGCCAATGAACATAGTGTGCAAGATAAGGAAATCTCTGTACTTAAAAAGAAAAATGAGACGTTAAATAGACTTGTTCTGAATTTCACTGAAGGTAGTAAAAATCTGAACATGTTATTGAGCAGCCAGAGAGTGCAGTTTGATAAAACTGGCCTAGGGTATGACGGGATTAGTAAAAAGAAAACATATAAAAAGCTTTTTGTTAAATCCACTGTCAGTCATGCATGCAATGAAGTAGAACATAAATCATTTGTGTGTCCTTTAAAAACAAATAATATGAAAACTGGCAGTAAGTTGCAATGGGTTTCCAAAGGAACCAAAACTAACACTAGGACCCAAAAGATTTGGGTACCTAAGAAGACTACTTGATCTCTGTTTTGCAGGATGATGTGTCTCCAATAAGGAATCAGTGGTACCTGGACAGTGGCTGTTCTAGGCACATGACTGGAGATGCATCCATGTTTGCTGTTGTCAACAAAAAAGAAAGGTAATGTCACTTTTGGTGGAAACCAGAAGGGTAAAATTGTTGGCATCGACAATATAGGTAATCCTGATAATATTATTATAGAAAATGTTCTGTTAGTCGAAGGTCTGAAATATAACCTGCTGAGCATCAGTCAATTATGTGATAAGGGTTACAAAGTAGTCTTTAAGAAAAACTCCTGTATTATTCAGGATATATCTAATAGCAAATTTCTCTTTACTGGTTTCAGAAAAGAGAATATCTACGTTATTGACTTAGATAATTTTGTTTGTGATAATGAAAAATGCTTTGCTGTGAATTCTTTTAATGACTGCTGGATTTGGCATAGGAGATTAGGTCACGTAGGAATGGATACCTTAGCTAAGATTACTAAGGAGAATTTAGTTAGAGGAATCCCTAAGATATCCTTTGTGAAGGATAAGGTCTGTGATGCCTGCCAAATGGGTAAGCAGATCAAAAGTTCCTTTGCATTAAAGAATGCAGTTTCCACTTCCAAGCCTCTCCAACTCCTTCATATGGACCTCTTCGGTCCTTCTAATATTGCTAGCCTAGGTGGCAAATTCTATGCCTTTGTCATTGTTGATGATTTTTCTAGATTTACTTGGGTTTATTTTCTGAAATCAAAAGATGAGACTTTTGATACCTTTTCTAGCTTTAGGAAAAGAGTTCAAAATGAAAAGGAGCTCACCATTATTGCTATTCGTAGTGATCATGGTGGAGAATTTGAAAATAAAAAATTCGAACTCTTGTGTCTCAAGAATGGAATTGAGCACAATTTCTCTTCTCCTAAGACTCCTCAGCAAAATGGTGTTGTTGAGAGGAAAAATAGATCTCTCCAAGAGCTTGCTAGGACTATGCTTAATGAAAATTCACTTCTTAAGTATTTCTGGGCTGAAGCTGTTGCAACAGCCTGTTATGTGCTTAATCGGGTCTCCATAAGACCTATTCTTGAGAAAAGTCCATATGAGCTCTGGAGTGGAAAAACTCCTTCTGTTAAATACTTTAGAGCCTTTGGTAGCAAATGCTTCATTCTTAACACTAAGGATAACTTAGGAAAATTCGATTCCAAATCTGATCTTAGAATTTTTCTGGGTTATTCCCTTTCCAGCAAAGCTTATAGAGTATTCAATAGGAGGACTCTAGTTGTAGAGGAATCTGTTCATGTTAACTTTGATGAGTCCCCTCAACCCAAAATCAATGTGGATGAGGATGATTCTTTGGATAATCAACTAGATTCCCTTTCCTTAGAAAAACCAAGTGATTCTCCTCATGTAGAAAATCCAATAGAACCCTCCTCTACATCTCTAGAAATTGTTCCTGTCAAGGATGAAAATCCTGCTCTTCATAAAGATTGGAAATATGTCAAAAATCATCCAATAGATGAAGTTTTAGGTGATCCTTCTTTAGGAGTTAAGACTAGAGCTTCTCTTAGGAATCTCTGTGCCAATGTGGCATTCATTTCACAAGTAGAGCCTAAGAAATTTGAAGAAGCCGAGGGTGATGAAAATTGGATTATGGCCATGCAAGAAGAGTTAAATCAATTTGAAAGGAGCAAGGTATGGGAACTTGTTTCACAGCCTAAAGATCATCCCATTATTGGAACAAAATTGGTTTATACGAATAAATTGGATGAAAATGGGATTGTTGTGAGAAACAAGGCTAGACTAGTTGCTAAGGGATACTCTCAAGAAGAGAGTATTGATTTTGAGGAATCTTTTGCCCCTGTAGCTAGATTAGAGTCAATTAGGATGCTCCTAGCTTTTGCTTGCTACAAAAACTTCACACTCTTTCAAATGGATGTAAAGAGTGCATTCTTAAATGGTTATATTACAGAAGAAGTTTATGTTGAGCAGCCCTTAGGTTTTGAAGCTTTTGACAAACCCGACCATTTCTATAAGTTAAGGAAAGCTCTCTATGGTCTTAAACAGGCTCCTAGAGCTTGGTATGATAGGTTGAAGAACTTCCTTGTGGAAAGGAATTTCAAAAGGGGTAACACCGACTCAACTCTATTTACCATGCAATAGGATAAGGATATTCTGTTAGTTCAAATTTATGTCGATGACATTATTTTTGGATCAACAAATGTCAATATGTGTAATGAGTTTTCCTCCCTCATGCAAAGTGAATTTGAAATGAGTATAATGGGGGAGTTAAAATTCTTCTTAGGATTCCAGATTAGTCAATCTCCTGATGGAATTTTCTTCTGTCTAGAAAAGTACATTAAGGAACTCCTTAAGAAGTTTGGATTAGAATCTGCTAAGTCGTCTAAAACTCTCATGAGTACCACAACAAAATTGGACAAAGATGAACATGGAATAAATGTGGATATTAAGAAATATCGTGGTATGATTGGTTCTCTGTTATATCTGACTGCTAGTAGGCCATATATTCTATTCAGTGTCTGTCTTTGTGCTAGATTTCAAGCTGCTCCTAAGGAATCTCACTTCTCTGCTGTCAAAAGAATTTTCAAATATTTAAGTGGGACTCATGATTTAGGATTATGGTATCCAAAGGGCACATCCTTTGATCTGATAGGATATTCAGATTCTGACTATGCTGGTAGTCTAGTTGATAGGAAAAGCATCAGTGGAACCTGTCAGTTCCTTGGAGAATCTTTAGTTTCCTGGTATTCTAAGAAACAGAACTCTGTTGCATTATCAACTGCAGAAAGTGAATATATTGCTGCTGGCAGTTGCTGTGCACAAATGTTATGGATGAAACAGACCTTAGAAGACTATAATCTGTTTTATGATAGGATTCTATTCGGTGTGATACACCAGTGCAATTAACATTCTAAAAATCCTATTCAGCATTCTAGAACCAAACATATTGATGTAAGATATCACTTCATCCGTGATCATGTTCAAAGAGGTGATATATCTTTAGAATTTGTCAATTCTAATGATCAATTGGCCGACATCTTCACCAAGCCTTTGGATGAAAAGACATTCAATAATATTAGAATAAGGCTAGGCCTCATTCGGATGAGAAAAACTAAGTTAGTCCCTCTGTTTAGAAAATCCTGAGTGTTAGAGCATTTTCTTCTGTGATAGCATCGGTAGATGCTGTGTTTTCTAATAGGCATCGGAGATGTAGGTCATCGGAAGGCATCGGAAGATGTATGTCTATCGGAAGGCATCGGTAGATGCTGTGTTTTTCAATAGGCATCGGAAGATGTATGTCTATCGGAAGGCATCGGTAGATGCTGTGTTTTTCAATAGGCATCGGAAGATGTATGTCTATCGGAAGGCATCGGTAGATGCTGTGTTTTTCAATAGGCATCGGAAGATGTATGTCTATCGGAAGGCATCGGTAGATGCTGTGTTTTTCAATAGGCATCGGAAGATGTATGTCTATCGGAAGGCATCGGTAGATGCTGTGTTTTTCAATAGGCATCGGAAGATGTATGTCTATCGGAAGGCATCGGTAGATGCTGTGTTTTTCAATAGGCATCGGAAGATGTATGTCTATCGGAAGGCATCGGTAGATGCTGTGTTTTTCAATAGGCATCGGAAGATGTATGTCTATCGGAAGGCATCGGTAGATGCTGTGTTTTTCAATAGGCATCGGAAGATGTATGTCTATCGGAAGGCATCGGTAGATGCTGTGTTTTTCAATAGGCATCGGAAGATGTATGTCTATCGGAAGGCATCGGTAGATGCTGTGTTTTTCAATAGGCATCGGAAGATGTATGTCTATCGGAAGGCATCGGTAGATGCTGTGTTTTTCAATAGGCATCGGAAGATGTATGTCTATCGGAAGGCATCGGTAGATGCTGTGTTTTTCAATAGGCATCGGAAGATGTATGTCTATCGGAAGGCATCGGTAGATGCTGTGTTTTTCAATAGGCATCGGAAGATGTATGTCTATCGGAAGGCATCGGTAGATGCTGTGTTTTTCAATAGGCATCGGAAGATGTATGTCTATCGGAAGGCATCGGTAGATGCTGTGTTTTTCAATAGGCATCGGAAGATGTATGTCTATCGGAAGGCATCGGTAGATGCTGTGTTTTTCAATAGGCATCGGAAGATGTATGTCTATCGGAAGGCATCGGTAGATGCTGTGTTTTTCAATAGGCATCGGAAGATGTATGTCTATCGGAAGGCATCGGTAGATGCTGTGTTTTTCAATAGGCATCGGAAGATGTATGTCTATCGGAAGGCATCGGTAGATGCTGTGTTTTTCAATAGGCATCGGAAGATGTATGTCTATCGGAAGGCATCGGTAGATGCTGTGTTTTTCAATAGGCATCGGAAGATGTATGTCTATCGGAAGGCATCGGTAGATGCTGTGTTTTTCAATAGGCATCGGAAGATGTATGTCTATCGGAAGGCATCGGTAGATGCTGTGTTTTTCTATAGGCATCGGAAGATGCATTTGCATTTCTTTAATCTACCGACACGTGTGACCCATCAGATTAATTTGTCTTACACGTGTGACTCCATCTCGTCGGGCGATGCCCTTTTTCTTTTAAACTCTGTTTCTTCTCAACGACGCTTCACATTTCGCGCTCTTTCTGAAAACCTCTGCCCTACCAGTTCCTTCTCTCTCTCAAGTCCTATTCCTTCAATGGAGTTTCAGGGTTCATCTTCTCGCGCTGATAAGGAACCAGCCAAGAAGAAGGCCAAAGCTTCAGCTCGCCCTCCACGAGAGATTCCTCGCGCCAAAGAGTGGCCATCTCTTTTCTTTCTGACCAAGCTGCTGAGTTAATGTACCATGACGACTATAGGTACAAAACTTTAATTCCCAGTTGATGGATTTTCTTTGATGATTTAGCTGGCATGCATATTATAGAACCCTTGAAGGAGCTCGGGTTATTAGGTTTATTTGACACGGAATCCTTTTATTACCCTGAAGCAATCCGAATGTTCCATGCAAATATGAGTTTCACTTCGGATTTCTCTATTATAAAGAGCTATGTGTATAGCAAACATATAGAAATTACCCCCAGTTCATTAATGCCTTTTTGGAGTGCTCCCATTTAGATAGCCGCCCTTACCAGTATATGACCGGCACTGAGCCTCCTTTTTTTGGTACCTCTGAGGGTCTCAATTTTCTAAAACGTATAGTTCTTGACCCAAACCATACCCCTGACCCTCTTAAAGGCAAACACCTGACTGCAAGAGCCAGGTTATTTCATCAGATGATAGGGTATAATATAGTTCCTAAGGGTGGCCACCATGATGAGGTGAGTGCCATGGAGATTTTTGTTCTGTATGCACTGTTCCAAAAGGCTCTCTTCAATCTAGGATATGTTGTGGTTAGAAGGATGATCCAGGTTGTGACATCCAGGGCTACCTCTTTACCTTACAACCTGCTGTTAATGAAGATTTTAGCTAAGCTTGAGGTTGTATTCCCTGACGATGAGGACCCTATCACTCTTAAACCCAGCAGTTACTATTCTCGAACCACCTTGAGCAAAATGGGAATTAAGAGCACCAGAACCGGAGAGCTTGTGCTGAATGTTCCTAAGCGAGCTCCTGCTAAGGCAACTGTTGCCAAAAAGGGAAAGAGAAAACTTAACTTGTTAGAGGAGTCCACTGCTGAAGGAGGGGATGACTCTGAGTTCCCTGTTTTTGATAATTCCCCCTCTCATTCTCAGGCTTCTAGCTTTCAGCCTCCTCCTTTAGTGCGAAGGCGTCGTGTCCCTTCCTCAAGGATACTTCTTTCTGAGGACATCTCTACTCCTACCTTTGTGCCTCTACCTTTTCCAGCAAATCCACCATCTCCTCCGCCTGTCCTTCAGTTACCAGCTCTGCCTCCTATTCCTCCTCCATCTCCAGTCCGACAGGATACAGCTCCTCCATCCCCAGTCTAATTACCTCCTCAAAGTCCAATTGCTCCTACACATCCACCTGCTCCCCGAGTCCAACATTCCTCACCAATTCAGCAACCTGCTCCTGCCATAGGATCTCCTTTCGTTTACCAGAGGAGAGTTTCTCTCAATGAGGAACAGTATACTGAGTTGAAGACCAGCATTGACCATCTTGCAACAGCCATTGATACTAAGATCACTCAACTCAAAACGGATTTGAGCGTTGAGGCTGCTGTGGCTCAGGGTCAAATGGATCGGAAAATGGACAGAAATAATGAGATTTTCACCCGTAACGTTCGGGCTCTCAAAACTCAAGTTAAGGCTCTTTGCCCTGCACCTCAAGTTCCTCTCTGCCCCACTGCGCCTACCTATGAAGATCTCGAACTTCCCTTTACCCGGCCTGCAGTTTATGAAGTGTGCGTTTCACGACACTGGATCTTCAGGAGACTGAATGCCGATCGCTAAACGACAAAGAAGAGCTACTCATGCCGATCGCTAAACGACAAAGAAGAGCTACTCATGCCGATCGCTAAACGACAAAGAAGAGCTACTCATGCCGATCGCTAAACGACAAAGAAGAGCTACTCATGCCGATCGCTAAACGACAAAGAAGAGCTACTCATGCCGATCGCTAAACGACAAAGAAGAGCTACTCATGCCGATCGCTAAACGACAAAGAAGAGCTACTCATGCCGATCGCTAAACGACAAAGAAGAGCTACTCATGCCGATCGCTAAACGACAAAGAAGAGCTACTCATGCCGATCGCTAAACGACAAAGAAGAGCTACTCATGCCGATCGCTAAACGACAAAGAAGAGCTACTCATGCCGATCGCTAAACGACAAAGAAGAGCTACTCATGCCGATCGCTAAACGACAAAGAAGAGCTACTCATGCCGATCGCTAAACGACAAAGAAGAGCTACTCATGCCGATCGCTAAACGACAAAGAAGAGCTACTCATGCCGATCGCTAAACGACAAAGAAGAGCTACTCATGCCGATCGCTAAACGACAAAGAAGAGCTACTCATGCCGATCGCTAAACGACAAAGAAGAGCTACTCATGCCGATCGCTAAACGACAAAGAAGAGCTACTCATGCCGATCGCTAAACGACAAAGAAGAGCTACTCATGCCGATCGCTAAACGACAAAGAAGAGCTACTCATGCCGATCGCTAAACGACAAAGAAGAGCTACTCATGCCGATCGCTAAACGACAAAGAAGAGCTACTCATGCCGATCGCTAAACGACAAAGAAGAGCTACTCATGCCGATCGCTAAACGACAAAGAAGAGCTACTCATGCCGATCGCTAAACGACAAAGAAGAGCTACTCATGCCGATCGCTAAACGACAAAGAAGAGCTACTCATGCCGATCGCTAAACGACAAAGAAGAGCTACTCATGCCGATCGCTAAACGACAAAGAAGAGCTACTCATGCCGATCGCTAAACGACAAAGAAGAGCTACTCATGCCGATCGCTAAACGACAAAGAAGAGCTACTCATGCCGATCGCTAAACGACAAAGAAGAGCTACTCATGCCGATCGCTAAACGACAAAGAAGAGCTACTCATGCCGATCGCTAAACGACAAAGAAGAGCTACTCATGCCGATCGCTAAACGACAAAGAAGAGCTACTCATGCCGATCGCTAAACGACAAAGAAGAGCTACTCATGCCGATCGCTAAACGACAAAGAAGAGCTACTCATGCCGATCGCTAAACGACAAAGAAGAGCTACTCATGCCGATCGCTAAACGACAAAGAAGAGCTACTCATGCCGATCGCTAAACGACAAAGAAGAGCTACTCATGCCGATCGCTAAACGACAAAGAAGAGCTACTCATGCCGATCGCTAAACGACAAAGAAGAGCTACTCATGCCGATCGCTAAACGACAAAGAAGAGCTACTCATGCCGATCGCTAAACGACAAAGAAGAGCTACTCATGCCGATCGCTAAACGACAAAGAAGAGCTACTCATGCCGATCGCTAAACGACAAAGAAGAGCTACTCATGCCGATCGCTAAACGACAAAGAAGAGCTACTCATGCCGATCGCTAAACGACAAAGAAGAGCTACTCATGCCGATCGCTAAACGACAAAGAAGAGCTACTCATGCCGATCGCTAAACGACAAAGAAGAGCTACTCATGCCGATCGCTAAACGACAAAGAAGAGCTACTCATGCCGATCGCTAAACGACAAAGAAGAGCTACTCATGCCGATCGCTAAACGACAAAGAAGAGCTACTCATGCCGATCGCTAAACGACAAAGAAGAGCTACTCATGCCGATCGCTAAACGACAAAGAAGAGCTACTCATGCCGATCGCTAAACGACAAAGAAGAGCTACTCATGCCGATCGCTAAACGACAAAGAAGAGCTACTCATGCCGATCGCTAAACGACAAAGAAGAGCTACTCATGCCGATCGCTAAACGACAAAGAAGAGCTACTCATGCCGATCGCTAAACGACAAAGAAGAGCTACTCATGCCGATCGCTAAACGACAAAGAAGAGCTACTCATGCCGATCGCTAAACGACAAAGAAGAGCTACTCATGCCGATCGCTAAACGACAAAGAAGAGCTACTCATGCCGATCGCTAAACGACAAAGAAGAGCTACTCATGCCGATCGCTAAACGACAAAGAAGAGCTACTCATGCCGATCGCTAAACGACAAAGAAGAGCTACTCATGCCGATCGCTAAACGACAAAGAAGAGCTACTCATGCCGATCGCTAAACGACAAAGAAGAGCTACTCATGCCGATCGCTAAACGACAAAGAAGAGCTACTCATGCCGATCGCTAAACGACAAAGAAGAGCTACTCATGCCGATCGCTAAACGACAAAGAAGAGCTACTCATGCCGATCGCTAAACGACAAAGAAGAGCTACTCATGCCGATCGCTAAACGACAAAGAAGAGCTACTCATGCCGATCGCTAAACGACAAAGAAGAGCTACTCATGCCGATCGCTAAACGACAAAGAAGAGCTACTCATGCCGATCGCTAAACGACAAAGAAGAGCTACTCATGCCGATCGCTAAACGACAAAGAAGAGCTACTCATGCCGATCGCTAAACGACAAAGAAGAGCTACTCATGCCGATCGCTAAACGACAAAGAAGAGCTACTCATGCCGATCGCTAAACGACAAAGAAGAGCTACTCATGCCGATCGCTAAACGACAAAGAAGAGCTACTCATGCCGATCGCTAAACGACAAAGAAGAGCTACTCATGCCGATCGCTAAACGACAAAGAAGAGCTACTCATGCCGATCGCTAAACGACAAAGAAGAGCTACTCATGCCGATCGCTAAACGACAAAGAAGAGCTACTCATGCCGATCGCTAAACGACAAAGAAGAGCTACTCATGCCGATCGCTAAACGACAAAGAAGAGCTACTCATGCCGATCGCTAAACGACAAAGAAGAGCTACTCATGCCGATCGCTAAACGACAAAGAAGAGCTACTCATGCCGATCGCTAAACGACAAAAGACAAAGTCGTTCAAAGCTGCACATGCCGATCACTAAACGACAAAGAAGAGCTACTCATGCCGATCGCTAAACGACAAAGAAGAGCTACTCATGCCGATCGCTAAACGACAAAGAAGAGCTACTC
The DNA here is from genome assembly GCA_022432975.1 of Begonia masoniana. Taxonomy (NCBI): domain Eukaryota; kingdom Viridiplantae; phylum Streptophyta; class Magnoliopsida; order Cucurbitales; family Begoniaceae; genus Begonia; species Begonia masoniana. The sequence continues at coordinate 36,525,323 of CM039514.1, forward strand.
ATGCCGATCGCTAAACGACAAAGAAGAGCTACTCATGCCGATCGCTAAACGACAAAGAAGAGCTACTCATGCCGATCGCTAAACGACAAAGAAGAGCTACTCATGCCGATCGCTAAACGACAAAGAAGAGCTACTCATGCCGATCGCTAAACGACAAAGAAGAGCTACTCATGCCGATCGCTAAACGACAAAGAAGAGCTACTCATGCCGATCGCTAAACGACAAAAGACAAAGTCGTTCAAAGCTGCACATGCCGATCACTAAACGACAAAGAAGAGCTACTCATGCCGATCGCTAAACGACAAAGAAGAGCTACTCATGCCGATCGCTAAACGACAAAGAAGAGCTACTCATGCCGATCGCTAAACGACAAAGAAGAGCTACTCATGCCGATCGCTAAACGACAAAAGACAAAGTCGTTCAAAGCTGCACATGCCGATCACTAAACGACAAAGAAGAGCTACTCATGCCGATCGCTAAACGACAAAAAAACAAAGTCGTTCAAAGCTGCACATGCCGATCACTAAACGACAAAGAAGAGCTACTCATGCCGATCGCTAAACGACAAAGAAAAGAATTGCTTCTGCCGATGGTATTGTTGAGCAACTCATCAAGAATGCTTCTGCCGATGGCGTTTGAAGCTGCTTCTGCCGATGGCGTTTGACGCTGCTTCTACCGATGGCACATGAAGCAACTCATACCGATGGCTTACAAGTTGCATCTGCCGATGAAGTCTTCAGCCGATGAAGTTCAAGATGCATCTGCCGACGATTTTTCAAGGTGCATCTACCGATGGAAATCAAAGCCTTCATCTGCCGATAACTTTTAAGTTGCATATACCGATGGACTTTTAGAGCAACACATACCGATGACGTGGCGATTGAATTAAAAGCTGCTTCCACCGATGATCTTCCGCTAGAATTCAAAATAGCCGCGAAGCTACAGTGACGTCGTTTTCAGCATTAACTCCAGAACTTTAATGGCGACGACGACTTACGACTACAGACGGCAACGGCTACCTGAAATTGTACGAAAGCTGCTCCAACGGTAACAAAGTTTCTATTATTGGATAAGAAGCATTGAAGTCAAGCCGATTCCGAAGACAGAGTATTTAAGCCGAGGTTAGAGCACAAAGAAACAACTTTTGCAATTTGAATTCCTGAGCCCTAACTTGCGAAATTTTATCATACTCTGTATTATTCCTACACCTCTTGATTTAACTTGAGATTCAATCATTGTGAGAGTGTAGTCTGAGCTTACCATTTACGAACTCAACATTCTGTAAAGGCAGTGGATTGACGCCCGTCAAGTTCAATCCAGATTTGTAAAGGCAGTTGATCGGAGCCCGGAATTCCGATCTGTTTATTCTCGAGGAGAAGGTTAAGGATCTTCAAGGGGTGAACCTTGAAGCGTGGATGTAGGCTGGGTTGAGCCGAACCACGTAAAAATTACTGGTGTCATTTTTCGTTTACCTTTTCGTTTACCTTTTCGTTTACCTTTTCGTTTACCTTTTCGTTTTCCTTTTCGTTTACCTTTTCGTTTACCTTTTCGTTTACCTTTTCGTTTTCCTTTTCGTTTACCTTTTCGTTTACCTTTTCGTTTACCTTTTCGTTTACCTTTTCGTTTTCCTTTTCGTTTACCTTTTCGTTTACCTTTTCGTTTTCCTTTTCGTTTACCTTTTCGTTTACCTTTTCGTTTACCTTTTCGTTTTCCTTTTCGTTTACCTTTTCGTTTACCTTTTCGTTTACCTTTTCGTTTACCTTTTCGTTTACCTTTTCGTTTTCCTTTTCGTTTACCTTTTCGTTTTCCTTTTCGTTTACCTTTTCGTTTACCTTTTCGTTTACCTTTTCGTTTACCTTTTCGTTTACCTTTTCGTTTACCTTTTCGTTTACCTTTTCGTTTTCCTTTTCGTTTACCTTTTCGTTTACCTTTTCGTTTACCTTTTCGTTTACCTTTTCGTTTTCCTTTTCGTTTACCTTTTCGTTTTCCTTTTCGTTTACCTTTTCGTTTACCTTTTCGTTTACCTTTTCGTTTACCTTTTCGTTTACCTTTTCGTTTACCTTTTCGTTTACCTTTTCGTTTACCTTTTCGTTTACCTTTTCGTTTACCTTTTCGTTTACCTTTTCGTTTACCTTTTCGTTTTCCTTTTCGTTTACCTTTTCGTTTTCCTTTTCGTTTACCTTTTCGTTTACCTTTTCGTTTACCTTTTCGTTTACCTTTTCGTTTACCTTTTCGTTTACCTTTTCGTTTACCTTTTCGTTTTCCTTTTCGTTTACCTTTTCGTTTACCTTTTCGTTTACCTTTTCGTTTACCTTTTCGTTTACCTTTTCGTTTACCTTTTCGTTTACCTTTTCGTTTACCTTTTCGTTTACCTTTTCGTTTTCCTTTTCGTTTACCTTTTCGTTTACCTTTTCGTTTACCTTTTCGTTTACCTTTTCGTTTTCCTTTTCGTTTACCTTTTCGTTTACCTTTTCGTTTACCTTTTCGTTTTCCTTTTCGTTTACCTTTTCGTTTACCTTTTCGTTTTCCTTTTCGTTTACCTTTTCGTTTACCTTTTCGTTTACCTTTTCGTTTTCCTTTTCGTTTACCTTTTCGTTTACCTTTTCGTTTTCCTTTTCGTTTACCTTTTCGTTTTCCTTTTCGTTTACCTTTTCGTTTACCTTTTCGTTTACCTTTTCGTTTACCTTTTCGTTTTCCTTTTCGTTTACCTTTTCGTTTACCTTTTCGTTTACCTTTTCGTTTACCTTTTCGTTTACCTTTTCGTTTTCCTTTTCGTTTACCTTTTCGTTTTCCTTTTCGTTTACCTTTTCGTTTACCTTTTCGTTTTCCTTTTCGTTTACCTTTTCGTTTTCCTTTTCGTTTACCTTTTCGTTTTCCTTTTCGTTTACCTTTTCGTTTACCTTTTCGTTTACCTTTTCGTTTTCCTTTTCGTTTACCTTTTCGTTTACCTTTTCGTTTACCTTTTCGTTTACCTTTTCGTTTACCTTTTCGTTTACCTTTTCGTTTACCTTTTCGTTTACCTTTTCGTTTACCTTTTCGTTTACCTTTTCGTTTACCTTTTCGTTTACCTTTTCGTTTACCTTTTCGTTTACCTTTTCGTTTACCTTTTCGTTTACCTTTTCGTTTACCTTTTCGTTTACCTTTTCGTTTTCCTTTTCGTTTACCTTTTCGTTTACCTTTTCGTTTACCTTTTCGTTTACCTTTTCGTTTACCTTTTCGTTTACCTTTTCGTTTACCTTTTCGTTTACCTTTTCGTTTACCTTTTCGTTTACCTTTTCGTTTACCTTTTCGTTTTCCTTTTCGTTTACCTTTTCGTTTACCTTTTCGTTTACCTTTTCGTTTACCTTTTCGTTTACCTTTTCGTTTACCTTTTCGTTTACCTTTTCGTTTACCTTTTCGTTTACCTTTTCGTTTACCTTTTCGTTTACCTTTTCGTTTACCTTTTCGTTTACCTTTTCGTTTACCTTTTCGTTTACCTTTTCGTTTACCTTTTCGTTTACCTTTTCGTTTACCTTTTCGTTTACCTTTTCGTTTTCCTTTTCGTTTACCTTTTCGTTTACCTTTTCGTTTACCTTTTCGTTTACCTTTTCGTTTACCTTTTCGTTTACCTTTTCGTTTACCTTTTCGTTTACCTTTTCGTTTACCTTTTCGTTTACCTTTTCGTTTACCTTTTCGTTTACCTTTTCGTTTACCTTTTCGTTTACCTTTTCGTTTACCTTTTCGTTTACCTTTTCGTTTACCTTTTCGTTTACCTTTTCGTTTACCTTTTCGTTTACCTTTTCGTTTTCCTTTTCGTTTACCTTTTCGTTTCCCTTTTCGTTTACCTTTTCGTTATCCTTTTCGTTAGCCTTTTCGTTTACCTTTTCGTTTACCTTTTCGTTATCCTTTTCGTTAGCCTTTTCGTTTACCTTTTCGTTTACCTTTTCGTTTTCCTTTTCGTTAACCTTTTCATTTACCTTTTCGTTTTCCTTTTCGTTTTCCTTTTCATTTACCTTTTCGTTTCCCTCTTCGTTAATCATGATGCATGAACAATTCATATCTTAAATTAAACAACCACATATTTACCATCAAGACGATAAACAAACAACATACGTACCATCAAGACGGAAACAACATAATCTATAAAATAACTAGTTCTAGCTACCCATCCAAAACAATTTAAATAACGCGTCACCAAAACTCCTCGAGACGACCTCGACGTACGGTGTAGGCCAATCGGCCAGAGAAGATCACGAGAACTTACCTCGTGTCCGTTGCAGCTCAAGCTCCGTTCACGAGCATTGTTTACCTAAGCAATTTCACCAAATTGTCGTTAAAACGAGCTTAAACCGTTAAATCTCCAATTCAACGAAACCTTGACTAAGGACATTCCTTAAAGCTCTAATTTGATTTACTAACGCATTTTAGCGAACATTACACATTCTGTATTTCAAAACCTCAATTAACGAGCATTTTCCACAAACTGGAAAATCCTAAACTTTAACATTCTCACAAATCAATCTAACTACGTCAAATAACGTTCAATACGTTCAATATATACTTAATCACGGCAAACCTATCAATTTCGAACCTTAAATCGCATTTTTAACGGAAACCCTAAACGAAAACCTAATTGTTTAAACTCTGTAAAAGTCGAAATAAACTTTCCTAAAACCTTAGAATCGTACCTAGGATCGGAATTGAGGAAGAAATCGCGAAGAATCGAGACGATCAGAGGACGAATCGAAGGTCGGAAGTCGAAGGAAACGTCGACGGCTGGCAGAGAGAGCTTCGCTCTCTGGTTTTCACTCGGCATAGGAGACATGAAGAAGAAGAATAGTTTAGGTTATTTTATAATTTTTGACTTGGCAAAAGACCGTTTTGCCCTTGCATTGTTTTTATATTGATTTCGTCGTTCGTTTCGTTAATTAACGAGCTATCCGGTTTTACCAAACTTCCTTATTTCACCAATAGGTCAAACTTATTATTCGGGATTTATTAAAACTGTCCGTTTACAAATCGGACCTCGTTTACTATTTTTACTAAAACGTTCTTTATATTATGAGAAACTTAATTACTCGAAATATAACGTTATTACTCCAAAAATTCTCATAAATTTCTTAAAATTTCCATTAATCGTTAGGACTGTAATAAAGCTCTCTTTTCACAAAACGGACTTAATTTGACATATTTACGAAAATGCCATTATATATTAACATATTAATATCTCGTAAAGCCGGGTATTACACAATCCCCAGAGTAGACAATATCTTGCTGGGAAAAGGGGTCGTTACAAATGGTATCAGAGCCTGTACCCAACCAGAAATGTGGCCAACGAGGACGTTGGGCCCTCGAGGGGGAGTGATTGTGATGACCCGAATGTGCACGTATGAGTACGACTGTGGGGCAAACCTCGGGTTGCAGGGCAAACCTCGGGACCTAAGCCGAGTGTAGGCGAATCCCAGACTCGAGTATAGGCGAATCCCGGGGCGTAAAAAGGAGGTCATCACAATCCCATATCGCTTGGGGAAGTACATGGAAATGAAATATATGTAAAGAGATCCTCCCAACATATTAAGACGCGTTTTGGAGCACAATTGACAACGGATCCCATAAGAACTCCGAAGTTAAAAGTGCTTCGGCGAGAGTAGTACTAGGTTGGGTGATCGACTGGGAAGTTCTCGCCAAACAAAGCCGTGAGGGGAGGATATTGAGCTATCTCCAGAGGGGACAATATCTTACTAGAAAAAGGGGTTGTTACAAAAAGCTTACGTCGACAGAAGGTTACGTCGACCGAAGCTTACATAGACCAAAAGCTTACGTCGACAGAAGCTTACATCGACCGACTTCTCTTTAGTAGTTTGGGCAGAGACAGTGGCACTTGACTTTTATGTCGACCAAACCCTTTGTTATTCTTTTGTCATGTCTTATGCATTACAGAATATTTTACGTCAACCGAACCTCTGTTTTCTCTTGTCATGTTTTATGCATTATCTAATATTTTGAATAATGCATTCTATAAAATTTTTTTATAGTTCATCATTCCGATTGGATAAATTGAAATTAGATATCGCCAAAGTGACCTCTCTTATGTAGATTGTTCAAGACGAATTTTGAATGTTTGTAAGTGTGTAAGTTCATGCGATTATTAATCGGCCCAAAGGAAGGTTAATAGTTGGCCGGACTACATAATTACTTGTGATAGTAAACACGTAACGATTATAAGGATTTTACATGAGAATAATAAGTCAATCCAAAGAGAGATTTGTTATTTGTCATGCATTATTGTTAGTGTTTGATTATTACAAAAGGAGTATCACTTGCAGTTAATTTTATTGTCCAAAGACTTGAAATTAATGGTGCGCTAGGTATCTTGAGATGAGATTTGCTAATTATTTTGAATTTTATTGATAATTATGGTTGTGAGCATGTTATTTATGATTTATAATGTTCTCTTTCAGTGAATGTTGCGAATATTTCTGCCAACCTAAGTTCAGTGCCAGTCCTTAATGGTACTAACTTTAAGGACTGGAATGACAATATTCAGATAGTTCTTGGGTGCATGGACATGGACCTTGCGATTCGGACGGAGAAACCCACTACTCCTTCGGCAACTAGCTCCTCTGAAGAGAGAGCAAGATTTGAGAAATGGGATCGCTCCAACCGTATAGTCTGATGATCATCAAGCACGCCATTCCGGAGGTGTTTAGGGGTGCAGTGTCTGAGGACACCACCAATGCCAAGGAGTACATTGCAGAGATCGAGAAGCGCTTTGCCAAAAGCGATAAGGCTGAAACAAGTACTATTCTGAAGAGCTTGATTTCAATGAAGTGTAAGGGCAAGGGAAACATAAGGGAGTACATCATGGAGATGTCTCATCTTACTTCAAAACTGAAGGCACTAAAGCTGGATTCGCACGAGGATTTACTTGTGCATCTCATTCTGATTTCTCTTCCGATTCAGTTCAACAACTTTAAGGTCAGTTTTAACTGTCAGAAAGAAACGTGGAGTTTGAATGAACTAATTTCTCATTGTGTCCAAGAGGAAGAGAGATTGTAGCAAGAAAGGACAGAAATTGCTTATCTAGCAAGCACCTCTAAGGACAAGGGTAAGAAAAGAAAGAATGTGAATGCTGCGGGTCCGAGTGAGAAGAAACAACATAAAGGTGGTGACCTTTATTTCTTCTGCAATAAACCCAGACACATGAAGAAGGAGTGTGCCAAGTATCGTACGTGGCGCGAGAAGAAAGGTACATTTCTTAATTTGGTTTTTTCTGAAGTTAACTTAGCTTCAGTACCTAGAAATACTTGGTGGTTAGATTCCGGTGCTACTACTAACATCAGTATTTCAATGCAGGGTTGCCTGAGCTACCGAAAGCCAAGTGATGCTGAAAGAAGTATTTATGTGGGCGATGGAAAGTCGGTAGAAGTGGAAGCAATTGGTCATTTTAGATTGTTGCTTTGTACTGGTTTCTATTTGAGTTTAATGGATACTTTTGTTGTACCGTCGTTTAGACAGAATTTTGTTTTTGTTTGTTATTTGGACAAATTTGGTTACACTTGTTCTTTTGGAAACAATCTGTTTATATTATCTATTAATTCTAATGTTGTTGGAACTAGTTCGCTTATGCAATATGACAATCTATATTTGCTTGATACGAATGTTTCATATCATGAAACCCTAAATGTTGAATCAAAAGGTACAAAACGAAAGCTAAATAATGATAATTCAGGTGTATTGTGGCACAAGCGCTTAGGTCACATCTCTAGAAATAGAGTTGAACGACTTGTGTCGGATGGAATTCTAAATTCCATTGATTATGCAGACTTTAATGTCGGTATTGAATGCATTAAAGGAAAACAAACCAAAGGCAAGAAATTAGGTGCATATTGGGCTACAGAAGTCTTAGAATTGATATATACGGATGTTTGTGGACCATTTCCAACACCTTCTTAGAATGGTAAACGCTACTTTGTATCATTCATAGACGATTTTTGGAGATATGCATACATATTTCTTATTCATGAAAATGTCAAACATTGGGCGTGTTCAAGTCATTCAAGGTTGAAGTTGAAAATCAACTCGACAAAAGGACAAAGAAAATAAAGTCCGATCGTGGTGGTGAATACTATGGTCGGTACGATGGTTCGGGTGAACAACGTCCAGGGCCTTTTGCCAAATACCTAGAGGAGTGTGGTATCGTCCCACAATACACTATGCCGGGCTCTCCTAGCATGAATGGTGTAGCAGAAAGACGAAATCGCACTCTACAAGACATGGTAAGGAGTATGGTTAGTCATTCATCCTTGCCGGAATCACTCTGGGGTGAGGCACTAAAGACGACAGTATACATTCTCAATAGAGTGCCGACAAAAGCAGCTGCTAAAACACCTTTTGAGCTTTGGTTGGGGCGAAAGCCCAGTCTGAAGCATTTTCATGTTTAGGGATGTCCAACTGAGGCAAGGCCTTATAGGCCACATGAGAATAAGTTGGATCCTAAGACTATGAGCAGCTACTTTATTGGCTATTCTGAGTGATCGAGGGGCTATAAGTTTTATGATCCCAAATCACGGTCAATTTTTGAGACGGGTACAACTATATTCTTCGAGGATATTGAGTTTGGGGGGAAGAATAAAATAAAGGACTTTGTCTTTGAGGAAGAATCAATTTCCACTACGGTGAATGAGGAGTTGATTCATATTCCGATTGCTTTAGACAATGATCAGGATTCCACTTTGGTCATTAATAATATCAGAATTCAAGAAAATCAAGACATTGTTGATCTCCCAGAGGTACAAACTCAACAACCTTTTGAAGAAGTGATTGAGGTTCAAATGTCATTGCGGCGGTCCACAAGAGAAAGGAGAAGTACTATTTTGGATGACTATGTAGTATTTCTCCAGGAACATGAAGATAATGTTGGCATGATGGAAGATGATCTTATCAACTTTCGTCAAATCATAGAAAGTTCCAATTCGGTAAAGTGGGTCGAAGCAATGAATGAGGAGTATAATTCAATGCAAGACAAAAAAGTTTGGGAACTTGTCCCACTACCGGAAGGTACAAAACTTGTTGGTTGTAAATGGATTTTTAAGACCAAAAGGGATTCAAAAGGTAATGTGGAGAAGTATAAAGCTCGTCTTGTGGCAAAAGGTTTTACTCAAAAATACGGGGTTGATTATAAAGAGACTTTTTCTCCGGTTTCAACTAAAGACTCTTTTAGGACAATCATGACACTTGTTGCGCATTTCGATATGGAGCTACATCAGATGGATGTAAAGACAGCATTTCTCAGTGGCGACATTGATGAAACGATTTATATGGTACAGCTAGAAAACTTTGTGTCAGGACACCCAAAGAATATGGTTTGCAAATTAAAGAAATCCATCTATGGGCTTAAGCAAGCGTCTCGTCAGTGGTACCATAAGTTTCATGAAATAATTCTCTCATTTGGTTTTGAAGTGAATTTAGTCGATGATTGTGTGTATCACAAGTTCAGTGGGAGTAAGCACATATTTCTGGTTCTATATATGGACGACTTTGCTTGCCATAAACGATATAGGCTTATTGCACCAAACCAAGAGTTTTTTATCAAGAAATTTTGAGATGAAAGATCTTGATGAGGCCTCATTTGTATTAGGAATTCAGATACATCGAGATCATTCTCAAGGTATTCTTGGATTGTCACAAATGAGCTATATCGATAAAGTACTTAAGAGATTTGTGGCATGCAAGATTGTAATCCAGGAAACACCCCGGTCGCTAAGGGAGATAAGTTTAATCTCAAACAATGCCATAAGGGAAGTCTTGAAATTCAAGAAATGCAAAAGACTCCTTATGCTTCGGTGGTAGGAAGTCTTATGTATGCTCAAGTTTGTACACATTCGGATATTGCGTATATAGTAGGTGTGTTGGCCAGATATCTAAGCAACCCAGGTATAGATCACTGGAAAGCAGCCAAAAGAGTTATGAGATACCTAAAAAGAACTAGGAATTATATGCTCACATATAGAAGGTCAGATCATCTTAAGATCATTGGGTATTATGAATCCAATTTTGCGGGATGCCAAGACAACATGAGATCCACTTCGAGTTATATTTTTATGTTAGCTGGTGGAGCCATTTCTTGGAGAAGTGCCAAACAGGCACTTACAGCTTCCTCCACTATGGCAGCAGAATTTGTTGCTTGTTACGAAGCATCAAATCATGCGATATGGCTGAAGAAATTTGTTATTGGGATGCGTATTCTGGAAGGGATTGAAAGACCCCTTGGGTTATTTTGTGACAATAGATCAGCTGTGTTATATTCAAACAACAATAGGAGCTCGACGAAGTCGAAGCATATCGACATCAAGTTCCTTGTTGTGAAAGAAAGGGCATAAAGTGGGCAGATTTCTATAGAACACTTAGGTACAAACTCCATGGTAGCGGACCCCCTAACAAAGGGTTTGCCACCTAGTGTCTTTCATGAGCATACTGCTCGTCTGAGTGTCGTAGAGATGAATGATCTCTAGTTTTAGTGGGAGTTTGTAGTTTGGTTGTTTTTCAGTTTGCTTGTTTTATAGACAGTTATTTATGTATTTATATTCTAATCAGAAGTGAAGTATTATTCAGTTCATTACACTTTGTACAATTATGTTTAAAGTTTGATCTCACTAAAGTTAAGTAGGACCAGTTGAAAATTGACATGAACAGATCACCTTTTATGTAATTTTCATGCCACTAATTCATGATTGATCTATGTCATTTAGTCATGTTGGTGTACGTGACCATTGATGGGTTTAGTTGTGATTGATACAACAAATACCGCTTTGATCCTATGTCAATATGATTAATGGACGAAATTGTTCGGAATGTCCTCAGATTTGATGACAAAACATGTGCACACTAAGGATATCGCATTCATTATATTGTATATGTGTCCAGCGGGAAATTGTTAGAATTTTTTGGGATGCTTATATAATTAAATGAACGTATATAGTCATCAATTATAAAAAGTCAAAATTATGTGGTCTATTTTGAAATAAGAAATTTGACTTCAGGACATAACTGTCATGGATATTTATTGTGAATACCATATGCGAAATTTCTAATTTGATGAAGGGGCCAAATTAGAAATAGGTAAAGTTTTATAACTGCTATAAGGTAGTTGGGTTATGGTCCTCAAAAGGTAGGAAAAAGGTATCTCTCAATATTCCCATCAACAGAGAAAATTAGGAATCCTAAGGAAATTCTACACTTTTGGAAGATCATAAATCACTACAAGTCATGGCTAAAGATTCAGGTATGCTTCCGCATTCGTTTGTATATGAAATCAAGAACATGATTGTGATTCTTTGGTGTAGTTTCATTTAATATTAGAAACACATTAATTCCAGAGAAAAATTAACACATTGTACTGTTGAGTAAATAAAGGAGGAAAAAAAGAGAGAAATATGTTATAGTTTTGCAACAAGACGCTCTACTTTTGTCATGGTGTTTTTATTTGGTTGAAATATGTTATATTTTTGCAATAAGATGCTCTACTTCTGTCTTGGTGTTTTTATTTTGTTTGGATACTTCATCACTATTTTTGGAATCCCAAAGCACGTTTGCCTCTATGTTTTGTTCTAATTCCTCATATGATAAATAATTTTATCAACTTAAATTACATTCAATAAATGTTTTCTCTATATCGATTACATGTAAGAGAATTGTAGTTTTACTTTTTACATAATATTAAATTCTTAAAAATAAAATAAAAGATAAATTTGCCAAAACAAAATCCTCTTGTTCTTATTTTAGAGTATTTAATACTGAAAACATTTTATGCTATGCTATTAAAATTATGAATAATGTTACGTTACTTTTTATTTTTAGTTTATAAATTTTCTCAATAAAATAGAAATCCATGTAGCTCATATGGTCTCAATGTCCATTGAGAGATGAAAAAATGTGAGATATTAAATGATATACAACTCGTTTTTTGACATTGAAGTCCTTTGACTTATAATCATTTTATATTAAATAATTTCATGTCAAATAACAATAACACAAAGGTTAAAATTATCCGTCATTGCGAACTAAGCAATGACCTAAGGACAGGTGTGACACCTTGTGTAGTTGTTCTCTTTATTTTGATTTGATTAACCATTCCATCTAATTGTTCTTTATTTCCATCTACTTCTTCTTTCTCTTTCAGCCATTCTCAAAGTGGAGTAAGTTGAGAAGCTGAGATTTTCGAGTGGAGTGTGCAATTTTGATTTTGAGAAGAGAAGAGAATGTGAATGAACGGACAGTTATTCGAGTTCTAAGTTGGAAGTTTGAGCTTTTGAGTCCCTAATTGCGGAGTTTAGGTTACAATTATTAGAGTACTGATTGGAGGGAAGGGAACAGTAATTAATTAAGAGGTGCGAGCTGCGACTACTAAGCCTGTGAATTTGGAGAAATGTGGTCAGAGTTTGGGATTTGCAAAGATTTTTATTGAAAATAAATAAGAAAAAGGTCGATGGTAGGGTAGATTATACTTTTTGTAATTAATAATTAAATACGGGCCAACTTATGAACTACTAATAGTAGAGAGGTGAAAATAAAATAAAATAAAATTTATTTCCTTATAAATAAGAAACCTTTCCTAAAACAAAACCTCACTTCCTCTGTTTATCCGAACGTTGCAGTCGCGCCCTTTCATCTTCAAGCTTGACCTCCAAGTTTCCTTCAATGGCGATGACGTATGTGCGGGAAGTTTGGTCGTGAAATGAGGAGCGGGAACTAAGGTATCTGCAATACCTTCTCACTGGCTTCAAATTCGTTTCTTTCTATACTGAGTTTCCGGGTTGCCTGCGAAACACCTGGAGATACGCTTCTGAGGAGACCAGATACTGCGATATGAGATATAATGTGAACCGGACCAAGCTTATACAACTGGGTATCACCCTCTCCGACGACTACGGGAATGTGGGCGGAGTGTGGGAGTTCAATTTCAGAGACTTCGATGAAAAGAGCGACGACCACGCGCCGGCGTCGATCGCAATGCTGAAAAAAAACGGAATAAATTTCGATCGGCTGAGGAAAGAAGGGATTGCGATGGATGATTTCAGCGAGCGTTTAATGGAGGTAATCCGACCCCACCAAGATCTGAGTTGGGTCACTTTCCATGGGCTCTACGACGCGGGTTACCTGATGAAGCTGCTGACGAAAACGGAAATCCCAGAGAGCATTGAGGAGTACGGAGCAGTGGTGGGAGAAGTATTCGGATCTATCTGCAACGTGAAGTATATGGCCGGATTCTGCGAGGGATTGGAGAAAGGGGAGATCGGGCTGGGAAAATGGCGAAGCGCCTGGAAGTGGATAGAATCGGAACTGCCCATCGCGCCGGCTCCGACAGCTTGCTGACCCAAGCGGTGTCTGAGATGATAATACAGAGGTTTAACATTCCGGCGGAGCTATTCGAGGGGTTTCTGTACGGGGTGAGTATCCAGATACTGCCGCCGCAAGTAGTCGTTGTAGACTACCAGGACCGTTATGCCCCTTACACTTGTACACAATTACAATCAAATGAGAATTAGTTGTTTACGAAACCCGGTCTCCATCTCTACTCTCTACACTCGTCTTTTTCTTTGTTTCCGGAAAACCCTAAATTAAAGATAATAAAACACAAATTACTCATGAATGATAATAGAAAATCAGGAATGGTCATTACACAAGCTCCAGCAACTCATAAATAAAAGATCATCAAACAACTTCCTCCAAAATAAACTCACTAGCCATTTCAGCGCTCAACGCCCAAACAACAAAGTCAATGCCACATATTCCGTCGCCATCACCTTCGACTCCGGTGATGGAGACTTTACCGACGATGACAATGATGGTAGATCAAATCAAAACCAGTTGAGTTTCAAGGTTTCGAGCCACTAAATCCAACGGAATCCAACGGTGGCGTAAGTTTTCCGAGACAATGCCTACAACGACGGGGATCTAAGATTTAAGAGGCAGCTCACAATTTTCCGGCGAGGCTTTGGTGACAACTTCCACCCATCATTTTGAGTGATTTTTGGATCTAAACAATTTTACTCGTTGAGATCTTTCCAATAGTAGGTCGAACGTCGAGATTGGAGTTCAGAATGGTCACTGGTGAATATTTAAAATTTGGGCCAAAACTTTACAATGAAATTTTGGCAAAAATGCATAATAGAAAAATGCACAATAAAAATAAAAAAATAAAAAAAGAAAAAAAAAATCTTTGGTTTAGGCAAAAAAAATGGAAAGATATTTGAGAAATAGGCAAAATAAAGAAAAATGGGTAATTTTTTATTTTAAGTAAGGCGAGAGACCGGCTGGTTCGATCGGACAAGCCGACCTCTAATTTTTTTATTAAAAAATAAAGGAGAGGCCGGCTGGTCTGATGGACCAGCCGGCCTCTCGGTTTTTTTAACAAAAATAAGTGAGAGGGCGGCTAGTCCGACGACAAGCCGGCCTCTCAAATTTTTTTAATAAAAAAAAGGGAGAGGCCGGTCGGTCCGATCGGACCTGCCGGCCTCTCCACCCCTATAAAAATCGCTCTCCCCAATCAAATTCACACCTCCAAAACATCTCTATAATATTCTCTATCGAATATTTTCCTAGTCCTCGAATATTTTCCTACTCCAGTGATATTATTAATTCATTAATAAGTTGTTTACCTTTAAAACTATCATAAAAAATTAAAAAAAAAAATTAAAAAAAAAATTAAGAAAAAAACTCAGTATATACCCTATTATCAAGAGCGGTGGTATTGCGCTTCACGTACTTATATAATCCATGGGGCACCGCGACCCTTGCAAGTTTTTCGATGCTGATATTAGCATCTCACTATGTTTAGGGCTGCTAATATCAGCGCCGAGAAACTTGCAAGGGTCGCGGTGCGCCATGGGTTATATCAGTACGTGAAGTGCAATGCCACCGCTCTTGATAATAGGGTATATATTGAGTTTTTTTCTTAATTTTTTTAAATAACAGATAAATAGAACGGATTGCCGGGTGTGGAGAACGGGATAACAGACTCCACAATGAGTAATTACTATAGAAACATCATCACTAGGGGTGTGCAAAACTGGTTTCGGTTCGGTTTTGGAGAGAAACCGAACCGAACCGATCGGTTTCGGTTTCGGACTTACAAAACCGAAACCGATTTTGCAGCATACCAAAACCGAACCTAAACCGAACCTAAACTTTCGGTTTGGTTTCAGTTTTACAACTTATTTTTTAAAAAATAAAAAAAATGTAAATTTAAGTTGGGAGAGATAAAAAACAATAAAAACAATTAGATATATATCACGTTGACAATCCAACTCGAAACAAAATCAAAAATAAAATAGAACTAATTACTGATTTTAGAGTCTATAATTGTCACGGGAATAGTCAAAAAATATATTCTGAAATAAAACACCTCCTTAACTCTTGACTCTTATCAGGCAATTATTGTTTCGTATTGTCCATACGATACAGTTCTGGAAAAATTTATGAATTCAACACAAACTACTCTAAAGTATAAAATTGTGGGCATTTAATTAGACGTAACCCTTTTGTGAGTTGTGTGACTTCAGATCAGCCTCCAAGAACTACGGATGCCAATGAATTGTTAAACAGTAATCCATCCACGTGACTTTAATAAGTACCAATCACACAAAACCAAATAAAAAAGTACCTCATTAAGACGTTCAGCGTCCTGCATCTTTTGCAACATCCATCGATCAACCAACATCTTATTTTCTGCCTCTGCATTTCTAGCCTTCACTATCATTGCTTCTAGTTCGGCCTTTATTTCCTTGTTCTCAGCCAAAATCAATTCCAAGGCTTTAAATTTCTCTTCTAAGTCCGTCTTTAACTCAGAACATTCTTCCCTGTAAAAATAAATAGGAACTCAAACAATTATCCACCACCTTAAGAGTTAAAAAGTTTTAATACATGATAAGACAAACCTTGCTAATGTCAACTCCTTCTGAAGTTTATCGATCATTGCGTCTTTCTCTGTAATTAAAGCTCTAGAAGTTCTGGATTCAGCTACTTCCACAACAAGTGTTGTGCAAAATATTTCGCAAGTGTACGAGTCGCAACAAGTAATATAGTGATAAAATAGAGTGTCGAACCCACGAGGACTTGTAATTAATAATCGAAATAATTAATCTTAATTCTAAATTGAACACACGTTTTATGATTTTTAAGGATTGAAATTAAAATAAACAACTAAAATAATTAAAACAATAAAAATAAACTAAATTAAAATAACAAAACAAATAAACTGAGATTAAATCAAATTGATAAAAGCCTAGGTACTACGATTTCACCAAGACAATATTTATTTCAGTCCTTCGCAATTATATTTATAAATATTCTTCCTATGTTGATGATCGATTTCACTAATTTCTATTACAATCTCTCTCGAGCATTGCATAGGTTATCTGATTAATGGGTTATCACTTCTCAGTCTCAAATCCTGCATTAATCAAATACAATTCAATCAAGAAATCTCAGTGATCACACAAATACCGTAACTATCTCTAGCCTACGTATATTCATGACATTAATTTCAGTGCACGGTTGTTTATCACCTCTCGGTCTCAAAACTCCCCAATAATCAAGTAAAGATTGGCCAGAAATTTACAGGCATTAAGAACAGAAATTAAATGCGCCAACAATATTGGAAGAAATACTCAATAATTATAATTAAACGAAGAACGTGAAAATAAATATCGTTTGGCTACATCGTAGCCCTAGAGTAAAAGATTAGTTCATGCTAATATAAAAATAAACAACAAAAATATTAGAATATTGCATAATTAAATAATGGAAATAAAAATAATTGAAATAAAAATAAAAGAAAAACTAGTGAAAATCGTTTCTCTTCCCTGCTGCTCGCCAAATTCGTCGAACGCCGACTCCCTCTAAATCGTCGGAATCAGAAAACTGCTCGCCAGAATTCTTAGAATCGCTCGCCGGAATCTTCGCTTGCCCCTCGTTCGCTGCTCTGAAAGTTACTGAACTCTCCAAAATCGCAGCCTCCGTCGAAGCTCTCCCAATCGCTGACTCCTCTGTTTCTTGCTGTCCAAGTCGCCGAACCAGAGATTGCTCTCCAAATCGCCCAACGCCGAAGTCTCAAACTCGCAGACTCCCCTCGGCCGGAGCTTTTTGAATCGCAGCCTGAGAATGCCCAACGCCGAAGTCTTAAACTCTCTGCCGAGGCTTTCTGTGGAAAATATAGCCTCCTCCATGACTCTGATTATTTCTTTCCAAATTCGCTCAAAACCGAATCATTGATTCTTTCCAAAATCTCTCAAAACCGAATCGCTGAATCTCCTCTCTGCTCTCTGTTTTAGGTTATTCTCCTCTTTTTAGTCGATCCATGGTTGAGATTCACTGATTCCTGCATTGACCATCCAGCAGCAAACTTTCTAAAATTTAATTAATGTGGCGATTGGTAGTTAGTAAAGTGGCGATTGCTCGCCATCTTCACTGTGTAAATTCACCAATTTCTGTTGCTTTTGTGGTGATCGATTCCTGTTTAAAATAATTTCTATGTACAATTACACAAAAGACGTCAAATTCCGTCAAACACGTGAAAATAACTTATCGACTCAAGTTTAAAGAGTATAAATAAGTGTGTAAAATACACACTTATCAACAAGCTGCTCAGACAACCGAGATTGTGCTTTGTTACACTGTTGCAGTTCCATCTCCAAATTCTCCACTTTCTCCTTCCATTCCAAGCCCTTGATTACAAAATTACACAATTTAATAATATAGAAACAAAAAAAATCAATTGAATAAATTATGAAATCGAGTATTAATCTAAAGGCCAAAAAAGTAGGCCAATCCTCTTCCGAAAACAAAATTAAGGAATGAAAACCAAAAAGAAAACATCGATTAAAACGGGAAGAAAAAAGTTAGATACCAGCAGAGCAATAGGCCTGGAGAGGGCGAGAAAAGCAGGAGCATGAGCGCCTTCTTCGAGGAAGTGGCGCTTACGCAAAGCCTTGAGAGCGTGCTTTATTGCCGCCTCTCCAATCTCCTCCTGCGATAGAGGCAATTATCATGGTTGGAAAAGAGAAGCTGCATTCTGTGAAAGAAAATCCAACGGTGAAAAGAGGCGGCAGCAGAGAAGAGAGAAACTGTCGGCAGCATTTTCCATCATCTTTTATCCTCCTCTCTGCTTGAACTTTGCAGGAGAGGAGCTCAGCTAATCCACCAAAAAGGTATGAAGCTTTTTCACAGCAGGTTTTAGGTCGTGTTCTGATTGTTCTTTCTTCATGGGGATCGAAGATTGAATAGAAAAGTCCACAAAACCTGTCATTTCCCGTCGATCGACCACACTTTCTGCTCTTTTGAGGTCCCCTTTCCTCGCTTTCTTTTTAGCTCAGGAATAGTCGCCGTCGCCGGATCGCCTTCTTCTGCGACTGCGTGTGCGGTGTGTCGTCTTTGGAGGAGAGATTCTGAGATGAAGAGTGAAGACTGAAGACCCGACGATTTAGGGCTTCTGGCTTCACTCTTCAATTTTGATTTGTTTTTTGTTTTTTAGTTAAGGTCCGGTTCGGTTCGGTTTTGATCAGTTTTGGCCGATCCAAACCGAAAACCGAACTTAATTCACCGGTTCCTATAAAATAAAACCGATCCGAACCGAACCTATGCTCAAAATCGGTGAAAACCGAACCTAATTCACCTGTTTCGGTTCGGTTCACCGGTTCCGGTTCGGTTTGCACACCCCTAATCAACACACCCTACAATCCTGAATAAGAATTCTAAACTAGTAAATGAATCTTTTAACTACCATACTTTTCGAAGTTAAGACATATTTATGGAGTTTAATGTCAAAAGGTAAATGCCAAGAACAAGCATTAGTCCCTCAATTTCTTCAAAACACATCACAGATTAGGACTTGAATTTTGTAAGATGTTCGCATCTTAACAATTGCGATGCGATTTCAGTACATTTCATTAAAATTCATTTTTTTTATTAAAAAAATTTGAGAGACCTGTTGGTCGTCGGAACACCCGGCCTCTCACTTATTTTTATTAAAAAAATAAGTTTTTTTTATTAAAAAATAAAGAGGAGGCCGGCTGGTCCCTCTCCACTCCTATAAAAGGAAATGTTCCTTCAAATTCAAATTCACACCTCCCCTATAAACATTTCTCTAATTTAACATTATTTAAAAATAATTACAATAGTCACTTGTATCATAATTAATAACGGTCAATTATTGGATTCTCAACTACCCTCGCACAGCTGTGAGAATTGATAAAACTCTTTATTTCACAGGTTTGCTCGTCTTCCATCCGTGACGCATGCAGTCGCCATGCACAACCTTCTACGCATTTAGCCGTCAGTCGTCGTTTGTCGCATTGATGGAACTTGATGTCATAACCATTTTGCAACGAATATTCACTTATTTCGTCTTTAATTTACTGTATACAACTATATTTTTTTCCCAAAATAAAAACTCATTGAGATTTCTTCACAAAAATTTTACTTTTCGTTTTGAACGAGAAAAAATATCATCGGAGTAGGAAAATATTCGAGAGAAAATATTGTAGAGATGTTTAGATGAATTTGAATTTTTATAGGGGGGAGTGGCCAGCTGGTCCGATCAAACCAGTCGGCCTCTCCCTTTTTTTTAATAAAAAAAATTTGAGAGGCTGGCTTGTCGTCGGACCAGCCGGCCTCTCCTTTACAGACCAGCTAGCCTCTCGCCATGCCTAAAATAAAAAAAACACTCATTTTTCTTTTTTTTTGCTTATTTCTCAAACGTCTTTCCCTTTTTTGCCTAAAATCAAAGATTTTTTTTTTTTTTTTTTTTTTTTGCCTATTTCCTAAACATCAATCTCTATTTTACATTTTTTCCTAAAATTTTAGGAGAAAGTTCTACCAAATGGCTTGACAAGATAATATACTAAATCAAAGCTTGGAACATGATCTATTCGATTTATGGTAAAGGTGTTGAACAGCTCAAGCGAGCCTCCAAAAGTGGTGCAGAGAAATGGGAAAAGAGATAGAGAGAATGTAGCACCCGGTTCTATTAAACCAATTTCTATTCCGTTATTTAATAGTAAGCATGTTGTGGAGAAAATTGAGGAAAGTATTAATTAGGTTAATGAGTGACTAAGTAAGGGCATAGTGATAAATTGAGAACTTATAATGGATAACCTATTTAAGGAAGAGGCTTTGTGATTAAATGCACTGTAGCCGTCACTCTTTCCTTACTCTCATCTCTCGGTATTCAGCTCAAGCAGCAGAGCTCTCTAGGCGATTCTTCCATCTGATTTTTCTCCAAACTAGGTGAGTTCTATTTCGATTCCTTGCTGCATTGGCAACTATCGATGATTTGGGGAGTGGATAAATGTGAGTTTCGAGAATGCTGTGAGCGAACTAGTTCGGGTTTTGGTGGTAATCGGAGATGTATAACGAACTAAGCTCCTAAACTAGTTTCCTTAGGCTTCTGGATAGTGTAGAATGAGGTTTAGTAAAATCTAATCGAATATCTATCCATGGTTTTAGGTTGAGTAAGCTCCCAAAGTAGTTTGCAACACCGAGCATTTCCAGGAGAGCCAGGTAAGTGAAGTATGCATGTGCCTTCGGGCCTACATCACAAAATAGTAGGATTATGTATTGTGTGAATGAGTTTGTATGTCATGCATCATGTTTTTCTTGAAAGATTACGAAAATGAATTTCCATGTAAGGAATGGTAAGGCATGAACTGAATGTGACAGACAAACTATTAAGGGAACTAATCCACCCCTTAACTTATGAAGGGATTTATAACATTGGGAGGATTGATCCCACTCTCAAGGGAACTGAGGGATCAGACCAGCTATTAAGGGAATTCATCCACCCCTTAATCGAGTAGTGGATGTATAACATTGCGAGGATTGATCCCACTCCCAAGGGAACCGAGGGATCAGATCAGTTTATGAATAAATGTGAATGCAACTGAGATGAGAAAGTAGAAATTGCATGTTTAGGAATTTATGTTTCAGCATTTCATTTTATTATTGCTTTACTTACTTAGCATTAGGCTAATAGATGAGTTTTGTGATGTAGGTGTTGAGGATACTGCAGGTGATTTTCCTGAGTGCACAGGTGAATAGAGGAGGTTGGAGGAGTACATTCATGTTTCAGCCTGTAAACTGATGAGGCGGATTAACTGGAGTCAGTGGATGGGAAAGTCTAGTGAACCATGATTCAATTTGAGTATGTCGAGAGTTCTTATGAAAATGGTAGTTTTAATGTTTTGAAATACCTTTGAGACCTTTCTGATTTTTAATACTTTGTTGGCTTTAAAAGTAGTTTCTACCAAATTCTGGAGTAATATACGGATTTAAGTAGTTTTGAATGTTCTTTTGCAAATGCTCAAATTCTTTTGGTAGACAGAGCTTTCCCTGTGTAGAGAGAAAATGCTCGATGAGCTACTATATAAAGTTGTTGTTCTATTGACTATCGGATGATGTCTTCAGTAAAGCTATCAGATGATGTCTTCAGTAAAGTCATCGGATGATGTCTTCAGTGGAAGCCATCGGAAGATATAAGTAGAAAATTTGTCGTTTTGTAACCGGATGATGTCGAGTATTTTATCCATCGGATGATGAAGGTAAAAGTCTTTTTTCGTTTTGTAACCGGATGATGTCGGGTATTTTATCTACCGGAAGATGTGAGTAAGTATTGTTGTCGTTTTGCGATTGGCTGAAGTTGGAAGAGTGATTCTTCCGGCTGACGTCATCGGCTGAAGTTGGAAGGGTGATTCTTCCGGCTGACGTCATCGGCTGAAGTTGGAAGCGTGATTCTTCCGGCTGACGTCATCGGCTGAAGTTGGAAGAGTATTTCTTCCGGCTGACATCATCGGCTGAAGTAGGAAGAGTATTTCTTCCGGCTGACGTCATCGGTGGAAGTCCTCCTTTTTGTTTTTGCCCATTTTCGTTGACTCTGATCAGCGGATGATGTGGTTGACTTTTATGATTTTCAAGCATTTCATACTTAAGCTTTCATCTCTTTTGGCCGAATTATTTCTCAATATTTTAACCGGTTCTTTTAAAATTGTTTTACAGTTTGTTTAACTCTATTTTCGTTAAAAAAAAAAATCTTCGCTGCTAGTTTTAAAATTTTGAGGCTTTAGCGAATGTCAAAATTTCTCAAAATTTTGATTTTGAGCGAAGTTTTTTTTGAAATTAGTCAAATTTTTCTTAGTCATGTTCTGTGTTATGTGTAACGAATTGAGTTTAGAAAACTCGGGGCGTTACAGAGAATGATAGTGCTAGTGATGGAGAGAGAGAAAATGAAATTTGAAGCGGCCAAATAGAGAATTGTTTTAATATTGAAATATTTATTAAAAAATTTATATTATCAAATAAGTTATATAGTTTATTATATTGTTTAATTTATTTTTATGAAAAAATTATATTTTATGTAATACGTTGTAGCAACCGGTAATTGTCAGCCTTGATTTTTAATAGTATCATTTTGTGACTCTTATTTTTATAGAATTAAGTAAAATTTGAGTGGTTGCTTAAATAGGTTAAAGTTGGTTAGTCAAGGGCATAAGTGTAATTGTGGAGCAAGTGTTATAAATGGAGGGTTTAATGAAGGTTTAACCGCCACTGTTTCTCATTTCCTCATTCGGCATTCAGCTCAACTCAACAGAGCAGATTTCTCTCAGCAATTTCCCCTCCGATTTCTTCAACCTAGGTTTGAGAAAACTCCCGAAGTAACTTTCCACCAAACATTTCTAGAACGCTAGGTAAGTAGAGTATGTGTGTGCCTTCGGAACTACATCATAAAACAGTAGGTTTATGCATGTTTGAATGTTTTCAGTATGTCATGCATCATGTTTTGAAAGAATACGAAAATAAATTTACATGTAAGGGCATGGTAAGGCAATAACAGAATTTGTATCAGATCAGCTATTAAGGGAACTAATCCGCCCCTTAAACTTGTAAAAATATGTATGACTTTGAGAAAATTGATCCACCTCCCATCGAACAGAGGGATCAGATCAGCTATTAAGGGAACTAATCCGCCCTTTAATCGAGGAAGATGATGTATAACTTTGGAAAAACTGATCCACTTCCTATCGAACAGAGGGATCAGGTCAGAGAACGAACACAAATGCAACTGAGATTTGAAAGTAGAAACTACATGATTAGAATTTATGAATTTAGCATTTCATTTCATATTTGCTCTACTTATTTAGCATTAGGCTAATAGATGAGTTTTGTGATGTAGGTGCTGAGGTTTCAACAGGTGATTTCTCTGAGTTTACAGAAGGATAGGTGAAGTTGATGGAGCACATCTATGCCGCGGTTTGGTGCACTGATGAGGCGGTTTAACTAATGTCAGTATGAGAAGTCTGAATGAATAGATGTTTTGTCGAAGTGTGCTGAGAATTCTTATGACAATGGTTGTTTTAATATTTTTGTTATGTTTTTCTCTAGTTACTCTGATAGTGATACATTGTTGATTTTAACTGTGGTTCTTACTGGATTTCGAGCATTTCATGGAGTCAAGTTGTTTTGAATGATTACAGTAGGCAGAAGTGATCGGCAGATGTCGATCGGCGGATGTCGTTCGGCAGAAGTGATCGGCAGATGTCGATCGGCGGATGTCGTTCGGCAGAAGTGATCGGCAGATGTCGATCGGCGGATGTCGTTCGGCAGAAGTGATCGGCAGATGTCGATCGGCGGATGTCGTTCGGCAGAAGTGATCGGCAGATGTCGATCGGCGGATGTCGTTCGGCAGAAGTGATCGGCAGATGTCGATCGGCGGATGTCGTTCGGCAGAAGTGATCGGCAGATGTCGATCGGCGGATGTCGTTCGGCAGAAGTGATCGGCAGATGTCGATCGGCGGATGTCGTTCGGCAGAAGTGATCGGCAGATGTCGATCGGCGGATGTCGTTCGGCAGAAGTGATCGGCAGATGTCGATCGGCGGATGTCGTTCGGCAGAAGTGATCGGCAGATGTCGATCGGCGGATGTCGTTCGGCAGAAGTGATCGGCAGATGTCGATCGGCGGATGTCGTTCGGCAGAAGTGATCGGCAGATGTCGATCGGCGGATGTCGTTCGGCAGAAGTGATCGGCAGATGTCGATCGGCGGATGTCGTTCGGCAGAAGTGATCGGCAGATGTCGATCGGCGGATGTCGTTCGGCAGAAGTGATCGGCAGATGTCGATCGGCGGATGTCGTTCGGCAGAAGTGATCGGCAGATGTCGATCGGCGGATGTCGTTCGGCAGAAGTGATCGGCAGATGTCGATCGGCGGATGTCGTTCGGCAGAAGTGATCGGCAGATGTCGATCGGCGGATGTCGTTCGGCAGAAGTGATCGGCAGATGTCGATCGGCGGATGTCGTTCGGCAGAAGTGATCGGCAGATGTCGATCGGCGGATGTCGTTCGGCAGAAGTGATCGGCAGATGTCGATCGGCGGATGTCGTTCGGCAGAAGTGATCGGCAGATGTCGATCGGCGGATGTCGTTCGGCAGAAGTGATCGGCAGATGTCGATCGGCGGATGTCGTTCGGCAGAAGTGATCGGCAGATGTCGATCGGCGGATGTCGTTCGGCAGAAGTGATCGGCAGATGTCGATCGGCGGATGTCGTTCGGCAGAAGTGATCGGCAGATGTCGATCGGCGGATGTCGTTCGGCAGAAG
Organism: Begonia masoniana; assembly: GCA_022432975.1. Taxonomy (NCBI): domain Eukaryota; kingdom Viridiplantae; phylum Streptophyta; class Magnoliopsida; order Cucurbitales; family Begoniaceae; genus Begonia; species Begonia masoniana. The sequence goes on from CM039514.1 coordinate 36,549,944, forward strand.
TGATCGGCAGATGTCGATCGGCGGATGTCGTTCGGCAGAAGTGATCGGCAGATGTCGATCGGCGGATGTCGTTCGGCAGAAGTGATCGGCAGATGTCGATCGGCGGATGTCGTTCGGCAGAAGTGATCGGCAGATGTCGATCGGCGGATGTCGTTCGGCAGAAGTGATCGGCAGATGTCGATCGGCGGATGTCGTTCGGCAGAAGTGATCGGCAGATGTCGATCGGCGGATGTCGTTCGGCAGAAGTGATCGGCAGATGTCGATCGGCGGATGTCGTTCGGCAGAAGTGATCGGCAGATGTCGATCGGCGGATGTCGTTCGGCAGAAGTGATCGGCAGATGTCGATCGGCGGATGTCGTTCGGCAGAAGTGATCGGCAGATGTCGATCGGCGGATGTCGTTCGGCAGAAGTGATCGGCAGATGTCGATCGGCGGATGTCGTTCGGCAGAAGTGATCGGCAGATGTCGATCGGCGGATGTCGTTCGGCAGAAGTGATCGGCAGATGTCGATCGGCGGATGTCGTTCGGCAGAAGTGATCGGCAGATGTGGATCGACGGATGTCGTTCGGCAGAAGTGATCGGCAGATGTCGATCGGCGGATGTCGTTCGGCAGAAGTGATCGGCAGATGTGGATCGACGGATGTCGTTCGGCAGAAGTGATCGGCAGATGTCGATCGGCGGATGTCGTTCGGCAGAAGTGATCGGCAGATGTCGATCGGCGGATGTCGTTCGGCAGAAGTGATCGGCAGATGTGGATCGACGGATGTCGTTCGGCAGAAGTGATCGGCAGATGTCGATCGGCGGATGTCGTTCGGCAGAAGTGATCGGCAGATGTCGATCGGCGGATGTCGTTCGGCAGAAGTGATCGGCAGATGTCGATCGGCGGTGATCGGCAGATGTCGATCGGCGGATGTTGTTCGGCAGAAGTGATCGGCAGATGTCGATCGGCGGATGTCGTTCCGCAGAGGTGATCGGTGGATGTTCGAAATCGGAAGATGTGTTCTGTCTCTGCTTCCACCGCTGAGACTATTTAGCGAAGGATGCGTTCTGTCTCTTCTTCCACCGCTGAGACTGTTTAGCGGAGGATTTATTCTGTCTCTGCTTCTACCGCTAAGACTGTTTAGCGGAATATGTGTTCTGTTTCTGTCTCTACCGCTGAGACTGTCTAGTGGAAGATGTCTTCTGTTTCTGCTTCTACCGCTGAGACTATTTGGCGGAAGATGTGTTCGAATTTAAGACATTTAAATATTCAACACCTTTATTTCCTCGGTTCTTTTGGCCGATTGTTTCTATTATTTTAATTGTTATTGTTTTAGCATTTTGTTTTAACTCTGTTTTACACATACTTTTCCGCTACAAGTTTTTGATGTTTTGAAATAAATTTTGAATTTTAGCCGTTGAGTGAAAATTTTAAATTTCCCTAGAATTTTCTTAATACAGTCAAAGTATGTGATTAACAAACCGGGTTTATTAATTCGGGGAGTTACATAAGTATACAATATATTCTAAACAAATTGTTAAACACTAATTCGAAGGAACATTTCACGGTATCTTACGATTTCACAAGTTAACTTAAATTCATCGAATACTAATTTGAGTTTTTTTTTTACTTGAAATCTTAGATTTCTACTGATCAACCAATCGATCAAAATTTACATTTGTTCAATCGACAACGAGCTATGAAAATTTTAGTCAAATTGACTTCGAAAAAAAATGTCAAATTTTACAATATAGCTTAAAACTAAGGTAATGGATTTATGGAGGAAACTCGTGTAATGACGAAAGGCTTCACAAAAGATTATGACATTGATTATCTCTAGGTTGTTCCTCCTATGGGCAAAACTAGACTCAATTCAACATGAGTAATTCTATCAGTTGCAGCTAACAAATCTTGGTCATTTCTTCAACTCAATGCCAAAAAAAGCATTTTCTCATTAAGACCTCCACAAATAGGCTTGTGAGCTCAGTGTCATGATGGGAAAGTTTTCAGATAAAAAAATTCATTTCAGCTACTTTATTGAATAAAGCATTACCTCGTGATCTTTGTGGTCCCAAGTCTTTGCTCATTTCCAAGGCATTGATTTCTATAAAGAATTATATTAGTGTTCAGAACGCTTAGTATTTGCTTGTGCCAACGAAAGTTACATTTTGTTAGTGCACGTCTATGAACTATCGTAGAGGATGTGTTAATATTATATTGAAATGCAAAAGTAAGAGTATTGGTGTTGTTTGCTAGAAGTTGTAGCTGATAAATGAGGTTTTTTTTTTTTAGGGATCATCGTACAACTAGGTTGCTCCTTTTGGTGATGAGGGTGGAGTTAAATATAAGGTCCTTAATGGAAGAAATCATAGGAAAATAAAATTCTAGGGATATTAGCTTCAAAACTGATAAAAAAGCAAAAGGGATTTATGCTAGTTTAGTTTATGAACGACCAAAAGTATAATTATTCTCTCAAAAAAAAAAAAAAATACAAAACATTAATACAAAATTAACACATCACTTCTGAACGACCAAAGAGATGGATCAAAGTAGAGAATTAAAATACAATACAATTCTTAGATTTATAGACAATCAAAAACCAAAAGATTTTCATGCAAACGTTATATACTCGTTGAAATATATCATAGAATTTTATAAGCAATCATTATAAATATATGCAACATTTAGACATCATTCACAACAACATACTCAAATTTTCTTCTCTGATTTTAGAATGACAAGAGCTATGAGGCTGTAAGGGTGAGAAAGGGATAACCACATGTTTGATGGCAGGTAAACTAATACACGACGTTTTGTGTAGACGTGATGTTTTCTTATAGTTTCGCTATTGTGATGAAAGTCTAAGTCTTGATTCATGCTCTGTTTTAGGGCATTGATGCATGGAGCGAAATGTTGTTGGGTTCCTAGGACCGGCTAAAGATGGTATGTACATGTCTATCTAAATTCACTTCATCACCTATCTTGATAACAAATAATATGTTTCTAGATTTATATACTTCATGTCCAAGGTATACTATCCTTTGTGGTCATGTTTCTACTGGTACTATCTCACCAGGTAATGCTGAACTGCCCTCCTGCTCTTAACTTGTTGTGAGATGTGATGGCTTGTGGTTTGAGAGGACTAAAGTGATTTGCAATGTCTGCATAGAGAACTTGGATTGATTAACACAAATTGATGTTCAGCTGTAAAATTGGTTTCAAACGCAAGTCGTGTTTTGATTTATGTGTTTGTCAATGGTCATGATGTCACATTGATACCACTTTTTAGAAATTGAACGATAATAGGAAAAAAAATAATAATGTGAGACAGCAGATTTACATGAAAAAGTTTTTTAGGAAAAAATCCACAAATCTACTATGAAGATCAAAATATAATCCCTACTTTTGCGACTATCTCACATGAAGTATAAAAAAACATAAAATCCTAAGTGAGATCCATAATTCGAGCTTACTGGTCTAGCCTAAATAGAATTCAGGTTAAACCCAACTCTAACAAGTCTTTTAATTAAATTTTCTGGTTCATGTGCATTGAAATTTTTTATAATTGTTATAATGAACATGGTGTTTCAAATAATAAGACAGAAGTTGGTAAGTATTTATTTGAGGGGTTAGAAAGTTTTTTAGAAAAACAAAATATTCTGCGTGGTGGAAAGTGAATTCGTTGAAATTTCTAATTTTAAGTAATATAGTAAGGATATTTTGGTTATTCCTATTTTCACAGTTGCTTCAAAGTCAGTTTTTAGTAGTGTAGGACGTGTACTTGATTTCTTTCGTAATTCTTTATTAACAAAGCCTGTAGGGGTGCTTGCACTCAAAACTAGATTCGATCATCAAATTATCAATATCTCAACCTTAATGATGTAGTGGAGGATATCATGGTGCATATTAAATTTAAATGACAATGTACATATTTTTTTTCCCACTATTTGCATAGATATTTCTTCTATTGTGTGGATGATTGATTATAGATGATTGATTTGCAATTTTATGTTTAGGATGAAAAATATTGATAAAACTGTAGAGACTCTTTCTCATACTTCTATTCCTTGTCAAACCAAAAGAAAAAATTCAGAAGTTTGGAAATATTTTATTGAGATTGAAAACATTAATCCTAGTAAACCAATGGCGAAATGTGATTATTTTTCACAATCATATGCATGTTATGTATCGAAGAATGAGACATCAAATTTAAAAAAATATATGCATAGTCCCAAAATGTTGTTGGCAAATAACGATATTAAGTAAAAGACCTTAAGCTTTCAAGATGTTGAAATATAAGACCAAATCTGTCATGTTTTAGTTTGCAACTTGTTGAGAACTCCTTGCAAAAATGATTATTGTCGATGAATTGTCTCTAAAGTTTATTGAAAGCGAGAGTTTTAGAACATATTCTCACTATGTGGCACCATAATTTTTCATATCTTCTAGATCTACCATTACACAAGATATTATTAGTATCTATGAGAAAGAAAAAATGAAGTTGAAATATTACTTTACAAAGACGTCTCAACGAGTATGCTTGACTATTGATACATGAACTTCAATTCAAAATATTAATTATATGATATTAATTGCTCATTATATTGATAGTGATTGAACCCTGCATAAGAATATTATTAATTTTTGCTTGATTTTGAATCATAAAGGTAAAACGATTTATAGAGAAGTGGAAAGATGTTTGTTTGAATGGAGAATCGAAAATGTTTTAACTGTTACAGTTGATAATGCTTCTTCGAATAATGTTGTAATTTTATATTTGATAAAAAGTGTTCGAACATGGAATTATTTAGTTTTGAATGAAGAACATATGCATATGTAGTGTTTCACACACATTTTGAATTTGATTGTATGTGATGGTTTGTAAGATCATCAAGAATCTATCACGAGAGTAACTAGAGCTGTGAAGTATGTCCAATCTTCATCTACAAAGCTACAAAATTTTAAGAATTGTGTTGAAAATGTTAAGAACACATGCAAAAACAATATTTATCTTGTTGTGCCCATTAGATGGAATTTTACAAATTTGATGTTAGAAAGTACTGAAATTTTTTGAAAAAGCTTTCGAGAATTTAAAAGAAAATGATAATCATTACCTTGTGAATTTGGGTGGAGAGGAACCCCCCACAACAGAAGATTAGGCAAATATAAGAGAATTTGTTAAGTTTTTAAAGTTTTTTTATGATACAACTATAATTATATCTGTTTATTTGTATGTTACTTCAAATCCTTATTTCAGTGACGTATGCAATTTGAAAATGATTATCAAAAGGTATGCTAAGTGTGATAATGCACTATTGAGAAAAATAGTTGTTGGAATGCTTAGGAAGTTTGACAAGTATTGGTGAAGTTGTTATAAAATTAATTTCTTCATGTATGTAGTAGTTGTGTTAGATCCTAGATGTATGACAAAGTTTTTGAAACATTGTCTTACATTTTGACAATGAGAAGAAAAATGATTTCGTGAATAAGGTAGAAATTATAATTGACAGATTATATGTTGAGTATAAATGTGATTTGAGGTGTGAAATTTTAGGAGACAATTGTGGTAGAATGTTGCAACAATGTCTACAGTGACTGGACAAAGCAATAGTGTGAACCACAATAAGAAATATGAGATATTTTATAATTGTTATAATGAACAGGATGTTTCCAATAATATGATAGAAGTTATTCTGACATGGTGGAAAGTAAATTCGTTGAAATTTTTGATTCTAAGTAAAATAGCAAGGGATATTTTTATTATTCCTATTTTAATAGTTGTTTCAGAGTCGGCTTTTAGTAGTGGAGGATGTGTACTTGATTCCTTTCGTAGTTCTTTATTAGTAAAGACTGTAGAGACATTTATTTTCACTCAAAGTTGAATTCAATCATCAAAATATCAATATCTCAACCTTAATGATGTAGTGGATGACATTGAAAATTTTGAACACAGTGCATTTTCTTTTTTTCTTTTCCATTCATTTATATTTCTTTTGTTATGTTACTATCTTTTATATAATTTATTTGAAATTTGTATTTTGCTGAGTTTATATCAACTAGGCAACAAACTACTTGAAATTGATTGATGAGTTAGAACCTAGTATGTTTTATTTTTTCTTGTTTATTAATTCATATATTTTTATTAATTACTGTCATTTATATAATTTTTTTGAAATTTGTAAATTACAGAGTTATATCAATTAATGAAGACAATGGACAACTCAGAACTCAATGACGTCTTTTAATTGATACATTTTATATTTTATTGTTTAGTTATTTCTTACTAATTTTGAGTTTAGTAATGGACATTATATCTGTGACGGCCCGAAACCAAACCCGATCAGGGTCCGGGATCGGAGCCATCACTCCGGGACAGTTAACAGAAAACATGGACTATATTTTTTTTTTGAACAGGGAACAGAACGTTTACAAACTTTAAAGCTTCACAGAGTTTGAACATTATACTTTTAAAACATTGACGGGGAGAGAGAGTTCTCTGGAGACAAAACCGAAATGGGAAGAACAGTTAGAAATCGAACTACATGATAAACAACAGAAGGAAATCAGAATACTTGGAACAGAATCAGAAAACATGTTGGCTTTTGAACCACATAAATAACAAACTGAAGAAACAGGGAGACAGAAGTAAACTAAAGTTTGGACATTTAGAATATCAGACAAGGAGAAATCTGAAGAGTGCAAGAAGGAATGTAAAAAGGATTATGAGTAACAGTTATAAATAACAGCAGAAAACAGGAAATGAAGTCGGAAGACTTAGTTTAAAAACAAACAAAATACTGTTGGGCGGTGGATGAAAATTAAACCGGAACGGTGGATGTAAATAAACCAAGGTGACGTGCCTCGTAGGCCCGTTACTAGATCACAAACCCGGGCACAAAATTTAATTGTTCAATATTCTAACGACTTGTCTATTTTTGCAGGTTTTGATTCACTCATGGACTTCACTTGGGAGCCGACTAAGGAGGATGAGGAGAAGCCTTACCATGTCATTCATTGGAGCATTCGCACGGAGCTTGCTGATAGCCCCATGGGAATTTGTCTTCCCGGGCCTTAATTTGTAATTTTTAATTTTTAAAACTCATTGGCATACATTCGTCTTTATTGTAAGGATTTTATAATTGCATTTCATGCATTAGATTGTGTGGTTAGGACTAGATGTATGGTGGTGGATTTGGGTTGGAGGAAGTTCAACAAAATATTCAAAGGAAAAGGCCCTACAATAAATGGAGCCCAATGGAAGCCTTGGCCCAAAGAAGAGCCCACAAAAAAAGGTATAATTTTGCAAGTACAAAAGTTAGTGGCAACATGGATTGATGATGTGGCAAGATTCCCTCCATTGATCCATTTAGGCATGGCATTCATCTCCTCCCTAGGATGTGTGCTTGTTTGCCTTGATCTTGGCCATCCATCCTTTTTGATCCAAGGGCCCTAATCCACCTAGGACTTCTATAAATGCATGGTATTAGTGATTGTAGACAACTTTTGCCAAATCAATATACTACTATTTCCCTAAATCTCTCAAATTCCTTTGGTGATTTTTTCTTGGTTCTTTGAACCAAGAGGAGTTAGCTTCCATTGCTAGCCTAGCTTGGGTTGCTAGGTTAGCTCTTAATCATTCCCTCATCTTCTCCCTTGGGAGTTGAAACGATGACGAAAATCCCCGGCCTACGGTGGTCGTTTTCTTCACGGAAAACGTGTATCCGGGAGCTTAAATCGTAAGCTCGCTTCTCGGATCCACCAAGGGTTTTCTTTACTTTTATTGCTATCACTTTTGCACACAAATCACTCTTTACTTTTCAGCTTTTCATTATCCACACACTCACCTTCTATTTTTTTTATCTTTTCTTTATTTCCATTGCTTTACATTTCCTTGTCATTTCTAACATATATTGTCATCTTATTCTCTTTATTTTCTTGTAATTTTACTTCTCTCTACTAACCTATAATCTTGGCCATCATCTTAGCATTTGCCTTCTTTATTTCTTGCCTTTAGTTTAGTATTTTATTTCAATATTCAAATATTGTTCACTAGCACCCAACTGAGCACCAACCTAGCATATTCGTGGGTCGTACACGGGCCCCCTTTCTAGGGGCCCCCGTGTCAAGTGGTATCAGAGCCACAAGGCTTCCCTTATGGTTTTAGTGTCTTGACAATAGTCAAAATTCGGCACAAGACCGGGATAGCGGCTCTTTTAAATTTCCGCATTAACCTTCTATATATTTGTGCTAACTTTGAGTTATTTTGTGCTAATTCCAATTTTTATATTTACTACCATTATTTTTGCTATATTATTACTTGTTCTAATTTGGAAAAATATGGTGGACGATCCTACAAGAAAACGCACAAGGTATAGCTCACAAATCTCTTAGTTTCCTTTCCTTATTTTTTGGTTTTCTTCTCTTTCTTGTACCACGATTCTTCCCTTTTATTTTGCTTCATTATAATCCTTATTTTGCCCTGAATCTAAGCCGAAACTCTGCTGAAATTTTGGTAAAAAAGTGAGTATAAAAATCGGCCTAAGGAAATTGCAAAACCGGTTATATATTGTGCACAATCTTCACGGTTTTCTCATTATCTTTAGCCACGATTTTTCTTGCATCTCTTTTATCATTTGAGCCTTATTTTAGCACTTGATTATTGTCCAATCCTTATATTAATATTATGGAAATTTTGGTGTTTCAACACGGCTTAGATCTATTGCTATCGAAAAATCGGAGTATTGTTTAAATTATCGCTTTAATTTTGTTTCTTTTGTCAAGCTCGAAATTGTCTAATATTTTTGCTGGTTATTTCTCATGTTTTCGTTCATTAACTTGCCTAATATGTGCTATTAAATGAGTGCACGAAAGTGGTTTAAAAGAATTTAGCAAAAGCATGAATTAACGTAGCAAAATAGAGCTAGACATTAGATTAAAAAAAAAAAAAATTCTGCTATATTTGACTTAAATTCCAGCATGTTATTTGGACTTAAATGATATTCTAAATTTTATTAGTTGCTGTTTTTAGAGTTAATTAGTTGTTATTAATATTACTTTAAGTGATCCTTAGTTAAAGTTGACAACTTGATTGAAATTTCTTGAAAATTTGTGATGAAAATGGTTTAATGAAATGTTCATTTCTTGATTGTGTTATTGAGTGTTTATTGCAATTACTAAGTTGTTGGACTAATTAGCATGATCCCTATTTTTCATTGTTGTCTTAGTTAAGATTATTCTTTAGTGCTTAAAATTGTCTAAGACATTAAGAAGATAACAATCACACAAATCTAGGGAAAATTTACTTAGACAAGAATTTCAATTTTTAATTACCCACTCAACCATGACTAACCGTAGTGGACTCAATCGTGAATCACCTCACCAAGAACCACATCGAGCTAGGGATACTCCCCCACCCGAACACACCCATTACGAAGGAGAAACTAACTCACCAGGAGGCATGCAAGGACAAATTGATACCTTAACAAGCATAGTTAATAGCCTTGCCCAACAAGTCCAAACAATGCTGAATAACCCTCCTCGTAGAGATTTTCATGAACGTGTTCCTTCTCAAGAGACCTCCTCTAGGGTTATCCCTGAACGTCCTAGGCGTAGAGCACCTTTTCAACCACTCATAGAGGAAGAGGAATGGGTTGAACCCCAAAGAAGGAGACCACGTCATTTTAATTCGGAGGATGATATTTGGACGGAAGATGATGAAGAGTACCGACCTAATCGTCGTAGGGACAATGACGACCTCCGAAATGTTAAGATGTCAATTCCCCCTTTCAATGGAGCTTGTGACGGACACACATATCTTGATTGGGTTGATAAGGTGGAAAGAGTTTTTGAATGTCACGACTATTCTGATCGAGTCAAAATCCAACTCGCCTCTCTTGAACCAACGGGCCATGCCGCATTATGGTGGTCCAACCTTAGAAACCAAAGAATGCGAATTTTAGGATACCCCGTCTCAACCTGGAATTCCATGAAAGATGAAATGCACAAGAGATTCGTTCCCCGACACTACAAACACGAACTCTTCCATCAACTTCACAACGTCAAGCAAAATTCTCTCTCGTTCGATGAGTATATCACGGAATTTGAAACTCTCAATATGCGCTGTGCTATTGATGAGCCTGAAGAGCAACTCATCACGAGATTCATTCGAGGTCTGAACCGTGATATTGGAGACGCGGTTGAAGTACAACAATTACAAACCATGGACATGGTCATTCAACTTGCCCTCACGGTGGAAAGACAACTCAAACGAAAACGCAAGACCAACTTTCCAACTAAATTTCCACCTAGGCACTTAGATCAAGACAAGCCCAAACCTCCATGGAAGAACGAAGAGAAAAGGCCCATTAACCGTAATTGGCCACCTAAAACCCCATTCAACCAAAACAAACCCTCCTAAAGGACTAAGAGCCCGTGATGTCCAATGCTACAAGTGCTTAGGCAAGGGACATTACGCAAATGAATGTTCTAACTGTCGAGTGATGGTTATCAAGGAGTGAACCGGAGAATGGGAGAGTGAGAACGATGAAGGTCAATACCTCGATAAAGAAGTAGAAGAAGAGGTTGATGACGAGAGCGAGCACGAGTCGGATGAGTGTGCTGCTCAAGACGGACCACTTTGAATGGTGATTAGAAGATCCATTGTCTCTAAAAATGTTGAGGAGGACTGCCAACGTGAAAACATTTTTCAAAGTAGATGTGCAGTCAAAGATAAAGTATGTTCGGTGATTATAGATAGTGGAAGTTGCGTTAACGTAGCTTCCCAAGATATGGTTAACAAGCTTGGATTGGAGTCGACAAACCACCCTAAACCATATAAGTTGATATGGTTGGATGATAGAGATGACATTAAAGTGACCAAACAAGTAACTATTAATTTTACTATTGGAAAATACAAGGATTCAGTTACTTGCGATGTCGTGCCGATGAAAGCGAGTCATCTTCTATTAGGGCGACCATGGCTCTACGACCGTAGGGTACATTATGATGGTTACCTCAACAACTATAGTTTGAAATTTGGCGGTAGAAATATCAAATTACTTCCTATGACCCCTGAACAAATTGCTCATGATGATGCGCTTAGGAAGGAGGAAAAGACTAAAGAAAATCTTTTGTTGACCAAAAAGGGATTAAGGGCTGCTGTGACTAAGGGAAAAACGGTGATTCTTGTTTTATTTAGGAACCGAATTATGGAGCTTGGAAAGATTCCCTTACCGATTCAAAACCTACTTAAGACTTATCAGGATGTTTTTCCTGAAGAACTACCCCCTGGACTACCCCCGATTAGAGGAATAGAACTCCACAGGAATTTCGTATGAAAGGTTTATGGTATTTGATATGGATTCTGATGAATTCGTATGATGTTCCATTTTCATTACTTTATTAGATTAGGGGTCGTGCATCTTTCTTTCTCTCATGCTTTCCCTTGGTCAACAACCAACCAGCCTATAGTTCTTAACTATAAGATGGCGGGGTAGTAGGGATGACTTTGAGGGTGCCAGTGAAGGAGAGAGAAGGGTATGAGGTGTAGTCTTTTTTGGTACATTCTTTTCTTTCTTGCCTGGCTATCCAAGAGTTGATTAGCCCTCCCTTCCAGCACGCACCATAGGTGCTTTCAGAGATTGCTTTGCTTGGGCCGCTTAAGTGATCTGATCCCCCCGGATGAATGAAAGCTTTCTCAACTTTTATTCACTTAGAGCACCGTCGCTTCCTCGTGGAACGGCCGCTAGTTCAGTCTCGTGTTGGGGCTTCGCCTCTTCTTCGGTGATGTTCTTGATGCTCTGGCTAGCAGAATAAGGTGATGTGAGGGCACTCGACCTCCAACCCGGTGCTATGTTACCAAATCGACCGGCCTATAGGATGAGGCCTGAAGAAGCAAAAGAATTACAAGATCAAGTCCAAGAATTATTAGGGAGAGGATACATAAGAGAGTCGATGAGCCCATGCGCTGTACCTACCTTGTTGGTACCTAAAAAGGATGGCTCTATGCGAATGTGTGTTGATAGTAGGGTTATCAACCAAATCACCATTAAATATAGGTATCCCATCCCTCGATTAGAAGATATGTTGGACGAATTGAGTGGAGCATCAATTTTCTCTAAAGTTGACTTGAAGAGCGGATATCACCAAATACGTATGAAAGAGGGTGATGAATGGAAGACCGCCTTCAAAACAAAATACGGATTGTTTGAATGGATGGTTATGCCATTCGGTCTTACAAATGCCCCGAGCACCTTTATGCGGTTAATGCATCATGTTCTTAAGGAATTCCTTGGGAAATTTGTTGTCGTGTATTTCGATGACATCTTGGTGTATAGTCGCGACCTCCCACAACATGTCAACCATCTCGGGATGTTATTTCAAACCCTCTGTAGCACTAAGTTGTTTGGGAACTTGAGTAAGTGCTTCTTTGGACAAGAGAAAGTTTACTTTTTGGGTTTTATCATTTCTAAGGATGGCTTGGAAGCAGACGAAGAGAAGGTTAAAGCCATCAAGGATTGGCCCACTCCTAATAGCATCACTGAAGTCCGTAGTTTTCACGGATTAGCTTCTTTTTATAGGAGGTTCATTAAAGACTTCAGTTCTTTAGTCGCTCCTATTACGGACCTCACTAAGAAAGGAGTTGACTTTAATTGGACACCGGCATGCCAAAGTAGCTTCGATATGATAAAAGAAAAACTTTGTCAATCCCCCGTTTTGGCACTCCCCGATTTCAATAAGGTTTTTGAGATCAAGAGTGATGCCTCCGGTATTGGCATTGGAGCTGTATTGATGCAAGATGGCAAACCTCTTGCGTATTTTAGTGAAAAATTGAAAGGAGCTGCTTTGAACTATTCAACTTATGACAATGAGTTTTATGCCGTGATTAGAGCTCTCGAACATTGGCAACATTACTTACTTTCAAAGGAGTTTGTGATTCACTCCAACCACCAATCCCTTAAGCACATTAAGAGCCAACACAAACTCAATAAGCGTCACGCAAAATGGGTGGAATTTTTGGAAAGATTCCCCTACATTTTAAAATATCTGAAAGGATCTGATAATCCCGTTGCCGATGCTCTCTCTCGAAGACGTATCCTCTTGACAGAACTAAGTGTTAGATTTTTTGGATTTGAATGGATTAAAAATTTGTATGCATCCGATAAAGATTTTGGATTGCCTTACCAAGTTTATCAAAATAAGGCTGAAGGAGGATATAGTCTCGTGGATGGATTCCTCTTAAGGAATGGAAAATTGTGTATTCCACATTGCAGTCTAAGACAATGCCTCATTAAAGAAGCTCATGGAGGAGGATTGTCTGGACATTTTGGAGAAAAGAAGACTCTAGAATTATTAAAAGAAAAATTCTATTGGCCTCATATGATGAAGGACGTGCACCATTATATCGAAAAATGCATTGTGTGTAAAAAGGCCAAAAGCAAAGTGCTACCCCAAGGACTTTATCTTCCCTTACCAGTTCCAACACATCCTTGGGTAGAAATTAGTATGGACTTTGTTTTAGGGTTGCCACGAACGGGACGTAATAAGGATTCTATCCTCGTGGTTGTGGATAGATTCTCCAAAATGGCACATTTTATTGCCTGCAACAAAACTGACGACTCTGCTGTTATAGCCGATCTCTTCTTCAAGGAGATAGTTAGACTCCACGGTGTGCCTCAGTCTATTGTGTCAGACCGCGATACCAAATTTTTGAGCACATTTTGGAAGACTTTATGGAAGAAGTTGGGGACTACGCTATGTTTTAGCACATCCTTCCATCCCCAAACAGACGGCCAAACGGAAGTGGTCAATAGGACTTTGGGTACACTTCTACGAAGTGTCGTGGGTAAGACTCTGACCAATTGAGACATACTACTACCCCAAATTGAATTCGGTTACAACTGAAGCCTTCATTCCACCACCCAGCAAACACCCTTTGAGGTAGTATATGGTTTTAATCCAAACACACTGTCACAACCTGTACCCGTGATATCGATTTTTTTTTTTTAAAATGGGCAGAGGAGGTGGCGATTGCTCGCTGGAGCAATCGCCATATGGCGATTTCCTCTTGGCAATCGCTTCTCCAGCGATTGCCAGAGGAAGAGGCGATTGCTCGCCTCTAGGAGGCGAGCAATCGCCAGACTCTCTGGACTCCAGAGAGTCCAGCTCTTCCTCTTCCTCTTCTTCTTTCCTTTTTCTTCATCCTTCGCCCCTGTACTCCTCTCTTAAATACCAAAAACACACAACACATATCTCATCACTTTTCTCACTACAAACTCACCCAAAATCATACCTATCTCCATAAAATACTCTCCTCATACACTTACTCAAACACTCAACCCTCAACACTTATCTCGTTCTTTCCTCACACCATTATACATACATCCCGTAAACATGCTTCAAACATAACGTTTACTCCAATACTCAAAACCGACACGATTCACGTTAACAAAATCAAATTTCATATAAATGAACCGCATGGTTCCGTTTAAATGTTTAACAATCCTACCTGTTTTAAAACAATCAAAAACATCACAAAACATTTTACATTTTCTATACCATCACCAAACATCCTAAAACATATCTAAACGTACTACAAATCCATCAAATTCATCATTATCCCACAATACCCAAAAACTCTGAAAACTCCTAACCGTAAGTCAACCCGCCCTGCCAAAACACGCTCCGCCGCCACGAGCTCCGCCACCGACCATCTATACTTGGTCATCGTAAAGAGGTTCCTCACCTTCGTTCTCGTCACCTACATCATACAATAAATCCATTAAGCCTAATGCTTAGTAAGGAGAGTACTAAACATAACTTTACATATATGCATGACATTTATAAAACATTTTCGTTTCATTTCTTTTAAACCGTTTTCTTGCCCCGTAGTACATTCATGACTTGCCCCGTAGTACATTCATGACTTGCCCCGTAGTACATTCATGACTTGTCCCGTAGTACATTCATGACTTGCCCCGTAGTACATTCATGACTTGCCCCGTAGTACATTCATGACTTGCCCCGTAGTACATTCATGACTTGCCCCGTAGTACATTCGTCATTCATCATTCATCATTCATTATCGTTCTTTAATTCAACATTTTCATAAAACATGCTCATAAATAGTTCGTATGCACTTTAGTAAAACATGATGCATGAGGTATAACATACGTAAGGAAAAACCTATCAAACGAGCACTACTTAAATCACTAAAGCACTACCTAAAACTACTCGTCCTTTCTACCACCCCTATTTCCACCTTTTTCATCACATCAAACATCATCAACATTGTACGACGTAGGGCCTTAGTGGCCGGAAAGCCTAACGCTCACTTACCTGGCGTCCTAAATATGCCGAGCACCGTCCTTTGAGCTTGGGTTACCTAGAGCATTTAACAACACATCATTAATATCGACTTTCAAACATCGAATCTAAACAATCGACTTCTCAAGCTAGGACAAACTCTTCCAAAATTCTAATTCATTTCTTCTAGGCATTTCATCGAGCACGTGGTGCTCACCAACTTCAAAACTCCATTAATACTTTCCAAATCATTTTCAACAACCTAAACTTAACATTAAACCTCAACCAACATCATCAATCTACTCCAACAACCTCAATAATTACTAATACATCATTAATGAGTAATAAATAACAACCCTAACGATTTCTAACAAAAACCCTAAGTTTCTCCACAAACCCTAACTAAAAACAAACCCTAAAACCAACAAATCACTTTACCAAAACGTAGAGCTTACCCTAAGAGTCGAGTTGGGGAAGAAACTTGAGGGAGAGAATCACCAAAATGGGGTAGAGATCAAGCCGATGGAGATGGCGATTGAGAAGAGGAAGAAATCGCGAGGGAGAGGGAGAGAGCTTCGTGCGTGGAGGAGAAGTGAGGAAGAGAGAGAGAAACCTTAGGTTTTAATAAAATCTTGACCTTAAAATTACCTAAATGCCCTTTGTAAATTTCTTAACTTAAATCGTTCTTTCGCCTATCGATTTAATTTCTCCAAAATTCCCTTATTTCTCCAAATGTTCTATTTTATTCCTAGGGTCCTAACAAAACTTCCCGTTGGCCATTTGAACTTAATTTACTATTTGAACGAATTAAACGATATAGGGTTTACAAATTAAAAACCCGGCAGCTATAACTTAAAACTAGAATTCAAAGTTTTCGGGTGTTACACACACCATTGACACTTGTTCCTATTCCAACCCAGGACCTAATCAACCCGTCGGGAGCGAATAAAGCAGAACAAATGAAAAAGTTATATGAAAAGGTTCGCCACACTATTGAGAAGAATAACACCAATTATGCGAAGCATGCGAATAAAGGACGAAAAGAGGTAATTTTCAATGTTGGAGATTTGGTGTGGTTACACCTTAGGAAAGAACGGTTTCCTGCCAAAAGGCGCTCCAAGCTATTACCTAGAGCTGAAGGTCCCTTTAAAGTTTTAGAGCGCATAAATAACAATGCTTACAAATTGGAGTTACCTGGCGATTATGGGGTATCATCCACCTTCAACGTGCAAGATTTGTCCCCTTATATTGGAGAATTGGGACATGAAGAGGAGGCTGAGCTAACGGATTTGAGGTCAAATCCTCAGCCACCCGGAGGGGATGACGTGCCTCGTAGGCCCGTTACTAGATCACAAACCCGGGCACAAAATTTAATTGTTCAATATTCTAACGACTTGTCTCTTTTTGCAGGTTTTGATTCACTCATGGACTTCACTTGGGAGCCGACTAAGGAGGATGAGGAGAAGCCTTACCATGACATTCATTGGAGCATTTGCACGGAGCTTGCTGATAGCCCCATGGGAATTTGTCTTCCCGGGCCTTAATTTGTAATTTTTATTTTTTAAAACTCATTGGCATACATTCGCCTTTATTGTAAGAATTTTATAATTGCATTTCATGCATTAGATTGTGTGGTTAGGACTAGATATATGGTGGTGGATTTGGGTTGGAGGAAGTTCAACAAAATATTCAAAGGAAAAGGCCCTACAATAAATGGAGCCCAATGGAAGCCTTGGCCCAAAGAAGAGCCCACAAAAAAAGGTATAATTTTGCAAGTACAAAAGTTAGTGGCAACATGAATTGATGATGTGGCAAGATTCCCTCCATTGATCCATTTAGGCATGGCATTTATCTCCTCCCTAGGATGTGTGCTTGTTTGCCTTGATCTTGGCCATCCATCCTTTTTGATCCAAGGGCCCTAATCCACCTAGGACTTCTATAAATGCATGGTATTAGTGATTGTAGACAACTTTTGCCAAATCAATATACTACTATTTCCCTAAATCTCCCAAATTCCTTTGGTGATTTTTCCTTGGTTCTTTGAACCAAGAGGAGTTAGCTTCCATTGCTAGCCTAGCTTGGGTTGCTAGGTTAGCTCTTAATCATTCCCTCATCTTCTCCCTTGGGAGTTGAAACGAGGATGAAAATCCACGGCCTACGGTGGTCGTTTTCTTCACGGAAAACGTGTATCCGGGAGCTTAAACCGTAAGCTCGCTTCTCGGATCCACCAAGGGTTTTCTTTACTTTTATTGCTATCACTTTTACACACAAATCACTCTTTACTTTTCAGCTTTTCATTATCCACACACTCACCTTCTATTTTTTTATCTTTTCTTTATTTCCATTGCTTTACATTTCCTTGTCATTTCTAACATATATTGTCATCTTATTCTCTTTATTTTCTTGTAATTTTGCTTCTCTCTACTAACCTATAATCTTGGCCATCATCTTAGCATTTGCCTTCTTTATTTCTTGCCTTTAGTTTAGTATTTTATTTCAATATTCAAATATTGTTCACTAGCACCCAACCGAGCACCAACCTAGCATATTCGTGGGTCGTACACGGGCCCCCTTTCTAGGGGCCACCGTGTCACAAGGCAGGTGACACAATTAAATCAGGCGGAAGATGTGAGCTGACGTCAGGCGGAAGATGCATTTGCAAAGACAAAAGTAAGGATGACATCAGGCGGAAGATTAAAGCTATCGGTGGATTCAGATACGACAAAAGACGAACAGTGTTCAGCGGAAGAGGCTGAGTAAAACTGGGCGGAAGAGATGGTGACGTCAGCCGGAAGATGGGTGACGTCAGGCAGAAGATACAGGCAGCAGACGGAATTCGGATAAGGTGATGACGTCAGCCGGAGGATGGATGACGTCAACCGGAAGATACAGACAACAGACAACACCGGATGAGATGAAGACGTCATCGGATGAGATAATTGAACTGGACGGTGGAGGTGGATGACGTCACCGATGGATATACACTTAATCAGCACTGGACGTGATCGGATGACTAAAAGGGGCAGAGTTTGACAACTTTTAACAGAAAGACATACGGGCAGGGAGCATCAAAACAGAAGGCATAAGGGTTTCAAACCTTCAAAACCCGTTTCAAAACAAGATTTTTGAAACACACTTTGCAGATGATAGATTTCAACTGACAGATTTAAGAAAGACAGACTGCATGGATAGCTCTAGAATTCGAGACCATCCATGCAAACCTTAAAAACAGGAAAATATTCTAAAACATTTCAGAACATTCAGGACATGAGTTCAACTGTCAAATACAGTGATTTCTAAAGTTGAGACATCAGAACTTGTACGTTGTTCTAAAAGTAAAACCTCTGAATCAGTACAGAACCTAACATGCAATTGCAGAATCTACCAAAAGAAGAGTTTTTACAGAATTTTACAACACAACAAGAACTTCCAGAAGACTTTACAGAAAACTTAAACCTCGGGTCAGAATTTGTCTGACTGCAGCAACCACACCCCCATAAGCTCGATCCACCAGCCACCTATTCATCAGACTGAGGCACAAAGTCCTCATTTTCAGGTTCAGTACCTACATCAGGGAGTTCACCTATGAGTCTAAAACTCAGTAAGAACATTACAAATATGCAGTGATGCAAAATGCTATGCATGCAGTTTTCAGGAATACAGTGATAGTACAGAACATTACGTTTCAGTGGAAGAGGGGTATAAGTGGGGCTTATAGGGGAACTGGCGAACAGTGGATGCACTATCAGGCACAAACAGTAATACAGAACAGACATAAACATATCTGGGGGCCAGTCCCCATTCCGCACTTAACCAGTACATTTCAGTCAGATTTTATTTTGTTTAGCTTCAAACCGTGTACAGAAAACATTTGTATGTCTTTCAGAGAAAACGTGTATGCATGAACGGTGCTTGAACTTAAACTGGCAGATAACAGAAATAAGACAACAGACAACAGAAATAAACCAAAACCAAACATTTCAGAACATAACTCTAACTCTTCTACTCAAAACAACCCAACATAACAGAAAACTTAGTACCTCCGCGATGTAGGGCCTTAAGGGCCAACCTACGGATATGAACTTACCTGTTATCCGCGATGCAGTTGGCTGGAAAGTCTCGGAAATGCACAGATCTGTAACAAGCACGTAGAGAAATAAACAATGCTGCAGATGCTAACAAATAAGTTAGAAGAATCAGCAGCAACACGTTTCAAATCTTTAGAAAACACACCAACGTATTTTCATCCAAAGACAGTGAGTTTTCTCTAAATACCAAACTCTAAACTTTGATAAAAACCCACATTAAACTTGTCCAAACTTGTTAGCATGAGTAGATGCTTACCTTTTGCTGAAGGAAACAGAAGAATGCAAGAGAAATAAGGTTTGGTACTTTGTTTCAGTCGCCAGGAAGAGAGAAAACAGAGAAATAAGAGAAGAAGCAGAGAAGTGAACTGAAGGTTTCACGTAGGAGGAAGAACTTAACTTCTTCAACAAGTTGCCAAGTGTCAACTATCCGTTGGATATCTCCCACCGACCTTAATTTCTCTTCAATTTACCCTTCCATGCATTTTAAACTTAGTGTTTTGTTTAGTTACACATTAGTTTGGTTCTCCCCTCACTGACTGCTCAAAAATTTTATAATAAAATAGTTATTGTATATATGGCAATTTAAATCCATAAAATAATTCAACAAAATATTACACGGTCAAAATGCCGGGTGTTACATTCCACCCACCTTAACAGAAATTTTGTCCCCAAAATTTGCCTAAGCCAATAACTCTGGGTATTGAGCTTTAACATCCTCTTGTCTTTCCCACGTGGCTTTCTCCACATTATGATTGCGCCACAAAACTTTCACCAATGGGACTACCCTGTTGCGCAACACCTTGAGTGACATGTCTAATATCTGTATAGGCCTCTCTTCATATGTCAGCGTCGGCATAATATCAAAGTCCACATGCTCCACGATCTGAGTTGGATCTCGTACACACTTCCTCAGCATCGAAACATGGAAAACATTGTGAACACCATCCATAGACGCTGGCAGCTGCAGCCTGTAAGCCATGTTTCCCACACGCTTCAAAATGGGAAATGGGCCAATGAACCGTGGACTGAGCTTTCCTTTCTTACCGAATCTCATTACGCCCTTGAAAGGTGACACCTTCAAGAATACTTCATCACCTTCGGCAAACTCCAAGTCTCTTCTTCTATGGTCCGCATAACTTTTCTGTCGACTCTGAATAATCTTTATTCGTTGTTTGATAACAATTATCACCTCGGACATCTGTTGTAATATCTAAAGGGCCGATAAGCTTAGTTTCTCCGACCTCATCCCAACACAATGGGGATCTACACTTTCTGCCGTAGAGAGCTTCATATGGAGCCATGCCAATTGTAGCCTGGTAGCTATTGTTGTAAGTGAACTCCACAAGCAGTAGGTATCTACTCCAAGGAGCATGAAATTCCAGCACGCACGACCTTAACATATCCTCTAGTATTTGAATTGTTCTCTCGGATTTTCCGTCCGTCTGTGGATGAAACGCCGTGCTGAAATCCAACCTGGTGCCCAGGGAGCTTTGCGAGCTTTTCCAGAACCTCGATGTAAATCTAGGATCTCGGTCAGATACAATTGACACTGGTACCCCATGCAGCTTGACAATCTCACTAATGTATAGTTCTGCATACTGGTCCATAGAGAATGTTGTCTTCACAGGTAGAAAATGGGCTGACTTCGTCAATCTGTCCATTATGACCCATATGCTATTGTGGCCTTTAGCTGTTCTTGGAAGGCCAACAACAAAGTCCATTGTGATATTCTCCCATTTCCACTCGGGGATCGGGAGAGGCTGAAGTGTTCCACCTGGTCGTTGATGTTCAGCCTTGACTTGTTGACATATCATGCAAGACTCCACATATTTGGCCACTTCATTCTTCATATTCGGCCACCAGAAGTGAAGTTTCAAGTCTTGATACATCTTCGTGCTTCCAAGATGCACAGAGAAAGGAGATGAGTGGGCTTCCGACAAGATGTGCTTCCGTAACTCTTCGTCTTTCGAAACATACCATCTATCTCTGAACTTAAGAATACCATCTCCCGAATAACTGAAATCGGAAGAAGCCATTGGTACCTTGCTCACCATATCGGCCATCTCCTTTGAATTGGTCTTCTGGGCTTCTTAATTCGGTCCAGGACGGTGGGCCGTAGTGTCAAGTTTTCTAGTATGGCCGACAGCCCAGAAACTATCTCCATATCGAAATTCTGTATCTCAATCCTCAAAGGCATCGACACGGCCGATATAGCTGGTTGCATAGTATCTGACATCCTGCTCAATGCATCGGCTACTACGTTAGCTTTACCTGGGTGGTATTTAATCTCAACATCATAATCTTTTACAAATTCTAACCACCTCCTTTGTCTCATGTTTAACCCCCTTTGAGTGAATATGTATTTTAAACTCTTGTGATCAGAAAACACTTCGCATGATTGTCCGTATAAGTGGTGTCTCCATACTTTCAGCGCAAACACAACTGCCGCTAACTCAGATCGTGAGTAGTGTAGTTTTGCTCGTGGTTCTTCAGTTGTCTGGATGCGTATGCTACAACTTTCTCTTCTTGCATTAATACACACCCCAATCCAATCTTGGAAGCATCACAATATAAGCTGAATTTGCCGTCCAGCAATACTAATAGAGGAGCAGTAGTTAATTTTTGTTTGAGTGTCTAAAAGCTCACCTCACATGCTTCAGACTACTTGAACTTGATTTCCTTCCTCGTCAAGCTGGTCATAGGCTTCGCAATCACAGAAAATCCCTTGATGAATTTCCTGTAATAACCAGCTAGTCCGATAAAGCTCCGTACCTCGCTTGCATTCCTCGGCCTTGGCCAGTCTCTTACAGCCTCAATCTTGGCCGGGTCCACCGACACTCATTCAGCAGACACCACGTGGCCTAGGAAATTAATCCTACTCAGCCAGAATTCACATTTTGAAAGTTTGGCAAATAATCGATGATGCCTCAGAGTTGATAGCACATTTGCCAAGTGCTCCTCGTGCTCGGCCTTACTTCTGGAGTAAACCAGAATGTCGTCGATGAAAACGATTACAAATTTATCCAAGAAATCTTGGAATATCCTGTTCATCAGGTCCATGAATGCTGCCGGAGCATTAGTTAACCCGAACGACATCACCAAGAACTCGTAATGCCCGTACCGGGTCCTGAAGGCGGTCTTTGGAATATCATCAGCTCTGACCTTCAACTGGTAATAGCCGGAGCGTAAGTCAATCTTAGAAAATACCCGAGCCCCTTGTAGTTGATCAAATAAATCATCGATCCTCAGCAGCAGGTACCTATTCTTGATAAGCAACTTGTTCAGCTCATGGTAATCGATGCACATATGTAGGGACCCATCCTTCTTCTTGACGAACAAGACGGGAGCACCCCACGGAGAGAAACTAGGGCGCACAAAACCCTTGTCCACCAATTCTTTCAGCTGAGCCTTCAACTCCCTCAACTCAATCGGCGCCATACAGTACGGATTCTTCGATACCGGTTCAGCACCAGGATATACATCGATTCCGAACTTGATCTCATGATCGGGTGGCAATCCCGGTAGGTCATCTAGGAAAACCTCAGGGAAGTCTCGGACTACCAGAATACTTCTAAGTTCCACCTCACCTTGTCTTTGAACATCTACTACGCGGGCAAGAAATCCGACACATCCTGACCTCATCAGCTGTTGAGCTTTCAAAGTGGATATAACAGGCATACTATGTTTCTTTGGTATTGCTTGGTAGGAGAACTCTAGTTCATTCGGGCGCTTAAAAGCCACGAGCCCGGACCTGCAGTCGATGGTGGCATGATGTCTAAACAGCCAGTCCATCCCCAGAATCACATCGTATCCTTTCATACCGACAACGATAAGACTGACATACAACTTCTGGTCTCCTACTGACACTATATCACCCCGTACAACCTGCTCGGAGTGCATAAACTCTCCGGACGGCAGCATAATGCTGTAGGGCTGATCTGACAACGTACTAAAAAACTTCTTTCTAACTACAAAGTCCATGGTCACAAACGAATGTGTGGCCCCTGTGTCCCACAAGGTATAAGCAGGTGCATCACATATCAAAATTGTACTTGTAATTGCTGTGTGCTGATCAGCATCATCAACGTCCTCCATCATTGCAAAAACCCTTGGTACTGCAAGGTTTGGTCTCGTGTCTGGCATCGGGCAATCCCGAACATGATGGCCTCCTTTGCCACATCGAAAACATTGGCCGGTAATAAATCTGCATTCTCCTCTGTGAAGTTTCTGGCACCGCGGGCATACTGAAGGTTGAGGAGCCCCCATTGGTCTCTTTCCCTTGTCTTGATAAATGATGGTCTCATTGGGCCTCTTAATGCCCCTGTTCTGTTGCTGTTGAGGTTGTAAATTTTGACCCCTTTGTTGTTGTTGTTGTTGAGGGGCATTCCGAATAATCCCCCTTGATGAATCCCTTTGTCTCTGGGATTTCATTTCCAAGGCTTCTAACTGGTAAGCCTTGGCCACCACTTTCGTATATGGAGCCTCATCAAATCCTCCATATGAAATTTCTCGTAAGAGGTCCAGCTTCAAACCTTGAATGAATTGGTGCACCTTATTCTCATCAGTGGCCACCAGGTGTGTTGCATATCGGGATAATGATTCGAACTTCTGAACATATTCTGCCACTGACCCATATTGTCGCAGCCGAGAGAACTCAAGCAACTTTTCCTTTCTCACTCCTCGGTCAAAGTACTTCTCGTAGAAGATTTTCGTGAATCCTTCCCAGCTTAATGCCACTGTAGTCGACTGCACTGTGTCCCACCAAAATCCAGCACTTTCGATGAGATAGAACGTGGCACAATTAACTTTCTTGTTGTCTTCCACTTCTGCATAACTGAAAATCTTCTCCATTGTTCGAATCCAGGTTTCAGCACGGGTCGGGTCTATAGACAGCCCATCAAATGAAGGCGGCTGGAGTCGCCGGAATCTATCTCCACTATTGTCACGTGAAGCATTTCCATGGTTATTATTGTTATTGTTCCCGCTGTCTTCTCTGGCCATCATACGTTCCACCATGCGGGACTGTACTCCCACCAGTTCGGTTAGTCGGTCAATGGCACGAGAGCTTTCACTTGACTCTTCCTGATGTCCTCTCACCATTCCTAATAAACCCTATAAACAGAATAACCTAATTTAATAAATAGAACTTTGACATGGATTTAAACACTTACAGTTGGTGGAGCGATCTCACGTGGCGGTTGTGCAGTAAGACATTTCACAGAATCGGTTCTAAAACCTTGTCTCTCTGATACCATAACTGTGATGGCCCGAAACAAAACCCGATCGGGGTCCGGGATCGGAGCCATCACTCCAGAACAGTTAACAGAAAACATGGACTATATTTTTTTTTTGAACAGGGAACAGAACGTTTACAAACTTTAAAGCTTCACAGAGTTTGAACATTATACTTTTAAAACATTGACGGGGAGGGAGAGTTCTCTGGAGACAAAACCGAAATGGGAAGAACAGTTAGAAATCGAACTACAGGATAAACAACAGAAGGAAATCAGAATACTTGGAACAGAATCAGAAAACATGTTGGCTTTTGAACCACATAAATAACAAACTGAAGAAACAGGGAGACAGAAGTAAACTAAAGTTTGGACATTTAGAATATCAAACAAGGAGAAATCTGAAGAGTGCAGGAAGGAATGTAAAAAGGATTATGAGTAACAGTTATAAATAACAGCAGAAAACAGGAAATGAAGTCGGAAGACTTAGTTTAAAAACAAACAAAATACTGTTGGGCGGTGGATGAAAATTAAACCGGAACGGTGGATGTAAATGAACCAAGGCGGGTGATACAATTAAATCGGGCGGAAGATGTGAGCTGACGTCAGGCGGAAGATGCATTTGCAAAGATAGAAGTAAGGATGACGTCAGGCGGAAGATTAAAGCTATCGGTGGATTCAAATACGACAAAAGACGAACAGTGTTCAGTGGAAGAGGCTGAGTAAAACTGGGCGGAAGAGATGGTGACGTCAGCCAGAAGATGGGTGACGTCAGGCAGAAGATACAGGCAGTAGATGGAATTCGGATAAGGTGATGACGTCAGCCGGAGGATGGATGACGTCAACCGGAAGATACAGACAACAGACAACACCAGATGAGATGAAGATGTCATCGGATGAGATAATTGAACTGGGCGGTGGAGGTGGATGACGTCACCGGTGGATATACACTTAATCAGCAGTGGACGTGATCGGATGACTAAAAGGGGAAGAGTTTGACAACTTTTAACAGAAAGACATACGGGCAGGGAGCATCAAAACAGAAGGTATAAGGGTTTCAAACCTTCAAAACCCGATTCAAAACAAGATTTTTGAAACACACTTTGCAGATGATAGATTTCAACTGACAGATTTAAGAAAGACAGACTGCATGGATAGCTCTAGAATTCGAGACCATCCATGCAAACCTTAAAAACAGGAAAATATTCTAAAACATTTCAGATCATTCAAGACATGAGTTTAACTGTCAAATACAGTGATTTCTAAAGCTGAGACATCAGAACTTGTACGTTGTTCTAAAAGTAAAACCTCTGAATCAGTACAGAACCTAACATGCAATTGCATAATCTACCAAAAGAAGAGTTTTTACAGAATTTTACAACACAACAAGAACTTCCAGAAGACTTTACAGAAAACTTAAACCTCGGGTCAGAATTTGTCTGACTGCAGCAACCACACCCCCATGAGCTCGATCCACCAGCCACCTATTCATCAGACTGAGGCACAAAGTCCTCATTTTCAGGTTCAGTACCTACATCAGGGAGTTCACCTATGAGTCTAAAACTCAGTAAGAACATAACAAATATGCAGTGATGCAAAATGCTATGCATACGGTTTTCAGGAATACAGTGACAGTACAGAACATTACGTTTCAGTGGCAAAGGGGTATAAGTGGGGCTTATAGGGGAACTGGTGAACAGTGGATGCACTATCAGGCACAAATAGTAATACAGAACAGACAGAAACAGATCTGGAGGCCAGTTCCCGTCTCGCACTTAACCAATAGATTTCAGTCAGATTTTATCTTGTTTAGCTTCAAACCGTGTACAGAAAACATTTGTATGTCTTTCAGTGAAAACGTGTATGCATGAATGGTGCTTGAACTTAAACTGGCAGATAACAGAAATAAGACAACAGACAACAGAAATAAACCAAAACCAAACATTTCAGAACATAACTCTAACTCTTCTACCAAAAACAACTCGACAGAACAGAAAACTTAGTACCTCCGCGATGTAGGGCCTTAAGGGCCAACCTACGGATATGAACTTACCTGTTATCCGCGATGCAGTTGGCTGGAAAGTCTCGAAAATGCACAGATCTGTAACAAGCACGTAGAGAAATAAACAATGTTGCAGATGCTAACAAATAAGTTAGAAGAATCAGCAGCAACACGTTTCAAATCTTTAGAAAACACACCAACATGTTTTAATCCAAAGACAGTGAGTTTTCTCTAAATACCAAAACCTAAATTTCGGTAAAAACCCACATTAAACTTGTCCAAACTTGTTAGCATGAGTAGATGCTTACCTTTTGCTGGAGGAAACAGAAGAATGCAAGAGAAACAAGGTTTGGTACTTTGTTTCAATCGCCAGGAAGAGAGAAAACAGAGAAAGAAGAGAAGAAGCAGAGAAGTGAACTGAAGGTTTCACGTAGGAGGAAGAACTTAACTTCTTCAACAAGTTGCCAAGTGTCAACTATCCATTGGCTATCTCCCACCAACCTTAATTTCTCTCAAATTTACCCTTCCATGCATTTTAAACTTAGTGTTTTGTTTAGTTACATATTAGTTTGGTTCTCTCCTCACTAACTGCTCAAAAATTTTACAATAAAATAGTTATTGTATATATGGCAATTTAAATTCATACAATAATTCAACAGATTATTACACGGTCAAAATACCGGGTGTTACAATATCTTTATTTCTTACTTATTATTTTAGTTTGATTTGATATTTTCAATTTTTATTGTTTAGTTTATACTTTATAGATATTTGTATTTCTTTTAGTTGATACGAAGATATTTGTTTTGTTTTAGTTTGGGTGAAAAACATACATTTTTTAATAAGTTAGAAATTGGTAATGCTATTGATTTTTATAATGCTATTTTGTCTTTAAAAGTTTTTTTTTTTTTTTTTTTGTTAGAGTTATATTAGTAGACATTAATTTTAGGGTAAAAATCAAATAAAATATTGAACTATGAGATTTTTTTTTAATTCAATGACTAAATAATTTTTTTTTCATGTAATTATCAATTTTAACCATGTACTATGTACTTTATTTCAATTAGCCCCTTGTACTAAAAAAAAGGGCAAACCAAATCCTGTACGTTGATTCTGTTATCAGTTTTGACATTCCATCAACAATTTCGTTAAACCTTCATTTAAAAAATTACAAAGCGATATTGGATTCAATTGAAATTTTTTTCACATGTTTAATATTTAATGAGAAGATAATCTGAAAATTATTGTAATTTTTTAACACATGTATGATTTATTGTAATTGTATTTTATTATCCTATAAAAATATTATAATAAATCATACAAGTTTTAGAAAATAACGAATGTAAAAAATATTTCAAATAAATCCAATATTTTTATAATTTTTTAAAATTAATATCAGTTTCTTCTTTATTTTATAAATTAATTTTTAAACAAAAACTAAATGATATTAGTTTTATTTGAAATTTTGCCACATGTTTACCCTATCATGGGTAGATAATAGAAAATTTTTTGTGATTTTCTAAATCTTGTATGATTTATTAAAATATGTTTATAAATTACTAAAATAAAATTACAATAAATCATACATGTGTTAAAAAATGATGACAATTTTCAGATTATCTTCTTATTAAGTAGTGAACATGTGGTAAACATTTCAGGTGAATCTAATATTATTTGGTAATTTTTTAAATGAGGGTTTAACGAATTGTTGATGGAAGGTCAAAACTGATAACAGAATCAAAGTAAAATGTTAAGTTTGTCAATTTTTTTAGTACAAGGGGCTAACTAAAATAAAGTGCATAGTACGTGGTTAAAATCGATAATTACTATTTTTTTTCGCTGTGTGAAATATGTCTCCAAAATATCAATAAAGAGCATAACCTCCTCTCCTACAAAGCTGCTAAGGGTGTAGTCAACATCTAATACAAACCAAACTCAAACAATGTTTGAACTTGGGTGTAGACAGTGACTTGGTTATCCTATCACCAAGATTATTATGAGTATTGATTTTACTTACAACAAAATAACCACGAGCAACTGCTTCGCGAACAAAATGATAACGAGTATCTATGTGCTTTGTTTTCTCATGAAACAGTGATCTTTAGTGACAAAGATAGCAATCAGATTATTGAAAAATACAATGGCAATCTACAAGTCTTCATTAAGTTCACCACACAATCATTTCAACCATGTAGTTTCCTTACATGCCTCTATAACAGTAATGTATTCTGCTCATTAGTAGAAAAAAACAATGGTATCATGTAAGGTAGCTCTCTAGCTGATAGCACAATATCCTACTATAAAGACATATCCTCTATGAGATCTCCTTTAATCAAGGTATCCTGCATAGTCAGAATCAACGTACTCAACTACTGGGTCCTTATATTCTTCAAAACTGAAGACAAATATTACTAGTCCCACGCAGATACCTAAAAATCCTCTAAACTTTCCAGTGTTCTTTTCTCTAATTCGCTATGTACATACTAACCACACTTACTGCATGAAATAAATCTAAATTTGTGCAAACTATAGCATACATGAGAGATCTCACAACACTAGAATACGAAACTCATGAAATATAATAAATTTCATCATTTGATTGCAGAGGCAAGATTTTGCCTTGTTCATGTTGAACCTATAGAGAACTTTCTGATTGTACCCCCTTTGATGTAGGTACAATTTACCGACTTCTTGATATCTATGCATCTCCATACCAAGTATCTTCTTGGCTGCTCCTAAATCTTTCATTTCAAATTATTTACATAGCTTTGCTTTGACCCTTCTATTTCTTCTTTATCATTAGTTGATATCGACATATCATCAACGTATAAGTGCAAATAAATGACTGATATATTCTCATTCCTTCTAATGTACACACAACTGTCATAAATGCTTTTTTTGAAATCCTAAGCAAGCATAAATGAGTCAAACCTCTTATATTATTGTCTTGGTGACTGCTTCAGACCATAGAAAGACTTTTTCAAGAATCAAACATGGTTTTCTTTTCTTGAAACTGCAAAACCCTCACACTGTTGCATAAAGATGTCCTCCTCAAATTCTCCATGTAAAAATACAATTTCCACATCCAACTACTCAAGCTTAAAGTCATGCATATCCATAACATTTAGCAAAGATCGAATCATACTACGCTTAACAACCGGAGAAAACACATTTTTGTAGTCTTGATGTGGACCAAGTCGCATTGGACTTTTTGGAACAACAAGATCGGGTTTCGTGAAGGTCTACTTCCGAGCGATCATAACTTTTAGACCAACTGCGTGAGCCCAGAAGTTTTATCATTGTTTTATTAGTAATTTTTATTGTTTTTAATTTTATTATCTGAGACGATATAAATAATGTTTTTAGGGTTTGATTTGTGGATGATTGTTTTGATAAAAATTTGACTCTCTTTACTAGTTTCTAATCTCTTTAGGATTCGAGATTGATGCCTAGGATCTGTTAATCGTGCGCGATTAAATAGATTTTAGAAGACAATTGATGGAAATCGTGCGCGATTCAACAGCTCTTGTTAATTCTGGAGTTTTCTTGAAATCACCGCTGCGTCAGTTGGTATCAGAGCCGAACTAATTCTTACATCCATGGCAAGCAGAAGGAATCAGAATCAGAGACAACAACGAGTTGAGGAAATTTACGATCGTACTAACGAGGTAGCGTTGGATGAACGAATTGCCCAGATTGTCGATCAGCGATTGGATCAGGTTATGGATCAATTAACAACAAGGATGACTGCGTTATTCGAAAACCAGAACCATCGAAACAGAGGAGTGCGCCAAGAGGGGAGGCGCGAGGAGCTCGATTTTGCGTATTCCGAGCCTGACGAGGATATTCCCCAATTTCATCAAAGGAGACAAAGGATTCCAATCGATGATGATATGAGACGTTGGGAGTTAGGGATGCGTACTAAAATTCCTGAATTCCATGGGAGTCTTCAAGTTGAAGAATTTATTGATTGGCTGGCAACAGTCAAGGAGATTTTGGATTTCAAGGGGGGGCCAGACGACAAGCGAGTGCTTCTAGTAGCGACTAGATTCCGAGGAAGAGCTACAGCGTAGTAGCAGCAATTGAAACTTTCTTGTAATAGATTGGGAAAGTCAAAAATTGCCTCATGGGAAAAGATGAAAAAGCACCTACGGTCGGCGTTCCTTCCGTTTAATTATCAGCAAATTTTATATCAGTGGCTACAGAATTTAAAATAAGGTACTCGGACAGTGGATGACTACACCACGGAATTTTATCAATTAGTCGCTAGGAATGAAGTTCAAGAAACTGTTGATCAGCTAGTGGCGAGATACATTGGCGGCTTGAAGCTACAGATTCAGGATACCCTGAATATGTTTGACCCTATGTCGGTTTTCGAGGCACACCAGCACGCCTTAATGGTGGAAAAGCAAACTCGTCGTACATATGCGAGTGGCGGTTCAACTACATTGACTAGCACCACCAACACAGGGATTTCATCTAATAGAACCGTTGGTAATCAGTTTCAGAGAGGTACCTCTAGCATCAAGTGCTTTGCTTGTGGGGAAGTTGGACACCGACAATCCAATTATAAAAGGGTTGGCAAATGAGTACTATTCGCAGATACTGATGAGGGTGGGGATGAAGATGTTGTTGTGGCTGAGCAACCGATGTTTGATGAAGAGCAGCCAAATGAAGAAGAAGTTGTTACAGGCGATGTCGGAGTGACCTTAGTGGTACGGAGATCCTGTTTGACGCCTAAAGTACAAGGCGAAAGTGATTGGTTGCGAAGTAATATGTTCCAGTCCACCTGTACCATACTGGGTAAAGTGTGTCAGTTTGTGATTGATGCGATCACAAACTGACACACTTTACCCAGTATGGTACAGGTGGACTGGAACATATTACTTCGCAACCAATCTGAGGAAGTTGTGCAGAAACTACAGATCAAAACGAAGAAACATCCTAAACCTTATAAGATCGCCTGGCTCAAAAAAGGGGGAGAGGTAACAGTCTCTAAACATGCGCTAGTCACTATTTCTATCGGTGCCAAGTAGAGAGATGAAATATGGTGTGACGTAGTGGCCATGGACGCGTGTCATCTATTGTTAGGAAGACCTTGGCAGTACGATTGCAAAGTATTACATGATGGAAGGACGAACACCTACAGTTTCACTGTTACTAGGGTTAAGGTGGTTTTGGTGCCAAACAAGCCGGTAAACGTAACGAACAACACCAATATGTTGTCCTTAGCTCAATTTGAAGATGAATTGTAGACTGCAGATACTGTCTTCGTGCTGATTGGGAAAGAAATCTCTGGCTCAACAACAATTCGTGTGGAAGTGGATCCGTTACTGACGGAGTTTTCTGATGTCTTCCCTGACGACCTTCCTGACCACTTACCCCCTCTGCGGGATATACAGCACCACATCGACCTAGAGCCTGGTGCGACATTGCCTAACAGGCCGCATTATAGAATGAGTCCTAGAAAACATGAAGAGTTGCACAAACAGGTCGAAGAGCTATTAGCAAATGGACACATCAGGGAGAGCATGAGTCCGTGTGCTGTACCAGCTTTGCTTACACCCAAGAGAGATGGCTCGTGGCATATGTGTGTAGACAGTAGAGCCATCAACAAGATCACAGTCAGGTATAGGTTTCCCATTCCTCGCTTAGATGATTTATTTTATCATATTAATGGAGCTATGATTTTTAGCAAGCTTGATTTGAAGAGTGGGTATTACCAGATCCGAGTCAGGCTTGGGGATGAGTGGAAGACAGCCTTTAAAACTCGAAAAGGGTTATATGAGTGGCTAGTAATGCCCTTCGAACTGTCTAACGCCCCTAGCACTTTTATACGGGTGATAAACCAGTTATTGAGTCCCTTTATTGAGAAATTCGCGGTAGTATATTTTGACGATATTCTGATCTACAGTGCGAGCCCTGAAGAACATCTACAACACGTATGAGAGGTTCTTTGTGTACTTCGCAAAGAAAAGTTCTATGCTACTGTCAAGAAGTGTGTGTTTATGGTTCATGAAGTATTATTTTTGGGGTCTGTTATCTCGGCTGACGGTCTGCACGTGGATGAGAGCAAAACTAAAGCAATTAAATCTTGGCCAATGCCGGACTTGATCACTGCAGTACGTAGTTTTCATGGATTGGCGTTATTCTATAGACGTTTCATTTCCCACTTTAGCAGCATCATGACTCTTGGGACTGATTGTATGAAGGGAAACAAATTTATATGGACTACGGAGGCAGACACAACATTTCACCTGATTAAAACGCGGTTGACTGCCGCACCAATTCTGGTATTACCGGACTTCGAACAACCATTTGAACTACACACTGATGCCTCGAAGGTTGGAATTGGTGTTGTTTTGAGTCAAAACAGCAGACCAGTGGCTTATTTCAGCAAGTTGTCGGGTTGTAAGATCAATTATAGTACTTACGATATAGAATTTTATGCAGTTGTGTAGGCAGTAAAGCATTGTCGACACTACTTGTTTCACAAGGAGTTCGTTTTATATACTGAT
Organism: Begonia masoniana; assembly: GCA_022432975.1. Lineage (NCBI taxonomy): Eukaryota > Viridiplantae > Streptophyta > Magnoliopsida > Cucurbitales > Begoniaceae > Begonia > Begonia masoniana. The sequence continues at coordinate 36,583,065 of CM039514.1, forward strand.
CACGATTCGTTGTGACATTTGCACAGCAAAAATAAAGTTTCCCCTAAGCATGCTAGGTGGATGGCCTACTTGCAAAAATTCACCTTTTGTGGTCAAACATAAAGCGGGCCTGACAAACAGAGTTGCGGACGCCCTGAGTCGTCGCAGTAACCTACTGGTTAATTTGCGAGTTGAAGTACCTGGAATGGATTCTTTTTCTGATTTACTCGATGACCATTTCTTTTCGAAGATTTGGGATGTTATACAAACAGGTCAAAAATCATATTTTCTTCTGCGTAATGGCTTTCTGTATAAGGGGAATCAACTATACGTTCCAGCTTGTAGTTTGTGGGACAAAATAGTCCGACAACTGCATGGTGAGGGGCACGTTGGTAGAGACAGGACTCTCCAATTGATTCAAGAATCCTACTATTGGCCTAGCATGCGAAAAGAAGTGGAGCGATATGTACAACGGTGTCGGATTTGTCAGGTTTCGAAAGGTGCAGCGACTAATGCCGAGTTATATATGCCTTTGTCGGTACCTTCTCAACCCTGGACCGATATCAGTATGGATTTTGTATTGGGGCTACCTAGAACTCAGAGAGGTAATGACTCCATCTTTGAAGTTTTCCATCGTTTTTAAAAAATGATACATTTTATTCCCTGCAAAAAGACTACTGATGCTGTTAGTGTTGCCCAATTATTTTTTCGAAATGTTTATCGGTTACATGGTCTACCTGCCTTTATCATCTCCGATAGAGACACTAGATTCCTGAGTCATTTTTAGGGTAGTTTATGGAAAATGGTGAATACACAGCTCAACTTCAGTAGTGTATATCATCCCGAGACAGATGGGCAAATCGAAGTTGTTAATCGATCACTGGGCAATTTGTTGCGCTGTTTGGTTGGAGAACATGTGAAAAGCTGGGATCAAAAATTGTGCCAAGCCGAGTTCGCCAACAACCATGCCGTTAATCGAGCACTGGTTTTCAGCCCTTTTCATGTAGTATACTCGGCCATACCCAAGGGTCCCCTTGATTTAATGATTTTGCCCAGCAATTCAAAGAAATAGGGAAAAACTGAAGATTTTGTCAATAGCTTGCAGAACGTTCACAAATCCGTTCACGAGAACTTACAAAAGGAAAATCCGAAATATAAACAGGTGGCGGATCAGAAGCGGAGACACGTTGATTTTCAGTTTGGTGATTTCGTATGGGCAGTTTTAACTAAAGAGCGTTTTTCTATTGGAGATTATAACAAACTATCTTCCAAAAAGATTGGCCCGTTAGAAATTGTCGAGAAGATCAATCCGAATGCTTACAAGTTAAAACTGCCGAGTCATATTCGCACTGCTGACATTTTCAACGTCAAACACTTGATTCCTTTCCACGCATGACCTTTAGTTTCTATCGGACGTTACAAGAAGATCTTCTTCTTCTTCACTTCTATTTTCTTCAGGAACAACAACTTCCTCATATTTCTCTGGTTGTTTTCTCTTTTGATCAACTTCTTCTTTCCTTTTGTTCCGCCTTTCTATGTCCCCTTGTTTACCAAAAATAGCAAACTTTGTTTCTGTTTCTGGACTGATCCATTTCCAATTCTGCTACCGTTAGTAGTTCTTCTAATGTTCTACCTCGAATAACTAAACTCTCTCCTTCAGATCCTGATGCAAGTACAAGATGTTTCATCCTTTCTTATGAAAGCAAGCCATCATAGACTTCGTTTATGGTTAACATGTCACGACTATATAAATAGTGTCTCAAAAGGTACTCTACGAAGCTGGTAATGAGTATAACAAAATAAACCCTAGATCTTCTTCATCATATATGCACTTTCATAGTTTTCAAAATTAGAAATTATTTCTTTGAATGCACCCAAGTGTTATTCAATAGAAGTTTATTCTCTTAAATGATGAAAATATAACCGCAACTTTAGATGTAGCTTACTCATCATGGTTTTGTGCTTGCATAATTCTTCTAAAGTCAACCATATATCCGCAACAGATTTCTTCATCAAAACATATTTTAAAATGTTATTTGATAAATGTAGAAGAATGAAAGATAAAACTATTTTGTCTCTTACAAGTTTCTCCTCCTTTGCCAAGATGCAAGCATTTTATCAAACCAATGTTCAATTCCAACTTAGCGAACATATCTCGCATCTTCGACTACCACACAGAAATCTCATTTTCCGATCCAACATCAAAATATATTATCTTATTGAAGTCATCTCCCAGAAACTTCAAAATTTCACCCAAGAATATGTACAATAAAATTTTTGAACACAAATTTCAATCCCAAAGAATTTAAAAGTTAAAAATTATTCAAAACCAAAATTCTCTGCAACGGGAAAATTAACAAAAGCACAATATCACACAAACACCCAAATAATTTCAGAAATTCAATGTCCAACACAACTATTTTCCAAAAAAAAAAAAAAAACTTAAATTTGTTCTAGAACAAGGCATGTTGTCTTTGTTGTGCTGCGCAGACAATAAAAAGGGAACATAGAACACAGTGTATGGTGATTCTGCAATACTCGGATAGGGGTGTGTTTGGCGAAGGAAGGAGCAGCAACGAACATAGTTTTGCTGCGAGCAACAGAGACTCGAGCAAAATCGTCAGCTTGTTGGTTCACTTGGCATATCGGGGTATAGGCAGCGAAAACCAGAGGTAGTGACCGAACTTGGGTGGAGCAAAAGGTTCTCGAAAGGCAACAACAAACTCGGCGAACAACAATCGATCATCTGCGAGTTTGTTCCATGTATTTGCGACATCAGTAGACGAGTGGGCAGCAGCAAAGTGGTTGTCGGCTCTGCGAGGTGCTCTCTCTCTCTCTCACTCTCTCTCTCTCGCTTTCACTCTCTCTCTCTCACTCTCTCTCTCTCGCTTTCACTCTCTCACTCTCTCACTCTCTCACACTCTCACACTCTCTTCACTCACTCTCTCTCTCTCTCACGCTCACTCTCACTCTCTCTCTCTCTCACCCTCCCTCCCTCCCTCCCTCCCTCCCTTTTCTCTCCACTCTCACTCTCTCTCATTCCCTCACCCACTCCCACTCCCACTCCCACTCTCTCTCACCCTCTTCACCCTCACCCCCTCCCGTCCCTCCCTCCCTCCCTCTCACTCACTCACTCTCTTTTCTCTCACTCTCACTCTCACTCACTCTCACTCCCACTCTCACTCCCACTCCACTCCACTCCCACACTCTCTCACCCTCTTCACGCCTCGCTTTCACTCTCTCTCTCTCACTCTCTCTCTCTCGCTTTCACTCTCTCTCTCTCTCACTCTCACTCTCACTCTCACTCTCACTCTCACTCTCACTCTCACTCTCTCTCTCTCTCACTCTCACTCTCACTCTCTCTCTCTCTCACCCTCCCTCCCTCCTCCCTCCCTCCCTCCCTCCCTTTTTCTCTCACTCTCACTCTCTCTCTCTCACCCTCCCTCCCTCCCTCCTCCCTCCCTCCTCCCTCCCTCCCTCCTCCCTCCCTCCTCCCTCCCTCCTCCCTCCCTCCCTCCCTCCCTCCCTCCCTCCCTTTTTCTCTCACTCTCACTCTCTCTCTCTCTCACTCTCACTCTCACTCTCACTCACTCTCACTCTCACTCACTCTCACTCTCACTCTCACTCTCACTCTCACTCTCACTCTCTCTCTCTCTCTCACTCTCTCTCTCTCACCCTCCCTCCCTCCCTCCCTCCCTCCCTCCCTCTCTGGCGGGCTTCTTCGATGAAGAAGAAACAGCAGAAAAAACTTTCTTTTTTTTCAAAACAAAAATCACACAAATCGATCAGCAGTTGCAATAAATCAAAACCCTATTTTTCAAAGAAATTTCAACACAGATACCAATTGTTAGAAACCGAACCAGAATCAAAGAAAAAAACTCAAAAAATAATGGACAACGAGATTTACGTGAAAAATCCAAAACATGTAAAAAACTATAGGAAGAAGAAAAAAATTCACTAATCATAATCAGTATAATGAATTTTGCAACTCAAACACATATTTATTTATTAAAGAGTAATTATCGATTTGAACCCCTGTACTATACATTTTTTTGCAATTCGCCACCTGTACTAAAAAATCCGGCAAACCGAACCCTGTACTTTGATTCTGTTATCATTTTTGACCTTCTATCAACAATTTCATTAAACCTTCATTTAAAAAATTACTAAACAATCTTAGATACAGTTGAAATTTTTTCACATGTTCATTACTTAATTAAAAGATAATCTGGAAATTTTCGTGATTTTATAACACATATACGATTTATTGTAATTTTATTTTAGTATTTTATAAAACTATTTTAATAAATCATACAAATTTTTGAAAATCACGAAAATTTTTCTATTATCTACCCATGATAGGTTGAACATGTGAAATTTTTTTCAAATAAATCAAATATCGTTTTTTATTTTCTAAAAATTTAATTTATAAAGTAAAGAAGAAACTGAAATTAATTTAAATAAATAACAAAAGATATTGGATTTATTTGAAAATTTATTCACATATTCACGACATTATGGGTAGATAATAAAAAAATATTTCGTAGTTTTTTAAAACTTGTATTATTTATTATTTGTATTTTTATAAAATACTAAAATAAAATTACAATAAATTGTACATGTGTTATAAAATAACAAAAAATTTCAGATTATCTTTTAATTAAGTAGTGAACATGTAGTAAAAATTTCAACTAAATTTAAGATCATTGGATAACTTTTTAAATGAGAGTTTAATGAAATTGTTGATAGAAGGTAAAAAATGATAACATAATCAAAGTATAGGGTTCGGTTTATCGGTTTTTTTAGTACATGGAGCAAATTGAAAACAAGTGTATAATACAAGGTTCAAATCGATAATTACTCTTTTATTAAACTATAACTCTAGTCATATTGTGATTCACAACGTGACCATAACCGGTCTAACCCACATAGAATTCAAGTTACATAAAACCTAACAACATAATTATAAACCTTAAATTACTCTAATTCTAGACTCTATAAATAATTAATAATCTCTATAATTTTTTTAAAGTTATGTATAATGATGAGGATTACCTTAGAAATGAAGAGTAAATTGTCTAACAATAAAACACGAGTCAAAATAAAGATTGTGAAAACAATGATGTGAGACAAAAATATAAACTCCTATCTCATTGATGACAACATTCTTACTAACAAGCTGATGCACTATCAGAAACAACCATTGTAATCCATAAAATCGTTGCAACAAAAAACAAATTCAACTTCAAAATCTCAATCCAAACACTAGGTGTCACGACTCGAGAGGGGGCCTAACAAAAACGTCAGGTTAAACGATCAATCCCGGAGAGGTCTACCGTCTAACCTAAAGTTGAGTGCAAAAGTTTTTAGCAATGATCCAAAACCTCCTAAAAGAAACAAGTGTGATAGTACAAACAATAGTAGAAATACAAGAAAATAAAATAATTACATGCAAATGTCTAGTACAATCTCTAATATGGTCTTTCTTATTACAAATTTATGAATGAAATAGACGGAAGAACTCTAATGCTTCCGGTGCTGATCGCAAACAATACTTCTTTCTCCTTCCTTTACTTGAAGAAGGGAAAGTCGCTGGGGTGAGTGACAAACTCAGTATAAGATGTTATACCTACCATTATCATATTATGCATGCCCGCATAAAAATCAAAGCACGTTTTAAAAAACAAACGGTTTTCATATTATTTTATTCTTTCTTCTTTAAATCGATTGATGGGCTAGCTAGCTAACTATATATATATATGACAGTAGTTGTACTGAAAGTATGCTCGCCTCAACCATACTAATTTAGTGGTGGGCGCGGGCCGGTTCGGGATTTTCATCCCGGAACCTGGACCAGTCCGGTGCGGGACTGGGACCGAACCTGGACCGCACCAAAAATTCCAGTCCGGTCCCGATCCAGTCCCGGTTCCGCCCGGCCCTCCCATTTTTTTTTTTGAAAAATTATGAATCGGTAGAAAATTAACACACTCCAGAACCTGAAAAATGAAAATTAATACATTAATTTTCTGAAAAAGGAAAAAGCTCTAAAACACCCCGTGAACACTCTTTCTTCCAAAAATTACAAGTTTATATTACATCTGAGAGATGTCCATTAATGCAGAATCCAAGAAATATAAATCGAATCCTCCTTCTCTACGATTTGCAGTAGACCATATTCAGGTAATTGTCAGAGATTCACTCCTCAAAGTATTAGTCGATCATTTCGAATAAAAAAAGAATAAACACAAACTGTAACACCCGGCTTTACAGAATATTAATATTTTAATGTAAATGACATTTTTATAAATATGTCAAATCAAGCCGTTTTACGAAAAGAAAATGTTATTACGATCCTAATAATTAATAAGGATTTTAAGAAAATTTGGGGAATTTTAGGAGCTTAATGCTAATTTTACGAGAATTACATTTATCGTAATATAAAGGATACTTTGGTAAAAATAGTAAACGGGGTCCGAATTGCGAACGGATAGTTTTAAAAGAACCCTGATAATAAGTTGGAGTTATTGTTGAAATAAGAAAATTTGGAGAAGCCGAATCGTTAGCTAATTAACGAAACAAAGGATGAAACAAATATAAAAACAAAGAAATGGCAAAAAGGTAAATTTACAAACCAAATTAATAAAAAAAACAAATTTCTCCTCTCTTCCTCCCTCACTTCTTCTCTCCCCCACGAACGCCAGGAGCTCTGGCGATTTCTCCTCTTCCGACTGACGTTGTTCCCCTCTTTCGACGACGATTGCTCCTCCGGTCGACTCCGGCTCTTCACGTTTTCTCCTCCGATCAACATTCTAGGTAAGATTCTATAGTTTTTGGATGTTAGATTTCGATTTCTAGAGTTTAAAACGATTAGGGTTTCGTTTAGGGTTTCGTTAAAAACGTGATTTAGGGTTCGAAATCGATAGGTCTTTTGAATTTATGAATGTATTGGACGTATGGAGTGTTATTGGACGAAGTTAAGTGATTTAGGACGAACGTTAGAGATTTGACAATTTTTGAGTTTTGGGGAGAAACTCGTTAATGGTGATTTCGAGGAATCGAACGTTAATTGTTGGATAAAATGCCTCAATGAAGTATTCTAGAGTTTTAAGAAATTCTTTAGTTAAGAGTGTCGTTAGTTTTGATGCTTAAAGGTTTGAACGTGCTTTAACGACTATTGTTGTGAAATTGCCTTAGGTGAACAACGCTCGTGGACGGAGCTCAGTGCGCTATGGATGACAGGTAAGTTCTCGTGACTTACTAGGGCCGATTGGCCTACACCGTACGTCGATGTCGCGTCGAGGATCATTGGTGAATTGTTTGTTTATATGCTTCGGTTGGGTAGTTAAGATTAGTTCTTTTATAGGTTATGCTTTTTATTGTCTTGATGGTATATATGTAGAATGTAGATTATGCTTTTTATTGTCTTGATGGTATATATGTAGAATATAGATCATGCTTTTTATTGTCTTGATAGTATATATGTTAAATGTTATGTTATGCACGTGTTCATGCATCATGGTTTTTAAAAGAGCATAGAAAATGAACTTCCGCACGATGTTTTCATGAAAAGAGATGTGGCCTGAAAGGGGGCTATTGATCTATTGTGTAGGCACAAAGGGGTCTGTACAATACCACATCGCCTGAAACTAAATGAATCTACGTAATCTGTTATCTGGTCACGCGAGGTGGGGCTCAGGCATGGCTGTTGTTTGTGTGAGCATGTACCCCCCTCCGCTAGATAGAAAGGGTTGTCCGACCACGGGATGAATTCTTTCCTTTTAGCGGGCTGATATCTCGGTGACAATATGTCTGCGACATAATGATAAGAAAATGTTGCATGGTTTCTGAAACTCATATGCACAGCATGCATTTACATTTACGAAACTTACTGAGCCATTAGCTCATAGTGTGTCTGTATGGTGTAGGTGATCAGGATATAGCTGAGGATGAGGTCCCTCCACCCGAGGAGTGATGCAGTTGACGGAGGATGGCTCGCGGTAGTGCGCTGGCGCAGTTGAGGCATTTCATGACCCGTGGGGACGAATATAGGTATTTTGGGTTATTTTGGATAGAAAATGTTAGGTAAAATATTGTATAGATAGAACATTATAGGATGTTTGGATCTGGACTAGTTGATAGATTTATGTTTTGAAGTTTTTAAACGTTTTGGAAAAACTTGTTTTGTAAATGTTTGGTATTAAGGAAATGTTCAGTTTTTAAACATATCCACGCGGTTTGTTTTTATGAAATTAGGTTATGTTTTTTAAACGTGTTTTGAGTCATTTATTTTGGGTGATTGGCAAGTGAGAAATCGATGGGGTTGTGAGTGAGTTTATGTTGATGATTATTGAAAAGTTTAGTGTGTATATATATGGTAAGAGAATTGTGTACGCAGGGGAAAGAAGGAAAAGAAACTTCGCCGTTCGCAATGAAACTTCGCCGTTCACACTTCGCCGTTCGGGGCTCGGTTTGACTTCGCACTTTTCCGTTCTCACCAAAACTTCGACGTTAAATCTTCGCCGTTCGGGACTGGTAGTTCTCGACTTCGAGTTCGAGCAGAGAGAGTCAGAGAGCGAGCTCAGCTAGGTCGAGAGTCGGGACTGGGAGAGGGAGAATCGGGCCAGGGAGAAATTAGACTGTTTAATCTTTAATTTAGGGGCTTCGGTCCGGTCCGGTTCTTTGGGATTCCAGGCACTGGACCGAGGACTGGACCGAAGCTCCTCAGTTCCTATTGCTTTGGGTCGAGGACCGGACCGCGGTCCAGCACCTATGGACCAAACCCGCTGGTCCGGTCCAGTTCCTGGTCCATGGTCCGGTCCTGCCCACCCCTACATACTATCATACATAGTCAAGTGTACCAGAAAAGGGAAAGTCATGCAAGGATCCTCCGAGCCACACCACACAGAAAAGCCGAGATAACACTAGGCAGAGCCTCATAGGAAAAAGAGAAAAGATCCACCAACCAGGAGGGGATCAAGGTCGCCATACCTTGGGCTATCGGGACACACGTACAAGAGATCACTAGGAGATACTCAACAAATCCTCCAACTGTTTCTTTAATTCTTTAAGTTCTGTTGGTGCTAATCTATATGGATTTTTAGACACAGGCTCGGCGCCGGGGTAAACATCTACCACAAATTCAATTTCCCTATCTGGTGGCAAGTCAGAAAGGTCATCTAGAAATACTTCAAGAAAATCTTGGACAACTAAAACATTTTCGGGGCTCGCTTTTTCTACTAGTTGTGTGTCTAAAACACTGGCCAAAAAGCACAAATATTCCCTGCACGGGGAGGGTCTATAATCGACAGAAGTCATCACAGTCATTTCCTTACTCTTCTTCAGAGCTTGGAAGGTATGGTTTAAACCACCAGGGAATTGAAAACTAACAATTCCAGTCCTACAATCTATTGTGACGTAATGCTTAAACAACCAATCCATTCCTAGGATTACATCAAATCCCATTATGTCTATAATAATGAGATCGGCGGGCAAATTCATATTTCCTACTAATACAACACTATCAGGCATCACTTGGTTAGAGTGCAGGCGTTCACTATAGGGTAAAGCAACATTAAACACATGTTCAGTAGGGGTAAGCTTTACATCTAACTTATCGGAAAATGCCAATGCTATGAATGAATGTGTTGAACCAGAGTCTATCAATGTAAAAGCAGGTAAAGAGTTGACCAGTATAGTACCTGACACAACAGCAGGCTGTTCATCCTCGCCCGACTCCACCATGGAGAATATCCTCGGCTTTATCTTAGCAGGGCTACTCTTTAAGACCGGGCAGTCTCTGTTAAGGTGACCAACCTTGCCACAGTTGAAACATCGTGTGATCCTGGGCCTCGGGCAATCCCTGAAGGCGTGTCCAACTTCTTCGCAATTGAAACACTTTCCCGAACCCAACCTGCATTCACCTAGATGACTTTTTAGACACTTCGGGCACTGGGGATACTTCTTGTTATCCGGTACCTTCCTCCCTGATCCTTGGCTACTCTGGCCTTCATTTGGTCTCTTCATTCCTCTCTGTTGTTGGGGTTGGACGAACTTTCGCGGGGCTTCCTTCGGTCCCAACCATTTCATTTCAGCTTCGTCCACCTCCAAGGCTGTGGACACAACCTCGCTGAAGGACAAGCCTTTAATAATTGTAAACTTAACTCCTCTGTACATCTCTGGCTTCAATCCTTGCATAAACTGAAACCCTTTATCTTCATTCCTATGTACAAGATGTCCAGCAAATCTTGACAAAGATTCGAATTGTCTGCTGTACTCTGCCACCGACCCCGTTTGCTTCAGCTGCATGAACTCTATTTTCTTTGCGGTTTGAACAGTGCTACTAAAATATTTATCATAGAAAATGTCCTTAAATTGCGACCAAGTCATCGCCAAAACGTCGGTGGTGGTCTCAATTGTCTCCCACCAAAGTTGTGCATCACCAACCAGATGAAATGTTGCCAACGTGACCTTTTCCCCTTCACCAACATTGGCACACCTAAACATACTCTCAACCTTCCTCAGCCATTCCTCAGCAATTATCGGGTTGGGCGACTTTCCATCAAATGTGGGTGGTTGCAGTCTGCGAAATCTGTCCCCCGTATGCTCATTGCCATAGCCCGAGTTGGCACTTCCTTGTGCTTCTCGGTTCAATAACACTCCTAACTGGTCGGACTGTTGTCGTACTATGTCAGTCTGCTGACGCACCAGTTCCGTCAGCTGCCTAATTACACTAGAGTTCTCCTCCTGTCTCAGAGTTGGTATCTCTCTTGGTAGTCTTGGTCTTCCTGGTCGTCTAGCCATTTTGGTATATTTCTAGACAAGGTTAAATACTCTTATAAATATCTAATAACTAAGGCTAACATAAACACTTACAGTTGTTGCAGTACTTCCATGCGTCGGCTGACACTGATGAGTAATCTTTTGAACGGTTTAACAAAATGTCTCTGATACCATAATTGTAACGCCCCGAGTTTTATGAACCGGGTTCGCTACTCATAACCCGAATATAACTAAGAAACTTTAGACCAAATTTAAAATTTCGCTCGAAAGTTAAAATTTGACATTTTCTAAGACCTCGAAATATTTAAAAAAAAAAAAACTAGCAGCGGAAATCATTTAAGCACAATAGAGTTAAACAAAACTATATAAAAAGAAGTGTTTGAATAATCGGTTGGAATATTAAGAAACAATCGGCCAAAGGAAGTAAGGGTTTAAATCGTAGTAATACTTGAAAAGTTACAGAAGTCAAACATATCTACCGTCGAGCAAAGTCAACGGAAGAGGCCGAAACAGGAACCAGAAGACTTCCCTGGTGAAAAAGCGACAAAACCTTGGCTACATCATCCGGTCACTAAACGACAAACGCTTCCTACATCCACCGATGACGTCAGCCATCAACTGTCACAAAACGACAAAACACTTCCTACATCCACCGGTGACGTCAGCCATCATCCGATCGACTTTAACATACATCCACCGGTGACGTCAGCCGGATGATTCATTCATCCGATCGACTTTAACATACATCCACCGGTGACGTCAGCCATCATCCGATCGACTTTAACATACATCCACCGGTGACGTCAGCCGGATGATTCATTCATCCGATCGACTTTAACTTACATCCACCGGTTAACTTGATTCGCCAATGGTTGAACTTACAGATTTCACTCAAAACATCCGAAATAACCTGACCTTAAGTATCATCTGAATTCCACAAGTGACCCTTTAAAACCAACATTTGTATTCTGAACCTATAAAATCCCAAACCAACATATTGTAATAAGATCAAGTCAAATTTTTCATAACAGGGGACAACTCAGACATTCTAGACCCTTCAGAAAGGTTAGACACTGACAACATTAAAATCACATATCTCTTGACAGAGAAGAAAATCCCAAGGATATAAAACATCAAACAACTACTGTCATTAAATCCTGGATACTCATCAAATAACCACTTAACCACTGAAACTTCACCTACAGACAAATGTTAAACCGCCTCATTAGGACACCAAAGCGCGGCATGAATGTGCTTCAACTGCTTCACCTATTCTTTAGTAAATTCAGAGAACTCTCCAGTGGTTACCTCAGCATCTACATCACAAAACTCATTTATTAGCCTAATGCTAAATAAGTGAAGCATTATGAAATGAAATGTTGAAACGCTAAAACATAAATTCCTAAACATGCAGTTTCTACTTTCTCATCTCAGTTGCATTCACGTTCATTCATAACTGATCTGATCCCTTGTTTCCCTTGGGAGTTGGATCAATCCTCCCAATATTATACATCCTCTACTCGATTAAGGGGCGGATGAATTCCCTTAATAGCTGATCTGATCCCTCAGTTCCCTTGGGAGTGGGATCAATTCTCCCAATGTAATAAATCCACTACATCAGTTAAGGGGTAGATTAATTCCCTTAATAGCTATCACAACACGTTCTGTTCATGCCTTGCCATAACATTTCATGTAAATTCATTTTCGTATTTCTTCAAAAACATGATGCATGACATAAAGAAAACACTCAAACATGCATAAACGTACTGTTTTGTGATGTAGGCCCGAAGGCGCACACATTACTTCACTTACCTGGATTCCCCGAGAGTTCCTGGTTATGAGCTACTTCGGGATTCTGTTCACCTAAATCACAAACAGAGCATTAAACTTCATTTCCAAACTATCTAGAAATCTAAGGAGCTAGTTTGGCATTTTTGTTTATCTAGCATTCCCGATTCCATACTATACCCCAAACGAAATCCCGCATTCACAGCATTTCCAAAAAAAATGCATCCATTGAAATCCTTTAGCTACCTAGGCACTATAATAGCAAGCGGTCGAATCAAAACTCACCTTGATTGGATGAAATCGGAGGAAAAATCGCCTAGAGGGAGTCTGCTGAAGAGCTGTTGGCCGAGAGAAAAAGATAATCAGAATGGTGGCGGCTACAGTGCATTTAACCCCAAATTCTCTTTCCTTAAATACGTTATCCACTTTTAATTTCTATTTACCTTTTTTGCCCTTGAATATACTTTGACTAACCTAATCACTTTTTTCTCCTAATTCTTCATAAAATTAACACACCATAGTTTGATAAATTAAATTTGGTTTAATGGGACCGGGTGCTACAATCTACCCTCCTTAAAAGAATTTTGTCCTCAAAATTCAGTACCTGAATAATTCTGGATATTGGTCCATCATGTCTTGCTGGCACTCCCATGTTGTCTCCTCTATGTTCTGGTTATACCATAAGACTTTCATCAGTGGGACCTCTTTGTTACGCAATACCTTCACTGCATAGTCCAGGATCCTTACTAGTTTCTCCTCATATGTAAGGGTAGGATGAACTTTAATACTCTGTTGTTCCATAATCTGAGATGGATCTCTAACACACTTCTTCAGCATGGAAACATGAAACACATTATGGATTCCCTCTAAAGAGGCTGGTAACAGTAATTGATAAGCTGACTTCCCAATTCTCCTCAAGATTGAGAAATGTCCAATATATCTGGGGTTCAACTTACCCCTCTTACCAAATCTCACAACTCCTTTGAAAGGTGACACCTTAAGGAAAACTTCATTACCGACATCAAATTCTAGTTCTCTTCGTCTCTTGTCCGCATAGCTTTTCTGCTGGCTCTGAGCTGTCAAGATTCTTTGTCGGATAAGAGTAATCTTCTCCACTGTCTGCTGCACAATGTCAGGACCAATCAATTGTGTTTCCCTAACGTCATCCCAATATAATGGAGATCTGCACTTTCGTCCATATAATGCCTCGTATGGTGCCATGCCTATTGTTGCTTGGAAACTGTTGTTATAAGAAAATTCAACCAAGGGCAAGTATTTGCTCCATGAACCTTGAAAGTCTAGCACACATGCATGGAGCATATCCTCTAATGTTTGGATGGTTCTTTCGAACTGTCAATCAGTTTGAGGGTGAAAAGCTGTGCTAAAACTAAGCTGTGTTCCCATAGCCTTGTGCAAGCTTTTCCAAAACTTAGAAGTAAATCTAGAGTCTCGGTCTGAAACTATGGTACCTGGAACTCCATGTAACCTAACAATTTCTTGCACATACAACTCAGCCAGTTTATCCATCGAGTATGTTATCTTCATTGGCAGAAAGTGAGCAGATTTTGTTAAACGATCAACTATTACCCAAATTGCATCGTGACCCTTTGCTGTTCTAGGTAATCCTATAACAAAATCCATAGTTATTTGTTCCCATTTCCATTCAGGAATTGATAAGGGTTGCAATGTTCCAGCAGGCCTATGGTGTTCGGCTTTGACTTGCTGGCAGACCAGACATGACTCCACATACTCTGCCACACTTCTTTTCATACCTGGCCACCAATAGTGTTGCTTGAGATCTCTGTACATTTTCGTACCTCCTGGATGAACAGAGAGTCTAGAAGAATGTGCCTCAGATAGGATTCTCTTTCTAAGCTTAGTATCAGCCGGAACAAACCATCTATTTCGAAACTTGAGAATTACATCAACTGAGTAGTTGAAATCTGACTTATCAGTAGAATCCATGCACAACTTATACTTATTGCATTCAGTGTCATTCATTTGAACTTCCTTTATTCTCTCCAAAATAGTAGGCCTCAAAGATATGGCCGAAAGCATGGCTGCCACACTAGACACAGCTTCCAGGTTAAATATTTGGAATTCTGTCTCTAAAGCCATCGGTATGTCTAGAATCAATGTAGAGACTGAGGGAGTCACTCTACTCAAAGCATCAGCCACTACATTCGCCTTGCCAGGGTGGTACTTAATCTCAAAATCATAATCTTTGACAAACTCTAACCACCTACGTTGCCTCATATTCAGTTCCTTTTGCGTGAAAATGTATTTTAGACTTTATGATCCAAAAATATCTCACAAGTTTATCCATACAGGTAGTGCCTCCAAATCTTTAATGCAAAGACCACAACAGCTAATTCTAAGTCATGTGTAGGATAGTTCTTCGCATGTGTTTTTAATTCTCTATAGGCGTAAGCTATCATTTTACCATCCTGCATCAACACACAACCAAGACCAATTTTGGAAGCATCACAATAAATGCTAAACTTACCGTTATCAACAGGAAGGGTCAGTATTGGAGTATTGGTCAGTTTTTGTTTCAAGGTCTGAAAACTAAGTTCACAATCCTCAGTCCACACATATTTCGCGTTCTTTCTAGTTAGTCGAGTGAGGGGTATTGCAATCTTTGAGAATCCTTTGATAAATTTCCTGTAATACCAGCCAATCCAAGGAAGCTTCGAATATCAGTGGCATTCTTCGGTTGAGGCCACTCCTTAACCGCTCAAACTTTGGCTGGATCGACGGAGATTCCTCTCCAGAGATCACGTGACCAAGAAAGTGAACTCTGTCCAACCAAAACTCACACTTGGAAAACTTAGCATAAAGTCGGTGTTGTCTTAGTAATCCTAACACCAAACCCAAATGCCTTGCATGCTCATCCTTAGTTCTAGAATAGATTAGTATGTCATCTATGAATACAATGAAAAACTTGTTCAAATACTCGTGAAACACCCTATTCATGAGATCCATGAAGGCTGCTGGTGCATTTGTCAAACCAAAAGACATAACCAAAAACTCATAATGTCCATACCTTGTGCGAAAGGCAGTCTTTGGGATATCTTCAGATTTGACCTTCAGCTGGTAATAACCGGATCTAAGGTCAATCTTAGAGAAAACTCTTTCACCCCTAAGCTGGTCAAATAAGTCATCAATCCTAGGCAAGGGGTACTTGTTCTTGACAGTCAACTTATTCAATTCTCTATAATCAATGCACATACGCATTGATCTATCTTTCTTTTAACAAAAAGGACAGGTGCACCCCACGGTGAAAAGCTAGGGCGTATGAACCCTTTCTCCAACAAATCCTCCAACTGTTTCTTTAATTCTTTAAGTTCTGTTGGTGCTAGTCTATATGGATTTTTAGACACAGGCTCGGCGCCGGGGTAAACATCTACCACAAATTCAATTTCCCTATCTGGTGGCAAGCCAGGAAGGTCATCTAGAAATACTTCCAAAAAATCTTGGACAACTAAAACATTTTCGGGGCTCGCTTTTCTACTAGTTGTGTGTCTAAAACACTAGCCAAAAACACAAATATTCCCTGCACGGGGAGGGCCTATAATCGACAGAAGTCATCACAGTCATTTTCTTACTCTTCTTCAGAGTTTGGATGGTATGGTTTAAACCACCAGGGAATTGAAAACTAACAATTCCAGTCCTACAATCTATTGTGGCGTAATGCTTAAACAACCAATCCATTCCTAGGATTATATCAAATCCCATTATGTCCATAATGAGATCGGCGGGCAAATTCATATTTCCTACTAATACAACACTATCAGGCATCACTTGGTTAGAGTGCAGGCGTTCACCAGAGGGTAAAGCAACATTGAACACATGTTCAGTAGGGGTAAGCTTTACATCTAACTTATCGGCAAATGCCGATGCTATGAATGAATGTGTTGCACCAGAGTCTATCAATGTAAAAGCGGGTAAAGAGTTGACCAGTATAGTACCTGACACAACAGCAGGCTGTTCATCCTCGCCCGACTCCACCATGGAGAATATCCTCGGCTTTATCTTAGCAGGGCTACTCTTTAAGATCGGGCAGTCTCTGTTAAGGTGACCAACCTTGCCACAGTTGAAACATCGTGGGATCCTGGGCCTCGGGCAATCCCTGAAGGCGTGTCCAACTTCTTCGCAATTGAAACACTTTCCCGAACCCAACCTGCATTCACCCAGATGACTTTTTAGACACTTTGGGCACTGGGGATACTTCTTGTTATCTGGTACCTTCCTCCCTAATTCTTGGCTACTCTGGCCTTCATTTGGCCTCTTCATTCCTCTCTATTGTTGGGGTTGGACGAACTTTCGCGAGGCTTCCTTCGGTCCCAAACATTTCATTTAAGCTTCCTCCACCTCCAAGGCTGTGGACATAACCTCGCTGAAGGACAAGCCTTTAATACCTGTAAACTTAACTCCTCTGTACATCTCTGGCTTCAATCCTTGCATAAACTGAAACCCTTTATCTTCATTCCTATGTACAAGATGTCCAGCAAATCTTGACAAGGATTCGAATTGTCTGCTGTACTCTGCCACCTACCCCGTTTGCTTCAGCTGGATGAACTCTATTTTCTTTGCGGTTTGAACAGTGCTACTAAAATATTTATCATAGAAAATGTCCTTAAATTGCGACCAAGTCATTGCCAAAACGTCGGTGGTGGTCTCAATTGTCTCCCACCAAAGTTGTGCATCACCAGCCAGATGAAATGTTGCCAACGTACCTTTTCCCCTTCACCAACATTGGGCACACCTAAACATACTCTCACCTTCCTCCCATTCCTCAGCAATTATCCGGGTTGGGGCGACTTTCCATCGAATGTGGTGGTTGCAGTCTGCGAAATCTGTCCCCCGTATGCTAATTGCCCATAGCCCGAGTTGGCACTTCCTTGTGCTTTCTCGGTTCAATAACCCTCCTAACTGGTCGGACTGTTGTCGTACTATGTCAGTCTGCTGACGCACCAGTTTCGTCAGCTGCCTAATTACACTAGAGTCCTCCTCCTGTCTCGGATTTGGTATCTCTCTTGGTAGTCCTTGTCTTCCTGGTCGTCTAGCCATTTTGGTATATTCCTAGATAAGGTTAAATACTCTCATAAATATCTAATACTAAGGCTAACATAACACTTACAGTTGTTGAAGTACTTCCATGCGTCGGCTGGCACTGATGAGTAATCTTTTGAACGGTTTAACAAAATTCTCTGATACAACATACATCCACCGGTGACGTCAGCCATCATCCGATCGACTTTAACATACATCCACCGGTGACGTCAGCCATCATCCGATCGACTTTAACATACATCCACCGGTGACGTCAGCCATCATCCGATCGACTTTAACATACATCCACCGGTGACGTCAGCCATCATCCGATCGACTTTAACATACATCCACCGGTGACGTCAGCCATCATCCGATCGACTTTAACATACATCCACCGGTGACGTCAGCCATCATCCGATCGACTTTAACATACATCCACCGGTGACGTCAGCCATCATCCGATCGACTTTAACATACATCCACCGGTGACGTCAGCCATCATCCGATCGACTTTAACATACATCCACCGGTGACGTCAGCCATCATCCGATCGACTTTAACATACATCCACCGGTGACGTCAGCCATCATCCGATCGACTTTAACATACATCCACCGGTGACGTCAGCCATCATCCGATCGACTTTAACATACATCCACCGGTGACGTCAGCCATCATCCGATCGACTTTAACATACATCCACCGGTGACGTCAGCCATCATCCGATCGACTTTAACATACATCCACCGGTGACGTCAGCCATCATCCGATCGACTTTAACATACATCCACCGGTGACGTCAGCCATCATCCGATCGACTTTAACATACATCCACCGGTGACGTCAGCCATCATCCGATCGACTTTAACATACATCCACCGGTGACGTCAGCCATCATCCGATCGACTTTAACATACATCCACCGGTGACGTCAGCCATCATCCGATCGACTTTAACATACATCCACCGGTGACGTCAGCCATCATCCGATCGACTTTAACATACATCCACCGGTGACGTCAGCCATCATCCGATCGACTTTAACATACATCCACCGGTGACGTCAGCCATCATCCGATCGACTTTAACATACATCCACCGGTGACGTCAGCCATCATCCGATCGACTTTAACATACATCCACCGGTGACGTCAGCCATCATCCGATCGACTTTAACATACATCCACCGGTGACGTCAGCCATCATCCGATCGACTTTAACATACATCCACCGGTGACGTCAGCCATCATCCGATCGACTTTAACATACATCCACCGGTGACGTCAGCCATCATCCGATCGACTTTAACATACATCCACCGGTGACGTCAGCCATCATCCGATCGACTTTAACATACATCCACCGGTGACGTCAGCCATCATCCGATCGACTTTAACATACATCCACCGGTGACGTCAGCCATCATCCGATCGACTTTAACATACATCCACCGGTGACGTCAGCCATCATCCGATCGACTTTAACATACATCCACCGGTGACGTCAGCCATCATCCGATCGACTTTAACATACATCCACCGGTGACGTCAGCCATCATCCGATCGACTTTAACATACATCCACCGGTGACGTCAGCCATCATCCGATCGACTTTAACATACATCCACCGGTGACGTCAGCCATCATCCGATCGACTTTAACATACATCCACCGGTGACGTCAGCCATCATCCGATCGACTTTAACATACATCCACCGGTGACGTCAGCCATCATCCGATCGACTTTAACATACATCCACCGGTGACGTCAGCCATCATCCGATCGACTTTAACATACATCCACCGGTGACGTCAGCCATCATCCGATCGACTTTAACATACATCCACCGGTGACGTCAGCCATCATCCGATCGACTTTAACATACATCCACCGGTGACGTCAGCCATCATCCGATCGACTTTAACATACATCCACCGGTGACGTCAGCCATCATCCGATCGACTTTAACATACATCCACCGGTGACGTCAGCCATCATCCGATCGACTTTAACATACATCCACCGGTGACGTCAGCCATCATCCGATCGACTTTAACATACATCCACCGGTGACGTCAGCCATCATCCGATCGACTTTAACATACATCCACCGGTGACGTCAGCCATCATCCGATCGACTTTAACATACATCCACCGGTGACGTACAAAACACTTCCTACATCCACCGTGACGTCAGCCATCATCCGATCGACTTAACATACATCCACCGTGACGTCAGCCGGATGATTCATTCATCCGATCGACTTTAACATACATCCATCGGTGACGCAGCCATCATCCGATCGACTTTAACATACATCCACCGGTGACGTCAGCCGGATGATTCATTCATCCGATCGACTTTAACTTACATCCACCGGTTAACTTGATTCGCCAATGGTTGAACTTACAGATTTCACTCAAAACATCCGAAATAACCTGACCTTAAGTATCATCTGAATTCCACAAGTGACCCTTTAAAACCAACATTTGTATTCTGAACCTATAAAATCCCAAACCAACATATTGTAATAAGATCAAGTCAAATTTTTCATAACAGGGGACAACTCAGACATTCTAGACCCTTCAGAAAGGTTAGACACTGACAACATTAAAATCACATATCTCTTGACAGAGAAGAAAATCCCAAGGATATAAAACATCAAACAACTACTGTCATTAAATCCTGGATACTCATCAAATAACCACTTAACCACTGAAACTTCACCTACAGACAAATGTTAAACCGCCTCATTAGGACACCAAAGCGCGGCATGAATGTGCTTCAACTGCTTCACCTATTCTTTAGTAAATTCAGAGAACTCTCCAGTGGTTACCTCAGCATCTACATCACAAAACTCATTTATTAGCCTAATGCTAAATAAGTGAAGCATTATGAAATGAAATGTTGAAACGCTAAAACATAAATTCCTAAACATGCAGTTTCTACTTTCTCATCTCAGTTGCATTCACGTTCATTCATAACTGATCTGATCCCTTGTTTCCCTTGGGAGTTGGATCAATCCTCCCAATATTATACATCCTCTACTCGATTAAGGGGCGGATGAATTCCCTTAATAGCTGATCTGATCCCTCAGTTCCTTGGGAGTGGGATCAATTCTCCCAATGTAATAAATCCACTACATCAGTTAAGGGGTAGATTAATTCCCTTAATAGCTATCACAACACGTTCTGTTCATGCCTTGCCATAACATTTCATGTAAATTCATTTTCGTATTTCTTCAAAAACATGATGCATGACATAAAGAAAACACTCAAACATGCATAAACGTACTGTTTTGTGATGTAGGCCCGAAGGCGCACACATTACTTCACTTACCTGGATTCCCCGAGAGTTCCTGGTTATGAGCTACTTCGGGATTCTGTTCACCTAAATCACAAACAGAGCATTAAACTTCATTTCCAAACTATCTAGAAATCTAAGGAGCTAGTTTGGCATTTTTGTTTATCTAGCATTCCCGATTCCATACTATACCCCAAACGAAATCCCGCATTCACAGCATTTCCAAAAAAAAATGCATCCATTGAAATCCTTTAGCTACCTAGGCACTATAATAGCAAGCGGTCGAATCAAAACTCACCTTGATTGGATGAAATCGGAGGAAAAATCGCCTAGAGGGAGTCTGCTGAAGAGCTGTTGGCCGAGAGAAAAAGATAATCAGAATGGTGGCGGCTACAGTGCATTTAACCCCAAATTCTCTTTCCTTAAATACGTTATCCACTTTTAATTTCTATTTACCTTTTTTGCCCTTGAATATACTTTGACTAACCTAATCACTTTTTTCTCCTAATTCTTCATAAAATTAACACACCATAGTTTGATAAATTAAATTTGGTTTAATGGGACCGGGTGCTACAATCTACCCTCCTTAAAAGAATTTTGTCCTCAAAATTCAGTACCTGAATAATTCTGGATATTGGTCCATCATGTCTTGCTGGCACTCCCATGTTGTCTCCTCTATGTTCTGGTTATACCATAAGACTTTCATCAGTGGGACCTCTTTGTTACGCAATACCTTCACTGCATAGTCCAGGATCCTTACTAGTTTCTCCTCATATGTAAGGGTAGGATGAACTTTAATACTCTGTTGTTCCATAATCTGAGATGGATCTCTAACACACTTCTTCAGCATGGAAACATGAAACACATTATGGATTCCCTCTAAAGAGGCTGGTAACAGTAATTGATAAGCTGACTTCCCAATTCTCCTCAAGATTGAGAAATGTCCAATATATCTGGGGTTCAACTTACCCCTCTTACCAAATCTCACAACTCCTTTGAAAGGTGACACCTTAAGGAAAACTTCATTACCGACATCAAATTCTAGTTCTCTTCGTCTCTTGTCCGCATAGCTTTTCTGCTGGCTCTGAGCTGTCAAGATTCTTTGTCGGATAAGAGTAATCTTCTCCACTGTCTGCTGCACAATGTCAGGACCAATCAATTGTGTTTCCCTAACGTCATCCCAATATAATGGAGATCTGCACTTTCGTCCATATAATGCCTCGTATGGTGCCATGCCTATTGTTGCTTGGAAACTGTTGTTATAAGAAAATTCAACCAAGGGCAAGTATTTGCTCCATGAACCTTGAAAGTCTAGCACACATGCATGGAGCATATCCTCTAATGTTTGGATGGTTCTTTCGAACTGTCAATCAGTTTGAGGGTGAAAAGCTGTGCTAAAACTAAGCTGTGTTCCCATAGCCTTGTGCAAGCTTTTCCAAAACTTAGAAGTAAATCTAGAGTCTCGGTCTGAAACTATGGTACCTGGAACTCCATGTAACCTAACAATTTCTTGCACATACAACTCAGCCAGTTTATCCATCGAGTATGTTATCTTCATTGGCAGAAAGTGAGCAGATTTTGTTAAACGATCAACTATTACCCAAATTGCATCGTGACCCTTTGCTGTTCTAGGTAATCCTATAACAAAATCCATAGTTATTTGTTCCCATTTCCATTCAGGAATTGATAAGGGTTGCAATGTTCCAGCAGGCCTATGGTGTTCGGCTTTGACTTGCTGGCAGACCAGACATGACTCCACATACTCTGCCACACTTCTTTTCATACCTGGCCACCAATAGTGTTGCTTGAGATCTCTGTACATTTTCGTACCTCCTGGATGAACAGAGAGTCTAGAAGAATGTGCCTCAGATAGGATTCTCTTTCTAAGCTTAGTATCAGCCGGAACAAACCATCTATTTCGAAACTTGAGAATTACATCAACTGAGTAGTTGAAATCTGACTTATCAGTAGAATCCATGCACAACTTATACTTATTGCATTCAGTGTCATTCATTTGAACTTCCTTTATTCTCTCCAAAATAGTAGGCCTCAAAGATATGGCCGAAAGCATGGCTGCCACACTAGACACAGCTTCCAGGTTAAATATTTGGAATTCTGTCTCTAAAGCCATCGGTATGTCTAGAATCAATGTAGAGACTGAGGGAGTCACTCTACTCAAAGCATCAGCCACTACATTCGCCTTGCCAGGGTGGTACTTAATCTCAAAATCATAATCTTTGACAAACTCTAACCACCTACGTTGCCTCATATTCAGTTCCTTTTGCGTGAAAATGTATTTTAGACTTTATGATCCAAAAATATCTCACAAGTTTATCCATACAGGTAGTGCCTCCAAATCTTTAATGCAAAGACCACAACAGCTAATTCTAAGTCATGTGTAGGATAGTTCTTCGCATGTGTTTTTAATTCTCTATAGGCGTAAGCTATCATTTTACCATCCTGCATCAACACACAACCAAGACCAATTTTGGAAGCATCACAATAAATGCTAAACTTACCGTTATCAACAGGAAGGGTCAGTATTGGAGTATTGGTCAGTTTTTGTTTCAAGGTCTGAAAACTAAGTTCACAATCCTCAGTCCACACATATTTCGCGTTCTTTCTAGTTAGTCGAGTGAGGGGTATTGCAATCTTTGAGAATCCTTTGATAAATTTCCTGTAATACCAGCCAATCCAAGGAAGCTTCGAATATCAGTGGCATTCTTCGGTTGAGGCCACTCCTTAACCGCTCAAACTTTGGCTGGATCGACGGAGATTCCTCTCCAGAGATCACGTGACCAAGAAAGTGAACTCTGTCCAACCAAAACTCACACTTGGAAAACTTAGCATAAAGTCGGTGTTGTCTTAGTAATCCTAACACCAAACCCAAATGCCTTGCATGCTCATCCTTAGTTCTAGAATAGATTAGTATGTCATCTATGAATACAATGAAAAACTTGTTCAAATACTCGTGAAACACCCTATTCATGAGATCCATGAAGGCTGCTGGTGCATTTGTCAAACCAAAAGACATAACCAAAAACTCATAATGTCCATACCTTGTGCGAAAGGCAGTCTTTGGGATATCTTCAGATTTGACCTTCAGCTGGTAATAACCGGATCTAAGGTCAATCTTAGAGAAAACTCTTTCACCCCTAAGCTGGTCAAATAAGTCATCAATCCTAGGCAAGGGGTACTTGTTCTTGACAGTCAACTTATTCAATTCTCTATAATCAATGCACATACGCATTGATCTATCTTTCTTTTTAACAAAAAGGACAGGTGCACCCCACGGTGAAAAGCTAGGGCGTATGAACCCTTTCTCCAACAAATCCTCCAACTGTTTCTTTAATTCTTTAAGTTCTGTTGGTGCTAGTCTATATGGATTTTTAGACACAGGCTCGGCGCCGGGGTAAACATCTACCACAAATTCAATTTCCCTATCTGGTGGCAAGCCAGGAAGGTCATCTAGAAATACTTCCAAAAAATCTTGGACAACTAAAACATTTTCGGGGCTCGCTTTTTCTACTAGTTGTGTGTCTAAAACACTAGCCAAAAAACACAAATATTCCCTGCACGGGGAGGGCCTATAATCGACAGAAGTCATCACAGTCATTTTCTTACTCTTCTTCAGAGTTTGGATGGTATGGTTTAAACCACCAGGGAATTGAAAACTAACAATTCCAGTCCTACAATCTATTGTGGCGTAATGCTTAAACAACCAATCCATTCCTAGGATTATATCAAATCCCATTATGTCCATAATGAGATCGGCGGGCAAATTCATATTTCCTACTAATACAACACTATCAGGCATCACTTGGTTAGAGTGCAGGCGTTCACCAGAGGGTAAAGCAACATTGAACACATGTTCAGTAGGGGTAAGCTTTACATCTAACTTATCGGCAAATGCCGATGCTATGAATGAATGTGTTGCACCAGAGTCTATCAATGTAAAAGCGGGTAAAGAGTTGACCAGTATAGTACCTGACACAACAGCAGGCTGTTCATCCTCGCCCGACTCCACCATGGAGAATATCCTCGGCTTTATCTTAGCAGGGCTACTCTTTAAGATCGGGCAGTCTCTGTTAAGGTGACCAACCTTGCCACAGTTGAAACATCGTGGGATCCTGGGCCTCGGGCAATCCCTGAAGGCGTGTCCAACTTCTTCGCAATTGAAACACTTTCCCGAACCCAACCTGCATTCACCCAGATGACTTTTTAGACACTTTGGGCACTGGGGATACTTCTTGTTATCTGGTACCTTCCTCCCTAATTCTTGGCTACTCTGGCCTTCATTTGGCCTCTTCATTCCTCTCTATTGTTGGGGTTGGACGAACTTTCGCGAGGCTTCCTTCGGTCCCAAACATTTCATTTAAGCTTCCTCCACCTCCAAGGCTGTGGACATAACCTCGCTGAAGGACAAGCCTTTAATACCTGTAAACTTAACTCCTCTGTACATCTCTGGCTTCAATCCTTGCATAAACTGAAACCCTTTATCTTCATTCCTATGTACAAGATGTCCAGCAAATCTTGACAAGGATTCGAATTGTCTGCTGTACTCTGCCACCTACCCCGTTTGCTTCAGCTGGATGAACTCTATTTTCTTTGCGGTTTGAACAGTGCTACTAAAATATTTATCATAGAAAATGTCCTTAAATTGCGACCAAGTCATTGCCAAAACGTCGGTGGTGGTCTCAATTGTCTCCCACCAAAGTTGTGCATCACCAGCCAGATGAAATGTTGCCAACGTGACCTTTTCCCCTTCACCAACATTGGCACACCTAAACATACTCTCAACCTTCCTCAGCCATTCCTCAGCAATTATCGGGTTGGGCGACTTTCCATCGAATGTGGGTGGTTGCAGTCTGCGAAATCTGTCCCCCGTATGCTAATTGCCATAGCCCGAGTTGGCACTTCCTTGTGCTTCTCGGTTCAATAACACTCCTAACTGGTCGGACTGTTGTCGTACTATGTCAGTCTGCTGACGCACCAGTTTCGTCAGCTGCCTAATTACACTAGAGTCCTCCTCCTGTCTCGGAGTTGGTATCTCTCTTGGTAGTCCTTGTCTTCCTGGTCGTCTAGCCATTTTGGTATATTCCTAGATAAGGTTAAATACTCTCATAAATATCTAATAACTAAGGCTAACATAAACACTTACAGTTGTTGAAGTACTTCCATGCGTCGGCTGGCACTGATGAGTAATCTTTTGAACGGTTTAACAAAATGTCTCTGATACCATAATTGTAACGCCAAGAGTTTTATGAACCAGGTTCGCTACTAATAACGCGAATATAACTAAGAAACTTTGGACCAAATTCAAAATTTCGCTCGAAAGTTAAAATTCGACATTTTCTAAGACCTCGAAATATTTAAAAAAAAAAAAAAAAACTAGCAGCGGAAATCATTTAAGCACAATAGAGTTAAACAAAACTATATAAAAAGAAGTGTTTGAATAATCGGTTGGAATATTAAGAAACAATCGGCCAAAGGAAGTAAGGGTTTAAATCGTGTAATACTTGAAAAGTTACAGAAGTCAAATATATCTACCGTCAAGCAAAGTCAACGGAAGAGGCCGAAACAGGAACCAGAAGACTTCCCTGGTGACAAAGCGACAAAACCTTGGCTACATCATCCGGTCACTAAACGACAAACGCTTCCTACATCCACCAGTGACGTCAGCCATCAACCGGTCACAAAACGACAAAACACTTCCTACATCCACCGGTGACGTCAGCCATCATCCGATCGACTTTAACATACATCCACCGGTGACGTCAGCCGGATGATTCATTCATCCGATCGACTTAACATACATCCATCGGTGACGTCAGCCATCATCCGATCGACTTTAACATAAATCCACGGTGACGTCAGCCGGATGATTCATTCATCCGATCGACTTTAAATCGACTTTAACTCACCACCGGTTAACTTGATTCGCCGATGGTTGAACTTACAGATTTCACTCAAAACATCCGAAATAACCTGACCTTAAGTATCATCTGAATTCCACAAGTGACCCTTTAAAACCAACATTTGTATTCTGAACCTATAAATCCCAAACCAACAGATTGTAATAAGATCAAGTCAGATTTTTCATAACAGGGGACAACTCAGACATTCTAGACCCTTCAGAAAGGTTAGACACTGACAACATTAAAATCACATATCTCTTGACAGAGAAGAAAATCCCAAGGATATAAAACATCAAACAACTACTGTCATTAAATCCTGAATACTCATCAAATAACCACTTAACCCCTGAAACTTCACCTACAGACAAATGTTAAACCGCCTCATCAGGACACCAAAGCGCGGCATGAATGTGCTTCAACAGCTTCACCTATTCTTTAGTAAATTCAGATAACTCTCCAGTGGTTACCTCAGCACCTACATCACAAAACTCATCTATTAGCCTAATGCTAAATAAGTGAAGCATTATGAAATGAAATGTTGAAACGCTAAAACATAAATTCCTAAACATGCAGTTTCTACTTTCTCATCTCAGTTGCATTCACGTTCATTCATAACTGATCTGATCCCTTGTTTCCCTTGGGAGTGGGATCAATCCTCCCAATGTTATACATCCTCTACTCGATTAAGGGGTGGATGAATTTCCTTAATAGCTGATATGATCCCTCAGTTTCCTTGGGAGTGGGATCAATTCTCCCAATGTAATAAATCCACTACATCAGTTAAGGGGCGGATTAATTCCCTTAATCGCTATCACAACACGTTCTGTTCATGCCTTGCCATAACATTTCATGTAAATTCATTTTCGTATTTCTTCAAAAACATGATGCATGACATAAAGAAAACACTCAAACATGCATAAACCTACTGTTTTGTGATGTAGGCTCGAAGGCGCACACATTACTTCACTTACCTGGATTTCCCGAGAGTTCCTGGTTATGAGCTACTTCGGGATTCTGTTCACCTAAATCGCAAACAGAGCATTAAACTTCATTTCCAAACTATCTAGAAACCTAAGGAGCTAGTTTGGCATTTTTGTTTATCTAGCATTCCCGATTCCATACTATACCCCAAACAAAATCCCGCATGCACAGCATTTCCAAAAAAAAAAATGCATACATTGAAATCCTTTATCTACCTAGGCACTAAAACAGCAAGCGGTCGAATCAAAACTCACCTTGATTGGATGAAATCGGAGGGAAATCGCCTAGAGGGAGTCTGCTGAAGAGCTGTTGGCCGAGAGAAAAAGATAATCAGAATGGTGGCGGCTTCAGTGCATTTAACCCCAAATTCTCTTTCTTTAAATACGTTATCCATTTTTAATTTCTATTTACCCTTTTTGCCCTTGAATAGACTTTAACTAACCTAATCACCTTTTTCTCCTAATTCTTCATAAAATTAACACACTATAGTTTGATAAATTAAATTTGGTTTAATGGGACCGGGTGCTACACCATGAGGGACTCAATAATCACTCAACCCTAGGCCATCGTGGACACACGTACAAGAGCACACCAGGAAGGACTCCATAACCACTTAACCCTAGGCCTTAGGGGACCGCACAATGGACTTATCGACCAGGAGGGATAATAATGAATAGACACTGGCCAAGTCAGGTAACAAGACTAGCATAGCTCAGAGCCCATGGCTAACCTGAGCTCCGAGCCCATTCCTCCATTCGTGGGGAGTACCGCACAAGACTAGCTGTAACACCCGACATTTTGGCCATATAATTATCCCTTAAATTTGATATTAATACAATATATATTTTTGTGAATTTTTCGGTGTGTTTTGTGGAAAGAGAGAGATTCGGAGAAACCGAATCGACGAACTAAATAGCGATTTAGTTAGAAACCAATGGAAGAGAAAAATGGGAAAGCAATTAAGGTGGTTGGGAGGGAGCCAATGAGGGCTTGACACATGTTTAACTTGTTGACGAAGCCATGTTCACCCTCTCTCTTCCTCCCTTCTTCTCTCTTACGTGAAACCTTTCATTTCCTCTTCTCTCTGTTTTCTCTCTTCTAGACGAAGTGCGACAAATTCCAAAACTCTGTCTTCTCCTGTTTTCTCTAGTTTTCTCCAGTAAAGGTAACCCTTTTCGTTAGTTAATGAGTTTAAGTTAGTTATTCCTTAGTTATGTTAAAGTTTAGGGGTAATGGTCCGGTTATATATGATATTAGTTCATGAATCACCGAGGACTTACGTGCAAGATTTTTAACTTTACGGACATCAGGTAAGTTCATACGTGTAGGTTTGGCCCTTAAAGCCCTACATCACGGAGATACTAGGTTTTGGTTGTTGAGTAGTTAGGTCATAGGTTATGTTCTAAGTTAAACGTGTTCTGTTTTATGTTTAGCTTTGATAACCTGTCTCCTGTTTATGCTACGTTTAAGCACTGTATATGTTCATGTATACACGTTTTCCTGAAAGTCATGTAAATGTTTTATACACGTGATTTGAAGTTAAGAAAGATAAAATGTGAATGTAATGTACGGTTAAGTGTGGGACGGGGACTGACATCATGTTATGTACCTGTTATGTACTCCTGTTATGTGTCTGTTATGTACTCCTGTTATCCTATTATGTGCCTGAAAGTGCACCCCTGTTATGTGCCTGAAAGTGCACTCATGTTGCGTCAGTTCCTCTATAAGCCCCACTTATACCTCTGTCCACTTGAATGTAATGTAAAGTAATGTTCATGTATTTCAAAAGTTCATGCATAGTATATGCATCACTGCATTGTATGTTCTTACTGAGCTCTAGGGTCATAGTTGAACTCCCTGTTGTAGGTACGGATCCTCTGGATGAAGACTTTGTGCCTCAGGCCAACGAGTAGGTGCAGTTGGCGAGACGAGCTCGTGGGGTGGTTGCGGCAGTCAGACGCATTTTGACCTGTGAGGTAATGTTTTGAAGTGTATGTAAAGTTTTGTACAGTTTTTGGGATTTTAACGATGTATAGATTTTGTGTCAATGTTTTAAAACCTTTGTTCTGATAGTGTCTTTTGAAAGATATTGAAACTGCTTAGAATCTTTTCTTTGATTGTGCATGGATTGGTCTGAGTTTTAGAGCTATCCATACAGTCAGTTTTCTTTAACTTCTGTCATGTTTTCTAGTATGATTAAAATCAGGTTTTGAATAAGTTTTTTTGGGATTTTAAAGCCTTTTGTGTCCAAAGAAGTTTAGTAGTAAGTAGTAAGTTGTAAGGTTATTAGGTCACGTAGATGTGAAACAAAGAGGTAGTAGATCGATCGGCTGTGGTAGCAGATCGATCGGCGGAGTGTTGAGATGAAAGTGTTTATGTCATCCGTTTCACGTCTTCCATTTTATGTCATCTGTTTTATGTCATCCACTTTGTGTCATCCATTTTATGTCCTTCAAGTTTTCAAGTCTTCAAATTTTACCTTGTTCGATTTCACCTCTTCCGATTTTATGTCTTCTGACCTTACGTCCTCCGATGTTAAGTTATCTGCTTTTAGCAGAAATTCTTGAGTTAAGTGTTCTGGCTGTCATCCGTTTCACGTCTTCCATTTTATGTCATCCGTTTTATGTCATCCACTTTGTGTCATCCATTTTATGTCCTTCAAGTTTTTAAGTCTTCAAATTTTACCTTGTTTGATTTCACCTCTTCCGATTTTATGTCTTTTGACCTTACGTCCTCCGATGTTAAGTTATCCGCTTTTAGCAGAAATTCTTGAGTTAAGTGTTCTGGCAGAGGTCACTTCGACCGATTTTCATCACCGATGTCACTTCGACCGATTTTCATCACCGAGGTCACTTCGACCGATTTCATCACCGAGGTCACTTCGATCGATTTCATCACCGAGGTCACTTCGACCGATTTCATCACCGAGGTCACTTTGACCGATTTCATCACCGAGGTCACTTCGACCGATTTTTTTTATCGAGTCCACTTCAACCGAAACTCAGTCGTCCACTTCTGTCGTCCACTTCCAGTATCCTATTTCTGTTGTTTATTCTAGTCGTCCACTCCCGTCATCCAATTTATATCATGTCTCCCATTATTTATGTCTTCCTATTTTTCTGACTCCCTGTTTTCACGTTTTCAGATTTTAGAGATTTAAAAGTCGAAAATTTTTACATCCAAAATGTGTAAGTCTAAGGTATAACGCAATAAGTATAAGACCCAAGGTATAACGCAATAAGTATAAGACCCAAGGTATAACGCAATAAGTATAAGACCCAAGGTATAACGCAATAAGTATAAGACCCAAGGTATAACGCAATAAGTATAAGACCCAAGGTATAACGCAATAAGTATAAGACCCAAGGTATAACGCAATAAGTATAAGACCCAAGGTATAACGCAATAAGTATAAGACCCAAGGTATAACGCAATAAGTATAAGACCCAAGGTATAACGCAATAAGTATAAGACCCAAGGTATAACGCAATAAGTATAAGACCCAAGGTATAACGCAATAAGTATAAGACCCAAGGTATAACGCAATAAGTATAAGACCCAAGGTATAACGCAATAAGTATAAGACCCAAGGTATAACGCAATAAGTATAAGACCCAAGGTATAACGCAATAAGTATAAGACCCAAGGTATAACGCAATAAGTATAAGACCCAAGGTATAACGCAATAAGTATAAGACCCAAGGTATAACGCAATAAGTATAAGACCCAAGGTATAACGCAATAAGTATAAGACCCAAGGTATAACGCAATAAGTATAAGACCCAAGGTATAACGCAATAAGTATAAGACCCAAGGTATAACGCAATAAGTATAAGACCCAAGGTATAACGCAATAAGTATAAGACCCAAGGTATAACGCAATAAGTATAAGACCCAAGGTATAACGCAATAAGTATAAGACCCAAGGTATAACGCAATAAGTATAAGACCCAAGGTATAACGCAATAAGTATAAGACCCAAGGTATAACGCAATAAGTATAAGACCCAAGGTATAACGCAATAAGTATAAGACCCAAGGTATAACGCAATAAGTATAAGACCCAAGGTATAACGCAATAAGTATAAGACCCAAGGTATAACGCAATAAGTATAAGACCCAAGGTATAACGCAATAAGTATAAGACCCAAGGTATAACGCAATAAGTATAAGACCCAAGGTATAACGCAATAAGTATAGACGGTCTCGGTTTGGGTCGGGGTCGTCACACTAGCATAGCTCCGAGTCTCTTCCTCCTATTATCAAGGGGATGTACCCTATCAAAACAAGTTTGGGGAGTACCACAACAACCCTCAACACGGTTGCTTCTGGGAAAAATCCCCTAATACTCTCAGCATACGGCACAAGCTGAGAGTGTCACATGATTATCTCCAGAATTAAACTCCAATTGCAACCATATCAGATCAATGAAATGCGTGAGAAAAACCAATGCATAAATCAAAATCAATGCATGGCAATACAATAAAACTCACGCTAAATCTCACATCAAGCCCGTCAGCCAGGACGATAAAAATATGGTAATAGGCCGTATAAATAAACCAAAACAAGTACATGCCTATCTAATACAATATACACATGTTATAAAAACTGCTGACATCAATACCGGTGGTATTCCACCACATATAATATATGATAAGTATAACACAATAAGTATAAAAACCCAAGGTATAACGCAATAAGTATAAGACCCAAGGTATAACGCAATAAGTATAAGAACCCATACCCCTGAGGCGAGTTCTCCTATCCCCGGTAATCCATGGCTTCTCAGGGATCGCTTCAAACTCAGCTAATATCTCAGAATCTGGGAGTTAAACACAAAGGAAGAATCCCGTTATAATCCAATTGGGGTTATAAATGATATAAACTGCGAACCGGGGCAAAAACGGCCCAAAGTTGACTTTTTGACATAAGCCAACTCTTGGTCAAAGTCAACTATTTGTCAAAGTCAACAGGTGCTGGTCGACCATCAAAGGGTCTGACCAGTCAAGTCGAGTTGGATTGAAACTGGTTGGTTGGATCAGTTCGGTCCGTATCAGGCTAGGTTGACCCAACCTGATGGGTTCCGGTCTGGCTCGGCCCCAATAGGCCGGCCCTACTGGGCTCGGGTCAGACCTGGCCCGAATAGGGCGAGGTCGGACCCGACCCAGACTCCGCCCAGGGGCCCGAGTGGACTCGTCCGTCGACGACCAACGTTGACGAGGTAAGAAAAGTGTTGGAAAAAGATTTTAGGGCAAAAAATCGGTCGAAAAATGCATTTTCGCGATCCCGAGAAGCTGCCGGTTGAGTCCTGCCAAAAACACCAAAGAAACGACCTTAAATCTCAGATCGAAGAAACCTAAAAATCTCTAATTTCTCGGGCGAAAATCGAGAGATGGAGGGCTTACTGTCGAAAATGCCCTTCAACAACACTGCTCTACTCTTCGATATGAAGAGTTTGACACCAAGGTCGGGCTGTCTCCCGTGAATTCTTTCGGTAAATTCTGACATCCTTCTCCCGTGAATTTAATTCCCTTGAAATGCGTGAACGTCAACTTAAAATTTTAATTAATCTCTTTAAATTTTTCGTACGGATAATAAGTGACAAAAAATTTGTACGTCACTACTTTCTGAAAATTTGTGCGGTTCAAATTTCTACTTAAAAATTAGTGAAAAATTTATTTGCAAATTTATTTTTATTTAATTTTTTTTGTAGATTTTACACTAGAGATACTAGATGTATCTTAACTCGGAGACTAGGAATAGAAACAAGAAAGAAGTAAAAATTGACTCGCACATAGCCTGTCCATAAGTGTATTGATGATAAAACTCAAAAGTTCAAGCTATATATTCTTGACTTCCAAAACTTCCTAATTACTAAGGAATTTTGAATTTATCACACAGTCACCTGTGAACCCAATTTGAAAACTCTCTAATTGAAATTCCCAATACATAATCTTTTAAACCTCACCTCGATATACGTATTAAAGGATCGACATGTAATTTCAACTAACAGAGCGGTCACCGCGTTTAGAACCACGATATGAGTTAGGAAATAGGGACGGTTAAAGTTTCAATGTCAGCGATCAATGCCAAATCATTATAGTCAACGCCACATCAGGCCGACATCAGCACCACATCATCATATCAAAGGTTTCGAGCTATTTAAAGCAGCATCAATTTTTTGAGACACGCCTAGAACAACATGAATCTAAATATTAAGTAGCAGGGTTGCGATTTTTTGGCAAGTCTCCAACAACCACTTCTAGTCTTTGTATTGAGCAATTTTTGGATTTAAACAATTCTACTCGTCGAGAGTTTTTCAATGGTTGGTTAGAATGTCGATATTGGAATTTAAGATTGTTGCCGACATACATTTAAAATTTCAACAAAAAATTTTCTAGTGGAATTTTTTAATACTGTTCTCCCAAACAATTTAACTAAAATTGACTAATAATATACCGAATCGAAGCTTGGAACATAATTTATCAATTTATGGTGAAGTTATTGAGCACCTGCACACAACGCAACTCTAGAGAGCCTTAGAAAGTGTTCGTCGAGAATTGAAAAAGAGAGGGAGAATAAGAGTGATGGAGAGAGAGAATGAAAGTGATGGTGAGAGAGAAAAAAAAAAGAGAGCAGAGGGGCTAGGGAGAGAAAGTGTTTTAATTATTAAAATTTTAATTAATATTACATTATTTAATCTATATATATAAAATATATTATATATATTAAATAAATTTTTAAACACAAATCAGACAGCAAATTTCACTGATATCCTTGAGATTTCACGAGTTAACTCAAATTCATTGAATACTAATTAAAACCAAAATTTACACGAGTCCAAATAGTGGCATTACACAAATACAAGTCAAATTGACCTTGAAATAGAATTTAAAAAATTTACTCATAAATTTTATTAATTTAACATTAGCTTATTTTACATTCTTCTCCTTAAAAAATTTTGTACTCGTAATAAACATTTCTTACTAGAGTTTCTAAGTAGATTCTTTTTCATATTGATACTTTTACAACACACCAACCAAGAAAATCTATATGTGACAAAGAACTCTGCGCCCTTATTCTAAAATCGATTCAAACTATCTTAATATAAAAAGTCTTCCAGGGTGGTAACGTCAATCCACGAGATAACATGCTACAAGAGTGACATCAGCATGGTCATAAGGAAAACATTATGATCGAATCCAAAATGGGAAAATAAATCAAATCTCTAAGTCACGTTGATCACCATTTCAAGACTTAAGAACGGTCAAAACACTCAGGCATTCGCTTTATCACTCAGGACCGATTAACAATCTTTGCACAACCCATGAAAATAACAAATCCCAACTTAGCAACATACGACAAGATCTCACTTATCACAATCGTACGGTGAGCAGTTAAAGCTAAA
Source organism: Begonia masoniana (assembly GCA_022432975.1). NCBI lineage: Eukaryota > Viridiplantae > Streptophyta > Magnoliopsida > Cucurbitales > Begoniaceae > Begonia > Begonia masoniana. The sequence goes on from CM039514.1 coordinate 36,618,279, forward strand.
CATGAATATGGAAGGCATATTGTGAAAACGAACGATGTTGTCGATGAACAAAGGATCCAATTTGGGATAAGGAAAAAGTTTGCTTGAATCAAAATATAATTAGAGGAATTGGTGAGCTGATTAACAACGACGCATAAAACATCTAATTGATGTGGAGTCTTCTTAATACATGTGATACAATTTAATGAGATCCTATCACATATCACCCATCAAGAACTGGCCAGACAAAATATGCTTTTTGGAATTCCGTTTACAGCATCAAATATGACATCCCCCATGCCCTAATGACACTTCAAACTAAAATCATAACCTTCAAACACTTCATCATTTGCACTACCCTAGCACCAAGTTTAGCTAAGCGGAAGGACACTCAAATTATGATAGGAGTACCCTTGAAATCTTACACCGAATTAAAAGCTATTTCAACGCTTCAAAACAAAATTTACAATTAATTCCAAGACATGAGTCGGAAGACTAGACTCAGAAAAACCTAAATTTTAAACGCATAAGTAATGAGCTAGACTCAGAAAAATCTAAATTTTGAACGCATAAGTAATAGGCTAGACTCAGAAAAACCTAAATTTTGAACGCATAAGTAATAAATTAGATTAAGTACCATACAACCTAAATTTGGTTGTATACTGCAGCATCAGTATACAACCAAAGACTAGCTCCTAATGCATTAGAGTAAGTACTCAAGGCTAATCACGATCAGGTACTATCATAACTGGTGCATTTATCAACTTGTACTTTAATTTCCAAAATACACCATGACAAAGATTATCGTACTCAAACCTGAAACTCTTCCAGGTCAGCTTGGTGAACAACAAAGCTACCGAGGAAAAAATTCCTCAAGAGGATATCCATACTCAACAAGATTTAGAAATGTATGGATCCCTAACGCAATATGAGAAAACTGCCCCTACACGACAAATTCAAACCTAAAAGGATTTACCAAAATTTTGAACAAGACATGATGAGTCCAAAAACCTTTACTTCAGACACCCAAAAGTTTTATGATTCTCTCATGGCGCACTACAACGATCTCTCAACGTTCACAACTCCATACAATCATCGGTTCCTGTGTTGTCATCGAGACTTAGAGAAACCAAGACGTCTCCAACAAAGACTATGACAAGATGATTCTAATAACCTAAAAGTTGATTCATAAGATCCACGAAAATAGGCATACATTGTTCAAACCAGAGGATAAGAGCAAGATTATCGGAATGCCTATACTTCGAATAAAAAGCTGTCTTCAGGATATCAACTCAAACTTTGAAAAATGAACAATGAGACTTACCTAACGGGTCAAACCATTCATTTATCCTAAGCAATTGATACTTCCTCTACACTGGCATTCAATCAGTTATCGGAAAAAAAAATTATGTAGAGCACAAATAGGCTTCATCTTTTCTTGCAAATAAGAGTGGAGCACTAAAAAGAAGCATACTCTCACCAGTCATACTAACAAGAGGATGTACTCTCATGAATGAGTATTTTTACTAAATAACTCTTACAACTAAGATCTTAAACTTCTCAACGCTACTAAGACTCTCATGAATGGTGTTGTCGAGGCTGAAGTAGAAGCCAAAAACCAGTCAATGTAGAACTTTATCTCTTGGTTGGGCGGCAAACCCAACAAGCAACACGTCCAACACCCCAAGTGTAACACCCAGGAATTTCCTAAACGCACGTAGACCTTGGATTAGACGGTTAGGGGCGTTTAACATGCATCCTAGAGTTATGCTAAGTATAGGAGTCAAGAAGTGAAAAGTGGAGGAGAATAGAATGTCTTCCACGTTGGAATGCATGAAGCTAAGATAAAGAATGACCAATAGAAAGAATGAGGAGAATGTTTGAAAAGTCAAAAAGAAGGAAAAGTGGAGGAAGAGTGATGTTTACATGTTGGATGTGGATGAAGATAAGTAGGAGAGGATTACTTTATAAAATTATAAAGTTTAGGGGTTGATGTATTTTCTTCTATGAATGTTAGGTTAATGAGCAAGTGATTGAGGTACTCAAAGTAAGCTAATAAGTGCGGGGAATCCAGGTAAGTAGTGGTTGGTTGTGTTTTGCCTTCAGGCCTACACCATGGAACGATAGAGAATTGTTGTTTGTTTGTTTGTGTTTTGTTTTGTGTTGAGCATTGTGTGACATGTATCATTGTTTTCCAACTACGAAAATACGTGTTTTGAACATTGTTTGTAAACTGTGAGAGTGGAATGTAAAAAGATAAGAAGATACTTAATGGAATACGGTCTTTTGGTGGAGTCGCCTCGTCGATGTACGATGCATGAAATAAGGCAATTCGAGAGGGTCTCTACAAAAGAAACGCGAAAGAAAATACGTAAGACGGGAACACTTCGATGTTAAAGTGCTAGTAAGAAAGCACTGGAAGGTTCCGTGAACGCTTCGATGTTAACGTGCTCGTAAGAAAGCACTAGAAGGTTCAGCGATTGAGTATAATGCTTCGATGTTGACGTGTTAGTAAGAAAGCACTAGAAGGTTATGCGATCGAGTATGGGAGGAGATCGTGTATGGCTGTTCCGTGTGTGCACGATGTGTGCCTCGGATCTAGCTCTGTAGGGTCAACGCGTGACTATCCTGATAGGATAGGTATCCGCTTGACTCACACGTGAAAGTGAAAGAGTAATAAAAAGAAAATGAAATGAACACGACAGAGAGTTAGAAACCGCATGTGTTAGGGTTGTGTGTGAGGGTTGTGTGTGCATTGTGCATTGTTTTGAATTGCATTGTTCCCTACTTACTAAGTATTAGGCTTACGTTTTGTGTTCTGTGGTGTAAGTGACGACGTCATTATAGATGAGAGCTATGAGGAAAGCTAGGATTGGGACGCAGTCGATGATGTACATAGTATGCCGGTGCGGACAGTTGTTAGGGCGCCTCGACCATGGTCGTCGGGGAGTGTGGGGGATTGGTATATCAGATTGTATATAGTTTTCCTAACTATTTTTGGTTGAATGTTCGAAGAATGTTCGTAGAATTGAGTCGTTTTATTTGGTCGTACTGTTGGACTTGTTTGTATAAATAATGGTGGTTTTATAAACTTTTGTAAATGTTGTTTTGGAATGGTTTTGAATTGGTATATAAAATACTTGATTTTCAGGTTTTGGTTTTTAGAAAATTTATTCGTTATGCTGCTCTGTTTTTTGTAGAGTAAATTACGTCAGTTTTCAATTGTCTTCTCGTTTTCGCTGACATTTTAGAGTCGGATTTTCAGGATTTTTACGTGTCAAGGAGTCGGGAGTGTCAGGAACGTGTGACAGAAAAATGGGGGAGGAAAAACAGAACAAGTTAAAAAGGTAATGACAAATGCAGCAGAGGATGAATATGCAATGCCATAAAACAGAATGCGGAAACAAATTGATAGAATGCAATGGAGGAGAAATGGAATGGGGAAAACCTTTGGCTGACCGAGAAGCTATCTTATGTTATGCTTCTCGGTGCATGCCTTCTCGTGGAAGGGCAACAGCTGCTGGGCCCGGCTATCATCCTCAGCCTTTTAAACTCTAATAACAGAGAGGGAGGGAAAATAAGAGATCACAGCCACCGTAAGACTGATGATCGATGGAGGCACACTCCTCACGACAGAACCGTGGCTTACCTTGACGGCAACCAGAAATCCTTCTGGATTTTCAGAGAGACAAAATAGGTTTATATTAATCAAAGGAATTGCATACAAACACCAAAAGCGATGCTTAAATACCTAAGGTGGCTAGGTTTGGAAATCCCCAGAGGAGAATCTAGTCGTTGGAGGGCTTCTGCTGGCGTTCGCGAGATGGAGGGCTTCTACTGACGAGGCTGCTTGCTTGGAGCAGAGGAGGGTTTCGATTGGTCAGCTCGTCCAGGTGAGCAATTTGTGCGCTCGCAGAGTGCTCGCCGTCGATCTCTGAATCCTGTGGTCGCTTGCTGAAGATCGTCTGAAGATCGCCTCTCTCGCTGATTTGCTCGTTGGCTTCTTCGTGAAGTTGAGGAGTAGGCTGAAGTAAAATTGTTTGTCAATTGGGCTGGGCTGAAGCTTTCAACGTGATAAGCTGATAGGCCATCTTTTCATGGGCTAAATGTATGTCTCAATTTCCCTTTTAATTGATCATGGGCTTGTTGCTCTTATGGCCCATGGGTTTACCATACACTTATGTCACCGACTAATCCTAACCACACAATCTACCCTTAAATGCCTAATTATGCATGACTAAATATAAAGACTAAATGTTTGCCCAAATTACATAAAAGGCCATTGTTTGCCAAATTAAAGTTAAACTAAAAATTATGCAATTAGCTTGGTTACACAATTGATGAAGGGAAGACAAATTCCCTCTTTAAAATTTCAAGCTTTAAGTAAACCTTTTTCCTACAAAATTCACAAACCAATTAGTAAATAAAATAGTCAAAATATATACTTTGGTCTGTGCTTGACAATTCAGGATCGTAGGCACATCATCCTCTCCGGGTGATTGAAGATTTGACCCCAAATCTAATAGTTGATCCGCAACGAAGTAGGTTTTCTTCAAAAGTAGGATTAACTATTTTGAATTTAAAAAGAGTTAAAAAGTAAACATTCATCAATGCAAATAATTGTAAGCCCTTTAACCACCAATAATATTCAATCGACATTAATAACAAAATGGTATCAACAACATTTCTCTTCCTAGTTCTTTTCATAATTTCATAATCATGCTTCGATAAATGACATTTAAAATTGCATCTAATATTAGCAAGAATAAGAAGAGTTTGATCACAAACATCCGAAGTAATAACACGAATAAAATAATCATCTAACCATCCAATCCTAAGTAACCAAGTGATTAAATGATTAGATAAAACATTCCAAGACATAAAATGAAAATCATAGTTTGGTACGTAAAACTTACTGAACTTGGGTGAATCAAATATGAAATTGTTAAAAATAAATACCCAATTATTCCAAGCAAGACTATTATTATGATGATCCTCTATCTCAACAACTCTAAATAACCAAGCACTCATTTTATCAGAGGGTACAAAATTGATAGTTGAAATACTTACTAATTTCGTTGCTATTCCATTATGGGTGCTCTTCACAAAAGGGTTAGAAAGACAAGAAGATAAACAAAAAGAATAATTGATAAAACAATCATTGTCCAAAACATACTCATAGCAAGTTTTACAACCATTTTCAATTTCTATGTTATAAAGTGTAGGTTCATGCAAGGTTTTCAACTTAACAATGAATTTATCAAAATATTCTTCAAGTCCCAACTTAACAATGAATTTATTAAAATATTCTTCAAGTCCAATGAAGTGTAAATCAATTAACATGCTTCTACCTTTAAGCCTAAATTTCAAATGCTCAATACACGTGTCAATCCAACAATTTTCATTCAAGACTTGATTATCAATGTTCTTTCTTTCAAAAATAATGATTTTGAAACATACAAGTCTAACATTAGAAACTAGTTTCATACCCCTTAAAAATAAAACTAAATCTAGGAATCTTATATGATCAAGCAATAAAACATTAATGCAATAATATTCCAAAATATTGAAATTTTGCAAAATATTATGCACCAAATATTCATTCATTAGTTTCAACGTGCTAAAATTTTCACAAATAATATAAGCGAAACAATTTAAAAGATCATAAGAGGGCATGATGACATAATTAATTTTTACCAAGGAACTAGCAACATCATGCTCATTAGTAACAGAAAAATAAATGTGAAACAAAAATTTAACACAAAATAAAATATGACTAATATCCCAACCAATTTTAAATACCCAAGAAATTAAATTATCTGGTGGAATAAATCTAGGTGTTAATTCACTTACAATTTTTCTAGACTTTTCTTCCTTAAAGTCTAATTTTAATATCTTATGATGGTCTAATGTTCGAAAAATGTCTCTACCTTCCTTAGTCCTAGAAAGTGTAAGGAAAAATTCAATTCTTTCTAAAGTAAAGATAATACTCTCATTTTGGGTTAAAAATGAGTCAATGTAAATTTTGCCCACTAGGTGAGACTCTTGTCGAGAATGGAAAAAAGGATCAAATGCATATGTTGCATAAGGGGTTTCCTCTTTAGCTATGGGCAACTCAACAAAATCTTCAACTAAAATTTCCTTCCTAGGGTCGTCATAAATTGGGTTATACCACATGATAACCTCAGGAGTTATTCGATTTTGTATGGCAGAAAACATTTCATCCAAGCAATGAAGGTCGTCCTTTTGGTTGTCCATTTCGAGAAGTGGACCCTCTTCGGGATAACAATCAACTTCTTCTAGTGTCTCTTCCCCCTCTACATTTAAGTTAGGTGTTTTCTCTAAAATCTCTCGATCTTCAGCGTCACTTAGAGATTCTTCCTCAAGTTCATTAAATTTTTAGGGCGGAGGTTGAGGAAGGGTTGGTGAATTGGCAAACATTCTTGAAGTTTCTCGTACCCAATTTTCCAACAGGCGGCAAGTAATTCCAATTTCGTGTAAGATCCTATCTCAGATCCTATCTCGCCGTCTTAAATCCCAATCATCTATCGGTTTGGGAGGACTAGGACATACATTGGCTAACTGTCCACGACCAAAGCATTGGGTACACTTGAGGTCCCTAGCTCTTTGCCTTGGAGTTTTTTGGACTAAAATGGTCTTTTCCTTTTCCTTGGGAGGAAAATTTCTCTTAAACTCTTCAAGGATGGAATCCAAACTAGGTAAGGGTTCAGGTGGGTTTGGTTTACTAGAGGGAATCCAAAGATTTGGTTCTATTTGGGAGCTACTTGGACAAAATTTCTTTCTCATGACTCCTTTTAACTCTCTCCAAGTCTCAATCTCATCATCATCATTCCTCTTTCTTCTTGCTAATAGGTTTTCCCACCAATCAATAGCGTAATCCTTGAATTTCCTAGTGGTTAGTTTGACCTTGGTCCTTTCTGAATGTTTATAGCAATTGAAGTACAATTCAACCTCATCAATCCAATAGCCAAATTCTTTTCTATCTAGGGCTCTAAAGTAAGGGATGAAAAACTCTTCAACCTTTTTCTTGGTAGGAATGGATTTTCTAAACCTAGGTGGGTCCTCATAATTATAATGGTTTTGGCTTTGCTCATAAACATAAGGATCTTGGTAGAATGTGGTTCGGTTTTGATCATAATCATAGGGGTCTCGGTAATAGGTGGTTTGGTTTCTCCTAGCCATTTCGACACCTAGATTAAAGAAAACTAAAACATATCAATTATCCAATCACCAAAACAATCACAGCGGTAATAATTGAGAAACAGATCACAAAACTAATCTTCCAAATGATATATACGGCTTACTAAAAAGGAAACATGTTGGTTCAATTGATGCAACATGGGTTACTTTAGTCTAGCAAAACAGCCAAAGAAACATATACCAGTAAACAAAAAAAATATCATAGAAAACAATATGTAAATCGAGGTTTAAAACACAGTAAACAAATAATAGAATGTTAGCACAAGAGAAATATTCTGATATGCAATTATGTGCTTTATCAATTAGCCAAATTTGTTGGAATATTCTGTCACAACAACAAGGAATCAGCAAAAAAAACCAGAAATAGTTTTAGAAGTTCAAACATAACAGATTTATGTAACGATTTATGATGATTATTTATGCAGCAAATATTAGTCCTAAAAAACTACAGAGAGTAACAGTTAACAAAATGGTGAAAGTAACAATAACATAACTTGATAAGTTTGGATCTACAACTTGCTTTGCTCGGCTACTCCAGAAAAATAGTTTTTAAAATCTCTTCAGCAAATAAAATAGCAAGTTTTTTTTAAAGTGTTAAAACTTTTATGCACACGTCCAATCAAGTTAATATATTGCAATGAAGATGATTAACAACAGGGAAATAGAAGCAGCAAAACAGTTCGATATAACAAGCAATAAAACCCAATTATTTTCCAACTTCGGCAGAATAAACAACAACTAATAACACTATATAAGATGCTATTCTTTTGTACTCAAGCCTAGGTTAAAATGATGGTATTTTGCTGTAATGATAAGCCAATAAACAGATAATAGCAGTATATCAGTTCCGTAATACAGAAGCAAAACCAGATTTTAAGCAATGCACAATAACCGAAAATAAGGCAAATTGCAACAATAAATTCCACAGTAGTCCATCAACAAGAATGACAACAAGTAATCAAACTATCAGAGGCTGGTTAGCTTATCCACAAAATTTTCAAACATGGAAAAGATAACTTGCTGCAAGGATATTAATCAACAGTAACACAAATATGATTCTGTCTTATGTCTCAAACTTCGGCACGCAAAATACTTGGTGTAAATGATTTCAAACTGGTAATGCCAGTAAATTTTCAGTTTCCATATCAGCAGAAAATGTTAGAAAACAAACCTACAGCTTAGTGATAAATCGAATAATAATCAGCAGCAAACAGATTATTGGATTTGCATTAATACTACAGCTCAAATGATGGTTCTGTTTTGTATTTTAACTACAGGCTGTGAAAATTTGATTTCAACAAGTATTATCAGCAAGTTCTACAGTTTCAACCGCAAACTTCAAACCCAAGAAAGAAAACCGAACAAGATACAGAACAGGAAATGCTATCGGATTTGACAACACAGAACAGTTTTCCTTCTTTTTGTGTTTAAACGATTTAAACTACTAAATAACAGAATAGATAACTACCTATTAAGCTATAAAACAGAACCAAACTAAAATTTCTAAACTAGAAACAGACTTGAACAAAAAGCAGAATCATGCTTCAAATGATATGGATTTATGCTTGAACAAAAGACAAATTCATGCTTTTGATTCCATAAAAGACACTCAGAAATTTAAACAAAAACAACAATAAAACTTGGTTAGCTAAAGGTAATTTTAAACAGGAAATCAACACCAACAGTTAAGCACCAAAACAGAATAATAGAGATAGAAATTCAGGCTTAAAGACATAAGTTTAACAACCTAAACAGAAACATATCCTAAACAGAATGGAAACGTGATTAAAATATAATGCTAGTGGGTGAGCAGAGACAAAGCATGAAAGCAACAAATGACAACACAGAGAAAGAACACAAAACAAAGAAAATGAAAAAAACACAAAGCTAGGTTCGGCTTTGATACCACTTGACAGAAAAATGGGGGAGGAAAAACAGAACAAGTTAAAAAGGTAATGACAAATGCAGCGGAGGATGAATATGCAATGCCATAAAAAAGAATGGGGAAACGAATTGATAGAATGCAATGGAGGAGAAATGGAATGAGGAAAACCCTTGGCTGACCGAGAAGCTATCTTTTGTTATGCTTCTCGGTGCATGCCTTCCCGTGGAAGGGCAACAGCTGCTGGGCCTGGCTATCATCCTCAGCCTTTTAAACTCTGATAACAGAGAGGGAGGGAAAATAAGAGATCACAGCCACCATAAAACTGATGATCAATGGAGGCACACTCCTCATGGCAGAACCGTGGCTTACCTTGACGGCAACCAGAAATCCTTCTGAATTTTCAAAGAGACAAAATAGGTTTATATTAATCAAATGAATTGAATACAAACACCAAAAGCGATGCTTAAATACCTAAGGTGGCTAGGTTTGGAAATCCCCAGATGAGAATCTAGCCGTTGGAGGGCTTCTGCTGACGAGGCTACTTGCTTGGAGCAGAGGAGGGCTTCGATTGGTCAGCTAGTCCAGGTGAGCAATCCGTGCGCTCGCAAAGTGCTCGCCGTCGATCTCTGAATCCCATGATCGCTTGCTGAAGATCGTCTAAAGATCGCCTCTCTCGCTGATTTGCTCGCTGGCTTCTTCGTGAAGTTGAGGAGCAGGCTGAAGTCAAATTGTTTGTCAATTGGGCTGGACTGAAGCTTTCAACGTGATAAGCTGATAGGCCATCTTATCATGGACTAAATATATGTCCCAAATTCCCTTTTAATTGATCATGGGCTTGTTGCTTTTATGGCCCATGGGTTTACCAAACACCTATGCCACCGACTAATCCTAACCACACAATCTACTCTTAAATGCCTAATTATGCATGACTAAATATAAAGACTAAATGTTTGCCCAAATTAGGCCATTGTTTGCAAAATTAAAGTTAAACTAAAAATTATGCAATTAGCTTGGTTACACAATTGATGAAGGGAAGAAAAATTCCCTCTTTAAAATTCCAAGCTTTAAGTAAACTTTTTTCCTACAAAATTCACAAACCAAATTTTGAAGGTGAGTGGTTTGAAGAAAAATGAAGAAATGATGAAGGAAGGAGCTGGTGGCGGAGCATGTGGCGTGCTGGCGCCGGGCGGGGGCGCGCAACAGGCGTACGATGCGCGCTGCGTGGGCGCGCCCAGCGCCGATCGATCGGCAGAGGGTGATCGAGCACCCGAGAGGGTGCCGATCGATTGGCGCCAGCGCAGGAGGGGTTGAGCGCACGGTGCGCTGCTGCGTGCGCGGTGAGCGCAGCCCCTTTGGGCCATTTCGAAGTTTTTTTTTAAAATTTTCATATTTCTACTATGTTTTAACCCGATCTTTTCCGACGCATTTTGCACGTATTTTATGCATGTTTTCCAACAGTTTTTGAGGGTTCGAAAAACCCAAAAATAGAGTCAAAAATTCATCGAAAATTATTTTAAATTACGTTTTAAACGTGAGATTGTTGTACAAAGTAGCGCACCTAGCTGGGGCGGGTTCGGGGGCGTTACACCAAGCAGCCAACACACGTGGACCATGTCTAGCTATTCCACCAACCTTAACCGATCGACCTAAGATTTTTGCACGACTGCAATCTTCGATGACCACCTAAACAACTTTGAGAATAAGATTGATTGATATTACACATGGACCATTGCAGTAATCGACAACTCAATCTTCTCACATGACAAAGGAATTTTCTTTAAACGAGAATCGACCTTAGCTTTCATTTTACCATAATCGGTAAAAAAACTTGAGTTGAACAACTCTAGCAACAAAACGATCGAGTTCTTGAAGAACTTAAGATAACTAACCAAGCCGATTAGCTCAAACACGAAGTAGACTGCACTGCAAACACTATGGGTATATTGAATGTTAATAGTGGCTCCAAACACAAAAATAAAGACAACGAAAACAAAAAGGTGTATTAATTGGAACTAAACAGGATTCGAACGAAGCGATAGGAGATTACCTAATAACGATCTCCATATTCACCCGAACAAAGAACTCTTAGCATCAACAAAGAAATTAAGACAGAATTCTAAGAATGGTTAATTGTCTATCAGCCAATCTAAAACGCTACCAACAAATCAACTAGATCTAACCCAAGAAATTATCACGATAAATCGAGCGTGAGACCATCGCAACTCTACCATTATCACCATATCTTCTTATACAAAATTTATATCTTATATAATAAATATAAAATATATATGATATTAAATAAATTGCTAAACACTAATTTGACAAAAAATTTTACGATATCCTTATGATTTCACAAGTTAACTTAAATTCATCGAATACTAATTTGAGCTTTTATTTACACTGAAATCTTAAATTTCTACCAATCAACCAATCGACCAAAATTTACATGTGTCCAAACGACAAATAAGCTACGAAAATTCGAGTCAAATTGGATTGGAAAAAAAATGTTAAAAATTTACTCAGAAATTTTATTAATTTATAATTAGCAAATTTTACACTATATCCTGAAACTAAGATAATGGCTGTCATGACCCAAGATCCGTACTCGAAAATTTCGTAAAAATTTAAATTTTTACTTTTGACTTAAAATAATATTGTAAAACGTTTTAAATTGCGCAGGGAAGATTTGGTCTTTCGTGAAAACCTTTCGTTTAAAACTAAAATTGAAACATTGAAGCAAAAGGGCAAAAACATTTTTTTTTCCGGATAAACAGTACTGCTACAGTATTGCGCCGATTGATTGGCCACAGTAGCCAATCAATCGGCTACTCCTCTGTTTTTTTTTTTTCAAATGAATAGTACTGCTACAGTACAGTTCACACTTGAAAAATTGTCTTTTTTTTTTTGAAAAATCCCAAACCTATCAAACATTTTCTTCATTTCAAATACCCAAAAACATATTATTTCCATAAAAATACTCAAAACTATTGTCATACATCAAAACATGTTTTCCCAAAATAATTAAACATATACGTTCCTTTACATCTAATCCACATCAAAACGTGTTTCCTCAAAATGTTTAGACCTATGCATTTCTTTATGTACGACTAACTCAAAACATACATACATACGCTCCATGGTTAAATAACCCCAACAATTTGCCTGAATCGTCGTCATGAATGTACCTCTCCAACCGTGTCCATTAGTCTCATGTATGCTCGAGAATCTCACCAACTAAATCTTCTTCACTTACATCACAGAACTCAATTATAAGCATAATGCTTAGTAAATAGTGCATAATGAAATGAAATCACTATAAATAACTCCTAACATATACAGTTTCTACTTTTTCATTTCATTTCTGTTTTAGTTTTCGTTTTCGTTTTGTTTTATTCATTCATTCTCTTTCTCTTTACATCCAAGATTGAGTATTCACATTGTAGAATCCTCCGGCCCATACACTATTGGATTCCCAGAGTTTTAACCCAACTCGTCATCCTCCGGCCCAAGTCTGACCTGGGATTCGTGGAGGACTAAGTGGTCTCACTCACGGGACAGCCAAACTCGCTTTAGAAAAAGTAGGCACACCTCACGGCCCACCTCACAGGACGACCATACTCACTTAAAGAGGGGAAAAAGAAGACACACTTCACGGTCCACCTGTAGCGACCCTTAAACTATTCCTAGGATTTTCCGTACAAATTTTTCTTTTTAAACATTTTCAAGTTAACCCTTTCGTTAAATCGTTAAATCAAAGGATAAATCGTTGAAACATATTTAAAAAAAACACCATTTAAATAAACCATTAAAAACAGAAGAGGAATCAGCCAAGCAGAACCGAGGGCAGAAAGAGGCAACTGCCCATAAAATTCCATGGCCGATCGATCGGCTGTTGAAAAACATGAGGGGCGATCGATCGCCCCTGCGATCGATCACCAGCCGATCGATCTCCCCTTGTTGGGCGATCGATTGGCAACTTCTCTGGATTTTTCCAGAGAAGCTACCAATTCTTGCCGATCGATCGCCCCCTTAGGCGATCGATCGACAACCTCTCTGGAATCTGAAATTCTAGAGAGTTTGCTTCTCCATTCTGTTCTTCTTTCCCTGCACATACAATCCACTTCTCTTCCCTTAAACTTCAACATCACTCACTTACTAAATTGCTTCATTAAAACTTACTCTTAACCTCATTCATTCCTCATACATTTTCTTACTTCACCAATCACCAAACCGACTCAAGACGTATCCTAAAACTTAATTAAGAACAATGCAAAACTACGAAATCTGACTGCATGGATAGCTCAAAAACTCGAGCATATCCATACTTAACCTAAAACATCTCCAAACGCTACCATAAAAATCCAAATAAAGCTTAGTAAAACGTTTTATAAAAACAAATGTACCAAAACATCAAAACATCAATCCATTAACTATCCAGATACCAAATATCCTAAAATATTTTTAACTATACAAATATCCTATTTAATCCACCATCAGCCCAAAACAACCTGAATACCTTCAAAACACTTACTTACATCCCCACGGGTCAAAATGCACACCAACTGCCCAGCACACTTCCACGGGCCACTCTTCTTCAACTGCTCATTCCTCAGGTGGAGGGATCTCATCCTCACCTGTCTCGAAATCATCTACACCATACAGACATCTATGAATTAAAGGCTCAGTAAGCTTCGTAAATGCAAATGCATTATGTGCAATTGAGTTTCATAAATCATGCAGACATTTTAATCATTACGTCGCACACAGATTGTCACCGAGATCTAACCCACCAGATGGAGAGGGCATATCTGGCGGTTGGACAGTCCCTTCCATCTACCCAGGGAGGGAACATAATTACATTTGTAAACAGTCATGCCAGAACCCCACCTCGTCATGACCAGATAACAGATTACGTAGACTCATTTCATTAGTTCATTTCTTTTTCGTAAACACGTGCAGAAATCCGTTTTCATGCTATTTTAAAATACGTGATGCATGAATAGTTAAATGTATAAAATAAACATACAATATGTGTACCATCAAGACGATAAGAGCATAACCTATAAAAGAACTAATCATAACTACCCAATCAAAACATTTAAACAAACAATTCGCCAATATTCCTCAACACGACTTCGACATACGGTGTAGGCCAATCGGCCGTAGTAAGTCACGAGAACTTACCTCGCTTCCGTTGCAATTCAAGCTCCGTCCACGATCGTTGTTCACCTAAGGCAATTCACAATAGTCGTCGTTAAAACGAGTTTAATCCGTTAAACGTCCAAACTAACGAAATCCTTAACTAAAGAAATTTCCTAAAACTCTAATCTAACTCATTGAAGCATTTTATCAAGCAATTTATGCTCGACACCTCAAAACCTCCATTAATGGAGTTTTCCAAAGCTCCAATTTTTCCAAAAGCCTAATATTCACCAATAAATCATCTAACTTCATCCAATAATCACGAATACGTCAACTAGAAGCATATTCACGCTAAACCTATCGATTTCAAACCTTAGTCCACGTTTTTAACATAACCCTAAATGAACCCTAATCATTTAAACTCTAGAAAACAGAAATCTAACATCCGAAAACTATAGAACCTTACCTAGGACGTTGACCGGAGGAGAAAACGTGAAGAGTCGGAGTCGATTGGAAGAACGTCAGTCGCCGGAAGTGAAGAATCACGCGGGAGGGGACAGGAATCGCCGAGAGAGAAGGAAAAGGGGAAAAAATCGTGAAAGTGGAGGAGAAAGAGAGAAGTTGTGATATTTTAATAAAAATTGGTTTGTCTAATTACCAATTTGTCATTCCATTGATTTTCTATTTGTTTCGTCATTTGTTTCGTTATTTAGCTAATGATCCAGTTTCTCCAAATTTTTTTATTTCACCATTAATTCCAACTTATTACTAGGATTTTATTAAAACTTTCCGTTCGCAAAACGGACTTAATTTACTATTTTTGCGAATTAAACACTATAAGGTTAAAAATGGAAATCCGAGCGTCACACTATCGATTTGGATCCTGAAATTTCCTCAGTTCTCCTAAAATCCATATAAACCATTAGAGTTCTAACAAAACTTTCTGTTTACAAAACGGATCTCGTTTGCTATATTTACTAAAATACCCTTATATAACAAGAAATATCAAAACTCGTAACACCGTCATTACATCTCCGAAAATTCTCTTATTCCTCCAGACACTTCAATTTATTCGTAAGGTTCCAATAAGACTTCCCGCTCACAAAACGAGCTAAATTCACGATATTTGCGAAAATGCCATTATTTAGCAAAATCTGAAAACCCGAAGAACCGGGTGTTACACCACCTCACGGGACGGCCATACCTAAACCAACTCTCACATGATCTTTACTTATGTTTCATATTATTTCGTTTCGTACAATGCCATTCATTTCGTAACAACTCATGAAAATTATTTTTGTACGTTTTTCTTAAAATATGATGCATGACATACAACACACCATACACGTACAACTTACATGCAACATACATACCTAATATTCTGTGATATAGGCCAAAAAGGCAAAATGCATACATACACTACTTATCTGGATTCCTGAGTCAATTAAACCACTTGATCACTATGTCTCGAAAACTTTAAAACCTATAACATAGCAATCCTATCATCAATATCAAGTATAAACCAAAACCAATTTTCACTTAACCAATACTCATTCAATAGGCATCCAATCCAAAACTACCAATAACATGAATTCACAATTTCTCATTTATAATCAACTCTAGTAAATAACAAGTTATCAAATTCCACATAGCCAAAACTGAGCAACCTACTAAATCACATTGCTCCAAATAGTCTTCCAAAAATTAAATGGAACCATAAGCATGCCCCCATCCAATAATTCAGTCTAACTCAAGAAATCCAATACATCCAATTTAATTGATTCGAACCACAACAAAGCTTATACAGTTCAATCCAACATTCACATACAAATTTCAATCACCATTCCAATTCATGCCATTATAAGAGCATGATTGAACCTCACTCAATCCAAGTACTCAATTAAGGCATGTGCAACATCAAAGAATTTAATTTGAAACTAACTCAACTTAAATTTTTGGTGTAACAACCCCCCCCCCCCTCCCCCACACCTCTTGGGCCAGGCCTCGCCCTGCACCAAGGTCAGGGCAAGCTGTGCAGTCCCCGCAGGGCCCTACCACGTGGCAGCCACACAGGCCCACCACGTGTACTCACGATCTTCCCCCACTACCTGGTTTAATGGAGGTTTTTACCTCCCCAGGGATTCGAACTTGGGCTCCCAGGCTTCATAACCACAAGTTCATCATCCTTGGTACCACTTGAGCTAGTAGCTCAAGTGGTACTCCTCACTTGTACCCCAGATACTAGTCCCTGAGGTCCTGGGTTCAAGTGAGGGGGAAGGCAAAAATCCTCTGCAGGGAGAGGGAAGATCGTGAGTAGACGTGGCAGGCCTGTGTGGCTACCACGTGGCAGGGCCTGAGCCTATGGGCGAGGACTGCACAGCTTGCCCTGACCTGGGTGCGGGGCGAGGCCCGGCCCAAGAGGTGGGGGGGGGGGGGGGGGGGGTTGTTACATTTGGAGTTTTCCATAAATTTTGTCCAACTTCAAAAATTCGTAACAAATTGAATATAAGTCTGAATTTGATGATTTGAAAGCCTACATAAACCTTAAAGTGTCTAGTTTCTCATATTAAAATCCATTAAATAAACTAAGCACAACATCACAGCCGAAATTATCCATCTCAGAAACTGCCCCATTTTTAACAAACCCAACGACAATCCACTTCTTTCTAATAAAACCATCTAATACGTTGTTATATCATGTATTAGCATCCAATTGAAGAGAAAAATTCAGCAATCAATGTCAAAATTTTCGTGCAACAAGTAAGTGTTTAATCCATTCTCCATAAAACCCATATAAGCCACTAAAACATAACCTTTTTTAACATAAAACTAACCTTTTGTATAAATTACCTTGAGTTTTGTTCAAAGAAGAAGCTTTTGAGGGAGATAGAGACGTCAACAATGGTGGAAGAGAAAAACGTGGAGAAGAAACTTCAATTTGATCTCCCTCTCTCTAAGTTGCTTTTTACCTATCTCCTTGAGTTCTAACCATTTGGTTAGATTAAAGCTAACCAAAAGAATTTCATTTAGTTTTCAGTTTCTCCCCCTTTCTCCTTATCCTTCTTTTCTTCCTTACATTTCTTCCACATAATTTCTCATTTTGCAAAGAAGTTTGACTTTTCAAACTTCAAACTCTCTTTTCATCCATTGACTTTTCAACAATCTCTTCCTTCATTTTTTTTTTCATTTGTTTCTACTAAAATTATTTCTAAATTTTGAGTTTACTTTTCCTAATAACATTTTATTATTTGCATAAAAATCTATTAACTAAAGGACATTATGCGTTACGTAATTACTAAGCCGATAAATTTTTTGGGTGTTACAATGGCTCCATGGAGGGGGCTCATAACGAAAGACTTCACATAAGGTTATAACATCGATTATCTTGAGGTCATTCCTCTTGTGGGCAAAACTAAACTCAATTCAGCATGAGTAAATTCTATCATATGCAACTAACAAATCGTGGTCATTGCATCAACTCAATGCCAACAAAGGCATTTGCTCATGAATGCCTACATGAATAGGTTTTTGAGGTCAGGGTCATAAGAGAAAGTTTTCAGGAAAAAAAATTCATTTCAACTACTTAATTGAATGACAAATCTTGGTCACTCCATCAACTCATGATCTTTGTGGTCCTATGTCTTGGCTCATTTGCAAGGCATTGATTTGTATAAAGAATTATATCAGTGTTAAGAATGTTTAGTATTTGTTTGAGCCAACCAAGTCAATGAACTATTGTCTAGAATGTGTTAATATTATATCAAAATGCAAAAGGGTATTGGTGTTGTTTGCTAGAAGGTCTAGATGATAAATGAGATTGTTTTGCATATAGAGATCATCGTACAACCAGGTTGCTGCTTTTGGTGATATTCAAGAGGGTGGAGTTAGGTATAAGGTGTTTAATGGAAGAAATAATTGGAAAACAAAACTCTAGGGATATTAGCTTCAAATAATAAAAAACAAATGGGCTTTATGTTGGTCCAGTTTATGAATGACCAAAAGTATATTTATTCTATTCAAAGAAAAATAGAAAATATCAATACACAATTAACACATCACTTCTAAATAACTAAACAGATGGCTCGAAGTAGATGATTAAAATACAATAGAACTCTTAGATTTATAGACAAAAAATTTCTAAAAAATTTTCGTGTAAACGTTATATACTCGTTGATGAGAACCACAGTATATAACACCCAAGACTCTTCAACAACGCGGAGTATAAACTCAATAACGCATTTGAATCAAGTACAAAAAAAACCTGATCATTCAAACTTTGCCAACGAAATCAAAGTTATCAAAAACAAGGAGCTTGATACGTAACTGAACTTGTGGTTATAACCAAAACTATCAATTTGATATTCCATGTTTTTGCTTGAAGAAAATCTAGTTCTTCACAAAGTTTTAAAGAGAAAATTCTAAAAAGAATTATTAAAAAAATATAAATTTTAATCAAATATCATTTATCATAAATTGTTTCCAAAGGGTTACAAGTCTTGTGTTTAAATAGTTTAAAACAAATATTAAAATTAATAAAGATATCCCTAAATATCTTAGGAAAATATAGTAGCAATATAGGAGTAAGGAAACTTGACCAAAACATAAAATTAGAAAATAGAATATTGGAAATTTGGAAGGTGTCATCTGAGAGGGTGTTGGGCGTGGTGGGCCGGGCGTGCGGGCGGGCGGGCGGGCTGCTGGGTTTTTGCAATTTCATGCATCCTACATGCATTTTTTTTTTGGGTAAATTCGTGGGTTGCTTGGGGCCAAGTAGCCCCACCCTTCCTCCATGAATTTAGAAACAAATTGCTCACCAATTTAAAATAAGGAAACTTGACTTTTTTGGGAATAAATCTGCGTGAATCTTCATACTTTGGGATGTTCTTCATGCATCTTATCCACTATTGCATCTTCATCCAAGCTTAGCATATTTATTAATTTGGGCTCATGTTGGGAAGATTCTTTCTCTTGGATTTCTAAAATTCATCCATGTAAGGATTCACGCATTTTCTTGGCTATTGATTTTGTCATTGGGCTTCTAATATTTTGATATGGATCTTTGTCTTTGGAATTGATAGCACCTTGGTTCATAATAAAAAAAACTCTTCTTTTACACTTTCAAAGACATCATCTTTCTTTAATGAATGTTTATCCGTACTTGAAAAATCTTTAATTGTAACTTTAATATTTGACCCTCCTTAGTTCGTATCATTCCCTTTTCATTCGAAGAGATTCGTGCTTGAATTTCCTGGATCATACACAATGAAATTTACACTAGAAAAGAGATTAAAATTGTTAGAAAAAATAAAAACTTTAGAACAAGTAACAATTGATTGCTCCCTTGCCAACATTACACTACTTTTCTCACTTTTTTCATCAAGTTCTTTCACCATTTGTAGCTCAACTTCGGATTCTTTTGGCTCATGGTTCATCAACACTTTTTCTTCGTGAATCTCATGGATCTCTTGGAAAATTTCCTCCATCAAAAAATTATCTTCCTCTTGTTGAAATTTTATCATAAAAATTGGATAATTTTGAAGAAAACTGACCTCCTATTTTATGTGCTCTTCTGTTAGTGGCTCTTCTTCGTACGGTTTTTTACACTTTTGAAAAATTGCTTCTTCCTCCAAAGACTCGTCTTTTAGAGGAAAAATAATCCTTTTTTGTCGTACTCTTCGGCCTTTTGTTTAACCTCTTGTTCCTTCAACTTTTGTTTCTTTGCCTCTTGTGCCTCATCGTATTTCTCCAACATTATGTCACAAAGTTGTTCAATTTTTCTCAACGAAGCTTTGCAAGCCTAGATGTGCTTTCGTCGATAGTATCTTTTCTTTTCGGCCTCTTCTCAGCTTATGTAATTCATTTGAGAGATTTAGTGGAATCTAAGCATAGTGTAAAGAAGAAGAAGAAACAACAAGAAAACTTGTTAAATGCAAAGTTAGTTTAATGGATCTCTCTTACTCCCTCATGTGTTTACACTCAAATCATATCACTCCTCTCATGTTTCAGTCAAATAATGGTATTTATTATAATAATTTAACCCTCTTACTTTTTACCTCTCAATTTTCTCTATAAGCTCTTTATGTAAAACTTTGATCAAGAGAAAAATATTCAACAAGTAAAACAAAAAAAATCAAACTTTTAAGCTAAGAATTTAAACCTCCAAGAATAATAGAATCAAATTATTTTGAAAGAAAGGAATGTCAATAATCAATGAAAGAAACATTGTTACTAAACAAGAAAAATAACAAAGTATAAGAGCGAATAAGAATTGATGTTTCCCAGTGATGAGAATAATGATATCAAAGAAATTCGAATCAAAATTTTAAAAATAAAATTCGAGACTTTGAAAATAATGATATCAAGTCATGAGATGACTTACCCAAATTGTGATATATTTATTGGAACAGCTCACAATGCTTTGTCCTTAGTGAAAATCACTAAACTTGATCAAAGTGTTATTTATTATGTATCATTTGGTTTCTAGATAGTCGACTTCACTTTTATATGCCTTCGAATTTCAATATGCAAAGTTCATAAGTTGATTTTATTTTCGCTGAAATTATTTTCTACGAAAAAACTGTAATGACTCTATTATTAGGTAACATTGAATGATTGTCTTTTCCCTAGGTAAGAACTGTGGTGGTCAAAATTAGGACTGACCGAGATTTTTTGGAGTTCTTTTTCATTTTTTTTAGTGTTTCTTCCTCTGTTGGACTTTAATCTTTTCCTTTACATTTGGGCATGTAAAACTTATATTGGCATAGACTTTTATTTTTGCATAGTAATCGTTGTGGAGTTCATTTATGTACTTAGTCTAGGCACAGTTCAGTTTGATTTGATTTTGGAGTCGAACTGAATAGAACCAATCAGTTCTCGGTTATGCTACTCCATGCCGAAACAAAACTGACCACCAAGTATAACTAAATCAAACCGTATCAAGATTTTATTTTGGTTCGGGTCGGTTTTCATTTCTCAAAACTAGAATCAACTTACCAATTGCTAGCCACTTACCACAAACATACAAAACAAAACTTTGCAACTGTGTTCAACATATTCTCAATCTCAACAATGAAGATTTACTTAGTTAACAAACAACAAATTTATAAGGATTCGTTTCAAGAATCAGTCAAGATTCTTGAGCCTAAATCCACTTTCTATTGATTGGTATAAGAAACTTCAAATCAAATATCTAGCAACTATACACAACAATAGAAAACTAGAACAAAGACAAAGAAACAATAACAAAAACATTGTAAACAACAAATAATACCCAAGATAGATCATAAATAGCAAATTATATGAGAGACAAATTCAAAATCGGAAGGACAATGAGTCCAATTTTGTACCAATCTCACAAACACATCAAACGAACAAAAACACCGTTCGCCAACAACAAAGATTGTTCCTCTCACAAGCTGCTCTATTTTTCAAGGCTCGGTTCTTTGTGGTCAGAAATGAACTCATTTGTATGAGAAGGTGAGAGAGAAGAGAAGTATAGGGTTTTGGTTTGCGAGTCAAGAGAAAAGAGAGTTAGAGAAATGCGATGACATCGAGAGAGAAGTGAAGTCAGAGAAGTGCGATGGCGTGTGGACTGCGAATCAAGAGAGAAGAGAAGAGTAGAGCGATAGAAGAGAGAGGTAGAGCCGGGGTGAAGGGAATTGGTAAAGAAGGACAAGTTAGGGTTTGTTTGCTAAAATAAGGAATGACAGTTCAGTTTGGTTTTTGTAACACCCGAGAATTTCCCTAAATGTAAGTTGCCCTTAGATTAGATGTGTTTTGGGAGCTTAACATTAATCATAGAGTTTTGCTTAGCAATTAATTTAGAAAGTGATAGTGTAGAGAAAACTCTAAGTGAGTAAGGAAGAAGCTTTCACGTTGGAAATGAATGAGGATAAATGGAGGGTTTGATTTTTAAATTTCAAATTTAGAGTGGCAATTTTTAAAGGGAAAAGTGGAGGGTTTTAAAATGTTGGATGGCTAGGGTGAAAAAAGGTAAAAAGTGGTCTTCTCCCTCTTCTTCTACCACAAAAATTCCAGCCTACATTGAAGGGTTTCTCCGCCTTCATTCCATCAATTTTCTTCAAGGATTGATGTGAGTTTTAGTGGGGTTTTGTAATCTATGCATAGTAGGGTAGATTTTTGGTGTTTTGAGTGTGTTTTGGTGAGATTTTAGTATGGTTTAGGAAATCCTAAAATGAAGCTCCGAAAATTTCAATTCTTGATTGTATTTTCTTGCTAATTGGGTGATTTGAACCTTAGATAGGGTGGTTTAGGGTGATTAGATAGAATGATTGTGAGTTTGGTTGAATTTGGTGGAAAACTGGTTTTGGGAGCATAGACAGCCAGTTCTATTTTTGGGAAATCTAGTCAGCCATACTTTTTAGTTTGGTAAATGGATTGTGGCATTTGATAGTAGACATGTAGAGGTTTACGGAATGGGTAGGATCGTTCAAATCCATTGAAAAACGAGTAAGTTATGGCCGATTGAAGTTTGAGCAATGGAAAAAGGGGAAATTTGAGATTATGAGTTTGAATGTGTGGACATAGTTTAGTTATTGCTAGAAATAGATTAGATATCCTTTAGATTTGGTTGTGTGATCACTAAGTGATTTTCTCCTTAATATGCTAGGTTAACGAGCGAGCAATTGGATCAATCAAGCGAGCGAATACGAGTGAATACGTACGGAGATCCAGGTAAGTAGTGGTTGTTTGTTATTTTGCCTTCAGGCCTACGCCATGGAATGGTAGGTATTGTTTGTTTGATTGAGTCGTTGTTGTTTTGTTCTGTGGTTAAGCATACGTATTATCATGCATCATTGTTTTCAAATCACGAAAAGATGAGTTTTCGAGCATGGTTTGAAATGTGAGTATGAAACGTAAAAAGATAAGAATAAATGTAATGTGGTCTCGAGTGGAGTCTCCTCGTCGTGTAATGGTGCTAAGGTAGCACTTGAGAGGGTCTCTACGAGAGATGCACCACTGAAGATACGTAATATGTCATTAATATGAACACCTTGTCGTTAACGTGCGAGAGAAAGCACTATGATCGATGTTGGGAGAGATCGTGTATGGCCGTCCTAGATGGTTATGAGATGTGTGCCTTCTTTTCCTGCTCTGCTGGGTCAAGGTGTGGCCGTCCTAGACGGTTATAGGATGTGTGTCTACTTGATCCACAAGGCTTAGTGAAAGATTAATGAAACGAAAACGAAACGAGAATAACCGAGAGTTTAGAAACCGCATATGTTAGAGGTTGAGTGTGCATTGTGTTTTTACATTCATTATTCCCTACTTGCTAAGTATTGGGTTTACGCTTTGTGTTGTATGGTGTAGGTGACAACGAGCTCTCAGGTGAGCTATATGAGGGAGGCCAGGACTAAGACAGCAGTTGGCGTTGCATTTTGTATGCTGGTGCAGGTAGCTTGTTGGGGCGCCTTGACCATGATGTGGCTGGGAGGTGTGACGATTTGGTAGTTTTTGGTTGTGTATATGTAGGGGATTTATAACTTTTTTGGTTTGTGCTTTGGGATTTGATTGTATAAATTAGTTGTTTTCAGGTTTTGGTTTTAGAAAAATCAAACGTTATGTTGCTCGGATTTTTATAAAAAAAAAAAAAAAAAAAAAGAGTTCGTTTCCACCAATTTTTACGCTTCCGTTTACGTTTTCGAGTCGGGTTTTGGGGGTTTTAATGTGTCGAGGGGTGGAAATTAAGAAGAGATGATTTAGAGATGTTTTTAGGTGAAATGTAGGGGTGAAAAGTGAAGAAAATAGGAAAATGGTGTAAAATGGGCAAAGGAGGCGCGCTGGTGTCGAGGAATGCGTGCATGGGCGCGGGCATGGCGCGCCCAGCAGGCACGCAGTGCGCACTGCTGGGGCGCACGCTATAGCGACCCTAACACTGTACCCAATTTCCCGTACATATTTTTTTATGCGCCTAGCGCCGATCAATCGGCAAATGGTCTGGCAAACCCGAGAGGGTGCCGATCGATCGCCCCTGGGGTGCGTGCTGGGCTGCGTAGCGACAGCGAGCAGGGCGCGTGCTGCCTGGGCGACGCGCGCGCAGAGAGAGCGCGCGCACTCCCTTGTGGCCCAACTTGATTTTTTTAAAATTTTACCTTTTCGAATGTGTTTTAATCCGACCTTTTTCGACGCATTTTGTACGTATTTTACGAACGTTTTACAAATATTTTCGAGGGTTCAAAAAGCCCAAAAACTGAGTCAAAATTTTATCAAAAATTATTTTAAACTTCGTTTTAATTGTTGTAAAGACGAGCAAAGTAGCAACCCGAACTAGGGGTAAGTTCGGGGGCATTATAGTTTTTCTCAGTTTTCAATCGATTAGTTTTTAAAGAAACCAAACCGATCAGTTTTGATTAGCTGAAAAAACCGAATCGAACCAACCTGTGGCGACCGATTCGATTCGATCTCACTAGTCAGGTCGGTTCTTCCCACCCCTAATTGTACTATCTTATATCCTTATGATCACCATTCGCACTTCGACCCCTTTCATTTGAGCTACAATTTGATTTAAATTTTGATTCAAGTTTTTCAATGGGAACAATGGACCAAAGCCATAAGCTGGGGTTTAGGAGCCTCTTTGAGGGTTCAATAGTTTAATACAACATTTCTTTTTGGCCTATCCCTGGGCATAACAGTTTCCGTCTCTACAAATTACTGCTTTAAAAGAAATTTGTGTAAGAAAAATATGATAGCCTGGCTAGATGTTAATGTCATATAATTTGTGTAAGAAAAGCAAAACTAGATAAATAGACAAAATATGCTAAATCATGACACAAAATCTGCGAATTCAGACTCAAAATCAAATCAAAACGAATGTCACTGGATATAGGAAAATATCCATATATAAATCCTATTGTATTAAAAGTAGCATGAAAAATAAGAGTGAAGGATTGAATTTCAATAGCTAAAAATTGAATTATCTAGTTCAAACATCAAAATATATATATATATATATAAAAGCTTTAAATCCTAAAAATTCATTATTTAATTGGAAGTAACCAAACTCATAAGATAATTTAATGCCGATCTTGAGAGCATATTGAAATTTATTACCAGAAAATTAGGGTTCTTAAGGCAATGAGATTTCTCTCATAAACCAATATTTTTTGAATGTTTAAACTTCATAAATAAAACTGAAGTGCAGATTGTTTGTCATATGAGAATTAGAATACTTAATATAAACTACGTACTCTTAGAATTAGCAACCTCTCCATATGTATCATTCTTCATCTGTTCCTTCAAATACTACAAAAACTGACGAAAAACAATCAACCTTGTGGAGGAGATGAAGTTTAACAGTAGATTTTCTCCCAAGAAAAATAAGATTTAAGTAAGGAAATAGAAATAGATATAGCTAAGCATGTAACATATGGTTTGAACACCTCTTTTTTATGTACTAAAGTCTAAGTTCCAAGTCCAACTCATCCTTCTCGCTAGAACCCTGATCTTTCGTTTGAATTTCTTTCTTATTTCTATCAAAAGAACCTACATCCCTAATCGAATTGGATCCGAGCAGATTATCATTTTTGTGCACGGAAGAATATCTTAAACCAGAAGCAGATGCCTGGACATTATGTTCTTGATCATCCACATATACCTTGGAATCCATGAAAGGATTAGAAGTAGAGCTTTGAAACACTTGGGGATTGGATCTAAGACTCGAATAATTTCCTTCGGGTTTGCTTGGATTCGAAGGAAGTGACTCTGGCCTGGTTTTGATTCTCCCTTTTCTATGGATATTCATATGTCCTCCCAAAGCTTGAGCTGTAGTGAACCCTCTTTTGCAAAACACACACTCGTACAATCGGCCGGAGCTCAGCGTTACGTCAGTTTTCTCGAATTGGCTATCATTTTCATCGCTTGATGAACTTTTTGAGTCCTCCCTGTGATTGTAATGATCCATGGGAGAGTATGGCTGGAGATCTGTTTTTGAGTTTTTGTTGAATGTTTGGGTTCATTGAAAATTAGGTATTATAGAAAGAGAGAGGTGAGAGAGAAGAGACAAAATGGCTCACATAGGCAATTTCTATGCGAATCCTAAAGAAAAATATGAAAAAAAACACAAAGAAAAGTCTTGTGAGTTTGCTGGAATGATGTTTAGTCTTGGCCGGCTTCTGGCTCCTATTTGATCGTCTTCAGGAAACATACCCATATATTTAAACATACCCATAAATATTTGATTTTTTTAGTTTGAAAATAGAAAAAATAAGTAATAGGTAGCCTAAAGTATTTTGAAACTCTTGCATTTTGAAAAATGGCTGTTGACTTTATTTTGAAAACCAGTATTTCAAAATAATTGTCCCCTCACGTTTTAAAGTAAATTTAATTGTTATGAATTTAATCGTTATGAATTTTCGGTCCGATTACTATAATATTGTCCTTTATGCGCCAAAACCTTCACTATTTTGTTTTTAACTTTGTCCCACAAAGTTCTTTTAAAAATCACAAGTGTGGCAACTTATAGCATAACAGTAAAATGATCGTGGATGTAGCAAATATACAGAGAATTGTACAATTTTATATCTGCTTACAAAATATGGATGATACATGTAGAATTCTCTCCTACACTAAAAAATACGCGTCTGGATATAATATCCAAGACATACAAGTCTCGATTTTATTTTTTTAGCAGGAAGATAACTTTACAAGATAATATAACTTTAGTTATAAATCATTATCTTTTACTTTTTTCAAATGACGTGAGATTATCATCTCTTCACGTATGGATTGAATTTTCACAATTATCTAATTTTATGTCATCCTCGTTTGCAAAGAATGAGTTGCCACAACCAATCTTCCTTGGAGGCCTAATGTCCCAATTGATAACATTTTCCGCTGACATTCTTAATTTTTGTAAGGAAAAATTGGGTCCTCGCTAGTTTCTTAAAAACAATTTCTGAAGCAAATGACAATCTATAACCTTCCCTAATATGTCGTCAGGCAGGCGACATGATCCTTGTATCCAAATTTTTTTCAATGAAAACACATCTCATATGTTTCGAGACGGTGTTTGAAAATTTTCTAAAAGTGCTCTAGCATATGATAAACTAGAACAAAACTTAACTTAAATGTGTCAGAATATTACTTCATCGGTATTACCAAAGTCAATCAAGTCATTCATACATCATGATGAGATCGTATCAAATAAGATACATGGATGTTACCATTTGACCAAACCTAAATTGTTTTTGAACCAGATTGATTCAGCCTGGTTGAAAATCTCATTGTGTTTAAGATTTTAGTTTAATGCAGGAATATATGTTTGTGTTGCAAAATTCTTTGTATCGAGTTTTTGATAGTAAAATCTGATTCATTGTCTGTAATTTTTTACTTACTTAAAGTTTTTTACGTAAATTTTAGAGCTCATTATTTTCTGTATTTTTCTTTTTCAATTTTGTTAGATTATTCAATGCAATGAAAATTTATTAGTTAATCATTTTAAACTGTATAATTATTACTAAAATGTGACAAATGGGAGATGCCGCACTCTTATTTTATCTAGCATGAAGCACAAGAAAACTTTCTTTAACTTAATACATTTGGATCTAATGCTTGTCGTCAAGCACTATTGACTTTCTAGAAGAAAAATTCTGGGAAATATATACAAATATCTGTCATTGCTATATAATAACTATGATAAATTAGATATTTAAAATAATAAATCTCCCACATTAAAAAACAAATTCATATGTATGACATGTCAAAGTATAATATTGATATATAAAATTAGAGTGTGCATGTAATACTTAACCTCAAAATTAGGTTTTTTTCAACTTCCAAACTTGTGGAATCCTCAATCTTGTTTGTACAATATTTTCAGCTAGTCAAAGTACATTCTGTTTTATTCTTGGATTTTACCTCCAAATATGTTGTACCAAGTATACAAAAGAACCTTAGTTATAATTCATTCATTTGTGTTAAGAGAACTTTATAAAACGTTATTATTATTTTTTTCTTTCAAACGATTTAGAATTGTGTACTTCTCTTAATATAGGTTGAGTCCTTACAATTAACAGAATATTGGATCTTTCTTGTCTTAACAAGATCTGCTGCCATAAAATTGAGGTTGAAACTCAAAATGTCAAAAGCAGGATCCTAAGTAAATGTTTTGACATGCATAATGTCTGGCGCAGTGACACAGGATGTCGATGCAGCGGGGCTAGAATCTCAAGTTGCAACTTAAGTTATAAAAAATTAGATAATTTCATTGCGACGTGATGGAAAACTACATGGATTGCGGTGTCAACTGTAGGCAGGCTATGAGTCGACTTTCAGACCAGTACAACAATAATAAAAGTTTATCCCAAAGTCGGATAGGTAACCAAGTTGGACCTAGACTGGCAAGCCAAGTGTGTGGGTCGCATGATGTGGTTAATGCAATCATACTAATATTTATACTACTCAAACAAACAGACATGTATCGCATATATGACTGAAACATTTAGACATGCATACATAATTCAAGTATGAAAAATCTGTCTCCTAAACCGTCCAAGGACAAAGAAACAAGCCACAAACTCCACTTGCCCTTTTGTTGTTATTCATTAAGAATTATTTTAAGGTGAACCCTTGGGTTGGAAACATGATATTGTATGTTATCATTCAAAAGACACTACTATTTATGATTTAATTATCATTGGTTTATTATAAAATGATTGAGGGTAGCAGTTTGACCATCAATTAACATATGGGGACTTTTCATTGAAGCGAGTAAATCGATCGATTTATGGATCTTGTAAAAACCATGAGTTACCACGCATGTCAGATATTGTACAACGTCACGATGTTGATTAAAAACATGTACCACTTTTATGATACTTATAATGTGTCGATATCTGTCTTCGTTTCAAATCTGCATTACCTAATTCTCTATCAATGATTATCTCTAAATTCCCTCGTTTAGGTTAGAAATCGAAATACAAGCTACATTTTATATCAATTAGATCATGAATTTATTAATATTGTCTAATTTATTGATTTTATTTGTTACATAGGAACCTTACAACAAATAACCCTTGACCATAAAATAAAAATTTAAATAATGAGAAAAAGATATGCCTAGCGTATGGTTGATTCGTTTTAGACATTGATTCCAAAGGTAGTTGAGTTTTAAAGAAAGCTATAAAAGGTGTGGAATTAAGGAAAATGAGCAACGGACATAAAACGACAAGAGCATACGTGTTAAAGCTAAACTACAATCATTTCCTTGATCCATCATTATCTTACGTTGATTTCCTTGATTTTGCATGATTCGTTTGACATTTTGTAGCAATGTAGTCTAGAGATGATCGGCCATATATTCTAATCTGAACTTGTTTGCCAACTGATATGGCTCATTGCGAGATGTGGTCGATACAAAGATAATGACAAAGCAATAATCATGGGCGACAAGCTACAATCAAATTTACGACATTCCTAAAACACGGACATAACCGTGGATGGACATCAGCTGCTATGCATTGTCTCCTCTTTGCATTTCAACAGTGTTCTCACATATTCATGAGTATCCATGCAAAGCAACGAAAAAACAAAAAAAAAAAAAGATCAAAATATGGTCACATGCCTCAAATGGGACCCAAGACGGAACGGAAACGACCCGACTCGAAAACCGGACTGAGTCACCCGATCTTTAATTTTTAATATTTAATGTGGCAACAAAATACTTTATAATATAAATATAAGTCACGGCTCAAACAATGGACTAGCATGTCCAACAAGTAACATCCGATAAAGTGATAATATAATTTTAAAATAAATGTGTTAGACAAAATTTAAATAGATTAAAAGTTTACAAATTCCATTAAAGTCTAATCTCTCTAATAAAAATAAATTTATAGAGAATTTATTCTACGGAAAATTGAACGCTGAGTCTTCTACTGAGTCAGCAACTAAAAATTCTTATGATAAAATCATGAAAGGGAGTTGTTTGAGGCAGTCAAGTAAACTTAATAGGTAACAATTTTATATTGAGTATTTAAGTTTAATAAATTAACAGCATTTCAAAATAGAGTAAAAATAGAGTCATTGAAGAACTCCAAACACATCATGTCTTATGCATTTAAAATAAAAATAGCGATACTCAACGATCACGAAAGCCATGAAAAATACCATAATTAAGTTTATGATTTTGCGGTCAAGTATACGGCACAGTCAGTTGTCTCATTATTCTAGTTAACAAAGTTTTTGACGTCGAAATATGAAACTATGTATAAAAAAATATGTGCATGAAAATTTTAAATAAAACAATAAAATAAATTTATCATATATTTTTATAAAATAAAATATTTTAGATTTTAATTAAATTAAAACATGCATCAACATAAATTAAATTCATACCTCAATGTGAATCCCAATAAGTTCTAATAGGGTTCGTGCTCCGATTACCTGGATTCCCGAGCTGTAATGTTAAACAAATCACTGATGTAGTGGAATAATCAAAATATGGATGACTATATCATGATAAAATATAAAACAAATCACAATTACGCATACACAAGTCTCATTATGTAAAAGACTTTATCCACAATTTATTTTACTGACATGAGTCATACAAAACTAATATATGTAAAGATAAAATCCAAAATAAAATTTTAATAGGCGTAAACTGTGCTGAACTCTTTAATCCATTACACCCTTTACCTTTATCTCGTGAGTTGCCATCATCTGCTCTTGAAAAATTAGAGGAAACAACGGAGTGAACTTTATAAAACTCATTAAGAATCCTAATCTAAGAATTTACCAAAAGAAACTTAAATCGCATTTAATCATGTATTAATTTCCTTACATAATAAGTACTCAGTACCATCTCTTCCATTTATCAACAGCGATCAACTCTCATGATCACACATCCCATGTTTTTAGGTATTAACAAATTTCTCTAAACATTTATTATTAATGTTAAACAACATGCACACCTCTTTATTTAAGAAATGTATAGTGCATACATGTGAATGCCTAGCCATATGATTTAGATAATCATAGTCTAACTAAAGTTTTTCTTTATTCTCTTGTGCAATTAATCTTTATGCACACTTTAACTTCATGTATAATTTTGTTTTCAAATATCCACTACTTCATGTCTAACTCTTTTATGCACGTTATTATCAATTATAATCAACACTATGAGTTTTATAAATATCATCAATATTTCACACTTTTATTCAATGATTTATATTTTTCTAAGACTATCTAGGCATTTTATTTAATGTCTAATTCCATTGTTCATACTCAACCCATAATTACATTTTACACAATTCTCTAGGTATGTTTTATTAATTCATAAACTCATTTCAATATTCTTTGTAAGAGTCACTAGGAATTTCTAATTAATGTCTAAGTTTATAATCTTTCTATAAAATTCTCTAGACATTATGATTAATGTGTAAATCTCATTATTCTTTACATAACTCACTAGACATATATTATTAATGTCAACTTTATTTTTTTTTATCACATTCCTTTATGTAAAGGTATTAATCTATATATATATATATGAATATGCTTAGACCCTAGACAATTTAAATCATTGCCTAAATGAAAGGACTCACTATTTTCTTATTTTTATACTCAACTATATGTAATGAGTATGAAATTCAACTCTCATACATCACTTGTGTCATGATAAGTGAGTTAATGGAAGTGTGTGCACCATATTATTTACTTGATCTCATATTTATCAAGTATAATATTAACATGTTATGTGAATATCAATGTGATGACCCGAATGTGCACATATGGTACGACTGCGGGGCAAACCTCAGGACCTAAGCCAAGTGTAGGCGAATCCCGGACTCGAGTATAGGCAAATCTCGGGTCGTAAAAAGGGGGGTCGTCACAATCCCACATCGCTTGGGGAAGTATGTGGAAATGAAACATATGTAAAGAGACCCTCCCATCATAGCAAGACGCGTTTTGGAGCACAATTGACAACGGATCCCATAAGAACTCCGAAGTTAAAAGTGCTTCGGCAAGAGCAATCCTAGGTTGGGTGACTTTCCAGGAAGTTCTCACCAAACAAAGCCGTGAGGGGAGGATATTGGGCTACGGCCCAATCCCCAGAGCGGACAATATCTTGCTGGGAAAAATGGTCGTTACAATCAATATGCGTTATATCGACATATAATGTGAGTGTCAATATGCATGATCAATAATCCTTATATGTAAAGTAGCACACATACGTACATCTTACTAACTATTTCACAATAGAATCTGCACGTCACACAAATAACCTTTGGAGGGTTAGGGATTTGCAATCCAAGGGGGACTTACTCACTCCCCTTCTATTTTCCGACTTTATATACGTCACACAATACATAGCTGACGATATATATTTAGTTCGAATGCTACCAATCATATCTCCCGTAATACCATTTATATATATATAATTTCATGATTCATGAATTTAAGTATCTTCACTATGAATACATTCAATGCATATAAATACTAATGATGTATTTGAAATGAACATGCAGATCATGTTTAAATGACGAGTAAAATGATACAAAAATAATGCTTATACAATTATCTAGACACCCTATGATGTCCCAAAATTTGGAAAAATTTGACACTTAATCATTTAAAATCACATTTTAAATACATATTTTAAACTCAAACTTCAACTCACAAGAAACTAATATTATTCATTTTATCATTTACAAAATCACATATAACCAAGTTTAACAATGTGGAGATTGTAATTTTTTTCTTCAAAAATCACTTAAATATCATCCTCTTTCAATCATTTAAAACCCAATATATCCAATATCATAAAGGATTATCAATATAAAATTTCATTAACTTCAATTTTAATTCCCAAAATCATAATTTTTTTTCACCTAAAAGTATGCAATTTCAACATACTTTACAAAACACCAAGATTAGAGACTCTTCCCTCTTCATGCCTTTTCTTTCTTCACCTTCACACCTTGAATTTGGGCTCAATTGAACCCTATTGATGAGAGGAACAAATCTTCTCATTGGTTTGAAGGTCGATACCAATTCCATTTACCTCAATTTTACACTTTCTCTGTGTAAATTTTTTTTTCTTCTTCTTCTCTCTTCTCATCCACCGTTCTCTCTCTAGAACACTAAATATGGCTGATCTTCAGCCTTCTCCACCTTTTATAGAGATATCTTAGGATAAAATTATCATTTTACCCATTTTGTCCATGTAAATTTACAATTTACCCATCATTTTTGATATATTTACAAAAATACCTTGGTTATTATTTCTTAACCATGTTTACCTTAAATTGATTAATTTTGAATTAGTTCTAAACTAATCACCAAAATTAACATAATTAATCATGATTAATTAACCTTAAATACCATTTAAGTACACCTTAATAATATTAATTATTAATCCTTGTGTGACACGTGGCACCACCTTATTGGTTGACTAGTTTATTACATGACCACATATTTTGAGATATTATGAACATTTTTTTTTCAATAACCTTTTCCAAATGCATACTCTATAATAAAATTTAGAGTGATTTATCAAAATAACGCAGTTTTAAAACAAATATAAATCAAACAATCTTAAAATTGAATAACGATTATTAGAAAGTCATCATCTTTTTTTATGCGTCTAATTTAACATTATCAAGTTTCATAATTATCCGAGCATCATAGTATTTGTTATTGAATTTACAATCACATGTGCTCCAATAAGCAATTTTCATTTTTATCATAGAAATTGTTTTTTCTAATTATATTAATTGCTCTAATTGTAATTAGCATGTTAATTTAATCCGAATCTTTACAAGTCCGAAGCCAAAGTTCAAAAGTCCAAAATTTAATTTAAATCTTGGGTACCTAAAGAAAAGTAAAATTGTAAATTTTCTTAGGCTAAAAATTTATCCATTAAATTTCCAATTTTTTTTTTTTTTTAAACTAGTCCATTTTTAATTGGGTAATTAGCCCATGTATTGGGGCTAAGGGAACTGGACTGCGGCCGAAAAGAAGGTTGGACCGAGGCCCAATTTAAAGCCCCATTTGAAAGTGAACCGCGGTTCAAAATTAGAGTCTGGATCGCGGCTCAAAAAATGGTCGCGCGAAGACTACTTTGTGTACGAAAGTTTCTTGCAGACTAGCCGGACTCCGTCTGCGAGTCCGGCGATTTCAAAGATTAAAACAAAATCAATCCGAGGTCTGAAATCGAGCACGAAATCCATGCAAAAAAAATCAAACTTTTATTTATCAAA
The DNA here is from genome assembly GCA_022432975.1 of Begonia masoniana. Lineage (NCBI taxonomy): Eukaryota > Viridiplantae > Streptophyta > Magnoliopsida > Cucurbitales > Begoniaceae > Begonia > Begonia masoniana. The sequence goes on from CM039514.1 coordinate 36,652,728, forward strand.
TCCAACGCAAAACAAAGAGGTATAAGTCAGATATTTATACCTCAAATTCGACGATTTCTGATACTCTGTAATCTCCTATCGGCACTGCGAGAGTTTCTTCTCCACTTCCAAACCTGCTCTGAGGACAATTGCAATTCCAACGCTGAGAGAAGGTAAATTTCAAAATTTTTGATGAGGATATTGCCAAAATCAACACTAAAGAATTCAAGCATTTTCGACTTACCGTGGCTGATATTCTATCCTCAGAATCAGAGACCAATCACTCAAGTCTCCACTTAATCGTCGATAGAATTAGTAGAGAGGAAGAAAAGAGGGACGAGGGTTGATGCTCACAACGAGGGAAATTACAGAGAGAGATACGAGTGAGGGATAAGTCAAGTTTGGCTCCCACATAAATTAATACTTTTAAAAGGGTAATTATTAATTTTGAATTCCCTAAATTTTATCAAAACAAATAAGTTTTAGATTTTTAAGCGAAAAATTAAAACTTGACGAATTAAAATTGAATATAAGATCTAGAAAAACAATATCCCCCAACAATAATTTAAATCTCGACTAACTCTTTTTAATCTTTTCATCAATTAAATTTAAATCAAGACGATAAATTATTTATAAAACTCTTTCAATATTTTATAAGGTATTATTGTATTTAAACTTTCTATATTCATGTGAAAATCTAAATAAAAATAACTCGTTAAAAATCTAAGTTCTTTATGAATTTGCATGCAACATAGATATATTTCTATTCCATGTAGTTAATTATTCACATATAATAGTTTAATGGTACGTTAATTTCATTTTACTTTTCAATTAACATTGTTATACAATTAATTAGTGATTAAGCAAGCATTCAAATAATTACGTACAGAATAGAATAAACAATTTTACTCGACGATAGGATTAAAAATAGCAAACTTTTAATCTATGAACAGAGCAAGAGAGAAAAATTCTTGATGAAGTTGCATTCTAAATATGAGATAACTCGATCAAATTTGATTAATTGTAACCCTCCTGCTTTTTTGAATGTGTTTGTGTGAGTTGCTTCGTGACGAGCAACATATTACAACACAAGCCATTTTTGAATAAAACAAGATACATGACAATGTAGTTGTTTATGCATCTCATGGAAAAAGTAAAGGTAGAAATATGAGTCAAGTGCAATGTTTTAGCTGAAAGGAATATAGACATATTGCTACAAATTGAGCAAAGAACTTATTGTAAGAAACCCGAATTTATTATTAAAGAATGTCAAATTTGGCCCCCAAATTGTAAAACTTACGTTAATCAAGTTGATATTGGTTCGTCTGCATCGACTAGTTCAATAGCAATGGTTGATAAAAAAAACAATTACTCTTGAAATGTTCAACAAATGATTATTTTGGCTTTTTCATCTTTGGGCCTTTAAGGTAACGATGTTCAATCGTCTTTGACTTGACTTGTTCATCCTTGCGCACCTAATCATATGACTAGTTCCTCCAAGCTCTTAGTGTGATGACTCGACTTGACACGTATGTGGTGGAACCACCCATGCTCCGCGGATCCTCAGAGGACGTATGTGTCCGGTTGGGGCTGGAGTATGGGTTAAAACTCCGCGGATCCCAGAGGGTTGGGCCGGAGGGTTCAACGAAAACTCTGCGGATCTCAGAGGGTTGGGCCGGAGGATTCGGTCGTTGAAAGTGGGGTCGTCACAATACCATATCGCTTGGGGAAGTACAAGGAAATGAAACATATGTAAGAGATCTCTCCCAAGATATCAAGACGCGTTTTGGAGCACGATTGGCGACGGATCCCATAAGAACTCCGAAGTTAAAAGTGCTTCGGCAAGAGCAAATTCCAGGTTGGGTGACCTTCCGGGAAGTTCTCGCCAAACAAAGTCGTGAGGGGAGGATATTAGGCTGCGGCCCAATCCCCAGAGCGGACAATATCTTGCTGGGATCAGGGGTCGTTACAAATGGTATCAGAGCTTGTATCCAACCGGAAATGTGGCCAACGAGGACGTTGGGCACCCAAGGGGGGGTGATTGTGATGACTCGACTTGACACGTATGTAGTGGAACCACCCATGCTCTGCGGATCCTCAGAGGACGTATGTGTCCGGTTGGGGCCGGAGTATGTGTAACACCCGGCATTTTGCCATGTAATAGTTTTCCCGGATCATTTAAACGGGATTAATATTATATTAATACAAAGGAATGTTTTGGTTGAATTGTTGGAATAATTAGTGGAGAACTAAACTAATGTGTAACTAAAACCAAAGCACTAAGTTTGAAATGCATGGAAGGGCAATTTGGGGAGAGATTAAGGTTGGTGGGAGTAAGCCAATGGGTGTTTGCCAAGTGGCAACTTGTTGAGGAAGCTAAGTTCATCCTTCTACGTGAATTTTCATTCACTTCCCTGCTTCCTCCCATCTCTCTCGGCTTTCTCTCTTCCAGGCGATTGAAACAAAACTTCCACGCTTTGTTTCTCCTGTATTTTCCCGTCTTCTTCTAAAAAGGTGGGCATCTTTTAATGCTAACAAATTGGGATGAGTTTAATGTGAGATTTTACCGAAGTTTAGGGTTTCGATATTTGGTAAAAACTCACTTTTTTGGATGAAAACACGTTGGTGTGTTTTCTAAAGAGTTGAAATGTGTTTGCTGCTTATTCTACATGATTTTAGTTAGCATTTGTAGCGTGTTTAAATTCTGTACATGCATGCTACAGGTCCGAGTTTTCTTTCCAGAGACATCCAAGTTTTCAACCCTCCAGAAAACAGGTAAGTTCATAAGTTTAGATCCGGCCCTTAAGGCCCTACATCAAGGAGGTACTAGGTTTACTGTTCTGTCGGGTTGTTTTGGGTAGAAGAGTTAGAGTTATGTTCTGAAATGTCTGGCTTTGATTTATCTTCTGCTGTCTACTGTTTTATTTTGTTATCTGCTAGTTAAAGTTCAGGCACCGTTCATGCATACACTGTTTTCCTGAAAATTCATGCAAACCGATTTCTGTACACTGTTTAAAATTAATAAGAATAAAATCTGACTGAAATGTACCAGGTTAAGTGTGGGACGGGGACTGGCCCCTCTGAATTTATCCCTCCCTGGGAATCTGAAAATACTGTCCCTGGCAAGGACCCTCTGGTTTTATCCCTCCCTGGGAATCTGAAAACTGCCGTGCCTGATAGTGCACTTACTGAACCAGTTCCCCTATAAGCCCCACTTAATTCTTCTGCCACTGAAATGTAATGTTCTGTTCTGTCACTGAATTTTTTAAAGTTCATGCATTGCATATGCACCACTGCATTCTGATTATGTCCTTACTGAGTTTTAGACTCATAGGTGAACTCTCTGATGTAGGTACTGAACCTGAAACCGAGAACTTTGCGCCTCAAAATGATGATCTGATGTAGTTGATGGCTCGAGCTCATGGTGGGTTGGTTGCTGCAGCCGGACATGACTGATCTGAGGTTTAAGTTTTTCTGAAAAGTTTATATCTGTAAAGTCTTCTAGAAGTCCTGGTTTGGTTGTAAAACTCTTTCTTTGAAGAAATTCTGCAAGTATATGTCCTGTTCTGTACTGATTTTCAGATTTTAAAACAATGTATAGGTCTGATGTCTAAGTTTTTTTTTGAAACCGCTGTATTTGACAGTTCAGTTATATTCTAAAGTATTCTGGAATTGTTTGGGATACTTTCTGTTAATCTGTGCATGGATGATTTCTGGTTTTAAAGTCATCCGTGTAGTTTGTCTTCTTGGAAATCTGTAAATTTTGAATCGGATTTGAAGGTCCAAAACCTTTATGCCTTCTGTTTTGAGGCTCTCTATCTGTACGTATTTCTGTTAAAAGTTGCTAAGTTTTGCCTTAGAAACTATGTCATCCGATCAAGTCCACCGCTGCCCGTTTCCTTCTGTAAAACTATGTCTTCCGGCTGACGTCATCTAGTCATCCGCCCAGTGTGTTCATACCTTCCGGTTGACGTCAGCATAAATCTTCCGCCCAGTTTAAAACGATGTCTTCCGGCTGATGTCATCTAGCCATCCGCCCGGTGTATTCATGTCTTCCGGTTGACGTCAGCATAAATCTTCCGCCTAGTTCCGAACTATGTCTTCCGGCTGACGTCATCCAAGTCATCCGCCCAGTCATTTATATCATCCGGCTGACGTCACCTAAGTCTTCCGCCAGGGTAATGCCTGTATCTTCCGGTTGACGTCATCTATTCTTCCGGCTGACGTCATCACCTCCTCCGCCCAGTTTATTCACAGTTTCTGTTTACATCTTCCGCTGAACACTGTTCACCTGTTTTGTCTTATTCGACATCCACCGCCAATTTATCTCTTCCGCCCAACAGTATTTTATATGTTTTAAGAATTTCATTCCCTCCTCCGCCAGCCTTATGCTAATTTCTGTTCTGTTATCTATTATTGAAACCTGTTTTGCTTCCAATCCCAGAGAATTTTCTCTCTTCCCGTAAATGTTCTGTTATTCACTGTAGTTTCTTCCTCTCTGTAGAGTTACATTTTTAGGGTTCACGTTGACAGTGCATGCTTCCTGTCATTCGATTCTATTTCTCTGTAAATATTTAAAAGTATAAAGTCCACTGTCTTGACCGATCTGTTCAAAAAAAAAAATAGTCACTGTTTCCTGTTATCTGTCCCGGAGTGATGGCTCCGATCCCGAACCCCGATCGGGTTCTATTTCGGGCTGTCACAGTATGGGTTAAAACTCCGCGGATCCCAGAGGGTTGGGCCGGAGGGTTCAACGAAAACTCCGCGGATCCCAGAGGGTTGGGCCGGAGGATTCGGTCATTGAAAGTGAGGTCGTCACAATACCACATCGCTTGGGGAAGTACATGGAAATGAAATACATGTAAGAGATCCCTCCCAAGATAGCAATACCCGTTTTGGAGCACGATTGGCGACGGATCCCATAAGAACTCCGAAGTTAAAAGTGCTTCGACGAGAGCAAATTCCAGGTTGGGTGACCTTCCGGGAAGTTCTCGCCAAACAAAGCCGTGAGGGGATGATATTGGGCTGCGACCCAATCCCCAGAGCGGACAATATCTTGCTGGGATCAGGGGTCGTTACACTTAGTAATGATCGAACATATATTGATTCATCTTATATTCAAATAGCTAATGATGATCAATAACATATTCATGCTATTAGGGACATTAACTTCTCAATAAAAGATGTATCTATACTTCTCGAGTTGTCTACTAGTCTAATTTCAATGGAAAATTTGTTGATAATAACTGTAATGTTTGTTTTTTTCGTGATGGTTGTATTGTGTTGGATCAGGTATCTAGAAAGATACTCGTGAAGTGGCCTAAAGTTGTATGGTCGTTTTCTATGTATTTTTTCATTCCTAATTTTGTTTCATTAGAATGCACTATTGTAGCCCAAAAGAGAGAAATTTGGCACAAAATTTGAGGTCATCCTTACTTTGTTGTTCTATCTCATTTAATAAATTCTGATGTTTCAGACAATGAAGATCAATTTTCGTCTTCTCTCAATTTTGATTGTTCTACATGCAAATTATGAAAGAGTAAATGTCTTTCATTTTCTTCTCATGAAAGTCGTGCTAATAGTTGCTTTGATTTTATTCACATTGATGTGTGGAACATTAGTTCTATCATATCCTATGCTCATTATAAATATTTTGTGCTATTTATTGACGAATACAACAAATTTTACTTGAATTTATTTTCTTCGTTCTAAATTTGAGGTATTTTTTGTTTTCAAAAAGTCCTTAGTCTATGTTGAAACTTAATTCTTTTATGCTATAAAAATAATACAATTTGATTCAGGTGGTGAATATACAACCAATGAATTTCAAAGATTTTTTACAACAAAAAACATCATTTCACATCGTTATTGTCCTCATAAACCTCAAAAAAATGATGTAGTTAAATGAAAAAAATCGTCAAGATGTTATTCAAACCTTATTACTTGAATCCTTTGTTCCACCCAAGTTTCGGGTAGACGTTTTATCTTCAATAGTTTATTTAATTAATAGATGGCCTTCAAGTGTTTTAAATTTGAATCTTCATATTATCGTCTTCATCATAAACATCTAAATTATATTGATATGTAAATTTTTTGTAGTATTTTTTTGTGTTCATTTGTTACTCCATGAACGTCATAAACTTTCTGCTCAATCCGTTAAATGTGTATTTATGGGTTTTAACATTTCAAATGTTATGTTTGTTATGGTCTATCCTCTAACAAATTTCATATGTCTCAACATGTTGTTTTCTTTGAAAATCAATATTTCTTTCATACTCACGTTAAATCTTAGTCACACTTGCTTGTTATTCCTAAATTTGATGAATTGAGCACAACTCTTAACCGATTCAAACCTGGATTTGTATATCAACGACGACGTCCAACTTTTCCACTTCCTTTGATTGATTCGCAATCTGATTATGCTCATAGCGTACCTATCATGCCTCATCCTACAACATGCGTCATTTCTCGATTCTCTTCTAGAATCATTAATGTTCCTAATTGCTATAGTTTCTCTCGCACATCTCTTCATACTACTTTCTCTTCAACTTCCATTCTCCCGTGTTATTCAGAAGCATTGAAACATGAGTGTTGGTGTAAGACAATGGCTAAAGAATTTCAAGCAATTTAAGATAATCACACATGGGATGTTGTACTTGTCCTCCTAATGTCAAGACAATTGGTTGTAAATGGATTTACTTGATCAAGCTTCATCATGGTGGTTCTCTCGATCAATTTAAAGCGTGGTTGGTTGTTCTTGGTAACAAACAATAAGAGTATGGAGTCAACTATGAAAAACTTTTGCTCCAGTTGCTAAAACAACTACAGTATGAACTCTCATTTCTATTGTTGTTTCACAAGGTTGATATTTTCATAAAATGGATGTCAAAAATGCATTTCTTCATGGTGAACTCAAATAAGAAATTTATATGGGTTTGCCTCCTGGCATGCTTCCATCATTTTCTTCGAAAGTATGTAAATTGAAAGTATCTTTATATGGGTTAAAACAAGCTCCTCAAACTTGGTTTGATTAATTTCTGACAACCTTGGCTGATTTTTCCTTCAAGCAAAGTCAATATGATTCATCTTTGTTTCTTTGCAAAACATCTAAATGAGTTGTTAGTCTTTTTATTTATGTTGATGATATTGTTATCACTAGGACAGATTCTGCATTGATCATTCGTTTGCAACATTATCTCTAGACTGCATTTCATATGAAAGATCTTGGTCCTCTTACTTATTTATTGGGTTTGGAAGTTCATACTACTTCTAGTATTTTCTTGAATCATCGTAAATACACAAAAGATTTAATTGCTTTGGCAGATCTTCAAGATGCTTTGTGATGACTCGAATGTACACGTTTGAGTACGACTGGCCCGTATACTAGATTCGGACCCGAATGGCAGTGCGTTCGCGCAAGATAAAGACCGATGAAGGGGGTAGGTCATAAAAAGGGTCGTCACAATCCCACATCGCTTGGGGAAGTATGTAGAAATGAAACATATGTAAGGAGACCCTCCTAAAATACTCTTTTTTTTTTTCATAAACCTAAATAATAACAAAAAAACTAAACTAAATTATAAATATAATAAATAACTCGAAATCTAGTAAAGTATTGTACTAGAAAGAATAATTAGATGAATTCTATCAATATCTGGACATTATTGTATATGTAAATATAAAAAAATAAGAGTACCCTTCTGGTTCTGGATTTGTTCTCCCGAAATCCCCCTTTTTTATTCATAATTTGAAGTTCCTACGATATAATATAAAAAATCGGTGACTCTTGAAAAAAGGGAAGAAACCTTTTCGCTATTTCTCTCTATTTATTTGATTTCACAGTATCAATTATGTCAAAAATCAAACAAATAATGAAAAGTCGGCTATCGGAATTGAACCGATGACCATCGCATTACAAATGCGATGCTCTAACTTCTGAGCTAAGCGGGCTTACATAACAGAAATTTTACATATATAGAAAGTTAGTAAATTCTTGAGATCTTATCTATTAACTGCTCATCGTTTGGGGAAGTATGTGGAAATGAAACATATGTAAGGAGACCCTCCCAAGATAGTAAGATGCGTTTTGGAGCACAATTGGCAACGGATCCCATAAGAACTCCGAAGTTAAAAGTGCTTCGGCGAGAGTAGTACCAGGTTGGGTGACTGACTGGGAAGTCCTCGTCAAACAAAGCTGTGAGGGGAGGATATTGTGCTACGATCCAATCCCCAGAGCGGACAATATCTTACTGGGAAAAGGGGTCGTTACATGCTTCGTCTACTAATACTTCATTGGAAGTTAACACAAAATATTGTAATGAGAAGGGTAATCTTCTTTCTGATCTTGCTATCTATCGACAGTTGGTGGGTAACTTAAACTATTCTATTATTACGTGTCTTTATATATCTTTTGTTATTAAGCAAGTTAGTCAATTTATGCAAAATCTTCGTCATCTCCATTTAGCTATTGTTCATCAAATTATTTGATATCTTCGAGCCATATCTAATCATGGATTGTTCTATCATCTGGTTATCTTATTCATCCTATTGCTTAGACTGATGTTGATTGTGCAGGTTGTCATGATATTCGATGATGTCACCAATTTGTGCATGTTTCTTGGCAATTCTTTAATTTCGTGAAGAAGTAAGAAACAAAATCGAGTTTCTAAATCTTCAACTAAGTCAGATTGTCACTCTATATGACAAGCATAAGCATATTGAAGTCGATTGTCACTCTATATGACAAGCATAAGAATATTGAAGTCGATTGTCACTCTTTATGACAAACCTTTAATAGTGACATCATATATTTTCCTCACATTTCTACTGTTGTGCAAATAGCTGACATATTCACAAAGGTCATGACACGGAAACGTCATCACTTGCTTATAAGCAAATTAATGCTATAAGCAATTTGAGAGAGATGACAGTTATATCACAAATTAATATTCTATTTTTAAATAATTTGTAAAATATATTCCTAATTTAGATAGGCGTAATTTATGTAATTGCTGATTTTTAGTAATTGATGTAATTTCTAATTTTCTTATACATATAATGACATCAATTCCCACAATGGGTGATATTCAATCTAATTCAATTTTGGCAAATTATAATAATGATTGTCTCAAGATTGGTAGCACTATATTGTTAAAAAATAGCATAATAAAATATAAAAAGTCTAAAATCTTTAATAATTAAAAATCTTTCTAATCAAATGTTACAATACAAAACCACGACGTTTTCAAGATCCAAACATTTTTCCCTTAGAAGAACCTTTGTTTTTTTTTTTTCTTTAGGGAAAAACAGCCAATTTGAAAGAAAGTCAAGAGAATTAGAAGCTCCATCATCCCTACACAAAAATTAACTACGACAATCATGAGGGTCATCTCTCACAATGAGTCAAAGCCTTATCCATGATGTTTTTCCATATCCTTGTCAAGTATTTCTCGCAGGTCCCAATCAATCTTAAGTAAGTTTTTTTCCTATTACTGAACAAGCAAGAAAGAACATAATAAATTTCCATCCACTTCAACCTGGCAATTGTAATAACCATCCCTAGCTTCCCATTTCTTTTCTTCCAAATTGTCCATTTTTAACTACTGGAGTAACAATCTTTGATGTGACTTGAAAAGCATGCCAAAGCATGCCAGTCGCTTGAAAAAAGGAAAAAAAAAAACTAAAAATATGCAATTTAAAGCAAAAAGAATCGGCTTAGAGAGATGAGCAGATTGTTATGCCTTTGTGCACCTTCTAGACCTAGATCCTTAATCTTTTCTTAGAGTGGCAAAACAGGTTGGCTCACAATATAGATGATCACTTTTGCCATAGAACCATCAAATGATTCAACCTCGGAGCTATGAAGAAATGACAAGACATTTGGATGCCTAACCTAAAAAACAAGTAGTAAAACTATAAAATAAATCACTTAACAAAGATTTCAGCTTGTTCTCATTGAATTTGTTTTAGAAGAAACCAACATAAAAAGGGGGGAAACTTTTCTTGAGTGAAAATGGAATAGAGCAGATGTTCAACTACAGTTGGCTATTCAATCATTTAAATACAAGTATTGTAACACCCGGCATTTTGTCATGTAATAGTTTTCCCGGATCATTTAAACGGGATTAATATTATATTAATACAAAGGAATGTTTGGGTTGAATTGTTGGAATAATTAGTGGAGAACTAAACTAATGTGTAACTAAAACCAAAGCACTAAGTTTGAAATGCATGGAAGGGCAATTTGGGGAGAGATTAAGGTTGGTGGGAGTAAGCCAATGGGTGTTTGCCAAGTGGCAACTTGTTGAGGAAGCTAAGTTCATCCTCCTACGTGAATTTTCATTCACTTCCCTGCTTCCTCCCATCTCTCTCGGCTTTCTCTCTTCCAGGCGATTGAAACAAAACTTCCACGCTTTGTTTCTCCTGTATTTTCCCGTCTTCTTCTAAAAAGGTGGGCATCTTTTAATGCTAACAAATTGGGATGAGTTTAATGTGAGATTTTACCGAAGTTTAGGGTTTCGGTATTTGGTAAAAACTCACTTTTTTGGATGAAAACACGTTGGTGTGTTTTCTAAAGAGTTGAAATGTGTTTGCTGCTTATTCTACATGATTTTAGTTAGCATTTGTAGCGTGTTTAAATTCTGTACATGCATGCTACAGGTCCGAGTTTTCTTTCCAGAGACATCCAAGTTTTCAACCCTCTAGAAAACAGGTAAGTTCATAAGTTTAGATCCGGCCCTTAAGGCCCTACATCAAGGAGGTACTAGGTTTACTGTTCTGTCGGGTTGTTTTGGGTAGAAGAGTTAGAGTTATGTTCTGAAATGTCTGGCTTTGATTTATCTTCTGCTGTCTACTGTTTTATTCTGTTATCTGCTAGTTAAAGTTCAGGCACCGTTCATGCATACACTGTTTTCCTGAAAATTCATGCAAACCGATTTCTGTACACTGTTTGAAATTAATAAGAATAAAATCTGACTGAAATGTACCAGGTTAAGTGTGGGACGGGGACTGGCCCCTCTGAATTTATCCCTCCCTGGGAATCTGAAAATACTGTCCCTGGCAAGGACCCTCTGGTTTTATCCCTCCCTGGGAATCTGAAAACTGCCGTGCCTGATAGTGCACTTACTGAACCAGTTCCCCTATAAGCCCCACTTAATTCTTCTGCCACTGAAATGTAATGTTCTGTTCTGTCACTGAATTTCTGAAAGTTCATGCATTGCATATGCACCACTGCATTCTGATTATGTCCTTACTGAGTTTTAGACTCATAGGTGAACTCTCTGATGTAGGTACTGAACCTGAAACCGAGGACTTTGCGCCTCAAAATGATGATCTGATGTAGTTGATGGCTCGAGCTCATGGTGGGTTGGTTGCTGCAGCCGGACATGACTGATCTTAGGTTTAAGTTTTTCTGAAAAGTTTATATCTGTAAAGTCTTCTAGAAGTCCTGGTTTGGTTGTAAAACTCTTTCTTTGAAGAAATTCTGCAAGTATATGTCCTGTTCTGTACTGATTTTCAGATTTTAAAACAATGTATAGGTCTGATGTCTAAGTTTTTTTTTGAAACCGCTGTATTTGACAGTTCAGTTATATTCTAAAGTATTCTGGAATTGTTTGGGATACTTTCTGTTAATCTGTGCATGGATGATTTCTGGTTTTAAAGTCATCCGTGTAGTTTGTCTTCTTGGAAATCTGTAAATTTTGAATCGGATTTGAAGGTCCAAAACCTTTATGCCTTCTGTTTTGAGGCTCTCTATCTGTACGTATTTCTGTTAAAAGTTGCTAAGTTTTGCCTTAGAAACTATGTCATCCGATCAAGTCCACCGCTGCCCGTTTCCTTCTGTAAAACTATGTCTTCCGGCTGACGTCATCTAGTCATCCGCCCAGTGTGTTCATACCTTCCGGTTGACGTCAGCATAAATCTTCCGCCCAGTTTAAAACGATGTCTTTCGGCTGATGTCATCTAGCCATCCGCCCGGTGTATTCATGTCTTCCGGTTGACGTCAGCATAAGTCTTCCGCCCAGTTCCGAACTATGTCTTCCGGCTGACGTCATCCAAGTCATCCGCCCAGTCATTTATATCATCCGGCTGACGTCACCTAAGTCTTCCGCCAGGGTAATGCCTGTATCTTCCGGTTGACGTCATCTATTCTTCCGGCTGACGTCATCACCTCCTCCGCCCAGTTTATTCACAGTTTCTGTTTACATCTTCCGCTGAACACTGTTCACCTGTTTTGTCTTATTCGACATCCACCGCCAATTTATCTCTTCCGCCCAACAGTATTTTATATGTTTTAAGAATTTCATTCCCTCCTCCGCCAGCCTTATGCTAATTTCTGTTCTGTTATCCATTATTGAAACCTGTTTTGCTTCCAATCCCAGAGAATTTTCTCTCTTCCCGTAAATGTTCTGTTATTCACTGTAATTTCTTCCTCTCTGTAGAGTTACGTTTTTAGGGTTCACGTTGACAGTGCATGCTTCCTGTCATTCGATTCTATTTCTCTGTAAATATTTAAAAGTATAAAGTCCACTGTCTTGACCGATCTGTTCAAAAAAAAAATAGTCACCGTTTCCTGTTATCTGTCCCGGAGTGATGGCTCCGATCCCGAACCCCGATCGGGTTCGATTTCGGGCTGTCACAGTTGTGGTATCAGAGAGAAACGGTTTTAAACCCGATTCTGTGAAATGTCTGACTGCGCAACCCGCCACGTGAGGTCGCTCCACCAACTGTAAGTATTTAGGTTATTGTAACTGTTCTGTTTATTAAACTTAGGTTATTATGTTTATAGGATTTCTTAGTTATAGTGAGGGGACATCAAGAAGAGTCAAGCGAAAGCTCTCGAGCCATTGACCGACTAACCGAGCTGGTGGGTGCACAATCACGTATGGTTGAACGCATGATGGCCAGAGAAGATGATAGAAACAATAACCACGGAAACAACAATCCTGCTAAGGCCCCACGTGACAACAGTGGAGATAGGTTCCGGCGACTCCAGCCGCCTTCATTCGATGGACTGTCTACAGACCCGACTCATGCTGAAACCTGGATTCGAACAATGGAGAAGATGTTCAGTTATGCAGAAGTAGAAGACAACAAGAAAGTTATTTGTGCCACGTTTTATCTCACTGAAAGTGCTGGATTTTGGTGGGACACAGTGCAGTCCACTACCGTGGCTTTAAGCTGGGAGGGATTCACGAAAATCTTCTACGAGAAGTATTTTGACCGGAGAGTGAGGAAGGAAAAGTTGCTTGAATTCTCTCGGCTGCGACAGTATGGGTCAGTGGCTGAATATGTTCAGAAATTTGAGTCCTTATCCAGATATGCAACACACATGGTGGCCACTGATGAGAACAAGGTGCACCAGTTTATTCAAGGTTTAAAGATGGACCTTCTGCGAGGGATCACAACAGGAGGGTTTGATGAGGCACCATATGTGAAGGTGGTGGCCAAGGCTTATCAGTTAGAGGCCTTAGAAATGAAGTCCCAGAGACAGAGAGATCCACCAAGGGGGATTATGAGAAATGATCCACAACAACAGCAACAACCACAAAGGGGCCAGAATTTACAACCTCTACAGCAACAAAACAGGGGCATTAAAAGGCCCAATGAAGCCATTCTCTATCAAGACAAAGGAAAGAGACCAATGGGGGCTCCTCAACCTTTAGTATGCCCACGGTGCCAGAAGCCTCACAAAGGAGAATGCAGACTTGCTACTGGCCAGTGTTTCCGATGCGGCAAAGTAGGCCATCTTGTTCGGGATTGCCTAATGCCCGACACCAGGACAGGTCAAGCCGTGCCAAGAGTGTTTGCAATGATGGAGGATGTTGATGATGCTGATCTGCACACAGCAATCACAGGTACAATTTTAGTGTGTGATGTACCTGCTTATACCTTGTGGGATACTGGGGCCACACATTCATTTGTGGCGGGGGACTTCGTAGTTAGACAGAAAGTTAGTTGTACGTTGTCTGATCAGTCCTACAGCATTATGCTACCGTCCGGAGAGTTTATGCACTCCGAGCAGGTCATACGGGGTGATGTAGTGTCAATAGGAGACCAGAAGTTGTACGCCAACCTCATCGTTATTGGTATGAAAGGGTACGATGTCATTCTGGGGATGGACTGGCTGTTTAGACATCATGCCACCATCAACTGTAGGTCCGGGCTAGTGTCGTTTAAACGCCCGAATGAAGTAGACTTTTCTTACCAGGCAGTACCGAAGAAACACCGTATGCCTGTTATAACTTCCTTAAAAGCTCAACGGCTGATGAGGTCAGGGTGCATCGGGTTTCTGGCCCATGTAATAGACGTACGAAGGCAAGGTGAGGTGGAACTTCAAAATATTCCGGTAGTCCGAGACTTTCTTGAGGTTTTCTTAGATGACTTACCGGGGTTGCCACCTGATCGCGAAATCGAGTTTGAAATTGACGTACACCCAGGTGCGGAACCAGTATCAAAGAATCCGTACCGTATGGCACCAATCGAGCTGAAGGAATTGAAGACTCAGCTGAAAGAGTTAGTGGACAAGGGTTTTGTACGCCCTAGCTTCTCTCCGTGGGGTGCTCCCGTCTTGTTCGTTAAGAAGAAGGATGGGTCCCTACGGATGTGTATTGACTACCGTGAGCTGAACAAGTTGACGATCAAGAATAAGTACCCGTTGCCTAGAATTGATGATTTATTTGATCAACTACAAGGGGCTCGGGTATTCTCAAAGATTGACTTGCGCTCCGATTATTACCAGTTGAAGGTCAGACCCGAAGATATTCCAAAGACCGCCTTCAGGACCCGGTACGGGCATTACGAGTTCTTGGTGATGTCGTTCGGGTTAACTAATGCTTCTGCAGCATTTATGGACCTGATGAACAGGATGTTCCAAGACGCCTTGGATAAATTTGTAATCGTTTTCATCGACGACATTCTGGTTTACTCCAGAAGTAAGGCCGAGCATGAGGGGCACTTGGCAATTGTACTATCGACTCTGAGGCAGCATCAATTATATGCCAAGCTGTCAAAGTATGAATTCTGGTTGAGTAGAATTAATTTCCTAGGCCATGTGGTGTCTGCTGAAGGAGTATCTGTGGACCCGGCTAAGATTGAGGCTGTAAGAGACTGGCCAAGGCCGAGGAATGCAAGCAAAGTACGAAGCTTTATCGGACTAGCTGGTTATTACAGGAAGTTCATTAAAGACTTCTCCGTGATAGCAAAACCTATGACCAGCTTAACAAAGAAAGACATCAAGTTCAGGTGGTCTGAGCCATGTGAAGTGAGCTTTCAGACACTCAAACAAAATTAACCACGGCTCCTCTACTTGAGTTGCCAACTGAAGACGGCAAATTCAGCGTATATTGTGATGCGTCCAAGATTGGCTTGGGATGTGTGTTAATGCAAGAAGGGAAGGTTGTAGCATACGCATCCCGACAATTGAAAAGCCATGAAGAAAACTGTAACGACCCCTTTCCCCAGCAAGATATTGTCCGCTCCGGGGATTGGGCCGCAGGCCAATATCCTCCCCTCACGGCTTTGTTTGGCGAGAACTTCCCGGAAGGTCACCCAACCTGGAATTGCTCTCGCCGAAGCACGCTTAACTTCGGAGTTCTTATGGGATCCGTCGCCAATCGTGCTCCAAAACGCGTCTTGCTATGTTGGGAGGGATCTCTTACATATGTTTCATTTCCATGTACTTCCCCAAGTGATGTGGGTTCGTAACGGCCCCTGCTTCAACGGAGAAACCACTCCGGCCCAGGTCAGCCCCAGGATCCGCGGAGAATGGGTGGTTCCTTATCAGTCCGTTGAAAGACGGGTCGTCGCAATCACCCCCCCTCGGGGGCCCAACGTCCTCGTTGGCCACATTTCCGGTTGGGTACAGGCTCTGATACCATTTGTAACGACCCCTTTCCCCAGCAAGATATTGTCCGCTCCGGGGATTGGGCCACAGCCCAATATTCTTCCCTCACGGCTTTGTTTGGCGAGAACTTCCCGGAAGGTCACCCAACCTGGAATTGCTCTCGCCGAAGCACGCTTAACTTCAGAGTTCTTATGGGATCCGTCGCCAATCGTGCTCCAAAACGCGTCTTGCTATGTTGGGAGGGATCTCTTACATATGTTTCATTTCCATGTACTTCCCCAAGCGATGTGGGTTCGTAACGGCCCCTGCTTCAACGGAGAAACCACTCCGGCCCAGGTCAGCCCCAGGATCCGCGGAGCTTTACCCACCTCCGGCCCAGGTCAGGCCCAGGCTACGCGGAGAATGGGTGGTTCCTTATCAGTCCGTTGAAAGACGGGTCGTCACAAAAACTACCCTACTCACGACCTTGAGTTAGCGGCAGTTGTATTTGCGCTGAAAGTATGGAGACACCATTTGTACGGACAATCATGTGAGGTGTTTTCTGATCACAAGAGTTTGAAGTACCTCTTTACTCAGAAAGAGTTGAATATGAGGCAGAGGCGGTGGTTAGAGTTTGTAAAAGACTACGATGTTGAGATCAAATACCATCCAGGTAAGGCAAATGTGGTAGTTGATGCACTGAGCAGGATGCCAGCTACTATGCAACCAGTTATGTTGGCTGTGCCAATTGCCTTTGAGGACGGAGATACAGAAGTTCGATATGGAAATAGTTTCTGGGCTATCGGCCATACTAGCAGACTTAACATTACGGCCCACCGTCCTGGACCGCATTAAGGAAGCCCAGAAGACCAATTCAAAGGAGATGGCTGATATGGTGAGCAAGGTACCAATGGATTCTTCCAATTTCAGTTATTCGGGAGATGGTATTCTGAAGTTCAAAAACAGATGGTATGTTCCGAAAGATGAAGAACAACGGAAGCACATCTTATCGGAAGCCCATTCATCTTCTTTCTCTATGCATCCTGGAAGCACAAAGATGTATCAGGACTTGAAGCTTCACTTCTGGTGGCCAAATATGAAGAATGAGGTGGCCAAGTATGTGGAGTCCTATATGATATGTCAACAGGTCAAAGCTGAACATCAACGACCAATTGGAACGCTTCAGCCTCTTCCGATTCCCGAATGGAAATGGGAGAGCATTACGATGGACTTTGTTGTTGGCCTTCCAAGGACAGCTAAAGGCCATAATAGCATATGGGTCATAGTGGACATATTGACGAAGTCGGCTCATTTTCTACCTGTAAAGACGACATTCTCCATGGATCAGTATGCTGAACTATATATTAGTGAGATTGTCAAACTGCATGGTATACCGGTGTCGATTGTTTCGGACCGGGATCCTAGATTCACATCGAGGTTTTGGAAAAGTTTGCAAAGCTCCTTGGGCACTAGATTGGATTTCAGCACGGCATTTCATCTACAGACGGATGGACAATCTGAGAGAACGGTTCAGACATTGGAAGATATGTTAAGAGCGTGCGTGCTGGAACTTCATGCTCCTTGGAGCAGATATCTACCGCTTGTGGAGTTTGCTTACAACAATAGCTACTAGGCTACAATCGGCATGGCTCCATATGAAGCACTTTACGGAAGGAAGTGTAGATCCCCGTTATGTTGGGATGAGGTCGGAGAAACCAAGCTTATTGGTCCTGAGATATTACAGCAGATGTCTGACGTGATAGCTGCTATCAAACAACGAATAAAGACTGCTCAGGATCGACTAAAGAGTTATGCGGACCATAGAAGAAGGGACTTGGAGTTTGCCGAAGGTGATGATGTATTTTTAAAGGTGTCACCTTTCAAAGGCGTAATGAGGTTTGGCAAGAAAGGGAAGCTAAGCCTAAGGTTTATTGGGCCTTTTCCCATTTTGAAGAGGATTGGGAACATGGCTTACAGACTACAGTTGCCGGCGTCAATGGATGGAGTTCACAATGTCTTCCATGTTTCAATGCTGAGAAAATGTGTACGAGATCCAACCCAGATCGTGAAACATGTGGACTTTGATATCATGCCGACACTGACATATGAAGAAAGACCCATACAGATATTGGATATGTCACTCAAAGTGTTACGTAACCGTGTGGTGCCATTAGTGAAGGTTTTGTGGCGCAATCATAATGTGGAAGAAGCCACATGGGAAAGACAAGCCGATGTTAGAGCCCAATATCCGGACCTCTTTGCTTAGGCAAATTTTGAGGACAAAATTTCTGTTAAGGTGGGTGGAATGTAACACCCGGCATTTTGCCATGTAATAGTTTTCCCGGATCATTTAAACGGGATTAATATTATATTAATACAAAGGAATGTTTTGGTTGAATTGTTGGAATAATTAGTGGAGAACTAAACTAATGTGTAACTAAAACCAAAGCACTAAGTTTGAAATGCATGGAAGGGCAATTTGGGGAGAGATTAAGGTTGGTGGGAGTAAGCCAATGGGTGTTTGCCAAGTGGCAACTTGTTGACGAAGCTAAGTTCATCCTCCTACGTGAATTTTCATTCACTTCCCTGCTTCCTCCCATCTCTCTCGGCTTTCTCTCTTCCAGGCAATTGAAACAAAACTTCCACGCTTTGTTTCTCCTGTATTTTCCCGTCTTCTTCTAAAAAGGTGGGCATCTTTTAATGCTAACAAATTGGGATGAGTTTAATGTGAGATTTTACCGAAGTTTAGGGTTTCGGTATTTGGTAAAAACTCACTGTTTTTGGATGAAAACACGTTGGTGTGTTTTCTAAAGAATTGAAATGTGTTTGCTGCTTATTCTACATGATTTTAGTTAGCATTTGTAGCGTGTTTAAATTATGTACATGCATGCTACAGGTCCGAGTTTTCTTTCCAGAGACATCCAAGTTTTCAACCCTCTAGAAAACAGGTAAGTTCATAAGTTTAGATCCGGCCCTTAAGGCTCTACATCAATGAGGTACTAGGTTTACTGTTCTGTCGGGTTGTTTTGGGTAGAAGAGTTAGAGTTATGTTCTGAAATGTCTGGCTTTGATTTATCTTCTGCTGTCTACTGTTTTATTCTGTTATCTGCTAGTTAAAGTTCAGTCACCGTTCATGCATACACTGTTTTCTTGAAAATTCATGCAAACCGATTTCTGTACACTGTTTGAAATTAATAAGAATAAAATCTGACTGAAATGTACCAGGTTAAGTGTGGGACGGGGACTGGCCCCTCTGAATTTATCCCTCCCTGGGAATCTGAAAATACTGTCCCTGGCAAGGACCTCTGGTTTTATCCCTCCCTGGGAATCTGAAAACTGCCGTGCCTGATAGTGCACTTACTGAACCAGTTCCCTTATAAGCCCCACTTAATTCTTCTGCCACTGAAATGTAATGTTCTGTTCTGTCACTGAATTTCTGAAAGTTCATGCATTGCATATGCACCACTGCATTCTGATTATGTCCTTACTGAGTTTTAGACTCATAGGTGAACTATCTGATGTAGGTACTGAACCTGAAACCGAGGACTTTGCGCCTCAAAATGATGATCTGATGTAGTTGATGGCTCGAGCTCATGGTGGGTTGGTTGCTGCAGCCGGACATGACTGATCTGAGGTTTAAGTTTTTCTGAAAAGTTTATATCTGTAAAGTCTTCTAGAAGTCCTGGTTTGGTTGTAAAACTCTTTCTTTGAAGAAATTCTGCAAGTATATGTCCTGTTCTGTACTGATTTTCAGATTTTAAAACAATGTATAGGTCTGATGTCTAAGTTTTTTTTTTTGAAACCGCTGTATTTGACAGTTCAGTTATATTCTAAAGTATTCTGGAATTGTTTGGGATACTTTCTGTTAATCTGTGCATGGACGATTTCTGGTTTTAAAGTCATCCGTGTAGTTTGTCTTCTTGGAAATCTGTAAATTTTGAATCGGATTTGAAGGTCCAAAACCTTTATGCCTTCAGTTTTGAGGCTCTCTATCTGTACGTCTTTCTGTTAAAAGTTTGTAAGTTTTGCCTTAGAAACTATGTCATCCGATCAAGTCCACCGCTGCCCATTTCCTTCTGTAAAACTATGTCTTCCGGCTGACGCCATCTAGTCATCCGCCCAGTGTATTCATACCTTCCGGTTGACGTCAGCATAAATCTTCCGCCCAGTTTAAAACGATGTCTTCCGGCTGACGTCATCTAGCCATCCGCCCGGTGTATTCATGTCTTCCGGTTGATGTCAGCATAAGTCTTCCGCCCAGTTCCGAACTATGTCTTCCTGCTGACGTCATCCAAGTCATCCGCCCAGTCATTTATATCGTCCGGCTGACGTCACCTAAGTCTTCCGCCAGGGTAATGCCTGTATCTTCCGGTTGACGTCATCTATTCTTCCGGCTGACGTCATCACCTCCTCCGCCCAGTTTATTCACAGTTTCTGTTTACATCTTCCGCTGAACACTGTTCACCTGTTTTGTCTTATTCGACATCCACCGCCAATTTATCTCTTCCGCCCAACAGTATTTTATATGTTTTAAGAATTTCATTCCCTCCTCCGCCAGCCTTATGCTAATTTCTGTTCTGTTATCCATTATTGAAACCTGTTTTGCTTCCAATCCCAGAGAATTTTCTCTCTTCCCGTAAATGTTCTGTTATTCACTGTAGTTTCTTCCTCTCTGTAGAGTTACGTTTTTAGGGTTCACGTTGACAGTGCATGCTTCCTGTCATTCGATTCTATTTCTCTGTAAATATTTAAAAGTATAAAGTCCACTGTCTTGACCGATCTGTTCAAAAAAAAAATAGTCACCGTTTCCTGTTATCTGTCCCGGAGTGATGGCTCCGATCCCGAACCCCGATCGGGTTCGATTTCGGGCTGTCACAAGTATATTAGGTTTTCCAGTTAATTTTACACTCTAATTTTACTTTTTGACGGTGTGTTACGTGTTATTAATCGATTGACATAATAATTAAGATATATTATAAATAGTTAAAATAGAACATTAATTTCATCTATTAATGAGTGTCACATCAACAGGTAAAAGATAAATTTAATATTATTTTATTATTATCGACAATAGTTAACCAAGTTCACAAATCACTACTTTGCATGACTTGTACATGTAGTCGTGCATTTAAAACATTATGCTCAAAGTTCCCCGAGTTTAGTTTATAAAACAAAGAAAACAAGTTACAATGAGCCGAACTTAACGAGCCGAGCGTATATAAATATTTTCAACTTATATTAATATAATATAAGTTTTTTTAAAATTTTTATTTAAAATTATAATAAATATTAATAATTATATGTCAATGATATTTACTAATTTAATTTAAAAATTAGTTATGTTAAGGTATATAAAATTGAATATATTACTAAAAAAATTATTTAAGACTATCCAATAAAAAATATCACATAAATATCATTGAAAATATTTTAACATATAAAAAGAAATTAAAATTTGAAAAAAATTACAAATTCGAAAAAAAATTACAAATTTGAAAAAAAATTACTTCAAATTACAAAAGAAATTCAATAAAAAGAATCTATAGTCTCAACATCCAAATTCGTAAACTTCTCAAGAATTTCATCCTCTCGTTGTTGATCTCTCGTCTTGGAGCAGCTCCAATATTTGATACAAATTAGCGCCTCCACAAGGTTCGGTGCAAGTTTTGCTCTTCGTTCATCATAAACACGTTCAGCTACACTAGAAGCAGATTCTAATGTTATAGTAGAAACATGAGGTGTTAGTAGATCACGTGTCATTATAGAAATAATAGAATAAGTGGTAGAATGTCTTTTCCACCAATCTAAAATATCAAAATTCTCATTTCAAGAAAATTGATAACGAGCTTCAAAATAAATATTGAATTCATTTGTAAAAGAAATAGAATAATTTTAATTTTGTCATTCACTTCATATATCATCAATATTATATTGTTAACTAAAACTACCTCTACCACCACCGCTACTACTATTAGAATAACTCTCGGTATGTGTAGGTCGTGAATAATAACGATTAACATTGGAATATTTTGTTTCATAAGAAGCATATAAATTAGCAACTACATTTGTTATGTCATCACTAGTAATTAAAGGTGCAATACATAAATTTGTAGAAATTCTATTTAGTGTAAGACATACTGCTTTTAATTTAAATCTTGGATTCATGATGGATCCATAACAAAAAATAAAAGGAATGTTATACCAATATTTTTTAAATTTTTTTTATTAAGAATATTACTAAATTCATCTACTAGTCGATATTTTGTAAAATTACATACTAAATCTACAAAAGTAGGAAGAATAATATTAGAAGTGAAATAGAGCAGATGTTCAACCACAGTTGGCTATTCAATCATTTAATTATAAGTATGTTAGGTTTTCTAGTTAATTTTACACTGTATTTATAATGGCCATTTATGAAATTAATGCATTTAATTCTAATAAGCCTTTGTTGAATTCCATCAAAACCTACACCATATTTATTTACTTCATCAACGTTTTCAGGATTATTTTACGTTCAATAGATGAAATTCGATGACATCCACATACCTTCACGTGAGAACATAAGGAAAATATCACGTTGAAAGTTTCTCTTCAAGTTTTAGTGCAAATTTTCCACAACTTAATTTCCATGATACTTGAGTTAAATTAATTAATAACTTAGAAGAATTAGACACAACTATAAAAATTTAGAATTATACACAAATAATTACAATTATTGTGAATACAGTAATTGTAACGCCCTGAGTTATCTGAACCCGGTACGTCACACAATGGCCATACATGACTAAAAATTTCAACCGTATATATATTTTTTTAAAACTTGCAGCTGAAATCGTTTAAGCAAAAATAGAATTAAACAAAGCTATAAAAACAATGCCAAAATAATCGTTGGAAATATTAAGAAGTAATCGGCCAATAAGAAATAGAAGTTTAAGTTGAAATACTTGAGACGTCACAGGGGTCAAACGGATCCGTCGATTAATAAAGTCAACGGAAGAAGCAAAAACAAAAAATAGGAGGCTTCTGCCGATGACGTCAGCCAAATGAAAAACAAAGGACATCCCTCGGTAGACTGTATCTACCGATGACGTCAACCGGATAAGTCTATTATCCAACCTCCACCGATCGCAAACGACAAAATACACACTACATCTTCCGATGACGTCAGCCAGATGATTTCTTTCATCCGATCAACTTTGTTCCACATCCACCGGTGACTAAACGACAAAAGTTTCTCTACATCTACCGATGACGTCAGCACGCATCTGCCGATGAGTTTACTGAGATATCATCCGATGGACTTAAACCTACACCTTCCGATAGACACATGACTACAACCCGACATCTACCGATAGACTTCGTCTACCAATAGTGAACAAAACAACATCTTCCGATAAAACAAGCTACATATACCGATCACTAAACGACAAATTTCGTTCTATATCATCCGATGGCTTCCACTGAAGACATCTTCCGATAGACGACAGAACAACAACTCAACCTCTGTTGATAGACTTCATCTAACGATAGAGAATAGAACCACATTTCGTCTACTCTTTGGTATACAAACACACCTCTAAATACCGAAAAGAATTTACTCACTTCACTGAGACCATTCAAAACATTTCAAACCATTATATTACTAAAAATCCAGTGAGTGCCAACACTATATCCTAACAGAACACTATTATCAGAAGAGGGAACTCAAAAACGTATTCAAAACGTTGAAATAACTACTGTTATGAAAACTCAACAAATTTAAATTGAAACACTGTCAACTAGACTTTCACACCAATTGACATCAGTTAACCCGCCTCATCAAGTACCAGATCCGTGGCATGAATGTGCTCCCCCAACCATTCTATCCCTCAATGAACTCAGAGGATTCACCTGCTGTCACTTCTTCACCTACATCACAAAACTCATCTATTAGCCTAATGCTAAGTAAGTAAAGCAGTAATGAAATGAATTGCTGAAACATAAATTCGTAAACATGTAATTTCTACTTTCTCATCTCAGTTGCATACACATACGTTCATAAACTGATCTGATCCCTTGGTTCCCTTGGGAGTGGGATCAATTCTCCCAATATCATACATCCTCTACTCGATTAAGGGGCGGATGAATTCCTTAATAGCTGATCGAATCCCTTGGTTCCCTTGGGAGTGGGATCAATTCTCCCAATGTCATACATCCTCTACTCGATTAAGGGGCGGATTAGTTCCCTTAATAGTTTGTCTGTCACATTCAGTTCATACCTTACCATTCTTACATGGAAATTCATTTTCGTAATCTTTCAAAAACATGATGCATGACATACAAAATCATTCACAAGATGCATAACCCTACTGTTTTGTGATGTAGGCCCAAAGGCACATGCATACTTTACTTACCTGGCTCTCTTGGAAATGCTCGGTTACAACTACTCCAGAAGCTCGCTCACCTAAGGTCATGACAGTACATTAATCCAACTCTTACTAAACCTTACCAAAAATCAATAATATGTTTGAGGAAATCGATTTGAAACTCTGCTACTCGTGCATTCCCATTTATCACCAAGAACCTGAACCCACCCTCAATCACAGAAATCTCGAAATCTTCACATTGTATTCTCTCAGTAAACTAATCGCTAAAATGCAAGAAAACAAGACTTACCTAGGTTGAAGGAGAATCAGGCGAGAGAATCGCCTAGAGAGTTCTACTGCTCGAGCTGAAAACCGAAAGAGGGAAATAGGGAATAGTGGCGGCTACTCTCACTGGACTTTTCCTTAAATAGGTTTTCCACTATGTAAAATTCTAATTACCATCATGCCCTCGCCTGATCATTTATTAACCTAATCAATAACTCCCCCAACCCTTCTATAAAAGTACATCATTAATAATAAATTAAATTTTGGTTCAATGGAACCGGGTGCTACAGTAACAATATTTGAAAAAGACGACGGTCTTGGTCGCATAAATTTTCTCTGAAAATAAAATTATCAAATTAAAAAAAAATACCAAAGGTAAATATCGAAGACATGAACACGTCAAATTAAAATCATCCGGAAATGAATGACTTATTCAGGATAAAAATGATTACATAGAATATTTATGGAAATATTTACATAAAAATGATTACATAGACCAGGTGTCTTGTAACTTTGTAAACTCTGTGAATTATTTTTATACTTGGGCGTGGCCCCACAGACGTAGGCAATTGCCGAATTGCGTTACCAACCTCTTGTTTCTTTACTTTCCGCATTTTTATATTGTCTATCATCGCATTTATTATTGGTGTCTCACTGTAACGACCCGAGTTATCTCAACCCAGTTCGTTACACAAAAGTTCGTACATAACTAAGAAATCTCAACTGTATTATATTTTTTTAAAAAACTTTGCTCAACAATCAACATTTGACATAAGCTAAAATCTCAAAACATTTGAAACTTGCAACGGAAATCTTTTGGACAACAATAGAGTTAAACAAAACTATGAACATTGTTGGAAATGTAAGAAATAAACGGCTAAAAGAAATAGAGGTTTAAATCGTGAAATACTTGGGAAGTCGCAGGAGTCAAACGCATCTGCCGATGGATAAAGTCAACAGAAGAAGCAGAACAGCAAATAGAAGGCTTCTACCGATGACGTGGACCAGAAGAGTTGGAAACAAAAGACATCTCTCGGTGGACTGCATCTAGCGATGACGTCAGCCGGATAAATCAATTATCCAACATCAACCGATCGCAAGACGACAAGTTTTGCGACTCGTATCTACCGACGGCAAAACGACAAAATCTTTCATTCCCTTCTTCCGATAGGATAAACTGCATATACCGATCACTAAACGACAAAGCATAATACCCACTCATACCGGTAGTGCAAAATCTACATCTTCCGATAGAATTAAATCTACATCATCCGATGGCTTTTCTGAAGACATCTTCTGATAGAATTAAACCTACATCATCCGATGGCTTTTCTGAAGACATCTTCCGATAGAATTAAACCTACATCATCCGATGGCTTTTCTGAAGACATCTTCCGATATCAGGACAAATCAATTGTGCTTCCCCAACTTCATCCCAATATAACGGAGATCTGCACTTTCATCCATATAATGCCTCGTAAGGTGCCATGCCTATTGTTGCTTGAAAATTGTTATTATAAGAGAATTCAACCAATGGTAAATACTTACTCCAAGAATCTTGAAATTCCTGTACACATGCACGAAGCATATCCTCCAACATTTGGATAGTTCTCTCGGATTGTCCATCAGTTTGAGGATGAAAGGCTGTGCTAAAACTAAGTTGTGTTCCCATAGCCTTGTGCAAACTTTTCCAAAACTTAGATGTAAATCTGGAGTCTCGGTCTGAAACTATGGTGCTTGGAACTCCATGCAGTCTAACAACTTCGTGCACATACAACTCAGCCAATTGATCCATCGAGTATGTTATCTTCATTGGCAAAAAGTGAGCAGATTTGGTTAAACGATCAACTATTACCCAAATTGCATCGTGACCTTTTGCTGTTCTAGGTAATCCTATAAAAAAATCCATAGTTATTTGTTCCCATTTCCATTCGGGAACTGGTAAAGTTTGCAATGTTCCAGCAGGTCTCTGGTGTTCAGCTTTGACTTGCTGGCAGACCAGACATGACTCCACATACTCCGTCACACTTCTCTTCATACCTGGCCACCAATAATGTTGCTTGAGATCTCTGTACATTTTCG
The DNA here is from genome assembly GCA_022432975.1 of Begonia masoniana. Classification (NCBI taxonomy): domain Eukaryota; kingdom Viridiplantae; phylum Streptophyta; class Magnoliopsida; order Cucurbitales; family Begoniaceae; genus Begonia; species Begonia masoniana. The sequence continues at coordinate 36,679,245 of CM039514.1, forward strand.
TGCCTCCAGGATGAACAGAAAGTCTGGAGGAATGTGCCTCAGATAGGATTTCCTTTCTAAGTTCAGTATCAGAAGGAACAAACCACCTATTTCGAAACTTGAGAATTCCATCAGCTGAGCAGTTGAAATCCGACTTGTCAGTAGAATCTATGCACAACTTATACTTATTGCATTCGGTGTCATTCATTTGAACTTCCTTTATTCTCTCCAAAATAGTTGGCCTCAAAGATATGGCCGAAAGCATGACTGACACACTAGACACAGCTTCCAGGTTAAATCTTTGGAATTCTGTCTCTAAAGCTATCGGTATTTCTAGAATCAATGCAGAGAATGAAGGAGTCATGCAACTCAGCCAATTGATCCATCGAGTATGTTATCTTCATTGGCAAAAAGTGAGCAGATTTGGTTAAACGATCAACTATTACCCAAATTGCATCGTGACCTTTTGCTGTTCTAGGTAATCCTATAAAAAAATCCATAGTTATTTGTTCCCATTTCCATTCGGGAACTGGTAAAGTTTGCAATGTTCCAGCAGGTCTCTGGTGTTCAGCTTTGACTTGCTGGCAGACCAGACATGACTCCACATACTCCGTCACACTTCTCTTCATACCTGGCCACCAATAATGTTGCTTGAGATCTCTGTACATTTTCGTGCCTCCAGGATGAACAGAAAGTCTGGAGGAATGTGCCTCAGATAGGATTTCCTTTCTAAGTTCAGTATCAGAAGGAACAAACCACCTATTTCGAAACTTGAGAATTCCATCAGCTGAGCAGTTGAAATCCGACTTGTCAGTAGAATCTATGCACAACTTATACTTATTGCATTCGGTGTCATTCATTTGAACTTCCTTTATTCTCTCCAAAATAGTTGGCCTCAAAGATATGGCCGAAAGCATGACTGACACACTAGACACAGCTTCCAGGTTAAATCTTTGGAATTCTGTCTCTAAAGCTATCGGTATTTCTAGAATCAATGCAGAGAATGAAGGAGTCATTCTACTCAAAGCATCTGCCATCACATTTGCCTTGCCAGGGTGGTTCTTAATCTCAAAATCATAATCTTTGACAAACTCTAACCACCTACGTTGCCTCATATTCAATTCCTTTTGCGTGAAAATGTATTTCAGACTTTTATGATCCGAAAATATTTCACAAGTTTGTCCATACAGATAGTGCCTCCAAATCTTTAATGTGAAGACCACAGCAGCTAATTCTAAGTCATGTGTAGGGTAATTCTTTTCATGTACTTTTAACTGTCTAGAAGTATAAGCTATAACATTTCCATCTTGCATCAACACACAACCTAGTCCAATTTTGGAAGCGTCACAATAAATACTAAATTTACCATCTTCAACTGGAAGAGTTAAGATTGGGGCATTGGTCAGTTTCTGTTTCAAGGTCTGAAAGCTACGTTCACATTCTTCAGTCCACATATACTTCACATTCTTCCTTGTTAACCTTGTAAGGGGTGTAGCAATCTTTGAAAATCCTTCAATGAACTTCCTGTAATATCTTGCTAACCCAAGAAAACTCCTAATATCAGTAGCACTCTTCGGTTGAGGTCATTCCTTAACTGCTTGGACCTTAGCTGGATCAACGGATATTCCATCTCTAGAGATCACATGACCAAGAAAGTGAACTTGGTCCAACCAAAATTCACACTTGGAAAACTTGGCGTAAAGTTGGTGCTGTTTTAATACTTTCAACACTAAGGTCAGGTGTCTAGCATGCTCGTTCTTGGAACGGGAATAAATTAAAATATCATCAATGAACACTATGACAAATTTATCTAAGTATTCATGAAACACCCTATTCATAAGATCCATGAAGGCTGCTGGCGCATTAGTCAATCCAAAGGACATAACCAAAAACTCATAATGCCCATACCTTGTACGAAAAGCTGTCTTAGGAATATCCTCTGATTTGACTTTCAACTGATAATAACCGGATCTAAGGCCAATCTTAGAGAAAACTCTTGCACCTTTAAGCTGGTCAAATAAGTCATCAATCTTCGGCAAATGGTACTTATTCTTGACAGTCAACTTATTTAATTCTCTATAATCAATGCACATACACATTGATCCATCTTTCTTTTTGACAAAAAGGACAGGTGCACCCCACGGTGAAAAGCTAGGGCGTATGAACCCTTTCTCCAATAAATCCTCTAACTGCTTCTTCAATTCCTTAAGTTCTGTTGGTGCTAGTCTATATGGATTTTTAGATACAGGCTCAACGCCTGGGTAGACGTCCACAACGAATTCAATCTCCCTATCTGGCGGTAAGCTAGGAAGGTCATCTAGAAATACCTCAGGGAAGTCTTCGACAACTAAGACATTTTTGGGACTTGATTTTTCTACTAGCTGCGTGTTTAGGACATTGGCCAAAAAGCACAAATACTCTCTACATGGGGAGGGTCTACAATCGACAGAAGTCATCACAGTCATTTCCTTACTCTTCTTCAGGGCTTGGAAGGTATGGTTTAAACCACTAGGAGGTTGAAAACTAACAATTCTAGTCCTACAATCTATTGTGGCATAATACTTAAACAACCAATCCATTCCTAGGATCACATCAAATCCCATTATGTCCATAATAATGAGATCAACAGGCAAATTCATGTTCCCTACTAACACCACACTATCAGGCATCATTTGACTAGAGTGCATGTGCTCACCAGAAGGTAATGCTACGTTAAACACATGCTCAGAAGGAGTAACCCGTACATCTAACTTATCAGCAAAGGCAGAGGCTATAAAAGAATGAGTTGCACCCGAATCTATCAAAGTAAAAGCAAGTACAGAGTTATTCAATATAGTACCTGACACTACAGCAGGCTGGTCCTCATCACCTGACTCCATCATGGAGAATATTCTTGGCTTAATCTTGACAGGGCCACCCTTCAAAGCTGGGCAGTCTCTGTTGACATGGCCAACCTTGTTGCAATGGAAACATCGAACGATCCGAGGCTTTGGGCAATCCTTGTACAAGTGTCCAACCTCTTCGCAGTTGAAGCACTTACCCGATCCAAATCTACACTCGCCTGAGTGATTCTTCAAACACTTTGGGCACTGAGGAGACGTCTTGGTATCTGGTACCTTCTTTCCTATCCCGTGGCTGTGCTGGCCTTCATTGGACCTCTTCACTCCTCTCTGCGGCGGTGGTTGAACAAACTTTCTCGGGGTTTCCTTTAGCCCAGCACATTTCAATTCAGTTTCTTCCACCTCCAATGCAGTGGACACAACATCACTGAAGGGCAAACCTTTATAACCCAAAAACTTGACCCCTCTGTACATTTCTGGTTTCAGTCCATTCATGAATTGAAACACCTTATCTTCATTTCGGTGAATAAAGTTTCCAGCGAATCTGGACAGGGACTCAAATTGTCTAACGTACTCAGCCACAGACCTTGTCTGCTTCAAGTTCAAAAACTTAACCTTCTTTGCTGCCTGGACTGTGCTATTAAAATATTTCTCATGGAAGGTGTCCTAGAACTGCGACCAAGACATCGCTGAGACATCGGTGGTGGTCTCGATTGTCTCCCACCAAAGTTGAGCATCACCAGCAAAATGGAACGTGGCCAACATGACTTTGTCTCCTTCACCAACATTGGCACATCTGAACATACTCTCAATTTTCCTAAGCCACTCCTCAGCGACAATCGGATTGGATGACTTTCCATCAAATGTGGGCAGCTGAAGCCTTCGGAATCGGTCTCCTGAATGCTCATTGCTAGAACCTGAGTTGGCACTCCCTTGTACCTCTCGGTTTAGCAACACTCCAAACTGATCGGACTGCTGACGTGCTAAGTCTGTTTGCTGACGTACCAAATCTGTCAGTTGTCTAATAACACTAGGTTCCTCCTCACCCCTCAAGTTTGGCATTTCCCTCGATATCCTTGGTCTTCCTGGGCGTCTGGCCATTAAACTGACTTCCTGTACAAGGTTAACTATGTTCATAAATATCTAATTACTAAGGCTGACATAAACACTTACAGTTGTTGGAGTACTCCCATGCGACGATTGGCACTGATGAGTAATCTTTTGAACGGTTTAACTGAATGTCTCTGATACCATACTGTAACGCCCCGAGTTATCTGAACCCGGTTCGTCACACAATGCCCGTACATGACTAAAAATTTCAACCGTATATATATTTTTTTAAAACTTGCAGCAGAAATCGTTTAAGCAAAAATAGAATTAAACAAAGCTATAAAAACAATGCCAAAATAATCGTTGGAAATATTAAGAAGTAATCGGCCACTAAGAAATAGAAGTTTAAGTTGAAATACTTGAGACGTCACAGGGGTCAAACGGATCCGCCGATTAATAAAGTCAACGGAAGAAGCAGAAACAGAAAATAGGAGGCTTCTGCCGATGACGTCAGCCAAATGAAAAACAAAGGACATCCCTCGGTAGACTGTATCTACCGATGACGTCAACCGGATAAGTCTATTATCCAACCTCCACCGATCGCAAACGACAAAATACACACTACCTCTTCCGATGACGTCAGCCAGATGATTTCTTTCATCCGATCAACTTTGTTCCACATCCACCGGTGACTAAACGACAAAAGTTTCTCTACATCTACCGATGACGTCAGCACGCATCTGCCGATGAGTTTACTGAGATATCATCCGATGGACTTAAACCTACACCTTCCGATAGACACATGACTACAACCCGACATCTACCGATAGACTTCGTCTACCAATAGTGAACAAAACAACATCTTCCGATAAAACAAGCTACATATACCGATCACTAAACGACAAATTTCGTTCTATATCATCCGATGGCTTCCACTGAAGACATCTTCCGATAGACGACAGAACAACAACTCAACCTCTGTCGATAGACTTCATCTAACGATAGAGAATAGAACCACATTTCGTCTACTCTTTGGTATATAAACACACCTCTAAATACCGAAAAGAATTTACTCACTTCACTGAGACCATTCAAAACATTTCAAACCATTATATTACTAAAAATCCAGTGAGTGCCAACACTATATCCCAACAAAACACTATTATCAGAAGAGGGAACTCAAAAACGTATTCAAAACGTTGAAATCACTATTGTTATGAAAACTCAACAAATTTAAATTGAAACACTATCAACTAGACTTTCACACCAATTGACATCAGTTAACCCGCCTCATCAAGCACCAGATCCGTGGCATGAGTGTGCTCCCCCAACCATTCTATCCCTCAATGAACTCAGAGGATTCACCTACTGTCACTTCTTCACCAACATCAAAAAACTCATCTATTAGCCTAATGCTAAGTAAGTAAAGCAGTAATGAAATGAATTGCTGAAACATAAATTCCTAAACATGCAATTTCTACTTTCTCATCTCAGTTGCATACACATACGTTCATAAACTGATCTGATCCCTTGGTTCCCTTGGGAGTGGGATCAATTCTCCCAATGTCATACATCCTCTACTCGTTTAACGGGCGGATGAATTCCCTTAATAGCTGATTGAATCCCTTGGTTCCCTTGGGAGTGAGATCAATTCTCCCAATGTCATACATCTTTTACTCGATTAAGGGGCGGATTAGTTCCCTTAATAGTTTGTTTGTCACATTCAGTTCATACCTTACCATTCTTACATGGAAATTCATTTTCGTAATCTTTCAAAAACATGATGCATGACATACAAAATCATTCACAAGATGCATAACCCTACTGTTTTGTGATGTAGGCCCGAAAGCACATGCATACTTTACTTACCTGGCTCTCCTGGAAATGCTCGGTTACAACTACTCCAGAAGCTCGCTCACCTAAGGTCATGACAGTACATTAATCCAACTCTTAATAAACCTTACCAAAAATCAATAATATGTTTGAGGAAATCGATTTGAAACTCTGCTACCCGTGCATTCTCATTTATCACCAAGAATCTGAACTCACCCTCAATCACAGAAACCTCGAAATCTTCACATTGTATTCTCTCAGTAAACTAATCGCTAAAATGCAAGAAAACAAGACTTACCTAGGTTGAAGGAGAATCAGGCGAGAGAATCGCCTAGAGAGTTCTACTGCTCGAGCTGAAAACCGAAAGAGGGAAATAGGGAATAGTGGCAGCTACTCTCACTGGACTTTTCCTTAAATAGGTTTTCCACTATGTAAAATTCTAATTACCATCATGCCCTCGCCTGATCATTTATTAACCTAATCAATAACTCCCCCAACCCTTCTATAAAAGTACATCATTAATAATAAATTAAATTTTGGTTCAATGGAACCGGGTGCTGCAGTAACTATATTTGAAAAAGACGACGGTCTTGGACGCACAAATTTTCTCTGAAAATAAAATTATCAAATTAAAAAAAAAATACCAAAGGTAAATATCGAAGACATGAACACGTCAAATTAAAATCATCCGGAAATGAATGACTTATTCAGGATAAAAATGATTACATAGAATATTTATGGAAATATTTACATAAAAATGATTACATAGACCAGGTGTCTTGTAACTTTGTAATCTCTGTGAATTATTTTTATACTTGGGCGTGGCCCCACAGACGTAGGCAATTGCCGAATTGCGTTACCAACCTCTTGTTTCTTTACTTTCCGCATTTTTATATTGTCTATCATCGCATTTATTATTGGTGTCTCACTGTAACACCCCGAGTTATCTCAACCCGGTTCGTTACACAAAAGTTCGTACATAACTAAGAAATCTCAACTGTATTATATTTTTTTAAAAAACTTTCCTCAACGATCAACATTTGACATAAGCTAAAATCTCAAAACATTTAAAACTTGCAGTGGAAATCTTTTGGACAACAATAGAGTTAAACAAAACTATGAACATTGTTGGAAATGTAAGAAATAAACGGCTAAAAGAAATAGAGGTTTAAATCGTGAAATACTTGAGAAGTCGCAGGAGTCAAACGCATCTGCCGATGGATAAAGTCAACGGAAGAAGCAGAACAGCAAATAGAAGGCTTCTACCGATGACGTGGACCAGAAGAGTTGGAAACAAAAGACATCTCTCGGTGGACTGCATCTAGCGATGACGTCAGCCGGATAAATCAATTATCCAACATCAACCGATCGCAAGACGACAAGTTTTGTGACTTGTATCTACCGACGGCAAAACGACAAAATCTCTCATTCCCTTCTTCCGATAGGATAAACTGCATATACCGATCACTAAACGACAAAGCATAATACCCACTCATACCGGTAGTGCAAAATCTACATCTTCCGATAGAATTAAATCTACATCATCCGATGGCTTTTCTGAAGACATCTTCCGATAGAATTAAACCTACATCATCTGATGGCTTTTCTGAAGACATCTTCCGATAGAATACAGAGCGACATTTCAACTATTTCTTGCTATGCAGGCATAACTCTAAGTGCAGAAAAGAATTTACTTACTTCACCACAACCATTCAAAAACAATTCAAATCATTGCATTACTCAGGTCCAGTGTTAAAAACCAACGGAGTACTATTATTAGAAAAGTCTCAAAGTACTTTTGAAAACATCAAAACAACTTCTATCATCAGAAAGTTTAACATACTCAAATTGAAATCATTGTCTACTAAACCTTCACAACCACTGACACAAGTTAAACCGCCCCATCGGATGCCAGATCGATGCCTGAATGCACCCCTTCAACCTGCCTAGTCCTTATCAACTCAGAGAATTCACCTGCAGTGCCCTCAACACCTACATCACAAAATTCATCTATTAGCCTAATGCTAAGTAAGTAAAGCAGTAATGAAATGAAATGCTGAAACATAAATTCCTAAACATGCAATTTCTCCTTTCTCATCTCAGTTGCATTCACATTCATTCATAAGCTGATCTGATCCCTCAATTCCCTTAGGAAGTGGATCAATTTTCCCAATGTTATACATCCTCTACTCGATTAAGGGGCGGATGAATTCCCTTAATAGCTGATCTGATCCCTCAGTTTCCTTGGGAGTGGGATCAATCCTCCCAATGTTATAAATCCCTTCATAAGTTAAGGGGTGGATTTGTAACACCCGGCATTTTTGCCATGTAATAGTTTTCCCGGATCATTTAAACGGGATTTATATTATATTAATACAAGGGAATGTTCTTGGTTGGATTGTTGGAATAATTAGTGGAGAACTAAACTAATGAGTAACTAAACCAAAACACTAAGTTGAAATGCATGGAAGGGCAAATCAGGGAGAAATTAAGGTTGGTGGGAGATAGCCAATGGTTGAGTGGCATCTGGCAACTTGTTGAAGAAGCTAAGTTCCACCTTCTACGTGAAACCCTCTTCACTTCTCTTCTCTGCTCTCTCTCTCTCCTTTTCCTCTCTGCATTCTCTCTTCCTGTTGACAAACAACCATCGAAGTTACTTCGATCTTCCCAGATTCCCTTCTGCTCCTCCGCTAAGGTAAACATCTTCTAATGCTAACACATTTAGACAAGCAAAAACTATGGGTTATGCTGAAGCTTTAGGTTAAGATAGTTGGGAGAAAACTCTCGGTCTTTGTATGGAAACACATTCGTTGTTTTCTACAAGTCTGAATGGAGTTTACTGCATAAACTTCCAAGTTATTTGTTAGCATTTGCAACTTGTTTAATTTCTCTACATTGCAGCAACAGATCCGAGCGTTCCAGAGACATTTGAGCATTCTACATTGCAGCAAACAGGTAAGTTCATAACTGTAGGTTGGCCCTTAAGGCCCTACATCACGGAGGTACTAGGTTTCCTGTTCTGTCGGGTTGTTTTGGGTAGAAAGGTTATAGTCTATGTTCTGAAATGTCTGGCTTCGATTTACTTTCTGTTGTCTTATTTCTGCTGTCTGCCTGTTTAAGTTCAAGCACCGTTCATGCATACACGTTTTCTCTGAAAGACATGCAAATGTTTTCTGTACACTGTTTGAAACTAAACAAGATAAAATCCGACTGAAATGTACCAGGTTAAGTGCGAGACGGGGACTGGCCCCAGAACTGTTTACTGTTTACCGTTTACTGTATTGTATCCCTGAATGTGCCTGATAGTGCACCCTCCCCCTCCCCCACTGTTTGTCAGTTCCCCTATAAACTCCACTTAATTCTACTGCCACTGTAACTGAATGCTCTGTACTGTCACCGTATTTCTGAAAAACTGCATGCATAGCATTTTGCATCACAGCATTCTGATTATGTCCTTACTGAGTTTTAGACTCATAGGTGAACTCTCTGATGTAGGTACTGAACCTGAAACCGAGGACTTTGTTCCTCAAAATGACGATCTGATGTAACTGGTGGATCGAGCTCACAGGGTGGTTGCTGCAATTAGACATAATTCTGTTATGAGGTTCAAGTTTTTAAAATATAGTTTATATTGTAAAGTTTTATGAAATTCGGGTCCTTGTGTTAAAAGCCCTGTAGAAAACTTCTGTTTTGGGAGTTCTGTAAATACATGTTAAGTTTTGTACTGTCTTTGAAATTTTGAAACAATGTATAGATTCTGTTTCAATGTTTAAAACCGCTGTATTTGACAGTTAAGTTTGTATTCTGGAGTATTCTAGAATTTGTTTGGGATATTCTCTGGTAATCTGTGCATGGATTGTCTCTGGTTTTGGAATAATCCATGCAGTTGCTTTCTTGATCTTCTGTTAGGTTTTCTAACTTCTGTCATGTTCCCATGCATGTTTTAAAACAGTGTTTAGAATCGGGTTTGAGGGTTTGAAGCCATTATGCCTTCTGTTTGAAGTTTTCTGTTCCTATGACTTCCTGTTAAAGTTGTCAAGTTTTGCCTTAAAAGCTGCATTCTTCCGATCACGTTCACTGCTGCTTTAAGCATACATCCACTGACAGTCACTGTTCACTTTTTGTCTTATTCACATCTACCGCCAACATCTCTTCTACCGATTTCGTTCACTGTCTGTATCCACCGATGACGTCATCCATCTTCCGGCTGACGTCATCTCTTCTACCGATTTCGTTCACTGTCTGCATCAACCGATGACGTCATCCATCTTCCGGCTGACGTCATCTCTTCTACCGATTTCGTTCACTGTATGCATCCACCGATAACGTCATCCATCTTCCGGCTGACGTCATCTCCTTCTACCGATTTCGTTTACTGTCTGTTCCTACCGGTGAACTCAATTCTTGTTTATAGTTCACATCCACTGATTAGCACTGTTCATCTTTTGTTATATCTGCATCCACCGATAGCTTTTATCTTTCTTCCCAGTTTTACTCTCCTCCTTCCGATTATCACTGTACACTTTTGTTTTATTTAATCCACCGAAGCTCTTTTTATACTAAGTCTTCCGCTAGCCTGAATTCTTTTAAATTAAGTTCATTTCTGTTTTCTGCTTCACCCGAGAATTCTCTCTCTCTCCCTGTAAATGTTTTCTGTTACTCACTGCAGTTCCTCCCTCTCTGTAAAGCTACGTTTTTTTAGGGTTTGCGATGGCAGTGCATGTTTTATGTCATTCGATTCTGTTTCTCTGTAAATATTTTAAAAGTATAATGTCCACTGTTTTGACCGATCTGTTCAAAGAAAATAGTCACTATTTTCCGTTATCTGTCCCGGAGTGATGGCTCTGATCCCGGACCCTGATCGGGTTCGGTCTGGGGCTGTCACAGTTATGGTATCAGAGAGACAAGGTTTTAAAATTGATTCTGTGAAATGTCTGACTGCGCAACCCGCCACGTGAGATCGCTCCACCAACTGTAAGTGTTTAAAAAATTCCTGTAAAAGTTCTGTTTATTAAGTTAGGTTATTCTGTTTATAGGGTTTATTAGAAATGGTGAGAGGACATCAAGAAGAGTCAAGCGAAAGCTCTCGAGCCATTAACCGACTAACAGAACTGGTGGGTGCACAGTCATGCATGGTTGAACGCATGATGGCCAGAGAAGACGATAGAAACAATAATCATGGGAATAAAAATCGTGATAATGCGCCGCGAGACAACAGTGGAGACAGATTCCGGCGACTCCAGCCTCCTTCATTTGATGGACTGTCTCCAGACCCCACCCGTGCTGAAACCTGGATTCGAACAATGGAGAAAATGTTTGGATATGCAGAAGTAGAAGACAACAAGAAAGTTATTTGCGCCACGTTCTATCTCACCGAAAGTGCGGGATTTTGGTGGGACACAGTGCAGTCAACTACAGTGGCATTAAGCTGGGAAGGATTCACGAAAATCTTCTACGAGATGTACTTTGACCGAGGAGTGAGGAAGGAAAAGTTGCTTGAGTTCTCTCGGCTGCGACAGTATGGGACAGTGGCTGAATATGTTCAAAAATTTGAGTCCTTGTCCTGATATGCAACACATATGGTGGCCACCGATGAGAACAAGGTGCACCAATTCATTCAAGGGTTAAAGATGGACCTTCTACGGGGGATCACAACCGGAGGATTCGATGAGGCACCGTATGTGAAGGTGGTGGCCAAGGCTTATCAGTTGGAGGCCTTAGAGATAAAGTCCCAGAGACAAAGAGATTCACCAAGAGGGATTATTCGAAATGTTCCTCAGCAACAACAGCAACAACCAAGGGGTCAAAACCTGCAACCTCAACAGCAACAAAATAGGGGCATTAAGAGGCCCAATGAGACCATCACGTATCCAAACAAAGAGAAGAGACCAATGGGAGCTCCTCAACTCACCATATGTCCACGGTCCCAGAGAAGCCACTAGGGAGAGTGCAGGTTTATCACTGGCGCTTGTTTTCGATGTGGCAAGGGAGGCCATCAAGTTTGGAATTGCCCAATGCCTGACACCAGAACAGGTCAAGTTGTGCCGAGAGTGTTTGCAATGATGGAGGACGTTGATAATGCTTATCTGCACACAACAATTACATGTACAATTCTGGTGTGTGACGTACCTGCATATACTTTGTTAGACACGGGGGCCACTCATTCGTTTGTGGCCATGGACTTTGCGGGTAGGGAGAACTTGTGCCTTGCATCGTCAAATCAACCCTACAGTGTTATGCTACCATCCGGAGAGTTTATGCACTCTGAGCAGGCAGTGCAGGGTGATATAGTGTCAGTTGGAGACCAGAAATTGTATGCCAATCTTATCGTTATCGGTATGAAAGGATACGAAGTGATTCTGGGGATGGACTGGCTATTTAGACATCATGCCACCATCGACTGTAGGTCCGGGCTCGTGACTTTTAAGCGTCCGAACGAAGTAGAGTTCTCCTATCAGGCAGTGCCGAAGAAACATAGTATACCTGTTATATCCTCCTTGAAAGCTCAACAGCTGATGAGGTCAGGATGTGCCGGATTTGTTGCCCACGTAGTAGATGTTCGGAGGCAAGGTGAGGTCAAACTTCAAAGTATTCCGGTGGTTCGAGACTTCCCTGAGGTTTTCTTAGATGACCTACCGGGATTGCCACCGGATCGTGAGATAGAGTTTGAGATCGATGTGTATCATGGTGTTGAACCGGTGTCGAAGAATCCGTACCGTATGACGCCAATTGAGCTGAGGGAGTTGAAGGCTCAGCTAAAGGAATTGGTGGATTAGGGCTTTGTGCGCCCTAGTTTCTCTCCGTGGGGTGCTCCCGTCTTGTTTGTCAAGAAGAAGGATGGGTCCCTACGGATGTATATTGACTACCGTGAGTTGAACAAGTTAACGATCAAGAATAAGTACCCGTTGCCGAGAATCGATGATTTATTTGACCAACTACAAGGGGCTCGGGTATTTTCTAAGATTGACTTGCGCTCCGGTTATTACCAGTTGAAGGTCAGAGCTGATGATATTCCAAAGACCGCATTCAGGACTCGATACGGGCATTACGAGTTCTTGGTGATGTCATTCGGGTTAACTAATGCCCCGGCAGCATTTATGGACTTGATGAACAGGATATTCCAGGACTATCTAGATAAATTTGTGATCGTATTTATCGACGACATCCTAGTGTATTCTAGAAGTGAAGCCGAACATGAGGGTCACTTGGCTATTGTACTGTTAATCCTAAAACAGCATCAATTGTATGTCAAGCTATCAAAGTGTGATTTCTGGTTGAATAAGATTAATTTCCTAGGCCACGTGGTGTCGGCAGAAGGAGTGTCTGTGGATCCAGCCAAGATTCTGGCAGTGAAAAAATGGTCAAGGCTGAGGAATGCCAGTGAAGTACGGAGCTTTATCGGATTAGCTGGTTATTACAGAAAGTTTATCAAAGGATTTTCGGTGATAGCGAAACCTATGACCAGCTTAACGAGGAAGGAAATCAAGTTCAAGTGGTCTGAAGCATGTGAGGTGAGCTTTCAGACACTTAAGCAGAAATTCACCACTGCTCCTCTGTTAGTATTGCCAGTTGAAGACGGCAAATTCAGCGTATACTGTGATGCGTCAAAGATTGGCTTGGGATGTGTACTAATGCAAGAGGGGAAAGTGGTAGCATACGCATCCCGACAATTGAAGAGCCATGAAGAAAACTACCACACTCACGACCTTGAGTTAGCGGCAGTTGTATTTGCGCTGAAAGTATGGAGACATCACCTATATGGACAATCATGTGAGGTGTTTTCTGACCACAAGAGTTTGAAGTACCTCTTTACTCAGAAAGAGCTAAACATGAGACAAAGACGGTGGTTAGAATTTGTGAAAGACTACGACGTTGAGATTAAATACCACCCGGGTAAGGCTAATGTGGTGGCCGATGCGCTAAGCAGGATGCCAGCTACTATGCAACCAGTAGTGTCGGCCGTATCAATGCCTTTGAGGACGGAGATACAGAAGTTCGATATGGAGATAGTTTCTGGGCTATTTGCCATACTAGCAGACTTAACACTACGGCCCTCCGTCCTGGACCGAATTAAGGAAGCCCAGAAGACCAATACAAAGGAGATGGCTGATATGGTGAGCAAAGTACCAATGGCTTCTTCTGATTTCAGTTATTCGGGAGATGGAATTCTGAAGTTCAAAAACAGATGGTATGTTCCGAAAGACGAAGAGCTACGGAAGCACATCTTGTCGGAAGCCCATTCATCTTCTTTCTCTGTACATCCTGGAAGCACGAAAATGTATCAAGACTTGAAACTTCACTTCTGGTGGCCGAATATGAAGAATGAAGTGGCCAAGTATGTGGAGTCTTGTATGATATGTCAACAGGTCAAAGCTGAACATCAACGACCGAGTGGAACGCTTCAACCTCTCCCGATCCCCGAATGGAAATGGGAGAATATAACGATGGATTTTGTTGTTGGCCTACCAAGAACAGCTAAGGGCCATAATAGCATTTGGGTCATAGTGGACAGATTGACGAAGTTAGCCCACTTTCTACCGGTGAAGACGATGTACTCCATGGATCAGTATGCAGAGCTGTATATTAGCGAGATTATTAAACTGCATGGCGTTCCTGTGTTGATTGTCTCAGACCGTGATCCCAGATTCCATTCCAGGTTTTGGAAAAGTTTGCAGAACTCTTTGGGTACGAAGTTGAATTTCAGCACGGCATTTCATCCACAGAGTGACGGACAATCTGAGAGAACAATCCAAATACTGGAGGATATGCTAAGGTCGTGCGTGCTGGAATTTTATGCTCCTTGGAGTAGATATTTGCCACTCGTGGAGTTTGCCTACAACAATAGCTATCAGGCTACAATTGGCATGGCTCCTTATGAAGCTCTGTACGGCAGAAAGTGTAGATCCCCATTGTGTTGGGATGAGGTCGGAGAAACCAAGCTTATCGGCCCTGAGATATTACAGCAGATGTCCGAGGTGATAGCTGCTATCAAACAACGAATAAAGATTGCTCAGAGTCGACAGAAGAGTTATGCGGACAATAGAAGAAGAGACTTAGAATTCGTTGTGGGCGATGAGGTATTCCTGAAAGTGTCACCTTTCAAAGGCGTGATGAGATTCGGTAAGAAAGGAAAGCTCAGCACACGGTTCATTGGCCCTTTTCCCATCCTGAAGCGTGTGGGAAACATGGCTTACAGACTACAGTTGCCAGCGTCAATGGATGGAGTTCACAATGTCTTCCATGTTTCGATGATGAGAAAATGCGTACGAGATCCAACTCAGATCGTAAAATAGGTGGACTTTGATATCATGCCGACACTGACCTATGAAGAAAGGCCTATACAGATATTAGATATGTCACTCAAAGTGTTGCGCAATCGTGTGGTCCCATTGGTGAAAGTTTTGTGGCGGAATCATAATGTGGAGGAAGCCACGTGGGAAATACAAGAGGATGTTAGAGCCCAATATCCGGAGTTATTCGCTTAGGCAAATTTTGGGGACAAAATTTCTGTTAAGGTGGGTGGAATGTAACACCCGGCATTTTTGCCATGTAATAATTTTCCCGGATCATTTAAACGGGATTTATATTATATTAATATAAGAGAATGTTCTTGGTTGGATTGTTTGAATAATTAGTGGAGAACTAAACTAATGAGTAACTAAATCAAAACACTAAGTTGAAATGCATGGAAGGGCAAATCGGGGAGAAATTAAGGTTGGTGGGAGATAGCCAATGGTTGAGTGGCATCTGGCAACTTGTTGAAGAAGCTAAGTTCCACCTTCTACGTGAAACCCTCTTCACTTCTCTTCTCTGCTCTCTCTCTCCTTTTCCTCTCTGCATTCTCTCTTCCTATCGACAAACAACCATCGAAGTTACTTCGATCTTCCCAAATTCCCTTTTGCTCCTCCGCCAAGGTAAACATCTTCTAATGCTAACACATTTGGACAAGCAAAAATTATGGGTTATGCTGAAGCTTTAGGTTAAGATAGTTGGGAGAAAACTCTCGGTCTTTGTATGGAAACACATTCGTTGTTTTCTATAAGTCTGAATGGAGTTTACTGCATAAACTTCCAAGTTATTTGTTAGCATTTGCAACTTGTTTAATTTCTCTACATTGCAGCAACAGATCCGAGCGTTCCAGAGACATTCGAGCATTCTACATTGCAGCAAACAGGTAAGTTCATAACTGTAGGTTGGCCCTTAAGGCCCTACATCACGGAGGTACTAGGTTTCCTATTCTGTCGGGTTGTTTTGGGTAGAAAGGTTATAGTCTATGTTCTGAAATGTCTGGCTTCGATTTACTTTCTGTTGTCTTATTTCTATTGTCTGCCTGTTTAAGTTCAAGCAACGTTCATGCATACACGTTTTCTCTGAAAGACATGCAAATGTTTTCTTTACACTGTTTGAAACTAAACAAGATAAAATCCGACTGAAATGTACCAGGTTAAGTGCGAGACAGGGACTGGCCCCAGAACTGTTTACTGTTTACCGTTTACTGTACTGTATCCCTGAATGTGCCTGATAGTGCACCCTCCCCCTCCCCCACTGTTTGTCAATTCCCCTATAAGCTCCACTTAATTCTACTGCCACTGTAACTTAATGCTCTGTACTGTCACCGTATTTCTGAAAATTTCATGCATAGCATTTTGCATCACAGCATTCTGATTATGTCCTTACTGAGTTTTAGACTCATAGGTGAACTCTCTGATGTAGGTACTGAACCTGAAACCGAGGACTTTGTTCCTCAAAATGACGATCTGATGTAACTGGTGGATCGAGCTCACAGGGTGGTTGCTACAGTTAGACATAATTCTGTTATGAGGTTCAAGTTTTTAAAATATAGTTTATATTGTAAAGTTTTATGAAATTCGGGTCCTTGTGTTAAAAGCCCTGTAGAAAACTTCTGTTTTGGGAGTTCTGTAAATACATGTTAAGTTTTGTACTGTCTTTGAAATTTTGAAACAATGTATAGATTCTGTTTCAATGTTTAAAACCGCTGTATTTGACAGTTAAGTTTGTATTCTGGAGTATTCTGGAATTTGTTTGGGATATTCTCTGGTAATCTGTGCATGGATTGTCTCTAGTTTTGGAATAATCCATGCAGTTGCTTTCTTGATCTTCTGTTAGGTTTTCTAACTTCTGTCATGTTCCCATGCATGTTTTAAAACAGTGTTTAGAATCGGGTTTGAGGGTTTGAAGCCCTTATGCCTTCTGTTTGAAGTTTTCTGTTCCTATGACTTCCTGTTAAAGTTGTCAAGTTTTGCCTTAAAAGCTGCATTCTTCCGATCACGTTCACTGCTGCTTTAAGCATACATCCACCGACAGTCACTGTTCACTTTTTGTCTTATTCACATCTACTGCCAAACAGTGATTTTGCCTTAGGTTCATCTCTTCTACCGATTTCGTTCACTGTCTGTATCCACCGATGACGTCATCCATCTTCCGGCTGACGTCATCTCTTCTACCGATTTCGTTCACTGTCTCCATCCACCGATGACGTCATCCATCTTCCGGCTGACGTCATCTCTTCTACCGATTTCGTTCACTGTATGCATCCACCGATGACGGCATCCATCTTCCGGCTGACGTCATCTCCTTCTACCGATTTCGTTTACTGTCTGTTCCTACCGGTGAACTCAATTCTTGTTTATAGTTCACATCCACCGATTAGCACTGTTCATCTTTTGTTATATCTGCATCCACCGATAGCTTTTATCTTTCTTCCCAGTTTTACTCTCCTCCTTCCGATTATCACTGTACACTTTTGTTTTATTTAATCCACCGAAGCTCTTTTTATACTAAGTCTTCCGCGAGCCTGAATTCTTTTAAATTAAGTTCATTTCTATTTTCTGCTTCACCCGAGAATTCTCTCTCTCTCCCTGTAAATGTTTTCTG
The DNA here is from genome assembly GCA_022432975.1 of Begonia masoniana. NCBI lineage: Eukaryota > Viridiplantae > Streptophyta > Magnoliopsida > Cucurbitales > Begoniaceae > Begonia > Begonia masoniana. The sequence continues at coordinate 36,696,842 of CM039514.1, forward strand.
TTACTCACTGCAGGTCCTCCCTCTCTGTAAAGCTACGTTTTTTTAGGGTTTGCGATGGCAGTGCATGTTTCCTGTCATTCGATTCTGTTTCTCTGTAAATATTTTAAAAGTATAATGTCCACTGTTTTGACCGATCTGTTCAAAGAAAATAGTCACTATTTTTCGTTATCTGTCCCGGAGTGATGGCTCTGATCCCGGACCCCGATCGGGTTCGGTCTGGGGCTGTCACAGGATTAGTTCCCTTAATAGTTTGTCTGTCACATTCATTTCATACCTTACCTTCCTTACATGGAAATTCATTTTCGTAATCTTTCAAAAACATGATGCATGACATACAAAAATCATTCACAAGATACATAACCCTACTGTTTTGTGATGTAGGCCCGAAGGCACATGCATACTTTACTTACCTGGCTTTTGGAAATTGTCTGGTCGCTAGCTACTTCGGAAATCTGCTCACCTAAGTTCAGAATAGAATATAAATCAAAACTCCACTAAACCTCACCAAAAATCAAACAGTGGTTTGAGGAATCCAGTTAGAAACTCTACTATCCGAGCATTCCCCCTTTATTGCTAAAACCCGAATCTACGCTCAATTTCAGTATACTCAAAATCCTCACATTGTACCTCCTTCAGGTATTTAACCACTATATCATAAGAGAAATGGGGAAAACTTACCTAAGTCGAAGGAGAATCGGGCGAGGAAAATTGCCTAGAGAGCTCGGCTGCTTGAGCTGAAAACTCGAAGAGAAAGGTATGAAATGGTGGCGGCTACAGTGCATTAAACCCAATCCCACTTTCCTTAAATACGTTATCCACTTTTTTTAAAATGTAATTTACTCTAATGCCCTTGTCTAGTCTAATCATTCAATAACCCTACTTGAATTATTGACTACTAAAGTGTATACCATTAATAATAAAAGAGCTGGTTCGATAGAACCGGGTGTTACACTCACCTAGTGTTCCAACCCATTAGAACACCGCGTATCTAAACACGATCTTTCACAATGAATCGTACCTCATCTCGTAAATATGTATTTGTAATGTGCTACCCTGATTTGATCTACATATTTCTGCTGCGTACGACTAGACTAACTTGTACTTTTTGTTGCCCTTGGCTTGTTAAGTGTTCAAACTACGCTTCTTGCTTTTCTGACAAGACTAGATGTAATATTGACAGTGAAATCCTTCCTTACTTTCTCGTTAGTGGAAGAGATTTCCCACGTATGTTGACTTTTGAATCTATCCAGATAATGATTTGCCACTCATTTTGCTCTAGCGGGTCGATTCTCAATTTTTCTCGAACAGCTGTGAGAATCGATCAAACTCTTTATTTGAAACGTATACTCATCTTGCATATTAAAAGCATGCAGTCGCCACTTATACCTGTATTCACACTCAACAAACAGTCGCCGATTTTCACTTTTTGTGGATTAGATCCCATAATTATTTTTCAAAGAATATTTGACTATTTCCGCTCTAATTTTTTTTAAATAACTATATTTTTTTTAAAAAAAAAAATCTCATTGAGATTTCTTCTCTTACCGGTATGTTTTCACTTCATCATCCCCCAAACTGACCGGTGTTCGAAGCTCATCGTCTAGAGTTCTAGAGGTTGAATGCACCTCTATTTCTTCATTTCCATCTAAGTGATCGAATGCTCAAAGATCACCATATGCAGGCGTGTCGTACGAATACCAATTCATATCAGCATCACAAGTTATTGTCTTGTTTAAATCAACCGATCGACGTGAATCAGAATCCATCATCATCACTAATACAGAGAAAATTTGATGGAGCAAAAAAATATTTTCGAGATTTTAGAGTTTTAGGAAGGTGAGGAGTGAGAGTGGAAGGCTGATCTCCTTAAATAATCAAGGAGATCGGCCCTCCGTTCTCAGGAGAACGGCCCCCCACGTTCTCTGCTCAAGATCAATTATTAATCACGGGCTGGAGCACGGGGGGCCGTTTTCCAAACTCGTCAACGCAGCCGTAATCAATAATTGATCACAGGCGGGAGAACGAGGGGCTGTGTCCTAAAACTGTAACACCTGGTTCTATCAAACTAATTCTCTTTTCTCTTAATTAATGGTACACTTTATTTGGTAATGATAAAAGTAGGGTTAATAGATGACTAGGTGATAAGTGTGTATTTTACACACTTATTTATACTTTTTATACTTGATTTGATAAGTTGTTCTCAAGTATTTAAAGAAATTTGATATATTTTGTGAAAGTGTGCAGGAATTTTAATTAGAACAGGAAGAGAAAAGAAAAGAATAAAAGTCAAAGCTGAAGAGAAGAAAAGATAGAGAAACAGTGAAGTTTGAGAAACCAGAGTAATAAGCGATCGATTGGTCATCATTAAGCGATTGATCGCCTGAAAGAACTACAAATTAATGGAAAACAATAAAAGAGAAGAAGCGATCGATCGCTATACATGCCAGCGATCGATCGCTACACATGCAAGGAGAAGAAGCGATCGATCACTATACATGTCAGAGATCGATCGCCTATCAGCTTACAAATTTGGAAAGTTGACTTTTTAATCTGAACCGTTCACCTGAAGACAGATCTAATCTCAACCATTGATCGGCTGAAAGAAAACAATAAAACCTAAAGCAAACCTAAATTAGTGGGACATTCGGTGACAGAGAGCAGGAAAAGGGGAACTTTCGGCAGAGGCGATTCTAGAGGCGACTTGAAAAATAACAGCATAGTTTTATTTTATTTTTATTTCCACTATTTGATTATGCAATTCTTTATTATTATCGTTGTTTCTTTTTATCTTAGCATGAACTAAATTTATTTTCTAGGGTTATGATGTAACTGAAACTCGACTGTTTAATATTTCTAATTTAGTTTTTATTTTCCTTTTTCTGATATCGTGTTGAGTATTCTTGTCTGTTCTTCATGCTTAATTTTGCCTGATCACCAAAGTTAAGATTTTTAGGATTGTTTCAAAAGACGGAAGTTGCGAAATAACTGGGCATTGATGAGTTTACCATGAACTGATTCTAGACTAGGAATAGCTAGGACTTTTATGTAGTTTTATGATTTTCTGCACTTAATGTATTCAACTGATTTGAGTTTGAGACCGGGAGGTGATAACCTGTTAGTTGGATAATATTATTATAGCTCGGGAGAGAATAATAATTAAAATAGAAAAATCACTGTCAACACGTAGGATTAGGAAATATTAACTAAATTAGGGATATTAAATAGGAAAGTGGATGTGAAATCAGAATCCCTAGATTATTTCTTAATATTTACCAAATCTTTAATTATTTTTAATTATTTTTATAAAAATACTAGGCAAGGGCATAAGGGTAATTAAAATTTAAAAGTGGATAACGTATTTAAGGAAAGAGGTTTTGGGTTTAATGCACTGTAGCCGCCACTGTTTTCCCAAATCATTTTCGACTCTTAGCTCCTCAGCTCAGCAGAGTGCGCTAGGAGGTCCTTCTCTGATTTTCCCTTCGACTTAGGTGAGTTTTGCTAAGGTAACTTACTGCATTATGATTATAAACGATAGAGGAGTATCGTAGATGCTTGTTCCTGGGAAATGCAGGGCGTAGGAGTTGAGTCGGGTCTCGTATAAATCGGGGATACATAGGAAAGAGTCTCAAACTAGCTCCTAGGCTTTCTGAATGGTATAGGATGAGGTCAGTGAAGATCTAATTGGTATTCTGTTTATGACTTTAGGTGAGCAAGACTTCCAAAGTAGTTGAAACCGAGCTTTTCCAGGGAGCCAGGTAAGTAAAGTATGCTTGTGCCTTCGGGCCTACATCACAAAACAGTAGGATTGTGTATGCTTGATTGTGGTTGTATGTCGTGCATCATATTTTGAAAATATACGAAAATGAATTTACATGAAATGGCATGGTAAGGAATGAACAGACTGTAACAGTTGTTAAGGGAACTAATCCGCCCCTTAATCAAGAGAGAGGATGTATGACTTTGGGGGAAGTGATCCAAACCCCAATTTCACAGGGGGATCTGACCAGTTTGTTAAGAGAACTAGTCCGCCCCTTAATCGAGAGAGAGGACGTATGACTTTGGGAGAAGTGATCCAACTCCCAATTTCACAGGGGGATCAGAACAGAAACGAATGCATATGCAAATGAGATGAGAAAGTAGAAAATTGCATGTTTAGGAATTTATGTTTAGCATTTCATTCATTCCTGCTTTACTTACTAAGCATTAAGCTAATAGTTGAGTTTTGTGATGTAGGTGCTGAGCTTTCAACAGGTGAATTCCTTGAGTTTACTGAGGAATAGGTGAAGTTGGAGGAGCACTTCTATGCTACGGTTAGGTGCTCTGATGAGGCGGTTTAACTTTTGTCTGAATGAGAGTTTTCAGTGATTAGGTATGCTAATGAAGTGTTCTGAGAATTTTTAATGTTAGTAGAAGTTTGATACTTCTTTAAACGCTTCTGCGATCTTCTTTTCTATATTTAGAAATATGATTTGATTTCGATTGTAGCTTGCTATTCTGAATTTTTCAGAATTATGGATTTGTGTTTATCAGAATGATTTCAGAAAAATGTACAAAATCGTTTAGCAGTTGGGTTTACTCCTTATCAAAGTCTCTTTTTGGTTTATCGATAGAAGTTGGGTGTTTTGTCCGCCGGTAGATGCTGAAGGATTGAATCATCCGACTGACGTCATTGGAAGATGTCTTTAGTAGAGGCCATCGAATGATGTCTTCAGGAAAAGCCATCGGAAAATGTAGGCAATAAGTTTGTCGTTTTGTGATCGGTGTGAGTTAGATGAACGAATCATCCGGCTTACGTCATTGGTAGAAGTGTATAATAAGTTTGTCGTTTTGTGATCGGTGTGAGTTAGATGAACGAATCATCCGGCTTACGTCATCGGTAGAAGTGTATAATAAGTTTGTCGTTTTGTGATCGGTGTGAGTTAGATGAACGAATCATTCGGCTTATGTCATCGGTAGAAGTGTATAAAAGGTTTGTCGTTTTGTGATCGGTGGAAGCCTTCAGTGTTTTGTTTCTGCCCCTTTTCGTTGACTTTGTTTAGCGGTATATGTGTTTGACTCTTACAATTTTCAAGTTTTCACGCTTAAGTCTTGATCTCTTCTGGTCGAATTATTTTTTGATATTTTAACTGATTATTCAAACATTGTTTTATAACTTTACTTGATTCTGTTTGCTCAAAAGAATTTCCGCTGCAAGATTTTAAATGTTTTGAGATTTTAGAAAATGTCAAATTTTGACTTACGAGCGAAGTTTTAACTTTGGTCCAAAGTTTCTTAGTTATGTTCGGATTATGTGTAACGAACTGGGTTCAGAGAACTCGGGGCGTTACAAAAACACTGCGCCCCGTTTTAAAATTGCTCTGTACTACAGGGGTCGAGCTAAAATGAACGGCCTCCCGGTTGTTTTCACGTGCAACGCATGTGCGCGGGGGTTCTACACCCCCGCGGCGACCCCTGGATAGAATGGGGGGCCATTCTTTTTAGAACGAGCCCCCGTTCTACACATGCAACGCACGTGCGCGGGGGTTCTACACCCCGGTGTCGACCCCCGAACAAACGGGGGGCCGCGCTTGGAGAATATTCGCTCGTTCTCTTTGTAAAATGCAGAACAGGGGGCTATCGAACGTCCGCCGGGTTTGGATTGGAAAATATCAATATTTCGAGAAGTACAAATAGAATCATGGAAAATATCAATATTTCGAGAAGTACAAATAGAATCATGGAAAATATCAATATTTCGAGAAGTACAAATAGAATCATGGAAAATATCAATATTTCGAGAAGTACAAATAGAATCATGGAAAATATCAATATTTCGAGAAGTACAAATAGAATCATGGAAAATATCAATATTTCGAGAAGTACAAATAGAATCATGGAAAATATCAATATTTCGAGAAGTACAAATAGAATCATGGAAAATATCAATATTTCGAGAAGTACAAATAGAATCATGGAAAATATCAATATTTCGAGAAGTACAAATAGAATCATGGAAAATATCAATATTTCGAGAAGTACAAATAGAATCATGGAAAATATCAATATTTCGAGAAGTACAAATAGAATCATGGAAAATATCAATATTTCGAGAAGTACAAATAGAATCATGGAAAATATCAATATTTCGAGAAGTACAAATAGAATCATGGAAAATATCAATATTTCGAGAAGTACAAATAGAATCATGGAAAATATCAATATTTCGAGAAGTACAAATAGAATCATGGAAAATATCAATATTTCGAGAAGTACAAATAGAATCATGGAAAATATCAATATTTCGAGAAGTACAAATAGAATCATGGAAAATATCAATATTTCGAGAAGTACAAATAGAATCATGGAAAATATCAATATTTCGAGAAGTACAAATAGAATCATGGAAAATATCAATATTTCGAGAAGTACAAATAGAATCATGGAAAATATCAATATTTCGAGAAGTACAAATAGAATCATGGAAAATATCAATATTTCGAGAAGTACAAATAGAATCATGGAAAATATCAATATTTCGAGAAGTACAAATAGAATCATGGAAAATATCAATATTTCGAGAAGTACAAATAGAATCATGGAAAATATCAATATTTCGAGAAGTACAAATAGAATCATGGAAAATATCAATATTTCGAGAAGTACAAATAGAATCATGGAAAATATCAATATTTCGAGAAGTACAAATAGAATCATGGAAAATATCAATATTTCGAGAAGTACAAATAGAATCATGGAAAATATCAATATTTCGAGAAGTACAAATAGAATCATGGAAAATATCAATATTTCGAGAAGTACAAATAGAATCATGGAAAATATCAATATTTCGAGAAGTACAAATAGAATCATGGAAAATATCAATATTTCGAGAAGTACAAATAGAATCATGGAAAATATCAATATTTCGAGAAGTACAAATAGAATCATGGAAAATATCAATATTTCGAGAAGTACAAATAGAATCATGGAAAATATCAATATTTCGAGAAGTACAAATAGAATCATGGAAAATATCAATATTTCGAGAAGTACAAATAGAATCATGGAAAATATCAATATTTCGAGAAGTACAAATAGAATCATGGAAAATATCAATATTTCGAGAAGTACAAATAGAATCATGGAAAATATCAATATTTCGGAGACAGATTAGGAACATATTCTATGATTGACAACTCCATTGTTTCTTTTCTATGTGTGTGTAACTCCGTATAAAGGGTTGTTGTTTGATTCAATGATAACGGTCTTCTTTGGCCATCTCTGAATTTGTGTCTCACAAACTAAGATCTAACTGGAAAGTTTGTGACATCTAAATTAGAATGGTTTAATGAACTTACAATTAAATCTAATATATGTATAAATCAAATTAAATGAAAGTAAGATTTGTATGTTATATAGGGAGAAATTTTTCCAATTTGTTCTCGTTTTCTAATTTGTTTGCTCTTCAGATAATCTTATTCTAGGAAGTGGTGAAGTTTTTGCTTTGTTATAGAGTTCTGTATTAATATGCTCAAATAGAATCATGGAAAATATCAATATTTCGAGAAGTCACTTGCAACAGCTCTTTGGTAATTTTCCACCTATTATAGGAGATGGTGACAAGACAGAGGAGGATGCAGACACGAGCGAGGACGAGTATGAAATATACGAGTAGAAAGATAGAAGTGGCGAAAACTAGTCGTGTGATAATTGACTGGCAAGATTAAAATCCTCCTGTTCTTAAATATAACTCTCCTCATTGATATTGTTTCATTGTTGATTTATTCATTCATTTACCTTTTTCTTGAGTTGCACTTTATTTGAATTGATTTTTTTGACTTGAAAAAATGTTTCATTAATGAAATAAGATATTTAAACATTGTTAGATCTATGCTCTACGAGGGGATTGTCTTGGTGAGTATTGCGATAATTTTCATAGGTCAGTGTTACGACTCCTTTGGAATGTTGATTTATCTTCTTGATCAAATTTCATTCTTAGTTTGAGTTTTAAATTAGAATAAAATTTTTTGAGAAACAGCAATCGAAACGATAAAGAAATACAACTTACTATTTAAATTTTCCTACATAAAAACCTTTAATTTGGATTAGAATCAAAACAGTCTAAATCCCAACCGAATTTCGTCCTCTTGAACTCTCATTTTCTCAGCAATCGTTTCTTTCTTCCAACTACTGAAGGAATTAGCTCTATGGGAGTTATGCATATTTATTTTAGTTTCAGCCTTTGAGAAGAATTGACAATAAATTCTAATTTTCTTAATAAATTTTTGATATTTGAAACTGTTATGCATAATAAAAAAAATAGAGTAATTATCGATTTAAACTCTGTACTATACACTTTTTTTTCAATTCGCCCTCTGTACTAAAAAAACCGGCAAACCGAACCCTGTACTTTGATTCTGTTATCAATTTTGACATTCTATCAAAAATTTCATTAAACCCTCATTTAAAAAATTACCAAACAATCTTGGATTTAGTTGAAATTTTTACCACATATTTACTATTTAATGAGAAGATAATCTGAAAATTTTCGTGATTGTTTAACACATATACGATTTATTGTAATTTTATTTTAATATTTTATAAAAATATTATAATAAATCACACAAATTTTAGAAAATCACAAAAATGTTTCTATTATCTACTCATGATAGGTTGAATATGTGAAAAAGTTTTCAAATAAATCAAATTTTGTTTGATAGTTTTTTAAAAACTAATTTATAAAGTAAAGAAGAAACTGAGATTAATTTTAAAAAATAACAAACAATATTTTATTTATTTAAATTTTTTTTCATATGTTCAACCTATTATGGGTAGATAATAAAAAAAATTTTGTGATTGTTTAAAATTTGTATGATTTATTATAATATTATTTTAAAATATTAAAATAAAATTACAATAAATAATGCATGTGTTAAAAAATAACGAAAATTTTCAGATTGTCTTCTCATTAAGTAGTGAACATGTGATAAAAATTTCAACTGAATTAAAGATCGTTTGATAATTTTTTAAATAAAGGTTTAATGATATTATTGATAGAATGTCAAAATTGATAACAGAATCAAAGTACAGGGTTCGGTTTGCTGGTTTTTTTAGTACAGGGGGCGAATAAAAAAAAATGTATAATACAGGGTTCAAATCAATAATTACCCTAAAAATGAAAGGAAATTATTTTGTAACTGACTTTATTTGCGATTGAAAACGGCAGCTATCACATCTCTCATGAAAATTTCGTCTTAAAAATTTAAAACAACTTTAAGTTAACCTTTTAACAGGTGTAGATACTTCGGATTCATTTCTGATTCGATGTCCCGATTGATTTTCCTCTTACTATGGTTCTTCTACTGGACTCGAATCATAGGGATCTCACAGTACCTTACAGCTCTAATTTCATGACTAATTATCCTCTCGGGCTCCTTCTCATAAAAAATTCTTGAATAGGAATGTCTTTATGGGAAATGACATGTGATGGCTATGGAGTACATTTCCTCAGCATAGATACATGAAAAAACTATACATATAATTTAGTTGTGGTGGGAAATCTAACATATAAGCCACAATACAAACTCCCTCAATATTCCTTAACATACTTGTAAGATCAAGGTTAGTGACTCGATATTATAAAGTGTTGTGACACTATGTGTGACACCGGTTATAAATACGATATAGGACAATATTAATATGCGAAAATTAAGGACACAGAAGGTTGGTAACGTAGTTCGGCAATCAGCCTACGTCTATGGGGCCACGCCCAGATATGAAAACATTTCACGAGTTCAAACAAGGTTACAAGACACTCGGACTAAAACAAAATAAGACTCCCTCTTATCTTTGATGCCGCCTCCTCCAACCTTCACTAGTGAAACTGTTTTGTGAGCTCCCCTCAACTTAAGAACGATCCCTCCTAGATTTAAATGCGACAAGCTCCCCTTGTTGAAGATGACTCCTCCCGGAATCTGTGTATGGCAAGCTCCCCTTGCCCACGATAAAGATGACAAGCTCTAATCAATAATCACATACACCACACAGAAACGTGGGTGAAGAAATGAAGACGCCTAGATGAATAGAGAAATTCAACACCCAAGAATAATGGCGTCGGCGACCTTCAACATAAAAAAAAAAAAAAAAAAACTTTTATATCAAGTGCAAGATGCAGTTCTGTTTCTCTCAACAATATATTCTCAAAACATACTACTCATTCAAAAGATCTTATCTCACTAAGTCAGCCTAAGGATCCGAAAACTCTGCCTAACAAACTTGCCGCAGAGACACTTCCAATGACACTTTAGGAAAGTATCCCAAATAATTATGAACATGATCCAAATTTGTTACGATTCATTTTCCAACAAATCACATTTGAATTGACGAAATATTCTGTCAAATATGTTCTCCAAAATAGAATGATAGACTAATATATATTCCAAAAGAATATAATTTCCAAAAAAATAACTTACCAAAAGTAATAGTTTGCCAAAAATATAATGCCAACACACAGTAACATTAACAATACTAATGTACCTTGAAGCTAACTTATATTTAACACCAAATGAGCTAGCTTCATGTCTCGGTTTGAAAAAAATAAAGTTATATGCCTCAAATTTAACCTCTCTCCTCTATGTCTGCATAGATCTTATGTTGACTTTGAACTATTATTCTCTACCGATTATTAATAAATTGTTCTCCCTAGTAGTCTCTTGAATCAAATCTGGACTAATAGTAACCCGCATTTTTTGCTTTAGCCCAACACAAGAACGATCTATAAGGTCTCCCATCTAATGCATCAAATGGTGATACACCAATACTCGTTTAATAACTATTGTAGACGAACTCTATCAAATGACTAGTTATTCACCCAAGTGTTGCCAAGATTCAGATGTCATGATTGTAACATAACTGCAACTATCTGGATCATACGCTCATACTGTCCACTTGTTCAAGGATAATGTGTCGAAGTCGAGTTCACCTTAGTGTTCAATGCTCTTTGCATGGGTCTCCAAATTTTAGTTGTCTAATTCCAAAACTATATTGAAAGGAACAACCCAAGTTGAGAAACTTTCTATGCATAAAGCCAACTAAACTTAGATTGAGAATGATTAAAATGTATAGATTTAGACAATCGTTTAATACACCTCAAACAGTATCGTACCTCCGCACAGTCCCCCAACAAACAAGTTACAAAATTTATGACAATTGTATCACATTTCTACTTTGGGATAAGTCATGGCTGCAATGATCCAATAGATATAAACTGCTCAACCCTAGTCTACTGACAGACAAAAATCTAACCACAAACTATACTACTACACTCTTCGTACCAATCCATCAACATTGAAGTATCAAACCATGATACATTTAATACTATCTCATTTTAGATTCGAGCCACTAAGCACTGATCCTTGAATAACAAAAGTATTAAACTAGTTTGTTGAGTTTGTTTTATCTATTTGATTGTTTATTTATATCATAACGTAAAATAAATTAAAACTACTGAAAACTTGAGAATAAACATCAAAGTTTAATTAGAATTACGAAAATAACTCTAATTTTCGTAAAATTATCCCAAATTCTTGACTTTTGGAAATGGTTATGCATAAGGAAAGGAAGTTACTTTTTACCTTGCCTAATTGCCTGATTAAAAGGGTCAGATACCTCATGGCCTTGTTGATGATAGATCATTGTTATTTACAAACAAATTTTTACATTGTTACATGATCAGTGTGATTTTTTTTTTTTTTACACCTTTCATCTTGGTTGGTGCATATCCCAAATGCCTATCATTGGGTTTGATGGAGATTACTGACATTTTTAACTTTTAAAGTGTCATAATTTTTGTTACATTGACCGACTTTTTTTGGATCCAAAATTAATTGTTTCGACTCTCAAATTGACTGGCCAAATCTTTTATCAGATATTTTTTGTATTATTTAATTTGATTCGAATTTTCTTAATCATTTGTTATTTATTTTAGATGATGCATCGAGTATATTTTAATATTATTGAAGTTTCTCTTAAAAAAAGAGTGTAACATTAGTTTTGGTCATCACCAATATGGATATCAAAGTAGATGAAGGGTAAAAAAAAGAGAACGAGACAGAGGGAGTAAAAAAAGAGAAGGTGAAGACAGTGCTGAAATGGGGATTGGTCCTGAAGATGGCGACTTGCGCCGAACTAGCTCCCTTTTATCCCCACACCTCTCTTCTTTCACCAAAACATTCACTTTGTCAGCTGTTCTTCCCAGCCCCCGCATGCCCTTCTTTTAACCTCTTCAGTTCCTTTACACGTTTTCTTACCTCATCCCACCTTCTCTCTCCTACAAGGAGGAAGACAGAGAAAATAGATTTGCAACTGTCATTTAACTCTTCTGAATGAAATTATGAGTTTCCTAGAAAAGAAATACTCATTATCAAGCACCAGATAGATGGACAGTGAGAGAGAGAGAGAGGGGTAAAGATTGTATGTTATTTTGGTGGCGTGGGGGGTTTCTTCTCCAACACAATCATCCCGTTTAATGCCTTCAGAGTTCAGAGAATAAAAATATGATTTCTCTGCGAAGAGGAACATCCACTGGCCAGAGAGAGAGAGAGGAGAGAGACTATGGAGAGAGGAGAGAGAGTAGAGAGAGAGGGAGAGTTTGACTGTCATTTAACCAGTTTTGACTCTGCCGAATCTAAAACTACGTTTTTCCCGGAGAAGAAAGGGCATCATGATCAAACGTACAAAACATTTGTGGGGAGTATGCAAGAGAACAGATATTGGGAAACGCAGTTTACAAACGGATCAGGACGGAAGTGTACTATGGTTGATAAAATAATGCCAAAAAGCTATAATTACACTTTCAGAGAAAATTACACTGACATTTATATAATTTCTACTTATATTTTGGCTTAGAATTTTTCATAGCACACTGGTCGTAATGGAGGAATCCAGCCCAAAGGACATAACCATATTTATTCATATTTGTTACCTATGTTTTCTAGGTCTTTTACTTGACGCATTAAAATTTCTCTGTCGTTTTTCGATTTCATGGTGGATTTTCGCGTATTTGTTTTTGACTTTTTTGCTCATTAGGGTTTTTGTTTTCATTCTTCATTTGTTTATTTTTTAATTTTTTTAATTTTTTTAATTTTTTTAATTTTTTTAATTTTTTTAATTTTTTTAATTTTTTTAATTTTTTTAATTTTTTTAATTTTTTTAATTTTTTTAATTTTTTTAATTTTTTTAATTTTTTTAATTTTTTTAATTTTTTTAATTTTTTTAATTTTTTTAATTTTTTTAATTTTTTTAATTTTTTTAATTTTTTTAATTTTTTTAATTTTTTTAATTTTTTTAATTTTTTTAATTTTTTTAATTTTTTTAATTTTTTTAATTTTTTTAATTTTTTTAATTTTTTTAATTTTTTTAATTTTTTTAATTTTTTTAATTTTTTTAATTTTTTTAATTTTTTTAATTTTTTTAATTTTTTTAATTTTTTTAATTTTTTTAATTTTTTTAATTTTTTTAATTTTTTTAATTTTTTTAATTTTTTTAATTTTTTTAATTTTTTTAATTTTTTTAATTTTTTTAATTTTTTTAATTTTTTTAATTTTTTTAATTTTTAATTTTTTTAATTTTTATTATGCATTAAAAGTATATAAATTATTAAATTATTTCTCAATCCACAAATATAAACTTTTGAGATTATGGTAATTTATCGATGCGTCTTCACATTGTAGCAAGCAAATGCAAGTTGTATATTAGTAATAGATGTAACCCATATTTATTTCCAACACCACCTTTCCAATCGAGTAGAAACATACAAAGCAATTAGTTGAGACAGAAATCAAGATAAAAATGTTTTTTTACTTGAAAAAAAAAAATCAGAAGCAAGGAATTATCAGCTAAAGGATTTTTGTCGCAAACTAAAACTTCTGTCACCATTTTCCCAGGAAAAGTACGGAGAAGTCATCAACTCCTGAGGAAATAATGGTCGTCTTACACAGAGATAAACCATTCGTTGGAAATTCAACTGCTTTCTCTAATTTAATTGCTGCAATCAGAAATGACGTTCCCTACCCGACTTCAGATCTTTAATAATTCAACTTAAATATTGAACTAATCCCACCACGCTTAAAAATGATTATAACGATAGTTAACAGCCTAATCACCATTTTCATTCATAGATTACTACAATAAAGATCTTGATGATTACTCCATTTAAACTCGAGTTTGGTTAGCGTAGCAAACGGAAGGCAAATGGAAAGATTGGTCTTTGTTTCCTTAAATTTCATCATTGCTCAACAGATTACAAATGCATGGCTTCAAATGAAGAAAAAATGCGAGCTTTGATTACACATATCCGAGTCGAAGCTCCAAATCGAGATACTCTGTTGGATCTTTACAAGGTTCCTCTTTCAAATCTAAGCTGATAATCTTCTCTTTCTTCAAAACCTGATCAAATTCAGTTTCCCTAGCCAAACCCTTTGCTTCTCCGACGACACTCTTCCTCTTAGCTAGATCTCTCTCTATTGGACCTGAAAAACTAGACAGTGATGACTTCTCTTGATCTGCAGAGGTCAAAAAAGGCGAAGACAAAAAAGTGAGAGATGTAGAAGAAGAAGCATATGACTGATGTTTGCAAGAGAAATGTAAGAAGTTTGCAGAAGATGCGGATGAAGAAAAATTAGGGTTAGGGTAAGTGTAGGGCTTTTCAGAGATCCACGAAGGTAAGAGTCTCAATTTAGCCCTATCTCTCCTATGGACATTCATGTGACCCCCAAGAGCTTGGGCAGACCTGAATTCTCTTCTACAAAAGCTACATGAATAGTTTTTTGCAGGCCATGGAATTTCACATGAATTTCTATCTTCTTTTTCTTCCAAGCATAGTTTCCTGCTAACATATTTCTCATTGACCTTTGCATCGCTCAAATAAGGTCTCTCCATGGCTTTTCTTGTCACCTTCAACCTGATAAATCAATGAAATATACAATATGTGATCAACAAAAAGAATAAAGGACAGAAAGAGAGCTAACAGGAAAGGAGCTTCATAAAAGCAGTCTGATAATTTCAAAAGCCATAAAGAAGTCTTTTTAGGTGTACTAACCTGGAGATGTCTGCTTCTATATATGGGTTTTTGCTGAGCAATGGACTTGAAAGAGCGGCAATGGAGTTTCTTTTTTTGTCAAATCTAGTGAACCCTACAGCTGATATTATTACTTGTAATAATCAGATTTGCATGTGAAGTAACTGCAGATAGCATAAAGAATCCACGGTGAAGTTTTTAAATGTTAATGTTTTGGAGGGAAATTGTCACAGCGGCCTCCGTGAAGGGAATGACAAATTCGGTTGATTTTGATGGTTGAACCCATATTAGTAGAGATTTGCAATCTCACGTCGTTTGGAAAAGTGAAAAGATAATGACTTTCTAGTAGATTTCTCATCTCTAACTAGTACAACACGTTTTGAGCTAAATTTAAAAACAAAATCATATGGATTTGGCACAACATATTGTCGTCGGAGTACAAGGGGACTCCACAATGGTATCACTGTCGAAGTCCAACCGGAAATGTGACTAACAGAGACGTCGGATCTCTAAGTGGGAAATAATGACAACTCATCTTCTGAAGGCAAAGACGACCCAATATTCCGTTGATTGTGAGGGTCAAACTCATACCAGTATGGATATACAATACTATATTACTTGGGAGAGTGAAAACTAAATGTTTTATAAGTAGACTTTTCCTCCCTACCTAGTACAAAACGTTTTGACCCAATCCAATAACAAATTCGTACGGGCTCTAACTAAAGAGAAATCAATTATCTATCCAATTTTTGAAACCTAAATTTTACATCTTAAAGATCTCTAACGGACTCTTTAAGAACATTAACAAAACTCAAACCAAAACTCTAAACCTATATTTCAAATCTTAAAAATCTTTAACTGACTCTTTAAGGGAACTAACAAAACTCCAACCAAAACTCAAACTCAAAACCTATAATGGTTTGAATGTTTAGTCCTTATTGTCACGACCTAGAGGTAGGCTAAAATAAAAATGATGGGTCGAATGAAGCGAGGACTGATCACTCAGCCAAAAGCTTTGAATTCAGAGGAAGACTTATATAAATTGAGCTCTACCCCACACGAGATGAGCCATAATCCATATACTGATCACAAAATTAGTGCAAAAAATAATACAAAGAAATGTTATGCGAATAAAGTATCAAACACCCAATAATTATACAACCCAAAATAAATAAAGAAACAAAAAAAGAAATTCTCACCAAGAAAAGAAATAATTAACTCGAGATGAAAGGAAAAGAAACAGATGGAAACACTCTTTCCTCGAACAACTACCTCTAGCCTCCACTATCTTTACTTGGAAAAAATAAGGAGTCTTTTGTGATGAGCACTAACTTAGTAAGCAGACTACTATATCCAATGAATGCATTAGAAAATTGATTTTATCATTTTATTGCAAAATTTATGAATCATTGAGAAAAATGTAGTGCTTGGATTTATATTCAATATTTTTTTTATCATTTTAACAACAAGCTCCACAAGCCAACGAGGGGTAATGTATCGAAAACATTACTATATACATACTTAGCTATGAATAATAGAAGTCTCCACTGTTTTTCGTAAAAAATAGTCTCAGTGCAAATAAGGTCACTCACGTACTTTCGCATATCGATTGCCCACAAGGCACGTAAAACCAGAGGTCTTAAATTAGTGAGCTAGTGTAACATCCGGTTCTATCAAACCAGTTCTCAATTCTTTTAAAATTAATGGCACACTTTAAATGACAATAATTAAAGTAGGGTTAATGGATGACTAGGCAAGGGCATAAGAGTAATTGAAAATTTAAAAATGGATAACGTATTTAAGGAGAGAGGTTTGGGTTTAATGCACTGTAGCCGCCACTATTCTGTTTATCATTCCTCTTTCGGCCTCCAGCTCTCCAGCAGAACCCTTCTGTTGACTTAATTAGTGTTTAAGTCTAAATATGTTTTTGATGATGTGTTTATATGCTTGTAATATAATTTGATTATGTTTATTAAATGAGAATAATGAATTATGCTGTAACACCCGACAACTTCGGTCAGGTGATTTCTCAATAGAATTAACTGTCACCTGTTTATTTTTTTTAACCTTTTGATTTAATGTCTTAATGCCAAGTTTTTATGTATTTTGTCTTAAACTTGTACGGTGGCAGATTGGTAATAAGGTGGGATTTTGGCTTATATAAATAGAATAAGGAAATTCTTAAACCTCTAAAAAACCTCACTGTAGCCGTCACACTTTCCTCTTCGATTTCTCCACTCTCCAGAGCTCTCTCTCAGCCGGCGACTTCTCCACCAGCGAGCGATTTCTCCTGTATCCACTCCGATAACCCACATTCGAGGTAAGATTCTGACAATGTAGTTGTTGGAAAATTTATTTAGAGCTCTGCTTTTAGCTAGAAACCCGCAGTCCGGATTTTGTTATGACAGAGTAAAATAGGAACATTGTTAAGCTGAGTTTGGTAATAGCATTGCCGATTTGAATCTGAACTTTTGACAACCGACTGTAAATAACTGCTAGGTTGAATCCGAATGTCTGGAATCTTGGAGCTTAACCCACGCACCCAAGGTGCTTGACGGAAAAGACTAAGAAATACAGAGTTTAGGATGACATTTAGTTAGGACCTTATTAGTTTTTGAGTTTAAGTTTTTTTAACTACGAATATGAAATGTCATAGGCAAGGAAAGCTCAAGTGAAGGTGCTGCTCAGCTAAGGAATCCAGGTAAGTGAATGTATTAAGATTTCCGGCCACTAGGGCCCTACATCGCAAGGGTATTAGGAAATCATTGAGATGTCTGTCTGTTGACTATGACTAGTTATTGCCATGATATGAAGAATTTGTGTAAGAAGATGTTAAGTTACAGGATGTTTTGATTGTCCTAATGGTATGACTTCTCTCTGTGAACTTCATGTTTATGCATTGAGTCCACGTTTATGACTGAGTTAAGAACATGAAAAGTAAATGTAATCATGATTAAGTGCAGGACGGGGAAAAGAGACTATGACAAGTATAGCTCGCGGATTCTCCCCATGGTGGAGGCCGAGTTGATAATATGTATGGCTCGCGAATTCTCCCCCTGGTGGAGGCCGAGTTGATGATGTGTATGGCTCGCGAATTCTCCCACTGGTGGAGGCCGAGTTAGTCGTTACTATAATTGTCGCGATAGGCAAATGACTATGTACCCCTGTCTTTCTCCCTCGTCTCCTGCCTTAATACATGCTATGTAAATAATGAAAATGAGCATGAATGAAGAAAGATTTACGGATTTAGGTATTTATGTCATCGGCAGAAGTAGAGTATTTTGTCATCGGCAGTTGTAGGTATTTATGTCATCGGCAGAAGTAGAGTATTTTGTCATCGGCAGTTGTAGGTATTTATGTCATCGGCAGAAGTAGAGTATTACGTCATCGGCAGAAGTAGAGTATTTTGTCATCGGCAGTTGTAGGTATTTATGTCATCGGCAGAAGTAGAGTATTTTGTCATCGGCAGAAGTAGAGTATTTTGTCATCGGCAGTTGTAGGTATTTATGTCATCGGCAGAAGTAGAGTATTTTGTCATCGGCAGTTGTAGGTATTTATGTCATCGGCAGAAGTAGAGTATTACGTCATCGGCAGAAGTAGAGTATTACGTCATCGGCAGAAGTAGAGTATTTTGTCATCGGCAGTTGTAGGTATTTATGTCATCGGCAGAAGTAGAGTATTTTGTCATCGGCAGTTGTAGGTATTTATGTCATCGGCAGAAGTAGAGTATTACGTCATCGGCAGAAGTAGAGTATTTTGTCATCGGCAGTTGTAGGTATTTATGTCATCGGCAGAAGTAGAGTATTACGTCATCGGCAGAAGTAGAGTATTACGTCATCGGCAGAAGTAGAGTATTACGTCATCGGCAGAAGTAGAGTATTACGTCATCGGCAGAAGTAGAGTATTACGTCATCGGCAGAAGTAGAGTATTTTGTCATCGGCAGTTGTAGGTATTTATGTCATCGGCAGAAGTAGAGTATTTTGTCATCGGCAGTTGTAGGTATTTATGTCATCGGCAGAAGTAGAGTATTTTGTCATCGGCAGAAGTAGAGTATTACGTCATCGGCAGAAGTAGAGTATTTTGTCATCGGCAGTTGTAGGTATTTATGTCATCGGCAGAAGTAGAGTATTACGTCATCGGCAGAAGTAGAGTATTTTGTCATCGGCAGTTGTAGGTATTTATGTCATCGGCAGAAGTAGAGTATTACGTCATCGGCAGAAGTAGAGTATTACGTCATCGGCAGAAGTAGAGTATTACGTCATCGGCAGAAGTAGAGTATTACGTCATCGGCAGAAGTAGAGTATTTTGTCATCGGCAGTTGTAGGTATTTATGTCATCGGCAGAAGTAGAGTATTACGTCATCGGCAGAAGTAGAGTATTACGTCATCGGCAGAAGTAGAGTATTTTGTCATCGGCAGTTGTAGGTATTTATGTCATCGGCAGAAGTAGAGTATTACGTCATCGGCAGAAGTAGAGTATTTTGTCATCGGCAGTTGTAGGTATTTATGTCATCGGCAGAAGTAGAGTATTACGTCATCGGCAGAAGTAGAGTATTACGTCATCGGCAGAAGTAGAGTATTTTGTCATCGGCAGTTGTAGGTATTTATGTCATCGGCAGAAGTAGAGTATTTTGTCATCGGCAGTTGTAGGTATTTATGTCATCGGCAGAAGTAGAGTATTTTGTCATCGGCAGTTGTAGGTATTTATGTCATCGGCAGAAGTAGAGTATTTTGTCATCGGCAGTTGTAGGTATTTATGTCATCGGCAGAAGTAGAGTATTACGTCATCGGCAGAAGTAGAGTATTACGTCATCGGCAGAAGTAGAGTATTTTGTCATCGGCAGTTGTAGGTATTTATGTCATCGGCAGAAGTAGAGTATTTTGTCATCGGCAGTTGTAGGTATTTATGTCATCGGCAGAAGTAGAGTATTTTGTCATCGGCAGTTGTAGGTATTTATGTCATCGGCAGAAGTAGAGTATTACGTCATCGGCAGAAGTAGAGTATTACGTCATCGGCAGAAGTAGAGTATTACGTCATCGGCAGAAGTAGAGTATTTTGTCATCGGCAGTTGTAGGTATTTATGTCATCGGCAGAAGTAGAGTATTTTGTCATCGGCAGTTGTAGGTATTTATGTCATCGGCAGAAGTAGAGTATTACGTCATCGGCAGAAGTAGAGTATTACGTCATCGGCAGAAGTAGAGTATTACGTCATCGGCAGAAGTAGAGTATTACGTCATCGGCAGAAGTAGAGTATTTTGTCATCGGCAGTTGTAGGTATTTATGTCATCGGCAGAAGTAGAGTATTACGTCATCGGCAGAAGTAGAGTATTACGTCATCGGCAGAAGTAGAGTATTACGTCATCGGCAGAAGTAGAGTATTTTGTCATCGGCAGTTGTAGGTATTTATGTCATCGGCAGAAGTAGAGTATTTTGTCATCGGCAGTTGTAGGTATTTATGTCATCGGCAGAAGTAGAGTATTTTGTCATCGGCAGTTGTAGGTATTTATGTCATCGGCAGAAGTAGAGTATTTTGTCATCGGCAGTTGTAGGTATTTATGTCATCGGCAGAAGTAGAGTATTACGTCATCGGCAGAAGTAGAGTATTTTGTCATCGGCAGTTGTAGGTATTTATGTCATCGGCAGAAGTAGAGTATTACGTCATCGGCAGAAGTAGAGTATTACGTCATCGGCAGAAGTAGAGTATTACGTCATCGGCAGAAGTAGAGTATTACGTCATCGGTTGTCATCGCAGTTGTAGTATTTAGTCATCGGCAGAAGTAGAGTATTACGTCATCGGCAGAAGTGAGTATTACGTCATCGGCAGAAGTAGAGTGTTATGCCATCGGCAGAAGTAGAGTATTTGTCATCGGCATTTGGTAGTTTATGTCATCGGCAGATGTAGAGTATTACGTCATCGGCAGATGTAGTGCATTTTCCCACCGGAAGATGTAAAGATATTTTGTCGTTAAAGCTACGGAAGATGTCTTCTTGATCGTTGTTCATTAATGGACACGTGATCTGCACATGTTCACCGTATATGTATTAGGAAGTTTTCGTTAGTGTCCGGATGGGGTGTTTTCTATCGTTAGATGAAGCCTGTTTTTCATCGGCAGATGTTGTGTCTGTGGACTATCGCAGATGCCGCTTAAAAGAGGTGTAGAAAAGATGTGTTGCGTGGCTGGCACGTGACCATCGGTCGATGTGAGCCTAGGACTCCATCGGCAGATGCATTAAGATGTGTTCCAAATAAAAATAATAATATAAAAAGTAAACGCACCGTTAATGAATAAGATGCATGAAGCATGAACCGAATGATTAGGAGATTAAGAATGGTGATCACGTGACGGCTCCTGGCCGGGGTCGTTACAATTATGGTATCAGAGCAAAACCAGGTTCTAAAACCAATTCTGCAGACTGCCTCCCAGCACTGACTGTCACATGAGCACACCTCAGCAACTGTAAGTATTTATGAATTCATATATGTCATTAAGTTAAGATATACCTGTAACGATTTGTCAGGAATCCCAAAATGGTTAGAGGTCAGCAGAGAGAGACCAATGAGGATAGCAATGCTATTGCGCAATTGACTGAGTTAGTCATGCGCCAGTCTCACCAGATAGAACGACTGATGACAGCTAGAGAAGAACAAGGCAACTCCAGTACTAACGCAACTCATGATCATGTTGGTGAGCGTTTCCATCGGCTTCGACCCCCGGTGTTTAATGGGTATGTTTCGGATCCTATTCATGCTGAGGAATGGATTCGAAAGATTGAAGACATGTTTAAGTATGCAAAGGTTGATGAAGGGGATAAGGTCACCTATGCTGTCTTTCACTTGGAGTTAAGTGCAAGGCATTGGTAGGACTCGATCCAGAACACCGCTAATGCCGAAGCTATGACCTGGGAGATGTTCAAGACTGCCTTCTTTGACAAGTACTTCAATCGGACTGTGCGGGCCAATAAGAAGAGGGAGTTTATGAACCTAAAGCAGACGGGCTCCGTGACAGATTACATCTGCAGATTTGAGACCTTGTCTCGATTTGCATCCCGGTTGGTGGATGACGAGGAGAATAAAATTTACCAATTTGTTCAAGGACTGAAGCCGAGTCTATAAATGAAAGTGAAAACCGCTGGTATCCACAACGTGCCATTTACTGAGGTCACGGCTAAAGCCTTGGAGATGGAAGAGGCTGAAACGACAGTTTATGAGCAGCGAGACCAGTCAAAGAAGCCTATCAAGGATGTTCAACAGCCACCACGTCAAAACAAGGGCTGGCAGCCACAACAGAATAGGGGACCACAGTAGCAGAGGGGTGTGAAGAGGCCTTACAACCAGAATGATGACCAAGGAAAAGGAAAGAGACCTCTGGCACCTCTATGCCCTACATGTCAGAAGAACCACCCTGGTGAGTGCAGGTTATTGTCGGGCCACTGTTTCAGGTGTGATAAGACTGGACACATGGTCAAAGATTGTCCCATGCCGCCAGACCCGAACCGTGCAAGGGTTGCACCTAGAGTGTACGCGTTGATGGAAGATGAGGAAGCTGTTCAGCATACAGTCATATCAGGTACCATCATGATCTGTGGTTTTGCTGCTTATACACTTATAGATACAGGGGCCACACACTCGTTTATATCAACCTTGTTTGTATACAATCATAACATAGGATCTTTACCAGCTGAAAGGTCATATAGTGTCATGTTACCATCAGGGAAGTCCCTACATTCAGAACAGATTGTTAAGGGTGACGTTGTGTCCCTAGGGGATAGGAATCTCTATGCGGAACTAATTGTTATTGACATAAAAGGGTATGAAGTGATATTAGGGATGGATTGGTTATTTAGACATCATGCCACAATAAGTTGTAGATCTGGAATAGTTGATTTAGACCCCCCAAATGGTAATCATTATTCCTTCCAAGCTATTCCTAAATAAGTAAGATACCAATTATATCCTCACTAGAAATTTACCGAATGCTGAGAAGTGGTTGTGAGAGCTACCTGGCTAGTGTAATAGATGATCGGGTGAAGAATAAAATTGAGCTACAAGATATTCCTATAGTCCGAGAGTTTCCCGAGGCATTCTTAGACGATTTACCGGGTATACCACCTGATAGAGAAATAGAATTTGTAATTGATACATACCCTGAGGCATCACCTGTATCTAAGAATCCTTACCGTATGGCACCTGTTGAGTTGAAAGAATTGAAGGTCCAACTGCAGGAATTGGTTGACAAGGGATTCATACGCCCCAGCAGTTCTCCTTGGGGTGCACCAGTCTTATTTGTAAGGAAGAAGGATGGTTTCTCTTAGGATGTGCATAGACTACAGGGAACTAAATAAGTTGACAATCAAGACAGGTACCCCTTACCTAGGATTGATGATTTGTTTGACCAATTGCAAGGAGCTAAGGTATTTTCAAAGATAGATTTACGTGCGGGCTATTACCAACTGAAGGTTAAAGAAGAAGATGTACCAAAGACAGCCTTCAGAACCGCTATGGACATTATGAATTCTTGGTCATGTCTTTTGGATTGACAAATGCCCCCGCAGCCTTCATGGACTTAATGAAACCGTGTGTTTCGTGAGTATTTGATAAGTTTGTAATTGTATTCATAGATGATATCTTGATATACTCCTGAACTGTGGCTGACCACGAAGAACATTTGAAAGTAGTTTTGACAACATTGAAGGAGCATCAACTTTATGCCAAGCTGTCTAAGTGTGAGTTTTGGTTGGATAAAGTTAGTTTCCTTGGCCATGTAGTTTCTGCTAATGGCATATCCGTAGACCCGACCAAGATCCAGGCAGTAAAGGATTGGCCTCAACCTAAGAATGCCAGCGAAGTCCGCAGCTTCCTTGGATTGGCAGGCTATTACAGAAAGTTCATCAAGGGATTCTCTATGATAGCTAAACCCCTGACGACTTTGACAAAGAAGGACATTAAGTATTCTTGGACTGAAGCCTGTGAAGATAGCTTTCGGACGTTGAAACTGAAGTTAACAACAGCCCCTGTATTGACCCTCCCAACCGAAGAAGGAAGATTTAGTGTTTACTGTGATGCGTCTAAAGTTGGTTTAGGTTGTGTCCTGATGCAAGAGGGTAAAGTTATAGCGTATGCTTCTAGGCAGCTAAAGAATCATGAGCAGAATTACCCCACCTATGATCTAGAACTAGCTGCTGTTGTTTTTGCCCTGAAGATTTTGAGACACTATTTATATGGACAGCAGTGTGAGGTGTTTTCTGACCATAAAAGTCTAAAGTACCTCTTCACACAGAAGGAGTTGAACATGAGACAGAGACGTTGGTTGGAATTTGTCAAGGACTACGATTTTGAGATCAAGTATCACCCGGGGAAGGCTAACTCTGTAGCTGATGCATTGAGTAGGATGTCAACAACAATGCAGCCCGCGGTTTCAACCATGTCTATACCTTTGAGAACAGAAGTTCAGAAGTTTGGCTTGGAGATAGTTCCAGAGTTATCAATCTTGCTCGCTGAGTTAACTATTCAACCAACAATTTTGGAAAAGATCAAGGATGCACAACAGAGGGATTCAGTGGAAAATATCAGCATGATGGATAAGTTGAAAGATACCACCTCCGAGTTCAGTCTCTCCAAGAATGGAATCCTGAGGTTTAGAAATCGGTGGTGCATTCCTAATGATGTGGAATTGCGTAAGTTGATCTTGGCTGAGGCGCACTCCTCTTCTTTTTCTGTACATCCTGGTTGTACCAAGATGTACCGAGACCTGAAGTTACAATACTGGTGGCCTAACCTAAAAAGGGATGTTGCTAAGTATGTAGAGTCCTGTTTAGTATGTCAACAAGTCAAAGCCGAGCACCAACGTCCAGGAGGTACTCTTCAGCCTTTGCCTATCCCCGAATGGAAGTGGGAACACATAGCTATGGATTTCGTAGTAGGACTACCTAAGACGACAAAAGGACATGATTGTATTTGGGTTGTGGTGGATAGAATGACAAAATCAGCCCATTTCTTACCTGTAAGGACCACCTATACGATGGACCAATTTGCTGATCTCTATGTTCAGGAAATTATTAGGTTGCATGGAATCCCGGTATCCATTGTTTCTGACCGTGACCCCAGGTTTACCTCTCGATTCTGGAAAAGTTTGCAAGGTACATTAGGTACAAAGTTATCTTTCAGCACGGCTTTTCACCCACAGACCGATGGCCAATCAGAAAGGACTATTCAAATACTCGAAGATATGTTGAGAGCATGTGTACTTGACTTTCAGACGACTTGGAGCAGACATTTACCTCTGGTTGAATTCTCCTACAATAACAGTTACCAGTCCACCATTGGTATGACACCATATGAAGCACTGTACGGTAGGAAATGTAGGTCACCTCTTTATTGGGATGAGATTGGTGAAGCAAAACTTCTTGGACCCGATATTCTGCAGCAAATGTCAGATAAGATTGCCATTATTCGAAAAAGAATGATGACTGCACAAAGCCGGCAGAAGTGTTATGCAGATCAAAGGAGAAGGGAACTCGAGTTTGCAGTAGGAGATGAGGTATTCTTAAAGGTGTCACCATTTAAAGGAGTCTTAAGATTTGGTAAGAAAGGAAAACTTAATCCGAGATTTATTGGACCCTTCCATGTCTTGGCAAAAGTCGGGAGTACAGCTTACAGACTGCAACTGCCTCCATCATTGAATAAAGTTCATAATGTCTTCCATGTGTCAATGTTAAGGAAGTGCATGCGTGATCCGATGCAGGTCATCCAGCCATCAGATATTGGTTTAGAGCCGACACTGGAGTATGAGGAGAAACCAATACAGATATTGGAATATGCAGTCAAGACTCTGAGAAACAAAGAGATTCCATTAGTGAAAGTTTTATGGACGAATCACGGCATTGAAGAAGCCACATGGGAAACACGGCAGGAGATGTTGGACAAATATCCAGAGTTATTTGCTTGACCAATTTTCGAGGACGAAAATTTTGTTTAAGGAGGGGTGGATATAACACCCGACAACTTCGGTCAGGTGATTTCTCAATAGAATTAACTGTCACCTGTTTATTTTTTTTAACCTTTTGATTTAATGTCTTAATGCCAAGTTTTTATGTATTTTGTCTTAAACTTGTACGGTGGCAGATTGGTAATAAGGTGGGATTTTCGCTTATATAAATAGAATAAGGAAATCCTTAAACCTCTCAAAAACCTCACTGTAGCCGTCACACTTTCCTCTTCGATTTCTCCACTCTCCAGAGCTCTCTCTCAGCCGGCGACTTCTCCACCAGTGAGCGATTTCTCCTGTATCCACTCCGATAACCCACATTCGAGGTAAGATTCTGACAATGTAGTTGTTGGAAAAGTTATTTAGAGCTCTGCTTTTAGCTAGAAACCCGCAGTCCGGATTTTGTTATGACAGAGTAAAATAGGAACATTGTTAAGCTGAGTTTGGTAATAGCATTGCCGATTTGAATTTGAACTTTTGACAACCGACTGTAAATAACTGCTAGGTTGAATCCGAATGTCTAGAATCTTGGAGCTTAACCCACGCACCCAAGGTGCTTGACGGAAAAGACTAAGAAATACAGAGTTTAGGATGACATTTAGTTAGGACCTTATTAGTTTTTGAGTTTAAGTTTTTTTAACTACGAATATGAAATGTCATAGGCAAGGAAAGCTCAAGTGAAGGTGCTGCTCAGCTAAGGAATCCAGGTAAGTGAATGTATTAAGATTTCCGGCCACTAGGGCCCTACACCGCAAGGGTATTAGGAAATCATTGAGATGTCTGTCTGTTGACTATGACTAGTTATTGCCATGATATGAAGAATTTGTGTAAGAAGATGTTAAGTTACAGGATGTTTTGATTGTCCTAATGGTATGACTTCTCTCTGTGAACTTCATGTTTATGCATTGAGTCCACGTTTATGACTGAGTTAAGAACATGAAAAGTAAATGTAATCATGATTAAGTGCAGGACGGGGAAAAGAGACTATGACAAGTATAGCTCGCGGATTCTCCCCCTGGTGGAGGCCGAGTTGATGATATGTATGGCTCGTGAATTCTCCCCCTGGTGGAGGCCGAGTTGATGATGTGTATGGCTCGTGAATTCTCCCACTGGTGGAGGCCGAGTTAGTCGTTACTATGATTGCAGCGATAGGCAAATGACTATGTACCCCTGTCTTTCTCCCTCGTCTCCTGCCTTAATACATGCTATGTAAATAATGAAATGAGCATGAATGAAGTAGAGTATTTTGTCATCGGCAGAAGTAGAGTATTACGTCATCGGCAGAAGTAGAGTATTACGTCATCGGCAGAAGTAGAGTATTACGTCATCGGCAGAAGTAGAGTATTTTGTCATCGGCAGAAGTAGAGTATTTTGTCATCGGCAGAAGTAGAGTATTTTGTCATCGGCAGTTGTAGGTATTTATGTCATCGGCAGAAGTAGAGTATTTTGTCATCGGCAGAAGTAGAGTATTACGTCATCGGCAGAAGTAGAGTATTTTGTCATCGGCAGAAGTAGAGTATTACGTCATCGGCAGAAGTAGAGTATTTTGTCATCGGCAGAAGTAGAGTATTTTGTCATCGGCAGTTGTAGGTATTTATGTCATCGGCAGAAGTAGAGTATTACGTCATCGGCAGAAGTAGAGTATTACGTCATCGGCAGAAGTAGAGTATTACGTCATCGGCAGAAGTAGAGTATTACGGAATCTGTTAGGGATTTTAAGGGACTAATGAATGGTCCTGTTTTACGTAAGTCTTACGTTATCTATACTCTGAATGAATTGTAGGTTTATCAGTAAGGTTTATGGTCAAGTTGAGCTATATAAATGTTGGAATGAGTTCTGTCGTAGAAGTTTCTATTGATGGAAACTAAGTTAGCGTTTCTAAACGGTAGATGTGGGTTAGCTATCGGTAGAAGTCGAGATAAAGTTGTCCCTTTCGGAAGATGAAATCTGTGGTGTTAATGAGGCTGTGAGAGGCTCGTGTCGAGCGGGCAGAAATAAAGTTAGTCATAGGCAGATCGGCAGTCATCGGCAGAAGTAGAGTATTACGTCATCGGCAGAAGTAGAGTATTTTGTCATCGGCAGAAGTAGAGTATTACGTCATCGGCAGAAGTAGAGTATTACGTCATCGGCAGAAGTAGAGTATTACGTCATCGGCAGAAGTAGAGTATTACGTCATCGGCAGAAGTAGAGTATTACGTCATCGGCAGAAGTAGAGTATTTTGTCATCGGCAGAAGTAGAGTATTTTGTCATCGGCAGTTGTAGGTATTTATGTCATCGGCAGAAGTAGAGTATTACGTCATCGGCAGAAGTAGAGTATTACGTCATCGGCAGAAGTAGAGTATTACGTCATCGGCAGAAGTAGAGTATTTTGTCATCGGCAGTTGTAGGTATTTATGTCATCGGCAGAAGTAGAGTATTTTGTCATCGGCAGTTGTAGGTATTTATGTCATCGGCAGAAGTAGAGTATTTTGTCATCGGCAGAAGTAGAGTATTACGTCATCGGCAGAAGTAGAGTATTACGTCATCGGCAGAAGTAGAGTATTACGTCATCGGCAGAAGTAGAGTATTACGTCATCGGCAGAAGTAGAGTATTTTGTCATCGGCAGTTGTAGGTATTTATGTCATCGGCAGAAGTAGAGTATTTTGTCATCGGCAGTTGTAGGTATTTATGTCATCGGCAGAAGTAGAGTATTACGTCATCGGCAGAAGTAGAGTATTACGTCATCGGCAGAAGTAGAGTATTTTGTCATCGGCAGAAGTAGAGTATTACGTCATCGGCAGAAGTAGAGTATTACGTCATCGGCAGAAGTAGAGTATTACGTCATCGGCAGAAGTAGAGTATTACGTCATCGGCAGAAGTAGAGTATTACGTCATCGGCAGAAGTAGAGTATTACGTCATCGGCAGAAGTAGAGTATTACGTCATCGGCAGAAGTAGAGTATTTTGTCATCGGCAGTTGTAGGTATTTATGTCATCGGCAGAAGTAGAGTATT
The DNA here is from genome assembly GCA_022432975.1 of Begonia masoniana. Taxonomy (NCBI): domain Eukaryota; kingdom Viridiplantae; phylum Streptophyta; class Magnoliopsida; order Cucurbitales; family Begoniaceae; genus Begonia; species Begonia masoniana. The sequence goes on from CM039514.1 coordinate 36,725,878, forward strand.
ACGTCATCGGCAGAAGTAGAGTATTACGTCATCGGCAGAAGTAGAGTATTACGTCATCGGCAGAAGTAGAGTATTTTGTCATCGGCAGAAGTAGAGTATTTTGTCATCGGCAGTTGTAGGTATTTATGTCATCGGCAGAAGTAGAGTATTACGTCATCGGCAGAAGTAGAGTATTACGTCATCGGCAGAAGTAGAGTATTACGTCATCGGCAGAAGTAGAGTATTTTGTCATCGGCAGTTGTAGGTATTTATGTCATCGGCAGAAGTAGAGTATTACGTCATCGGCAGAAGTAGAGTATTTTGTCATCGGCAGAAGTAGAGTATTTTGTCATCGGCAGAAGTAGAGTATTACGTCATCGGCAGAAGTAGAGTATTTTGTCATCGGCAGTTGTAGGTATTTATGTCATCGGCAGAAGTAGAGTATTACGTCATCGGCAGAAGTAGAGTATTTTGTCATCGGCAGAAGTAGAGTATTTTGTCATCGGCAGTTGTAGGTATTTATGTCATCGGCAGAAGTAGAGTATTTTGTCATCGGCAGAAGTAGAGTATTTTGTCATCGGCAGAAGTAGAGTATTTTGTCATCGGCAGTTGTAGGTATTTATGTCATCGGCAGAAGTAGAGTATTTTGTCATCGGCAGAAGTAGAGTATTACGTCATCGGCAGAAGTAGAGTATTACGTCATCGGCAGAAGTAGAGTATTACGTCATCGGCAGAAGTAGAGTATTTTGTCATCGGCAGATGTAGAGTATTACGTCATCGGCAGAAGTAGAGTATTTTGTCATCGGCAGAAGTAGAGTATTTTGTCATCGGCAGTTGTAGGTATTTATGTCATCGGCAGAAGTAGAGTATTTTGTCATCGGCAGTTGTAGGTATTTATGTCATCGGCAGAAGTAGAGTATTACGTCATCGGCAGAAGTAGAGTATTACGTCATCGGCAGAAGTAGAGTATTTTGTCATCGGCAGTTGTAGGTATTTATGTCATCGGCAGAAGTAGAGTATTTTGTCATCGGCAGATGTTGTGTCTGTGACTATCGGCAGATGCCGCTTAAAAGAGGTGTAGAAAAGATGTGTTGCGTGGCTGGCACGTGACCATCGGTCGATGTGAGCCTAGGACTCCATCGGCAGATGCATTAAGATGTGTTTCCAAATAAAAATAATAATATAAAAGTAAACGCACCGTTAATGAATAAGATGCATGAAGCATGAACCGAATGATTAGGAGATTAAGAATGGTGATCACGTGACGGCTCCTGGCCGGGGTCGTTACATATGCATTGGAGTTTAATCTATTGGAAATTCCCTTGGAAAGGGTATTTTAGTTATCTAATGCATGTGATTAAGTGTACAGGGCTGCATAGTTTTTTAACAGAGTTAAATAAAGAACTCCACCGCTCTCTAAACGACAAAGGCGGATGAGAAAAATGAAGATATCCTACGTTCGCTAGACGACAGGGGTGGAAGACTTCAATAAGACATCCTACGCTCACTAAACGACAAAGGCGGATGAGAAAAATGAAGATATCCTACGTTCGCTAGACGACAAGGGAGGTAGACTTCAATAAGACATCCTACGCTCACTAAATGACAAAGGCGGATGAGAAAAATTAAGATATCCTACGTTCGCTAGACGACAAGGGCGGAAGACTTCAATAAGACATTCTACGCTCACTAAACGACAAAGGCGGAAGACGTCTAAAACTTCATCATCCGATACCGGTTCAAGCAGGATAGCGTTTTCTCATTCGATGCCGGTTCAACATTTTAAAGTTGCATCATCCGACACCGGTTCAGCGTTTAAAGATTCATCATCCTATACCGGTTCAAAATTTTGAATTTGCATCCTCCGATGGCGGTTCAAGACTAAAACAACATTGTCTTCCGCCATAATTTAAAGTTAGCGCGAAGCTACAGTGACGTCGTTTTCAGCTTTAACTCCAGAACATTAATGGCGACGACGAACAACAATTTTAGATGCAACGGATATCTGCTTAAGTACGAATGCTTCCCAACGGTAACATTTTTCCATTTGAAGAAAGAAGCATTCAAGTCTGTGAAGTAAAAATGAGATAGAGTATTTAAGCCGAGGTTAGAGCACGAACGAATAACTTTTGCGAATTTTACTCTTGAGCCCTAATCTTCGAAATTTATCATACTCTGTATTTCTTCTACACCCCTCGATTTTAACTTGAGATTTAATCCTTGTGAGAGTGTAGTCTGAGCTTGCAATTTACAAACTCAAAAAAAAAAGTCTGTATAAAGCAGTGGATTGTCGCCCGTGAAGAACAATCCAGATCTGTAAAAGGCAGTTGATCGGAGCCTGAAATTTCGATCTGTTTATTCTCGTGAGGAGAAGGTTAAGGATCTTCAAGGGGGAACCTTGAAGCGTGGATGTAGGTAGGTTTTGGCCGAACCACGTAAAAACTCTTGTGTTGGTTTTTCTGTCTCTGTTATTTTTATTGTTGTGTTGGTTTGCTGTTAGATTAATAATTTCAAAAAGGTCTAATTCACCCCCTCTTAGACAATCTCGATCCTACAATTGGTATCAGAGCAAGGTTAATCATTCTCTAAGTTGTATTTGAATACTCTGTGAGATATTAACCATGGCATTCAACACAAACACCTCACACATTGAGGGTTAATCCATTTCTCGTCCACCACTGTTTGATGGCAGTGATTATGTTTATTGGAAAGCAAGAATGAGAATATTCATTCAAGCTATGGATTATGAGATTTGGAATATAATAGAGAATGGCCCTTTCAAGGCCATGAAAACTGTAGAGGGAAAAAGTGTTCCTAAGGACTCTACTGATTTAACTGAGTCCGATAAGAGAAATCTAAGCCTTAATGCCAAGGCAATTAACACCCTGTATTGTGCTCTAAATAAAGATAAATTTAATAGAGTGCAAGGGTGTGAAAATGCTCAAGAAATTTGGCACTTATTAGAAGTCACACACGAGGGAACTAACCAAGTAAATGAGAGTAAATTGAGAATGTTAGTTCACGAATATGAACTGTTTTCTATAGAAAAAGAAGAAACCATTAGTTCTATGTTCACTCGATTTACTAACATCACTAATAGTCTTAAAGCTCTTGGTAAGATTTATTCAGGTGAAGAACAGGTAAGAAAAATTTTGAGATGCCTACCTAGAGTCTGGTAACCAAAGGTGACAGCAATACAAGAGGCTCGGAATCTAAAGGTGCTCAATCTTGAAGAGCTCATTGGCTCTCTGATGACTCATGAGATAACCATGAGGGCCAATGATAAGGAAGATCTTAAAGAAAAGGAGATCAATAAAAGGAAGGATATAGCTCTGAAAGCCTCTTCAAGCAAAAATGAAGCATCTGAGGAAGAAGTAGAAGAAGATAATGAGGACATTGCTCTCATCACTAGGAGATTCAGCAAGGGAGAAGTTTTCCAAGGAATGAAAAACTTCCTAAAGACAAGGAGATTACCTGCTTTGGGTGCGGCAAGCCTGGCCACATGAAGGCAGATTGTCCACAGGCCAAGAAATATCCCAAGAAGTTTAAGAAAAAGGCTATGAAGGTCAATTGGGATGACAGTGAAGGCGACACATCTTCTTCAGAAGATGAGGAAGTAGCCAACCTGTGCTTTATGGCACACGAAAATGAGGTTAGTGTTTCCTCAAGTGATAGTGAATCTGATGATGATGGTGATATGGTAGATGCTTTTAATGATTTGGTAAAACAATTTAGCATGTTAAAGGCTAAATATAATTTGTTGAAAAGTGAAAATGCAAGTATAGTTGAAAAACATGCCAAGGAAACTAATTTGCATGAAAAAGAAGTTATTGAACTTAAAAAGAAAAATGAGACTTTGAATAACCATGTTCTTTGGTTCTCAAATGGTAGCAAGAACTTAACACTGCTGATAGGAAATCATAGAGCTACTCATGATAAGACAGGTATAGGTTATGATAAGTTCAATAAAAGGAAAGTTTTTAAGAATTTTTTTGTCAAACCTTCCACTTATCATGCATGTAATGAAGTAGGACATAAATCCTTTGAGTGTCCTTTAAAATCAAACAATATCAAATCTGGTAATAAACTTCAGTGGGTTCCTAAGGGAACCAGACCTAACTTTAGGACCCAAAAGGTTTGGGTACCAAAGAAGACAACTTGATCTTCTGTTTTGCAGGTTGACTGTTCTCCTGAAAGAAATCAATGGTACCTCGACAGTGGATGTTCGAGGCATATGACAGGAGACTCAACCAAGTTTGCAGTTGTCAACAAGAAGAAAGGTAGTGTTACCTTTAGTGGAAACCAAAAGGGCAAAATTGTTGGCATCGGCAATATAGGTAATCCTTCTAAACCAATCATTGAAAATATTTTATTAGTAGAAGGATTAAAACATAATCTGCTAAGCATAAGTCAGTTGTGTGACAAATGTTATAAAGTAACATTCAAATCAAATGCTTGTGTGATCAAAGACGTTTCAAATAACATTGTTCTGTTTAAAGGATTTAGAAAGGAAAATGTCTATATTATTGATCTGAATGATTTTGAGCATGTTAATGAGAAATGCTTTGCTGTTAATTCTTCTCATGACTCTTGGATTTGGCATAGGAGATTACGACACGTAGGGATGGACACCTTAGCTAAGATTACTAAGGAGAATTTAGTTAGAGGGATCCCTAAGATATCCTTTGAGAAGGATAAGGTCTGTGAAGACTGCCAAATGGGAAAGCAGATCAAAAGTTCTTTTGCATCTAAAAATGCAATTTCTACTTCAAAGCCTCTCCAACTCCTTCATATGAACCTCTTCGGTCCTTCCAATATAGCCAACTTAGGAGGCAAATTCTATGCCTTTGTTATTGTAGATGACTTCTTTAGATTCACCTGGGTATATTTTCTGAAATCTAAGGATGAGACTTTTGATACCTTTTCTAGCTTTAGGAAAAGAGTTCAAAATGAAAAGGAGCTCACCATTGTCGCTATTCGCAGTGATCATGGAGGAGAATTTGAAAATGAAAGATTTGAACTCCTGTGTCTCAAATATGGAATTGAGCACAATTTCTCCTCTCCTAGAACCCCTCAGCAAAATGGTGTTGTTGAGAGGAAAAATAGGTCTCTTCAAGAACTAGTCCGAACCATGCTAAATGAGAATTCTCTTCCTAAATACTTCTGGGCTGAAGCTGTCTCTACAGCATGCTATGTGCTCAATCGGGTTTCCATAAGACCTATTCTTGAGAAAACTCAGTTGTGTGACAAATGTTAAATACTTTAGAAGGATTAAAACATAATCTGCTAAGCATAAGTCAGTTGTGTGACAAATGTTATAAAGTAACATTCAAATCAAATGCTTGTGTGATCAAAGACGTTTCAAATAACATTGTTCTGTTTAAAGGATTTAGAAAGGAAAATGTCTATATTATTGATCTGAATGATTTTGAGCATGTTAATGAGAAATGCTTTGCTGTTAATTCTTCCCATGACTCTTGGATTTGGCATAGGAGATTAGGACACGTAGGGATGGATACCTTAGCTAAGATTACTAAGGAGAATTTAGTTAGAGGGATCCCTAAGATATCCTTTGAGAAGGATAAGGTCTGTGAAGCCTGCCAAATGGGAAAGCAGATCAAAAGTTCTTTTGCATCTAAAAATGCAATTTCTACTTCAAAGCTTCTCCAACTCCTTCATATGAATCTCTTCGGTCCTTCCAATATAGCTAGCTTAGGAGGCAAATTCTATGCCTTTGTTATTGTAGATGACTTCTCTAGATTCACCTGGGTATATTTTCTGAAATCTAAGGATGAGACTTTTGATACCTTTTCTAGCTTTAGGAAAAGAGTTCAAAATGAAAAGGAGCTCACCATTGTCGCTATTCGCAGTGATCATGGAGGAGAATTTGAAAATGAAAGATTTGAACTCCTGTGTCTCAAATATGGAATTGAGCACAATTTCTCCTCTCCTAGAACCCCTCAGCAAAATGGTGTTGTTGAGAGGAAAAATAGGTCTCTTCAAAAACTAGTCCGAACCATGCTAAATGAGAATTCTCTTCCTAAATACTTCTGGGCTGAAGCTGTCTCTACAGCATGCTATGTGCTCAATCGGGTCTCCATAAGACCTATTCTTGAGAAAACTCCATATGAGCTCTGGAGTGGAAAAACTCCTTCTGTTAAATACTTTAGAGCTTTTGATAGTAAATGCTTTATTCTCAACACTAAGGATAACTTAGGAAAATTCGATTCCAAATCTGATCTTGGAATTTTTCTTGGTTATTCTCTTTCAAGTAAAGCATATAGAGTATTCAATAGGAGAACTCTAGTTGTAGAAGAATCAGTTCATGTCAACTTTGATGAGTCCCTTCAACCCACAATCAATGTGGATGAGGATGATTTTTTGAATAGACAACTGGACTCTCTTTCTTTAGAAAAGCCTAGTGATCCCCTTCAAGTAGAAAAATCTTTAGAACCCTCTTCTACTTCTTTTGATATTATTCCTATCAAGGATGAAAATCCTGCTCTTCCTAGAGATTGGAAGTATGTCAAAGACCATCCAATAGATGAAATTTTAGGTGATCCTTCTTTAGGAGTTAAGACTAGATCCTCTCTAAGGAATTTCTGTGCCAATGTAGCATTTATCTCTCAAGTAGAGCCTAAGAAGTTTGAAGAGGCCGAGTGTGATGAAAATTGAATTTTAGCTATGCAAGAGGAGCTAAATCAATTTGAAAGGAGCAAGGTATGAGAACTTGTTCCACGGCCTAAGGATCATCCCATCATTGGAACTAAATGAGTTTTTAAGAATAAGTTGGATGAAAATGGGATTGTGGTTAGAAACAAGGCTAGACTAGTTGCTAAGAGATATTCTCAAGAAGAAGGTATTGATTTTGAGGAATCCTTTGCCCCTGTAGCTAGATTAGAGTCAATTAGGATGCTCCTAGCCTTTGCCTACTACAAGAACTTCACACTCTTTCAAATGGATGTAAAGAGTGCATTCTTAAATGGTTACATCAATGAAGAAGTTTTTGTTGAGCAACCCTTAGGTTTTGAAGCTTTTGATAAACCCGACCATGTCTACAAATTAAGGAAAGCTTTTTATGGTCTTAAGCAGGCTTCTAGAGCTTGGTATGATAGATTGAAGAATTTCCTTGAGGAAAGGAATTTCAAAAAGGGAAATACATATTCAACTCTATTTACCATGCAAAAGGAGAATGACATTCTGTTAGTTCAAATTTATGTCGATGACATTATTTTTGGATCAACTAATGTCAACATGTGTAATGAATTTTCCTCCCTCATGCAAAGTGAATTTGAGATGAGTATGATGGGGGAGTTAAAATTCTTCTTAGGTTTCCAGATTAGTCAATCTCCTGATGGAATTTTCTTCTGTCAAGAAAAGTATATTAAGGAACTCCTTAAGAAATTTGGATTAAAATCCTCAAAGTCTTCCAAGACTCCTATGAGTACCACAACTAAATTGGATAAAGATGAAAAAGGAATAAGTGTTGATATTAAAAAATATCGTGGTATGATTGGTTCGTTGTTATATCTTACTGCAAGTAGGCCAGATATACTCTTTAGTGTTTGTCTTTGTGCTAGATTTCAAGCTGCTCCTAAGGAATCTCACTTAACTGCTGTTAAAAGGATTTTCAAATATTTAAGTAGGACACCTGACCTAGGATTATGGTATCTAAAGGGCACCTCTTTTGATCTGATTGGATATTCAGATTCTGATTATGCAGGTAGTCTAGTTGATAGGAAAAGCACTAGTGGCACCTGTCAGTTCTTAGGTGAATCTTTAGTCTCCTGGTATTCTAAGAAACAGAATTCTGTTGCATTGTCAACTGCTGAGAGTGAATACATTGCTGCAGGCAGTTGTTGTGCACAAATGCTTTGGATGAAATAGACTTTGAAAGATTATAATCTGTTTTATGATAGGATTCCTATTCGGTGTGATAACACCAGTGCTATCAACATTTCTAAAAATCCTATTCAGCATTCTAGAACAAAGCATATCGATGTCAGATATCACTTCATAAGAGAGCATGTTCTAAGAGGTGATATCTCCTTAGAGTTTGTAAATTCTGTAGATCAATTGGCCGACATATTTACAAAACTGTTGGATGAAAAGACATTCAATAATATAAGAATAAGATTAGGTCTCATTCGGTTTGAGAATTGCTAAGTTTCTTCTGCTGGAATTTCTTCCTGTGAAAGAGTGATCTGTGTTATTGATAGCATCGGTGGATATAGTTAATCGGATGATGTGTATCCTCCACTGACCGGATGATGTCTATGCATCGGATGATGTATTTTCTAATCTGCTGACACGTGTCATTTATTGGACGATATCGGTGTTACACATGTGACTTCATCACGTCGGGTGGTGTTTTATTTCTTTTAAACTCTTATTTCTTCACCGAGACGCTTCATCTTTCGCGCTCTTTCTGAAACCCCTGCCCTACCAATCCTTTTTCTCGATCTTATCTTTCCAATGGATCATCTCGTGCAGTTTTCGAACCGGCCAAGAAGAAGGCCAAAGTCTCTACTCGTCCAACTCTGGTGATTCCTCGTGCAAATAGTTGGCCGTCGTTCTATTTCCTCAATCAGACTGCTGAAGCCAGGTATCACGACGACTTTAAAGATAAGAAGTTGATTCCAAGTCGTAGTATTGTTCCAGACGAGTTAGTAGGTTTAAATTTAGTAGCACCCTTGACTGACATTGGTTTAATAGGGTTGTTTGAAGTTGAATCTTTCTTTTACCCCACTGTCATTAGAATGTTCTATGCCAATCTTAGTTATCCTTCTGACCAGTCAACCAATTCGAGCTATGTGTATGGAAAACACATAGTTCTTACCTCCCAATCCCTAAATGAGCTTCTGGGGAGTCCTCATCTAGATCAACATCCCAAAATCTATTCAACAGAGCTACAACCCCCATTTCTTGGAACTCCCGATGGAAAACAATTTTTGAAAGAAATTGCCCTAGACCCGCACAACATTCCCAATTCCTTAAAGAGCAAACATTTAACAATTAAAGCTCGACTTCTCCATCAGATGATCAGTTATAATGTTATTCCTAAGGGTGGTCATTATGATGATATTAGCAGCATGGAATTGGTTGTTCTTTTTGCCATCTATCAAAAGACCCCGGTTGATGTAGGATACATTATTCTGAGAAGGATGATTCAGTGTGTTTCTTCAGGACCTACATCTTTTCCCTATAACCTCCTTCTCATGAAGATCTTTCACATGTCTGATGTTGAATTTCCCGAGGATGAGGATCCTTCCTTTCTCAAATCATCAAGTTACTACTCTAAATCCACTTTGTCAAGGATGGGAATTAAGAGAACCCGTCAAGGGAATTTTGTTTTTGATCAGTCCAAGCAAAGGGCTGCTAAGGTCGCAGCCGTCAGAAAAGGAAAAAGGAAACTAATTTTAGATGAAGAGTCATCAATGCAAGAAGGAGGTAGTGACTCAGAGATCCCTGCATTTGATATTTCCCCTCCTCATTCTCTGGTCTCACGCCCCCATATTCCTCCACCAGTGCCAAGACCCCCTGCTCCATCCTCTCTCACCCATCTTTTTGAGGCCATCTCAGTTCCTCAGCCATCTCCTCCCCCTACTCTTTTGGTACCTTCTCTGCCTCCTCCAGTCCCACTTCCTCCTCCAGTCCAAACACCTCCTCCAGTCAACCTTTCTCCACCAGTCCAACCACCTCCTCCACTACTAATATCTCCTCCTGTCCAACCTGCTCCACTAGTCCTAACAGCTCCACTTGTCCACGTCTCCTCACCAATTCCATTAGTTACTCCTGCCACTCCTCTGACTTATCAGCGGAGATTTTTGTTGAGTGAGGCTCAATACAATGATTTAAAGGCCTCTATTGACAGTCTAGGGTCAGCCCTTTGTCAGCTTGAAAAATCTCTAGACGCCAAGCTTGAAAAGACCCAAACGAACATGAGCATTGCTGTGGATACTGGTCTTGGGTTGCTGGCAACGAAAATGGATGGTCACTGACGCATTGTTGCCAAGGAACTTGAGTCTCTCAGATCCTCTGTTGACAATCTGAATCCCGAACCCGAATCTGAACCATCCAATTTAGTCTGTGTCACAGAGGCTTGTTCTGAAGACTTCCTCCCTCCGATCATCCGTCCAGAGGCAGGTGAAGATGCTCGGCTACTGCCCTTAGATCTTCAGGAAGCTACGCTGAGATTCTCTCCTTCTGCTGCTATTTCTGTCCGAGAGCCCTCTTTCGAGTCCTCAAGTCCTATGGATGCATCTCTTACTGCTTCTCCATCTGTAGCACATCCTTCTTGTCTGGACATGATAATGTTTCCAGAAATCTCTGTCACTTCTGCTCCCTGCTTGGATTTAGTGGTCTATCAAGGACCCTCTCCATCTGCTGCTCCTCAGCCAGAGCCTTCTCCATGCCAGGATATAGTGATCTATCAAGCACCACTTCTTCCCGCTATTGCTTCACTTCGCGCCCTTGTGGATGCTTATTTTCTTTCAGATCTTGAAGTGCCTGCTTGGATTAGCCATGCTTTCTGGACTCATTTTTTAGCTTTCTTTAAGTAGAGGATTTTGTTTGAAAACACTTTTATTAATATTCTAATGACATTTCTCTGATGTTTCTATCCCTTGTGGTGCATGCATTGCTTCTGCTTTCTCTTTGTTTGTTTTTTATAATGTCAATGGGAGAGAATATATTTGATCGGTGATTTATGCATGTGGAATTAGTTACTATGATTTGTGTATGCATATTTTGGAAATCTGAAAATCTGGATATATGCATATTTTTTTACTGTTTTTGAAACTCTTGTATGCTCTGTGTTTGTTTTGTTTTTGGAATATATGCATTTGCTATGGGGGAGTTATACTTAATCAAATTTATAGGTTGTCATCATCAAAAAGGGGGAGATTGTTGACTTAATTAGTGTTTAAGTCTAAATATGTTTTTGATGATGTGTTTATATGCTTGTAATATAATTTGATTATGTTTATTAAATGAGAATAATGAATTATGCATTGGAGTTTAATCTATTGGAAATGCCCTTGGAAAGGGTATTTTAGTTATCTAATGCATGTGATTAAGTGTACTGGGCTGCATAGTTTTTTAACAGAGTTAAATGAAGAACTCCACCGCTCACTAAACGACAAAGACGGATGAGAAAAATGAAGATATCCTACGTTCGCTAGACGACAAGGGCGGAAGACTTCAATAAGACATCCTACGCTCACTAAACGACAAAGGCGGATGAGAAAAATGAAGATATCCTACGTTCGCTAGACGACAAGGGCGGAAGACTTCAATAAGACATCCTACGCTCACTAAACGACAAAGGTGGATGAGAAAAATGAAGATATCCTACGTTCGCTAAACGACAAGGGCGGAAGACTTCAATAAGACATCCTACGCTCACTAAACAACAAAGGCGAAAGACGTCTAAATATTCATCATCCGATACTGGTTCAAGCAGGATAGCGTTTTCTCATCCGATGCCGGTTCAACATTTTAAAGTTGCATCATCCGACACCGGTTCAGCGTTTAAAGATTCATCATCCTATACCGGTTCAACATTTTGAATTTGCATCCTCCGATGGCGGTTCAAGACTAAAACAACATTGTCTTCCGCTATAATTCAAAGTTAGCGCGAAGCTACAGTGACGTCGTTTTCAGCTCTAACTCCAGAACATTAATGGCGATGACGAACAGCAATTTCAGATGCAACGGATATCTGCTTAAGTACGGATGCTTCCTAACGGTAACATTTTTCTATTTGAAGAAAGAAACATTCAAGTCTGTGAAGCAAAAATGAGACAGAGTATTTAAGCAGAGGTTAGAGCACGAAGGAATAACTTTTGCGAATTTTACTCTTGAGCCCTAATCTGCGAAATTTATCATACTCTGTATTTTTTCTTCACCTCTCGATTTTAACTTGAGATTTAATCATTGTGAGAGTGTAGTCTGAGCTTGCAATTTACAAACTCAAAAAAAAAATCTGTATAAGGCAGTGGATTGTCGCCCGTGAAGAACAATCCAGATCTGTAAAAGGCAGTTGATCGGAGCCCGGAATTTCGATCTGTTTATTCTCGTGAGGAGAAGGTTAAGGATCTTCAAGGGGGAACCTTGAAGCGTGGATGTAGGCAGGTTTTGGCCGAACCACGTAAAAACTCTTGTATTGGTTTTTATCTCTCTGTTATTTTTATTGTTGTGTTGGTTTGCTGTTAGATTAATAATTTTAAAAAGTTCTAATTCACCCCCCGTCTTAGACAATCTCGATCCTACACCTTCTTTGCAATTCTCTTGCTCGATTCTCTTTTAACCTAGGTAAGTTTTCCTCGTTTTCTTGTATTTTAGCAGTTAGGTAACTAAAGGAGTACAATGTGAAAAATTTCGAGAATGCTGTGATTGAGAGTAGGTTCAGGTTTTGGTGATAAATAGGAATGCACGGGTAGCAGAGTTTCAAACTAGTTTCTTCAAACTTCTGATTGATTCTTGGTAAAGTTTAGTGAATGTTTGATTAATGTACTGTTATGACTTTAGGTGAGCAAGCTTCTAAAGTAGCTTACAGCCGAGCGATTTCTAGGAGACCAGGTAAGTAAAGTATGCTTGTGCCTTCGGGCCTACATCACAAAAAAGTAGGGTTGTGCATGTTTGAGTGTGTTTGTATGTCATGCATCATATTTTGAAAACTATGCGAAAATGAATTTACATGAAATGACATGGTAAGAAATGAACAGACTGTAACAGTTGTTAAGGGAACTAATCCGCCCCTTAATCAAGAGAGAGGATGTATGACTTTGGGGGAAGTGATCCAAACCCCAATTTCACAAGGGGATCTGAACAGTTGTTAAGGGAACTAATCTGCCCCTTAATCAAGAGAGAGGATATATGACTTTGGGAGAAGTGATCCAACTCCCAATTTCATAGGGGGATCGGATCAGAAACGAATGCATATGTAACTGAGATGAGAAAGTAGAAACTGCATGTGTAGGAATTTATGTTTCAGCATTCCATTTCATTATTACTTTACTTACTTAGCATTGGGCTAATAGATGAGTTTTGTGATGTAGGTGAAGAGGTGACTGCATGTGTGTTTTCTGAGTATGCTGAGGAATAGGCTGATTGGAGGAGCACATTCATGTCTCGACTTGGCGAACTGATGGGGCGGTTTAACTGGAGTCAGTAGATGAGAAGGTTTAGTAAACCATGATTCAATTTAACTATGTTGAGAGTTTTAGTGGCAGTAGTGGTTTTGATGTTTTGAATACAATTTGAGACTCTTTCTGATAATGATACTCTGTTAGTTTAATAGTGGTTTTTACCAAACTTTGGAGTAGTACACGGATTTAAGTAGTTTTGAACGGTTTTAGTAAAATGCTCAAGTTCTTTGGTAGTCAGGGTTTTCTTGTTTATAATGAAATTGTTGCTATGTTATTTTCGTTGAGTATTTTTGATCTATCGGTAGATGATGTCTATCGGCAGATGTTTGGTATTTTTGATCTATCGGCAGATGATGTCTATCGGCAGATGTCGAGTATTTTTGATCTATCGGTAGATTATATCTATCGGCAGATGTTGAGTATTTTGATCTATCGGTAGATGATGTTTATCGGCAGAAGTCGAGAGTTTCGTCTATCGGTGGATTTAGTCCATCGGTGGATGTGAGTATTAGAATTTGTTGTTTTGTAATCGGAGAATGTCTTCAGGAAAAGCCATCGGAAGATGTCTTCAGTAGAAGCCATCGGTAGATGTCTTCGGTGTAAGTCTTTAGTAGCGTTGTCGTTTTGGTAATCGGTTTATGTAGGAAGAAATTTGTCGTTTTGCGATCGGTAGATGTGAATTGAGAAAATTTTGTCGTCTAGCGATCGGAAGACGTAGCTTGTTCTATCGGCAGATATGAGCTGAGGATGTTTTGTCGTTTAGTGACCGATCGATGTGTTCTGTTTTGTTTGAGAGTAAAAGACTTTTGTCGTTTAGTGATCGGTCGACGTGTTCTGTTTTCTTTTTCTCTTTCAACCAACTGCCTTGAATATTTTAACTACTTAATAGATATTGTTTTTACGATGATTTTTCCGCTGCAAGTTTTAACGTTTTAAGAGTAAATTCCTGATCATTGAATGAAATTTTAAAATTTCCCAAAAGTCATAGTTCGGTTCAGTTTCTTGCGTAGCGAACCGGGTTCAGATAACTCGGGGTGCTACAGCTAGTGTTTGGCAGTAGCTGGTCGAGCTTGGCTCAACTCCTTTAACTTTGGCTTGCGATTTGGCTAGTGTTGAATTTTTTTTTTTTATGGGCTCGTTAGACTCGGCTTAGTAGACTCATTAGACTGGCATAGTTGAACTCTTTACACTCAGTAAGCAAGATTTTTTCAAACTCGGCTCGACTCGAGTGGCTTGTTTTTCACCGAAAATTGCAAATGAATAACAAGTAGATAAGTGTCATCCTAGTTAGTTTGTGTATAATTTGTAATGATGCAAGTGTCAAATATTTGTAATGATAATCGTAAGATAATTTTTTTTATTAGATTATCTCAAATAATTTTTTTTTAAATACATGTTATTTGATATATTATTAAAATAATTTTGTTAAATAATTACCTAAAAATTATATTTTAACAATATAATATAAATAAACATCATAATTTTATTAACTAAAATTTTTAAATAACATACGTTATATTGATATAAGTTGAAAAAAATTATGTATGTTTGGTTCGTTAGGCTCAGGTAGTTAAGTCGGCTCTGCTCGGCTCGGCTCGGCTCGTTTAACTTTAGCTTGTAAGGCAACTGAGTTTGATATTTTTGTTTTGGTTGGACTCATTAGGCCCTATTCGTTGGACTCGTTAGGCTTATCTCGTTTAGGCTTTGTGAGACAGATTTTATTAGGTTTGTCTTGGCCAACTAGTTTGTCATCTTTACGTAAAACAGTGGGGACGACTGGTCCACATCATAAGAGAGAAATAAGGCGTGTCAGAAAACAAATCAATCACATAACAACAAACACTTTGGCAAGGCTAGGGGATTCAAACCCATGACATATCATCACTGTCCTAATCCAAAATCGTGTGTATGGAGACACTTTCACACAACAAAAGGTGTATAGAAATATCATCTAGTTGCATTCAACCCAAAGCAATCGAATGTCCAATAAATAAAAGGGGCCCACATCCCAAAACAACTAGATGTCCATTCGACGTATGTATCAATTCTTATACTAGGCATGTATAAAGTAACATGTAAAAATTTGTGTGCCTATAACGTAAAAGCTGACATGTTGTTAGATAGGACATGTTAGGTTTTATATTTGATAGGTCAAAATAATTGTTTGATGTAATTCAATATAGTAAGGAAACTCCTACCTCAATGGTCACGATAGCCTTACTAACTAGCCGAATTGCGACATTTGGAACATGCATCGAAAATTGGAAATATCTTCGGAACCTAAAACAAAACTGATGTTGAATTATCAATGTATCCTAAATCGGACCTAAGAACCCTATTAGGAAGAAAACGATAAATGGTCGCGAACTTCACAAAAATTAATAAACAGTGTGGTCGCCCTCGATGAAAGACCGGATAATGTTGCGGTCGCCAACAGCGGACCGACCTGACTGCTGTAGCAGAATCGGCGACAAAGTCCAGATTTATGCTGGGTATGCCCAGAACGGAAGCCCAAATTGTTGCTGTGGAAGCCCAGACTTGCTTCCCTGCAGAAGCCCGATTCAACCAAATGATGCCCAAAGAGGATGTCATGGCGACGAGTTTCGCAAAAAACCTGTCGTTTCCACTGATTTTCACATCTAATATGTCCACAACTCCACATAAACTACAGATTGACAAAAAATAACGCAAAATCAAGCAATAATTTCAAGTTTCCATGCTCAAAAATCGGAATACGACTCCGACAGAAAGAAAAATGAAAAAACAAACAAAAACAGAGGATAGAAATCGACTTACCTTTGAAGAACCTTCATAAATAAGTAGAAGATGACTGTATTGTGGTTTTTGGTTAGATTAGATTAATGGAAGTGTAAAGGAAGTTTTAAAAATCATTGGAATGTATGGTTTTTAGATTTCATGATTTGAAAACCTTGTTCTATCAGCATGATTGAGTTGGCTCTACAGTGACCATGAGTGGTGGTGAGATTGGGATTGTAGATTAAAATGAAAATTTTCAACTACTGTTGTAGCGCAAAGTTTGCAAATAGAAATTTCTATATAATTTGTTTTTTATCGTTTGCAACGCCCAATGCTAGAGCATAAGTTTTGAAGATGGTTATTGCCTTCAGCAATGCTGTGTGGAGAGGCTAAGCAAGAAGTTTTAGCCTTTACATCTACATCTTAAGTGCAGCTGCGCTGGGCTTGCAAGCTATAGTGCTAGGCTACCCTTTGTCGAGCATGGCAATTGGCACAACCCAGAAGAAGACTTAACAGAAACACCGTGTTGAACGACTCGATACTTACCCGATCGCCCAATCAAAATCTTAGTTATCAGCAGAAGGCTTTAGTTAAATTGAGCACTAGTGCATACGAGATGCGAGACTCTGCACCAATAGAGGACACCCGAAGACATCATTCCAGCAACAAGTCTCACGAGAAAAATGTATTTTTTTTCCACCAATTTGTAGCACCAAGCGGTCTGAAAGTTCACATAGAATCTAAATCAACCGAAATACCACAATAAAACCAAGGATTTTGAGTCCCCCAAACTCGAAATATGAATTTATCAACAACAAAAACCTAAATGCAAAAACAAATGGGATGAGGTTCAAAAATCCATTTACCCTGGAGGAACGTTGCTAAAACTCGTAATCTCATAAGAAGGCTGCACAATTTGGACATCGGAATGCAAAATCCCTCGCAGCCTCTCTCTTTTTTTTTCTCCTCTCGCCTGCGGCCAATAATAGAAGGAAAAGGTTTCTCCATATTCCTTTAAATAAAAAATTTATTTAATTTAATTTAATTATTTAATATAATTAATAATAACTTACATATATTAAATAGAATTTTTAACTTTTGATTCGACGAAAAACAAAACATTATACAGATTCTTTACCCAAAAAAATTGTAAACTACAAAACATTATTTTCTCCAATTTTAACCGTGAGGTAAGTTTCCAAATTTTATCGCTTTGACAAAAAAAGTAAAAAAAATTGCTACGTGGGTTTAACATCTATGAATCACAAGCATTGGATGACATGGATAAGGAAATCAGTTCAGAAGATGATATGTGATGGGTCTGATGTGTACTTCCTCAACAAGAATACGTGGAAAATGTTATGAACGTACCCATGTTGAGGAGACAGGTCAAACTTCTACGCCACGTTATCAATTCTCTTTACAATTTCGAATGGGCTAATGTACTGCGGGACTAACTTCTCTTTTACCCTGAACCGACTGATACCACGCCTTGAACGAATCTTCAAGAAAAGAAACTCTCCAGCGTCAAACTCAACATCACGTCTCTTAAGATCGTTACAACTCTTTTTCCTACTCTCCACTATCTTCAGCATCTACCTGATCAACAAAGTTTTCTCGATAGTCTCTTGGATTAGCACCCGTCTAAGAGAAATTCTCTCTTCTGCCTTAGTCCAACATAACGGGGGAGTGGCACGACCTCCATATAACACCTCGTATGGGGAAATACCAATGCTAGTTTGATAATTTTTGTTATAAACAAACTCAACTGACCGTAGATGATTGACCCAACTATCACAAAAATCTAGTATACATGTCTGCAACATGTTGTTTAATATCTGGATAATTTGCTTCGACATCCCGTCTGAGAATCATGAGATGTACTGAGATTCAACTTGATACTTAGTGCTTTCTCCAATGCTCTCCAAAAGTTGAATAAATCTAGGGCTGTAGTTGGAAACAATACTAGAAGGCATACCATGAAGACAAACGATGTTGTCGATGTAAAAGACCACTCAATCTAGAAAATGGGAAATCCATTTGGATTTGAATAAAATGAACAAACTGGGTCCATCGACCAACAATAACTCATATCGCACAAGCTTATGAGGATTGCAGCTCTCCCTCCCTTTTGAGTTTGACAAAAAAAAAAAAACACTTGCTGCAAGAATATTCAGTCTGTTGCATCTATCAATGCAGAATCTATCATCAACAAAATGAATTTCTCGCCATTGTCATCAATTCAACGAAGCAAATCCAACTCGAGCACCAATTACAGTTGCAGAGACGCTAGACACTTGTTTATTTTTCGACACGAGAAAATCTATTTCCTTGCTGCCTAGCTTACTATTTTCTTTAGTTTTCTTTGTTGCTGGATTAACAACTTCTAAATCAACTTGCTTTGTGGATCTACAAAGTGTAAGCTATACTTTCAGTATCAATGAGAGTAACGCGATTTTCAAATAACACAGCCAAGAGTTATCTCCTTGCGTAAGCAAATTACAACTAGAAGATGTGGTCGATCCAAGAGAGTGATCAAAAACCCACTTCCTCAAATCAAAGTCATCTAAAAAATCTAGACTCGATATCAGACACAGATCTCACAACATCTTCAAAGTATAGAAACTAACCATGGAGATAACAAATGGGGGAAAAATGGAATCTGAACACACAATGCTCGAAGATGAAAAGATGGGAAAAAAAAAACAAAATCCATCAGTTTCAAATTTAAAACAATGAATCGTAGATAGCTGCCAAATCTTTTTAACTTTAAATCCTATCCCCATCCTTAACTTAAGCACCGATTACCACGTGATAGAGTGCGAAAACAAAAAGCATGGAAAATTAAAATTTCTTATACTATGTCTGTTGGTTTTCGAGGTCCCTAGCACGGCGGAATTCACTATTATTCATAATAATAGTGACATGCGTTACCCTGTGACTTTAAAACTATTTTAAAAGACTTTAAAACTATTTTAAAATCATCAAAAAACCATAAATTGGATCGTTAGTATAAAAGAAATTATTTTTGATAAATATGTAATTTTTCAAAATGTAAACAATTTACATTGAGAAAAATTATTAGAATTTAGATTGGGAAATAATAAAAGGAAATACCTTTTTGGAGCAACTCTTTTACTCAGGTACTCTCGTCTGATCTTAACAGCTTTAACTCAGGATCAGGTGTTTTTCCCGAAGACTTTGAAACCGTCGAGTCTTCTCTGAAGATCTTTACACTTTAAATTTTCTGACGTGTGGGCGTCTCTCTTACAAGAACAATACACTCTTATATTTCTGGAAAGACGTATTCTCAACACATGAGACGTCTCTCTTCGATCTTAGAAAACGTTTTTCTAAAATCGAATACGGAAAGGTCACAAATTTTTGTCTAGGGATTTGTATTTCAGTCGTTCTTTTGGTTCGTCCACCTGTCAAATCACATTTGACAATTTTTATAAATCTATTTTAAAATTAATTTTTAGATTTATTTTAATAAAAACTAATTTTTAAAAAATAAATCTTATCTAATCAAATCTAATTTGATTAGAAGTTGATTTATCTAATAAATTAATTTATCAATTAATCATATAATCTAAAAACAGTTTTTAGAATATATTTATGAAAACTACTTTTCAAGATAATCTCATCTCATGAGATTCTTCAGATCTACTTTTAAATAGTAAACAAACTATAAGTCAACTGTAGATCAAATATAATTTGATCAGATTTTCCAGATCTACTTTTATTTAAATTTCAAAAAATCTAATTTTATAGTTTGTTACATAACCACTTTAAATTTGAAGATCAAATCTCATCTGATGAGATTCTTCAAATCTAATTCAAATCCCTTAAAAATATCTCATCTGATGAGATATTTTATGTTGAATTTAAAATATAAAAACTATTTATATATTTTGAATAACAATATATTCATTTGAGTGTCTATAAATGATTAATCCTTATTAATCATTTATATATTTATTCTTATAACATGAAAATTAAATAGTGATATAAGATAACAGAGGGACCGATGGACCTATAGTTCTAAGTTCCAATAATATTTGTTAATTAATATAAACTCTTTATATTAAATAACACAATTATTAACTCTAGAGTAATTCCACTAAATACCTAAAGTTGCACTCTTAGATCTATAGAGTATATTTACTCAAAGTAATGTCCATTGATATAGTCATTACATACGTATTAATCCTCCATTAAGATTCGTAATAGAGCTAGGTATAAAATCCGTTAACATCTCATATTACATCTTTATCCTTGACTACCATTAGTTCTTGATTGAATAATTAATTCATAACATTTATGAATTTGCGCGCTAATTATTCAATCCCTGAACTAACAAACAAAATAATCTTGTATTATGGATTTCATTGTATCAATGTTAGCATTCCCAGCTACTCATTTAATTTATTCCCAAAATACAAGGTTTATGTAATGTAACTCATACAAAAATGTACCGAGTAAATCAAAGAATAAATTATAATGAAATAGGAGTCTACTAAATACAATGAATTAATATCATACATATATGACCATCATTATGATAAAATTAATTGTTCTTCATTCAACGGATATTATAAGAACAATATAATTTCATCTGGTCCAGTCCTATATAATCATATTATATAAAATACAATCACTTTATGTCACTACATATATAGTCGGGATATGACTACACGTTCTTAACTAAGTGAACTGTATTTATGACTTTATTAATTTTAAGATCATTTATTTCAAATATAAGTCATGGACTATTGTGATTATTTCTTTTTAAATTTAATCCCACATATATCAGCATATATGTAAATTTAAAATTGCATAAATAATCAAGGATTTTTCTTTGAATTTATAAAGTATATCGAATAATGCAAACATAAAAATTAATCATAAAATTTATTTATTAATTACAGCAATAAAAATGTTCATAACATTTGCTTGTTGAGCACATTATTGTAGGATCGAGATTGTCTAAGAGGGGGGGTGAATTAGACAATTTTTAAAAATTAAATTCAATATCTAAGTGATTTCTCTCTTGCCTTAAATTTCTAAGCTAACAGCAAACAGATAGGCAATCAAAGTAAACGAGAGAGAGAGAAATTGTAACACAAGAGTTTTTACGTGGTTCGGCCAAACATTGCCTACATCTACGCTTTAAGGTTCCCCCTTGAAGATCCTTAACCTTCTCCTCAACGAGAATAAACAGATCAGAATTCCGGGCTCCGATCTACTGCCTTTTACAATTCTGGATTATTCTTCACAGGCGATAATCCACTGCCTTATACAGATTTTGAGTTTGTAATAATCAAAACAATCTAAACTCTCTCAAAGGTTAAATCTCAAGTTTTGGTTCGAGAGGAGTAGATGAAATACACAGTATGAATGATATTTCGCAGGTTAGGGCTCAAGAATGAAATTTTCAAAAGTTGTTTCTTCGTGCTCTAACCTTGGCTTAAATACTCTGTCTTCAAAACGGTTCTTGACTTCAATGCTCCTTATCCAATAATAGAAACTTTGTTACCGTTGGAGCAGCTTTCATACAAATGCAGGTAGCCGTTGCTTTCTGAAAGCGCAAGTCGCCCGACGCCATTAATGTTCTGGACTTTAAACTTCTGGGCGAGGTACACTGTAGCTTTCGCGCTAATTTTGAATTCTGGCGGAAGACAATGTTGTTTTGGTCTTGAACCGCCATCGGTAGATGCAACTTCAAAAATGTTGAACCGGCATAGGATGATAAAAGCTTTAGACGTCTTCCGGCTTTGTCGTCTAGCGAGCGGTGGAGTTCTTCTTCTAAGTCATCCGCCTTGTCATTTAGTGAGCGGTGGAGTTCTTCATTTCACTCATCCGTCTTTGTCGTTTAGTGACTGGTGGACTTCTTCATTTCTCTCATTCGCCTTTGTCGTTTAGTGACCGGTGGACTTCTTTATTTCACTCATCCGCCTTTGTCGTTTAGTGACCGGTGGACTTCTTCATTTCAAAACAGATTCCAGAAAGGTTATACTATTTAGTCCTGTACACTTAATCATATGCATTAGATGACTAAAATACCCTTTCCAAGGGCATTTCCAATAGATTGAAATTCTTGCATAAATCATTGTTCTAATTTAATAAACATAATCAAATTACATATTTAACATTTAAATACATCATCAAAAACTTAGTTAAACTTAAACACTAATTAAGTCAACAATCTCCCCCTTTTTGATGATGACAACCTATAAATTTGATTAAGTATAATTCTCTCCCATAATCCTAGCTCCCCCATAGTAAAAGCATATAATCCAGAAACAGACACGGAGCATACCAAATTGTCAAAAACATATAGATATCCAGATTTCCAAAAATATGCATACACAAATCATAGTAACAGTAACTAATTCCACATGCATATCCATCATCAATCAAATATATATTCTCCCCCATTGACATTATCAAAAACAATCAGAGAGAGACAACAGAAGCAATGCATTCAACACAAGAATATTAAGAAGGAAAGAGCAGAGTATTCAACATTAGAGGACCAAAAACAGATGAATAAAGAAAATGTATGGAATCTCATATTTACATAAATCTAAAAATTTCTTCCAAAAAGCATGAATGATCCACGAGTCCACTTCAAGGTGCGGGGAGAAGTAATCATCCACGAGGGCTTGAAGGGATTCAAGATCATGAGGGATTGGTGCTTGATAGACTACCAGGTCCAGACATGGAGGAGGAGGTGGAGATGCGTCTGGAGAGACTACCAAGTTCAGACAGGTAGGGGGGTCCACGAGAGGAGCAGAGGATGATGGCTCGACAGAGGGTCCAACAGAAGAGACTTCCATTGGACTGGCTGGCTCAGGGGAAGACTCGCGAGCAGGAGGAGCAACAAGAGTAGAAAATTGGAGTTCTGCCTCCTGAAGAGCTAAAGGCGTTAATCGAACAGAGTCTTCAAAAACCTGAGATTTGCAAAGGGGAAGTATGAGGTCTTCTGAACAAGCCTCCGGAAAAGAAGGAGGACTAGATGGTCCCGGCAAAAAGGCATCAAATTGAGACTTGAGCGATTGATGATTCAGGGCTGCAATTTTCTTATGTCTGTCCATTTTCTTAGACAGCAGATCAAGTCCAGTATCCAACGTGATGCCCATGTCCAATTTGATCTGGCTCAGTTGTTTATCCATTTGCTCCTGAACAGAAGTGATGGCAGTACCTAAGCTGGCTATGCTGGATTGCAAGGCATTAAACTGATCCTCACTTATGAAAAATCTCCTTTGATAGGTCTGAGGAGTTGCAGGAGCAACTGAGGGGATTGATGAAGAGACGTGGACTGGTGGAGCTGGTAGAGCTAGTGAAGCAGGTTGGACAGGAGAGGGAATGTGTAGGGTATGTGGTGGTTCAACTGATGGAGAAAGTTGGACTGGTGAAGAAGGTTGGACTGGTGGAGGCAGAGAGGGCAACAGCTGTGTTGGTGGAGGGGAAGAGGGTTCCTCTGGAATTAGAGGAGACATAGAAGGTAAAGTGGAATAAGCCACTGATGTAGGAGGTGAACGAGGAGGAGGAGAGGAGAGAGGAGGAAGGCTAGGAATAAGAGGGGCTGACATGGCCATAAAGGGATGAGCTAGAGAGGAGGAAGTAGGGGGTCTTGGCATTGGTGGTGGAAGGTGGGAGCGTGAGACCAGAGAATGAGGAGGGGAAATATCAAAGGCAGGGATCTCTGAATCACCACTGCCTTCTTGAACTGATGACTCTTCATCCAAAATCAGTTTCCTTTTCCCTTTTCTGACATCAGCGATCTTAGCAACCCTTTGCTTGGACTGATCCAACACAAACTTCCCTTGACGTGTTCTCTTAATTCCCATCCTGGACAAAGTGGACTTAGAGTAATAGCTGGATGGTTTAAGGCAGGAGAGATCCTCTTCCTCGGGAAATTCCACATCAAACTGCTAAAAGATCTTCATGAGGAGCAGATTGTAGGGGAGGGATGGAGCTCTGGATGTAATGGCTTGAATCATCCTTCTTATGACAAATACCCTAGATCGAAAGGGGTCTTTTGGTAGATAGCAAAAAAGACCATTAACTCCATATTGCTAACATCATCATAATATCCTCCCTTGAGAACTATATTGTATCCAATCATTTGATGGAAAAGCCGAGCTCTAATGTTTAGGTGTTTGCTCTTTAAGGGATTAAGAGTGTTGGTTGGATTTAGAGCTATAAGTCTTAGATGTAACACCCCTAATACTGTACCCGTATTTCCGTATTATATTTTTTTTTTTTTTACACTTTTTACTTTCCTATACTTTAAATAAAACTTTGTGCGGAATCTAAACTGAAGTTAAAATCAGAACTGAAATCGGAATTAAAACTGAACTTTAAAAGCATTTAAAACAAAACCTTTAAATAACAATTAAAACAAAAAAACATTTAATAAAACATTTAGTAATAAATAAAAGAAGGGAGGGCAGAATCGGAATTCTGCCCTCAAAATTGGCAGCGACCGGGCGCTGCCAATTGCAGCGCTCGATCCCTGCGTGCGCTGCATTGTGCAGTGCACGATCGCTGCACAATGCAGCGCGCCCAGTCGCTGCATTCTTGCAGCGATCGGGCGCTGCATATTGCAGCGCCCAGTCGCTGCACAGCAGCGACCAGCACATAACACTTGCTCTCTGGAATTTCCAGAGAGCAAGTTTCAGAGTAATAGCTCTCTGGAATCCGATTCCAGAGAGCAACCCCTTCTTATCCTCCATCAAATTCTCATTCATGCACCATTTTTCTTATCTATAACCCAATCAAACTGTAACTTAAACTTAACCGTATTGCAGCGGACTTTGCGAAATCCAACTGCATGGATAGCTCTAAAAACCGAGCTTACCTGTACCAATCCCAAAACGAATCAAAACATTTCATAACGTTTATCAAAACATTTTAAACCAAAGCCTTTTACATACAGTTACCAAAACATTTTCTAACCCCTATCCAGATCCAAACAACCTAAAATACTCTATACAATTATCAATTCAAAATATCCCAAACTAACCCTAGAGTCCATACATACATCCCCACGGGTCATATCGCGCCTCGACTACTCAGCGCACTCCCACGGCCATCATCCATCAGCTGCCACCTACGTCAGGAGGAGGAACATCGTCCTCACCTGGCTCGATGTCACCAAAGATATCACCTACACCATACAGACACCTATGAGATAATTAAATCTCAGTAAGCTACGTAAATGCAGATGCATGCGTGCAGATGTCATTCAGAAAACATGCATGACAGATTCAGATTACAGATTCATTACGTCGCAGACAGACAGATTGTCACCGAGACCTCGACCCACTAAATGGAGAGGGCCTATCCAGCGGTCGGACTACCCTTTCCACCTAGAGGGGGGGGTACACGCTTGCAACACGCACAGCCGTGCCTGAGCCCCATCTCGCATGACCAGATACAGACAGATTACATTCATTCATTACAGAAGTTCGTTCATTTTCTTAAAATACGTGCAGAAATTCGTTTTCATGACCTTTGAAATACGTGATGCATGAACAGATATGTGCATAATATAACCGTGCGATAAACAAACAACGTACATACCATCAAGACCGAAATTAAACTAACCTACAACAATTTAAACCTAACTACCCAACCAAAGCGAATTTAAAGCAAACATCTCTTCAGGGATCCTCGATACGACATCGAAGTATGGTGTAGACCAATTGGTCAGAGTAAGTCACGAAGACTTACCTTGGGCGCGCAGAATCTCAATCTTTGTCCACGGGAGTCGTGTGTCTGAGGAAAACACGATGTCCACCGTTAAAACCAATTTGAATTATAAACGTTCAAATTATAAAATCCTTAACTAATGAATTTCCTAAATTCCAACTTAGCTAATCAAAGCATTTAGAACGTCAATTAAGGCTCGATAATCCGAAATCTCAATTAACGAGTTTTTCTCAAAAACCCGAAAATTTACCAATTTTTAACTTTTTCACAAATTGATTTTTCTTCGTCCAATAACGTCAAATACGTTCAATACATACTTAATCACGGCTAACCTATTAATTACGAGTCTTAATTCGACATTTTTATCGAAACCCTAATCGAAACCCTAACGTTAAATCGACCTAAAACTTGGAATTTAACGCTCAAAGACCGAAGCTACTTACCGAGGGTAGCGAGAGGAGAAGAAATGACGAGGAACGGAAGAGAAACGGAGGAGATCGGAGGTCGGATTGTTGAGAACTCGTGAGGAGTCGCCTGGAATCGCCTCTGGAAAACCACCTGGCCGAGAGAAAATGAAGGAAGCAGGGAGAAGTGAAGTGAAAAGAGATATTTAGGTTGTTTAATAATATTGATTCTGTAAATTACTAAATTGCCCTTACCTTTGTTTTCTATATTGATTTCGTTCTTCGGTTCGTTAATCGTCTAGCCATTCAACTTCTCCATACGTCCTTACTTCACCAATAAGTCCAACTTATTATTTGGGATTTAACAAAACTGTCTGTTTGCAATTCGGACTTCGTTTGTTATTTTTACTAAAACGTCCTTTTCGTTACGATGGAGGTAATTACTCGGAATATAGCGTTATAACTCCGAAAATTCTCCAAAATTCGTTAAAATTCTTATTATTGGTCAGGATCAAAATGACGCTTTCTTTTCGTAAATCGGACCTGATTTGACATATTTACCAAAAATGCCACATATATAATAAAATACGAATATTCTAAAAATCCGTACAAGCCGGATATTACATTCTACCCTCCTTATTCAGAATTTTGTCCACAAAATTAAATCATGCAAACAAATCAGGATACTTAGTCATCATATCCTGCTGTCGCTCCCACGTAGCTTCTTCCACCTCGTGGTTCCGCCATAGGACTTTGACTAGCGGAATCTCTTTGTTGCGCAAAATCTTGATGGAAGTCTCCAAAATACGTACCGGCCTCACCTCATAGCTCAAGGTAGGCTGTACCTCAATCTCCGTAGCCTCCACAATCTGCGACGGATCGCGTAGACATCTCCGAAGCATGGATACATGGAACACATCGTGGATACCCTCCAAAGAAGCCGGAAGCTACAATCTATACGCCAACTTCCCGATCCTCTTCAGAATAGGAAAGGGTCCCACATACCGAGGGTTCAACTTACCCCTCCTTCCAAATCTCGCGACACCTTTGAACGGAGAAACCTTCAAATAAACTTCGTCGCTCTCCTCGAACTCTATCTCTCGCCGTCTCACATCAGCATAACTCTTCTGTCGGCTCTGAGCTACTTGAATACGCTGTCGGATAACGGCAATCTTCTCTGCCGTTTGCTGTAGAATCTCTGGACCAACGATGCTGGCCTCGCCAACCTCGTCCCAATGTAACGGAGACCTACACTTCCGACCATACAGAGCCTCGTACGGTGCCATGCCAATAGTAGCCTGGAAGCTGTTATTGTACGAGAACTCAATCAGAGGTAAATATCGGCTCCATGAGCCCTGAAACTCCAGCACACACGCTCTGAGCATATCCTCCAAAATCTGATTCGTCCTCTCTGTCTGACCATCAGTCTGAGGATGAAATGCTGTGCTGAAATTAAGCCGAGTCCCCATAGCTTTATGCAGGCTCTTCCAGAAATTCGAGGTAAATCTCGGATCACGATCTGAGACTATGGAAACTGGCACACCGTGCAGTCTGATAATCTCCTGCACATATAGCTCTGCGAGCTGATCCATCGAAGATGCCATCTTCACAGATAAGAAGTGAGCCGACTTTGTCAATCGGTCCACAATCACCCATATACCATCATGACCTCTCGTCGTCCTCGGGAGCCCCACAATAAAGTCCATGGAGATCTGCTCCCACTTCCACTCCGGAATCGGCAGTGGCAATAACGTTCCGGCAGGTCTCTGGTGCTCGGCCTTCACCTGTTGACAAACTAAACAGGTCTCGACATACTTGGCCACCTCTCTCTTCATGTTCGGCCACCAGAAGTGTTGTTTCAAATCCCGGTACATCTTGGTACTCCCCGGGTGCACAGAATATGCCGAAGAATGTGCCTCGGCCAATATATCCTTCCTCAGATCCTCGTCGCTAGGCACGTACCACCTATGCCTAAACTTCAGAATACCATCCTCCGATAGATGAAAGTCTAACGAGTCCCCCAAGGTCATACTCGATCGAAGCTCCATACACTCCGAATCAGTCAGCTGAGCCTCACGTATACGATCCAGAAGAGTTGGCCTGAGAGAAATACTAGTGAGCATGCTGGACAACTCTGCCACTATCTCCACGTCAAATCTCTCGATTTCAGACCGCAGCGTAACTGACATCGCTGCTAATGAAGGCTGACTCGCAGAAGGCACTCTACTCAAGGCATCAGCTACCTTGTTTGCCTTCCCTGGGTGGTACTTGATATCAAAATCATAGTCCTTGACGAACTCAAGCCACCTGCGTTGCCGCATATTCAGCTCCTTCTGCGTAAATAAGTACTTCAAGCTCTTGTGGTCGGAGAATATCTCGCACTGCTGCCCATATAAATAATGTCTCCATACCTTCAGTGCGAAGACCACAGCTGCTAACTCAAGATCGTGCGTGGGGTAGTTCTGCTCATACGGCTTCAGCTGTCGAGAAGCATAAGAAATAACTTTCCCCTCTTGCATCAGTACACAACCCAGTCCCACTCCAGATGCATCGCAATAAATACTGAATCTGACACCTTCAATAGGCAGTACCAGCACTGGAGCGGTGGTCAATCTCTGCTTTAATTCCATAAAGCTGTCATCACAAGCAGACGACCATATAAATTTCTCATGCTTCCGAGTCAATCGTGATAAGGGAAGTGCGATCTTTGAGAATCCCTCTATAAACTTCCTGTAATAACCGGCCAATCCGAGAAATCCACGCACCTCACGTACATTCTTCGGCTGTGGCCAATCTCTGACCGCCTGGACTTTGCTCGGGTCCACAGAAACTCCGTCCTGTGATATGATATGGCCTAGGAAACTCACCCTGTCAAGCCAGAACTCGCACTTCGAGAACTTCGGATAGAGCTGGCGCTGACTCAATATCTGTAAAACAATCCGTAGATGCTCCTCATGCTCTTCCTTCGTCTTGGAGTAGATGAGGATGTCGTCAATGAACACCACCACAAACTTGTCCAAGTACTCCTTAAAGACACGGTTCATCAGATCCATGAACGCTGCAGAAGCATTAGTGAGTCCAAATGACATGACAAGGAACTCATAATGCCCATACCTCGTTCGGAATGCCGTCTTCTGAATATCATCCCTCCGGACCTTCAGCTGATAATAACCCGAGCGTAGGTCGATCCTGGAAAACACTCAGGCACCCTGCAGCTGATCAAATAAATCGTCAATCCGGGGCAGTGGGTACTTATTCTTCACTGTGAGCTTATTCAGCTCCCTGTAATCGATACACATCCTGAGGGTCCTGTCTTTCTTCTTGACAAACAGAACGGGCGCACCCCAGGGTGAAACGCTGGGTCGAATAAAACCCTTCTCCAGTAACTCGTCAAGCTGAGTCCTCAACTCTCTCAACTCAGCTGGTGCCAACCGGTAAGGGTTCTTGAACCTTGGCGCAGAGTTTGGATAGACATCAATAGTGAATTCGATCTCCCGGTCTGGTGGTAAACCGGGAAGATCATCAAGGAATATGCCAGAGAACTCTCTAACAATAGGAATGTCGCTCGGCTTCAGTCCGCTGAGCAACTGAACATCAAAAACTGAGGCCAAATAAATAGAGCACGCACCTTTGAACTGCTCGTTGACCTCCATAGCATAAGAAATAGGCGAGCTACTCAGTCGGTTCATCGCCTGATAAGAAAACTCGGCTCTATCCGGGGGTCGGAAGGTCACAATCCCGGATCGACAATCGATGGTGGCGAAATGCTGCGCAAGCCAGTCCATCCCCAAAATAAGATCGTATCGCTCTATGCTCATAACTATCAGGCGAGCATAGAGGGTAATACTCCCCACTGAGACGACATTGCCCTGGAGAATACGATCTGACTGCATATGCTCTCCCGAAGGCAGCATAACACTATACTCATACTCTGACGGCTCGGACTCTAACCTCAATCTAGCCATACATGCAGCCGATACGAAGGAGTGCGTAGCTCCGGTATCCATCAAAGTAAATACAGTAGCGCCCATAAGCAAAATAGTACCTGCCATCACAGCAGGCTGAGCATCGTCGTCAACATCCTCTGGCTCGATAAAGGCGAAAATCCTGGGCATAACCCTCCTCTGATCTCCACCCGACTGATCTCGGGCCTGTTGCAGACAATCTCTGACAAAGTGGCAGATATCTCCGCATCTATAGCACTTATTCGTGCCAACTCGGCACTCGCCACTATGTTCCTTCTGGCATCTGGGGCACCAGGGCATCTGAGAAGTCCCCTGTACCTGCTTTCCCTTGCCCCGATCATTTCCTCCCTCAAGAGGTCTCTTCGCGCCCCTAGGCTGTGGCTGAGGTGGCTGTGCTCTAGGCTGCCATCCCTGATTCCGAGACTGAGGACGGATCTCTCGAAAGAAGCCCTTCGCTGGCTCCCTCGGTCTAACACAAGTGGCCCTGGCAGCCTCTATGTCCAGAGCTCTAGCTGTGATGTCAGAAAAGGGTACGTCGATAATACCTGAGACCACAACATGCATCCGTATCTCCGGATTAAGTCCCTCCATAAACTGGTGCACCTTCTCCTCGTTATCGCTAACAAGACGAGGTGCAAACCTGGACAATGCCTCAAACCTCCGAATATAATCCGCAACTGAACCAGTCTGCTTCAGCTGCGTAAACTCGTTCCTCTTGGCCACTCTCACTGTGCGGCTGAAATACTTGTCGAAGAATAAGAACTTGAATCGATCCCAAGTCATAACTGATACATCTGTAGTCGACTTGATCGAGTCCCACCAGAAACGAGCGTCCAACGCTAAGTGAAATGTGGCATAAGCGACCCTGCTCCCGTTGGCAACCTCGGCGTAATCTAACATGTCCTCCATAACCCTGATCCACTCTTCGGCACGTGTCGGATCCGATGACTGGCCGTCGAATACTGGAGACCGCAGACCTTGGAACCTCTGCATACCCTGATTACTGGGGACTACCAGCTCCTAAGCTCTCTGATTCTCTCGCTGGTTCTCTCGATTCACTAAATCCGTGATCTGTTGCGCTTGCCGGTCCATATGCTGAGACTGGCGATCTAACAATTCCGTAAGACGATCCATCGCGTCGTCTCTCGGATCCCTTCCTCGAGTCATACTTATAAACTCCTATAAAATTTAAAACAAGTAATCCTAAGAAACTGAAATCAAACAAAGTAGTAAACAGACTTACAGTTGATGAAGGATATCCGCGTAGTGGCTGTTTAGTCGAGCAGTCTACAGAATCGATTTTAAAACCCGGGGGCTCTGATACCATAAATGTAACACCCCTAATACTGTACCCGTATTTCCGTATTATATATATATATTTTTTTTTACACTTTTTACTTTCCTATACTTTAAATAAAACTTTGTGCGGAATCTAAACTAAAGTTAAAATCAGAACTGAAATCGGAATTAAAACTGAACTTTAAAAGCATTTAAAACAAAACCTTTAAATAACAATTAAAACAAAAAAACATTTAATAAAACATTTAGTAATAAATAAAAGAAGGGAGGGCAGAATCGGAATTCTGCCCTCAAAATTGGCAGCGACCGGGCGCTGCCAATTGCAGCGCTCGATCGCTGCGTGCGCTGCATTGTGCAGCGCACGATCGCTGCACAATGCAGCGCGCCCAGTCGCTGCATTCTTGCAGCGATCGGGCGCTGCATATTGCAGCGCCCAGTCGCTGCACAGCAGCGACCAGCACATAACACTTGCTCTCTGGAATTTCCAGAGAGCAAGTTTCAGAGTGATAGCTCTCTGGAATCCGATTCCAGAGAGCAACCCCTTCTTATCCTCCATCAAATTCTCATTCATGCACCATTTTTCTTATCTATAACCCAATCAAACTGTAACTTAAACTTAACCGTATTGCAGCGGACTTTGCGAAATCCAACTGCATGGATAGCTCTAAAAACCGAGCTTACCCGTACCAATCCCAAAACGAATCAAAACATTTCATAACGTTTATCAAAACAGTTTAAACCAAAGCCTTTTACATACAGTTACCAAAACCTTTTCTAACCCCTATCCAGATCCAAACAACCTAAAATACTCTATACAATTATCAATTCAAAATATCCCAAAATAACCCCAGAGTCCATACATACATCCCCACGGGTCATATCGCGCCTCGACTACTCAGCGCACTCTCACGGCCATCATCCATCAGCTGCCACCTACGTCAGGAGGAGGAACATCGTCCTCACCTGGCTCGATGTCACCAAAGATATCACCTACACCATACAGACACCTATGAGATAATTAAATCTCAGTAAGCTACGTAAATGCAGATGCATGCGTGCAGATGTCATTCAGAAAACATGCATGACAGATTCAGATTACAGATTCATTACGTCGCAGACAGACAGATTGTCACCTAGACCTCGACCCACTAAATGGAGAGGGCCTATCCAGCGGTCGGACTACCCTTTCCACCTAGAGGGCGGGGGGGTACACGCTTGCAACACGCACAGCCGTGCCTGAGCCCCATCTCGCATGACCAGATGCAGACAGATTACATTCATTCATTACAGAGGTTCGTTCATTTTCTTAAAATAGGTGCAGAAATTCGTTTTCATGACCTTTGAAATACTTGATGCATGAACAGATATGTGCATAATATAACCGTGCGATAAACAAACAACGTGCATACCATCAAGACCGAAATTAAACTAACCTACAACAATTTAAACCTAACTACCCAACCAAAGCGAATTTAAAGCAAACATCTCTTCAAGGATCCTCGATACGACATCGAAGTATGGTGTAGACCAATTGGTCAGAGTAAGTCACGAAGACTTACCTTGGGCGTGCAGAATCTCAATCTTCGTCCACGGGAGTCGTGTGTCTGAGGAAAACACGATGTCCACCGTTAAAACCAATTTGAATTATAAACGTTCAAATTATAAAATCCTTAACTAATGAATTTTCTAAATTCCAACTTAGCTAATCAAAGCATTTAGAACGTCAATTAAGGCTCGATAATCCGAAATCTCAATTAACGAGTTTTTCTCAAAAACCCGGAAATTTACTAATTTTTAACTTTTTCACAAATTGATTTTTCTTTGTCCAATAACGTCAAATACGTTCAATACATACTTAATCACGGCTAACCTATTAATTACGAGTCCTAATTCGACATTTTTATCGAAACCCTAATCGAAACCCTAACGTTAAATCGACCTAAAACTTGGAATTTAACGCTCAAAGACCGAAGCTACTTACCGAGGGTAGCGAGAGGAGAAGAAATGACGAGGAACGGAGGAGAAACGGAGGAGATCGGAGGTCGGATTGTTGAGAACTCGTGAGGAGTCGCCTGGAATCGCCTCTGGAAAACCACCTGGCCGAGAGAAAATGAAGGAAGCAGGGAGAAGTGAAGTGAAAAGAGATATTTAGGTTGTTTAATAATATTGATTCTATAAATTACTAAATTGCCCTTACCTTTGTTTTCTATATTGATTTCGTTCTTCGGTTCGTTAATCGTCTAGCCATTCGACTTCTCCATACGTCCTTACTTCACCAATAAGTCCAACTTATTATTTGGGATTTAACAAAACTGTCTGTTTGCAATTCGGACTTCGTTTGTTATTTTTTCTAAAACGTCCTTTTCGTTACGATGGAGGTAATTACTCGGAATATAGCGTTATAACTCTGAAAATTCTCCAAAATTCGTTAAAATTCTTATTATTCGTCAGGATCAAAATGACGCTTTCTTTTCGTAAATCGGATCTGATTTGACATATTTACCAAAAATGCCACATATATAATAAAATATGAATATTCTAAAAATCCGTACAAGCCGGATATTACATTAGAAGCTGATGGCCACTATCAGTATCAAGGAAAGGGGACTCATGCCCTGTTGCAAAGAATTTTGGGCAGGAGTCTAAATGAGGGCTTCCTACAAGCGTATTTATCGATTGAGAGGTTATCTCTATGTGCTTTCCATACACATAACTCTTAATCACATTGAAATCCGGAGAGAAGCTCATATTTATATAAAATATTCTAATGGCAGCCGAGTAAAAGAAGGATTCAACATCAAATAAATCTAATATCTCAATATCTCTTAAGGGTCTAACTATATCGAGACCAGATAACCCTTCTGGTTCCATCCTACGACCGGGAATCAACTTCTTAAATTTAAACTCTTCATGATACCTGGACTAAGCAGCCTCATTGTGGAAAAAATACGATGGCCAACTAGACGCTCGAGGAATTTCTCGTGGTTGCCGAGCGGAAGTTTTAGCCTTCTTAGAAGCGGGTTCCTTACCTGCTCTAGAGGAAGATTTCATTGAGAAGATTGCGAAACTGACAGAGTGAAAACACGATGGAGAGGAGGGTTTTGGTAAGGGAAAATCGTCTGTCAGAGCTGGAGCAAGTGAAAGAGCGCGAAAGATGAAGCGTCTTTGTAAAGAAAGAGAGTTTAAATTAAATAGGGCATCGCCCAAAAAAAAAATCAAACGTGGAAGTCGGATAACAACTGATATAGTACACGTGTCGTCAGATTAGAAAATATGTCATCCGGTACAAAGATATCATCCGGTGAATAGTAAGTGACCGGGCGATGTAAATAACACAGGCAGAGAGAAGGAGAGAACTTTAACTTTTCTCACATTTAATAAGACTCAATCTTATTCTAATCCCACAGAAGGTTTTCTCATCCAACGGCTTGGTAAAGATATCAGCTAATTGATCAACAGAATTAACAAATTCTAAGGAAATATCACCTTTTTGAACATGATCTTTTATAAAGTGATATCTGACCTCTATATTCTTAGTTCTAGAATGCTGAATTGGATTCTGAGAAATGTTGATAGCACAGGTGTTGTCACACCGAATAGGAATCCTATCATAAAACAGATTATAATCTTCCAAAATCTGTTTCATCCAAAGCATTTGTGCACAACAACTGCCTGCAGCAATATATTCACTCTCAGCAGTTGATAATGCAACAGAATTCTGTTTCTTAGAATACCAGGAGACAAGAGATTTACCAAGGAACTGACATGTTTCACTGGTGCATTTCCTATCAACTAGACTACCAGCATAGTCAGAATCAGAATAACCAATCAGATCAAAAGAAGTGCCATTCGGATACCATAATCCTAAATCATGAGTTCCACTCAAATATTTGAAAATCCTTTTTACAGCAGATAAATGAGACTCCTTAGGGGCAGCTTGGAATCTAGCACAAAGACAAACACTAAAGAGTATATCTGGTATACTTGCAGTCAGATATAACAAAGAACCAATCATACCACGATATTTCTTAATATCAACACTTATTCCTTTTTCATCTTTATCCAATTTAGTTGTGGTACTCATGGGAGTCTTGGAATACTTAGAATATTTTAATCCAAATTTCTTAAGAAGTTCCTTAATGTACTTTTCTTGACAGAAGAAAATTCCATCAGGAGATTGACTGATTTGAAATCCTAAGAAGAATTTTAACTCCCCCATCATACTCATCTCAAATTCACTTTGCATGAGAGAGGAAAAATCATTACACATGTTGACATTAGTTGATCCAAAAATAATGTCATTGACATAAATTTGAACAAGCAAAATGTCTTTATCCTTTTGCATGGTAAATAGAGTTGAGTCGGTGTTATCCTTTTTGAAATTCTTTTCCTCAAGGAAGTTCCTCAACCTATCATACCAAGCTCTAGGAGCCTGTTTAAGACCATAGAGAGTTTTCCTTAATTTATAGACATAGTAGGGTTTGTCAAAAGCTTCAAAACCTAAAGGTTGCTCAACATAAACTTCTTCTGTAATATAACCATTTAAGAATGCACTCTTTACATCCATTTAAAAGAGTGTGAAGTTTTTGTAGCAAGCAAAAGCAAGGAGCATCCTAATTGATTCTAATCTAGATACAGGGGCAAAAGATTCGTCAAAATCAATACCCTCTTCTTGAGAGTATCCCTTAGCAACTAGTCTAGCCTTGTTTCTCACAACAATCCCATTTTCATCCAATTTATTCTTATAAACCCATTTGGTTCCTATAATGGGAGGATCCTTAGGCCGTGGAACAAGTTCTCATACCTTGCTCCTTTCAAATTGATTTAGCTCCTCTTGCATAGCTAAAATTCAATTTTCATCCAATTCGGCTTCCTCAAACTTCTTTGGCTCTATCTGAAAAATAAATGCCACATTGGCACATAGATTCCTAAGAGAAGATCTAGTCTTAACTCCTAAAGAAGGATCACCTAGAATTTCATCTATTGGATGATCTTTGACGAACTTTCAATCTCTTGGAAGAGCAGGATTTTCATCCTTGACAGGAACAATATCTAGGGAAGTAGAAGAAAGTTCTAAAGGTTTTTCTACTTGATGAGGATCACTAGGCTTTTCTAAATAAAGAGAATCCAGTTGATTATTCAAAGTATCATCCTCATCCACATTGATTGTGGGTTGAGGGGACTCATCAAAGTTAACATGAACTGATTCCTCTACAACTAGAGTTCTCCTATTGAATACTCTATATGCTTTATTTGAAAGAGAATAACCAAGAAAAATTCCAAGATCAGATTTGGAATCGAATTTTCTTAATTTATCCTTAGTGTTGAGAATAAAGCATTTACTACCAAAGGCTCTAAAGTATTTAACAGAAGGTGTTTTTCCATGCCAAAGCTCATATGGAGTTTTCTCAAGAATAGGTCTTATAGAAACCTGATTTAGCACATAACAAGCAGTAGCAACAGCTTCAGCCCAGAAATACTTAGGAAGAGAGTTTTTATTAAGCATAGTTCGAGCTAACTCTTGAAGAGATCTATTCTTCCTCTCAACAACACCATTTTGCTGAGGGGTCCTAGGAGAAGAGAAATTGTGCTCAATTCCATGCTTGAGACACAAGAGTTCAAATCTCTCATTTTCAAATTCTCCACCATGATCACTACAAATAGCAACAATGGTGAGCTCCTTTTCATTTTGAACTATTTTCCTAAAACTAGAAAGGTATCAAAAGTCTCATCCTTAGACTTCAGAAAGAATACCCAGGTGAATCTAGAGAAGTCGTCAACAATGACATAAGCATAGAATTTGCCTCCTAAGCTTGCTATATTAGAAGGACCGAAGAGATCTATGTGAAGGAGTTGGAGAGGCTTAGAAGTTGAAATTGCATTCTTCGATGCAAAGGAACTCTTGATCTGCTTACCCATTTGGCAGGCTTCACAGACCTTATCATTCGCAAAGGATATCTTAGGGATTCCTCTAACTAAATTCTCCTTAGTAATCTTAGCTAAGGTATCCATCCCTACATGTCCTAATCTCCTATGCCAGATCCAAGAATCATGGAAAGAATTAACAGCAAAACATTTTTCATCAACATGCTCAATAGCATCCATGTCAATAATATAGATATTTTCTTTCCTATAGCCAGTGAACAGAGTTTTGTCATTAGATGCATCATTAGTTATACAAGAGTTTGATTTAAAAATCACCTCATAACCTTTATCACATAATTGGCTAATACTAAGCAGATTATGCTTTAATCCCTCAACTAACAGCACATTTTCAATAGTAGGATTAAAACTATTACCTATATTGCCGATGCCAACAATTTTGCCCTTTTGGTTTCCACCAAAAGTGACACTTCCTTTCTTTTTGTTGACAACAGCAAACATGGTTGAGTCTCCTATCATATGCCTCGAGCATCCACTGTCGAGGTACCACTGGTTCTTTCCAGGAGAGCACTCAACCTGCAAAACAGTAATCAATTTGTCTTCTTCGGTACCCAAATCTTTTGGGTCCTAGTGTTAGGTCTGGTTCCCTTAGGAACCCACTGAAGTTTATCACCTGACTTCTTACCTAATTTTAAAGGACATTCAAATGACTTATGTCCTATCTCATTACATGCATGGTAGGTAGAAGATTTAATAAAGAAATTCTTAAAAACTTTCTTTTTACTAGGCTTGTCATAACCTAATCCTTTTCTGTCAAAATTAGCTCTCTGACTTCCTAATAACATCTTAAATAACTCGGTACCATTAGTAAATTTCAATATAATATTATTCAAATCTTCATTTTTACTCTTAAGCTCATCAATCTCTTTGACATGCAAATTACACTACTTAGCATGCATTTATACCATATTTGCATTTTCCTTTTTCACCATGTTATATTTAGACTTAAGTATGCCAAATTGTTTAACCAAATCGTTAAAAGCATCAACCATATCACCATCATCTTCATCGGATTCACTATCATTAGAAGAGTGACTGACCTTATCTTCGTGTGCCATGAAGCACAGATTGACTACTTCCTCATCTTCTGAAGAAGAAGTGTCGCCTTCGCTGTCATCCCAAGTAGCCTTCATAGCCTTCTTTTTAAATTTCTTGGGATATTTCTTGGCCTGTGGACAATCTGCCTTCATGTGGCCAGGCTTTCTACACCCAAAGCAAGTGATTTCCTTCTCCTTGTGAGATTTCTCACCCTTTGAAAATCTCCTTCCTTGCATTCTTTTTCTTTGGAGGAATTTGCTGAACCTCCTTGTAATGAGGGCAATATCCTCATCATCATCTTCTTCTTCCTCAGATACTTCTTGTTTACTGGAAGAGGCTTTCATAGCAAAATCATTTCTTTTTGTAACCTCTTTCTCCTTGAGGTCTTCCTTCTCGTTTGACCTCATTGTGATCTCATGTGTCATAAGAGATCCAATGAGTTCCTCAAGTTTTAGAACCTTGAGATCCTTTGCTTCCTGTATGGCAGTCACCTTTGGCTGTCAACTTCTTGGAAGACATCTGAGGATCTTCCTGACCTGTTCTTCACTAGAATAAGATTTACCAAGAGCTTTCAAACCATTAGTAATGTTAGTAAATCTTGTAAACATGGAAGAAACAGACTCATCCTTAGGCATAGAGAATAGTTCATACTCGTGCATGAGCATATTTAATTTACTCTCTTTCACTTAATTTGTGCCCTCGTGTGTGACCTCTAATAGGTGCCAAATCTCTTGGGCACTCTCACACCCTTGTACTCTATTAAATTCGTCTATATTCAGAGCACAGTACAGGGTGTTTACTGCCTTGGCATTAAGGCTCAGATTTCTCTTATCGGACTCAGATAATTCAGTAGAGTCCTTAGGGATACTTTTCCCATCTACAATTTTCATGGCATTAAAAGGACCATTCTTTATAATACACTAAGTCTCATAGTCTATGGCTTGAACGAATATTTTCATTCTAGCCTTCCAATAAACATAGTCACTACCATCAAAGAAAGGAGGTCTATTTGTAGCTTGACCTTCTATGTGTGTGAAGTTAGTGTTGAATGTCATTGTAGATATATATTTCACAGAGTGTTTAAGCCCAAACTTAGACAGTGACTAACCTCGCTCTGATATCAATTGTAGGATCGAGATTGTCTAAGAGGGGGGTGAATTAGACCATTTTTAAAAATTAAATTCAATATCTAAGTGATTTCTCTCTTGCCTTAAATTTCTAAGCTAACAGCAAACAGATAGGCAATCAAAGTAAACGAGAGAGAGAGAGAAATTGTAACACAAGAGTTTTTACGTGGTTTGGACAAACCTTACCTACATCCACGCTTCAAGGTTCCCCCTTGAAGATCCTTAACCTTCTCCTCAACGAGAATAAACATATCAGAATTCCGGGCTCCAATCTACTGCCTTTTACAATTCTGGATTATTCTTCACGGGCGATAATCCACTGCCTTATACAGATTTTGAGTTTGTAATAATCAAAACAATCTAAACTCTCTCAAAGGTTAAATCTCAAGTTTTGGTTCGAGAGGAGTAGATGAAATACAGAGTATGAATAATATTTCGCAGGTTAGGGCTCAAGAATGAAATTTTCAAAAGTTGTTCCTTTGTGCTCTAACCTTGGCTTAAATACTCTGTCTTCAAAACGGCTCTTGACTTCAATGTTCCTTATCCAATAATAGAAACTTTGTTACCGTTGGAGCAGCTTTCATACAAATGCAGGTAGCCGTTGCTTTCTGAAAGCGCAAGTCGCCCGACGCCATTAATGTTCTGGACTTTATGCTTCTGGGCGAGGTACACTGTAGCTTTCGCGCTAATTTTGAATTCTAGCGGAAGACAATGTTGTTTTGGTCTTGAACCGCCATCGGTGGATGCAACTTCAAAAATGTTGAACCGGCATAGGATGATAAAAGCTTTAGACGTCTTCCGGCTTTGTCGTCTAGCGAGCGGTGAAGTTCTTCTTCTAAGTCATCCGCCTTGTCATTTAGTGAGCGGTGGAGTTCTTCATTTCACTCAACCGTCTTTGTCGTTTAGTGACCGGTGGACTTCTTCATTTCTCTCATCCGCCTTTGTCGTTTAGTAACCGGTGGACTTCTTCATTTCACTCATCCGCTTTTGTCGTTTAGTGACCGGTGGACTTCTTCATTTCAAAACAGATTCCAGAAAGGTTATACTATTTAGTCCTGTACACTTAATCATATGCATTAGATAACTAAAATACTTTTTCCAAGGGCATTTCCAATAAATTTAAATTTTTGCATAAATCATTGTTCTCATTTAATAAACATAATCAAATTACATATTTAACATTTAAATACATCATCAAAAACTTAGTTAGACTTAAACACTAATTAAGTCAACAATTATTCCCAGACAAGGCTAACAACTTATTCTTGTGATCTCTAAATAGACGAATCCCAAGAATATAGCTCGCTTCTCCCAAATCTTTCATTTGGATCTGCTTAGCCAACCAAGCTTTTATGTCTGATAATAATCCTACATTATTCCCAATAAGTAGAATGGCGTGTCATGACACTGCTTCTTAGAAAGAGTAACTCCATGACGAGAAGGTAAATTACCTTTCTTAGAGTTTGCATTGAATATCTGACAAGCATCTTGTCATATACAATGCCTGAGACAAGGCTAACAACTTATTCTTGTGATCTCTAAATAGACGAATCCCAAGAATATAGCTCGCTTCTCCCAAATCTTTCATTTGGATCTGCTTAGCCAACCAAGCTTTTATGTCTGATAATAATCCTACATTATTCCCAATAAGTAGAATGGCGTGTCATGACACTGCTTCTTAGAAAGAGTAACTCCATGACGAGAAGGTAAATTACCTTTCTTAGAGTTTGCATTGAATATCTGAAGCAGCTATGTACTCGGCTTCCATAGTCGAGTCAGAAACTCTTCCTTGTTTGGTACTTCTCTAAACAATGGCTCCACCACCAAGAGTAAATACTGATCCAGATATCGACTTTCGATCATTTATATCAGATTGAAAATTAGAATCCGTATATCCTGTAGGAATCAAATCCCTACCAGAATATACAAGCATATAATTTCTCGTTCTCCTAAGATACTTGAGAATGTGCTTGACTGCTATCCAGTGATCCAATCCTGGATTAGACTGAAAACGGCTAACTATCCCTACTGCATAGAAAATGTCAGGTCTTGTGCATAACATAACATACATCAAGCTACCAACTGCTGATGCATATGGATAGCGTCTCAGATCCTCTTCCATTTGAGGCGTGTCAGGACATTTCTTAGAGTTTGCATTGAATATCTGACAAGCATCTTGTCATATACAATGCCTGAGACAAGGCTAACAACTTATTCATGCGATCTCTAAATAGACGAATCCCAAGAATATAGCTCGCTTCTCCCAAATCTTTCATTTGGATCTGCTTAGCCAACCAAGCTTTTATGTCTGATAATAATCCTACATTATTCCCAATAAGTAGAATGGCGTGTCATGACACTGCTTCTTAGAAAGAGTAACTCCATGACGAGAAGGTAAATTACCTTTCTTAGAGTTTGCATTGAATATCTGACAAGCATCTTGTCATATACAATGCCTGAGACAAGGCTAACAACTTATTCTTGTGATCTCTAAATAGACGAATCCCAAGAATATAGCTCGCTTCTCCCAAATCTTTCATTTGGATCTGCTTAGCCAACCAAGCTTTTATGTCTGATAATAATCCTACATTATTCCCAATAAGTAGAATGGCGTGTCATGACACTGCTTCTTAGAAAGAGTAACTCCATGACGAGAAGGTAAATTACCTTTCTTAGAGTTTGCATTGAATATCTGACAAGCATCTTGTCATATACAATGCCTGAGACAAGGCTAACAACTTATTCTTGTGATCTCTAAATAGACGAATCCCAAGAATATAGCTCGCTTCTCCCAAATCTTTCATTTGGATCTGCTTAGCCAACCAAGCTTTTATGTCTGATAATAATCCTACATTATTCCCAATAAGTAGAATGGCGTGTCATGACACTGCTTCTTAGAAAGAGTAACTCCATGACGAGAAGGTAAATTACCTTTCTTAGAGTTTTGCATTGAATATCTGACAAGCATCTTGTCAATGTACAGTGCCTGAGACAAGGCTAACAACTTATTCTTGTGATCTCTAAATAGACGAATCCCAAGAATATAGCTCGCTTCTCCCAAATCTTTCATTTGGAATTGCTTAGCCAACCAAGCTTTTATGTCTGATAATAATCCTACATTATTCCCAATAAGTAGAATGCCTGAGACAAGGCTAACAACTTATTCTTGTGATCTCTAAATAGACGAATCCCAAGAATATAGCTCGCTTCTCCCAAATCTTTCATTTGGAATTGCTTAGCCAACCAAGCTTTTATGTCTGATAATAATCCTACATTATTCCCAATAAGTAGAATGTTATCGACATAAAGAATTAGAAAAACCACTTGCTTCTCCTTGAAGAGCTTGTATACACAAGACTCATCAAGACATTGCACAAAACCATAAGATTTGATCGCACCATCAAATCTCATATTCCATGACCTAGATGCTTACTTGAGTCCATAAATAGACCTATGCAATTTACAAACCTTTTGTTTTGCATCATGTGCTATGAAACCCTTTGGCTGCTCCATGTAGATAGTCTCCTCAAGATAGCCATTCAAAAAAGCTGTCTTGACGTCCATCTGCCAAATCTCATAATCATAATGAGTAGCTATGGAAAGCAGAATACGAATAGACTTAAGCATTGCCACTGGTGAGAAGGTTTTTTCATAGTCAATCCCTTCTTTTTGGGTATAACCCTTAGCCACCAGTCTAGCTTCCTCTTGTATATCCATTTACACCCAATGGGTTTTACCCCTTCAGGTAAATCTACAAGATCCCAGACTGAGTTGGAATACATAGATTTCATTACTATGAGGTTTGTAATTTGTTATATAGTCATGTTCAAGAAATGTGGCATTTGTCGATACAAATACCTTATTATCTTGAGGACTATAAAACAAACCTCCTCTCGTGCCTACCGGATATCCAACAAACATGCAAAC
The DNA here is from genome assembly GCA_022432975.1 of Begonia masoniana. NCBI lineage: Eukaryota > Viridiplantae > Streptophyta > Magnoliopsida > Cucurbitales > Begoniaceae > Begonia > Begonia masoniana. The sequence goes on from CM039514.1 coordinate 36,769,191, forward strand.
CTCAGTTCTTGGTTCTAACTTCTTAGTCTTACCTACTAGCACATGTGCTGGACAACCCCATATGCGAAAGTGTCTCAAACTAGGTTTGTTACCACTCCACAACACTAAGGGTGTTTTAGGTATAGACTTAGATGGAACTATATTAAGTATGTAGGTTGCTGTTTGTAAAGCATATCCCCAAAACGATTTTGGAAGAGAAGAATAGCTCATCATGGATCTTACCATATTAAGCAATGTTCAATTTCTTCTTTCAGCAACACCATTTTGCTGAGGCGTGCCTGGTACTGTTAGTTGGGAAACTATCCCATTTTCCAACAGATAATCCTTGAATTCACTGTCAAGGTACTCACCACCTCGATCTGATCGAAGACACTTGATTGTCTTACCTAATTGGTTCTCAACTTCAGCTTTAAAATCTTGAAACTTTCTAAAAGTTTCTGATTTAAACTGAATAAGGTAAGTATATCCATATCTTGAGTAATCATCTATGAATATCACAAAGTACTCATAGCCACCTCTGGCCCGTGTAGATATTGGGCCACATACATCTGAATGTATTAGCTCAAGTGTTTCTTGAGCCTTTTGGCCCTTTCCAATAAAGGACCTGTTGGTCATTTTACCTTCTAGACATGATTCACAAACAGGTAAAGATCTAACGGTTAGATTTTTTAAAGGACCATCCTTAACAAGTCTGTTAATTCTATCAAGATTAATATGACCAAGTCGTAGGTGCCAAAGATATATATCATCAGTATGAGAAATCTTTTGCTTATTGGATTTAGGCAATTCAACTTTGAACATTTCAGTATTCAACAGTGATGAATTTATAATGGGTCTTATCATATAAAGCCCATTTTCCATTGAGCCTGAACAAATATTTAAATCATTTCGAGAAATAATAACTGAATTATTATTAAAAGAAATCGCATATAATTGTTCAATTATTCGAGAAACAGAAATGAGGTTTCTAGTAAACCCTGGAATAAAATAAATGTTTTCTAAAAACAAATATTTATTGTTCTCAAAATAAATTTTGGCTTCTCCCACTGCTGAAGCTGAAACAACCGCCCTGTTGCCAACTCTGAGAGTGAATTCTCCATCAGCTAGTCTCCTGTAAGAGTTTAGCATCTGCAAAGAACAACAAACATGATTAGTCGCACCTGAATCAATTATCCAGGGTGATAAATCACTTTCAACCAAACAAGACTCAGTAACTAGTAAATCAAATTTACCTTTTTTCTTTTTCAGCTCGTCGAGATACTGCTTGCAGTTTCTCTTCCAATGGCCATCTACCCCACAATGAAAACATTTTCCTTTGGGCTTTAAATGGTCTGAGCTTCTCTTGTTTGACTTGTTCTTTTTCTTGAGCTTCTGGGCTCCCTGTTGTTGGCCCTTTTGACCCTTGGTCTGTTTCTGGAATTTCTTTCTCTTCTTAAGAGAAGAATTGGATGAAGATGGTTCCACAACATTTGCTTCACTCTTCTTATCCACAGAAATAGACTCAAAAATGGTCAGCTCATTCAGCAACTGAGTCAAATCATAACTCAATTTATTCATGAAATAATTGCTTTTGAACTGGAGGAATTGTGGGCTTAGGCTTTCTAAAATCATGCCCACTTGTGTTGCCTCATCAATATGAGCTCCATTAATTTCAGCTTCATGAATAGTACTGATCATCATTAGAACATGTTAACGTACAGGGACTCCTGCTTTCATCTTAGAGTTCATAACTCTCTTTATTGCTTCATGTCGGGCTTGGTCAGACGGTCTACCAAACATGCCTTGAAGAGACTCCATTATCTCATAAGCAGTCTCACAGTTCTCAAATTTTGCACTGAGAACATCAGACATGGTTGCAAGCAAATAACAACGGGCTTTGATATTTGCTTTGATCCATGTATCATAAGCATCTTTCTGAGCCCGTTGAGCATTAGTCGCAGGAGTAGGAGGGCATTCCTCTATCAGCACGAATTTCAAGTTGTCATGCACGAGAATGAGATTCAAATTCTTTTTCCACTTAACAAAATTGTCGCCGTCTAACTTTTCAGTCGCAAGCAAATTTATCATTAATTGAGACATGATGCTGTAATAAATAAATAAAATTATAATCAATTTTATGCTATAAAATTCAAAATGTTATGGCATGCTAGTATGATGCATGAACATGCTAATCACAAAAATATGTAAATGCTACTATAGCCTCGATAACATAATAAATCACCTTAGGGTAGAAATATTATCAATTAATAAATTTACTCAAAATATCTCATATTTTCGAAATTTATTAACTTACCGAAAATTTTGATCAAAATATAACTAACATGTTTAGTTCTATTTTCATGAGTGTGACCTACTGTTTTGGATTTATGAAACTTAACTTATAGTCGCCGCCGTAGGGTCGGACAACTATAAAATACATTTCATATATCCTATCTCTAGGAGACCAACCTTGATATTGACCTAAGTGAACACTCTCCGTAGGGAGGATGAAAATCAAAGTCATCTCGGAGCCCCACTTAGATCTCACGGTGTTGTGCCAACAGTGGAAACCATGAGATGTTACGCCTAACTTCCCGCTCCCACTCATTATTTTGAATTAGTGATTATAAGAATATCAAATATTCCCTGATATCGATAAATTAATCATATTAATTTATCAATACTTAATTATTAATCTTATAATCATATTATAAAATTAATAATTTCAAATAATCAAATTATTTGAATTTTCTAAAATAAAATAAATTTTTAACAAATTAAAAATTATTTTATTTTTCATTCTCACATCATTCAACAAAATAAATTAATATTAGTTTTAATCAAATTAAAACTAATTTATTTAATAACTCTTTATTAAATCAATATACAATTTAATTAAAATAAAATGCATGACATGTAAGAAATTTAAAATAAACATAAACATGCATAATCTATATGACATGTGAATGCATGGCAATATAACAAATTATATCAAAATAAAAATAAATGAAATAGTGACCAGGTTGACCTTTGGGTATTTGTAAAATTACAAGCCCAAAATTAAAAATTAAAAATAAAACTAAGATTACTAATCTTCGTCTTTTCGTAACCGCCTCATCCAAAAGATCAGCTTAAAAAATTCACAAATCAAATTTGTGAATTCATATCCGATTGGGCAACATCATCTGTTTTCGTCAATAGATCAAATCTTTGACGAAAAGTCCATCCATGTCCTTGTAGTCTCAGATCTCCATCGCAAGATTACAAATTGGATACAAATGCATAATTAAATAAAATCCTAATCCAAACAACCGACTTAATTTCGATCACTATTTCATGCCATACAAAACATACATCCACAATATATATTCATAAATATATATAATGCATAAAATCTAATTCTAACACATATCACAATTTACATTGAATTGTATCATCAAAAATATTTTTAGACTAATAAAACCAATGGTTCTTATACCATTTGTTGGTTTTCGAGGTCCCTACGCATGGCGGAATTCACTATTATTCATAATAATAGTGACATGCGTTACCCTGTGACTTTAAAACTATTTTAAAATCATCAAAAAACCATAAATTGGATTTTTAGTATAAAAGAAATTATTTTTGATAAATATGTAATTTTTCAAAATGTAAACAATTTACATTGAGAAAAATTATTAGAATTTAGATTGAGAAATAATAAAAGGAAATACATTTTTGGAACAACTCTTTTACTCAGGTACTCCCGTCTGATCTTAACAGCTTTAACTCACGATCAGGTGTTTTTCCCGAAGACTTTGAAACCGTCGAGTCTTCTCTGAAGATCTTTACACTTTAAATTTCCTGACGTGTGGGCGTCTCTCTTACAAGAACAATACACTCTTATATTTATGGAAAGACGTGTTCTCAACACATGAGACGTCTCTCTTCGATCTTAGAAAACGTTTTTCTAAAATCGAATATGGAAAGGTCACACTTTTTTCTCTAGGGATTTGTATTTCAGTCGTTCTAAGTCGTTCTTTTGGTTCGCCCACCTGTCAAATCACATTTGACAATTTTTATAGATCTATTTTAAAATTAATTTTTAGATTTATTTTAATAAAAACTAATTTTTAAAAAATAAATCTTATCTAATCAAATCTAATTTGATTAGAAGTTGATTTATCTAATAAATCAATTTATCAATTAATCATATAATCTAAAAACAGTTTTTAGAATATATTTATAAAAACTACTTTTCAAGATAATCTCATCTCATGAGATTCTTCAGATCTACTTTTAAATAGTAAACAAATTATAAGTCAACTGTAGATCAAATCTAATTTGATCAGATTTTTCAGATCTACTTTTATTCAAATTTCAAAAAATCTGATTTTATAGTTTGTTACATAACCACTTTAAATTTGAAAATCCAATCTCATCTGATGAGATTCTTCAAATCTAATTCAAATTCCTTAAAAATATCTCATCTAATGAGATATTTTATGTTGAATTCAAAATATAAAAACTATTTATATATTTTGAATAACAATATATTCATTTGAGTGTTTATAAATGATTAATCCTTATTAATCATTTATATATTTATTCTTATAACATGGAAATTAAATAGTGATATAAGATAACAGAGGGACCGATGGACCTATAGTTCTAAGCTCTAATAATATTTGTTAATTAATAAAAACTCTTTATATTAAATAACACAATTATTAACTCTAGAGTAATTCCACTAAATACCTAGAGTTGCACTCTTAGAATTATAGAGTATATTTACTCAAAGTAATGTCCATTGATATAGTCATTACATATGTATTAATCCTCCATTAAGATTCGTAATAGAGCTAGGTATAAAATCCGCTAACATCTCATATTACATCTTTATCTTTGACTACAATTAGTTCTTGATTGAATAATTAATTCATAACATTTATGAATTTGCGCGCTAATTATTCAATTTCTGAACTAACAAACAAGGGAATCTTATATTATGGATTTCATTGTATCAATGTTAGCATTCCCAGATACTCATTTAATTTATTCCCAAAATACAAGATTTATGTAATGTAACTCATACAAAACTGTACCGAGTAAATCAAAGAATAAATTATAATGAAATAGGAGTCTATTAAATACAATGAATTAAGATCATACATATATGACTATCATTATGATAAAATTAATTGTTCTTCATTCAACGGATATTATAAGAACAATATAATTTCATCTGGTCCAGTCCTATATAATCATATTATATAAAATACAATCACTTTATGTCACTACGTATATAGTCGGGATATGACTACACGTTCTTAACGAAGTGAACTGTATTTATGACTTTATTAATTTTAATATCATTTACTTCAAATATAAGTCATGGACTATTATGATTATTTCTTTTTAAATTTAATCCCACATATATCAGCATATATGTAAATTTAAAATTGCATAAATAATCAAGGATTTTTCTTTGAATTTATAAAGTATATCGAATAATGCAAACATAAAAATTAATCATAAAATTTATTTATTAATTACAGCAATAAAAATGTTCATAACATTTGCTTGTTGGGCACATTATTCCCAACAATGTCTCGGTGCTTGGTTCAAGCTCTATCAGCTTTTCTGTAATCTACAAAAATAATGTTCTTTGTTTTTTTACTTTGAACCCTCTAGTTGTTCATGAAACATAGCTTCTTAGTACTTTTCTCATTCTCCCCCATCCGTAAACATCACATGCACATGGGCAGAATATCTCCTTGAAAGCTCTCTATCTCTTGTTGATCTTCTTTCTTGCACTGATGTAAAAAAATCTTCTTCAATCTGTTCAATCAGTTGAAACCCACTATTTATAGAAATACCCTAATCAACTATATCGCCATGGTTTTCCTCTCTAACTCCCCCGTAAATTTTAATTACTGAGGTGTACTAACTGGATCCAAACCAGCAGAAAATCCTTGAATTGAGTTAGGTTTCTCTGCCTTATCAATTTCAACTAATTGTTTTTCCAAGAAAGCAACATCTCTACTTCTTACTATATTTTTAGTAACTGGATTCCAAAATTTGTACACAAACTCATCATGTAAATAACCCACAAGATACACTCTTTGGCTTTATTGTCCAACTTCGATAGTTCATCTTTCAAAATGTGAACATAGGCTCTAGATGAAAACACTCTCAAGGACTTGTAAGAAACATTTTTCCTTATCCAAACTTGTTTAGGAACATAACCATCCAATAGAGCTTAAGGATAAAAATTAATCAAGTCAAGTGCATACCTCAAAGTTTCACCCCATCACTTGGCACTAGAGAGCATACACTTGATCATTTCTTTAATCGATTCTCTTTGTCATTCCATTCTAACGAGTATTTTTAGGTATAGTCTTCTCAAGTTTAATACCAAGGCTTAGACAATATTTTTCAAATGGCTATTATACTCATTACTATTATTAGTTCTAACACATTTAAGTTTTCTTTTGGTTTCTGTCTCTACCCTTGTATGAAATTTTTTTAAAACTTCTTGAAAGATTAAGATCAGTTATGCGATGTCACACAAGGTGCTTTGTGTGACACCGATAATTAATGCAATGATGAATAATATAAATATGCAGAAATAAATGACACAGGAGGTTGGTAACGCAATTCGGCAACCAGCCTACGTCTGCGGGGCCACGCCCAGATATAAAAATATTTCTTTGAGTTCACAAAGTTACAAGACAATTGGACTTATACAAATAAAGACTCCATCTTGTCTTTGTCGCCGCCTCTTCTTAATTTTCCCAATGAAACTGTTTTTGTGAGCTCCCCTCGACTTAAGATCGATATCTTCTGAGATCTAGAAAGCAACAAGATCCCCTTGTTGTTATTGACTCTTCCTGGAATCCGTGTTATGGCAAGATCTCATCGCCCACAATCAAATTGACAAGCTCCCCTTGTCGATAAATAGAACTCCTCCCGAGTTCGGATGCAGCCTCCTCCTGAGATTGAGTTTCAATGAAGAACAAAGAAAGATTGCCTCATATGACACCGTCTAGAACACCAAGTCGTTGTCTTCGGACGCAATAATCAACACACTCAATAAATAGATGAAATCCACAACATAAGAAGAGTGTGAAAAAAAATCACAGACTTATACGCAGAAAAGTTGGGAGTGAAAGAAAAGCGACGGCTCGCAAAGTGAAGAAAACTTCTCTCGTGAAAATCAAAAATCTGTCATAAGCTTTTTCAGAAACGAAAGCTTTAAATATCATTGGTAGTATCCATATCTTCGATTCAGTTCAGTTACCAAATTAGATATAACTCCGCATGGAATAAGGAAACACAATATCTCAAAAGCGGTTGAGTGATCAGGATATAATAACAGCTACCATGCTACTATCGGCATGGCTCCATATGAAGCCCTCTATGGCAGAAAATGTAGATCTCCGTTATGTTGGGATGAAGTTGGAGAGTCCAGACTTGTCGGCCCTGAGATATTACAGCAGATGTCTGAGGTGATTGCTGTTATCAAACAACGAATCAACACTGCTATGAGTAGACAGAAAAGTTATGCAGATCGGAGACGGAGAGACTTGGAGTTCGCTGAAGGCGATGAAGTATTCCTGAAGGTGTCGCCTTTCAAAGGTGTAATGAGATTTGGCAAGAAAGGGAAGCTCAGCCCACGGTTCATTGGACCTTTTCCCATTCTAAAGCGTGTGGGAAGCGTGGCTTACAAGCTACAGTTGCCAGCGTCTATGGATGGAGTTCATAATGTCTTCCATGTTTCGATGCTGAGAAAGTACGTACGAGATCCAACCCAAATAGTGGAACATGTGGACTTTGATATCATGCCGACGCTGACATATGAAGAAAGACCTATAAAGATATTGGATATGTCACTCAAAGTGTTGCGCAATCGAGTGGTCCCGTTGGTGAAAGTTTTGTGGCGTAATCACAATGTGGAGGAAGCCACATGGGAAAGAGAAGGGGATGTTAGGACTCAATATCCGGACCTCTTTGCTTAGGCAAATTTTGGGGACAAAATTTCTGTTAAGGTGGGTGGAATGTAACACCCGGCATTTTGCCATGTAGATATTCCTTAAATTATTCAACGGGATTAATGGGAATAATCATGCAAGGTTTGTTTTTATTAATTTGCTAATGTTTCCAGTTGAATATGTATGATTCATAAAACCAAATGGTGAAACTAAATAGCAAATTAGTTAAAGACCAATGGAAGGGTAAAATAGAGAGAAATTAAGGTTGGTGGGAAATAGCCAATGGATGAATGCCATCTGGCAACTTGTTGAAGAAGCCATGTCTTCTTCCTTCCCTCCCGTTCTTCTCTTCATTCTGGCGTGAAACTCCCTCCTGTTTTCTCTCTTCCAGTCGACGAACAACCATCGAAGTTACTTCGATCTCCTCGGCTCCTTTCTGTTTTCCCGCTGAGGTAAACGTCTGGTTGAATGCTAACAAATTTGGACAAGTTTAATGTGAGTTTTCACTGAGATTTAGGGTTAATATTTTAGAGAAAACTCACTGTTTTTGGATGAAAACACGTTGGTGTGTTTTCTAAAGTGTTGAAACGTGTTTGCTGCATTTCCTACGAGATATTAGTTAGCATTTGTAGCTTGTTTGAATTCTGTACATCCATTTACAGATCCGAGCTTTCCAGGGGCGTTCAAGCACACTGCATTGCTGCAAACAGGTAAGTTCATGCATTTACGTTGGCCCTTAAGGCCCTACAACTTGGAGGTACTAGGTATGGTATGGGTAGATAGGTTTTAGGTTATGTTTTAAGTTGAATATGTCTCCATCATAGCCTGTCTTCCTGTTGTATCATTCTGCCATCTGTGAAATGTTAAGTTTAAGCATCGCACTTATTCATGCATACACGTTTTCCTGTAAAATCATGCAAATGTTTTCAGCACTGGTTTTGAAGTAAGTAAGATAAAATCTGTAATGTAATGTACGGTTAAGTGTGGATGAGGACTGGCATCCTGTCAAGTACTCCTGTTATGTCCTGAAGCGGCATGTACACCCTGTTGCGCCAGCTCCTCCTCCCACTTATACCTCCCTGTCTAGTGAAATGTAATGTAATGTAATGTTCCTGTATTTGAAACGTTCATGCATAGCATATGCATCACTGCATTTATTTCTGATATGTTCTTACTGAGCTCTAGGCTCATAGGTGAACTCCCTGTTGTAGGTACGGATACTCCAGATGAGGACCTTATGCCTCATAATGACGAGCTGATGTAGTTGGGGAATTGAGCTCATTGGGGGTGGTTGCTGCAGCCAGACAAATTCTGCCCCGAGGTTTAAGTGTTTAAAGTAAAGTCTATGTCTGTGAAACCTTTTCTGGAATTCTGGCGTTGTGTTTACAACTCTGTATAGTCCTGTGTTTTGTTTAAAACTCTGTAGGAAATTCTGCTGGATATGTAATGTATAGTTTCTTGTGTTTGAGTTTTAAATCTCTGTTTGACCATTGATAGTTGTCTCCTGAAATATTCTGTTGTTGATGTATTCAAACCTCTGTATTTGACGGATTGTATCCATATATTTAAATGTTTTGAAAACATTCTGGAACTGCTTGAGTTCTCCCTTGTCAGGTCATGCATGGATAGTCTCGAATTTTTGAGCTATCCATGCAGTTTGTCTGATTGAACTCCTGTCATTGTAGAGTATGATTCAAAAACTTTGTTTTGAAATCGGATTTGAAGGTCTGAAGCCCTCATGCCTCCTATTACGATGTTCCCTGCCTGTAAGTCTTTATGTTAAATTTGCCAAGTTTATCTCAAAAACTGCATCTTCCGATCACGTTCACTGCTGTTTTAAGTGTTCATCTTCATCTACCGGTTGACGTCATCCATCTTCCGGCTGACGTCATCACCTTCTGCCGGTCTCGTTTATTGTCTTCATCTACCGGTTGACGTCATCCATCTTCCGGCTGACGTCATCACCTTCTGCCGGTCTCGTTTATTGTCTTCATCTACCGGTTGACGTCATCCATCTTCCGGCTGACGTCATCACCTTCTGCCGGTCTCGTTTATTGTCTTCATCTACCGGTTGACGTCATCCATCTTCCGGCTGACGTCATCACCTTCTGCCGGTCTCGTTTATTGTCTTCATCTACCGGTTGACGTCATCCATCTTCCGGCTGACGTCATCACCTTCTGCCGGTCTCGTTTATTGTCTTCATCTACCGGTTGACGTCATCCATCTTCCGGCTGACGTCATCACCTTCTGCCGGTCTCGTTTATTGTCTTCATCTACCGGTTGACGTCATCCATCTTCCGGCTGACGTCATCACCTTCTGCCGGTCTCGTTTATTGTCTTCATCTACCGGTTGACGTCATCCATCTTCCGGCTGACGTCATCACCTTCTGCCGGTCTCGTTTATTGTCTTCATCTACCGGTTGACGTCATCCATCTTCCGGCTGACGTCATCACCTTCTGCCGGTCTCGTTTATTGTCTTCATCTACCGGTTGACGTCATCCATCTTCCGGCTGACGTCATCACCTTCTGCCGGTCTCGTTTATTGTCTTCATCTACCGGTTGACGTCATCCATCTTCCGGCTGACGTCATCACCTTCTGCCGGTCTCGTTTATTGTCTTCATCTACCGGTTGACGTCATCCATCTTCCGGCTGACGTCATCACCTTCTGCCGGTCTCGTTTATTGTCTTCATCTACCGGTTGACGTCATCCATCTTCCGGCTGACGTCATCACCTTCTGCCGGTCTCGTTTATTGTCTTCATCTACCGGTTGACGTCATCCATCTTCCGGCTGACGTCATCACCTTCTGCCGGTCTCGTTTATTGTCTTCATCTACCGGTTGACGTCATCCATCTTCCGGCTGACGTCATCACCTTCTGCCGGTCTCGTTTATTGTCTTCATCTACCGGTTGACGTCATCCATCTTCCGGCTGACGTCATCACCTTCTGCCGGTCTCGTTTATTGTCTTCATCTACCGGTTGACGTCATCCATCTTCCGGCTGACGTCATCACCTTCTGCCGGTCTCGTTTATTGTCTTCATCTACCGGTTGACGTCATCCATCTTCCGGCTGACGTCATCACCTTCTGCCGGTCTCGTTTATTGTCTTCATCTACCGGTTGACGTCATCCATCTTCCGGCTGACGTCATCACCTTCTGCCGGTCTCGTTTATTGTCTTCATCTACCGGTTGACGTCATCCATCTTCCGGCTGACGTCATCACCTTCTGCCGGTCTCGTTTATTGTCTTCATCTACCGGTTGACGTCATCCATCTTCCGGCTGACGTCATCACCTTCTGCCGGTCTCGTTTATTGTCTTCATCTACCGGTTGACGTCATCCATCTTCGCACCTTCTGCCGGTCTCGTTTATTGCCTTCATCTACCGGTTGACGTCATCCATCTTCCGGCTGACGTCATCACCTTCTGCCGGTCTCGTTTATTGTCTTCATCTACCGGTTGACGTCATCCATCTTCCGGCTGACGTCATCACCTTCTGCCGGTCTCGTTTATTGTCTTCATCTACCGGTTGACGTCATCATCTTCTGCCGATTATGTTTACTGCTTGTATCTTCCGGTTGACGTCATTTTCTCTTCCGGCTGATGTCAGCGATTTTGTCGTATCTGAATCAACCACTGCTCGCTGCCCGTCTGTTTCACTGTCTTTAGAAAATTTCATTCACCACTGCCCGTAATGTTTAGTCTTCCGCCCAGTTATTTCACAGTTGCTTCCTGCTTTTATGCTTATGATTTCTGGTTTACTTCCTGTTCATTCTGTTTGATTATTTTCTTCGCCATTCCTTCTCTTCTGTTATTCATTTCCGAATTATGCATAGTTCTGTTACTCACCGTAGTCCTTCCCTCTCTGTAAATTTTTATGTTCAGGGTATTGCATTAAGTTTTATTTAATCCACCGAAGTTCTTTTATACTAGGTCTTCCGCCGATGTTTTTCTGTTTCATGTTTCCATTTGTAACTGTTATCCAGAATCTCTTTTACTGCTTTTCCGTGTGATCTCAAATCCAGAACTCTTTCTCTCCCTCTGTTTAAAGTTCTGTAGGTGTCCGGTCTGATCTCATATAAGTTTAAAAAAAAAATATGTCTTGTTTCTGTAAAATGTCCGGTGTGATGACTCCGATCCCGGACCCCGATCGGGTACGGTTTTGAGGCGCCACATGTCTCAACTTCCCCTATTAAAAACATTTCATTGTATTTCCTTTTGACTTAGATCTAATATGATCTTCTACTAACAATAATAAGTATGTTATATTCATTTCTAGAATAATTTAGAAGAACCAACAATAAGAGCGATTAATTTTGAAAATTAATACTCTCAGCAAATAAGAGAAAAATAGAGCGATCTCACCAAACTGACTGGCGACACAACCCAAGTAATTTTGGTTCTTCAATAATCGAAACCGGTAGAATTATATATCTCGCCAACACAAAGAACACTCTAAAAATTTGGTTGAAAAGGAAAAAAAATCAATCGTTCAATTTTGCACGCAAAGATCAGAAAAAAAGAAAATTTATTTTTTTCTCTCTCTCTCTCTAGCCAAATCTCACATCTATTCTCTCTCTATCTCTTATTCTCTCTATTCAATCTCCTTTTAAAACAACCATTTTTTTTTTCATCTTGTGACTTCATCTCAAAACATAGGTGAAACCCAACAAAAGCTTTAAAGGAAAGAATAACTTGGTGAACAATATCCAAGAATATGTTAGATTGTTATATGAATTATGTGATTTTAAAGCATTTGAGTCTCGACACATTAGGAAAGTTTTGTAGACTATGATTTTTGTTCTCTTTATTTGGATAGCTATTAAAGTTATTCCAGTAATTGGCCTTGTGTTGGTGTTCTCACAAATATTAGTCACTAAGGTTTGTTTAAGTTTTAATACACTTGGACTACCAAATTTATATTTATTTTAGAATTATTAAGTTAGGTCTATGATATAACAATGATAATGGTACCTAAACCTATGTACGATAATGAACAGGTGATAAATTGACTTCAACCAGTAAGAAAACTAGGGAAATTTTACAAACTTTCAAATTTATCAAGATTTTTCTTCTTGTGATACTCAATTAGATTTATCACTCTTCTTATCTTTGTCTAGAACGTGACATCTTATAATTTTAGTTCTTATTTTTGCATTGTAAATTACGGGTCAAAGTTAATTCTTTTTATCTTACTTTTATATTTAAAGTGGGAGTCAATTTAGTACGATTGGTTCTTGACTTCAATTTTAGAAAACTTGAGTCGAAATTTTTTCTTTGAATCTATTTAGATTTCTTCGGCAATCGATTTCTTAGTTGGTTACGGTTTCATGTATCTGGAGAGCTTTTGTGTATTTGATGGGGCTATCTTCAGTAACATAAAGCTGAAGTAATCTCAATAAATCAGTGTCATTCTGGTGTAGCTTTTTCACAATTGTTTAGTATATTCTTCATTTGATATGTATGTATGTATAAATAAGAAATCTAAATTGATGAGTTTCATAATTATTCGGCCTCTAAAATGCATTGTAATTCTCCAGAAGCATAATAGCCATTACAGTCCTCGCAGTCAACATCCACCGGCACAATTTGGAAACTGAGCCCGTACAGAAATCCGTCGAAAAGCTCCGGCGAGATATCAAGCTTGTTTATCATCATCTCGAACACTGATTCTGTCAATAAGCTTTCGGAGCCAGCATCAACCGACAGAATTTGGAAACTGAGCCCGTAGAGAAATCCTTCGAAACGCTCTCGCGTAATATCAAACGTGTTTCTCATCATCTCGAACACCGATTGTGTCGACAAGCTGTCGGAGCCAGCATCTTCCGGCAGAATTTTGAAACTGAGTCCGTAGAGATATCCATCAAAAATCTCCCGCGAAATATCAGACGTGTTTATCGACTTCTGGAACACCGATAATGTCAACAAGCTGCCGGAGCCAGTATCGACTGGGCGAATTTGGAAACTCAGCCCGTAGAGAAATCCTTTGAAAAACTCCGGCGAAATATCAAACATGTTTATCATCATCTCGAACACCGATTGTGTCCACAAGACCGGCAGAATTCGGAAACTGAGCCCGTACAGAAACCCCTCGAATTTCTCACGCGGAATGTTAAACCTCTGTATTATCATCTCGAACATCGATTGGGTCAGCAAGCTGTCGGAGCCGGAGCAATGGGCAGTTCCGATTCTATCCGCTTTCAGGAGCTTCGCCATTTTCTGAAGGCCGATCTCCCCTTTTTCCAATCCTTCGCAGAATCGGGCCATATACTTCACGTCGCAAACAGATCCGAGTACTTTCCCGACCATCGCTCCGAAATCCTCAACACTCTCCGGGATTTCAGTCTTCATCAGAAGCTTGATCAGATACCCCACGTCGTAGATCCCATGGAAAGTCACCCAACTCAAATCATGGTATGGTTGGATTACCTCCATTAAACGGTGGCCAAAATCATCAATTGCAATCCCTTTTTTCCGCAGTTCATCGAAATTTATTCCGTGTTTCTTCAGCATTCGGATCGATGCCGGGGCCTGGTCGTCGCTCCGTTCATCGAAGTCTTTGAAATTGAATTCCCACACTCCTCCCACATTCCCGTCGTCGTTGGAGATGGTGATACCCAACTGTATAAGCTTCGTCCGGTTCACGTTATATCGCATATCACTGAATCTTTTCTTCTCCGACGCCTTTTTTCCGGTGTTCCGTAGGAAACCCGGAAATTCTGTGTCAAAAGTAAGGAATTTGAAGCCATCGAGAAGAAAGCCTTGTAGATATTTAAGTTCGTCGATCAGATTCGACGACCAAACCTCTCGAACAGAAGTCATCTGCATCACAGTAAACTCGCAGATTAACCTTGAGGATAAAAGAGAGTAAAATCAATCTTCGTAGGAGAGAAACTGGTGATGAGGTTCAAGGAAAGCTTCCATATTTATGAAAAAATTCTCTTTTCACAACTTCCTACTTCTCTCAGTATTTGATAATTTCTATTTTATTTTTCAATTATATTAAAATTTATTATTATATAATATAGATAATAATGTAGACCCACTGCACCAGAAAATAATAAAAAAGATTATATCAATTCAAAAATATTTGCAATTTATTTTTCTTCTACAAATTTTGGTTTGATTTGAAATTATTTGTAATATAAGTGGATTTACGTAGATGATATGTCTTATTTCTTTATTCTTTACTTATTATCATAATTTCAAAAAAATCGTCTTCTATATCCAATTCTAAAAGGAATGAACTCACAAGAATGTATACGAATAGTTAGAGGAAGAATCATGAGCAGTTGATCTTATGTTTGACTAAGCATTTCCTTAGTGATTGAAATCCATAAACGCTCCTCTTTTTTACTATGAAAGTCAAAATGGAAAACTTACGAAGTATGGACCATGACCCGTATTCATATAGCTTCCTTTTGGCCCGTCGTAAAATAGAAAATTTACGATGGTATCGATACTTTAGACCAAACTCATATTATATTAGAAACTCTAAGCTCAAAAACTTAATTTGCCATTAATAACTTTATTGTATTAAGGTAATGATAACTACAATACACAATAAAAATACATGTAGTCTCCACGAAAGAATAAATTATATTTAAGATGATCTTGAAAACACCGAAAGAGAAATCAAAAAAAGAAAACGAGAAAATAATGGACATCGAAATTTACGTGGAAACACTAGAAAGGAAAAAATCACCGGCAGATAACAGAAATCGCTAATCAAAATTAGTACAATGAATTTTGCGACTCAAACATATATTTATGCATAAACGAAAATCCGAATCAAATTGAGATTTCTAACGTGGGCTGAAACCGGGCGGACCCAATTAGAATTCTGGTCACACTGAATCTAATAATCTCCACCTTGATGCGAATTTCACTGTATGAAATATATCTCCCGAACATCAATCAAGAAAACAACCCACTCTTCCACAAAGCCTATGAGAGCGTAATCAGCAGCTAATACTAACCAAACTCAAACAATGTTTGAACTTCATTGCAGGCAATGCATTAGTTATCATATCAACAAGATTATCATGAGTACTAATTTTACTCACAGCAAAATCACCACGAGCAATCACTTCGCGAACAAAATAATAATGAATTTCAATGTGCTTCATCTTCTCATGAAATATCTGATTTTTAGTGAGAAAGATAGCACTCGGACTGTCGCAAACACTGTGGCAATTTACGAATCTTCACTGACCTCACCAAACAACTCTTTCAACATATGACTTCCTTATATGCTTCAGTAATAGCCATATATTCTGCCTCTGTAATAGACAATGCAACGGTATCCTGTAAGATAGTTTTCCAGTTTATAGCATAACCTCTAACTATAAACACATATCCGGTAAGAAATCTTCTCTTATCAAGGTCTCCCGCATAGTTAAAATCAACATACCCAATTATCGAGTCCTTAGTTCTTCCAAACTAAAGACATACATCACAAGTCCCACACAGATACTTAAGAATCCACTAAATAACTTTCTAGTATTCCTTTCCCAGATTTTCCATGTACCTACTAACCGTACTTACTGCGTAAGATAAATTTGGATGCATGCACCATAGCATACATGAGATATCTCATTGCACTAGAATACGAAACTTGTAATACATACTGAATTTCATCTTCTGATTGCGGACGCAAGTCAGACGAAAGTTTAAAATGAGCTGCTAGCAGAGTACTGACAAATTTTGCTTTGTTTACTTTAAACCTACAGAGAACTTTATGAATCTACCCCCTTTGACTTATGTACAATTTACCAGTTGCTCGATCTCTCTATATCTCCATACCAAATATCTTATTGACTGCCCCAAAATAATTCATCTCAAAGTTATTACTTAGTTGTGCTTTAAACCTTATGATTTCATCTTTATTTTTAGCTACAATTAACATGTGATCAACATATTAGAGCAAATAAACAACTGACCCATTCTCATTCTCTTTGATATAGACAAAACTGTCATAATTGCTCATTTTGAAATCCTGAGCAAGCATGAATGAATCGAATCTCTTATACCAGTGCCTTGGCGGCTATTTCAAACCATAAAGAGATTTTTTCAAGGAACAGACGTAGTTCTCCTTTTTCAAGACTACAAAACCTTTAGGTTGTTCCATATAGATGTCCTCGCCTAGCTCTCCATGTAAGAATGCATTTTTAACATCCAACTACTATAGTTCAAAGGGGTGCATAGCCATAAAACCCAACAAAGCTTGAATCGAACAATGCTTAACATTTAGAGAAAACACATCTGTGAAGTCTACATCTGGAATCTGACTACAACTCTTAACAACAAGATGTGCTTTATATCTGTCTTCTTCCACACCCGGTGTACCTTCCTTTCTCTTGAACACCCATTTGCAACAAATTGCTTTTTTGTCATTTGGCAATTTAACTAAGTGCCACATGCCAACTTTCTTAAGAGATTTCATCTCCTTCTACATGGCAATCATCAATTTTCCATAATCATATGAACTCACTATCTCTAAATAGGCAGACAGTTCAACATTGGAATCAATGCTTTTAGCTATACTTAAAGCATAAGTGAGTAAATTTGCTTCACCGTATTTTTGTAGAGGTCTAATCTCCCTTCTTTACCTATTCTTGGCGATACAATACTGTGGTGAAGCAAATACTGGTGACTGTGCAGAAACAATATCACCCTGAATATGTGAACTGATCTGACCGTTAAACTCTGATTTCGACCCTGATCTAATCTCAACTTCAACCTCGTTACTGGAAAAATTCTTGTTATTCTCAGACAAGACTTTAGGAGATAAATTACCAATCATAGCTGTGATGACCCGGATGTGTAAGTATGGTACGATGGCTGCACGAACCGGAACCCGGATGGCGGTACGTCAGCGCGGGCGAACCGGAAGGTGACAGGTCGTAAAAAGGGGTGTCGTCACAATCCCACATCGCTTGGGGAAGTATGTGAAAATGAAACATATGTAAAGAGACCCTTCCAACATAGAAAGATGCATTTTGGAGCACGATTGACAACGGATCCCATAAGAACTCCGAAGTTAAAAGTACTTCGGCGAGAGCAATTCCAGGTTGGGTGACCTTCCGGGAAGTTCTCGCCAAACAAAGCCGTGAGGGGAGGATATTGGGCTACGGCCCAATCCCCAGAGCGGACAATATCTTGCTGGGAAATGGGGTCGTTACAAATGGTATCAGAGCCTGTACCCAACCGGAAATGTGGCCAACGAGGACGTTGGGCCCCCGAGGGGGGGTGATTGTGATGACCCGGATGTGTAAGTATGGTACGATGGCTGCACGAACCGGAACCCGGATGGCGGTACGTCCGCGCGGGCGAACCGGAAGGTGACAGGTCGTAAAAAGGGGTGTCGTCACAATCCCACATCGCTTGGGGAAGTATGTGAAAATGAAACATATGTAAAGAGACCCTTCCAACATAGAAAGATGCGTTTTGGAGCACGATTGGCAACGGATCCCATAAGAACTCCGAAGTTAAAAGTGCTTCGGCGAGAGCAATTCCAGGTTGGGTGACCTTCCGGGAAGTTCTCGCCAAACAAAGCCGTGAGGGGAGGATATTGGGCTACGGCCCAATCCCCAGAGCGGACAATATCTTGCTGGGAAATGGAGTCGTTACAATAGCAACCTCATCAAATACCACATTTCTACTAATTATTACTTTCCTAGATTCTGAACATCATAACTTGTATCCCTTGGCGCCAGACTTTCCAAGGAATATACACTTCCTTGACCTTGGTTTTAACTTCTCATTATCCACATGAGAATATGCAGTGCAACCAAACAACCTCAAAACAGATTAATCAACAGGAGTACCAGACCATACCTCTTCAGCAATTTTCTTACTAAGAGCTGACAACGAAGAACGATTCACTAGGTAACAAGCAATATTAGCAGCTTTAGCCCAAAACAACTTAGGTAAAAAGAAATATGAGAGCATACACCGAACATTCTTCATTAAAGTTCTATTCATTCGCTTTACCATACCATTCTGCTGGGGAGTACCAAGGACCGTCAGATGCTTCAAATTTCTTCTGTTATGCAAAAAGAGTTGAACTCGTTAGAACAAAACTCTAACCCATTATCGATGCGAATATGTTTTACCTGCTTTACTGTTTACTTTTCAATAATTGTTTTCCACTTCTTAAAGGTATGGAATACATAATTCTTCCTCTTTAGAAAGAACATCCATATTTTTCTAAAAAAATCATCAATAAATGTCACCACATAATGTGCCCCTCCATGAGAAGGCATTGGTGATAGAGATCCGAATGAATATAATCTAGTGTTTCTTTTGTATTGTGAGTGGCTGTAGTCAATTTAACTCTCTTTTGTTTCCCAAAAACAGAGTGCTCACCAAACTACAATTTAATGGTGCTCTGACCATTTAAAAGTCTCTTCTACTCAGCTCATTTATTCAATTCTCACTTATATGCCCTAGACGCATATGCAATAATCCAGTAAGATCGTCATTTGACAATGAAGCACCAATTGCCACATCCCTCTCCTCAGTTCTTCGCAACGAGCCCTCACTTAAGGCTACTCTGTTTTGTTTCCTATTCTTCTTCGCAGTGAAGAAGAACAAAATCAAAAAAGAAAAAATTTATGTTCTATTTTCTTTTTCTTTTTCCAAAAAATCAAATCGTTCGTAACTCAGATAAATAAATAAAAACCTGATTTCATAAAACCTTCAACTTGCTCTAATACCAATTGTTGAAAAAACAGAAAAAAATGATAAAATAATGAACACCGAGATTTATGTGAAATCCCTAGAAGAGAAAAAATCACAGACAAAATAGAAAATCACTAATCAAAATAAGTGCAATGAGTTTTGCGACTCAAACATATATTTATAAACAAATAGAAACCCTAATCAAATTGAGATTCCTAACGTAGGCCGAAACTGGCCTGACCCGATTAGAATTTGGGTTACACCGAATATAAAAAATGATATAGAAAAATATTAAATATTAACCCTTACGCAACCATATGTTAGTGTATGTGGAAATCAGTTACTTAGAAATACTACTAATTGATACTTTGATAATTATGCAATTGAATGGACCTAGATAGGATTGTGCAAGACTCTAAGACTCGTCTCAAGAGCTGATTCGAAAGTTTGACATTTTTAGTGTATAAGAATGTATCGAGTCTATTAGTTTATGAGAAGTGATGTTAAGTAATGATCCAAACATGTAATGATTCTGTTATACCGACAAATTAAAGGATTAATTTTGTCGCATTTATTTTTGATAAGATGATAGAAATGTGATAGAAGCTGATGAGTCTTGATTATTTGGCTGAAGATGAAATGAATCCAATAAATGATTGGAAATGATTTAAGTGCTAGTAAGAAATTTAGTTGTCATTGGTATATCGACAGATTCTGAGATTGATTTCACCATATTTTATTTTGAGAAGATGAAGCTTTGTAACAAATTGATTACCTAATTGAGGGTATGGAATTTGAACAATTAGAGACAAGGTACCATGATAATTAATGTAACGTAGAGGATAAATAGAAATGATCTCTGTATATCATAACTTAGTACACAAGGAGCTCATAATTTGAATATCATATCAAGTTAGTAGAGTAGACATAGTATATTAAAAAGATTTGTCTAATTGATAGAATCGTAGAGTTGAAAAAAATACTTAGATGTCTAAAATTTATCCTTGACTTGAATTATGGAATTTAATCCAATTTATAAGGTTTTGTTTAAAGCTTAAGATGACGATGCTAAGTTTAACAAATGCTTTTGCAGTTTGCAAGGGATTAAATGATAGCTTAGTTAGAAGAAGATCACTAGTAAGAATAAAAAGAAAAGGTTGTTTTTATAAAGCTTATATAGCGGGAGATTCTAAAGCATATGGTAAGACTTGAAAAGTTTTTTTTTATGACAATATCATTTATAGTATAGGCGTTGTTGGTCATTATGACATGACATTCTCTTTTTTTTACCTGCACTGTCGCATTTCTTTTTAGGTTAGTAGTATGAAAATTTTAACTTTTTTTTGTGTTGCAGACACAATAATGTTGATAGTTTTGCCTATAAATCAGTTTAATGTGATTTTGAGTAATGTTGACGTATTAAGTATTAAGCTAAAGTTGATTGTTCTGTGAAGAGTGTGACTCTTCAGTTGGTAATTGGGCAAATTTTGTAGAACACAATGATCTAAAATGATTATTATTAATATTACACTACGAGCTTGTATGAGTGGATGTAGGAGATTGAAGCACTATAGGAGTGTTTTTTGCTGTTAAAGCACTATAGGAGTGTTTTTTTGCTGTTAAGGCGATTTTGTGACAGTCGGGTAGGATCTAGATTCGTCAGGCAAGATTGGATATATTGACATGTTTCATTAGGATATGCCTCGATTGTGATGTTGAGTGAGTTAAGCGAGCTTGGAACATAGTCTAATTATTGCTTGTAATAGTATGTCCCAAAGTATGTCCCAATGAGAGATATCAAGTTGTTTGCTAAGAAACATGATAGTTTGCTTAAATTGTGCCTTTGACTATCACAAGTTAGATCAAGTGATAATCAATGATAAATATTTGTTGTCGAAGATTAACGAGTTATTCCATTAGTTCGGTGGATTGATGTATTTTTCTATGATTGACTTGAAATTGGGCTAGTGAGGAGGATATTCCTAGTCATGTTTTTTGACACATTATGTCTAATGAAGTCTATTGTGTGTAATCGAAAAAACCATCAAAGAAATTTTCTTCAACGTTGAGTCACCAACATGGTGTAGGTATGCTACATTGGACTGGTATCATTCGATTCGATCGACATCCAATCGACCGCACAATGTTAACTAATTTCCATGTATGGGCTAATATAGAAGCTTACAATCATTACTAAATAATAATGTTCATGACATATCACATGGATGACAATGCATTCTCTACATTATTAATACATTTATATTTGTAACATTCAAATGATTTTACGACCATGTAATTTTATTATGCTATGATTTATAACATTATCAATTCTATTTAATAATGTAATATTCTTTTAAGTTAGGTTTTTATAGTTCTATTTTTAAAGCGATGAATTTGAACTTGAACAATTTACTTTTTTTTTTTTTTCTAAAGCTTGGCCAACAAGACAATATGATTGTCAAAGCATGACTTTTGTTAATCGACATCACATATGCATATTTTTTAATTTTAATAAATTGAGATAAAACTTCTCACATTTTATTCTTTAGAAATAACTGTGACATATCTATCCAACGGTTGTTTGCCACGTGTGAAATGCTGTGCTGCTCGTACAATAGATAGTTCTGAAAAGTTGTAGAGAATCGGTTTCTGCCACTGCGAGAGAGAGAGAGAGAGAGAGAGAGAGATGGCTCCACCCTCTCAATCTTCGTCTTCCTTTTGCCTTCCAGTAATTGAAGAAATCTTAAACCTAATTCCAGGCCTTCCAGACGACGTTGCAGCGTTTACTCTCTCCTTTATCCCCTACTCTCACCATGCCCGCCTCAAATCCACCTGCAAATCATGGCGGCAGTTCTTCTCTTCCAAGACTTTTCTCTCGCTCCGCCACACCCACCGAGCTTCTCTCTCTCAACTTCTCTGTATCTTCCCTCAAGACCCTTTCATTTCTTCTCCCTTCCTGTTCGACCCTCAAAATCTCGCTTGGTGCCCTCTCCCTCCCATGCCTTGCAACCCTCATGTTTACGGACTCTGCAATTTCGCCTCTGTCGCCGTCGGCCCCTACTTGTATGTGATCGGAGGATCCTTGTTCGACACTCGATCCTTCCCCATAGACCGGCCCTCTCCAACTGCGCTCACTTTCCGCTTTGACTTCTTTACATTCTCGTGGGAATGCCTCGCTCCGATGTTATCGCCAAGAGGAAGCTTCGCGTGTGCAGTTGTACCCAATTTGGGTCAGATTTTGGTAGCCGGTGGTGGGTCTAGGCACACGATGTTTGCAGCGGCTGGTAGTCGTATGTGCTCAGTGGAGATGTACGACGTAGTGAAGAACGAATGGGCTGCACTTGATGGTTTGCCGAAATTTCGGGCTGGTTGTGTGGGGTTCTTTCTTGGAAAAGGAGAGTTTTGGGTGATGGGTGGATATGGTGAGTCCAGGACAATCTCTGGTGTCTTTCCGGTGGACGACTATTACAGGGATGCTGTGGTGATGAAATTGGAGAATGGAAAATTTGGTGGAAGATGGAGGGAGGTAGGAGATATGTGGGCAGAGGGGGAGAGAAAGTGGCTCGGAAAGATTGTTGTTGTAGACGATGAAAACGAACGACTTCCTCTTGTTTTCATGCTTGAGGGCAATGATATTCTGAGGTAATTTCAGGATTTGAGGTTCAGTGTCAGATTATTTTCCTTCGTTTTGATGTTTGCTTGAATTTGTTAGCTTCGTTTTCCATTTGTATGGTGTAGTTTTTAGTTGTCTTGTCTACTTTTATGGGCTTTTTTTTTCGTATGTGCTCTGTTGTACATGACTATGAATAGCTTTAGCTGAGTGAAATTTAACAACTGTTGGTTTTAATTTCATTTACGCATGCGATCCCAATTTGATGCTATACATATGGATAGGATACAAGTAATTATTGTCATGGTCTAGGTTGTGAGGATTCTTCTCCTTTTGATGGTTTTTTACTACAGCTTGACTAATTTTGTGTCTGAAAATAAATTAATCTTTCTGATTCTCAAGCATAGACTAATAATGTTTCACTGGAGTAGGCGAGATTTACTTTAGATTGTTAGAAATGCAGACAGTTCTCTAATTATGATATAATAAGATGTTGGAAGCCTTTTTGCTCTACAATTTACTAAACTTATGCTTCTCTGGCTGAATTCTGGCTCCAATGTCATTCATCTTGTCAGGAGATTTGTTTTGGCAGTACAACATAAAGTGTTATTAGTGAAACTTAGGAGTTCTTCCCCTAGTTTCTGTATTGAGAAATACCAAAGACGCCAGCAGCTTATTAAACAATAATGTTCTTCTTGGGCTGATTTATCGTAAATTTGTTAGGTTTTGTTTGCATCTATCTTGAAATTCTTTTCTTCCTGAGAAACATCTCCTCGAACAATAAATATTTTTTCAAATGCTTGAACTTCTTTTCATAGTGTTTTGGGAGAATAGGCCACACTTCATTGGACTGTTGGCACAAATGGCCATTTTGTTCCGATGTTAAATTATATCATGCATATTATCTGAGGTTTCTCTTTCAACATAGACAAAAAGTTTAGTGAAATTTACTCATATTTCCCCTGCTTTCTGCACAGAGTAATTCCCTCAAGCTGCTTCATTGTAAATTTCTTATTTTCTACGTATATCTATCTTATAGTTCTTTGATTAAATCTGCTCTCAATTTCATTCTTTGTGGGAGAAAAGAGGGTCTTCCCAAATGCAAAAAAGAAGGAAAAAAAAAAGACAATTTTGTCTTGGTCTTGGAGGTGTGGAGATTGGATCTGTTGATCTATATTTATAAATACTTCTTTACTCATACTTCTAGTAACTCGTATTTTAGTATATTAGACAGTCGGTTGAGATGCGATGCGATCATGATCCACACACACACACACACACACACACACACATATATATATATAATGTATGTGTATGTAATGTATGTATGTATGTGTATGTAATGTATGTATGTATCAGAAGAGAGAAATTTGTAGAAATATTGAGAAGCTTTAATCACCTTTGAAGTCCTAACTTTTCTTGAATTTTTCTCTCTAATATCAGAAGAAAGAATATTTGTAGAAATAGAAATATTTGTACTGGCATTTTGTAGATGTGGATCATGATCGCATCGCATCTCGGCCGACCGACTAACTTGTTTGTCTCTCTGAGACGAGAACCCATGATTTGATCTGCTAGCTTGATAATTGTGTCTTTTCTCGTGAAAAAAATTGCATTTTTGCTTGTTAGAATCTGAACTAAACATAAAAGATACGAAGTGCAAGAGATTTTTAGATGAGAATAAAATAGGAAAGGGCAATTTGATTTTTGTGGTTGGCTTAATTGGCATTAATAGTTATGGAAAGTTTGTTCATTTTGTGGTGGGGTGTTTTAGCAAATGAGAATGATTGGGGGGTGGGTAGAGAGTCAAAAAAAGGAAAAGAATGTTGCATGGAAGAGGGAAGAAATGAAAACATTTTCTAGTTCTGCAGTTGGCTTTTGCGAGTCTGTAATGGGTTCGATGCTCAACAAGGTTCTACTAGTTATTCCTTACATTGATGAGGTTGTTGTATTTTGTTTTGGCACTTATTTCTTGGCTCTCTATTTTTCATTTATCTATAACAAATTAATAGACATAGCCCCATCAGCATGTGGAACTTCAGTAAATTAATCGTGTAATTTAGACACATGTTCTGCCTCATGGCACTCACTGATTGTCTTTATATAATACATTTTCAGATATGACATGGCTACAAATCGATGGCAGGAGGGATCCCGCTTACCAAGAAAAACTCTGTGCAACATGCCACGTAGTTTCGTAGTATTGGACGGGGAGTTGCACGTAATAACATATCTGAAAGTCGATTCAAAGGAAATTCGAA
This sequence comes from Begonia masoniana, assembly GCA_022432975.1. Lineage (NCBI taxonomy): Eukaryota > Viridiplantae > Streptophyta > Magnoliopsida > Cucurbitales > Begoniaceae > Begonia > Begonia masoniana. Next base: position 36,794,699 of record CM039514.1, read on the forward strand.
GATCTCGGCAGCCGAGGACGACGAGGGTAATTGGAGGAACATTTCACATGCAAATCTATCATCCTAAAAAGAAGACGTGGAGATCTCTCACTACCAAGTCTCCTTTCTCCTTCCCTCTAGACTGCAAAGCGCCTGTTACTTGCTGCACCATCAGCCTGTGAAGGTCATTTAAACCTGCAATATTCATACCTGATTGGTCTTTGTAGATTGATGTATAGATAGATCAACATAGATGAGCTTGCTTGCAACGATATTGATGTGTATATTGTAGTTTCTTTCTTCTTATAGTTGATAGTTTACCAGCAGAAGAAGCAACCATGGAGTTCAAAATTCACAAACGGGAGTGATGATCTTGGTATTCTTATCATCGATTATAATGTTTAAATATGCCATGTTGAATACTAGTTCTTTTCATCACAGGATACAAAATGTTGACGATTCTTAAGTTTTGAACTCGACTCAGCTTATACGCGAGAGCCCAGGATTGACATTCAAAAATGTTCTATCAAAGATTCTTGTGATTCGGGCCAGCCGAACTCAGTCTTTTGGTCTTTGGTCTTGGCCCGACCTTACTTGTCGTCATTTTCTTCTCATGTTATATCTAGGACTAATCCAAATGAAATAATTATGGACAAGTTTAACATAAAAACAAGTTTTTACACTCAAACCAAGAACTGAACCGTAGTCCATAATTATTTTATGTGGATTAGTCCTGGGTTCTATTCTTACATTATAAGAAAATAATCTATGAACGACTAGCACGTGAAAAGGCAGAAGAATAGAAAAAAGCACAGAAGTCTAGAGAAACATCAGCAGTCAAGGCTTTACCAGTTCAACACATTAAACACTAGAACACAAAATTCAACAGACCAATTCCTATAATTACTCTTCCAATTCTTCATCTTTCTCCACAAATTCTTCATCTTTCAACATCTGCATTTCAAAATGAGGCAGCTTCTGGTAATCCCTGCAGTCCTCTTTCTTCTCTGCCTCAACCAAAGTGAGTGAGCTAGAGTCTTAGAGAGGGAGAGCTGTTAAAATGTGGTACAAACAATGAAGATGATGTTTTCCTCATTAAGCAATCTTTGCAGAGAGGCCTCTCCCTCCCGCGGGTCCCAATAACATAGCCTTCACAGCTCAAACCACTGCTTATGATGTGGCTCACCCTACTCATGATATGGTTTCTTTTGGCGGGACTCTGAATATGTTAAAAATCATTCATGATCCAACAAAATTTTACGGTCCAAATCTCGATATTCATAAAGCTACTCAAACCGGGTCAAAGTGTGACGACCCCACCCCCCCCCGATCAGGGTCGAAGACCCTCACTTCGGACATTTAAAACGTGACATATATATTTTTTTGAACTTTTAAAACTTTACACAGAGTATAAACTTTCTTTGGAATTGAAGACTGGAAGACATATTTAAAACTGGATGACAATTAAAATCGGACTACAAAAATAAACGACAGACGTTTTAAATAAAAGGCAGAATAGACGACAGAAACAGAAGGCAGAATAGACGACAGACATGCAGTGGAAGACTTAATAAAATGAAAAACATAAACTGGAAGTCATGCAATGCATGGATAGCTCTAAAACTCAAGACAATCCATGCGTAACCTAAAAGAAAAGATTCCAAGCAGTTCCAGAATATTTCAAAAAATATATATATATATATATACAATTGTCAAAACAGAGGTTTTAAAACTTCAACCCCAAAACCTATACATTACTAAAATTTCAACAAAATCCCAACAGAGACTATACAAACATGACATTCATTTTAAAAACTTCACCCTCGGGTCAGAAATATGTTTGGCTGCCGCAACCACCCCCGAAAGCTCGTGCCACCAACCACCTATTCGTCGGCCTGAGGCACAAAGTCCTCATCTGGAGGATCCATATCTACAACAGGGAGTTCAACTATGAGCCTAGAGCTCAGTAAGAACATACAATGCAGTGATGCATATGCTATGCATGAAATTTTGAAATACATGTACATTACATAACTTTACGTTCAAGTGCACAGGAGGTATAAGTGAGGCTTATAGAGGAACTAGAGCAACAAAGGTGCACTATCAGGCACATAACAGGGGTGCACTTTTAGGCACATTACAGGTATACATTACAGGAATACAGAACAGGATGTCAGTCCTCATCCCACACTTAACCGTACATTACATTACAGGTTTTATCTTTCTTAACTTCAAACCTCGTGCATAAAACATTTACATGACTTTCAGGAAAACGTGTATGCATGAATATTTACGGTGCTTAAACATAACTTAAACAGGCTACAAGATAACAAGCAAAACAGAAAACAAACTCATTCAATTTAGAACTTAACCTACCACCTAACTACCCGACAACCAAAAACCTAGCATCTCTGTGCTGTAGGGCCTTAAGGGCCAACTTATACGCATGAACTTACCTGTTGTCTGTGAGTTGCAGCTCATATATATAACCTCGGTGATTCACGAACCTATATCATGCACAATCAGACATTAACCCTAAACTTCAACGAAACTAATAAGTAATTAACCTAAACGCGTTAACTATCTTAGAGGGTTACCTTTACTAGAGGAAACAGGAGAAAACAAGAGGAACGAAGTTTTGGAATGAACGCAGTCACCTGGAAGAGAGAAAACAGAGAAATGTTTCACATAGGAGTGAAGAGAGGAGAGGAAGAGCGGAAGAGAGAAGGCATGGCTTCTTCCACAAGCTTGCCAAGTGTCAATCATCCATTGGCTCTCTCTCAACAACCTTAATTGCCTTTCCATTTTTCCTTTCCATTTTTCCTTTCCATTAGTTTCTAACTAAATTGTTATTTAGTTCATCGATTCGATTTTCTCCGAAACCCACTTTTCCATAAAGCATCTCAGCAACTCTAATAAAATACGCATTTTATTAATGGAAAATTAATCCCGTTTAATAATTCATGGAATATTTACATGGCTAAAATGTCGGGTGTTACACAAAGCATGAAATCAAATAATCTAACTTTGTTTATTGAATCCTAAGTTACATAAATATCTAGGATTATTTATTTTTCAATAATTCTTCGATGGTTCTTTCGAATTCAGAAGAATTATCTTACATACTGGTTGATTCTATAACTCAATTCCTTCAAGTTTATTCAATAAGAACTTCTACGTTGTTTGATTCACGCTAATGAAATTAGATAAGAACATGGTTCAGTTCGTTCTCGGACCAGCTTGCTTCTTGTTCCGTCTCGGATCCTTCGTGAAGCGTGGCACAAAAAACCCCAACCTGTTGTAGAACCAATTTTGAAATGTTAAAGATTGAAGAATAAATCATTGCACTCATTTTTTTAACTTAGTTTCAACAAATAAATAAAATCAATTATAAATATATAGGATAGAGTATTAAGAATTCCTATCGAGTCTAATTAGCTACCATAATGATAATATTTTTCACCAAAGAACCACAATTGCTAGAACATAATTGACTGAGATCCATGACGTTTGTTTCTATTTATTTTATTCAAATATTTTATTGTAACGTATCGTTGTAATCACTACGTGGATTTTGACTTATTTCCACTATGAACCATGGAACAATACCTTAGGCTATTAGAGTTCGGTGTGATTTAAATTCTAGTTGAGTTGTAAAACTCATTTGTAATTTGATTTCTGATTAAGAAATTTCTCTTATGCCCATGGTTTTTTCCCTATAGGATTTTTGACAAAAATCTTGGTGTCCCTGATTTTTCGTGTTTTTGTTTTTCGGTTACCATTTTATTTTCAACAATTGGTATCTGAGAAAGGCTGAGATTTTGTACTCAGATCGAACAATTTTTGAAGTTTACGATTTTGCGAAAAAGTTGCAATTTTTTGGGAAAGAAAAACTTAAGAAAAAAAAGAAGGAACATTTCTGGGATATCTTTATTTCTATATTTTGAGAGATTTAATATGGTTGAGATATTATCCATGATTTTTTGGGAAAATTTATTGTGAGACTTATATTGTTTGGAATATCGTTTTTGTTGGGTTTCAAGTATTTGGAATTGGATATTCTGTTGAAACTGTTATTTTGAGCGATGTGTTCGTTCATGTTTGATATATCATGTCATTGGAACGAAATACGAGATTTTAGTTATGAAAGGTTAAGATGTGAGATGTACTTGCACTGATGGATTTAAACGACGCATTGTTAGGGATCGATAAAGTGTTTTTGTATTGGAGTGAAGAAGAGAATTATGAAAGATTGAAAAGTCTTATCTTTGATTCAACTTCATTTGTCAAATCAAATTTCGTAAGATGCTCTAAACGAGAAAATTGTTCGCAGATTTATGATTAAAGTTGGAGCAATTGTGTATGAAGAAAACCTAACAAGTAAGTTCATTCTCATCAGTCGAAGGAAGGTAGTTCAGGTGAAAAACACTTGACCATATTCAAGGAATTAATTTTGGATTTACAAATTATGGAATGCAAGTATGATGAGGAGGATTTGAGGTTGATTCTATTATGCTTGTTGTCTTCTTCATATGTTGTTTTCAAAGAGACTATTTTATATAGTTTGGATACTTTAACTCTAAAAGATGTTTATGATGTCTTGTTATCAAAGGAAAAGATGAAGCAGATTGTTGTCGGATCCGAGTCTCGAGGGGAGGGACTCGTCGTTTGATAGAACAAGAGATTCAACCAACAAAGACTATAATGATGTTCAAGATTCGAAATGCAGATCAAAGTCAAGGAATAGAGATAGTGTAACGACTCGACGGGTTCCCCCGCCCGAGCCGTGCAGTCCTCACCAACAGGCCTAGGCACTGCCACATGGCAGCCACACAAGCCCGTCACGTGTACTCATGATCTTCTCCCACCACCTAGTTTGATGGGAGTTTTTGCCTCCCCAGGGATTCGAACCCAGGTTCCCAGGCTTCATAACCATGGGTTCACCATCCTTGGTACTCAGGCTTCAAGTGGTACCAGGGATGGGTGAGGACTGCACGGCTCGGGCGGGGGAACCCGTTGAGTCGTTACAGATAGAACCTGTTACTACTGGTAGAAGAAGTGACATATTAAATATGAGTGCTAGAAATGGAAAAATGAGAAGAGAGCTATTGAGAAAGGAAAACAATTGATTACATCCAATTAAGTTGTTGTCGCAGAAGAAGAAGATTATAATGATGAAGATCTTCTAGTTGAGCCGTAGCCCAATATTCTCCCTTCACGACTTTATTTGGCGAGGACTTCACAGTCGGTCACCCAAAAATGGTACTACTCTCGCCGAAGCACTTTTAACTTCGGAGTTCTTATGGGATTCGTTGCCAATTGTGCTCCAAAACGCGTCTTACTATCTTGGGAGGGTTTCCTTACATATGTTTCATTTCCATATACCTTCACAAGAGATGTGTGATTGTGACGACCCCCTTTTTAAGACCCGGGATTTGCCTATACTCGAGTTCGGGATTTGCCTACCCTCGACTTAGGTCCTGAGGTTTGCCCCGCAACCAGAGGTTTTCCCACAGTAGTGCTCATACGTACACATTCAGGTCATCACAATCACCCCCCCTCGGGGCCCAACGTCCTTGTTGGCCATATTTCCGGTTGGGTACAGGCTCTGATACCATTTATAACGACCCCTTTTTCCAATAAGATATTGTCCGCTCTGGGGATTGGGTCATAGCTCAATATTCTCCCCTCACAGCTTTATTTGGTGAGGACTTCCCAATCGGTCACCCAAAATGGTACTACTCTCGCCGAAGCACTTTTAACTTCGGAGTTCTTATGGGATCCGTTGTTTAGGGGTGAGCATGGTCCAGTGCGGTCTGATTCCGAGCCAAAATCGGACCGGACATAAGGATTTGGGATTTTTTTCCTGAATCCCAAAACCGGACCGAAATTTTTGGTCAGGTCCTGGTTTCTCCCACCAATTTTTTTTTTTTTTTTTACAGTAAAAAAAATATCATTGTTATATATACAATCTAGAGTGGCTGTTCAGCAGGAGCACTTGTTTTTTTTTTGTGTGTTTTTATTGCAACTATCTTGTCTTATTATCTATGATACAAATGCTTCTATGTTCAATGAGCAAGATAAATTTCTGATAAGTCAACTGAAAATGGCCTCCCTGCATTGCCAAATTTCTCTTGATACAGTTTTTTTTAAGAAAAATGTATAAAACCGATGGGAAAAGAGTATTTCAGGGTCCCATGGCCACTTTATTTTAGAACAGTGGCATCCTCCATTTATTTCTCGGATGTAGAAACAAATAAACGTGCAGTATTCATAAACTACTTTGAGTAATTAACAGGTCAAGGTCTGGATTATTAGAAAAATACCACTTCCCTTTGATTTCCCTTTGACATGAAAATGCTAATCAAAATTAAGATTTTTAGAGGGTGTTAGCATGCTGAGAAACCTTAGTTTTTGCTGCGAGCAGCTTCTTGCTGAGGAGAGCTGAGATCTGAGGAGTGAGGCGAGCAGCAGAGGCCAAAGAGCATGGGCTGAGTGCTGAGGAGGCTGACGGGCGACGGGCGATGGGACTCGGGACTCGGGACTCGGGAGGGGAGAAAGAAATTGAAGGTTAGGATTTCAGATTTGTAGAAGACTGAAACTCTGAACCTTCTTCCCCTTCAGCCGAACCTTAAATGGCTATTGAATTAAAGTTTCGGTCTGATTCGGGATTTCTGGAAATTTTGGACTTGGACCGAGAACCAAACCATTTCCCATGGGAGTTCTATTTTTTAGGACCGAAACCGGTGGTCTGGTTCGGTTCTCGGTCCTCGGTCTGGTCCTGCTCACCCATACCGTTGTCAATTGTGCTCCAAAACGCGTCTTACTATATTGGGAGGGTTTCCTTACATATGTTTCATTTCCATATACCTTCCCAAGCGATGTGAGATTGTGACGACTCCCTTTTTACGACCCGGGATTTGCTTATACTCGAGTTTGGAATTTGCCTACACTCGGCTTAGGTCCCGAGGTTTGCCCCGTAACCCGAGGTTTGTTCCACAGTCGTGCTCATATGTACACATTTGGGTCATCACAAGTACGATCAGAATTTGAATGTTTGATGGAGTTGTAAGGACACTAGGTAATGTGCGATATGTTTCTGAGTTGAAGAAAAATCTGATCTCGTACAGTACTTTAGATGTGAAAGAGTACAAGTACAACGTTGTAAGTAGAGTTGTGAAGATCAATAGAGGTGCTCTCGTAATGTCAAAAGGACACATGATGTCTGTAAATTTGTATGTGTTGCAGAGTTCTACAATTACAGATAATAAAGTTGTTAAGTTTGTGAATTCACCTTCTAAGAGTTGCTTGCGAAGACTCGGAAGAAATCAGGTGTTCAGGTGAAGTTCAAGTTGAGATCTGAGTGTATATCAAAGCTTCTGAGTCAACTAATTACAGATGTTCAGTCACCAGTTTCAGTTTTATGACACAATGGTATTGTAATGTATATAGATTTTATGAATAAAATTTAAATATTTTCTAAATAATGATGAATCAAATTATCTAGATCCTCAATCTTTTGATTAGAAGCAAAATAAATATTCGAATTACAATAATCTCCAATTATGCGTAATCTAATTCTAATTAATATTTAATTTTTGAAATTCTGCAGATTTAATGTTGCACAATTAATTGGATTTAATTGAGTTGGTTAATTATATTAAGTAATTAGATTTAATGCTGCCAAGTAAGAAAAACCACTCATGGAATCAAATCTCTTGATTCATGGACAACAAAATAATTTTTAATTTGGCCATTATTTTGAGAGAAATACAAAAAATAGTTTAAACCCAAAGAATTTTAAACTCCCTTCCTATGCCCCACTCCAAAATTCCCTTTTCCTTTAAAGAACTTTTTCAAGGGAAATCAACATTGAAGTTTCCCCTTCTCTTGAAGAACCTTTTCAACCAAGCTAGGTTTTTCACATCCCATCAGAAGAACTAAAACCACTAATAAATCATCATTGTTTCTGTGAAATATGAAACAAAGGAGATGAAACCAAACCAAAAATTGAACGATATTTCACAATTTTCCAACTAGTTCAAATTTGAATACAAAACGTAACTCAAGTGCCCATCAAACCACACTAGTAGGAGCTTACCTTCTCCGGACCCTTACAAAGTCTAAACAATGGTTAAACTTGGTAACCGGTAATACCTTTGTCAATGCATCGGTTGGGTTTTCTTTAGTCAGAATTGTCTTTACATCAACGATGCCACTATTAACCACATCACATATAAAATATAATCGCACATGAATGTGCTTAGTCTTTTCGTGGAAAACAAGATTTTTAATTAAGTGAAATGCACTTTGACTATCGCAATAAATAGTCACATTCGTTCCTATTATACTAAGATGAAAAATTAACCCATTTAACCACATACCTTCTTTTACACTTGCAGTGCCCGATAGAAACTCAGCTTTAGTTTTGGATAGAGCCATAACTTTATGTAGACAAGATTTTCAACTAACAACACCTGCATACATTGTGAAAATATATTCTGAAACAACCAACATAGTTAGAGTCAACATATCTAGTAATAAATCCTTTATCTATATCTATTCCTCCACATTCAATGCATAAATTTAAAGTGCTAGAAATATATTTAATGCAAGTGGCATTTACTTGGATTGACCATGTATTTGCTAATAACACTTATTGCAAATGCCAAGTTTGGACGATTACATATCATGGAGTACATAATGATGTTAATGATATTAGCAAATAGAATCTTCTACATGCATTTTTATTCTTCTGCAGAACTAGGTTGCTGATCTAAAGATAATTTGAAATGCCCACCAAGCGGTGTAGTTACCTCTTTGAGATTTATCATTTCAAACCTATGAAGCAATTTCCTCATATAGTTTTCTTGAGACAATGAAAGCAGCTTTGATTTCATGTTTCTTATGATGTCAATCCCAAGAATCCTCTTAGCTGGACCTAAGTCTTTCATATCAAATACTTTTCCTAATTCTAGTTTCAAATCTGAATTTTCAGACTTACTTCTACTAGCAATAAGAATATTATCGACATATAAGAGAAAAAATATTATGTTTTCTTCACTTTTATTCCTTACATAGATACAGTTGTCATGCATACATCTATCGAAATCGATTTTTTTAATAAAAGTGTCGAATGCCTTGTTCCATTGTGTAGGGGACTGCTTTAAACCGTAAAGAGATTTGTTTAATTTATATATTTTGTTTCTGTCTTTAGCTTCATAGCCTTCAAGTTAAGACATAAAGATCGTTTCCTCGAGATCTCCATGCAAGAAAGTTGCTTTTACATCCATATGCTCTAACTTCAAATCTTGGACCGCCACAATTGACGAAAAAACACGGATAGATGTTAATTTAACCGCGGGAGAAAAGATTTCATTAAAATCGATTCCTTATCTCTAAGCAAATCTCTTTGCAACTAACCTTTCCTTTTACCTTGGTTTTTCCACCATTGACAACTTGAATATCCACTTACATCCTTTCACTTTATGATGCAATCGTTTATCAACGAGGTTCAAGCCTTATTCTTCTCAAGGGACTTCATTTCCTCATCCATCACATGTTGTCGTTTATTCTTATCATTGATTGTCATTGCCTCAGTGAAGGAATTGGGTGTTTCCATTCTCCAAGTCTGAAGCAACATGCAGAGTATAGGCTATTATGTCTGTGTATCCCAGCTTCTTAGTAGGTTTTATAATCCTCCTAGTTTGATCTGTAGTCAATTGATAATAAGTAATATCGTCCATTTCAATGAACTGAAGGTTTCGGTTCCAGTTCGGTTGGTTCTCCACAATTCTCTATTCGGGACTAGTCCTCATAATAAATTTCCCGTGGCAAACGGTCTTGTCCACGGTCCAGATCCCAAATTCTTAAAAACTTGGACCAGACCGAACCTTCAATTAAAATTAGGTTTGGATGACTGATGAGGATTGACTCAAATATCCTTTCCTCTCCCATCAGTCCGTGCTCAACACTCAAGTTTCAGGCCTCACTCCTCAGCTCAGCTCAGCTCTGGCTCTCAATCTCAACTGATCAGCTCTGCTCGGTGCTCGCCCTCACCCTCGATCCCTCGCTTAGTCACTATCCACAGATCACAAATACTTTAGATTGTGTAGCATGTCATCTACATATACCTAATTATTAGCTACAAGCCTACAAAACATTCAATATAGCTAAATCATCGTGAACAATATTGCAAAAGGTAAACTTTTATTTTGGTTGGGTAATGTTTTTGTCGTTAAACACTTAAACTGTTATGTGCTAAATTATGTGTAATTCATGTGCTAAATTATGTGTAATTTATGTGCTCAAACTGTTGGCATTTAGCAATGTATATTAGTATGTGTAATTTATGTAAACTGTTATTTTGGTTGGGTTATTTTTTTTGTATGTCAGTATGTTGTTTATGATGGCTGAAGTTTATCTGTATAATTTGATGACTGAATCTATTGTTTGTTTATTGTTGCTGAATGCTGCCTATTGAGGCTGACTGCTGAGTGCCTATGTTCGTCCATTTTATTTTTATACTATAATGTGTTTACTGTTTAAGTTGATAAATTTAGGTTGATTAATGTGTTGATCTATTTATTGTTTTTTGCTCCACGGTAGGATGAATATTCCTCATAGTGAAAGTTCCCATGTCGAATTGAAAAAAACTAAGTCTGTAGCTTCGATTCACTTCAATAGGGTACCAAACATCGATTCAGCTAAATATAATTATTATGGATAAATTTAAGCAGCACACCTGATGAAAAATGAGGCTTCAAGTTTAGTAAAGTATGCAAAAAAGTTTCTACGAAATGTAGACAGTAAACAAAAAACTTTGTTCTTTAAACCCAATGAGAGCAAGATTGCTGGTATACTCATATTTACTATAATGGCTACTAAAGAATTTCTCGCAAAGATGATTATCTTAGATGAATTGCCACTAAAAGTGGTAGAAGGAATTAGTTTTAGGACATTTTGTATGTATCTCAATCCCAAGTTCATTATGTCATCTAGAAAGACAGTAGCAAGAGATACTCGCAACATATTTCAAAAAGAAAGAACCAAGTTGAAGGAGTGTTTTTTTACAACATCACAAAGGGTATGTTTGATCACTGACACATGGACCTCTATTCAAACTTTGAATTACATAGTGCTGATATGTCATTATATTGATTAAGAGTGACGTGCAAAAGAAGATATTGAATTTTTGTTTGATTCCAAACCATAAGGGTGAATCAATTGGTAAGGAAGTTGAAAAATATTTGCTTAATTGGGAGATTGAAACTGTTACAACCATAACCATTGACAATGCGTCTTCCAATGACGTTGCTATTTCTTATTTGAAGAAGACAATTCAAAATTGGAACATGTTGATTTTAAATGGCGATCATATATGTACATGAGATGTTTTGCACATGTTCTCAATTTGATCTTTTTTTATGGTTTGAAAGAACATCATAAATTCATAGTGTGGGTATGAAAAGTTGTTAAGTACGTAACGTCTTCTTCAGGAAGATTGCAACAGTTCAAAATCTGCGTTGATGCAGTTAAAATTACTTGTAAAAGTAATTTGTCACTTGACGTTCTTACTCGTTGGGACTCTACGCATTTGATGTTAGCAAGCGCTGAGAAGTATGAAACAGCTTTTGAAAAATTAGCAGAGAATGATAGCTCTTTCTTGTATGAAATGAGAGTGGAAGGTTCACACACATCTGAAGATTGGTCATGCATTCGAGAATACATAAAATTTTTAGAGACATTTCATACTAACAGCTAATGTTTTTGCTTATTTGCATATTTTATCGAATATGTACGTAGGTGAAGTCTGTAATTTGAAGATTTCTATTTAGACATATGGTAACGGTGATAATTTAATGTTAAGAAGAATGGCCAACAAGATGTAAAAGAAGTTTGATAAATACTGAGGATCTTTTGAAAAACTAAACATGCTTATATATGTTGCTGTTGTTCTTGATCCAAGTTGCAAATCAAAATTTTTACGTCATTGTTTAGCTATTTTATTTGGCAGTGAAAGAACTGCACAATACACAAAGTAGGTAGAGGATGTAATTGAAAAGTTGTATACCAAATATAAAAGTGATACAACCAATGAAGACCAGACGCCAAGTAGAAGCAATAGTCAACAAAGGTCTCCAAAGTCAATGTGTTCTTTGGCACAAGCTCATTCAACTGCAGTGTACTCTATGTTTTGTTGGTCTTGCAATTCTTCTGAGAGAAGTGATGAAACTAAATAGATCAGAGATTAATCTATATTTGTCTGAGAAGTTATAAAATTTTTTAGACAGTTCTGACATATTATTTTGGTGGAAGAGGAACTCCGATAAGTATCGAGTTTTGAGTGCAATTGCAAAAGATATATTGATCATTCTAATTTCTACGGTGGCGTCAAAATCTGTTTTTAGTTGTGGTGGTCATGTTTTTGATGTCTTTCACAGTTCTCTAAGCCCCCAAAGTGTTGAAGCTCTTATATGATCCCAAAGTTGGCTCAAAACATTCAATCATTTTAAAATTTCTACAAACATTGATGATGATTTCGAAGATAATACTATCACAACTATGGAAGAAGGTTCAAACATTCTAATATTTATTTGTTTTATATGTTTATCTTTAGTGATTAACTAATGCGTTCAATATTTTACATTTTGCAGATTCTACTGATCCTATCAATGAAAAGTTTATAGAAGTAGAATATGACAAATAAATGACTTGATATGGTTGCAATTATTGACTTCATTTTAATGTTTATCTCTAATGGTTTGGAATTGATTGCTTGGAAGTTGGATTGAAATTGACTATTTAGTTGGATTTACTATTTAGTTTGTATTTTTTAAGTAGTTGGATTAATTTTGGATCTTGAATTTAGTTTCTTAGATTTTATTTTAATATTTGATAGTTGGATTTAGTTTGTTCGTTAGATAGTTGGATTTATTTTGGATGTTGAATTTAGTTTCTTAGATTTTATTATAATTATAGATAGTTGTACTAAATTTGTTAGATTTAATTTTAAACATAGATAGTTAGATTAATATATGTTGATTTTATTTTTCATTCTTTCGATCAAGGGTAGAAGCAAAATCTGTATGTTGATTTTATTGAAAAAAATAAATCTGTGTGTTATTATTTTTTAATTAAAAAAATATTCAGAAATATGGTGGAAGAAACCGGGATCAGACCGATCCGGTCCTGGTTCCGGGATTCAGGATAAAAATCCTGAATCCTTCAGTCCTGTACGATTTTGGCTCGGAACCGAACTGGACCGACCTGGACCACGCCCACCCCTTCTTATTAATATTTGCTGATTGTTTCCTTCAACAATTAATAATCTGCATCCTTTCACCCATTCTGAGTACACAAGAAAATACATTTTCATGCCCGAGGTTAAAGCTTATCCTGTTTGACATGTGCATATGCCGCACATCCGAAAAGCCTCAAGCTAGAATAATCAGCTTGGTAACCATGCCACATTTCGAATGGAGTTTTATTCTCTAAGGTAGTAGAGGGACACAAATCAATCAGATAACAAGTAGTCTTAACTATTTCAGCCCAAAAATTCCTTGAAAGATCAGCAGTGAGAAGCATGCACCAGAATCTTTCAAGAATAGTCCTATTCATCATTTCTGCAAGACCAATTTGCTACGGAGTGTGACTCACATTGCAATGCCGAACGATACCTTCTTCTTTACAATATTGATCAAATTTCAATAAACAAAACTCCAAGTTGCTGTCTGTCCTTAATTTCTTAAGTTTCCTTTCAGATTGAGTTTCAATTGACTTTTTCCAATCTTTGAAGGCGTCGAAGACTTGGTCTTTCATCTTCAAACAATAGACCCAAAATTTTCTCGTGTAGTCGTCTGTAAAAGTAAAAAAATACTGGGCACTTTCTCTAGACAGAGTCTTTTTCAGGTCCCCATACATCATAGTGTATGTAATCCAAAAGACCATGTGATTTATGGATATATTTCAGAAATTTGGCTTGGTTACTTTTTCCAAATACATAATTTTCAGAAAACTTGAAATTCAAAATCTGATCCTTTCCAAAAGTATTCTTCTTATGCAACTCAAACATACCCTTTTTGTTAACATGTCCTAGCTGAACATGCCACATGCTTGTCTTGTCTTGTCTTGTAGATTTTCAGACACTGAACTTGCTTTTCCATCACAATAACTCCCTTCAAGATATATAGACCCTTGTGCAAGTCACCCTTAATAATTGTCAAAATCCCCTTGGTAATTCTTAAGGTTTCTGACTCTATCTTGACTAAACATCCAGTGGAGTCAAACATTCCTATTGACAATAGGTTACGCTTCAGTTAGAGCACATACCTCACTCCTTGAATTGTACGAATGCATCCATCGAACATCTTTAATTGAATTAAGCCCTCTCTTTCAATTCATCAAGATTTATTATCTCTAAATAAGACTATATCCCCTGTTGGCTTTTTAAAATTTATCAACCATTCCTTTCTAGGTTTCATATGAAATGAACACCCATTGTAGCAACCGGTATTGTCCACCTTATTTAATTAATAACGTCATTTTGTAACTTTTATTTTTATGGAATTTAGTGAATTTGATTGATTGATTAAATAGGTTAAAGTTGGTTAGCCAAGGGCATTTGAGTAATTGTGAAGCAGTGTTATAAATGGAGGGTTTAATGAAGGTTTAGCCGCCACTGATTCTCATTTTCCTTTCTCGGCATTCAGCTCAGCTAAGCAGAGTTTCTCTTGACGATTTTCTCTCCTATTTTCTCCAAGCTAGGTGAGTTCTACTTCGATTTCTTGTTACATTGTAACTATCGATGTTAGAGTGGATTTTAAATGTGAGTTTTGAGAATGCTGTAAGTGAGAGTTAGTTCGGGTTTGGGGCAAATCAGGAATGCTTGATGATCTGAGCTCCCAAACTAGTTTCCTTATGAGTTCTGGTAGATTTGTGGATAGTTTAGAATGAAGCTTAACTAATACTCTGTCTACGACTATAGGTTTGAGCAAAACCCGAAGTAGTTTGCAACCAAGCTTTTCCAGGAAATCAGGTAAGTAGAGTATGTGTCTGCCTTCAGGTCTACATCACAAAACAGTAGGTTTATGCTTGTTTGAATGTTTTCTGTATGTCATGTATCATGTTTTTGGAAAGAACACGAAAATGAATTTACATGTAATGACATGGTAAGGCATGAACAGATTGTAATAGACCAACGGTTAAGAGAACTAATCTGCTCCTTAATCGATGAAGAGGATGTATGACTTTGAGAAATTGATCCGCTTCCCAATGGAATATAGGATCAAATCAGCTGTTAAGGGAACTAATCTGCCCCTTAATCGATGAAGAGGATGTATGACTTTGGAAAAATTGATCAAACTCCTAATGGAACCGAGGGATCAGATCAGAGAAAGAATGTGAATGCAACTGAGATGTGAAAGTAGAAACTGCATGACTAGGATTTATGTTTCAGCTTATAATTTCATTATTGCTCTACTTATTTAGCATTAGGCAAATAGATGAGTTTTGTGATGTAGGTGCTGAGGTAACTACTGGAGAATTCTCTGAATTTACTGAAGACTAGGAGCAGTTGATGGAGCACACCTATGCCTCGACTTGGCAATCTGATGGGGCGGTTTAACTAATGTCAGTAGGTGTGAAAGTCTAGTTGACAATGGTTCAGTTTTAGTATGCTGCGAATGCTAATGACAACAGGAGTTTAATGTTTTTAATAATTTTGGAGTTTTTCTGATTATGAAAACACGATTTGGTTTTAGTTGTAGATTGTTATTCTGGAGTTATAAAGTTGTGGATCTATGTTGTTTTGAATAGTTGCTGTTAAAATTTACAAGTTCTTTTAGTAGGTAAAGTTGTCCGTTTGTTTAGAGTGTTATTATTCATCGGTGGACGTTGTCTATCGGTGGATGTGAGTAATAGATTTTGTCGTTTTGTGATCGGTGGATGTGAGTAATAGATTTTGTCGTTTTGTGATCGGTGGATGTGAGTAATAGATTTTGTCGTTTTGTGATCGGTGGATGTGAGTAATAGATTTTGTCGTTTTGTGATCGGTGGATGTGAGTAATAGATTTTGTCGTTTTGTGATCGGTGGATGTGAGTAATAGATTTTGTCGTTTTGTGATCGGTGGATGTGAGTAATAGATTTTGTCGTTTTGTGATCGGTGGATGTGAGTAATAGATTTTGTCGTTTTGTGATCGGTGGATGTGAGTAATAGATTTTGTCGTTTTGTGATCGGTGGATGTGAGTAATAGATTTTGTCGTTTTGTGATCGGTGGATGTGAGTAATAGATTTTGTCGTTTTGTGATCGGTGGATGTGAGTAATAGATTTTGTCGTTTTGTGATCGGTGGATGTGAGTAATAGATTTTGTCGTTTTGTGATCGGTGGATGTGAGTAATAGATTTTGTCGTTTTGTGATCGGTGGATGTGAGTAATAGATTTTGTCGTTTTGTGATCGGTGGATGTGAGTAATAGATTTTGTCGTTTTGTGATCGGTGGATGTGAGTAATAGATTTTGTCGTTTTGTGATCGGTGGATGTGAGTAATAGATTTTGTCGTTTTGTGATCGGTGGATGTGAGTAATAGATTTTGTCGTTTTGTGATCGGTGGATGTGAGTAATAGATTTTGTCGTTTTGTGATCGGTGGATGTGAGTAATAGATTTTTTCGTTTTGTGATCGGTGGATGTGAGTAATAGATTTTGTCGTTTTGTGTTCGGTGGATGTGAGTATTAAATTTTGTCGTTTTGTGATCGAGGGATGCTGAGGGTTACTGTCTTTCGAAGGATTTGATCGGTGGACGTGAGCGGTGGATGCGGGTAGTCGATGTGTCGTTCGACTGTCACTGTCTAGTGGTAGATGTCTTTTGTTTCTTGAGCGGTGGATGTGGGTAGTCGACATGTCGTTCGACTGACACTGTTTAGCGGTGGATGTTTTCTATTCCCGTTTTTACTGTCGAGACTATTCTGTCTCTATTTCTACTGCTGACACTGTTTTGCGGTAGAGGGGTACTGCTTTCTTTTTGTCTTCTTTCAACCAACTGTCTTTAATATTTTAATTATTTGATATATGTGGTTTTATTTAAATGGATTTCTGCTGCAAACTCTTAACGTTTTGAAGGTCAAACTTGATTGTTGTGTGAAATTTTAACATGTTCTAAAAAATGTCATGGTTCGGTTCAGTATTATGAGTAGCGAACTAGGTTTATAAAATTTGGGGCGTTACAGTGTGGTATCAGAGACATTCAGTTAAACCGTTCAAAAGATTACTCATCAGTGCCGATCGTTGCATGGAAGTACTTCAACAACTGTAAGTGTTTATGTTAACCTTAGCTATTAGATATTTATGAGAGTAATTAACCTTGAACAGGAATATAGCAAATGGCTAGACGACCAAGAAGACCAAGAGTACCGAGAGAGATGCTAAATTTGAGAAGTGAGGAGGATCCTAATGTAATTAGGCAGCTGACAGATTTGGTGCGCCAACAGACAGATTTGGTGCGTCAGCAATCCGATCAGTTAGGAGTACTGTTGAACCGAGAAGTACAAGGAAGTGCCAACTCGGGTTCCAGCAACGAGCATTCAGGAGACAGTTTCCATAGGCTACAACAGCCCACATTTGATGGAAAGTCGTCCAATCCGATTGTTGCTGAGGAATGACTTAGGAAAATTGAGAGCATGTTTAAGTATGCCAATGTTGGGAACATTCCATCTAGCAGGTGATGCTTAGCTTTGGTGGGAATCGATAGAGACCACCATCGATGTCCTAGCTTTGTCTTGGGCGCAATTCAAGGAAACATTTTATGAGAAGTATTTCAGTAGCGCCGTTCATACTTCAAAGAAAGTTGAGTTCTTGCAATTGAAACAAACGGGGTCTGTGGCTGAGTTCAGTAGACAGTTTGAGTCCCTGTCCAGGTTTGTTGGACATCTTGTCCACAAGAATGAGGATAAGGTGTTTCAATTTATGCAAGGACTGAAGCCAGAAATTTACAGAGGAGTCAAATTTTGTGGTATTAAAGGGTTGTCATTTAGTGAAGTTGTGTCCACGGCATTGGAGGTGGAAGAAGCGGAAATGAAATGTATTGGACCAAAAGAAGTTCCACGAAAGTTCGTTCAGCCGCACCAACATAGGGGGATGAAGAGACCTAGTGAAGGCCAGAGTAACCAAGGAACAGGAAAGAAGGTGCAGGATACCAGGAAGTTTCCCCAGTGCCCAAAATGTTTGAAGAGTCACCTGGGCGAGTGCAGGTTTGGAACGGGAAAGTGTTTCAACTGTGAAGAAGTTTGACATACATTCAAGGATTGCCCAAATCCCAGAATCACCCGATGCTTCAACTGTAACAAAGTCGGCCATATTTGTAACACCCGAGTTAATGGCCAGGTGATTTTCTTAACTGTTAAATATTAATCTTCGTAGTTTAGGATTTATGCCAAGCTTAATTAATTACATGTGGATCTAAACTAGGTTGAGTGGCAAAGTTGTAATATTGGAGGATTGAGGCCAGTATTTAAAGGAAAAGGAAAAGGATTCAAACCTCATTTAAACCACTGTAGCCGACACCTCCCTTTTCGGCGATTTCTTCTCTCCCAAGCCCCGCTCACTGCTATCAGTGTCTTCCTCGCCGACGACCGGTTTCTAGCCCGCATTCGTCTGCGAATCCGCACCCGAGGTATGAAATGGACAACGTAGTTATCTATTTGTGTTTGGAGCTCTGTTTTCAGCTCGACATTTGAACTCGAATTTTATCAATGGCCGAGTAGTATTAGAACATTTTAGAATCCGAGAGTAGTAATGTCAACCCGAATTGATTCTGGACATTTACTGTGAATGATGATTATGATCAATGACTGTGAATGATGATTATGATCAATGACTGTGAATGATGATTATGATCAATGACTGTGAATGATGATTATGATCAATGACTGTGAATGATGATTATGATCAATGACTGTGAATGATGATTATGATCAATGACTGTGAATGATGATTATGATCAATGACTGTGAATGATGATTATGATCAATGACTGTGAATGATGATTATGATCAATGACTGTGAATGATGATTATGATCAATGACTGTGAATGATGATTATGATCAATGACTGTGAATGATGATTATGATCAATGACTGTGAATGATGATTATGATCAATGACTGTGAATGATGATTATGATCAATGACTGTGAATGATGATTATGATCAATGACTGTGAATGATGATTATGATCAATGACTGTGAATGATGATTATGATCAATGACTGTGAATGATGATTATGATCAATGACTGTGAATGATGATTATGATCAATGACTGTGAATGATGATTATGATCAATGACTGTGAATGATGATTATGATCAATGACTGTGAATGATGATTATGATCAATGACTGTGAATGATGATTATGATCAATGACTGTGAATGATGATTATGATCAATGACTGTGAATGATGATTATGATCAATGACTGTGAATGATGATTATGATCAATGACTGTGAATGATGATTATGATCAATGACTGTGAATGATGATTATGATCAATGACTGTGAATGATGATTATGATCAATGACTGTGAATGATGATTATGATCAATGACTGTGAATGATGATTATGATCAATGACTGTGAATGATGATTATGATCAATGACTGTGAATGATGATTATGATCAATGACTGTGAATGATGATTATGATCAATGACTGTGAATGATGATTATGATCAATGACTGTGAATGATGATTATGATCAATGACTGTGAATGATGATTATGATCAATGACTGTGAATGATGATTATGATCAATGACTGTGAATGATGATTATGATCAATGACTGTGAATGATGATTATGATCAATGACTGTGAATGATGATTATGATCAATGACTGTGAATGATGATTATGATCAATGACTGTGAATGATGATTATGATCAATGACTGTGAATGATGATTATGATCAATGACTGTGAATGATGATTATGATCAATGACTGTGAATGATGATTATGATCAATGACTGTGAATGATGAATATGATCAATGACTGTGAATGATGATTATGATCAATGACTGTGAATGATGATTATGATCAATGACTGTGAATGATGATTATGATCAATGACTGTGAATGATGATTATGATCAATGACTGTGAATGATGATTATGATCAATGACTGTGAATGATGATTATGATCAATGACTGTGAATGATGATTATGATCAATGACTGTGAATGATGATTATGATCAATGACTGTGAATGATGATTATGATCAATGACTGTGAATGATGATTATGATCAATGACTGTGAATGATGATTATGCTGACCTACTATTGAATGTGAAGTTATTGCTCTGGTATGATCCTTGTCATAGTTTGATGAGTTAAAAGTTCTCATGTTCATGCATCATGAATGTTTCTCAAGCATAAGAAAATGTTTTAACGCATGTTTTCTATGAACAAGATATGTATGTATATATGTATATATAAGATTTATGCAACGTGGATTAAGTGAGGGTTGGGGGCGGTTCGGCGTATGTCACAGTTTAAAGAAGGACATATGAATACGACCCGCAGTAGGGAACAAGATCAAACTCACTGTCGAACCCCCTTTACCGGCACAAATCCTCTCTTGATCCACACAACCTAAATAAAGAATATGATTAAAGACTATGAATGATGAATATGATCAATGACTATGAATGATGAATATGATCAATTACTATGAATGATGAATATGACCAATGATTATGAATGATGATTATGATCAATGACTGTGAATGATGATTATGATCAATGACTGTGAATGATGAATATGATCCATGACTATGAATGATGATTACGAGCAAAGACATGAACAAGAAAAGACTTATGAGCATGTGATTTTCCCAAATTATGCATTCATGCATCCATGTTAGTGTTGCATTCCTTACTAAGCATTAGGCTTATAGTTTAAACCTTATGATGTAGGTGACGAGTTTTCAGGTGAGGAACTCAAGGTTAATGAGGATGTCTAAGCTTGGTTGCTGGAGGATGCTCAAAGTGACAGTGCGGGACCGGAGAGACGATTATGACCCCTGGTTATTGCTCCCTTATGTTAGTAAGAATATAAGAACTTGAATTATGTAGGATAGTGTTAGTATTGTCTAAGTTAACTTTTGAGTCTGGGATTGGATATGAGGATATGTTTCCTTTTAAAGGATTTATGTCATGCAAGTCTTCCGCTATTTATACTCTGAATTAATTTGTTATACCAGTAAGAGCCTTTCTTAGCTAAGTTGTGTTATGTGAAAGTTGGATGAATCCTTTTGGTAGGAGTTTCTACCGGAAGATGTGTTTTCTCCTATCGGTAGAGTGTTTAGCCATCGGATGATGAAAGTGCTATTTTGTCATCTAGCGATCGGCAGATGTAGAGTGTTTAGCCATCGGGTGATGAAAGTGCTATTTTGTCATCTAGCGATCGGCAGATGTAGAGTGTTTAGCCATCGGGTGATGAAAGTGCTATTTTGTCGTCTAGCGATCGGTAGATGTAGAGTGTTTAGCCATCGGATGATGAAAGTGCTATTTTGTCGTCTAGCGATCGGCAGATGTAGAGTGTTTAGCCATCGGATGATGAAAGTGCTATTTTGTCGTCTAGCGATCGACAGATGTAGAGTGTTTAGCCATCGGATGATGAAGGTATAGTTTTGTCGTCTAGCGATCGGCAGATGTAGAGTGTTTAGTGATCGGATGATGTAAAGCTTGTAAGCTATCGGAAGATAACTTAGATGAACACGTGAATTTCACATGTCTATCGGTAAATATTTTAATGAGTCACGAGAGCTGCACGTGTCCATCGGTAGATGTCCACT
The DNA here is from genome assembly GCA_022432975.1 of Begonia masoniana. Taxonomy (NCBI): domain Eukaryota; kingdom Viridiplantae; phylum Streptophyta; class Magnoliopsida; order Cucurbitales; family Begoniaceae; genus Begonia; species Begonia masoniana. Next base: position 36,816,526 of record CM039514.1, read on the forward strand.
ACCGGATGATGTTTAAGTGATCACGTGAGAAGCACGTATCGGTAGATGTTTTCTGCCGGGCGTCGGTGAGAGAGTTGTGTGAAGTGCACGATACAAATTGGATGGTACGAGCTCTGATGCATGCAAACCCATGCAATCCGAGATCGATGAAGTCGAGCGACTTGAGGGCAATTCATCTCCGCCCAACTATGTCTTAGAACCGATGATCGTGTATGGTCGCTCGTGTCTGTGAGCGATTAAGTAAGTAATATCTTTAAGAAGTCAGGTACAAGGGATTAATTCTCCATCAGATAAGTCGAAGTCTTTAAGTCTGCTAGATACACAAAAAAAAAAAGAGAAGAGAGTCCAATTATGAATTAAAGTTTTAAGTAAAGTCAAGAATTTTGTGGCGATCCTCCTCGGGTCGTTACAATTATGGTATCAGAGCAAAACCGGGTTCTAAAACCGATTCTGCAGACTGCCTTCCAGCACTGACTGTCACATGAGCACTCTTCAGCAATTGTAAGTATTTATGATTTCAGTATATGTCATTAAGTTAAGATATATCTGTAATGATTTGTCTAGGAATCCCAAAATGGTTAGAGGTCAGCAGAGAGAGACCAATGAGGATAGCAATGCTATTGCTCAGTTGACCGAGTTAGTCATGCGCCAATCTCACCAGATAGAACGACTGATGACAGCTAGAGAGGAACAAGGCAACTCCAGTACTAATGCAACTCATGATCATGGGGTTGAGCTTTTCCACCGGCTTCGACCCCCGGTGTTTAATGGACATGTTTCAGATCCCATTTATATTGAGGAGTGGATTCGAAAGATAGAAGACATGTTTAAGTATGCAAAGGTCGATGAAGGGGATAAGGTCACCTATGTTGTCTTTCATTTGGAGTTAAGTGCAAGGCATTGGTGGGACTCGATTCAAAACACCGCTAATGCCGAAGCTATGACCTGGGAGATGTTCAAGACTGCTTTCTTTGACAAGTACTTCAATAGGACTGTTCGGGCCAACAAGAAGAAGGAGTTCATGAATCTACGACAAACTGGCTCTGTGACGGATTACAAATGCAAGTTTGATGCTTTGTCACGATTTGCTCCTCGAATGATTGAGGATGACGAGGACAAGATTTACCAATTTGTCCAAGAACTGAAGCCGAGTTTGTACATGAAGGTGAAGACTGCTGGGATACACAATGTACCTTATGGTGAAGTGACGGCTAAGGCCTTAGAGTTGAAAGAGGCGGAAATGACAGTTTATGCACAGCGTGAGCAGCCAAGAAAACTCACGAAGGATACTCAGCCGCCACCACGTCAGAACAAAGGTTGGTAGCCGTAACAGAACAGGGGACCACAGTAACAACAACAAGGAATAAAGAGACCTCTCAACCAGAATGATGACCAAGGAAAAGGGAAGAGGCCTCTGGCACCCTTATGCCCCACCTGTCAGAAGAACCACCCCGGCGAATGCAAGTTGCGTTCTGGCCGCTGTTTCAGATGTGACAAGGTTGGACATATAGTCAGAGACTGCCCCATGCCGCCAGATCTAAACCGTGCAAGGGTAGCACCTAGAGTCTATGCAATGATGGAGGATGAGGAAGCCGTGCAGCATACAGTCATAACAGGTACCATTATGATCTGTGGTTTTGCTGCTTACACACTTATAGATACGGGAGCCACACACTCGTTTATATCAACTCTGTTTGTATGCTGACACAACTTAGAACTTTTACCAGCCGAAAGGCCATATGATGTTATGTTACCATCAGGGAAGTCCCTATATTCTGAACAAATTGTTAAAGGTGATGTTGTGTCCTTAGGAAGTAAGAAACTATATGTAGAACTGATCGTAATTGACATGAAAGGGTATGAGGTGATATTAGGAATGGATTGGTTATTTAGGCATTATGCCACAATAAGTTGTAGATCTGGGATGGTTGATTTTCGACCCCCAAATGGTGATCATTATTCCTTCCAAGCTATTCCTAAGATAAGCAAAGTACCGATTATATCCTCACTAGAAATTTACCGGTTACTGAGAAATGGTTGTGAGAGTTACTTAGCTAGTATAATGGATGTTCGGGTGAAGAATAAGATAGAGTTACAAGATATCCCCATAGTCAGAGAGTTCCCTGAGGCATTTTTGGATGACTTGCTAGGATTGCCACCTGATAAAGAAATAGAGTTTGTAATTGATACATATCCCGAGGCATTACCAGTATCTAAGAACCCTTACCGTATGGCACCTGTAGAACTAAATGAGTTAAAAGTCCAACTACAAGAATTGGTAGACAAAGGGTTTATACGCCCTAGCAGTTCCCCTTGGGGTGCACCTGTCTTATTTGTCAAGAAGAAAGATGGTTCCCTTAGAATGTGCATAGACTATAGGGAGCTAAATAAGTTGACAATCAAGAATAAGTACCCCTTATCCCGAATTGATGATTTGTTTGACCAACTGCAAGGAGCAAAGGTGTTTTCAAAAATAGATTTACGTTCAGGTTATTACCAACTGAAAGTTAAGGAAGGAGATATACCAAAGACAGCCTTCAGAACCCGTTATGGACACTACGAATTCTTGGTCATGTCATTTGGACTGACCAATGCACCTGCAGCCTTTATGGACTTAATGAATCGTGTGTTTCGGGAGTATTTGGACAAATTGGTAATTGTGTTCATAGATGATATCCTGATATACTTACGGACAGAAGCTGACCATGCAGAGCATTTAAGAATAGTTTTGACAACATTGAAGGAGCACCAGCTTTATGCCAAATTGTCCAAGTGTGAATTTTGGTTGGACAAGGTTGATTTTCTTGGCCATGTAGTTTCTGCTAATGGCATATCAGTGGACCCGACCAAAATTCAGGCAGTAAAGGATTGGCCACAACCAAAGAATGCCAGTGAAGTCCGCAGTTTCCTTGGATTGACAGGCTATTACAGAAAGTTCATCAAAGGATTTTCTATGATAGCTAAGCCCCTGACGAATTTGAAAAAGAAGGACAATAAATATTCTTGGACCGAAGCTTGTGAGAATAGCTTCCAGACATTGAAGGTGAAGTTAACAACAGCCCCGGTATTGACCCTTCCAACCGAAGAAGGAAAGTTTAGCGTATTTTGTGATGCGTCAAAAGTTGGTTTGGGCTGTGTTTTGATGCAAGAAGGCAAAGTTGTAGCGTATGCCTCTAGGCAATTAAAGAGTTACGAACAGAACTACCCCACCCATGATTTAGAATTAGCCGCTGTCGTTTTTGCTTTGAAGATATGGAGACACTATTTATATGGGCAGCAGTGTGAGGTGTTTTCTGACCATAAAAGTTTGAAGTACCTCTTTACACAAAAGGAATTGAACATGAGGCAGAGGCGTTGGTTGGAATTTGTTAAGGATTACGACTTTGAGATCAAGTATCATCCGGGTAAAGCTAACTCTGTAGCTGACGCATTGAGCAGGATGTCAACAACTATGCAACCCGTTGTATCAACTATGTCTATACCCTTGAGGAAAGAGATTCAGAAATTGGAGTTGGAGATAGTTCCAGAGTTATCAACCTTACTGGCCGATTTGACCATTCAACCAACGGTTTTAGAAAAGATCAAAGAGGCACAACAGAAGGACTCTGAGGAGAATAACAGCATGATGAACAAGGTGAAAGACACCACCTCCGAGTTTAGTCTTTCCAAGAATGGGATTCTGAGGTTTAGAAATAGATGGTACATCCCTAATGATGAAGAATTACGTAAGATAATCTTGGCTGAGACGCACTCATCTCCCTTTTCTGTACATCCTGGCAGCACCAAGATGTATCGAGACCTGAAGTTACTCTATTGGTGGCCAAACTTAAAGAGAGATGTTGCTAAGCATGTAGAGTCATGTTTGGTTTGCCAACAGGTTAAAGCCAAGCACCAACGTCCAGGGGGTACCCTTCAGCCTTTACCTATTCCCGAATGGAAGTGGGAACACATAGCTATGGATTTCGTTGTAGGATTACCTAAGACAACTAAGGGACATGATAGTATTTGGGTTGTGATTGATAGATTGACAAAATCAGCCCATTTCTTACTAGTAAGGACAACCTACTCGATGGACCAGCTTGCTGATCTTTATGTACAAGAAGTTATTAGGTTGCATGGAATCCCTGCATCTATTGTATCCGATCGTGACCCCAGGTTTACCTCCCGGTTTTGGAAAAGTTTACAAGACGCATTAGGTACAAAGTTAACCTTCAGTACTGCCTTCCACCCACAGATAGATGGTCAATCTGAAAGGACTATTCAGATACTTGAAGACATGCTGAGGGCATGTGTACTAGATTTCCAGTCATCCTGGAGTAGATACTTACCCCTGGTTGAGTTCTCCTACAACAACAGCTACCAGTCCACCATTGGCATGGCACCTTATGAGGCACTGTATGGCAGGAAGTGTAGGTCACCTCTGTATTGGGATGAGGTTGGTGAAGCAAAACTCCTAGGTCCCGAGATGTTGCAGCAGATGTCAGACAAGATTGCCATTATTAAAAGGAGAATGATTACTGCACAAAGCCGACAGAAAAGTTATGCAGACCAAAGGAGGAGAGATCTTGAATTTGCTGTTGGAAATGAGGTCTTCCTGAAGGTTTCACCATTTAAAGGAGTAATAAGATTTGGCAGAAGGGAAAAGCTTAATCCACGATTTATTGGACCATTCCCTGTTTTGGCTAGAATCGGTAGTACAGCTTACAGACTGCAGTTGCATCCATCATTGGATAAAGTTCATAATGTTTTCCATGTGTCAATGTTAAGGAAATGTATACGGGACCCTACACACGTTGTTAAACCAGTGGATTTTGAGATCGAGCAGACGCTAACATATGAAGAGAAGCCAGTGCAGATATTGGAATCCGCAGTTAAGACTCTGAGGAACAAAGAGATTCCGTTGGTCAAAGTCTTATGGAAGAATCATGGCATAGAAGAAGCCACGTGGGAGCGACGACAGGACATGATAGACAAGTATCCAGAGTTGTTTGTTTGATCAATTTTCGGGGACGAAAATTTTGTTTAAGGAGGGGTGGATGTAACACCCGAGTTAATGGCCAGGTGATTTTCTTAACTGTATTAACGGTCATAAATATTTAATCTTCGTAGTTTAGGATTTATGCCAAGCTTAATTAATTACATGTGGATCTAAACTAGGTTGAGTGGAAAAGTTGTAATATTGGAGGATTGAGGCCAGTATTTAAAGGAAAAGGAAAAAGATTCAAACCACATTTAAACCACTGTAGCCGACACCTCCCTTTCCGGCGATTTCTTCTCTCCCAAGCCCCACTCACTGCTATCAGTGTCTTCCTCGCCGACGACCGGTTTCTAGCCCGCATTCGTCTGCGAATCCGCACCCGAGGTATGAAATGGACAATGTAGTTATCTGTTTGTGTTTGGAGATCTGTTTTCAGCTCGACATTTGAACTAGAATTTTATCAATGGCCGAGTAGTATTAGAACATTTTAGAATCCGAGAGTAGTAATGTCAACCCGAATTGATTCTGGACATTTTAATTAATCAACTCAGATTTAATCGATAGTGGAACCTATTTGTTTTATTTTGGATTTCAGATTTTGCACAGTATATCAAACCAAGGATTCGGGAATGACTTTAGCTAGTAGATCCTAGGATGATTTATGAGTAGAGTTTTACGATTTTGATTTAACTACTGTAATGCACATGTTTTAGGTGAAGAAGTTGAAGAGAAGAGGTTCAGATTGCTAAGGAGACCAGGTAAGTGAATGTATTAAGATTTCCGGCTAATAGAGCCCTACATCGTGGGAGTACTAGGTTGTTTAGATGTCTAATGTTTACATTATGATAATGAGCTTGTCTGCACTTGAAGGATTTATGTATGTTGTGAGATATAATATTTGATGACCTACTATTGAGTTATCTGCTCTGGTATGATCTGAAGTTATCCTCTGTTGTCATAGTTTGATGAGTTAAAAGTTCTCATGTTCATGCATCATGAATGTTTCTCAAGCATAAGAAAATGTTTTAACGCATGTTTTCTATGAACAAGATATGTATGTATATATGTATATATAAGATTTATGCAACGTGGATTAAGTGAGGGTTGGGGGGCGTTCGGCGTATGTCGCAGTCCAAAGAAGGACATATGAATACGACCCGCAGTAGGGAACAGATCAAACTCACTGTCGAACCCCCTTAACCGGCACAAATCCTCTCTTGATCCACACAACCTAAATAAAGAATATGATTAAAGACTATGAATGATGATATGATTCAATGACTATGAATGATGAATATGATCAATTACTATGAATGAGGAATATGATCATGACTATGAATGATGATATGACCAATGATTATGAATGATGATTATGATCAATGACTGTGAATGATGAATATGATCCATGACTATGAATGATGAGTACGAGCAAAGACATGAACAAGAAAAGACTTATGAGCATGTGATTTTCCCAAATTATGCATTCATGCATCCATGTTAGTGTTGCATTCCTTACTAAGCATTATGCTTATAGTTTAAACCTTATGATGTAGGTGACGAGTTTTCAGGTGAGGAACTCAAGGTTAATGAGGATGTCTAAGCTTGGTTGCTGGAGGATGCTCAAAGTGACAGTGCGGGACCGGAGAGACGATTATGACCCTTGGTTATTGCTCCCTTATGTCAGTAAGAATATAAGAACTGGAATTATGTAGGATAGTGTTAGTATTGTCTGAGTTAACTTTTGAGTCTGGGATTGGATATGAGGATATGTTTCCTTTTAAAGGATTTAATGTCATGCAAGTCTTCTGCTATTTATACTCTGAATTAATTTGTTATACAGTAAGACCTTTCTTAGCTAAGTTGTGTTATGTGAAAGTTGGATGGAATCCTTTTGGTAGAGTTTCTACCGGAAGATGTGTTTTCTCCTATCGGTAGAGTGTTTAGCCATCGGGTGATGAAAGTGCTATTTTGTCGTCTAGCGATCGGCAGATGTAGAGTGTTTAGCCATCGGATGATGAAAGTGCTATTTTGTCGTCTAGCGATCGGCAGATGTAGAGTGTTTAGCCATCGGATGATGAAAGTGCTATTTTGTCGTCTAGCGATCGGCAGATGTAAAGTGTTTAGCCATCGGGTGATGAAAGTGTTATTTTGTCGTCTAGCGATCGGCAGATGTAGAGTGTTTAGCCATCGGGTGATGAAAGTGCTATTTTATCGTCTAGCGATCGGCAGATGTAGAGTGTTTAGCCATCGGATGATGAAAGTGCTATTTTGTCGTCTAGCGATCGGCAGATGTAGAGTGTTTAGCCATCGGATGATGAAAGTGCTATTTTGTCGTCTAGCGATCGACAAATGTAGAGTGTTTAGCCATCGGATGATGAAAGTGCTATTTTGTCGTCTAGCGATCGGCAGATGTAGAGTGTTTAGCCATCGGATGATGAAAGTGCTATTTTGTCGTCTAGCGATCGGCAGATGTAGAGTGTTTAGCCATCGGATGATGAAAGTGCTATTTTGTCGTCTAGCGATCGGCAGATGTAGAGTGTTTAGCCATCGGATGATGAAAGTGCTATTTTGTCGTCTAGCGATCGGCAGATGTAGAGTGTTTAGCCATCGGATGATGAAAGTGCTATTTTGTCGTCTAGCGATCGGCAGATGTAGAGTGTTTAGCCATCGGATGATGAAAGTGCTATTTTGTCGTCTAGCGATCGGCAGATGTAGAGTGTTTAGCCATCGGATGATGAAAGTGCTATTTTGTCGTCTAGCGATCGGCAGATGTAGAGTGTTTAGCCATCGGATGATGAAAGTGCTATTTTGTCGTCTAGCGATCGGCAGATGTAGAGTGTTTAGCCATCGGATGATGAAAGTGCTATTTTGTCGTCTAGCGATCGGCAGATGTAGAGTGTTTAGCCATCGGGTGATGAAAGTGCTATTTTGTCGTCTAGCGATCGGCAGATGTAGAGTGTTTAGCCATCGGATGATGAAAGTGCTATTTTGTCGTCTAGCGATCGGCAGATGTAGAGTGTTTAGCCATCGGGTGATGAAAGTGCTATTTTGTCGTCTAGCGATCGGCAGATGTAGAGTGTTTAGCCATCGGATGATGAAAGTGCTATTTTGTCGTCTAGCGATCGGCAGATGTAGAGTGTTTAGCCATCGGATGATGAAAGTGCTATTTTGTCGTCTAGCGATCGGCAGATGTAGAGTGTTTAGCCATCGGATGATGAAAGTGCTATTTTGTCGTCTAGCGATCGGCAGATGTAGAGTGTTTAGCCATCGGGTGATGAAAGTGCTATTTTGTCGTCTAGCGATCGGCAGATGTAGAGTGTTTAGCCATCGGATGATGAAAGTGCTATTTTGTCGTCTAGCGATCGGCAGATGTAGAGTGTTTAGCCATCGGATGATGAAAGTGCTATTTTGTCGTCTAGCGATCGGCAGATGTAGAGTGTTTAGCCATCGGATGATGAAAGTGCTATTTTGTCGTCTAGCGATCGGCAGATGTAGAGTGTTTAGCCATCGGGTGATGAAAGTGCTATTTTGTCGTCTAGCGATCGGCAGATGTAGAGTGTTTAGCCATCGGATGATGAAAGTGCTATTTTGTCGTCTAGCGATCGGCAGATGTAGAGTGTTTAGCCATCGGATGATGAAAGTGCTATTTTGTCGTCTAGCGATCGGCAGATGTAGAGTGTTTAGCCATCGGGTGATGAAAGTGCTATTTTGTCGTCTAGCGATCGGCAGATGTAGAGTGTTTAGCCATCGGGTGATGAAAGTGCTATTTTGTCGTCTAGCGATCGGCAGATGTAGAGTGTTTAGCCATCGGATGATGAAAGTGCTATTTTGTCGTCTAGCGATCGGCAGATGTAGAGTGTTTAGCCATCGGGTGATGAAAGTGCTATTTTGTCGTCTAGCGATCGACAAATGTAGAGTGTTTAGCCATCGGATGATGAAAGTGCTATTTTGTCGTCTAGCGATCGGCAGATGTAGAGTGTTTAGCCATCGGATGATGAAAGTGCTATTTTGTCGTCTAGCGATCGGCAGATGTAAAGTGTTTAGCCATCGGGTGATGAAAGTGTTATTTTGTCGTCTAGCGATCGGCAGATGTAGAGTGTTTAGCCATCGGGTGATGAAAGTGCTATTTTATCGTCTAGCGATCGGCAGATGTAGAGTGTTTAGCCATCGGATGATGAAAGTGCTATTTTGTCGTCTAGCGATCGGCAGATGTAGAGTGTTTAGCCATCGGATGATGAAAGTGCTATTTTGTCGTCTAGCGATCGACAAATGTAGAGTGTTTAGCCATCGGATGATGAAAGTATAGTTTTGTCGTCTAGCGATCGGCAGATGTAGAGTGTTTAGTGATCGGATGATGTAAAGCTTGTAAGCTATCAGAAGATGTCTTAGATGAACACGTGAATTTCACATGTCTATCGGTAGATGTTTTAATGAGTCACGAGAGCTGCACGTGTCCATCGGTAGATGTCCACTACCGGATGATGTTTAAGTGATCACGTGAGAAGCACGTATCGGTAGATGTTTTCTGCCGGGCGTCGGTGAGAGAGTTGTGTGAAGTGCACGATACAAATCGGATGGTGCGAGCTCTGATGCATGCAAACCCATGCAATCCGAGATCGATGAAGTCGAGCGACTTGAGGGCAATTCATCTCCGCCCAACTATGTCTTAGAACCGATGATCGTGTATGGTCGCTCGTGTCTGTGAGCGATTAAGTAAGTAATATCTTTAAGAAGTCAGGTACAAGGGATTAATTCTCCATCAGATAAGTCGAAGTCTTTAAGTCTGCTAGATACACAAAAAAAAAGAGAAGAGAGTCTAATTATGAATTAAAGTTTTAAGTAAAGTCAAGAATTTCGTGGCGATCCTCCTCGGGTCGTTACAATATTAATATAGATTGTCCAGCTTTGAAGAGTGGCCCTGCTAAGATAAAGCCGAGGATATTCTCCATGATGGAGTCGGGTGATGAAGAACGACCCGCTGTAGTGTCAGGTGCCATATTGATCAACTCTATACCTGCTTTTACTTTAATAGATTCTGGTGCAACACATTCGTTTATAGCGTCTACGTTTGCTGTCAAGTTAAATGTACAGTTTACCCCTACTGAGCATGTATTTAACGTCACATTACCCTCTGGTGAACGCATGCACTCTAACCAAGTGATGTTTGATAGTGTTGTGTTAGTAGGAAACAAGAATTTACCTGCTGATCTCATTATTATGGATATAATGGGATTTGATGTAATCTTAGGAATTGATTGGTTGTTCGAGCATTATGCCACAATCGATTGTAGGACTGAAGTAGTTAGTTTTCAACCCCCTGGTGGCTTGAAACATACCTTTCAAGCTTTGAAGAAGAGTAAAGAAATGTCTGTTATGACCTCTGTCAACGCTAGATCTTCTCCATGCGGAGAGTATTTATGCTTCTTGGCCAGTGTTCTAGACACGCAGCTAGTAGGAAAACCGAGCCCTCAAAATGTCTTAGTTGTCAAAGACTTTCCAGAAGTATTTCTAGATGACCTTCCTGGCTTGCCGCCAGATAGAGACATTGAGTTTGTTGTAGATGTTTACCCAGGCACCGAGCCCATATCTAAGAATCCCTATAGATTAGCACCTACAGAGCTTAAGGAGTTAAAGAAACAGTTGGAGGAACTATTGGATAAAGGGTTTATACGCCCAAGCTTTTCACCGTGGGGTGCACCAGTTCTTTTTGTCAAGAAGAAAGATGGATCAATGCGTATGTGCGTTGATTATCGGGAATTGAATAAGTTAACTATCAAGAACAAGTATCCATTACCAAGGATTGATGATTTATTCGACCAGCTTAATGGTGCGCGTGTTTTCTCTAAGATTGACCTAAGGTCTTGTTATTACTAATTGAAAGTCAAATCTGAAGATATCTCAAAGACTGCCTTTCGCACTAGGTATGGACATTATGAGTTTTTGGTTATGTTCTTTTGATTGACAAATGCACCAGCAATCTTTATGGATCTTATGAATAGAGTGTTTCACGAGTATTTAGATAAATTTGTCATAGTGTTTATCAATGATATCTTAATTTATTCACGTACTAAGGAGGAGCATGCAAGGCATTTGAACTTGGTATTGGGAGTATTAAGGCAACATCAACTTTATGCTAAGTTTTCCAAGTATGAGTTTTGGTTGGGCAGAGTTCACTTTCTTGGTCATGTGATCTTGGGTGATGGAATATCTGTCGATCCAGCCAAGGTTCAAGCAGTTAAGGAGTGGCCCAACCGAAGAATGCTACAGATATTCGGAGTTTCCTTGGATTAGTAGGATATTACAGTAAATTTATTGAAGGATTCTCGAAGATTGCAACACCCCTCACTCGGTTAACAAGGAAAAATATGAAGTATGTATGGACTGATGAATGTGAGCAAAGTTTTTAGACTTTGAAACAGAGATTGACCAATGCTCTAATATTGACACTTCCTGTTGAGAATGGTAAATTTAGCATTTATTGTGATGCTTTCAAAGTTGGACTTGGCTGTGTGTTGATGCAGGATGGAAAAGTAATAGCTTATGCCTCTAGACAGTTGAAAACACATGAGAAGAATTACCCTACACAAGACTTAGAATTAGCTGCAGTGGTTTTTGCATTAAAAATTTGGAGACATTACTTGTATGGACAATATTGTGAAATATTCTCGGACCATAAAAGTCTGATATATATTTTCACATAGAAAGAATTAAATATGAGGCAACGTCGATGGTAGGAATTTGTCAAGGATTATGATTTTGAGATTAAATACTACCCCGGCAAGGCGAATGTAGCTGCTGTTGCATTGAGTAGAGTGACGACTTCAGCCTCAGCATTGATTCTTGACATACCGTTAGCCTTAGAGACAGAATTCCAAAGATTTAACTTGGAAGCTGTGTCCAGCGTGTCAGCTATGCTTTCTGCTATATCCTTGAAGCCTACAATTTTGGATAGAATAAAGGAAGTTCAAGCGAATGATGTTGAGTGCAACAAGTATAAGTCATGCATGGATTCTACCGATAAGTCGGATTTCAACTATTCTGTTGATGAAATTCTTAAGTTTCGGAATAGATGGTTTGTTCCAATAGATAAAGAACTTCAAAAAGAGATCCTTTTGGAAGCTCATTCTTCTAGAATTTCCGTTCATCCTGGAAGTACAAAAATGTACAGAGACCTTAGACAATATTATTGGTGGCCAAATATGAAAAGAAGTGTGGCAGAGTATGTAGAATCGTGTCTAGTTTGCCAACGGATTAAAGCTGAACATCAGAGACCTGCAGGAACATTGCAACCATTACCAGTACCCGAATGGAAATGGGAACAAATAACGATGGACTTTGTTGTGGGATTGCCTAGAACAGTAAGAGGACATGATGCAATCTGGGTGATAGTAGATCGTTTAACCAAATCTGCCTATTTTCTGCCCATAAAGATGACATACTTGATGGATCAACTCGCTGAGTTGTATGTGCATGAGATTGGTAGACTGCATGGAGTTCCAAGCACTATAGTTTCAGACTGAGATTCTAGATTTGCATCTAAGTTTTGGAAGAATCTGCACAAGGCTATGGGTACGCAGCTCAATTTTAGTACAGCTTTTCACCCTCAAACAGATGGATAATCCAAGAGGACTATTCAGACATTGGAGGATATGCTTCGTGCATGTGTATTAGAATTCCAGGGTTTTTGGAGTAAGTATTTGTCATTGGTAGAATTCTCTTATAACAACAGTTTTCAGACAACAATAGGAATGACACCGTATGAAGCATTGTATGGACAAAAATGCAGATCTCCTTTGTATTGGGATGAAATTGGTGAAGCACGTTTGCTTGGTCTTGATATTGTGCAGCAAACAGTGGAGAAGATTGCCCTCATCCGACAGAGAATCTTAACAGCTTCAAGCTGACAGAAAAGCTATGCTGATAGGAGGCGTAGAGAATCAGAATTTGATGTTGGTGATGAAGTCGTTCTTAAAGTTTCACTGTTCAAAGGAGTTGTAAGATTCGGGAAGAGAAGTAAGTTGAACCCCAGAATTTGAAAAGGATTGGGAAGACAGCTTATCAGTTACAATTGCCAGCCTCTATGGAAGGAGTTCACAACGTGTTCCATATTTCTATGCTAAAGAAGTGTATGCGGGATCCAACTCAGGTTGTGGAATAGCAGAACATTGAAATCCATCCTACCCTTACCTATGAGGAGAAATCAGTGGAAATTTTGGACTATGCAACAAAAGTACTGCGCAATAAGGAGGTTCAGCTAGTGAAAGTCTTATGGCATAATCAGAATGTTGAGGAGGTAACTTGGGAAAACCAGCAGGACATGATGAGCCGTTATCCTGAGCTGTTTAAGCACTGAATTTTGAGGACAAAATTCTTTTAAGGAGGATAGATTGTAGCAACTGGTATTGTCCACCTTATTTAATTAATAACGTCATTTTGTAACTTTTATTTTTATGGAATTTAGTGAATTTGATTTGTTGGTTAAATAGGTTAAAGTTGGTTAGCCAAGGGCATTTGAGTAATTGTGAAGTAGTGTTATAAATGGAGGGTTTAATGAAGGTTTAGCTACCACTGTTTCTCATTTTCCTTTTTCGGCATTCAGCTCAGCTAAGCAGAGTTTCTCTCGGCAATTTTCTCTCCTAATTTCTCCAAGCTAGGTGAGTTCTACTTCGATTTCTTGCTACATTGTAACTATCGATGTTAGATGGGATTTTAAATGTGAGTTTTGAGAATGATGTAAGTGAGAGTTAGTTCGGATTTGGGAAAATCAGGAATGCTTGATGATCTGAGCTCCCAAACTAGTTTCCTTATGAGTTCTGGTAGATTTGTGGATAGTTTAGAATGAAGCTTAACTAGTACTCTGTTTACGGCTATAGGTTTGAGCAAAACCCAAAGTAGTTTGCAACCAAGCTTTTCCAGGAAATCAGGTAAGTAAAGTATGTGTGTGCCTTCGGGTCTACATCACAAAATAGTAGGTTTATGCTTGTTTGAATGTTTTCTGTATGTCATGTATCATGTTTTTGGAAAGAACACGAAAATGAATTTACATGTAATGACATGGTAAGGCATGAACAAATTGTAATAGACCAACGGTTAAGGGAACTAATATGCCCCTTAATCGATGAAGAGGATGTATGACTTTGAAAAATTGATCTGCTTCCCAATGGAATATAGGATCAGATCAGCTGTTAAGGGAACTGATCCGCCCCTTAATCGATGAAGAAGATGTATGACTTTGGAAAAATTGATCCAACTCCCAATGGAATCGAAGGATCAGATCAGAGAAAGAATGTGAATGCAACTGAGATGTGAAAGTAGAAACTGCATGACTAGGTTTATGTTTCAGCTTATAATTTCATTATTGCTCTACTTATTTAGCATTAGGCTAATAGATGAGTTTTATGATGTAGGTGCTGAGGTAACTACTGGAGAATTCTCTAAATTTACTGAAGACTAGGAGCAGTTGATGGAGCACACCTATGCCTCGACTTGGTAATCTGATAGGGCGGTTTAATTAATGTCAGTAGGTGTGAAAGTCTAGTTGACAATGGTTCAGTTTTAGTATCCTGAGAATGCTAATGACAGCAGGAGTTTAATGTTTTTAATAATTTTGGAGCTTTTCTGATTATGAAAACACGATTTGGTTTTAGTTGTAGATTGTTATTCTGGACTTATAAAGTTGTGGATCTATGTTGTTTTGAATAGCTGCTATTAAAATTTACAAGTTCTTTTAGTAGGTAGAGTTGTCCGTTTGTTTAGAGTGAGTAATAGATTTTGTCGTTTTGTGATCGGTAGATGTGAGTAATAGATTTTGTCGTTTTGTGATCGGTAGATGTGAGTAATAGATTTTGTCGTTTTGTGATCGGTAGATGTGAGTAATAGATTTTGTCGTTTTGTGATCGGTAGATGTGAGTAATAGATTTTGTCGTTTTGTGATCGGTAGATGTGAGTAATAGATTTTGTCGTTTTGTGATCGGTAGATGTGAGTAATAGATTTTGTCGTTTTGTGATCGGTAGATGTGAGTAATAGATTTTGTCGTTTTGTGATCGGTAGATGTGAGTAATAGATTTTGTCGTTTTGTGATCGGTAGATGTGAGTAATAGATTTTGTCGTTTTGTGATCGGTAGATGTGAGTAATAGATTTTGTCGTTTTGTGATCGGTAGATGTGAGTAATAGATTTTGTCGTTTTGTGATCGGTAGATGTGAGTAATAGATTTTGTCGTTTTGTGATCGGTAGATGTGAGTAATAGATTTTGTCGTTTTGTGATCGGTAGATGTGAGTAATAGATTTTGTCGTTTTGTGATCGGTAGATGTGAGTAATAGATTTTGTCGTTTTGTGATCGGTAGATGTGAGTAATAGATTTTGTCGTTTTGTGATCGGTAGATGTGAGTAATAGATTTTGTCGTTTTGTGATCGGTAGATGTGAGTAATAGATTTTGTCGTTTTGTGATCGGTAGATGTGAGTAATAGATTTTGTCGTTTTGTGATCGGTAGATGTGAGTAATAGATTTTGTCGTTTTGTGATCGGTAGATGTGAGTAATAGATTTTGTCGTTTTGTGATCGGTAGATGTGAGTAATAGATTTTGTCGTTTTGTGATCGGTAGATGTGAGTAATAGATTTTGTCGTTTTGTGATCGGTAGATGTGAGTAATAGATTTTGTCGTTTTGTGATCGGTAGATGTGAGTAATAGATTTTGTCGTTTTGTGATCGGTAGATGT
This sequence comes from Begonia masoniana, assembly GCA_022432975.1. NCBI lineage: Eukaryota > Viridiplantae > Streptophyta > Magnoliopsida > Cucurbitales > Begoniaceae > Begonia > Begonia masoniana. Next base: position 36,832,225 of record CM039514.1, read on the forward strand.
GAGTAATAGATTTTGTCGTTTTGTGATCGGTAGATGTGACAATGGTTCAGTTTTAGTATCTGAGAATGCTAAGACAGCAGGAGTTTACTGTTTTTCATAATTTTGGAGCTTTTCTGATTATGAAAACACGATTTGGTTTTAGTTGTAGATGTTTCTTCTGGACCTTATAAAGTGTGGATCTATGTTGTTTTTGAATAGCTGCTATTAAAATTACAAGTCTTTTAGTAGGTAGCGTTGTCTCGTTTGTTTAGAGTGTTACTGTTCATCGGTGGACGTTGTCTATCGGTGGATGTAGTCTATCGGTGGATGTAGTCTATCGGTAGATATGAGTAATAGATTTTGTCGTTTTGTGATCGGTAGATGTGAGTAATAGATTTTGTCGTTTTGTGATCGGTAGATGTGAGTAATAGATTTTGTCGTTTTGTGATCGGTGGATGTGAGTAATAGATTTTGTCGTTTTGTGATCAGAGGATGCTGAGGGTTACTGTCTTTCGAAGGATTTGATCGGTGGATGTGAGCGGTGGATGTGGGTAGTCGACGTGTCGTTCGATTGTCACTGTTTAGCGGTAGATGTCTTTTGTTTCTTGAGCGGTGGATGTGGGTAGTCGACATGTCGTTCGACTGACACTGTTTAGCGGTGGATGCCTTATATTCTCGTTTTTACCGCCGAGACTATTCTGTCTCTATTTCTACCGCTGACACTGTTTAGCGGTAGAGGGGTACTGCTTTCTTTTTGTCTTATTTCAACCAACTGTCTTTAATATTTTAATTATTTGATATATGTGGTTTTATTTAAATGGATTTCCGCTGCAAAATCTTAACGTTTTGAAGGTCAAACTTGATTGTTGTGTGAAATTTTAACATGTTCTAAAAAATGTCATAGTTCGGTTCAGTATTATGAGTAGCGAACCAGGTTTATAAAATTCAGGGCATTACACCTATAATCCAGAACTCATTGTTCTCCAGATTTCACTTATGAAACAACGAGTACATCAGATGACTCATATCCTTAAGAAGCAACTGACACATCTCCTTTTTCAAGTTTTCTTCTCAGCGTATTTTCTCTTTCTCTCATAGCAGTCCTTTTTATAATGGTCTTTCTTATCGTAAAAAAAACATCTTCTACCTTGCTTAGATTTGGATCGCGAGTTTCCTCTTTTTGGCTTACCATCTCTGGATTTATTTCTACCTTTTACATTCAGTCCTTCACCATCTATCTTTTCTTTTCAGTCAGTCATCTTTTATAATTGTATTCAAATCTATCTTAACCTTGACCATTGTCAAAGTTTCTTTTCTGTATAACATTATATCATCAAAATGTTCATCTACCCTTGGCGAAGAGCTTAGAATGATGATTGTTTGGTCCTTCTCATCAATCTTTACACCTATACTATTCCGATTAAGAATGATTTTATTAAAATCGTGCAAGTGTTTTCTCATTTCCTTCTTATCTTTCATAGTAAGTGTATAGAGCTTCTTCTTGAGGTACAAATGATTTGCAAGGGGCCTTTTCATAGAAAGAGTTCCAATTTCTTCCATACAAACAAAGTTGTATCCTCTTCTGTAACCTCTCGGAGCATCTCATCACAAAGGCTAAGTAGAATTGCACTATGTGCTTTGGATTCTATCTCGTCAGCCTTAATCCTATCACTATTTTTAAGATTATGCATAGTGACTTCATCAATTGCTTGTGCAAGACCTTGATGCACAAGCAATGCTTTCATCTTGATCCTCCATAAGTTGAAGTCATTGTTACCGGTAAATTTATTGACTTCAACCTTAGCCATTTTCAAGCAAAACTCTTAAATCGAAGCACAATGGACAAAACACTTCACAATCTGCCTAATTAGCCAATTAATCACACTTTGAACCAAAGGAATATCTAGAATCGATACAAATTGTTTATAATAATCTGTCCCTTAACCACAAAAAAAAAAATTACAAGAAATTTTATTCAGAGTTTTGATGTACAATCAAAATAGAATTCCTTAAAGAGATCTCAACCCGAAAGGAAAGTCTTCACCAATTTAGTAACAATTTGGGCACGCTGTAGAGGACGCGTTTCTTCAAATTTTAAGCTGAAATGTAACAACTTCCCACCTTGTGAGTAAGGAATAATCCCTCAAAATTTCAGACCCAAATTCGCATGGAAAATAAAGATATGAACCAAGAGATAGAAGCTGGTCGGATTGATGCCATCACACCCTTCCACTTTAGGGATACACTCCGAATAAATGAGGAAGTACTCATTGATAAATTGTGAGATTCTTCAACTCCACAACAATATATCACCTCTAAAAGTGATGGGAGATGAATTAAAAGTCACTTTTCCCAACTCTCACGAATAGATAAAATCAACTAAACACAACACACACAATCGACTATAGAAACCGAGAGAAATGTGAGGTGAACTTGTAAAGGCAAGAACTCAAATTTTCTATTGATCAAAGATGATTAAAACAGTCCTCAATGGGGGTATATATACCCTACATTGAGGGTTACCACCATTAAAAAATTACCAAAAGAGGGAACCAAGAAATGGTCCTTATTCAAATGGCTAAAACAATAAAGCCGAATTCAAAATTGGTGCAACATTAACAACATTTCCTTATTTAAATAAAATGCTATAATAACCCTTGATGTTGGCACATCTTTAATTCCTTCCATGCACGACTTTAATGCCCTTCCACGTTATTGATCGGTGTCACACCTTGAATGTCGCTCTTTCCTTTGTTTGTTGTCATTATGTCCATGTTTAAGTCTTTCGATTCCCATTTTAGTAAGTTATTCGAATTTTCTTCAACTAATTGTAATGAAAGTGCTTCTAACCTTTTTGAATATCATTTCATCTTCGGTCTTTGAGTGCAACAATAGCCCATTGGATTATCTTCAAGCTCTTCTTGAGTTGATTTGGGTTTCCAATTTGGTTAATATAGAATGTGAGGAGAAAATAAATGTCTATGTTTTGGGCACATTTAGCATAGCGTATGATGTCCAATATTAACGCAAGACCCCATTCTAGAAAGTCAAGAAAGTCAGCTACAGGTCAAGTTGACGCAGTTTTGGAATGCTTCACAATTATTTAATTTTATGCTTGAACCTCTATTTATGTTTTGTCATAAAAATATCCATAATAATTGGTAGTTGACTTGATGTATTTGATAGCTTGGATGCATGTTCCTCCATGATCACCTGTAAAATAAACAGTAGAAACACGATTATGAAATCTCCATCATTGATGGTGAGTTGAAGATTCTCGTGGAACATAAAGTTTCTTACCAACTTTTCGGTAATCCACAAAATAGAGAACAAATGCCTAAATACCAAAAAAATGGTTTCTCAATAATATCAACTACGGCCACAACTTAATTCAAAGAATCAAAAGCTAGAATGTCCAAATCTTGATAAACTAATAGAATTCTTCTCTCATATATGAATGTCCACACTCACCGCACCAATTGAAGTTAAAATTATCAGAGATATCCAATCAAGAACAGATCAATCGTTCAACAAAAAAATAAATAGAATACAATCTTTTCAACTTTGTTCGGACATTGATGTCCTACATCCACGGATTGAACCCCTAACCATTTATATTATAATCATGAGAGACATCTAAAATCCTTATATAGAGAACAATTTTGACCCAAACAGAAAACAACGAAGCTGAAAACTAAAACAATACAAAGAATAGAATCAGTAGCACCCTTTTTTAATCACACAAACACACAAACCTTCTAGAAACCTTCAATTTCATTGAGCCTATAAACATTACAAAGTTTCAGAGAAAAACAAATAAAGAAGTTTTGTGTTTTGGAACAACTCAAAGAGATTTGAAAATCACCAAAGAAAGGTCGATCTAAGAGGAGGAAAAAGGAAATGAGAGAAACCGAGCAAAGAACAAGACTCTGTCCCGATTTTGTTAAATCCAACAACAACCGATCGAAATAGCTTCCAATTCCTTTTATGCCATTTCTTTCAATCTTAATATACCTGAATTCAACAAACTCGACTCAAAGTTTACAAAGTAAGAATTTTTACTTAAATTCTCAAAGATTTCGATGAATAAATTACAGGGAGTATGTTATTTAGATAGAGAAATATTTGTATTCATCTAGATATTGATGAGAAAATTACCTATAGGGAGAAGAGACTTCCAAATCATTTGGGCGAACGTTAATCTTACATTCGTTAATTGAGATAAACAAATACATGGTTTTACTCGTTTTAGTCGTAGGCCTTACATCATAAAACATAGTTTAAAAATCATATTTCAATATTTAATTCTTGTTGTTGGAATTTGTTTTCCTTTGTTGATACTCTTCTCAAATAGCTGAGATTTTTCTTTATTGTGGATATTGTGTGTCAGATCTAATATGTTGAAATAATATGGGTTTCTATTGACTTATAAACAACAAATGGAATTGACGGATACTTGATAAACGAATTTTCCTAGACGGGAAGCTAACGAGGCCCAGTGATGGTAGGTTCCATGGGTCGGGTAGCCCTATTGGATTAGTAAATTCATGTGGGGTTGAGTTTCTTAGTAAGGAAAGCTGACGATGCTTAGAGACTGTCAGTGTCGTAGGTCATCAGGCAACTATCTTTGACATGATAGTTTACGACCCAACGATGGTTGGTGCCATGGGTCGGGTAGCCTACTAGACTAATGAAGTTCGATTACGATAAAGTTCAATTGTCTTGGACGGGAAAGCTAATGACCCAGCGATGGTTGGTGCTATGGGTCGAGTAGCCTACCAATCTAGGAAATGTTACGATGAGTATTCAATTGTAAAGAATTATTAAGACTCAAAAAATAAGTTGAAGCATATGGTTAATTTAATTGATATTTACTTACTGAGTTATCTCACAAGTAATTTTATGATGTAGGTGAATTTCTTACTGATGAGGAATTAATGTAACGACCCCTCTTTTCCAGTAAGATATTGTCTGCTTTGTAACGATCTGAGATTTACTTATACTCGGCTCTGAGATTTACCTATACTCGAGCTTAGATCCCCGAAGTTTGCCCCGCAATCATACTCAAAGATTTGTTTTCAACTAGGACTTCCCAAGTGGTCACCAAACTTGGTACTGCTCTAGCCCGAACATTCTTAACTTCGGAGTTCTGATGGGATCCGGTGCAATTGTACTACAAAATGCGTCTTACTTTCTAGGAGAGGCATCCTTTACATATGTTTCATTTCCATCTTCCCCCCAGGTGATGTGGGATTGCGCCCAACCCCCTCTCGGGTTATCACAATCACCCCTCTTTTGGGGGGCCCAACGTCCTCGTCGGCCACATTTCTGGTTGGGTACAGGCTCTGATACCATTTGTAATGACCCATCTTTTCCAATAAGATATTGTCCGCTTTGTAACGATCCAGGATTTTTCTATATTCAGGCTTAGATCCAGGTTTCAAACTGAGGTTTGCCCCGCAATCGTACTTACAGATTTGTTTTTAATGAGGACTTCCCAAATGGTCACCCAACTTGGTACTGCTCTCGCCCCAGCACTGTTAACTTCGGAGTTCTGATGGGATGCATTGCAACTGTGCTACAAAATGCATCTTACTTTCTAGGGGAGACATCCTTTACATATGTTTTATTTCCATCTTCCTCTCATGCGATGTGAGATTGCGCCCAACCCCCTCTCGGGTCGTCATAATTAATGCTGATTGAGAATCTTCTAGTTATGGGAGATCATACCGATATGGGTGTTGGGAATGCTTTAAGTTGATTTAGGGATTAGTTTGATTATTATTTCAGTCACTTATAGGTTTTAATTATTACATTATTTTTAATACTTGAAGTTACTCGACAATAGCTTTTGTTAAATTAAATTACTGTTATCAGTCTTTTAGTTTTTATTACGTTTTGAGGATATTCAACAGTGGCATTATAAAATTAATTGAGAAAATTTAGTTTTTTAATTATTTACTTGAGATTATTATTTAGCGTTTGAGATTTGATTTTCTTAGAGATTCATATTATTCATTTTTCGAGGTTTATTTTGATGACATGTGACTTTGAGAGTAGTTGACAATTGAAATTTGAGGAAAGTTATTAATGATCTTTTGAGGGTTAAATTTAAAACTTAAATTTAATTACATTTTAAGTACTTCTGCAAATTTTGATTTCTTTTGAAAAAAATAAGGTTTGAAATTAAAATTGAAAAAATTCAATTTAAGGATTAAATTAGAAAAAAATTTTAAGATTTCAAATTAGGGCTAAATATTTAGGTTGGTCATTTCAGGTATCGCAAAAAGAAAAACCAAGTGAAAGGTTAATGCTCCGTGGCTGTCACGACCTGAGGATGGGCTAAAGCATAAATGCTGGGTCGAGCGATCCGATTCCTAGGAAAGAATCCTAATCATCCAGCCCAACGAGGAGTGTTGCAGAAGTCTTTAAAATAAATACAAAGGCAATCCCACGTAGAGAAATTCTAAACAGATAGTGCAATATAATAAAATACTCATCAATATTCTACCATGCAGGAAAGTAAAAAAGTCCAATCCATGAATTAAGTTGGCATATCCAAACTAAACCATAAGTTCTTACCAAAAAATACATTAAGGTTCAAATAGAAAATATATATATCAAGTAGTCTCTCCCACAGCTCCTCCAAAGCTAACTGCTCTTATCTTGACTTGGATTTGGAGGGGGTCATTGGGATAAGTGACTAACTCAATAAAAAAATTATGTCTAATGCATTTCTATTTAAAAACGAGTTTTATCTTTCTTTCAAAACATGATTTCTTTTCAATACTATGCATGATGTTATAAAACTATTAAGGAAATCTCTTTCCTTCTTTTTATCAAAATCGGCTCCACGAGCCCTCATTGAGGTAGTTATAAATCATACCACATACATAGGTGGGTATACAATAAAAAGAAACCTCACCGTTTCAACAGAAAACATCCTCAGTAAAAAAAGAGGGTCACACAAGGAATCCTTTCGGCACTCTATCATAGAAAGACAATGATCCGAAGGCCCAACAACGTTTCATGAGACCGAAGCAAACTGTGACAGCGATTCATAGATCCAACTCGTCACCCGAGTGACCAACAACCGACAGTCAGCCACAACATCACCTGTACAATCAACACTATGATAAGAATTATGGATTCAAAATTCAAGGAGCGCGTTATCACCACCTTACTTCCAATTTTTTATATGTACAAACAATACCAAATTCATACAACAATGGCAATATGATGAAACTAGTTCAGTGGGTTATGCGTTGAATGTGTTTGAGGGTAACGATTTCTGTCGAGAGTCTTAAACATGTTAAATGCAGTTTGTTTTGGTAACTCTAATAATTCAGTGATACCGTGGAGGAGAGAAGATGTGATTTCTTCTTGAGTATGTCTCTCAAGTTTAATCAGGCTTAAACTTGATCAGTATCAATTGTTGAGCTAGCCCGTCAAGGTCTGTTGTGGAAGAAAGAGTTATTGTTGTTATTTTATTAGAGTTTTTGTAACACCCGGTTCTATCGAACCAGTTCTCAATTCTTTTTAAATTAATAGCACACTTTAAATGACAATAATAAAAGTATGGTTAATGGATGACTAGGCAAGGGCATAAGGGTAATTAGAAATTTAAAAGTGGATAACGTATTTAAGGAGAGAGGTTTGGGTTTAATGCACTGTAGCCGCCACTATTCTGTTTATCATTCCTCTCTCGGCCTCCAGCTCTCCAGCAGAACCCTTTTGGCGATTCTCTTGCTCGATTCTCTTTTAACCTAGGTAAGTTTTTCCTCGTTTTCTTGTATTTTAGCAATTAGGTAACTGAGGGAGTACAATGTGAGAAATTTCGAGGATGCTGTGATTGAGTATAGGTTCGGGTTTTGGTGATAAATGGGAATGCACGGGTAGCAGGGTTTCAAACTGGTTTCCTCAAACTTCTGATTGATTCTTGGTGAAGTTTAGTGAAGGTTTGATTAATGTACTGTTATGACTTTAGGTGAGCAAGCTTCTAAAGTAGTTTACAGCCGAGCAATCTCCAGGAGACCAGGTAAGTGAAGTATGCTTGTGCCTTCGGGCCTACATCACAAAACAGTAGGATTTATGTATGCTTGAATGTGTTTGTAAGTCATGCATCATATTTTTGAAAGTATGCGAAAATAAATTTACATGAAATGACATGGTAAGGAATGAACAGACTGTAACAGATAAGCTATTAAGGGAACTAATCTGCCCCTTAACTTATGAAAGAATTTATACTTTGGGAGAAGTGATCCGACTCCCAATTTCACAGGGGGATCTGAACAGTTTGTTAAGGGAACTAATCTGCCTCTTAATCGAGAGAGAGGATGTATGACTTTGGAAGAAGTGATCCAACTCCCAATTTCACAGGGGGATCAGATCAGAAACGAATGCATATGCAACTGAGATGAGAAAATAGAAACTGCATGTTTAGGAATTTATATTTCAGCATTTCATTTCATTATTGCTTTACTTACTTAGCATTAGGCTAATAGATGAGTTTTGTGATGTAGGTAAAGAAGTGACTGCAAGTGTGTTTTCTGAGCATGTTGAGGAATAGGCTGGTTGGGGGAGCACATTCATGCCTCAACTTGGCGAACTGATGGGGCGGTTTAACTTGTGTCAGTAGATGAGAAGGTTTAGTGAACCATGATTCAATTTAAATATGTTGAGAGTTTTAGTGGCAGTAGTAGTTTTGATGTTTTGAATACAATTTGAGACTTTTTCTGATAATGATACTCTGTTAGTTCTAATAGTGGTTTTTACCAAATTTTGGAGTAGTACACGGATTTAAGTAGTTTTGAACGGTTTTAGTAAAATACTCAAGTTCTTTTGGTAGTCGGAGTTTTCTTTGTTTAGAGTGAAATTGTTGCTATGCCGTTTTTGTTGAGTGTTTTGATCTATCGGTAGATGATGTCTATCGGCAGATGTTGAGTATTTTTGATCTATCGGTAGAAGTCGAGAGTTTTGTCTATCGGTGAATTTAGTCTATCGGTAGAAGTCGAGAGTTTTGTCTATCGGTGGATGTAGTCCATCGGTGGAAGTGAGTATTAGAATTTGTCGTTTTGTGACCGGGTGATGTCGAATATTATATCTATCGGAAGATGTAGGAAGAATTTTGTCGTTTTGTAATCGAAAGATGTCTTCAGTAGAAGCCATCGAAAGATGTCTCCAGTAGAAGCCATCGGTAGATGTCTTCGGCATAAGTCTTTAGTAGCCTTGTCGTTTTGTAATCGGAAGATGTAGGCTGAGAGTGTTTGTCGTTTGTGAGCGGGAGACGTCGTCTGCCGAATTATTACAATCGCATGGGTATCACGTGGTCTGTGTGGTAAAGGTGTTTTGTTGTTTAGTGATCGGTCGAGGAATTCTGTTTTGTTTGTAAGTAAAGGACTTTTGTCGTTTAGTGATCGGTCGATATGTTCTGTTTTCTTTTCTCTTTCAACCAACTGTCTTGAATATTTTAACTATTTAATAAATATTGTTTTTATACAATGATTTTTCCGCTGCAAGTTTTAACGTTTTAAGAGTCAAATCTTGATCATTGAATGAAATTTTAAAATTTTCTCAAAAAGCCATAGTTCAGTTCAGTATTTTTTGTAGCGAACCGGGTTCAGATAACTCGGGCCGTTACAGTTTTGCAGATTCGTTTCCTCGCATCTAAATTTCTTTTAAGATGAAGATTGTCAAAGAGTTCAGTGTTCTAGATTCTGTTTGGGTTTAGCCAAGTAACCTGCGTCTGATCTCTCATGTGAAATTCATGTCAAGGTAGAGATTGTTAGAATTTAGTGTGATTGAATTCTAGTTGAGTCGAGTAAGATCCATATATCAATATTAAAGTTTTATATTTTCTTATATGTTAATACTTGAGAAGCAAAATTCATTTGTAGCTTGATTTTTAATTAGTGAGTTTCTCCTCTGCACGTACCTGGTGTAATCATGTTGAAGTTTTTCTCAACTAGGAAGTATAAATAATGCATCACAACCTCAAATGAAACATAACTAAGGTGTAGAACTTTTTTAGCATGAACTCGTAACCAAAAACAAGTAAACTCTAAGAACAACTAATGACAGGTTGAATTACAAATTTCAATTTTAAGATTAACCAATCAATGCAAAAACTAAAATTAAAACTCAAACAAAATTAACTCAAACGATTTAAGCAGTTCAATCTACCAAAGAGCCAATTTCCTTAAAGGAAAAACTTGACCAAATCTGTAACGCCCCCGAACCCACCCTGGCTCGGAGCGCTACTTTGCTAATCAATCCCACGTTAAAACTGATTCCCAAGCATAAAAGGAAACGAACACATCTGGATTTAAAACTAAACTCCCGGAACTCTCTTAAATTTTACCTAGCTGCCTAGACTCACCAAATCCCTTACCCCAACCTTTAAGCACCACGGCGTCATTCCCGAAAATTTTGGCAAAGTAACGCCTGAAAATGGCGCCTCCAAAATGCTAAGTACCTGCAAAAGAATCAATTCCCAACCAACCAGATCCAGAATACACAATAACCAGTATACGAAATCTCCAAGTAGCAGTGCAGAGGGAAAACTAAAATACAACATTTATATGTGAAGAAAGTCCGCAATATAGGGCGACACATCACCCTTAACTTAACTATATACAACAACAGACATCTACACTACGCTATCAAAATACAAAGTCCCACATCTCCCGAAGACCATGGTGGAGTCGTCCCGACAACTGCCCGCACCGGCACGCCCCGTGCATCTCCAACTGCTCCCAAGTCTTGGCTGACTCACATAGCTCACCTGTACCCGCGTCGTTACCTACACCACAGAACACACACGCACACGTAAGCTTACGCTTAGCAAGTAGGGATTAACAAATACGACTAGATAAATGCAAGCTATGCACAACGCTGAACAAAACAACCAAACAACACAACGACACGAAACAAAACACAGATTTGCTCGCATCAACGATGCCTTATGCTTTAATACAGTACGACAACGCAACACAACACCACAACACCACAACCCGACTCAACACAACAAGACAACACGGTCAGACAATACTAGTTGCCCGCACCCGAAAGGATGCCTTACTCTTTAACTCAGCACGACACAAAATGCAACTTCTACACTCACTGCTACTTTCAATTACATTCTCCATTTATTAATCTTTTACCCGTGCATCTTTCATAGAGATCCTCCCGAGGTGCTCCACGAGCACTACTCCTCGGTGAAGCAACTCTATAAAATATCACGGCTCACAGTGCATCTCTCATAGAAATCCTTCTGAGGTGCTCCACGAGCACTACTCCTCGACAAGGCATGTCGAGACCCTCTCGAGGTGCTCCACGAGCACTACTCCCCAATGAGGTAGTAAATCCTTCTGAGATGCTCCACGAGCACTACTCCCCGGCAAGGCATGTCGAGACCCTCTCGAGGTGCTCCACGAGCACTACTCCCCGATGAGGCAGTAAATCCTTTCGAGGTGCTCCACGAGCACTACTCCCCGGCAAGGCATGTCGAGACCCTCTCGAGGTGCTCCACGAGCACTACTCCCCGATGAGGCAGCTCTACTCGACATTACTGTTCAGTGCAATGCACCCCTTGTAGAGACCCTACCAAGGTGCTCCACGAGCACTACTTCCCAGCAAGCAACTCTACTCGGAATAACTATGCATTTCTCACTATCTCTTTACCTTTAATACTCACTCATCAAACCCGTGCTCACAACTCATGCTCACTCATCATCAAACCCGTGCTCACAACTCATGCTCACTCATCCTCAAACCCGTGCTCACAACTCATGCTCACTCATCATCAAACCCGTGCTCACAACTCATGCTCACTCATCATCAAACCCGTGCTCACAACTCATGCTCACTCATCATCAAACCCGTGCTCACAACTCATGCTCACTCAATGCACAACATAAAATAACCACAACAACCAAACAATCACCAAACAACAACGAACAAACAATACCAAACAACAACAGCCACAATAAGCAATTCATTCTCACATAACTCAATATAAACAACACAACTATCAAACAATAAATCCTACCGTTTCGTGGTGTAGGCCCTAAGGCAAAACAAACGTCCTCTACTTACCTGAACTCTGGCACCGCACTTACTCGCTTTGGCTATGTACATTTGCCCACTCGGTAACCTATCACATTCACAAAATTCACTTAAGCATCACTATTCACTTCTAAAGAATATTTAAACTAACTCTAACTATAACTATTCAAACTTCTTTAAAATTAAGCCTACATACACCAACTTACTCTCAAACTATTATTTCTAGCCTAATCCAACTAAAGCCTAACTAAATGGGCCACCAATTTGGGTTGGGTAAAAACCGACCCGAACTTCAAACACGCGTAACTTTTGCGTCGGATATCGGAATCGAACGATTCCAGCGGCCACGTCTTCTCTAATAACCTATTTTCACCTGCCAAAAGGAACTTGAAAACAAACGACCCTAGCTAGGTCGAAACTAGCAAAAATTGAACTGCCCCTTTACCCGAAAAATCCTCTTTTTCGATTTTCCATCAAATTCCGCCCAATTCTTCACCAATCAACTACCTATACCCTCAATTAGCATAAACTAATCAAAAATCTCGAATTACAAGCAAAAACCTGAAATGCCCCAAAGAGGGCTTTCTGAATTTCGCCCAAATCGGGCTCCTCACAACCAGACGACAAAAGCCAGTCCAAGGGTCGGCGAACCCACGTCGGAAACACCCAAAATCGGCCGGTGATCGGAGCTCAATCGAGCTCGTCACTCTCGGCCACGACAGAACGGAAAACAGAGCAAAAATGGCTTACCCGTCGGATTTGTGCGCGGAGACGGGCCAAAAATGGTAGACCTGGAAGCGCCGCCGTCGTCTGGCCTGAAAACGGCGAGAGTCGCCGGCGTTCGTCGTCCCTCTCCCTCATCTCTCCCCTGTTCGCGCTCGGGAGCTCGGGCTGAAAGGGGAAACAGAATGGCTCACGCCATTCTGTTTTTATGTTTTATTTTTAATAAAAATATTTTATTTTTATTTGTTTTATTTAATTTTTATTTAACTAATTACTAAATCACCCTCACGTTTTTAAACTAACTAATCCGTTAATATCTCTCACCTCACTCTCGGTCTAACACCTCCACCGAAACTCCCGAGCATAATTAATTAACTCAATACTTAACATAACGTAAATTAATTAAATCTAAAGCAACTAAAGCAACACACGTTGAGGAAAAATCCTCGGGTGTTACAAAATCAGCAGAACTTCTTGGCCTAGTTAAGCAGCAGAATACGCAACAATGGAAGTCAAAATTCACAAACGGGACTGATGATCTGAGTTTTCTTATGATTGATTATAATGTTTGAATATGCCATGTTGAATACTAGTCCTTTTCATCACATAATACAAAATGTTGACAATTATTAACTTTTAAACTCGCCTCAGCTAAAATTGAGGGCCTATCATTGACATTCTAAGGGCTACCTACCACTTAAAGAATAGAAAAAAACACTTGAAGTCTAGAGAGAGAAGTGGGACTACTTTTTTACATGTTATAATTCCTAGTTTTTTACCATAAATCTCAGAAGTCAAGGCTTTAACAGTTTACCCATTAAACACTAAAACACAAAATTCAACAAACCAATGCCTATAAATACTCCTCCAACTGTTCATCTTTCCCCCACAAATTCTTCATCTTTCCACATTTCAAAATGAGGTAGCTTCTTGTAATCACTGGAGTCCTCTTTCTTATTTACCTGAACCAAAGTGAGGGAGGCAGAGTTTTAGAGACAGAGCTGTTAAAATGTGAGGTAAACAATGAACATGATGTTTTCCTCATTAAGCAATCTTTGCATAGAGGCCTGTCCATCTTGTAGGTCCCAACGGACGCACCAACTTCCTGTGCCCATCAGCAACATGGTCTACACTGCTCAAACTGTGACACCCAAAAATTTATTGGCTTAGTAATTATATAACGCATCATGTCCTTTAGTTAATTGATTTTATGCAATTAATGAAATGTTATTAGGAAAAATAAACCCAAAGTTTAGAAATAAATTTGGTTGAAATAAATGAAAGGAGTTAAAATTCTATCTAGGTTAAAACATGTGGAATATAAGTAAGATGATATAGGGTTAGAAATATAAATTGATAGATTATGAGGTGTTAATAAAAAAAATGGTAGCCAATTGCTTGGCTATGAAGAAGCCACATCATCATGAAGAAAGCTTTTTGAAGAAGCTTCTTCATTTAAAAAAAATAGGAGAAAGGCAAAATACCTCTCTCCCTCCCCACGAGACCAGTGACTCCTCCCTTCCCTCAGCCGATTTTCTTCCCTCTTTTCGCAATCTAAAGTAAGATCTTGGTTTCCCTATATGAGTTTTTAATTTTTGGCTTAAAGGAGGTTGGGTTATTGGTTTTGGCTTGATAATTGTGGGTTTTTGTTGAGATTTGTAAACCCTAATTCTTGATACACGAAAATGTTGGTTCTTTGTTGAATTTTCTCTTCAATTGGATGCTAATACATGATATAACAACGTATTGAATGGTTTTATTGGAAAGAAGTGGATTGTCGATGGGTTTGTGAAAAATCTAAAAATTTGGTTTAAAAACGGGGCAGTTTCTGAGATGGATAATTTCGACTGTGATGTTGTGTTTGGTTTAATAATGGATTTTAATATGAGAAACTAGACACTTTAAGGTTTATATAGGCTTTTGAATCATAGAATTTAGACCCATATTCAATTTGTTTCGAATTTTTTAAGTTGGACAAAATTTATGTAAATCTCTGAAAATTTAAGTTGAGTTAGTTTCAAATTGAATTCTTTGATATTGCACATGCCTTAATTGAGTACTTGGATTGAGTGAGGTTCAATTATGCTCATACAATGGCATGAATTGGAATGGTAATTGGAATTTGTATGTGAAAGTTGGATTGAACTTTATAAGCTCTGTTGTGGATCGAATCAATTAAATTGGATGTATTGGATTTCTTAAGTTAGGCTGAATTATTCGATGGAGGCATGCTTATAGTTCCGTTTAATTGTTGGAAGACTATTTGGAGCTATGTGATGCTCGGTTTTGGCTATGTGGAATTGGATAACTTGTTAGTTATTAGAGTTGGTTATAGATGAGAAATTGTGAATTCATGTTATTGGTAGTTTTTGATTGGATGCCTATTGGATGAGTATTGGTTAAGTGGAAATTGGTTTTGGTTTATGTTTGATATTGATGATAGGATTACTATGTTATAGGTTTTAAAGTTTTCAAGGCTTAGTGATCAAGTGGTTTAATTGACTCGAGAATCCAGGTAAGTAATGTATATATACATTTTGCCTTTTTGGCCTACATCATAGAATATTAGGTATGTATATTGCATGTATGTTGTACGTGTATGATATGTTGTATGTCATGCATCATATTTTGAGAAAAACGTACGAAAATAATTTTCGTGAGTTTTTATGAAATGAATGGCACTGTACGAAACGAAATGATATGAAACATAAGTAAAGATCATGTGAGAGTGGGTTTAGGTATGGTCGTCCCATGAGTTGAACCGTGAGGTGTGCCTTATTTTTCCCTTCTTTAAGTGAGTATGGTCGTCCCGTGAGGTGTGCCTACTCTTTCAACAGCGAGTTTGGCTGTCTCGTGAGTGGGACCACCCAGTGCTCTGTGAATCCCGGGTTTGTAACACCCGAAATTTTTCCTATAACGATCATAGCCTTGGATTAGATGGTTAGAGTAGTTTAAGTGATGAAGGATTCAAAAGTAATGCAAGGAGAAGGAAAGAGTTTTGACAAGTCAAAACAAAAAGAGGTTTGAAAAGTCAAAATGTGTTATGTGTTATGAACCAATAGGAAACAAATAGAAAGTTAAAATGTGGTGAGTGAGAGGCATTTCACATTGGAGTTTATGAGGGAAAAGGGAGGGGTGATTTGGAATTTTGTAAAATTTGGTGGGAGAATTTAAAAGAAGAAAAAGTGGTTAGGTTTTAATGGAGATTTCTCTTCTTCTTCCTTCATCTCCCACGCCATTTTCTCTTCTCCTCCATGGCCAATCCTTCTCCTCCATTTTCTTCAATCCTTGCAAGGGTTTTGAGTGGTAAGTTGAGTGGGTTTTGAGTTTGGTATGATTTATTGTTGATTTTATGGTGTTTTGGTTGACTTTAGTTAGGGTTTGAAAACCCTAGATTGGGAGCTCCAAAAATTTTGTGTCTCTTGGCTAGTTTCTTCCAAATTGATAGTTTAAACCCTTAATGATGTTAGTTTAGGTTGTTGTTAGGGATATATTTGAGATTGGAAGGGAGTTATGGAAAAACTGGATTTGTGGAGTACGAACACTGGTTCTATTTTGTGCTTTTTGAGTTGGCCAAGTGGTTGGTTGGTTAATTTGATGGTTTCAATAGATAGTAGACATATAGAGGGTTACGGATTGAGGTGGCACGTCAAAATCCGTTGAAAAACGAGTAAGTTATGACCGTTTGAAGTTGGACGCTAAGAATAGTTAGAAAATCGGGTTTAGGTATTGAATTGTATAGTTGGTTGAATTTTTGGTTAGTTTTGGGTTTAAGCAATTCGTAGAATTTTCTAGAATAATTACTAAGTTATTTTCCCTATTTGTTAGGTTGTCGAGCGATTAATTTGATTGGACGAAGTAAGCAAACATATTCCAAGCAATCAGGTAAGTAGATGAATTCATGGAATGGTAGGGTTAAAGGTCGGTTGCTTGTTTCGCGTTGTGTTGTGTTGCATATTCTTCTGGCATGCATCATAGTTTTTCAGTTACGAAAACCAGTTTTGCGCATTGTTTTGAATCGTGAATGTGAATTGAATTAAGATAAAAATGATTGCAAGAACTGGTCTCGAGTAAAGTGGCTTTGTCGGGAATAGTTGCTGGAGTGTAGCACCCCGAAGGTATCTTTACGAGAGAGTGGTTTGGCTAAAATATTTAAGACATCAAGAGTATGAACTCCTAGGCAGTCATAGGGTTCTACGATCAATGTTGGTAAGGCAAATCGTGCTTGGCCATCCTAGATAGTTATGGGATGTGTGCTAACCGATTTTTGCTTGGTTTGATCAAGGCGTGGCCGTCTTAGAGAGTTATGAGAGGTGTGCCTACTTGATCCACCCAGCTTATGAAAAGATTAATGCAATGAACATGTAATGAACACAACTGAGAGTTAGAAACTGCATGTGATAGGATTGAGTTGCATTGTGTGTTATGTGCATTCGTTATTCCCTACTTACTAAGCATTAGGCTTACTTTTCGTGTTTTATGGTGTAGGTGACGATCTTTATTCAGGTGAGCTCGATGAGGGAGCCCAGGATTAGGCAGCAGTCGATGATGCATGGAGTATGCCGGTGCGGGCACTTGTCGGGGCGTTTCGGCCACATTCTTCGGGTAGTTTGGTTGTTAGTTTTGGTATTTTGTCTTGTAGATATTTTTCCTAGCTATTTTGGATGATTGTGGCTAGTGGTGGTTTTGTGGAATGATTTTTAAGACTTTGTATTTCAGGTTTTGGTTTATGAAATTTCAGCCGTTGTTCTGCCCTTTTTTTTATAACAAACAACGTCGGGTTCTTTTGTCTCTATGTTTTTGCTAATTGTTTTAAGTTGGTTTTCCGAGATTTTTATCGGGCACAAAGTGGGGGATGTCGGGAATGTATGGTAAAAATTTTAGGAAATTTGGAAGTGTTTGGCTTGGGAAAAAGTGGAATAAAAGAGGAGATGGTCGAAGAAGGCGCGCAGGGCGCCGCTGGGCGCGCGCAGCACCGATCGATCGGTGTTGTGCACCGATTGATCAGCAGGCGCCTCTATAGCATCGATCGCGCACCCGAGAAGATGCCGATCGATTGCCGCCTGGCGGCGGTCGATCGGCACATGCATGAGCAGGGTAGCGCGGGTGGTGCGCTGCTGCGCGCGTGCCGACCGGACCGGTTTTTTTTAAAATTTTTTTCAATTTTCAAATATGTTTAAACCCGACCTTTTTTGACACGTTTGGCACGTATTTCACGTACATTTTCCAACCATTTCTGATGGTTCGAAAAACCCAAAAATTGAGTCGAAAAATTATCGAAAACTATTTTAAATTTCGTTTTAAACGCAAAATTATTGTGGAAAGTAACGCACCGAGCCGTAATGGGTTCGGAGGCGTTACAGTGTTGGACTTGAGCCGGAGGATGACGTGTTAGGTTAAAACTCTGCGGATCCCATAGTGTTGGGCCGGATGGTTCTACAGTGTGCCTATTCAATTTAGGATGTAAAGAGAAAGAGAATGAATGAATAAAACGAAACAAGAACGAAAATGAAAACAGAAAAGAAATAAGAAAGTACAAACTGCATATGTTAGAAGTTATTTATAGTGATTTCATTTCATTATGCTTTATTTACTAAGCATTAAGCTTATAGTTGAATTCTATAATATAGGTGAAGAATATTTAGCTGGTGAGATTCTCGAGCATACACGAGACTAGTGGACACGGTTAGAGAGGTACGTTCATGGCGACGATTCAGGCAAATTGTTGGGGCGGTTTAAGAATGGAGCGTATGTATGTATGTTTTGAGTTAGTCGTACATAAAGAAATGCATAGGTCTAAACATTATAAGGAAACCCGTCTTGATGTGGATTACATGTAAAGAAACGTATAGGTTTAATTATTTTAGGAAAACATGCTTTGATGTATGACAATGGTTTTGGGTATTTTTATGGAAATGATATGTTTTGGGGTATTTGAAATGAAGAAAATGTTGGATAGGTTTGAGTTTTTTTTTTTTTTAAAAAGGAGAATTTTTCAAGTGTGAACATTCCTGTAGCAACACTGTTCATTTAGGAAAAAACCAGAGGAGTAGCCGATCGATCAGTGCAGTACTGTAGCAGTACTGTTCATCTGGAAAAAAAAAAATTCATCTTTTTACTTCAATGTTTCAATTTTAGTTTTAAACGAAAGGTTTCCACAAAAGACCAAGTCTTCGCTACGTAATTTAAAACGTTTTACAATATTGTTTTAAGTCAAAATTAAAAATTTAAATTTTTACGAAATTTGTAATGACCCACTGGGCTCCCCCGATAGGCCGTCCAGTCCGGCCCACTAGCCAACCGACACTGCCACGTGATTTCACTCAAGCCGTCCCATCTGTACTCACGGTCTTCTCCCACCACCTGGTAAATGAGAGTTTTTGTCTTCTCAGAGATTAGAACCCTGGGCCCCAGGTCTACATAACCAAGGGTTCACCATTTCTGTTACCACTTGAGCTACTCCTGAGGGAAACCATGTGGCAGTGTCGGTTTGCTAGTGGGCCAGACTGCACGGCCTATCGGTGGAGCCCGGTGGGTCGTTACACTGGCACACGGGGCGTGCCATACAGTAAGGTTGTTGCCAAAGCAATGGTGGTGGAGGAAGCAAACCTTAAATGTTTCAAACAACGAGAAGCTCCCAGGGAGTTTTTTAGGGAGATCACTCCACAACAAAATAAAGGAGGCCCGGTGATGGTCAGAGCAGTCAGGGAGGAGGAAAGCAATCTCAAGGGTCTGGAAAATTCCCACAATGCCCAAAATGCATGAAGTATCACCCGGGAGAATGCATGCTATATGCAGGCAAGTGCTTCAACTGTAACGAGACTAGACATCTTTCCAGGGACTGCCCGAAGCCAAGAATAACTCGATGTTTTAATTGTAATGAGATCGGCCATGTCATCAAAGATTGTCTAGCGATGAAGAATGGTCCAGCACGAGTAACGGCCAGAATATTTGCCATGATTGAGTCAGGAGATGACAACCAACCAGCTGTGGTATCAGGTACTATATTGATTAATATCGTACCTGCTTACACTTTGATTGATTCTAGTGCGACACACTCTTTTATAGTAACTACATTTGCAGTCAAATTAGATTTATGGCCTGCAATGACTGATCACATATATGAGGTATTGCTACCTTTCGGTGGACATATGCACTTTAATCAGATAGTGCGTGATTGTGGGGTAACGGTAGAAATTAGAAATCTACCTGTTGATCTCATAATTATTGGGATAACTGGATATGATATGATTTTGGGAATTGACTGGTTATTTCGACATTATGCTACGATCGACTGCATATCTAGAATAGTGAGCTTCTAACTCCCAGATGGAGAAAAACATTCTTTACAAGCATTGAAGAATACAAGAAGATTATCTGTTATGTCATCCGTTAAAGCCCGACATTCATTGAACAACGAGTGTCTGGGATTTTTGGCGTGCATAATAGATACTCAGATGCAGAAAGTATTACAGCCTTAAGATGTTTTAGTAGTCTATGATTTTCCATAAGTTTTTCTAGACGATATGCTTGGTTTGCCTCCTGATCGAGAAATTGAGTTTGTGATAGATGTATACCTAGGAGCTGAGCTAGTATCAAAGAATCCGTATAGATTGGTGCCGACAGAGCTAAAAGAACTGAAGAAAAAACTAGAGGAGTTAGTGGAGAAGGGATTTGTACGCCCTACTTTTTCACCATGGGGCGCACCAGTCCTTTTTGTCAAGAAGAAAGACGGATCTCTATGAATGTGCATCGACTACAGGGAGTTGAACAAGTTAACTATTAAGAACAAGTATCCACTGCCAAGGATAGACGATTTATTTGATCAACTCCAAGGTGCACGTGTGATGACCCGAATGTGAACGTATGTGTACGACTGCGGGGCAAACCTCGGGACCTAAGTCGAGTGTAGGCGAATCCCGGACTCAAGTATAGGCGAATCTTGGGTCGTAAAGAGGGGGCTGTCACAATCCCATATCGCTTGGGGAAGTACATGGAAATGAAACATATGTAAGAGATCCCTTCTAAGATAGCAAGACGCGTTTTGGAGCACGATTGACAACGGATCCCATAAGAACTCCAAAGTTAAAAGTGCTTCGGCGAGAGCAATTCCAGGTTGGGTGACCTTCCGGGAAGTTCTCGCCAAACAAAGCCGTGAGGGGAGGATATTGGGTTACGGCCCAATCCCCAAAGCGAACAATATCTTGCTGGGAAACGGGGTCGTTACAAATGGTATCAGAGCCTGTACCCAACCAAAAATGTGGCCAACGAGGACGTTGGGCCCCCAAGGGGGGGTGATTGTGATGACCCGAATGTGAACGTATGTGTACGATTGCGGGACAAACCTCGGGTTGCGGGGCAAACCTCGGGACCTAAGCCGAGTGTAGGAAAATCCCGGGTCGTAAAGAGGGGGTTGTCACAATCCCACATCGCTTGGGGAAGTACATGGAAATGAAACATATGTAAGAGATCCCTTCCAAGATAGCAAGACGCATTTTGGAGCACGATTGACAACGGATCCCATAAGAACTCCAAAGTTAAAAGTGCTTCGACGAGAGCAATTCTAGGTTGGATGACCTTCTGGGAAGTTCTCGCCAAACAAAGCCGTGAGGGGAGGATATTGGGTTACAGCCCAATCCTCAGAGCAGACAATATCTTGCTGGGAAACGGGGTCCTTACAGCACGAGTCTTCTCGAATATTGACCTGAGATCAGGTTATTATCAGTTGAAGGTCAGATCAGAAGATATTCCTAAGACTGCTTTTCGAACAAGATGCGGACATTACGAGTTCTTAGTAATTTCTTTCAGATTGGCGAATGCTCTAACAGCCTTCATGGATCTAATGAATAGGGTATTCCGAGAGTATCTCGATAAATTTGTAATTATTTTTATCGATGATATCTTGGTTTATTCTCGCAATGAAGAAGATCATAAGAAGCACCTAAAGATAGTATTGGAAACTTTGAAGCAGCAACAATTATATGCGAAGTGTTCTAAGTGTGAGTTTTGGCTGGACAGAATTCATTTTCCGGGTCATGTCATTTCCAATGAAGGAATGTCTGTTGATCTAGCAAAGATTCAAATAGTTAAGGAGTGGCCACAACCAAAGAATGTCAGCGAAATACAAAGTTTTCTGGGTTTAGCAGGTTATTACAGAAAATTTATAAAAGAATTTTCAAAGATCGCAACACTTCTAACCCAGTTAACAAGGAAGAATGTGAAGTATTTGTGGTCTAAAGATTGCGAGTATAATTTTCAGACTTTGAAGCAGAAGTTGAGTATTTCTCCGTTATTGACACTTCCAATTGAAGACGAGAAGTTTAGTATTTATTGTGATGCTTCCAGAATTGGGTTGGGTTGTATTTTGATGCAGAATGGAAAGGTAATAGTCTATGTTTCAAGCCAATTAAAAACTTATTAGCAGAATTATCCTACCCATGATTTGGAGTTAGCGACAGTTGTATTCGCGCTAAAAATATGAAGGCATTACTTATATGGGCAACCGTGTAAAATATTTTCAGATCACAAAAATCTAAAATATATTTTCACTTAGAAGGAGCTGAACATGAGACAACAGCGGTGGTTAGAGTTTGTGAAAGACTATGATTTCGAGATCAAATATCACCCCGGTAAAACGAATACAGTGGCAGATGCATTGAGTAGGGTATCAGCGTCTATTTCAGCTATGTTACCAACAATGCCATCAGCACTGTGTACAGAAATCCAGAGATTCGATTCAGAGGTAGTTTCGGATTTAACAGTGATGCTTTCTGCTTTATCTCTGAAGCTGACTATTCTGGAGAAAATCAGGGAAGCTCAGAGAGATGATTCCGAGTGCAATGAGTTCAAACTAAGCATGGTTTCCAACGAATCTTCGAAGTTCAGATATTCAAAAGACGAAACTCTAAAGTTTTGAAATAGATTGTACGTTCCAAATAATGAAGACCTTCAAAAGGATATTTTATTAGAAGCGCACTCTTCTACATTTTCTGTGCATCCGAGGAGCACAAAGATGTACAGAGACTTGAAGACGCATTTTTGGTGGCCTAATATGAAGAGAGAAGTGGCGAAGTACGTTGAAACGTGCTTGATCTATCAGCAAGTCAAGGTAGAGCATCAGAGGTCAGCAGGGAAATTACAATCGTTGCAAATTCTTGAGTGAAAATGGGAGCAGATTTCTATGGATTTTGTTGTCGGATTGCCAATGACAGCAAAAGGCCATGACGGAATATGGGTGATTGTGGATCGACTAACAAAATCAGCCCATTTTCTACTAGTGAAGATGACATATTCTATGACTTAATTCGCAGAATTATTCATCCAGCAGATTGTACGTCTGCATGGAGTTGCAACTTTTATAGTGCCGGACCGAGATCTGAGGTTTACTTCGACGTTTTGGAGAAGTCTGCATAAAGCCATGGGAACGCAGTTAAATTTCAGTACTACATTTCATTCTCAGACTGACGGACAATCTGAACGAACTATTCAGATATTGGAGGATATGCTTCGAGCTTGTGTGCCGGAATTTCAGGCTTCGTGGAGTAAGTTCTTACCCTTGGTGGAGTTCTCGTACAACAATAGTTATCAATCAACTTTTGGTATAGCCCCATACGAGGCTCTTTATGGAAGAAAATGCAGATCTCCCTTGTATTGGGATGAAGTCGGCGAATCGCAATTGATTCGTTTGGATATTTTGCATCAAACAGTAGGAAAGGTTGCATTTATCAGACAGCAGATTTTAACAGCTCAGAGCCGGTAGAAAAGTTATGTAGACTGACAGAGAAGAGAGTTGGAATTCGACGGGAATGATGAAGTTTTCCTGAAGATTTCTCCATTCAAGGGCATGATGAGATTCGGTAAGAAGAGCAAGTGAAGTCCGAGATATGTCGGCCCATTCCCTATTACCAAGCGAATTGGAAAAGCAGCCTATCAGTTGCAATTACCTGCTTCTATGGAAGGGATTCATAACGTATTTCATGTGTCTATGTTGAAGAAATGCATGCGTGACTCCTCTCATATTGTGGAGCAGTAGGATATAGAGATTTAGCCCACACTAGTGTAGGAGGAGAAGCCAGTGCGTATTCTGGATTTAGCAGTGAAAGTGTTGCGCAATAAGGAGATTCCACTGGTGAAGGTTTTATGGCGCAACCATAAAGTGGAAGAGGCAACTTGGGAGAGGCAGTAGTACATGATGAGCCGATATCCGGAACTGTTCAGATAACAAATTTTGAGGACAAAATTTTTTTGAGGAGGGTGGAATGTAACACCCGAAAATTTATCGACTTAGTAATTACGTAACACATCATGTCCTTTAGTCAATTGATTTTATGCAATTAATGAAATGTTATTAGGAAAAGTAAACCCAAAGTTTAGAAATAAATTTTGTTGAAACAAATGAAAGGAGTTAAAATTCTATCTAGGTTAAAACATGTGGAATTTAAGTAAGATGATATAGGGTTAGAAATATGGTAGCCAATTGCTTGGCTATGAAGAAGCCACATCATCATGAAGAAGGCTTTATGAAGAAGCTTCTTCATTTAAAAAAAAAAAAGAAAGGCAAAATACCTCTCTCCCTTCCCACGAGACCAGCGACTCCTCCCTCCCCTCAGTCGATTTTCTTTCCTCTTTTCGCAATCTAAGGTAAGATCTTGGTTCCTCTCATATGAGTTTTTAATTTTTGGCTTAAAGGAGGTTGGGTTATTGATTTTGGCTTGATAATTGTGGGTTTTGGTTGAGATTTGTAAACCCTAATTCTTGATGCACGAAAATGTTTGTTCTTTGGTGAATTTTCTCTTCAATTGGATGCTAATACATGATATAACAACGTATTGTATGGTTTTATTGGAAAGAAGTGGATTGTCGTTGGGTTTGTGAAAAATCTAAAAATTTGGTTTAAAAACGGGGCAGTTTCTGAGATGGATAATTTCGGCTGTGATGTTGTGTTTGGTTTAATAATGGATTTCAATATGAGAAACTAGACACTTTAAGGTTTACATAGGCTTTTGAATCATCAAATTTAGACCTATATTCAATTTGTTATGAATTTTTGAAATTGGACAAAATTTATGTAAAACTCCAAAAATTAAAGTTGAGTTAG
Organism: Begonia masoniana; assembly: GCA_022432975.1. Lineage (NCBI taxonomy): Eukaryota > Viridiplantae > Streptophyta > Magnoliopsida > Cucurbitales > Begoniaceae > Begonia > Begonia masoniana. The sequence goes on from CM039514.1 coordinate 36,857,090, forward strand.
TTTCAAATTGAATTCTTTGATGTTGCACATGACTTAATTGAGTACTTGGATTGAGTGAGTGAGGTTCAATTATGCTCTTAGGTTGGCATGAATTGGAATGGTAATTGGAATTTATATGTGAAAGTTGGATTGAACTTTATAAGCTCTATTGTGATTCGAATAAATTAAATTGGATGTATTGGATTTCTTGAGTTAGACTGAATTATTGGATGGCGGCATGCTTATTGTTTCGTTTAATTTTTGGAAGACTATTTGGAGCTATGTGATTTAGTGGGTTGCTCGGTTTTGGCTATGTGGAATTGGATAACTTGTTAGTTATTAGAGTTGGTTTTAGATGAGAAATTGTGAATTCATGTTATTGGTAGTTTTGGATTGGATACCTATTGGATGAGTATTGGTGCAGTGGAAATTGGTTTTGGTTTATGTTTGATATTGATGATAAGATTGCTATGTTATAGGTTTTAAAGTTTTCGAGGCTTAGTGATCAAGTGGTTTAATTGACTCAAGAATCCAGGTAAGTAGTGTATGTATGCAATTTTCCTTTTTGGCCTACATCATAGAATATTAGGTATGTATGTTGCATGTATGTTGTACGTGTATGGTATGTTGTATGTCATGCATCATATTTTGAGAAAAACATACGAAAATGATTTTCATGAGTTTTTATGAAATGAATGGCATTGTACGAAACGAAATGATATGAAACATAAGTAAAGATCATGTGAGAGTGGGTTTAGGTATGGCCGTCCCGTGAGGTGTGCGTCCTTTTTTCCTTCTTTAAGTGAGAATGGCCATCCCATGAGGTAGATCGTGAGGTGCTCCTACTCTTTCTACAGCGAGTTTGGCTGTCCCGTGAGTGGGATTACCTAGTGCTCCTTGAATCCCGGGTTGGACTAGGGTCGGAGGATGACGTGTTGGGTTAAAACTCCACGGATTCTATAGTGTTTGGCCGAAGGGTTTTACAATGTACCTACTCAATCTAGGATGTAAAGAGAAAGAGAATGAATGAATAAAATGAAACAAGAACAAGAACAAAAACAAAAACAAAATAAGAAAGTAGAAACTGCATATGTTAGGAGTTATTTATAGTGATTTTATTTCATTATGCACTACTTACTAAGCATTAGGCTTCTAGTTGAGTTCTGTGATGTAGGTGAAGAAGATTTAGCAGGTGAGATTCTCGAGCATACACGAGATTAGTGGACACGGTTAGAGAGGTATGTTCATGGCGATGATTCAAGCAAATTGTTGGTGCGATTTAAGCATGGAGCGTATGTATTTGATGGGTTGACACTTCGAGCTCTCGGGAACTCTTTTTAACACTAAACCGGTCGACCATTCCTAGATCGTTTCACACTTTTACGGGTTTTTCATTAGTTTCTTCACAAATTGACATGCATATCTCCTTTTATTTTCATCATGCAAGCCCTATGCACTTTAACATTAATTGAGAGCACTAAACACACATGTTAATATAACCAAATACCCCTCTTCAAGGGTATCTGAAAATAAAATAAATATTCAAATTTTTTATTCACATTATTACTCAATGAACAACTTAGAATTAATTATTCCATTTCTCCCCTATTTTTGCTTACTCAAACATGCCATCAATTGCTTGGACCCATTCTTCAGCTTTGACTGGGTCAGCTGAACTTCTATAAAAATTGGCGGTTTCAACCGACAAAACTTTTCCAAACCAACTTCTACGAGAGCAATTGGATGTGGAGTCTCTCGTTCCTCCCTGGGTTTCATGAATCTTTCAAAGTATTGAAAATGGCATCGGACCGACTTAGTTAGATGCCCAATAGCTGCGTCTTTACTGTCCATTCTTCTAGGTTCTCTTACCATAATATCTCTTAACTAGTTCTAATACAAATAAATAAAAAAAATCCATAATGAAACTTATTATTAACAACGTTCTTACAATTGAGGAAGCATTTCCATGATGAAGCTAGCATTGTTAGGCAGTTTGTAGAAACGATTTTGACTCGGTTTATGCTTTGGTACCATAATATAACGCTCTATAGCGTACATGTCTTACTTGTCTCATTATTTCTTTTAATTTGTTTAAAACATAAAAATCTTGTCTCTAAAAATAAAACATACAATGAAATATTTTCAAAACATCTAAATTAATATCAATATATAAAGGAAAATATACAATTTTTATAGAAGTTCACAACTAAAACATTTAATAGAGTAGTTTTCAATCAAAAACAAACTTAATAATAGAGAGTCTTAAAATAAAAATCCTTCTTTTAAAGAAAAATATATTCCTTCAACCATAATTCCAAAAGTCAACGCAAAAACAATGTCATACTGATGTGCTCCGGGGTCCGAGACCCGAGCCCAAATTGAGGTATGTCTTCTAACCAATTTATGACCTAATTTGTTTGCTAGTTTTGTAGGTGACAACCATTAAGTTGAAGAGGAAATTTGTCTTCCCTTAGACAAATTCATGTATTTCAATTTCCTTTATTTTGTTGACAAAACTTTAGCCATTTCTTTCTCATTGTTTGGGCAAATTTTAACCTTATATTTGTTTAGCATGCAAGTAGGTTTAGTTACATATAGGTCGGCTACGGATCTAAGTTGGTGCATGGAAGCGGCATTTTAGCGAACAGTTGGCGCACGCACAAGGAACCGAGCAGCATGGGCGTGCAAGAGAAGAAAGGTCGAAGCATTGTTCAAAAATGGCACGCGCAAGAAGGCACAGCAGTAGAAAAGGAGCATAGCTGGCGAGTGGTGCGTGCGAGGAGGCGCAGTAGCAGCGCGCGCAGGAGGGCGACACCAGCAGCGCGCGCACATGAAGCAACCATCTGACCGAGCCAACTCCAACAGCTATTTTCAACGGCTAGTTTCCAACTGCCAATTTCTTCTTCCTCTTTCTATTGAAGACCCGATTACTGTAGCCTCTATTTAAGGATGAGCCGATCTATTGTAAATGTTTAGTTAGTCAATAGAATCAATATTTGGAAATTGTGAAGTGCATCTTTATTTTCAGAGGACCTCTATGGTCGCTCTCTCTCGGTGTTCATCCTCGATGGGATGAATTCACTACATTGCTCCTCAAGCTCGATGGTTGCTTGGAGGTGTTCTTATCTATCATTATGTTCCCTTTCTCACGAGTTCGAGTTTGGAAGAAGGTTGGAGAAACTATTCCTATTACGTCGTGAACTCCTTTAGCAACGAAGGACTTCTTCGCCCAATGCACTGAAGTTGCTCATTGGGTCGGACACGAGCCTTCGCCTCTCATCTCACCAGCCTTAGGGGTGGGCATGGTCCGGTTTGGTCTAGTTCTGAGCTGGAATCAGATCGGACTGAAGGATTCAGGATTTTTTTCCCGAATTCTAGAACCGGACCAAAATTTTCGGTCTGGTCCCGGTTTCTCCCACCAAATTTTTCTTTACAGTAAATTGTAATAAAAAAAATTAAAATTTCCTCCAAAGCCCTGAAGTAAGGACATGTTATATACAATCAAGTCATTTCCAATAATGAATTAAAAGACTACAAATGATAAACTACAGAAATAAGAGAAACTTTGATTTCCATGATGCATATTCTGATGTCAGTCCAAAAAGTGTTTCATATCTTTACATATTAGAGCAAATTCAATAAGCTTTGGAAATCATTGATTTCAGCATTGTCCAAAATTATGTGAAAGAAGAAACATTAGTTGCATATCAAATCTCTTACTCGTGATGAACACTGTGAACATGCTTATATAGCCATTTTGTATGCAAAATGCTATGCCCCCAATAGAACACAAAATCCTCCATAATGAAGTAGAATATAATCTGAGTCAAAATCACTTTCCTAGAAAACAAAGCACATACATGTTATTGCCACAAAAGTTATTGATGCTGTGTATATTTAATCGACAACTTCAATAGCTCATTGAAAGTAAAAACTTGTTAGTCTATCAACTCCCAGGATAAATACCATAAATATATAAATAACCTGAAAATACCAGGGTGGTAGTGGAAGGCTACTCCTCATGCCCATATATCTGAAGACATGATACTTAGGAACAACTTATAAGAGGAAGATTGACAGCGAAATGATAGAGCAGTAGGCGAGTAATACATTTGTCTTGAGCTGCAGGGCTATTATTCTTTGTCTCCAACCAAGAGGAAATGTTATTTGTCTGTAAGAAAACCTAAAAAATAAATAAAAATTATAAATTGTAAAATCTCCTTTGCCTTTTATTTACACACGTTGTTGCCGTGAGACAAAAGGCAAAAAGCGAGACAAACCTTAGTTTTTGCCGCGAGCAGCTTCTTGCCGAGGAGAGCTGAGGAGAACCGAGGACTCCTATGCGTGCGTGCGGCAGCGCAAAGCTGAGATCTGAGGAGTGAGGCGAGCAACAGAGGCCAAAGAGCACGGGCTAAGTGCTGAGGAGGCTGATGGCCGATGGGTGATGGGCGACGGGCGACGGGACTCGAGACTCGGGATTCGGGACTCAGGAGAAAGAAATTGAAGGTTAGGGATTTGTAGTATGTGGAAGACTGATTCCTGTTCCCCCTTCAGCCGAGCCTTAAATGATTATTGAATTAAAGGTTCAATCCAGTCTGGGATTTCAAGAAATTTTGGACCTGGACTGAGAACCAAACCATTTTCCACATGAATTCTATTTGTTAGACCAAAACCGGTGGTCGGGTCCAATTCTCGGTCCTCGATCTGGTCCTGCCCACCCCTAACCAGCCTCTTCTGAGGACGAGAAATGTGTGCAGGGCAGTGCCCAGTTGCTGGAGTGCCTTCCATTCCTGTAAGCGTCCTTCACCCAAAGGGAGCTTGTCATCCTTCTCGGGCCAGCATTAGGTTCCCTCGACGTCCATTCCTTCCACAGCGTCTTTTTCAATCCATCGGTGCAATATGAGGTAATACGAGGCTTGCCCATTTCCTCTTCTCTTTTCTTTCACCATTTTCAGTTTTCCGCACTTCTTTGTTTTTAACTGTGTTGTCACCACTATTTTGTGCCCATTTCACATTCCTTTTCTTTTATGCTTCTGCATGCATATCTTCGTGGTAGTTCCCTCATCATCTTGTATCAGAACCGAATGAATCCTTTGTGTTTCGTTTACTCTGTTCATCCCTGTTTTATGTTTTCTGTCATTGTGATGTCTGTTTCGTTTTTTACTTTGTTAATCATTAATTACCCGTATGCATGAGTTACCATTCATGTTCTGTGTTGTAATCAGGTTGTTTCACTTGGTGAATTTTGTTACTTTATTTCTTTGTTTTGCGTAAAATTTTTGTGTCTCTGTTATTTGCTGTTGCGTTGTTGGAGTTAACCCAAAATTTTGCATGATTTTTCCTGGTAATATTTTAACTCCTATTGCATATTCATCATGAAATCATGTTTAGCCATCCAGGTTGCTCAGATTGTGCTTTCTGCTCTTTGACGTATCTGTTTCTCTGTTCTTATCTGTTACTTTGTTTTCTCTGTTCATGTGATCTTTCTCTGGAAACACAATGTTAAAATATTAGGTGGAACACTTGTAAGCATTACGCTAATTAAAAAGAGAAGAAGATGTGTATGAAGCAAGAAAATTTACTCACAATTAGGGTAATGCTTTGACGTCTCCAGTTAGAGTTCTCTATACATTCCCGTCTTTTCCATATGCTGTGCAATAACTCAGAGCTTTATATGGAGGTTACTCGTCAATGGCGTCGCTGGGATATCTAATTGGATGATAATGCCCTGACAATGAGACGTCCAGTCCCAAGTAAGTTGCGTCATTTCTATGGTGGGCTTCCCCACATCTCTTTCCCCACAAAAGGTTCTCAAACTTCTCAAGGCAGAGAAAAACGCTCACTCTGCACTAGCTATGTTCGACTCTGCGACTCGCCATCCTGGTTATACCCATTCACCGGCCGTCTTCCACCACATACTCCGCCGCTTAGTCAATCGGAATCTAATCGTTCACGTGGACAGGGTTGTCGAGTTAATTCGAACCCAGAAGTGTACGTGCTCCGAAGATATTGCATTGACGGTTATTAAGGCTTACGTGAAGTGTTCAATGCCTGATAAAGCTGTCGATGTTTTTCAGCGAATGGTTGAGAATTTTGGTTGCGAACCGAGAATTAGATCGTATAAGACTTTGCTTAATGCATTTATCGAGTCTAATCAGTGGAGCAAAGCGGAGGCTTTCTTCACATACTTTGAAACAGTGGGCGTTTCGCCTAATTTGCGAACTTTTAACATTTTGATCAAAACTTCTTGCAAGAAGAATCAGTTTGAGAAAGCGAGGAGGTTGTTGAATTGGATGTGGGAAAAAAAGCTTAAGCCAGATGTCTTCAGCTACGGTACTTTGATCAATGCGCATGCAAAGAGTGGCACTTTATCGGATGCCTTAAACCTGCTCGATGAAATGTCTCAGAGAGGTGTGGTTCCTAATGTTACGTGCTACAATATTTTGATTGATGGGTTTCTTAAGAAAAGAGATTATGGGAAGGCTAATGAGATCTTTGAAAGGTTATTGAAAGATTCTACGTGTTATCCAAATGTGGTAACTTACAATGTCATGATTAATGGTTTGTGCAAATGTGGAAAAGTTCAATGAAAGTTTAGAGATGTGGAATAGGATGAAGAAGAATGATCAAAAATTGGATTCATTTACTTTTAGTTCTTTCATGAATGGCTTGTGTAAAGGAAGAAAGTTTGATGAGGCTGAGAGAGTGTATCTGGAGATGGTTAACAATGGAGGACTCCCCGATGTTGTAACACAAAACACAATGCTTAATTGTTTTTGTCGAGCAGGGAAAATTAAGGAGTGTTTTGAGTTGTGGGAGGTGATGCAGAAAAGTGGGTATTTTAATTTTATCAGTTGTAACATATTAATTAAAGGATTGCTTGAGAATGGGAAGGTGGATGAAGCAATTGCCATATGGAAATTCTTACCGGAGAAGAACTTGAAGGCAGATTCCACAACTTTTGGGGTGTTTATTAAGGGGTTATGTAGAATAGGTACTTGTCGAAAGCTTTACAGATATTCAGAAATGCAGAAAATGAGGGAGCTAATTTGGATAATTTTGCGTATTCCTCTATCGTTAATGCGCTGTGCAAAGAAAATAGTTGGATGATACTGTTGGAATAGTTGATCAGATGGATAAAAATGGCATCAAACCAAGCTCTCATACTTTCAATTCATTGATTAACAGATTTATCCGAGGTTCTAAAATTTAAAAGGCGATTCTTCTTTTGAGAGATATGAGGTTAAAAGGTTGTCCTCCCAACGAGGTATCCTACAACACCCTCATCAATGGTTTGTGTAAAGCTGAAAGGCTCAAAGAGGCATATGTTTTTCTGCAGGAAATGGTGGAAAATGATTTGCAGCCAGACATCATAACATATAGCTTGTTAATAGATGGCCTTTGTCGAGGAAAAACACTTGATATGGCTCTACCAAATTATGGTCTCACTTCATCGAAAAAGGTTTCAAACACTTGATAGTGATTGTACGTAATCAACACGATATAAGTGACCGATATGTGATGAATCACACCATTGGGGATCGACAATTTTTTCCATTTTATTAAAAAGTATTTGAACCTTCTAACTCAAGTGTGCCATGATCGACGGTAGACAAAATGAAGACGTTTGAAGAGAAATTGTTGAATTCTTCCGTATAATATTTCCTCCTATCACAGTATAAAATTGTTCGGAGACTGATTTGAAAAACCCTAATAGTTCGAGGGCCAAATTGTCGAAAAAAATAATTCGGGGACTGAATTAAAAAACCTTAATAGTTCGGGGGATGAATTGTTGAAAGAAATAGTTCGGGGACTGAATACAAAAACTCTAATAGTTCGGGGGTCGAACTGTCGAAAAAAAAAAAGTTCTGGGACTGAATTGAAAAATATTAATAGTTCGAGTGCCAAATTGTCAAAAAAAAAAATTCTAGAACTGAATTGAAAAATCCTAAAACTTTGGGGGCTGAATTGTCAAAAAAAATAGTTCAGGGACTAAATTGAAAAACCCTAATAGTTCGAGGGTCGAATTATCTAAAAAATTGTTCGGGGACAGAATTGAAAAACCTTAATAGTTCGGGGGCTAAATTGTTGAAAAAAAAGTCAGGGACTGAATTGAAAAAATCATAATATTTAGGGGGTCGAATTGTCGAAAAAAATAGTTCAGGGATTAAATTGAAAACCCTAATAGTTCGGGGGTCAAATTGTCGAAAAAAAAGTTCGAGGACTAAATTGAAAAAATCCTAAAACTTTGGGGGCTGAATTGGTCGAAAAAAATAGTTCAGATGACTAAATTGAAAAACCCTAATAGTGTTGGGGATTGTCAAAAAATTGTTCAGGGACTGAATTGAAAAACCCAAATAATTTGGGGGCCAAATTGTCAAAAAAAAAAGTTCGGGGATCGACTTGAAAAACCCTAATAGTTCGAGGGCCAAATTGTCAAAAAAAAAAGTTTTAGGACTGAATTGTTGAAACAAAATAGTTCGGGGACTAAACTGAAAAAAAAAATAATTCGGGGACTGAATTGAAAAACCCTAATAGTTCGAGGGCCAAATTGTCGAAAAAAATAATTCGGGGACTGAATTGAAAAACCCTAATAGTTCGAGGGCCAAATTGTCGAAAAAAATAATTCGGGGACTGAATTGAAAAACCCTAATAGTTCGAGGGCCAAATTGTCGAAAAAAATAATTCGGGGACTGAATTGAAAAACCCTAATAGTTCGAGGGCCAAATTGTCGAAAAAAATAATTCGGGGACTGAATTGAAAAATCCTAAAACTTTGGGGGCTGAATTGTCAAAAAAAAAAATTCTAGAACTGAATTGAAAAACCCTAATAGTTCGGGGACTGAATTGAAAAACCCTAATAGTTCGAGGGCCAAATTGTCAAAAAAAAAAATTCTAGAACTGAATTGAAAAACCCTAATAGTTCGAGGGCCAAATTGTCGAAAAAAATAATTCGGGGACTGAATTGAAAAACCCTAATAGTTCGAGGGCCAAATTGTCGAAAGAAATAGTTCGGGGACTGAATACAAAAACTCTAATAGTTCGGGGGTCGAACTGTCGAAAAAAAAAAGTTCTGGGACTGAATTGAAAAATATTAATAGTTCGAGTGCCAAATTGTCAAAAAAAAAAATTCTAGAACTGAATTGAAAAATCCTAAAACTTTGGGGGCTGAATTGTCAAAAAAAATAGTTCAGGGACTAAATTGAAAAACCCTAATAGTTCGAGGGTCGAATTATCTAAAAAATTGTTCGGGGACAGAATTGAAAAACCTTAATAGTTCGGGGGCTAAATTGTTGAAAAAAAAGTTCAGGGACTGAATTGAAAAATCATAATATTTCGGGGGTCGAATTGTCGAAAAAAATAGTTCAGGGATTAAATTGAAAAACCCTAATAGTTCGGGGGTCAAATTGTCGAAAAAAAAGTTCGAGGACTAAATTGAAAAATCCTAAAACTTTGGGGGCTGAATTGTCGAAAAAAATAGTTCAATGACTAAATTGAAAAACCCTAATAGTTTGGGGATTGTCAAAAAAATTGTTCAGGGACTGAATTGAAAAACCCAAATAATTTGGGGGCCAAATTGTCAAAAAAAAAAGTTCGGGGATCGAATTGAAAAACCCTAATAGTTCGAGGGCCAAATTGTCAAAAAAAAAAGTTTTAGGACTGAATTGTTGAAAAAAATAGTTCGGGGACTAAACTGAAAAACCCTAATAGTTCGGGAGTCGAATTGTCGGGGACTGAATTGAAAAATCTTAATGTTCGGGGGCCAAATTGTCGAAAAAAAAAATTCGTGGACTGAATTGAAAAATCATTATATTACGGGGGTCGATTTGTCGAAAAAAATAATTCGGGGACTAAATTGAAAAGTTTGTGGGCCAAATTGTCGAAAAAAAAAGTTCGGGGACTAAATTGAAAAATTCTAAAACTTAGAGGGCTAAATTGTCGAAAAAATAGTTCATGTACTAAATTGAAAAACCCTAATAGTTCGGGGGCCAAATTGTCAAAAAAATTGTTCGGAGACTGAATTGAAAAATCCTAATAATTCGGGGGCCAAATTGTTGAAAAAAAAAGTTCGGGGACTGAATTGAAAAATCATAATATTTCGGGGGCCCAATTCTCGAAAAAAAATAGTTCGGGGACTAAATTGAAAAACCCTAATAGTTTGGGGGCCAAATTGTCGAAAAAAAAGTTCGGGGATTGAATTGAAAAATCCTAAAACTTTGGAGGTTGAATTGTCGAAAAAAATAATTCGGGGGCCAAATTGTCAAAAAAAATTATTCGGAGATTGAATTGAAAAACTCTAATAGTTTGATGACCAAATTGTCGAAAAAAATTATTCGGAGACTGAATTGAAAAATTCTAATAGTTTGGGGGCCAAATTGTCGAAAAACAAAGTTTGGGGACTTAATTGAAAAACCCTAATAGTTCGGGGGCCAAATTGTCAAAAAATTATTCGGGGACTGAATTGAAAAACCCAAATAGTTCAGGGGCCAAATTGTCGAAAAAAAAAATCGGGGTTTGAATTGAAAAATCTTAAAACTTTGGGGGTCAAATTATCGAAAAAAATAGTTCGGGGACTGAACTGAAAAATCCTAAAACTTTGTGTGCTGAATTGTCGGAAAAAATAGTTCGGAGATTAAATTGAAAAACCCTAATAGTTTGATGACCAAATTGTCGAAAAAAATTATTCGGAGACTGAATTGAAAAATTCTAATAGTTCGGGGACTGAACTGAAAAATCCTAAAACTTTGTGTGCTGAATTGTCGGAAAAAATAGTTTGGAGATTAAATTGAAAAATCCTAATAGTTCGAGAGCCAAATTGTCGAAAAAAATTGTTCGGGGACTAAATTGAAAATTTTTAATATTTCAGGTGCCGAATTGTCGAAAAAAATTCTTCGAGAATTAAATTGAAAATCTCAAATAGTTGGTCACATTTCATGTTTTTTTTTTGTTAATGTTTTTCATTTTTCTATTTTGATTTGAAGATTTCTTCGCAAGTTTTAAACGATAAAAGATGGTTGGTTCTCGTTTCTTATTTTTGTTTCACAATCTCCTATTTATGACTTTCATGAGTTTTGTATGATAAAGGATGGTCGGTTTTTGTTTCTTATCTGTGTTTATCGATCTATTACCTTGACTCGAACATTTCATCACGAGTTTTAAATGATTCATGCAAAATTCATATAGTATTTTTTCTTGAACCACATAAATGATCCATTATCTAGGCCTTGCCCTTTATTAGTTGGTTCAAAATGGGCCACATGAGAATTACATTTTGGGGACAAACTCATTCTTGGACAATTAAATTATTATTATTTTTACATCCAAAACTTAAATTATTAAATAATTAGTCAATTTAATTTTTAAAGCAAAAATTTGAGCTTTATAAAAAATAAAAAAAATAATTTGTAACTCGTTTCCTTTAGCTTTGTTTTAAGATTGGCTTGATTAAACTCAATAATAATAATAATTTTATTGTTGTATATTAGCATTATAAAATAAATATAGCAAAATTTAATCAACCAATTAATAAATACATATTAATTATATAATGAAATTATAAAATTAATAAAAAGTTATGTATACACGTGACGACATGAGTTAAAAGTTTTGTAAGATTAGCTCTAGTTTACATGACCTGATATAAACAGAACATGCAACTCGTCTTGTTTATTCTTTTTTTTGGGTAATTATCGATTTGAACCCTGTATTATACACGTTTTTTCAATTCAGCCCCTATACTAAAAAAACCGGCAAACCGAACCCTGTACTTTGATTCTGTTATCAGTTTTGACATTCTATCAACAATTTCATTAAATCCTCATTGAAAAAACTAACAAACGATCTTGGATTTAGTTGAAATTTTTACCACATGTTCATTACGTAATGAGAAGATAATCTGAAACTTTTCGTGATTTTTTAACACATGTACGATTTATTGAAATTTTATTTTAGCATTTTATAAAAATATTATAATAAATCATACAAATTTTAGAAAATCACGAAACTTTTTCTATTATCTACTTATGATAAGTTGAACTTGTGGAAAAGTTTTCAAATAAATCAAATATTGTTTGGTATTTGTTTAAAAATTAAATTATAAAGTAAAGAAGAAAGTGAGATTAATTTAAAAAAATACTAAAAGATATTGGATTTATTTGAAACTTTTTTCAGATGTTCACCATATTATGGGTAGATAATAAAAAAATTTGCGTAATTTGTTAAAACTTGTATGATTTATTATAATAGTTTTATAAAATACTAAAATAAAATTACAATAAATGATAGATGTGTTAAAAAATCACGAAAATTTCCAGATTATCTTCTCATTAAGTAATGAACATGTGGTAAAACTTTCAACTGAATTTACGATCGTTTGGTAGTTTTTTCAATGAGGATTTAATGAAATTGTTGATAGAAGATCAAAACTGAAAACAGAATTAAAGTACAGGGTTCGATTTGCCATTTTTTTTAGGACAGTGGCTAAATTGAAAAAACGTGTATAGTACAGGATTCAAATCAATAATTTTCCTTTTTTTTTTCATGCTTAGATCGTTTAACCAGTTTGCTAAATTAGCTGAGCTGAGCATGAATAACTACTTAACTTTGTACTTTTACATATTAGACTAAGTTTTACTTGCTTATTTGACACTTCTACTTAGAGAGGAACTCGTTTACTCCATCAAACATACAATAAAGGTAATTTGGACCCACGCTTGTGACAAATAAACACACATTCATAATCTTACTTGAACATTCAGTGGACAAGTGATTCATCACTTCGACTACCAAGAGCTAGTGGTGTCAAATGAGTCGATCGGCTTGCCAGTTTAGCTCTATCAAGACGAGCAAGTTGAATCGCCTTTCCTTAATGGACTCACGAGCATGTTGATGACCCACCTGGTTAGGCCCTTTAGGCCTGGCCCATTCTTAAACTCTCTTGCCACAATCCCCTTTTATTTTATGCCACTGACTTATCCATTGGCTGCAGGCTTCAATCAATTGGGCTACAAATTATTCCATCATTTTGAGAACTTTGCCAAGAGATTGTGCCTCTTACCTGCAACAATTTGGCTCCCAGACTGCTTTGAATTTCACCCACCCCAAAACATCAATTGCCGTTTTAGTCATTCATTTTTAACCATATTGATATTATCAATTTCATTGCTCGAAATTTACCCTCTTTATTTTAAATCCCATTAAGTTTGTTGAGGTAGCAACAGTTTCTACTTTGACAATAGCAAGAACATGTTTGATTCCACCAAACGCGCACTTTATGAAAGAGTTTGATATTCAGGTGACACCCTAGACAATTTCACATGCTCATTTCATGGGTCGCCCCACGAGTCTCATAATCCGTACATTTTTTCCTCTATCTTGACTTATTCTTAGAACCTGACTTCAATTCTTTACATATAATGTCGCATCGTTCTCTTATCGTTATGAGCCTTATTAGCTGTTTTATATCTATTTTCAAACTTTGTTTTTGAATTGTGATGTTTCGATCCCGTTAGTATAATATTGTATGTTTGCTATCATCAATATTTTACTCGTGACATTTTTTAAATGTTATCCTTTGACTATATGAAGTTTATATAATATTATTCTATGGTGATATATTGAATGAGAGTAAATATCCTAGAAAATCTTTTAACTTTATGTACATGAGATTAGATAAGTTGGAATATCCAAAAAGAGGATCCATAAAAGAATCTTTTATGGCTTTACTACAACTGTCGGCATGTTCCAAACTTTTTTTTGTTTTTAATTTCCCTTAAAATAAGTCAACTCGATTATGCAATTTCATGGGCAAAAAATATGTTTTTGATAGACATAATTGTTAGAGTTTGATAATCAAAATTTTTTTTGGCTCGAGTCTAAACAATAGCGATGTTGTTTCAGAACATAGCTTATGAATATTTTTTTCCAAGTATCTGTGGTGATAATGAAAACACTATACCAACCCCTGTGGTATTGAATTGTCTTATGATGCTTGGCTCTAGTTTGATAATAAAAATTTTGTTTAGTTCGAGTTGAGAAATTCATAGTATGGTTTTAGAGCAGAAACTATGAAAATTATTTTTCAAGAATCTACGATAATATGAAGAGATAATTCGACAAGTAGCCCATGTGGGTATTAAGTTGTTTTAGGGTTTATATGAACCAACGTAGATTTTACTTTGAGTCCAAAAAGTAATTATGTCCTTTGATTTTTTTTATATCGATTTTTTTTTCTATTTGTTGTTTTTTTTTTTTTTTACTCTTTAGATTTTTTGCATAAAATCTTGGGGTTCAATATTTTCGTTTTTCATTTCTAATTTGTTATTTATTATTATAATAATTACATAACAACCATACCACAAGTTTTGGTGACTATGCCTATATATTATGAGAAAATCATAAACCTCGTGAAAAATCCCTCATATCTTTTTATTTTTAACATTAAATCTTTTAAGGGAAAACATATCTTAAAACTAATTATAAGAAAGTACTCCACATAGTGGAATTGCTATGACCTAATTAAACATAATCATATGGCTTCCCCCATGATGGGGAACATTTAGAATCATATGAACATGGAAGCCATGTGAGTAGGAAAGCAATTTAGGGAGCAACATTTGGAGATAATAGATCCTCCCTCATTCACCCTTTCTCGCCCCACCTCCTACATGCCCAAAAGGCCATCATCAACATCATCAAATGCTTGCCCTAATTGCTCATCTTTTCTTCTTTTTCTCCTTCCACCTTCTTTGATGCTTAATCTTTAACAGCACTTTTCACTTCAAATATGGGTATAAAGCCAACATATGCTTAAAGTCATGTTTCTTTTTCTCAAGAACACTTGTGTGGGTGGAAAGAGGAAAATCTTTCTTGAAAAAATTATTATTTTTTCTTGAATTTATTGAATGTTTGGGATGCCAATAAGATAAGGATAGTGGGTATAGTTCTATACTACCACACTGCCTTTTTCTTGGATAATGAAATGCTAGTTATCCACTATTTATGTTTCACTAAGCATTTTTAGTTCTCTTGATTTTGAATTGGTAAAACAATTATAGAAGAGAATTGTTAGACTTTGGTGACGAGAATTCTGTATGAACCAAGTTAAAATGGTTGAGGTATGAAAAAGGTGGTGCAACAAAATTATTTTTTTTTTTCCTAGAGACAGTGCTAGGTCGTGGTCTCAAGCCAAACTCTTTCTGAGTTTAGATACTTATATTTGTTATATTTTTGAGTTACAAAATTCATACTATATTTTAATTTTGATATAGTGAATTTTTCTATTTTATTTATGTTATTTTACCTGTTAAAATTTTTCATGTAAATCTTGATATTCATTATTTTTTTTCTGTTTTCAATTTGCATTTATTATTACAAGAACCATAGAAAGTCAAGTGATTAAATTGTACAGTATAAAATGTGTTATGAAATGATAAATAAACTTATTTGAGATTTTTTTTAAAATATTAAAAGAATTTAACAAAATATAATCAACTAAAAATTAGAAAACATTTTTCTTAACTTTTATCAAAGTAATTTTTTCTTTTGAGTGCATGTTCCATGTCATCAATAATTATTTTTACTAATTAAATATAAAAATAAAATATGAATAGGATGATAAGTACCTACGAACCATATTGTTATCCACAATTAATCTCATCAAGGGTGTATCCAAAATACTAAAATCTTTATCATTAAACATTAAAAACACAACATAATTACATGACATATTTATATATATATTTATATCTATATATATTAATGTATGTAATTTATTTGGTAGGACCCAAGTAATACATGGATCTTAGCAGAACCAAAATCCCTTGTCTTCCATCAAGGGAATTGTCACCTTTCAATTGCTGAAATTCTTGTAATAATTGCTTATTTATTGTCGTTCATGGTTGGCCATTCATATAAGCCCTATTAATTTCATGACAACTCACTCCAACGGCGACTTTAGAAGTCTAAGTTGTTCATCCATTGCTGGCCAGAAATTCCTTTTTAAAGTTTATTTAAAATGTTTATTTTTTTAAAAGAAAAAGTATACGTGAAAAAGCTTTGATCACTAATTAAAATATTTGGAAAAAGGACGAGAGTTTAAGTAGAAAGTAGGTGACGATAAATGCAAAGCTACTCAGGTGGATATGAGATTGATTGATTGATTGGTTGAGCTAGGCATTATTTTGTTATTTGAATTCTTTTGGAAAATTGATTATCTTCAAATGTTAAATATATTATCAATTAGAGAGAAAAATGACTTTTTATTTTTGAAAGAAAATAGGAACACTTAGTGTTAATGAAAGAATATACACACTCCTTGCACCCTTGAACTCGACTAAGCTCGTTTGACAATAATGAATTGACTTTGTGATAACCTCGAAAATCACATGTGGTAATTTAAATGAATTAATTTGATTGGATTAAATCGCTTGGAATGTTCTCAACGTTTTGGCCTGCGGGTCGGACAGTGCCCGACGGCAGCCCAGCCTCCTTGGGTTGCATTGTTTTGACCCTTTTGGGTCGCGACTCAGTGAGTTTTGGGTCGCGGCTCTGAATAGGGGTAAGTAAAAAAATCAAGAATCGAATAACTGGACTAGAACTAATGGTTTGGTCTGGTTCTGAGCGGTTCTAAAAAAGAAAAAAAGGATTTTCGATTATGTATTGACTAGAACCGAAAATCCCAGTCCGATTTCAGTTCTAATGATTCAGCTCAGGTAGAACCGACCCGGACCAATTTTTTTGCCCTAAGTTTCAAGCATCGGGCTCGAGCTTCAGTCTTCAGAGTTCAGACACTTTTCAGGTTTCTCTTATCATCTTGGCGAATCGCTGACGCCAATACCGAACGCTCTCGCCCTCGCCCAGTCGCTCTCGCCCTCACCGTCTTTTCGCAGTCTCCAATCACCGACTCGCAGTCCTCTGTCGCACACACCGGCTTGTCGTCTCTCGTAGTCTCGCAGTCTACAGTTGCCGGCTCGCCGCTCGATCGACGAAGGTAAGGTAGAATTTTAAAAAAAATTTAAGTTTCCTATTTCGAAGCATCGTTTTGTTCTGCCTGGATTGTTTTCAGGGTCGATGGGGAAAATGTCTATTGTTGCATTTTCTAGTTGATTTTTTTTTATATATATATTTCTGAAACTTGTTCTATGTTTTATGACCGGTGATGAAAGTTTTTTCTTGCGAACCGATTGGATTTGGTCGATTCCTCTAGCTCTGATTCAGTGGCATGTTGATTCTGGGTTTCTCGAAAACAAACAAGCCCTTTGTATTGATTTTTCTTCTGAAGGAATAGAATGGCTAATTTATGAAATAGCAATATTTCAGAAAGAGAATGGTATTTCTTAAACGAACCGAACCAGAACCGAGACTAGAATTCTGGTCCTGTTCTGGAAAAAAATTTAGGCTTATTGGTGTAAAAATTTAAAAACTGAATTTAGTGGTTCGGTCCTAATTTTTCCAAAAATCGGACCGAACCGGACCACGATCACCCCTAGCTCCGAGCCTACTTTGGATTGGAATATTATTTTTTGACACGAATATTCTTAAGTCAACTTGAACTTAAAAATTTGGATTTGAAATGTGAAATTTTATCCTAATCACCGATAATATAATATTTACGTATCGAGATTGGAGATATTGGACCTTTCTGGATTCTTGGACATTCAGATTAATTGAGCTTTGGATTTTGGTAGACCCACTGTGAGGTAAGATTTTATTTTTATGTTCAACGCCATTATTTTCAAAAATATTATTTTAAGACGTATTCTCTTATGAATGACGTGTTTGTTTATGGCTCGTTGATTTTATGATACTACTTATTTATTTTGAGCATGCATAATCATTTATTTGATCATCTTGGTCAAGTGACTAAGATTTACCCGTGAAGGGGTTCTGCTTTCTTTATGCACATTCGACCGTTTGAGAATGTGTTTGTTTGTATTTACTAGAATAATAGAATAGTTGATTGTGTCATATTCCTAAGTTCAAAACCTTAAATTTGATCAAGGTCGATATTTTTATGACTTTAGCGATTGTTGGGTATTGTTGTTACAATGTATATGTTTATGTCATAGTGTATTCGGAGCACGTGAGTGGCTCTAGGGATTTTCGTGATGTATATAGTATGACCTATTTTATATATATAGCACACTATAGTGTAATGTTTTTAATATTTGCCATATTGTTTATTTGTTAAATCAAATTTTATGAAAATGTTTTATATATGGCATTCTCCTGTATTTTCTTAAGTTTAGTGTTGAATATAAGACTCTACCCTGATTGGGTTTAGTCGACTCAGCTCAATAGACTTCCCTCTTTTTTAGATTTGAGTCAAGGAGATACTCAATTGCAAGCTCAAGACTACAGTCAACGAATCTTTATTTTTAGTTTGATCATTTACTTCGAGAGAGACATTTTAGTGAGGTTGGACCTTGTTTAATAACTCTATTATAATCTTTTATTTTCATTTTATTTTAGCACATTTAATTTAAATTTATTGTCGCCCTATCATTGATGTCACTTGTTGAAATTTCTTCTTAACTCATTTGATTTGGACCTTGAAAAAGAAAAAAAAAATAAGAGTGAAATTCTTGTGTAGCACCTGGTTCTATCGAACCAGCCTTTTATTATTAAAGTAATACACTTAACTAGGTAATGAATTAAATAAGGTTATTGAACAACTTGTTAAGGGTATTAGAGTAATTTACAATGTTCAAAAGTTGGGTAACGTATTTAAGGATAAGGGTTGGGTTTATTGCACTGTAGCCGCCACTCCCCTCTCATACTCTTCTCTTCGGAAACTTTCAGCTCAAGCAGCCGAGCTCTCTAGGCGATTCTCCTCGCTCGGTTCTCCTTCGACTTAGGTAAGTTTCTTTTCCTTATTTCTCTTGTGGTATAGTGGTGAAATGCCTGGAGGATTGCAATGTGAGGATTTTGAGGATGCTGAGATTGAGTGTAGATTCGGGTTTTAGCGATAAGTAGGAATGCTCGGGTAGTAGAGTTTCTAACTAGATTTCTCGAACCGCTGTTTGATATTTTGAAAGGTTTAGTGAAGCCTTGATTTATATTCTGTATGAACTTAGGTGAACAGACCTCCGAAGTAGCTAGCAACCAGACAGATTTCCAGGAGCCATGTAAGTAAAGTATTGCTTGTGCCTTCGGGCCTACATCACAAAACAGTAGGTTTATGTATGCTTGAATGTTTCTATTGTCCATGCATCATGTTTTGTTAAAAGTTACGAAAATGAATTTCATGTAAGGAATGGTAAGGTATGAACTGTATGCGACAGACAAGCTATTAAGGGAACTAATCCACCCCTTAACTTATGAAGGGATTTAGACATTGGGAGAATTGATCCCACTCCCAAGGGAACCATGGGATCAGATCAAGTGTTAAGGGAATTCATCTGCCCCTTAATTAAGTAGGAGGATGTAGACATTGGGAGAATTGATCTCACTCCCAAGGGAACCATGGGATCAGATCATGTTATGAACGAATGCGTATGCCACTGAGATGAGAAAAATAGAAACTGCATATTTAGGAGTTTAAGTTCAGCATTTTACTTCATTCATATACTGCTTTACTTACTTAGCATTAGGCTAATAGATGAGTTTTGTGATGTAGGTGAAGAAGTGTTAGCAGGTGTGTCTCCTGATCGTGTTGAGGAATAGTGGACGTTGGAGGAGTGCATTCAGGCTTCGGCATGGTAACTGATGGGGCGGTTTAGCATGTTGTCTACAGATGTGGAGGTTTAGTGGATAATGATTTAATCGAGTATATGAAGTTTTTAGTAAATGAGATTACAGCTATTTGACTTTGTTTTCGAGAATTTCTGATTTTCATGTTTTTACTGATTTTGATCAATACAATGACTTGGAGTGTTATGAATGGATTTTTGGTAAAATGTTTTAAGTCTGTTAGATAGTCGAAGCTTTCTCGGGTTATAGACAGGTTGTTTAGTCCATTGGTAGGAATTGAATAATTTTTGTATCAGTGGATATGTGTAGAGGTTTATTGCGTTCTGTGGAAGGAAATCGTGTTGATGTCTATCGGAAGAAGGAAGTCTATCGGTAGATGTGGTGTGTCAGTCTGTCGGAAGATGAAAGTCTATCGGCAAATGCCTTAAGGAGTCATGTGAGAAGCACGTGTCGGCAAATGTAGTCTATTCGATCGAAAGGTGTAGAGTATTAAGTCGTCGAGTAGTGATCGGCAGGTGTAGTCTAAGAGAGTTAAGGGGTTTTGTCGTTTAGCGAATCGGAAGATGTAGAGTAATCTGTTTGTCGTTTAGTGAATCGGAAGATGTAGTGTATGTTTTAATTCTATCGGAAGGAGTCATATTGTTGTTATCGGAAGATGTCGTGTGTTTATCTATTGAGAGATGAAATTGCGCTGACTTCATCGGCAGATGAAGTTATGTTGACTTCATCGGCAGATGAAGTGGTGTATGAAGTTCTCACGACTTCATCGGCAGATGAAGTTGTGGGTGAAGTCGTGTAGACGTTATCGGCAGAAGCCTTTTGTTTTCTACTTCTGCTTCTTCTGTTGACTTTGTCGTCGGCAGATGAATTCGACTTTTGTAATTCCTTGAGTAGTCCATCACTTAAAACCTTAATTCTTTTGACCGGACACTTGAGATATTTCCATTAATCTTTCCAACAATATTTTCACCGCTAGTTTAACCCCATTGTAGTTTTAAATAATTTTTCCGCTGCAAAGTTTTCAAATGTTTTGAACGTTTAGTAAACGTCAAATTTTGTATGTCGAATGAAGTTTTAAATTTATTTGAAATTTCTTAGTCATGGTCAAGTAATGAGTAGCGAACCGGGTTCAGATAACTCGGGGCGTTACATCTTGTTTATTTTATTTTATCACTTTTTTTGTAAAGACGAAGAAACAAATTCTATTTTCTTTCATATTTAATATGGCGACAAAGAATCAAATTATCACTATATTTATTCTATTTTCTACATTTTCTTGCTAGTGCAGGATAACCTTAAGGGGTTGCGCATTTTGTTACCGATTGAAACTCTCCCTTCACCACCCCCATGGAGATGGTCTATAAAGTTCATAAATACTATTCTTAATACAAGACATTTACCTAGCTAACATTTAGATCTAACTCTATCCAAACTTAATCAAGAAAAAGATTAGGACCCGTTGTTTCTCGGGTCCCTCGTGGGTCTTCACAAACTTGGTTGGAGAATCCAAATAAACGAATTGAGTTTGCTTTTTTGACACCGCAATGGAAACGATGCAAAAAACAAAAGTGCTAAATAAATGTGAAAGAAAAACATCCTCAGAGTCGGTGTAAAAAGGAAGACACAAAATCCATAAGGGGTGTACGAAACCTCTCCAAACCTCAATTTAAAAGAACACACCATACAATACATTTTTTAATGGTCAAAGTATAACAAAATATGCACTTTGATTTTCCATACTACATAGTTCTAGAAATAGACATAATCCAATAGACATATTTAGAGTACAGAGACTTGATTTCTTTTTGGATTAGTGTAAAAAAATTGAAAAGCATTGAAAATTTCAAATTGAATATTTTTGGAGGTTATCATTAGGTTTTTTAGGTAAAATTTTGGTGTTCATTCTTTAATTTTCTTTTGTGATTCTTATTTTAGTTAGGAAAAATTACAATATAAACTCTATCCTTTTGAGTTAGTTGTATTTTAGAACTTAACTTATTTTTTTCGACAAAACAAATCTTATTATATTTTCTATTTTCATTTTAGAGTTACCGTTACTTTTCTCGTTAATGAGTGTCTGAACTACCGCAAGGCTATATGGGTGTTCGCTACGAGTGTATGTGTGCGCCTCAATGCATCCGCAATTTGAATTTTGAAAACAAGTGCCTCGGGAATAAGCTTCTACAAATTCCTCTGAGCATCTTTTGTGAGCGTCCGCTAGTCAAGTTCAGTCAGTTGTAAGTTAAGTTTGAAACGCATTTCCTCAGGCGCGAGGCTTCAATTGCAGGTTACGTAGCCAAAACAACTCTCTAGTTCTTCTCTTTTGCATATGGCTCGGGAGAGTGACTCAACCTAAAAATGAACCGAATCGTCTGACCATTTTCTTCAATAACTTTAATATCACCGGAAGACTTAAATATGAATAGAAGCCGGTGCACAAACCTACTTTGCTAGAATGAGGTCTAACAAATAACATTAAAGATAAACGACAATATAAATCTATATCAATTGTGCCAAAATAAAACGAAAATAAAATATTTTGATAGAAGTATAAAACAAGGTCCAATCTCACCAAAAGATCTCTCAAAGATGGAAATAATAAAATTAAAATGCAAGTTCGTCGAGTCTAGCCTTGATTTGGTAACTGAGAATCTACTTGATTCAAACTTGAAAGGAGATAGAATCGTTTTGGGTGGGTCGACTAAGTTCAATAGGGGTAGATTTTTATATATAAATTTAAAATTAAGAAAGTATGAGAATAAGCCATAAATAAAACATTTGCATAAGAATAAATTTAACAATTAAACAGTAGGGCAATTTATCAAAACATTTCACTATAGTGTGCTACATACATAAAATAAGTCCAACTATACATATCGAAAATCTCAGTGAAAATGGAGTCATTCATCGATTCTAGATACACTACGCCATAGACATATGTATTTATAACGGTGATACTAAGCATAACCCTAATCAAGTTCCAAGTATTGCGCCTAGGGACACGGCACAAACTGTCTCATTATTCTAGTTAATATAGACAAACACATTCTTCAATGATCTAATGTGTGTAAGGACAACAAGTCCGCTTCACTGGTCGATAGAACTTAGTTCACACGACCAAGATGCTCAAAATAAAATGTGCATGCTCAAAGTAAATTTGACCAGTGAAATTTTGCACATAGTATAGTAAAACCGACGAGTTATAATTTAGACACAACATTTTATATGAGAACACGTCTGAAAATAAAGTTTTGATAACAATGATGTTCGATATAAAATAAACGCTTATCTCACAATGGGCTTACCAATAACGAAAATCTAATAATCCAAAAGCCTAAGAATTCGGGAAAGTCCAATATCTCAAGTCTCGATAACTAATAACGAAGTCACTACCAAATTAGAATTGAAAATTCAGATTTAAAATTCAAATTTTTAGGCTTAAAATGACTCAAGCACGATTGAGTGAGAAACTCAATTCGACCCAAAATAAGTCCTGCACCGCAATCAAAAACACGTAGAGTCGCTGTCCTTACGAGTGTTGACCTTGTCATGACTCAGAGGTGGGCCTAGACAGAAACGATGGGTTGAACGACTCGATCCTCAAGGAGGACCCGATCGTCATGTCCAATGGTAGGTTTAACAACGAAAGACTTTAAATAACCAAGCTTTGGGACACGAAGAATGAGTCGAAATCTACATAGCGATCACATAGAATAAGATAGTGCAAAAACTTAAAAAAACCAATAATATATTGTATAGGAAATGAAGTATCAAACACCTAATATTTACACAAATCAAAATAAGAGACTTTAATAAACAATAAAGAGTTCCCCACCATAACAAGAATAACACTCATAAATAAATAAAAGAGTAAAGAGAAAATTCACTTCTCAACGAGTAACAACAACCTCACCATTCACGATCCTAATCAGGGACATGGAGGGGGGTTTTTGGGTAAGCAACTGACTCAGTAAGGAACCATATACCACACTCAAATGCACATGTAAAACTTGTTTTATCATTTTCTTTCAAAATCATGGAACAATTATAAAAATGCAGATGCATGGATTTATATTTAAATCATTTTTTATCATATCAAAACAAGCTTTACGAGCAAAAGATTTTTAAATCACCAAATCCTTATTTACCATTTTAAAATAGGCTCAGCAAGCAATAGATAAGGCAGATTTGAAAACATTGCTACATATATAGGTAGCTATACATAAAACTAAACCTCTTTGGCAAGCTTTCACAGAAAGGTGACGAACCATAGATTTGGTTGCAACCAAGAACCAAGACGAAGCTAAAAAGCGACAGCATTCCAAAGATCCAACCACGTCACCCGGGCTATCAACGAGTAACTCAGCGACAACACAACCTGTTAATCAAAGGGTGGCTAGCAAACCAAGCAGCGACAACACCACCCACATAACGTCCACGGTTGGCTGGCAAGTAAACTCCAGCGCGGCACCACCAAACGTATCCCATAAAAAACCCTAGCAAGGTTTAAGGATTCAAACCTAAGGTGCGTGTAACGACCCCTTATCCCAACAAGATATTGTCCGCTTTGGGGATTGGGACGTAGCCTAATATCCTCCCCTCACGGCTTTGTTTGGCGAGAACTTCCTAGAAGGTCACCCAACCTAGAATTGCTCTCGACGAAGCACTTTTAACTTCGGAGTTCTTATGCGATCCGTTATCAATTGTGCTCCAAAACGCGTCTTGCTATGTTGGGAGGGTCTCTTTACATATGTTTCATTTCCATATACTTCCCCAAGTGATGTGGGATTGTGACGACCCCCTTTTTACGACCCGAGATTTGCCTATACTCGAGTCCGGGATTCGCCTACACTCGGCTTAGGTTCCGAGGTTTGCCCCGCAACCCGAGGTTTGCCCCGCAGTCGTACTCATACGTGCACATTCGGGTCATCACAATCACCCCCCCTCGGGGGCCCAACATCCTCGTTGGCCACATTTCCGGTTGGGTACAGGCTCTGATACCATTTGTAACGACCCCTTTTCCCAACAAGATATTGTTCGCTCTGAGGATTCGGCGTGGCCCAATATCCTCCCCTCATGGCTTTGTTTGGCGAGAACTTCCCGGAAGGTCACCCAACCTGGAATCGCTCTCGCCGAAGCACTTTTAACTTCGGAGTTCTTATGGGATCTGTTGTCAATTATGCTCCAAAACGAGTCTTGCTATGTTGGGAGGGTCTCTTTACATATGTTTCATTTCCACATACTTCCCCAAGCGATGTGGGATTGTGACGACCCCTTTTTACGACCCAAGATTCACCTATACTCGAGTCCGGGATTCGCCTACACTCGGCTTAGGTCCCGAGGTTTGCCCCGCAACCCGAGATTTGCCCCGCAGTCGTACTCATACGTGCACATTTGGGTCATCATAGTGCGCGTCATTATCAATCTATTACCCATTTTGCAACGTAAAAACAAGCAACCTTCTCTCATGAGAAGGCGCATACATCGACTATAGATTTTTTGGTTGCTTAGCCAGATACAATAAAAAACAACCGAAAACTGATATCAATGGCTCAATCAGCCCCCACACAAGAATATTATCTGATTCCAGTTATTTTTGTTGCTCAGTCATTGCATCTTAGAACAACTAGACTCCGATACCAGAAAGGCTCATTTAGCCCAATCAAAAGCTGCCCATGGGCATACATATACAATAATTCAAAATGAAATACCATGCACTTTAGACTTAAACGTGTAAAACATATGTACATATACGTAAAAACTAACAAGCTAGCGACCAGGGCTCATCAAGATTTTCATCAATGTCGATCCACCAAAATAAGTTTTAAACACTATGCAATATAATGTAGTACAATATAGAAACTCTTATCTCAATGGTGACCACAAACTTACAGACTAGTTGACATGTCCTAACGAGAACATGCCCTAGAATCGGGAATATTGCTGAAACCTATAACGATTCGACATTAAAACCCCAGACTAAAATAAGAGGGATAGCACTACAAGAGTCCTAAATCAAAATTAGGAACTCACAAAAAATAATCGACACTTTCCAAGCGCAGAGGCGATAAAGTATTTTTTTCTCAATTAAAATTAGTGTGTGGTGCGAAATACACCACAGGAGTCACCACCTTCAAAGCAATGGTTGACCCTTGCACCATACAAGACACAACATGGGTCAACACCTTGAACAAAGGGTCGACCCTTTGTGCTCTCAGGTTGGCAGGGGTCGACACCTTGAGCAAAAAGTCGACCCTTAATCTTCAAAGGTCCACACTTGCACCCTAAGTTCAACCGGGTTGACACTTATCGA
This sequence comes from Begonia masoniana, assembly GCA_022432975.1. NCBI lineage: Eukaryota > Viridiplantae > Streptophyta > Magnoliopsida > Cucurbitales > Begoniaceae > Begonia > Begonia masoniana. The sequence goes on from CM039514.1 coordinate 36,883,073, forward strand.
GGTGGCGACCCATACTCAAGTCTGCCATCATCATCGATCGACACTTGCTCGACAAGTGTCCATCGTTGCATCGCTTTCCAGCGACAGGGAGAGCGAAATTCTGGTTCCCCTACCAATTTTTGGTACCAATCGACGCTACAACCTAAGTGAACTCAGATCAACTAAAACAACACATAATGAAATAACAATTTCGAGTTTCCAACCTCAAAATCCAAAATCAACATTAACAAAAACCCTAGCGACAAAACTAACGAAGACGGTTAGAAATCAACGTACCGCTAGGGATTGAAGCTAAGATATATCTACATGTATATATACATATTATTAACACATTCCTGACAGTGCAATAATCTAAAATCCCAACTAAAATTTCTTAAACCTAGTTAAGAAAATTCTACAAACTGTAAACGAAAATTTCATCAGCAACAATTATATTTACTTAACTAAATTCTCGAGGTTCAATTACACGATAAGTTTCCAAACTTCACTAAAAGCCCAAACGCACAAAGAATCTCTTTCTAACAAACATGAAGGCAAAAGGCTAATCTAACCAACATAAGATTAAAAAAAAAATTGCATGTGGCCAAATGCCAACGAAACAAAACAATTCGATTCAACATGAAACAAGTTAACCTCGAATAACGTAAAAAATTTACTCAAGAAAAATAACAAATAGAAAAATGTAGGACAATACATATTTGTTGTCAGAAGGGCCTTAGCTACGACCTAGCAGGCGTGAGCTGTGGCTCGCCGTAGTCTCCTCTGACGCTAGCTGCAATTTTCGTTAGGCTTTCTGCATATTATCTAGTAGAAAACTCATAAAAACTCGCAACAAATTAGAGAAATATTCTAAAACGTGTCTTTCATTCATAATTGCAAGATTCACGATAAAAAAATCTCATCTTTTCACTAGAAACACCAAAACCATTCAAATATTTCAAGGAAGGAGTTCCAATTTGGATGTACCTCAGAAGATTGAAAAAGTAAGTGACCCACACCACGATGTCTTCCAAGAAGTTTGAGTCTGATGCCTAAAAAGAAATCCCTCAAGTAAAACTCCAATCCCTCAAGAAATTCAAAGGAAGAATATTAGTTTTCTTCCTCAACGTTTTGGCACTGCCAACTCGGAGTTGAGAAGGTAATGTAGAGTGAAACTCTGTCAGGTTTAACTCTTGATCAATGTTGAACTTTTGTTAATTTTCTAAAGGAGTTGATAGGAAAGGACAAGTTTGGGAGGAGTTTATGTTCCAAGTAATTAGGGGCGGGGATCTCCTTTTTGTGCATCAGCCCACAAGGCAAATAATTAATTTTTTCTTAAATTAAATTATAATAATTTAATATCTTAATTATCTTATTAAAAAAATGCTAGTAGTTACAACTTGTATATCTCGGTTGTACTTATAATAAGATCGAAACTTAATTAGAACTGTTATGACCTGAAGACAGACTTAACAGAACACCGGGTCAAGCAACCCAATCCTTCTAGCGGATCCGATCACCTAGCTCAATGTTTGGTTCGCAGCAGAAGTCTTGAATACAATTCAAAGCCAGAAATCTACACAGCAATTATAGATATGATAATTCAATAATTTAAATAGTAGTTCAATAGGGTCCTACATCCCTATCCAAACAGTTAATCTAATACAGGCTCAGAGTAAAGTGAATCATCACTAGGAAACTAAATCACTCAACAAGTAAATAATGAAAAAGCTGCTACAGGCTACTGGCTACTAGTCTCCGTCAAGTTTTATATTGGTGACAACTCACCAAAATAGGTTTTCATCAAAACCATGCAATGCAATGCAAATAATATAAAATCCCTACCACGACGACGATTCTTCTTTGGTTCAGTCGGAGCTACCACCTCTGGCACCAGCTCGTAGTCCACAAACTCGTCCAACCTATAAGAAAAACCAAAACTATAAATGTCCCACTCAACACTAGGTAACCAATGTATTAGTTCTATCCCGGGAGTAGAAACCCAATCCGACAACTCTACAATCGGCCACAAACTTAGCTGAGGCAAAAATATTTTCCCTCAAATAATTTGTGTGGTCGACCTCAGCCCTTGCATGGCCGACCGAACTTGCCTGCGGTTGACCTCACGATCAGCCAGGGTTGGTTTACGATCATCCTGACCGATCCCCGGTCGACTCCGCTGTTACTCGGATTGGTTTCGCGGTCGTCCTGGACCAATTTGCAGTCAACATCAGCGGTCGCTCGAACTAGCCTATGGTTACCTATGGCGACATTTCCAATGATGTTTTGTCGCAAAATCGAGCCTTTCCTTCGCCGATTTCACTCCCATTCGGGCATTTATCCTGCAAAGATTTCACATACACCAATATGCTCCAAAAATATCTAGAAATACCAAAGGATTCGAGTTCCTTTGCATGAATCCAATTCCAAACCTAACCCTAATATTTGAACGTAAAAATAGAGGTCAAAAACTTACAATCATCCAAAGTCCTATCACAAAAGTTGTTGTTATGAGTACAGGGAACACAATGCCAGCCTTGGAAGTTGATGGTTCTCACAATCAGATTTCAACGTCTCTCTCTCCTCTATTTTTGTGCGGCTGTGAGAAACAAAAAGGGGTATTGTTTTCTTACCCCTTTTTATTTATGGTAAAATGCATTTTCTGGACTGAACTATCGCATGCGTGCAAAAAATGGATTCAACTTTGTTTTTGTGCAAAAAATGGCTCCAAGTATTGAAAATGGACAAAATATGGATTTCTGGCAAACCGTTAACCCCCTGCGGGGAGTAATCTGAAGAGAACGGGTTGCCGTGTTCGGAGAACGACAACCCGTGTCTCCTCAGGGGCATTTCAGAGAGTGAAGACCACCCGTGTGCACGTGCGCCTCACGTTTGCGTTCACCCTCTGAAATGCCCCCAAGGGGACACAGGTTGCCGTTCTCCGCACGCAGCCCATTATTCTCCCCAATGGGGGGCATTTCAGAGGGTGAAGACCCCCCGCGAACGTGAGACGCACGTGCACGCAACGGATAATGGGTTGCCATTCCCCTGCTGCGGCAACCGGTCCTCTGTTAGACCCGTGATCAATTAATTGCTAGATCACGGGCTGAACTGCTGAGAACGGCCACCTGTTCTATGAGAACGGGGACCCGTTCTCCAGGCCTATTTAAACATCATCTCCCCTCCTCTTTGCATATCACCTCCACTCTTCTCTTTTCTTCTTCGCTATCTCTCTAACACTTCTCAAATATTATCTTGCTTTTGAGAATTTTTAAGTACTAGTGACGACGATGGATGATATTTCAATTCGAGCGAATGATTCAGACGAGACAACAAGCTTTGATGTCGATATCAATTGGTATGCTTACGCCACTCCTGATTATGACGAGCTTAGAGCATTCGATCACATAGGTGAAGACGAAGAAATAGAGGTGCGGTCGACCTCCAGAACTCTTGACGAGGAGCTTCGAACACCGGCCGGGTCAGACGTTGATGAGGTGAAAAGCGGACCGGTACATGAAGAAATCTCATTGAGTTTTTATTTTGGGGAAAAAATATAGTTATATAAAGGAAATTAAAGCCGAAATACGCGACTATTCGTTGCAAAATGGTTATGGCATCAAATTCCCTCAATGCGACAAACGACGAATAACGGCTAAATGCGTAGACGATTGTGCATGGCGCCTGCATGCGTCGCGGATGCAAGACGAGGAAACTTATCAAATAAAGATTTTTATCGATTCTCACAGTTGTGCGAAGGTATTTGAGAATCCAAACGCTTGAGCAAAATATATTGCAAATCATTATCTTGACAGGTTTAAAAGTCAACCTACGTAGAAAATCTCTTCCATCATCGAGACAGTCAGGAAGGATTTCGCTGTTAACATTACGTCCAATATTGCAAAAAGAGCAAGAAGTATAGCTCGAACACGCAACGAAGGCAGCGGCGACAAACAATACAAGCAAATCTAGTTGTACGCAGCTGAAATTTATAGATCAAATCCGGGTAGTTCGTTATACATACATGCTTACGAGGTGGATTCTGACACGTAGGCATATCAAAGAATGTATTTGTGCATGGCTGCGTGCAAGGCAGGTTTGTTGCAGTTTGGAAGACCTGTTATCTGTTTGAACGGTTGTCATCTGAAAGGGTCGTGTCCCGGACAATTACTCACAGCCGTGAGTATTGATGACAACAATGGAATATATCCCGTTGCAGGCGAAAGAGAGTCCGAGGACACATGGAGGTGGTTTTTGCAACACCTGAAGCGAGACCTAAACCTTGGCGAGTGAGGCGGATGGACATTTATTTCTGATCGACAAAAGGTATAATACATTTCAAATTGTGATTCTTACATTTAATTTAAATTAATTAATTAATTTTTTTTTCTTGGAAATTTCAGGGGTTGTTGAATGCCGTGGAAAATGATTTAAAGATTCCGAGCAGCGGTTCTGCCTCCGGCATAAGTACGCAAACTTCAAATCTCTGTTTCGGGGCAGAGCATACCGAGATGCGATTTGGGGTGCGGCTAGGGCACCGACAGAGTATCATTTCAACCACGAAATGAGCAAATTATTTCAGCTTAGCCCAGATGCCCACGCCTGGCTACGAACAGAAGAGCCTAAATATTGGGCTTCTCATTCCTTCTCTTGGGTCCCCAAGTGCAAAATGGAGCTGATAATTTGAGCGAGTCATTCAATGTACTTCTACTGTCTTCGAGGGACAGGCTGATCTTGACCATATTCGACCTGATTCGAAAGTGTATGAGGACTCGCATCGTCAAAAAATTTGAGAAGTTGGCCCAATCAACAGACCTCCTGTGTCCCAAGATCAAGGATAAGCTTCACAAGATAGAAATGACAGCTCAACATTGGAGTGCTCAGCCAGCGGGAGATGAACGATTTGAGGTGAGCGCTTAGCCTCACAGTGAGGTGCTAATATCATCACCGAGAAACTGGCAAGGATCGCGGTGCGCCATGGATTATATAAATACGTGAAGCGCAATGCCGCCGCTCTTGATAATACGGTGTATACTGAGTTTTTTTTTTTAATTTTTTATGGTAGTTTAATTTTTTTTTAATTTTTTAAGGGTAATAAACTTATTAATGAATGAAAAAAAATTAATAAAATCAGAGATAAAAAAGGCAACCCGTCGACCCCCGCGGTATAACACCCGGTTCTATAGAACCAAGTCTTATTTCTTTCTAAATTCATGACATACTTTAATGACAATAGTAAAAGTGGGGTTAATGGATGACTAGGTAATGGCATAAGAGTAATTGGAAATTTAAAATAGATAACGTATTTAAGAAATAGGTTTTTGGATTTAATGCATTGTAGCCGCCACTGTTTTCCGATTCTTTTCGACTCTCAGCTCCTCAGCTTAGCAGAGTGCTCTAGGAGGCCCTCCCTTCGATTTCTCCAGTGATTTCTTTGACTTAGGTGAGTTCCTTCATTTTTTCCTTATGACTTGACGGTTAGATAACAGAGAGAGTGCAATGTATGTGTTTTGGGAGTGTTGTGAATGAGTGTAGTTTCGGGTTAAGTGCAGAATCGAGAATGCACGAAGATCTAAGCTTTCAAACTAATTTCCTTAGACTCCTGGATAGTTTAGAATGAAGTTTAACTAATACACTGTCTATGGTTTTAGGTTTGAGCAGAACCCGAAGTGGTTAGCAACCAAACATTTCCCCAGGAATCCAAGTAAGTGAAGTATTGTGTGTGCGTTCGGGCCTACATCACAAAACAGTAGGTTTATGCATGCTTGAGTATTTTCTGCATGTTATGCATCATGTTTTTGAAAGAATACGAAAATGAATTTATATGTAGTGGCACGGAAAGGCAAGTACATATTGAAATGTAATAGCTATTAAGGGAATTCATCTGCCCCTTAATCGAGTAGAGGATGTATAACATTAGGAGAATTGATCCCACTCCCAAGGGAACTGAGGGATCAGAATAGCTATTAAGGGAATTCATCCGCCCCTTAATCAAGTAGAGGATGTATAACATTGAGAGAATTGATCCCACTCCCAAGGGAACCGAGGGATCAGATCAGTAAACGAGCAAATGTACAACTGAGATGAGAAAGTAGAAACTGCATGTTTAGGTTTTATGTTTCAGCATATCATTTCATTATTGCTTTACTTGCTTAGCATTAGGCTAATAGATGAGTTTTGTGATGTAGGTGTTGAGGTAACTACTGGAGAGTTTTCTGAATTTACTGAGGAATAGGCGAAGTTGTTGAAGCACATTCATGCCACGTTTTGGTATCCTGATGAGGCGGTTTAACTGATGTCTGTTGGTGTGAAGGTTTAGTTGACAATGTTTCAATTTAAGCGTGTTGAGATTTCATGACAGTAGTGGTTTCAATATTTTGAATACGCCTTTGAGATCTTTCTGATAATAGTATTTTGTTGAGTTTTAATGTTGGTTCTTACTGGATCTTGAGTAATGCAATGTTTTGAATTGTTTCTGAATTGTTACAGTGAAGTAAGTAAATTTCTTTTCGTAGTCAGAGTTGTGTTTGTATAGCAAGGAGTAGTTGAAATGTCGCCATGTTCTCTATTGATAGACGATGTCTATTGGCGGGTGCTGAGTTGTTGTTCTGTTGTCTATCAGAAGATGTCTTCAGTGGAAGCCATCGGAAGATATAAGTAGAAAATTTATCGTTTTGTGACAGGTGGATGTCGAGTGTTAAATTCATCGGATGATGTAGAATGTAATTTGTCGTTTAGTGACCGGTGGATGTCGAGTGTTAAATCCATCGGATGATGTAGTAGAAGTTTTGTCGTTTAGTCACCTGTGGATGTCGTGTGTTAAATCCATCGGAAGATGTAGGATGTAAATTGTCGTTTTGTAACCGGATGATGTCGAGTATTTTACCTACCGGAAGGCTTGAGTAAAAGACTTGTCGTCTAGTGATCGGCTGAGGCGGGATGAACGAATCAGTTCATCCCGCTGACGTCACCGGTAGATGCAGTAGCAAAACTTGTCGTTTTGCGATCGGCTGAAGCTAGAAGAATGACTCCTCCGACTGACGTCATCGGTGGAGACCTTCAGTTTTATTTCTGCCCTCTTGTTGACTTTGTACAGCGGCAGACGAGTTTGACTTTTGCAACTTTCAAAGTATTTCACGATTTAAACCTTTATTTCTTTTGGCCGAATGTTTCCCTAACATCTCAACTGATTATTCAAACATTGTTCTATAGTTTTGTTTAACTCTATTTTGTTCAAAGGATTTCCGCTGCAAGTCTCTAAATGTTTTGAGGTTTTAGAAAATGTCAAATTTAGACTTTCGAGCGAAATTTTAAATTTGGTCCAAAGTTTCTTAGTCAAGTTCGAGTTTAAAAGTAACAAACTGGGTTCAGAAAACTCGGGGCGTTACAGTATGGTATCAGAGCCATTCAGTTAAACCGTTCAAAAGATTACTCATCAGTGCTTATCGTTGCATGGAAGTACTTCAACAACTGTAAGTGTTTAAGTTAACCTTAGTTGGTAGATATTTAAGAGTGTAATTAACCCTGTGCAGGAATTTAGTATAATGGCCAGACGCCCAGGGAGACCTAGAGTGCCAAGAGAAATGCCAAATGTGAGAAGTGAAGAGGAGCCTAGTGTGATTAGGCAGCTGACAGACTTAGTGCGTTAGCAAACTGATTTAGTGCGCCAACAGTCTGACCAACTAGGAGTACTGTTGAACCGAGAGGTGCAAGGAAGTGCCAACTCGGGTTCTAGCAATGAACATTCTGGAGATAGATTCCAGAGACTAAGACCACCCACGTTTGATGGACAGTCATCTGATCCAGTTATTGCTGAAGGGTGGCTTAGGAAGATTGAAAGTATGTTTAGGTGTGCCAACATAAGAGAAGGAGACAAGGTCACATTGGCGACATTTCATTTGGCTGGTGAAGTTCAACTCTGGTGGGAAACAATAGAGACCACCACTGATGTCTTGGCGATGCCTTGGTCGCAATTCAAAGACATTTTCTACGATAAGTATTTCAACAGTACTGTCCAAACTGCAAAGAAGTTGGAATTTCTAAACTTGAAGTAGACAGGGTCTATAGCCGAGTACAGTAGGCAGTTCGAGTCCCTGTCCAAGTTTGCTAGACATTTTGCTCTCAAGGACGAGGACAAGGTATTCAAATTTGTGCATGGACTTAAGCTAGAAATCTACCGAGGGGTTAAATTTTGTGGTATTAAAGGCTTGACATTCAGCGAGGTTGTGTCCACTGCTCTGGAAGTGGAAGAAGCTGAAAGGAAGTGTGCTGGACCAAAAGAAGTCCCACAAAAGTCGGTCCAGCCACATTATCAAAGGGGAATAAAGAGGCTTGTGAAGGCCAGCTTAGCCAAGGATCAGGAAAGAAAGTGCCGGATGCCAGGAAGTTTCCCCTGTGCTCGAAATATTCGAAGAGTCACCTGGGTGAATGCAGGTTCGGTTCGGGAAAATGTTTCAATTGCGAGGAAATTGGACACACATACAGGGATTGCCCGAAGCCCAGAGTCACCCGATGCTTCAACTGTAACAAGGTTGGCCACGTTATTAGGGACTGTCCAGCTCCTAAGAATGGCCCTGCTATGATTAAGCCGAGGATATTCTCCATGATGGAGTCGGGTGATGATGAGCAGCCTGCTGCTGTGTCAGGTACTATATTGGTCAACTCTATACCTGCTTTTACATTGATAGATTCTGGTGCAACACATTCATTCATAGCATCTACATTTTCTGTTAAGTTAGATGTACAGTTTACCCCTTCTATACATGTGTTTAGTGTTGCTTTACCCTCTGGTGAACGCATGCACTCTAACCAGGTGATGCTTGACAGTGATGTGTTAGTAGGAAGCGTGAGTCTACCTGTTGATCTCATTATTATGGATATAATGGGATTTGATGTAATCCTAGGAATGGATTGGCTGTTTAAACATTATGCCACAATCGACTGTAGGACTGGAGTAGTTAGATTCCAACCCCCTGGTGGTTTAAATCATACCTTCCAAGCTTTAAAGAAGAGTGAGGAAATGTCTGTTATGACTTCGATAAATTGTAGACCTTCACCATGCAGAGAGTACCTATGCTTCTTGGCCAGTGTTCTAGATACACAATTCGTAGGAAAAGCAACACCCGAAAATGTCTTAATTGTCCAAGACTTCCCTGAAGTGTTTTCAGATGACCTTCCTAGTTTACCACCAGATAGGGAAATCGAATTCGTTGTAGATGTTTACCCCGGCGCCGAGCCTGTGTCTAAAAATCCATATAGGCTAGCACCAATAGAACTTAAGGAATTAAAGAAGCAGTTGGAGGATCTGTTGGAGAAATGGTTCATACGCCCAAGCTTTTCACCATGGTGTGCACCTGTTTTTTTTGTCAAAAAGAAAGATGGGTCAATGCGAATGTGCATTGATTATAGGGAATTAAATAAGTTAACTGTCAAGAACACGTATTCATTGCCAAGGATTGATGATTTATTTGACCAGCTTAATGGTGCACGTGTTTTCTCTAAGATTGACCTTAGGTCCGGTTATTACCAATTGAAAGTCAAATCTGAGGATATTCCTAAGACTGCTTTTCGCACAAGGTATGGACATTTTGAGTTTTTAGTCATGTCTTTTGGATTGACAAATGCACCACCAGCCTTTATGAATCTCATGAATAGAGTGTTTCATGAGTATTTGGATAAGTTTGTCATTGTGTTCATAGATGACATTTTAATCTATTCACGTACTAAGGATGAACATGCTTGGCATCTGACCTTGGTGTTGGAAGTATTAAAACAGCACCAACTATACGCCAAGTTTTCTAAGTGTGAATTTTGGTTGGACCAAGTTCACTTTCTAGGACATGTTATCTCTGGGGATGGTATATCTGTCGATCCAGCTAAGGTTCAAGCAGTTAAGGAATGGCCTCAACCGAGGAATGCTACAAATATCAGGAGTTTTCTTGGACTAGCAGGATATTATAGAAAGTTCATTGAAGGATTTTCCAAAATTGCTACACCCCTTACTAGGTTAACAAGGAAAAATGTGAAATATATATGGACTGACGAATGTGAGTATAGTTTTCGGACCCTGAAACAGAAACTGCCCAATGCTCCAATTTTAATCCTTCCAGTTGAAGATGGTAAATTTAGCATTTACTGTGATGCATCTAAGGTTGGACTTGGCTGTATCTTGATGCAAGAAGGAAAGGTAATAGCTTATGCCTCTAGGCAGTTGAAAACATATGAGAAGAATTACCCTACACATGACTTAGAATTACCTGCAGTGGTATTTGCACTTAAGATTTGGAGGCATTACTTGTATGGACAATCTTGCGAGATATTTTCAGTTCATAAGAGCCTGAAGTATATTTTCACACAGAAAGAACTAAACATGAGGCAACGTCGATGGTTGGAATTTGTAAAGGACTATGATTTCGAGATTAAATATTATCCCGGCAAAGCAAATGTTGTGGCAGATGCTTTGAGTAGAGTAACAACACCAACCCCTACTATGATTTTCAATATACCATTAGCCTTGGAGTCAGAATTCCAAAGGTTTAACCTAGAAGCAGTATCCAGTGTATCAGCTATACTTTCAGCCTTAACCTTAAAGCCTACCATTCTAGAGAAAATAAAGGAAGCTCAGATGAATGATGACGAGTGTAACAAGTACAAGTTAAGCATGGACTCTATGGACAAATCAAATTTTAACTATTCCGCTGATGGAATCCTTAAGTTTAGAAATAGATGGTTTGTTCCTGCCATTAAGGAATTTCGAGATGAGATTCTTTCTGAAGCACACTCTTCTCGATTTTCTGTTCACCCCGGAAGTACAAAGATGTACAAGGATCTTAAACAGCATTATTGGTGGCCATGTATGAAAAGGAGTGTGGCAGAGTATGTAGGATCATGTTTGTGTTGTCAGCAGATTAAAGCTGAGCATCAGAGACCCTCAGGAACATTGCAACCTCTACCAGTCCCTGAATGGAAATGGGAACAAATAACGATGGATTTTGTTGTGGAATTGCCTAGAACAGCAAAGGGACATGATGCAATCTGGGTGATAGTTGATCGTTTAACCAAATTTGCCAACTTTCTACTGATAAAGATGACATACTCGATGGATCAACTTGCTGAGTTGTATGTGCATGAAGTTGTTAGACTGCATGGAGATCCAAGCACTATAGTTTCAGACCGAGACTCAAGATTTACATCTAAGTTTTAGAAGAGTTTGCACAAGGCTATGGGGACGCAACTTAATTTCAGTATAGCTTTCCACCCTCAAACAGATGGACAATCCGAGAGAACTATTTAGATCTTAGAGGATAGGCTCTGTGCTTGCACATTAGATTTTCAAGGATCTTGGAGTAAATACTTATCATTGGTGGAGTTTTCCTATAATAACAGTTTTCAGGTAACAATAGGAATGACACCGTATGAAGCATTGTATGGATGAAAATACAGATCGCCTTTGTACTGGGATGAAGTTGGTGAAGCACAGTTGCTTGGTCCTGACTTTGTGCAACAAACTGTTGAGAAGGTTGCCCTTATCCGACAGAGAATTTTGGCAGCTCAGAGTCGACAGAAAAGTTATGTAGATTGCAGGCATAGAGAATTGGAGTTTGAGGTAGGTGATGAAGTTTTTCTCAAGGTGTCACCGTTCAAAGGAGTTGTGAGATTTGGGAAGAGAGGAAAGTTGAACCCCAGATTTATTGGACCATTCACTATTCTGAAGAGGGTTGGGAACGCAGCCTATCAGTTGCAGCTACCGGCTTCTATGGAGGGAATACACAGTGTGTTCCATGTTTCTATGTTAAAGAAGTGCATGAGGGACCCAAATCAAGTTGTGGAACAGCAGGACATTGAAGTTCATCCTACCCTTACTTATGAGGAGAAATCAGTAAGGATCCTAGACTATACAGTAAAAGTGTTGCGCAACAAGGAAGTTCCACTGGTAAAAGTCTTATGGCACAACCAGAACATAGAGGAGACAACTTGAGAGCGCCAACAAGACATGATGGATCGATATCCAGAGTTATTCAGGTACTGAATTTTGAGGACAAAATTCTTTTAAGGAGGGTAGATTATAACACCCGGTTCTATAGAACCAAGTCTTATTTCTTTCTAAATTAATGACACACTTCAATGACAATAGTAAAAGTGGGGTTAATGGATGACTAGGCAAGGGCATAAGAGTAATTAGAAATTTAAAATAGATAACGTATTTAAGGAATAGGTTTTTGGATTTAGTGCATTGTAGCCGCCACTATTTTCCAATTCTTTTCGACTCTCAGCTCCTCAACTTAGCAGAGTGCTCTAGGAGGCCATCCCTTCGATTTCTCGAGCAATTTCTCTGACTTAGGTGAGTTCCTTCATTTTTTCCTTATGACTTGACGGTTAGATAACAGAGAGAGTGCAATGTATGTGTTTTGGGAGTGTTGTGAATGAGTATAGTTTCGGGTTAAGTGCAGAATCGGGAATGCACGAAGATCTGAGCTTCCAAACTAATTTCCTTAGACTCCTGGATAGTTTAGAATGAAGTTTAACTAATATACTGTCTATGATTTTAGGTTTGAGCAGAACCCGAAGTGGTTAGCAACCAAAGATTTCCCAAGAATCCAGGTAAGTGAAGTATTGTGTGTGCCTTCGGGCCTACATCACAAAACAGTAGGTTTATGCATGCTTGAGTATTTTCTGCGTGTTATGCATCATGTTTTTGAAAGAATACGAAAATGAATTTATATGTAGTGGCACGGAAAGGCAAGTACAGATTGAAATGTAATAGCTATTAAGGGAATTCATCTGCCCCTTAATCGAGTAGAGGATGTATAACATTTGGAGAATTGATCCCACTCCCAAGGGGAACTGAGGGATCAGAATAGCTATTAAAGGAATTCATCCGCCCCTTAATCAAGTAGATGATGTATAACATTGGGAGAATTGATCCAACTCCCAAGGGAACCGAGGGATCAGATCAGTAAACGAGCGAATGTACAACTGAGATGAGAAAGTAGAAACTGCATGTTTAGGTTTTATGTTTCAGCATATCATTTCATTATTACTTTACTTGCTTAGAATTAGGCTAATAGATGAGTTTTGTGATAGGTGTTGAGGTAACTACTGGAGAGTTCTCTGAATTTACTGAGGAATAGGCGAAGTTGTTGAAGCACATTCATGCCACGTTTTGGTATCCTGATGAGACGGTTTAACTGATGTCTGTTGGTGTGAAGGTTTAGTTGACAATGTTTCAATTTAAGCGTGTTGAGATTTCATGACAGTAGTGGTTTCAATATTTTGAATACGCCTTTGAGATCTTTCTGATAATAGTATTTTGCTGAGTTTTAATGTTGGTTCTTACTGGATCTTGAGTAATGCAATGTTTTGAATTATTTCTAAATTGTTACAGTGAAGTAAGGAAATTTCTTTTTGTAGTCAGAGTTGTGTTTGTATAGCAAGGTGTAACGACCCCTCATCCCAGCAAGATATTGTCCGCTCCGGGGATTGGGCCGCAGCCCAATATCCTCCCCTCACGGCTTTGTTTGGCGAGAGTACTTCCCGGAAGGTCACCCAACCTGGAATTACTCTCGCCGGAGTACGCTTAACTTCGGAGTTCTTATGGGATCCGTTGTCAATTGTGCTCCAAAACGCGTCTTGCTATTTATGGAGGGATCTCTTACATATGTTTCATTTCCACATACTTCCCCAAGCGCTGTGGGATTGTGACGACCCCCTCTTTACGACCCGTCACCTTCTGGCTCGCCCGCGCGGACGTACCGCCATCCGGGTTCCGGTTCGTGCAGCCATCGTACCATACTTACAGATCCGGGTCATCGCAATCACCCCCCCTCGGGGGCCCAACGTCCTCGTTGGCCACAATTCCAGTTGGGTACAGGCTCTGATACCATTTGTAACTACCCCTCATCCCAGCAAGATATTGTCCGCTCCGGGGATTGGGCCGCAGCCCAATATCCTCCCCTCACGGCTTTGTTTGGCGAGAGTACTTCCGGAAGGTCACCCAACCTGGAATACTACAGATCCGGGTCATCGCAATCACCCCCCCTCGGGGCCCAACGGCCTCGTTGGCCACAATTCCAGTTGGGTACAGGCTCTGATACCATTTGTAACTACCCCTCATACCCAGCAAGATATGTCCGCATCCGGGGATTGGGCCGCAGCCCAATATCCTCCCCTCACGGCTTTGTTTGGCGAGAGCACTTCCCGGAAGGTCACCCAACCTGGAATTACTCTCGCCGGAGTACGCTTAACTTCGGAGTTCTTATGGGATCCGTTGTCAATTGTGCTCCAAAACGCGTCTTGCTATTTATGGAGGGATCTCTTACATATGTTTCATTTCCACATACTTCCCCAAGCGTTGTGGGATTGTGACGACCCCCTCTTTACGACCCGTCACCTTCCGGCTCTGCCCGCGCGGACGTACCGCCATCCGGGTTACGGCGAGAGCTAGAGTTTGATGAAGGCGACGAGGTTTATTTGAAGGTTTCTCCATTCAAAGGCGTCGTGAGATTTGGAAGGAGGGGTAAGCTGAACCCTCGGTACGTGGGGCTCTTTCCTGTTCTGAAGAGGATCGGGAAGTTGGCGTATAGACTGCAGCTTCCGGCTTCTATGGAGGGCATTCATGATGTATTCCACGTATCCATGCTTCGGAGATGTTTACGTGATCCATCTCATGCCGTGGAGACTACAGAGATCGAGGTACAGCCTACCTTGACTTACGAGGTGAAGCCGGTACGTATTCTGGAGTACTCTACCAAAATCTTGCGCAACAAAGAGATTCTGCTAGTCAAAGTCCTATGGCGGAACCACGAGGTGGAAGAGGCTACGTGGGAACGACAGCAGGATATGATGACTAGATATCCTGATCTGTTTGGGTAGTTTAATTTTGTGGACAAAATTCTGAATAAGGAGGGGAGAATGTAATATCCGGTTTGTACGGACCTTTTATTATATTGTTATTATATTGTTATTGGCATTTTTGTAATTATGTCAAATCAGGTCCAATTTACGAAAAGAACGCGTCATTTCGATCCTAGCGATTAATTAGAATTTTAAGAAAATTCTGGGAATTTTCGGAGATCAAACACTATAATCCGAGTAAATACGCTTTTCGTAATGTAAAAGACGTTCTCGTAAAAATAGCAAACGAGGTCCAAATTACGAACGGACAGTTTTATTAAATCTCAAATATTAAGTGGAGCTTATTGGTGAAGTTTGGAAGTTCGGAGAAACCGAATAGCTAAACGATTAACGAACCGAACGACGAAACTAATATAAAAACTTAAGAAAGGGCAAAATCGTCATTTGAGTATTTAATTTTTATTATCTATTAAAAGGCAATATGCCTTTGTGATTTTCCAACGAAAATCACTCCAGAGAAGAACACTTCTCTGTTTCTTTCTTCCTCCCTCGCGCGAAACCTACTTGGCCGCCGGCGATCCGACGTTCCGACCTCCGATTTCTCCTCCGTTCTTCACGTTTTCTTCCTCTCTCGCTACCCTCGGTATGTAGCTTTAGTCTTGGGTCGTTATTTCGAGTTTTGGTTTGATTTAGGGTTAGGGTTTAAATTAGGTTTTCCGTTAAAAACGTGATTTAGGCTTCGTAATTAATAGGTTAGCTATAATTACGTATATATTGAACGTATTGAACGTTATTGGACGAAGAAAAGTCGAATTGCGAAAAAGTTATAAATTGGTAAAATTTCGGGTTTTAGGGAAAAACTCGTTATTTGAGAATTTGGATAATCGAGCTTTAATGAACGTTCGAAATGCTCTAATTAGCTAAGTGGAGAATTTAGGAGAATTCGCTAGTTAAGGATTTTGTAATTTGGACGTTTATAGTTTAAATCGGTTCTAACTATGAATATCGTGTTTTCTCACAGACACACGACTCCCGTGGACGAAGCTAGTGATTCAGTGCGCTCCAGGTAAGTTTTCGTGACTTACTTTGACCCAAAGGTCTGCACCATACTCCGTCGTCGTCTCGAGAATACTCGAGGAACTGTTTGTTTTATGTTATTCTGGTTGGGTAGTTAGGTTAGTTGTTTATAGGTTCTGCTTTACTGCCATGAATGTATGCACGTTGGTTGTTTACTTTCTGCTTATATGAACTGTTCATGCATCACGGATTTCAAATGTCATGAAAATGAACTTCTGCACATGTTTTAAGAAAAGTAACGAACCTCTGTAAGTAATCTGTAATCTGAAATCTGTAATCTGTTCTTTCTGGTTACGCGAGGTGGGGCTCAGGCATGGCTGTAGGTTTTGTGAGCATGTACCCCCCCCCCCCCCATCTAAGTGGAAAGTGGTAGTTCGACCGCGGAATGTATCCTTTCCATTTAGTGGGCTGAGATCTCGGTGACAATTCTGTCTGTGACGTAATGTATCTGTAAATGTATCTGTAAATGAATCTGTAAAGGCATTGGTAAATGAATCTGAATTGGTAATCTGAACGTTTTCTGAATGGCATACGCACGCATGCATGCATCTGCATTTACGTAGCTTACTGAGATTTCAATATCTCATATGTGTCTGTATGGTGTAGGTAATCTCTTAGGCGATATTGAACCAGGTGAGGACGACGTTCCTCCTCCTGACGAGGGATGCAGTTGATGGATGATGGCTGTGGGAGTGTGCTGGGGCAGTCGAGGCGCGATATGACCCGTGGGGATGTATGTCTGGACTCTGGGTTTATTTTGGGATGTTTTGAGTTGATAATTGTATAGTATATTTAGGGTGTCTGGATCTGGATAGGAATTTGATAACGTTTTGGTAAGCGTACGTAAAATGTCTTGGTTTAAACTGTTTGCTGAATGTTTTGAAAACGTTTAATTGGTTTTAGGTTGATACGGTTATGTTTGATGTTTAGATACATCCACGCAGTTGGACTTCGTAAGTCTGCTGTAAGTCGGTTGAGTTAACGCATAAGTTGATTTGGTTTAAAGATGAAAAAATGGTAGAAATGTGAAATTGGTGTAGGAAAAATGGAGGTTGTTGGTCTCTGGAATCGGATTCCAGAGACTTGAAGAATTTACTTTGCTCTCTGGAGAATTCCAGAGAGCAAGTGAAGTGATCTGCTCTCTGGAGAATTCCAGAGAGCAGGTGCTTGGTCGCTGCACAGAGTGTGCAGCGATCGATCTCTGCTGCAGCGCAGAGATCGATCGCTGCGTGCTGCAGCATGATCGCTGCACTAAGTGCAGCGATCGGTCTCTGCTCTGCAGCAGAGATCGATCGCTGCTGGCTATTTTAGCTGCAGCGATCGATCTCTGCTGCAGCGCAGAGATCGATCGCTGCCTCAGTGCAGCGATCGCTGCTGCTTTGCGAGGGTAGAATTCCGATTCTGCCCTCCCTTCTTTTATTGTTATTAAAAGTTTTTAATTAAATGTTTTTAAGTTTTATTTAAATAGTTTTAGTTTATGTTTTAAATGATTTACCAAACGAACTTCGATTTCGATTCCGGTTTCGGTTTCGATTTCAATTCTGGTTAACGTCAAGTTTTAAGGTTTATAAAATGTAAAGAAGAAAAAAAAAAAAATATTATAATATGAGAAATACGGGTACAGTTTTAGGGGTGTTACACAAGGAGTAGTTGAAATGTCGCCTTGTTCTCTATTGATAGACGATGTCTATTGGCGGGTGCTGAGTTGTTGTTCTGTTGTCTCTCGGAAGATGTCTTCAGTGGAAGCCATCGGAAGATATAAGTAGAAAATTGGTCGTTTTGTGACCGGTGGATGTTGGGTGTTAAATTCATCGAATGATGTAGAATGTAATTTGTCGTTTAGTGACCGGTGGATGTCGAGTGTTAAATCCATCGGATGATGTAGTAGAAGTTTTGTCGTTTAGTCACCGGTGGATGTCGTGTGTTAAATCCATCGGAAGATGTAAGATGTAAATTGTTGTTTTGTAACCGGATGATGTCGAGTATTTTACCTACCGGAAGGCATGAGTAAAAGACTTGTCGTCTAGTGATCGGTTGAGGCGGGATGAACGAATCATCCGGCTGACGTCACCAGTAGATGCACTAGCAAAACTTGTCGTTTTGTGATCGGCTGAAGCTAGAAGAATGACTCCTCCGACTGACGTCATCGGTGGAGACCTTCAGTTTTATTTCTGCCCTCTTGTTGACTTTGTACAGCAGCAGACGAGTTTGACTTTTGCAACTTTCAAAGTATTTCGTGATTTAAACCTTTATTTCTTTTAGCCGAATGTTTCCCTAACATCTCAACTGATTATTCAAACATTGTTCTATAGTTTTGTTTAACTCTATTTTGCTTAAATGATTTCCGCTGCAAGTCTCTAAATGTTTTGAGGTTTTAGAAAATGTCAAATTTAGACTTTCGAGTGAAATTTTAAATTTGGTCCAAAGTTTCTTAGTCAAGTTCGTGTTTAAGAGTAACAAAGTGGGTTCAGAAAACTCGGGGCGTTACACACGGGGAGTCGCCTTAACGAAGAGCGGTTTGCGCTAGTACTTGAAAATTCTAGAAAGCAAGATAATATTTGAGAAGCGTTAGAGAGATCGCGAAGAAAAGAGGACAGTGGAGGTGATATGCGAAGAGGAGAGGAGAGGGCGTTTAAATAGGCCTGAAGAACGGGTCCCCATTCTCATATAACGGGTCCCCGTTCTCAGCAGTTCAGCCCGTGATCCAGCAATTAATTGATCACGGGTCTGACAGAGGAGGGGTTGCCGCAGCAGGGAAAGGGCAATCCGCTATCCGTCACGGGCACTTGTCGAGTGAACACCCCCGCGTGCACGTGCGCCTCACGTTCGCGAAGGGTCTTCACCCTCTGAAATGCCCCCTCGGGGAGAACGGGGGGCCGCGTGCAGAGAACGGCAACCCGTGTCCTCTTGGGGGCATTTTAGAGGGTGAAGACCCCCCGCGAACGTGAGGCGCACGTGCACGGGGGGTTCTTCACCCTCTGAAATGCCCCCGAGGGGACATGGGTTGCTGTTCTTCGAACGCAGCAACCCTTTCTCTTCAGATTACTCCCCGCGGGGAGTTAACAGTTTGCCGCAAATCCATATTTTGTCCATTTTCAATACTTGAAGCCATTTTTTGCACGAAAACAAAGTTGAATCCATTTTTTGCACGCATGCGATAGTTCATTCCAGAAAATGCATTTTACCCTTTTATTTAATAAAATTTTTATTTAACAATAATAATTTAATATATAAAATATCAATTAATATATTTTATATATTAAACAAACTTTTTAATTTATACTTCACCGAAATCCAAATGTCTTCCAAAATTCCAACTCGATGTAAATTCAAATTACGCAATTTTAATTTTCTCTAATTAACCACACAGTAATTTCTCAAATTGCTGATTTTGACCATTCGACCTAAAACAAATCCGACGTGGTCACTAAACTACAAGACAGTAAACCCATGACTTATTGGACATTAAAAAAGCGACAAATTTACTCGAAAATTTAATTAACTTAAACATAACGATTTTTACAAGAACACTCAAATATAGTATCAAATTATTCATCACAACATTTATCATATAAAATATACAACATCCATTACAAAAGTAAATAATAGAACATCACTAGAAGTTGTATATCTTTAGAGTTAATTAACAAGTATTACTCATCACCACGAATACAACTAATACTTTTACATGGATGTGTAATTACTCAATCTTGTGTGCAAAAGTACACCCACCAAATTCCTTGTCATCTCCATCATCATTATAGCAGTAACTCGTATTCGTTAACACTCAATGAGCATTCCCTCCTGTTGATGACTTCTACAAAATTTAAGCAATAACAAATTATAGGAAATTCTGCAACATAACAATATATTAACAAAATAGACTACTTACTTGGGTTCATAAATAAAACTCAAATCGTGTATATTGACACTGGGAAATCATGAAAAAAAAACGTGAATGTTTGTTTTGTAAAAAAAAAAAATTAAGATCTAAATTGTCTCTAACACTGAGATAATAGGGCTCATAGTGTACCCTCCCCTTGTAGTTACTAAGGTACAATTATCCAAGCTCTTGATAGAAATATATAAACTTGTTTAAGTTAAGAAAACTTGGATATTTCAATCAGTAATCCAATGTCTCCATGCAGTTCATGACAAATATTGACTTTTTAAAGTTTTTATAAAAATATACATCGACAAACTAATTATCTAATTATAAATTTTAAAATCAAAATAGAAGGAGCAAACCAACGTGGGAAAGGATTAGAGTTGTGTCCACTTTGACACTAACTTCTCTGCTTTAAACCAAAAAAGATAGCATCACTCTTTCATCATCATTCTCTTCCAAATTGGAACTATTCACCAGTCCTTCTCCCTCCCTCCCTCCCTCTCTCTCTCCACATTCTTCATCTCTCTATCCCCCACAAGGAAAGACCCTCAATTTCTCTCTCTATATTAATATCTCTCTCTCTAAAACTCTATTCTTCATTCCCTATATTAATATAGCCACTCAAAGCTAGTAAAACCAGAGAAAGATAGAAAGAGAGAAAATGCAGTTTGAGGAGACCGAGCTGAGACTGGGGTTGCCGGGAAATGGAGGAGGAAGTGAAGGAGAGGTGATGAGGAAGAGAGGATTTTCTCAGACTGAGTCTCTGGCCAAGGAATCAGTGGTGGATTTGAAGCTTAATCTTTCTACCGGTGAAGCAAACGGTCCGGATCCAAACGAGATGGCTAAGAATTTGAAGAAAGAGACCACCCATCTCTCTGATCCAGCCAAGCCTCCTGCTAAGTAAGCCTCTCTTTACCGTTCCATACTTTCTTGCATGTTTAAGTTTAGAGAGAGAGAGTGAAGAGAAACAAAAGAAAAACCTTCAGATTTTTGGTTTTCTCGGCAGATTTTTGTACATGTCTCGTTAAACTGGAAAAGAACATAAAAAGAAAGTGGGTTTTCATTAAAATCTTCGATGAAACAAAAAATAAGAACACAAAATGATGATTTACAGGGCACAAGTAGTGGGATGGCCGCCAGTTCGATCATTTAGAAAGAACATGCTAGCCATACAAAAAAGCAGCACAGAAGAAAGCGAAGAGAAAAGCAATGGAAATAACACAAACAACTCTGCAGCTTTTATCAAAGTCAGCATGGATGGTGCACCGTATCTTCGTAAAGTAGACCTGAAAATGTACAAAAGTTACAGCGATCTCTCTGATTCTCTTGGGAAGATGTTCAGTGCCTTCACCATAGGTAAAAAGCTCACTCAAAACTAGCTTCTTTTACTGCATTTATTATGTAATCTTTGATAGAAAATAAAGTAAAAATTAAGAAAAAAAAAAAAAAACCCCTTTTTTGTGTTTCTTTTTTCCTGCACAAAACTAACCCTTTTTGTGCAAGGTAATTGTGGATCACAAGGGATCAAGGATTTCTTGAATAAAAGCAAGCTAATGGATCTGTTAAATGGGTCTGAATATGTTGCTACTTATGAAGACAAGGATGGAGATTGGATGCTTGTTGGTGATGTTCCATGGGAGTGAGTTTCTTACTTCTTTGAATGTGTTAGACACTTTAAAGTGATTGAACATGTGATGTTTCCCATTTTTAATTTTCCTATTTTGATAAAATGTAATATGTATATAAAAAAAAAAAAACTAGAAGAATTAGTAAGTTTTATTATCATTGTATCGTACAGAAGTGTCTACATTGCTCATGCTTAATTTAATGTCACAAACTTAGCTGAGATAATACTGTTTTTTGACTCCATTTTCACTACTTCCAGGATGTTCGCTGAGTCATGCAAGCGTCTGCGTATAATGAAAGGGAAGGAGGCCATTGGACTTGGTTAGTATCTCGCAGACGAATTAATTCCTTTAATTATCTTAAAATCATACCATTTTTGTTAATTTTACTTACAATTTGAGACATCTTTTCCACTAGGTTTTCTCTATTTCTTCTCTTCAATTTTCTTTTCTATAAACTTTTAAGTCCAGTCCAATTTGAAGACATCTTTCTTGTGGGTTCTCGAGATGTTTACTCAAAAACTGAGATATCTTTTAGTTGAGTCTCTCTCTCTCTGTATTTATTTGTAAGGTAAATTTTATTTTAACCCTTAAACTATGAACGTTTTTTAAAATATCTTTAAACTAACAACTCTAACAAATATAATTTTCAACTATAATAAACCTAACAATTTAACTCATCGCGGCTCCCCTATCATCCCCTGTTCTGCAATTTTTGCCTAGAACTGGTGACGGATCTAAAACGAACGGCTTCCCATTCTGTCGGGGGCACGTGGAACAGGGGCGATCTAAAAACAACGGCCCCCCACTCTGTCGGAGGTCGTTGTGAGGGTGGAGGCCACCGTTCCACGTGTGGTGCACGTGGAACTGGAAAGGGAGGTCGTTCTCTCGTGTCAGCCCCCGTTCTCAAGAGCCTTTTATAACAGGGGCCGGCTAGGGAGAACGGGCCCCGTTCTCAATTATTGGACTGGAGACGGGGGTTGTTCTCTAGAACAGACTTTATTATATATTTAAATTTATGTATTTATTGTAACGTGTAATTTTGGATTTATTATAATATGAAAGTTTTGTGATTTTATAACACTTGTATAATTTATTGTAACTAAAATAATTACAATAAATCGTACAAATGTTATAAAATCACGAAACTTTCTTGATTATCTTCTCATTATGTGATAAACATGTGGAAAAACTTTTAAGTAAATTCAATATCGTTTTTTATTTTTTTAAAATTAATTTATAAAGTGAAGAATAGAGGGAAAAAATACTCAATGATATTCAATTTATTTGAAATTTTTAACACATGTCCACCACATCATAAGAAGATAATCTGGAAAGTTTCGTTATTTTCTAACACTTGTACAATTTATTGTAATTTTAGTTAATTTCGTTTAAAGACCAATTTAGGGGAAGGGCTCGGATTTGAGATTTTTAAGCTCTGATTTGGTGATTTTTTGGAGTCTTAGGGCTCAAATTTATTGGATAATAGTTGTAGTAAACCAACAAGGATAGAGAAATCAATAAGGTAGGGGCATTGAATGATCGGATTTTATGTTGGAATCGTGACGGCTAAGATTAAAAACTTGGTTTACTAAAAGTGGAGGGCCAATCTCTTATATACTATCAGAGTTCAGGCCCCCATTGGGATATGCAGACTCTCCCCCCCGGTTCTCAGCCCTAATTTTGAGAACGGGGGGTCGGTCTGGACAATCGACCCCCCACTTTTCCACAACGGATGCTCTTGAGAACGGGGGCCGTTTCCTTGGAACGGCCCCCTGTTCTAGTTCTAATTGCACCACACGTGGAACGGTGAGCCCCCACCCCCCACAGCGACCCCTCGATAGAACAGGGGGCCATTTTTTTAGATCGACCCCTCATTCCACGTGCAGTGCACGTGGAACAGACCTCGTGACAGAACGAGGGGCCATTCATTTTAGATCGACCTCTATTCTACGCAACAAATGTAGAATGGGGGGTGATCGTGGGGCCGCGATGGGTTAAATTTTTAGGTTTATGATAGTTAAAGGTTGAATTTGTTAGGATTTTTAGTTTAAGAGTGTTTTTTTAAAAAAAAAATCCATAATTTAGAGGTTAAAATGGTTTTTACCCTTATATGTATTTTCTTAATAACTAGCATGTATTTTTATACATTTTAATGTATTTCTTTCTGTTGAAATTTTCAGCTCCAAGAGCCATGGAAAAATGTAAGAACAGAAACTAAAGCTAGGAGCCAAAGGCGGCCTGCTCGTTTGATCTATTAATATTAGTGAATACATAGATGGATTGAGCAGGTTTGCTTTGCATTGGTGTAGGTTCGTTGGTTTGATGAATTAGATTGATGTGAGATATAATATATTTTCGAGTAATTGAAAACCAGTTGAAGTTTGCTTGCCTTTCATTGCTTGTACCTCTTATTGCTTTCAGCTTTAATGGTTTGTTTTCAAATTTGTATGCATACTATCTTCCATTCTTCTTGTCAATTTACAAATTTCTTCAGTTTTTTGCCACAGGTTTTTTGTATTGTGCTACTTTTAAAATAATTTTATTTGTTTGATATAAAACCAACTTATACAATATTATTCGTTTTGAACTAAAATTTATACATTATTGTTTTCGAGTTGACACCTAAAATACCTTTTACTAGTTCGAGATTGAAAATTTTACTTATCAACCATTCCCACCATCAACATAGGGAGGATGAATTTGAAAAGTTTGTGCACAACCGGATCAAAATATTGGCCACATAAACATTCTGTGGTAGGAGTAGTTATGCACTAGATCAGTTCAATAAGACAAAAACTTTAATCATAAATATAATGATGATTTGATTCTTAGTCCCAAAGTAAATAAAAAGAAATATTTTTAAATAAAATGTGAAATTGTAGTGCTATCTCGTTAGGGTCAAACTTAATTATCTGATTTTGAATTGTTATTAACTTGAAAAAACTCTTACACTAGCAGGAGAGAATTCAGACTTTCATAATTAGTTGATTTTAGACTGTACTAGTCATGACAAAACCAATATTAGGTCAACGAAGATTTGGTTTGAATATATTCAACCATGTTGAATGAGGGGAACAAGATCATGTGCATGTTGACGGAGGGCATTTATGGTTACCCATTTATTTTTATTTGTTAAATTTTATGCGTATTTTTTAAAGTCTTGTGACAGACATGGGCCTTTCATAGTTAGACACAGTCAGCGAGAATATAAAAAATAGTATAATTATCAATTTCAACGTTATACTATGCATTTTATTTCAGTTAGTTCACTGTATTTAAAAAATTGACAAACAAAATCTTGTACTTTAATTCTGTTATCAGTTTTGACTTTCTATCAATAATTTCGTTAAATTTTCATTTAAAAAATTACCACTTGAACTTTTTACCTTATTTTCACTACTTAATGAGAAATACTTTGAAAATTTTCGTGATTTTTTAACACATGTACGATTTATTGTAATTTTATTTTAGTAATTTATAAAAATATTATAATAAATCATACAAGTTTTAGAAAATTACGATAATTTTTCTATTATCTACCAATGATTTGGTAAACATGTGAAAAAATGTTCAAATAAATCTAATATCTTTTGTTATTTTTTTAAAATTAATATTTGTTTCTTCGTTACTTTATAAATTAATTTTTAAACAAATATCAAAATATATTGGAATTATTTAAAAAATATTTTACATGTTCACCATATCATGGGTAGATAATAAAAAACATTTCGTGATTTTCTAAAACTTGTATGATTTATTATAACATTTTATAAATTACTAAAATAAAATTACAATAAATTGTACATATGTTAAAAAATACGAAAATTTTTAGATTATCTTTTTATTAAGTAGTGAACATGTGGTAAACATTTCAAGTGAATCCAATATCGTTTGGTAATTTTTTAAATGAAGGTTTAACGAAATTATTGATGGAAGGTCAAAACTGATAACAGAATCAAAGTACATGGTTTGGTTTGCTGATTTTTTTGGTACAGGGGCTAACTGAAATAAAGTGCATAGTACAAGGTTCAAATTGATAATTACCCTAAAAATAATAAATAATAACATTAATCAGTACAGTGTAGATAAATACAATCATCACATATTTATCACGCATTAGTCTTGTATTTTTTAACAACTATAGGTTAGGGATACATGGGAAAAATCATATATTTGTTTTAACTTTGAAGGCCTAAAATGAAGTCAAAGAATCTATGTATCCATATATGGCTTTGTTTTTGCTAGAGTTTAGATATTTGAATTATATTTAGTTCGACTCGAATGGTAACTAAATTATATATATTTTTTAAAAAATTGTGTTGGTAATGGAAGGATTGAGCTTATAGACCCCCTTTAGACCATATTATTTTATAGACTCGTCTTAGAGTTTTATTATTGTAATTGTCGAATGAAAATAAAGAAAAAAAAAACAAACACTGAGATTTACATCAAAATCTTAACGAGTAAAAAACAAAGAGTATAAGAGAGAATTTACTATGGAGAAATCAAGTTGAATTGAATGTGAGACTTTATGTACCAACAAATTATAAAACATAAAACTTTATGATAAAACTATTAAATAAATATGTAACGACCCCAGTAGGGCCGAGACCAAACCATGACTCTTTTAGACTTGTCCATATATCCTTACTATTTTTACCGGAGCTATACCCCTTTATGTTTTTTTTTAAAAAAAAGAAACTCATAACTTAGCTCAAGACATCACTCGTGAATCATTAAACATCGCTCAGCAGAGAAATACATTACGCATCTGCCGGCGAGCAGTGCAAGGTGCCTCAGCCGGTGAACAGGTACTTCAACTCTTATACTGCATCTGCTGGTAGAGAAATAAACTCACATCGACCGGTAATAAATCACACTTCAATTCCCGCATCACCCGAGCACTAGACAACAAAATATATATATATATATATATATATATATATATCACCTACGCCGATCGCTAAACGACAAGCATAGAGCTCGCTTCAGCCGATAGTGTAAATCTACATCATCCGGTCATCTTGTGCATATCACGTGGCTTACTTAACCTTGCTAGCTAATAAGAGACATCATCCGGTGACAACAACCATTCGCCATCCACCGGTGACGTCAGCCGGATGATGTCCTCACCCACAAGAGATATCATCCGGTGAGCATGTGCAATACACGTGACTCACTTACCTCATCCGATAAGAGGCATCATTCGGTGAACATCAACCATTCTCCATTTACCGGTGACGTCAGCCGGATGATTCATTCATCCAGCTTCTATCCATTCCGCTCCTGCCGATGACGTCAGCCGGATGATTCCTTCATCCGACTTTCATCACTCAGCAGTAAAACACTACAATTATCAAACGACTTCTTCCGACAGAAAATCTCCCAATTCTCACAGACTTCAACTTGACAGACATAATCTTAAATGAATAAAAAGAAATCATGGACTCATTCGAAATACATGTAGTGGAAGACTTACATGAAATAGATCGTACCAAGTTCTTATAATCATCATCACTCAAGTGTGAACCAGACAAGTCCAAGCCTCGATAAAATATGATCTCATCCTACTTAGATATCAGTTTCTTCATAAACCTTACTGACATAAAATGAACATGACTACGGGTCGATTTCGCCTGCCAGCCACAAATTTCCACCCTGGGCACCCTCCAGCAACCAACTTAAACATCTTCATCAACTTTGAATTCTTCACCTGATATCTCGTCACCTACATCATAAGGTTTAAACTATAAGCCTAATGCTTAGTAAGGAATGCAATGCTGACACATATGCATGAATGCACAGTTTAAAGAAACACATGCTCATGGATCTTTTCTTGTTCTTGTTCGTACTCATGTTCATAGTCATCATTCATATACATCATTCATGATCATCATTCATAGTCATCATTCATAATCATCATTTACGTTGTATGGATTAAGGGAGGATTTGTGCTGGTAAAGGGGGTTCGACAGTGAGAGTGTACATAGTCCCTTGCGGGTCGTATTCTTGGTCCCTCTTTTGGACAGTGACATACGTCAAATCGCCCCCAACCCTCTCTTAATCCATGTTGCATAGGTTTCATATTCATGTCTTATTCATGAGGGAAAACATGCATTGAAAACATTTTCACGTGCTTGAGAAACATTCATGATGCATGAGCTGGGATACTCTTAGTTCATCATTCTATTGAACAGATCATACATCTAACTAGAATCATACTAACAGTTTGAGTTTCATAACCAACAGACAATAACTCAAATAATCCTTAAACGTCGAAAACAGCTTCTAACCAGTACCCTTGTGATGTAGGGCCCTAATGGCCGGGTATTCCTACACATTCACTTACCTGGTTTCGTTAGCAACTTTGAGTACTTCTCTTCAGACTTCTTCACCTAAAACATTTCACATTATAAAGTTAAAACAACATCCTAAAAGTCTTAATTAAAAATCACCCTAGAATCTAACATATATATATATATATATATAAGTCCATTAGTCGATCACTCTGAGTGCGTAGTCTAAAATTCCTAGAATCACAATAACCAGTCTCGGCCATTGCAGAATCCGAAATCTCAAGTTCAACTGAAAAACAGTACTCAAATAGATAACCAGCAATCCACATTGTCTGAGTCTTACCTAGGGCGTCGATTGTCGAAGTGGAGAAAGAGGAATCCGTCGTCGATGAGAGAGTCGCTGGCGGAGAGGGAGACAGCTCGGGGGAATGAGGGAACGCTGAAGGGAATGTCAGCTACAGTGAGGTTAAAAAGTTTACATTTCCTATTTATACTTAATCCAATCATTCTTAATTACAAATCCTGCCACCCAACCTAATTTATGACACATGCACATTAATTAAGCCTTTGCATAAAATTCTAAACCGAAAAGATCAAAATAAACATGGTCGTTAAAACAGTTAAGAAAGTCACCTGGTCAAACTCGTCGGGTGTTACAAAATATGAATAGACTCTTGAGAAAAATTCATAATTTTATCCCACTACTTTTGTCACATTGTGATCTTTTTTGCCACTCAAATAGAATTTGAGTCACCGAACAGTAAACAATTCTCTACATTGACATGAATTCTTCAATCTTGAGTGAGAACATTATAAATTTATTCCACAAAGTCTTTGAGGGCAAATTAGGCAAGTAATACCAACCAATTTTAATCAATACTTAAAATAGGGTATAGGAAGTGACTGGGTCATCTTATTAGCATGATTATTTTAGATATTAACTTTGATCACAACTAACTAACACAAGCAATAATATCAAATATGGATGTGGTTAATCTTTTCTTGAAATGTTTGATCTTTTGTGAAAAAACTAGCAATTTGACTATCACAAAATATTGTGGGATTTTGTATGTCTTCCGTAAGCTCACCAAATAGCCTCATTAACCAAATGAACTTCTTTATGTAGTTGTTATTTATAATGCCTTAGTAGTAGACAATGAAGTTGTATATGTCAGGTAGTTCTCCAATTGACAGCATAGCTGCTAAAAGTAAGAAAAACATATATTGCTTGAGATCTCATCTTATCAAATTCTCCGAAATAATCAAAATCGACGTATTCGATGAAATGAAAGTGGTTTGATATTATAGAAAAGTATAAAAAAATCTACTAAACAACTTTCTAACGTTCTCTTATAGGATTAACTATATTCCTACTAACTGTATTGTCTGCATATGATACCTTTGAACATGGACATGTAACACCCGAAATTTTCCCTATTACGTATAGAGCCTTAGTTAGGGAATGTGGGAGGATTTAACATTAACCCTAATGATTTTCTAAGTTTGTGAGAGAGAAGTGAAATTTGAAAGGAATTTTGTGAGAGAAATGGGTTATATTAAGATGAGTATATATAAAAGTAAAATAAGGTTAAAGTTGAAAGAGAAATAAAAGTGAATTAAGGGTAGAATTACATTGGTTTAAAAGGGAAGAGAAGAAATATGTTTGACAAGTCAAAAGTCAAAAAGGTGTTATGTTGAAAATTCAAAGGAACATTTATTTAATTAAACAAATAGAAATTGAGGTTAAAAAAAAAGAGACATCCACGTTGCTTTAAGAATGAAGAAATGGAGTGGTTAAATTATAAAAGAAGGAAGTCTTGTGGTAAAAAAACAAAAAAGGTAAAAATTGTTTGGTTAAAAAGGCAATTTGGTTTATTTTCCTTCATCTTCTTTCTCCTTCTTTCTCTCCACGAACCAGCCACCATTGTTAAGGCTCTTCACCTTTTCTTCATCATTTTGGCAAGTGTTTCAAGGTAAGAATCTAATGGGTTTTAGGTTATATATAGTTAGGTGTTGGTTTTTGGTGTTTTTGTGGTATTTTGGTGAGTTTTTGGAAGGGTTTGAAAACCCTAATGGAGAAGCTCCGAAATTTCTATGTCTTTGCTGTATTTTCTTGTCATTTTGGTGATTTAAACTTTAGATATGATGGTTTAGGTCAATTAGGTAGGTAGATTAGAGATTTGATTGAATTCGTTGGAAAACCGGTTTTAAATCAATGTGTCACTGGTTCTTTTTTTGCTTAATTCGATCAGCCATTGTATTTGGTTGGTTAATTTGAGTGTTTCAATGGATAGTAAACATGGAGAGGTTTACGGAATGGGGTGGCACGTCAAAATCTGTTGAAAAACGAATAAGTTATAGCCGTTCGAAGTTTGACGGTAGGAAATGTGGGGAAAATCGAGTTTTTGAGTTTTGTTGTGAGTTAGGTTGATTTATTGTTTAGTTTTGGTTAGAAAATCTTTGATAATTTATTAGTGGTCTTCTAAGAGATTTTTCTTATTTGTTAGGTTGACGAGTGGATTAGCCGAGTGAGCGAGCACGAGCATGAAGCCAGGTAAGTAGTGGATCGATTGTGTTTTGCCTTCGGGCCTACACCATGGAACGGTAGGGAATTGTTTGCTTGGTTGTCTTGTTTTGTTTCGTGTTGATTATTGTGTGTGACATGCATCATGGTTTTCAAACTACGAAATACGTGTTTTGAGCATCGTTTGCAAACTTTGAAAATGTAATGTAAGATAAGAAAATTGATATGCAACTCGGTCTCTAGTAGAATAGCCTCGTCGAGCAAGTGGCTCATTGTAGCACCCCGAGAGAGATTCTACGAGAGATGCTATGCTAAATTACGTAATGTGTCATGAGTATGGATGCCTCGACCTGCTCGTGCTGAAAAGCACACTGGGGATTCTGAATGCCTCGACCTGTTCGTGCTGAAAAGCACACTGGGGATTCTGAATGCCTCGACCTGCTCGTGTCGGAAGGCACACTGGGGATTCTACGATCGACGAAGGAGGAGATTTGGTATGGCCGTCCCAGATTTTTTAGGAAGTGTGCCTCCGATCTTGCTCCGTGGGTCAAGGTGTGGCCGTCCTGGATTGTGTTGGGACGCGTGCTTACTTGATTCACATTGTAATGCCCCAAATTATATAAACCCGATTCGTTACTCAAAATATTGAATCACGCTATGACATTCTAAGAAAATCCTAAAATTTCACTCAAAGATCAAAATTTGATTCTTAACGTAAAAACTTGCAGCGGAAAAATATTTGTATAAAACGACACTTATTAAATAATTAAATTATTAAAGACTGTTGGTTAAAAGAAGACAAAAGAAAAACAGAACACATCTATCGCTGAATAGTTCCAACGGTATTATTAGAAACAGAATAGTCTCGGCGGTGGAAACAAAAATAGGAGACATCCACCGTTAAACAGTATCAGTGGTAGAAGCAGAAACAAAAGATATCTTCTGCTTTCAACATCCACCGCTCGCGTCAGCCGAACGACACGTCTACTTTCACACATCTACCGCTCACACCCGTCATCGACACGTCGACTACTCACATCCACCGGTCACAAAACGATAAAAATTCTACTCACATCTTCCGCTGAACAATACCAACGGTAAAAGCAGAAACCACTTAGACTCAGCGGTAGAAGTAGAAATAAACATCTTCTTCCGCTAACCACGTGACTTTACTAAACTAACCCACGTTACTCATTAACTCAAAATTTAACAACTCATCATCCACCGATAGACTAAGCTTCAACATCTACCGATGGACTACATCCACCGATAGACAGAAATACCCAATTTTCACCGATAGGCAACAGAGCAGCATACAAACCATTTTCACTCTAAATAAAGAACAGCTCTGGCCGCTAAAAGAACTAGTGCATTTTACTGAAATCCTTCAAAACAACTTAATCCACAATTTCCAAAAATCTAGAATTGTAGACTACAACTAAAACCAAATCGTGTTTTCACATCATAAAAACACCAGACCATATATAAAAAAGAAACATTAAACTACTACTACCACCAACATTCTCAGCATGTTTAAACTAAACCATTGTCAACTAACATTCACACCTACTGACATTAGTTAAACCGCTTCATCAGAATCACCAAACCGTGGCATTATAGTGCTCCCCCAACCAGCCTAGTCCTCAACATGCTCAGAGAACACACCTTCTGAACCTTCTTCACCTACATCACAAAACTCATCTATTAGCCTAATGCTAAATAAGTGAAGCAATAACGAAATGAAATGCTGAAACATAAATCCTAATCATGCAGTTTCTACTTTCACATCTCAGTTGCATATACATTCTTTCACTGATCTAATCTCTAGGTTCCATTGGGAGTTTGATCAATTTTCCCAAAGTCATACATCCTCTTCATAAATTAAGGAGGCGGATTAGTTTCCTTAACAGTTGATCTGATCCTAAATTCCATTGGGAAGCGGATCAATTTTCCCAAAGTTATAAATCTCTTCATAAGTTAAGGGGCAGATTAATTCTCTTAATAGCTTATCTGTTACAATCAGTTCATTTCTCACCAAACCAATACATGTAAATTCATTTTCGTATTCTTTCAAAATATGATGCATGTCACACAGACAAATTCAAACATACATAATCCTACTGTTTTGTGATGTAGGCCCGAAGGCTCATGCATACTCCACTTACCTGATTTCTTGGAAAAGCTTGGTTGCAACCCACTTCGGGTTTTGCTCAAACCTATAGTCGTAGACAGAGTATTAGTTAAGCTTCATTCTAAAGTATCCTCAAGTCTACCAGAACTCATAAGAAAACTGGTTTGGGAACTCAGATCATCGAGTATTCCTGATATGCCCATAACCCGAACTAACTCCCACTTACAGCATTCTCAACGCTCGCATTTAAAATCCCTTCTAACATCGATAGTTACAATGTAGCAAGAAATCAAAGTAGAACTCACCTAGCTTGGAGAGAATGGAAGGAAAAATCGCCGGGAGAAACTCTGCTTAGCTGCTGAATGTTGAGAAAGGAAAATGAGAAAACAGTGGCTGCTAAACTTCATTAAACCTTCCCTTAAATATGTTATCCACTATAAATCTCAAAATACCAATATGCCCTTACTTAGTCACTCATTAACCTAATCAATAATTCTCCCAATTTCATCCATAAAGTGTACATTATTAGTTGACAAGGTAAAATCGATTCAATGGAACCGGGTGTTACAATCTACCCTCCTTAAAAGAATTTTGTCCCCAAAATTCCATACCTGAATAATTCTGGATGTTGGTCCATCATGTCCTGCTGGCGCTCCTAAGTTGTCTCCTCTATGCTCAGGTTACGCCATAATACCTTCACTAGCTGAACCTCTTTGATACGCAGTACTTTTGTTGCATAGTCCAAAAATTTCACTTGTTTCTCCTCATAAGTAAGGGTAGGATGAATTTCAATGTTCTGTTGTTCCACAACCTGAGTTGGATCCCGCATACACTTCTTCAACATGGAACACATTATGGATTCCTTCCATAGAGGTTGGTAGCTGTAATTGGTAAGCTGTTTTCCCAATCCTTTTCAAGATTGAAAAGGGTCCAATAAATCTGGTGTTCAACTTGCCTCTCTTACCAAATCTCACAACTCCTTTAAATGGTGATACCTTGAGAAAAACCTCATCACCAACTTCAAATTCTAATTCTCTACGTCTTCTATCGGCATAGCTTTTCTGTCGGCTTTGAGTTGTTAAGATTCTCTGTCGGATGAGGGCAATCTTCTCCACTGTCTGTTGCACAATATCAAGACCAAGCAAACGTGCTTCACCAAATTCATCCTAATACAAAGGAGATCTACATTTTCGTCTATACAGTGCCTCATACGGTGTCATTCCTATTGTTGCCTGAAAACTGTTATTATAAGAAAATTCCACCAATGATAAGTACTTACTCCAAGAACCCTGTAAACCTAATATGCACGCACGAAGCATATCTTCTAAAGTCTGAATAGTTCTCTCTGATTGTCCATCTGTTTGAGGGTGAAAAGCTTACTAAAATTGAGTTGCGTACCCATAGTCTTGTGCAGACTCTTCCAAAACTTAGATGTAAATCTAGAATCTCGGTCTGAAACTATAACGCTTGGAACTCCATGCAGTCAAACAATCTCATGCACATACAACTCAGCGAGTTGATCCATCGAGTATGTCATCTTTATTGGTAGGAAATGGGCAGATTTGGTTAAGCGATCTACTATCACCCAGATTGCATCATGTCCCCTTACTGTTCTAGGCAATCCCACGACAAAATCCATTGTTATATGTTCCCATTTCCATTCGGGTACTGGTAATGGTTGCAATGCTCCTGCAGGCCTCTGATGTTCAGCTTTAACTTGTTGACAAACTAAACATAATTCTACGTACTCGGCCACACTTCTTTTCATATTTGGCCACCAATAATGTTGCTTAAGGTCTCTGTACATTTTTGTACTTCCAGGATGGAGAGAGAATCTAGAGGCATGAGCTTCCGAAAGGATCTCTTTTCGGAGTTCATTAATTGTTGGAACAAACCATCTATTCCAAAACTTAAGAATCTCATCAATAGAACAGTTGAAATCCGACTTATCGGTAGAATCCATACATGTCTTATACTTGATACACTCAGCATCAATCACCTGAGCTTCCTTTATTCTATCCAAAATAGTAGGCTTCAAGGTTATGGCAGAAAGCATAGCTGACACACTGGCCACAGCTTCCAAGTTAAATCTTCGAAATTCTGCTGCTAAGGTTAGCGGTATGTCAAGAATCAATGCTGAGGCTGATGTTGACATTCTACTCAAGGCATTAGCTACTACATTTTCCTTACCGGGGTGGTATTTGATCTCAAAATCGTAATCATTGACAAACTCCAACCATCTACGTTGCCTCATATTTAATTCTTTCTGTGTGAAAATATACTTCAGACTTTTATGGTCCGAAAATATCTCACAAGACTGTCCATACAAGTAATGCCTCCAAATCTTTAGCGCAAAAACCACCGCGGCTAATTCTAAGTCGTGTGTAGGGTAATTCTTCTCGTGTGTTTTCAACTATCGAGAAGCATAGGCTATTACTTTTCCATTTTGCATCAACACACAACCGAGTCCAACTTTGGAAGCGTCACAATAAATGCTGAACTTTCTATTTTCAACGGGGAGTGTTAATATCGGAGCATGGGTCAACTTCTGTTTCAAGGTCTGAAAACTCATCTCACATTCCTCAGTCCACACATACATCACATTCTTCCTTGTTAGCCGAGTGAGGGGTGTTGCAATCTTCGAGAATCCTTCAATAAATTTCTTGTAATACCCTGCTAATCCAAGGAAACTCTGAATATCAGTGGCATTCTTCGGTTGGGGCCACTCCTTAACTGCTTGGACCTTGGCTGGATCGACAGATATTCCATCACCCGAGATCACATGACCCAAAAAGTGAATTCTGTCCAACCAAAACTCACACTTGGAAAACTTGGCATAAAGTTGGTGTTGCCTTAGTAATCCTAACACTAAGCTCAAATGCTTTGCATGATCATCCTTTGTACGTGAGTAGATTAGTATATCATCAATAAATACTATGACAAACTTATCCAAATACTCATGAAACACCTTGTTCATAAGTTCCATGAACGCTGCTGGTGCATTTGTCAAACCAAAAGGCATAACCAAGAACTCATAATGTCCATATCTTGTGCGAAAGGCTGTCTTAGGAATATCTTCTGATTTGAATGTAATTGGTAATAACCGGACCTTAGGTCAATCTTAGAGAAAACACGTGCACCATTAAGCTGGTCGAATAAATCATCAATCCTTGGCAATGGATACTTGTTCTTGACAGTTAACTTGTTTAATTCCCGATAATCAACACACATACGCATTGATCTATCCTTCTTTTTGACAAAAAGAACTGGTGCACCCTACGGTGAAAAGCTTGGGCGTATGAACCCCTTATCCAATAGTTCCTCCAACTGTTTCTTTAATTCCTTAAGCTCCGTAGGTGCTAATCTATAGGGATTTTTAGATACAGGCTCGGCGCCTGGGTAAACATCTACAACAAATTCAATATCCCTATCTGGCGGCAAGCCCGAAAGATCATCTAAAAATACTTCTGGAAAGTCTTGGACAACTAAGACATTTTGAGGACATGCTTTTCCTACAAACTGTGTCTATAACGCTGGCCAGAAAGCATAAATACTCTCGGCATGAAGAGGGTTTAGCGTTGATAGAAGTCATAACAGACATTCCCTTATTCTTCTTTGAGGCTTGGAAGTTATGCTTCAAACCACCAGGAGGTTGAAAACTAACTACTCCAGTCCTACAATCAATTGTGGCATAATACTTGAACAACCAATCCATTCCTAGGATTACATCAATCTCATTATGTCCATAATAATGAGATCAGCAGGTAAATTCTTATTTCCTACTAACACAACACTATCAAACATTACTTGGTTAGAGTGCATGTGTTCACCAGAGGGTAACGCAACGTTAAACACGTGTTCAGTAGGGGTAAACTGTACATCTAACTTGACAGAAAACGCAGATGCTATAAATGAGTGTGTGCACCTGAATCTATTAAAGTAAAAGCAGATATAGAGTTTATCAAAACGGTACCTGACACTACAGCGGATTGTTCCTCATCACCTGACTCCGTCATGGAGAATATCCTCAGCTTTATCTTAGCAGGGCCATTCTTCAAAGCTGGACAGTCTCTGTTAATGTGGCCGACTTTGTTACAGTTGAAGCATCGGGTGATTCTGGGATTCGGGCAATCCTTGTATGAGTGTCCAGCTTCCTCACAGTTGAAACACTTTCTCGTCCCAAACCTGCACTCGCCCAGGTGACTTTTCAAACACTTCGGGCACTGGGGGAACCACTTGGTGTCCTGCACCTTCCTTCCTGTTCCCTGGTTATTCTGGCCTTCACTTGGCCTCTTCATTCCTTCGGCCTAGTACTCTTCATCTCCGCTTCTTCCACCACCAACGCTGTGGACACAACCTCACTAAGAACAATCATTTAATACCACAAAATTTTACTCCTCTGTACATTTCAGGCTTCAATCCTTGCATAAATTGAAACACCTTATCTTCATTCCTATGAATAAGGTGTCCAGCGAACCTTGATAGTGACTCGAATTGTCTGCTGTACTCAGCCACAAATCATGTTTGTTTCAATTGTAAGAACTCTACTTTCTTCGAAGTTTGGACAACACTACTGAAATACTTTTCGTAGAAGATCTCATTGAATTGCGCCCAAGAGATTCCCAGGACATCGATAATGGTCTCTATCGATTCCCACAAAAGCTGAGCATCACCTGCTAGACGGAATGTTGCCAAGGTGATCTTGTCCCCCTCCCCAACATTGGCATACTTGAACATGCTCTCTATCTTCCTAAGCCATTCCTCTGCGACAATCGGGTTGGACGACTTTCCATCGTATGTGGGTGGCTGTAGCCTCCGAAACCTGTCTCCTGAATGTTCATTGCTGGAACCCGAGTTGGCACTTTCCTGTACCTTCCGGTTCAACAAAACTCCTTGTAACGACCCCAATTGGAGTCGCCACCTAATTCATAATTTAACCTCTAAATCATCTTGGTCTTACTTTCTATACTTTGTTCATTATTCATGTTATTATTTTTTTTTTTTTAAAAAGATATCTCTTGAACTGCATCTACCGATGGAAAGAAAACTCACATCAACTGACGGTCACGTGCCCACCACGCGACGCATCTCACCCCATCTAGTGAAAGGCATCTACCGGTGATCACGGACCTTACACGTGTCCAAAAGACGTCGCTCGGTCTCGAACATCTATCGCCAGATGTCCACAACTTTAAGCTACATTGACCGGTGGTCATGTGCCGTTACATCATCTGGTAACTTAAATACACGTCATCTGCCGGTCACTAGATGACAAAATAGCACTCTCATCATCCGATAGCTTAAACACACTACATCTACCGGTCACTGGATGACGAAATAACATTTACATCATCTGGTAACTTAAATACACGTCATCTGCCGGTCACTAGATGACAAAATAGCACTCTCATCATCCGATAGCTTAAACACACTACATCTACCGGTCACTGGATGACGAAATAACATTTACATCATCTGGTAACTTAAATACACGTCATCTGCCGGTCACTAGATGACAAAATAGCACTCTCATCATCCGATAGCTTAAACACACTACATCTACCGGTCACTGGATGACGAAATAACATTTACATCATCTGGTAACTTAAATACACGTCATCTGCCGGTCACTAGATGACAAAATAGCACTCTCATCATCCGATAGCTTAAACACACTACATCTACCGGTCACTGGATGACGAAATAACATTTACATCATCTGGTAACTTAAATACACGTCATCTGCCGGTCACTAGATGACAAAATAGCACTCTCATCATCCGATAGCTTAAACACACTACATCTACCGGTCACTGGATGACGAAATAACATTTACATCATCTGGTAACTTAAATACACGTCATCTGCCGGTCACTAGATGACAAAATAGCACTCTCATCATCCGATAGCTTAAACACACTACATCTACCGGTCACTGGATGACGAAATAACATTTACATCATCTGGTAACTTAAATACACGTCATCTGCCGGTCACTAGATGACAAAATAGCACTCTCATCATCCGATAGCTTAAACACACTACATCTACCGGTCACTGGATGACGAAATAACATTTACATCATCTGGT
This sequence comes from Begonia masoniana, assembly GCA_022432975.1. Lineage (NCBI taxonomy): Eukaryota > Viridiplantae > Streptophyta > Magnoliopsida > Cucurbitales > Begoniaceae > Begonia > Begonia masoniana. The sequence goes on from CM039514.1 coordinate 36,921,540, forward strand.
AACTTAAATACACGTCATCTGCCGGTCACTAGATGACAAAATAGCACTCTCATCATCCGATAGCTTAAACACACTACATCTACCGGTCACTGGATGACGAAATAACATTTACATCATCTGGTAACTTAAATACCGATAGCTTAAACACTCTACATCTACCGGTCACTGGACGACGAAATAACATTTACATCATCTGGTAACTTAAATACACGTCATCTGCCGGTCACTAGATGACAAAATAGCACTCTCATCATCCGATAGCTTAAACACACTACATCTACCTGTCACTGGACAACGAAATAACATTTACATCATCCGGTAACCTAAATACACTTCATTTGCCGGTCACTAGATGACAAAATAGCACTCTCATCATCCGATAGCTTAAACACACTACATCTACCGGTCACTGGATGACGAAATAACATTTACATAATCCAGTAACCTAAATACACTTCATCTGCCGATGGATGCAACACTTAACATATTCCGATAGCTTGACATCTATCGGGGAAAGCAAATATACACAGACTCCAAATTTTGATGACTCGTCACTCTTATAGATAAAAGATAGAAACTCATCCAGAATTCTTATGGCGGAAGACTTAGTTAGATAACACGTTCTATATCCTTATAGACATTCACAAACTCAGTAATTAAACCAGACAATCATAAAATCCAGTATTCAAAGGAAAATCTCATTTTACTTGAACATCAGTTTATCATAAATCTTACTGACACTTTATGAGCTTAACTACGGGTCATATTCGCTTGCCAGCCACAGACTTCCACCCTGAGCACCATCCTGCAACCGGCCTTAGACATCATCACAGAATTTGGAATTCTCACCTGCTAAATCTTCACCTACATCATAAGGTTTAAACTATAAGCCTAATGCTTAGTAAGGAATGCAATACTAACAAGTATGCATGAATGCTCATTTTGAGAAACAAATGCTCATGAATCTTTTCTTGTTCGTATTCATACACAAAATCTCCATTCTTATTCATCATTCGTATTCATCGTTCATAATCATCATTCATGCTCATCATTCATATTCATCATTTATATTCTTCAATCATATTCCTCGTTCATGTTGTGTGGATTAAAAGAGGATTTGTGCCGGTAAATGGGGTTGATAGTGAGAGTGTACATAGTCCCTTGCGGGTCATAATCATGGTCCTTCCTTTTGGACAGTGACATACGTCAAACCGCCCCCAACCCTCACTTAATTTACGTTGCATAAGTTTTACATCATTATCTTGGTCATGAGGAAAACATGCTCTTAAAAACATTTTCATATGCATAAAAACATTCATGATGCATGAACATGGGAACTCTTAATTCATCAAGCTACAGAATAGTGCATTCATCCGTCGTGAAATCATATCATTAGTCAAACATCAACATAAATAACAGGAAGTAGCTTAAATAACTTCTAATTATCGTATCAGTTTCTACCTAGCATCCTTGTGATGTAGGGCCCTATTGGCTGGGAATCCTACACATTCACTTACCTGGTTTCCTTAGCAACTTGAGCTCCTTTTCTTCAAACTTCTTCACCTAAAACATTTACATTGCAGTAGTTAAAACAAAATCCTAATAGTCCTAATCACTAGCCACCCTAGAGTCTAATAGCTTAAATCATTCTCGAATCCCTTAGTCTAATTTCTCTGTGCACAGTTTGAAATCTAAAAATCATAACAGCTAGATTCAACTTCGATTAATCAGGATTGGTTATTTTAAGTGTCCAGAATCGATTCGGAATGACGTTACTAATCTCGGGTTTTAAAATGTCCTTATTATTAATCGGCCATTGAGGAATCCAAAACTTCAACACTTAGATGAAAACAGAGCTTAACAACTAACAGATAGCTACATTGTCAAACTCGTACCTCGAGCACAAAGTAGCCGAGAGGTAAGCAAGGAAACCGATCGTCGAAGGAGGGATTTCTAGTTAACAGAGAGCGAGAGCTCGGGAGAGAAAATCGCTGAGAGTAATGACGGCTACAGTGAGGTTTAATTGGGGTTTGAATCCTTTCCATTTTCTTTAAATACTGGTCTCAATCCTCCATTATTACAACTTTGCCACTCAACCTAGTTTAAATCCACATGTAATTAATTAAGCTTGGCATAAAATTCTAAATCGTGAAGATTGAATAATTATGACCGTTAATACAGTTAGGAAGTCACCTGGTTGAAATTGTCGGGTGTTACATCCACCCCTCCTTAAACAAAATTTTCGTCCCTGAAAATTAATCAAGCGAAGAGTTCTGAATATTTGTCCATCATGTCCTGCTGTCTTTCCCATGTGGCTTCCTCAATACCATGATTCATCCATAAAACTTTCACAAGGGGGATTACCTTATTCCTCAGAGTTTTCACTGCAGATTCCAAAATTCACACTGGCTTCTCTTCGTACATTAGTGTCGGCTCAATCTCAATATCCACTGGCTTAACAACTTGTGTAGGGTCCCGTATGCATTTTCTTAACATTGACACATGAAAAACATTTTGTACCTTTTTCAATGATGGAGGCAATTGCAATCTATAAGCCGTACTGCCAATCCTTTCTAAGACGGGAAATGGTCCAATAAATCGTGGGTTTAGCTTTCCTTTCTTACCAAATCTTAAAACTCCTTTAAATGGTGAAATCCTCAGGAAGACTTCATCACCAATAGAAAACTCAAGGTCTCTTCTCCTTTGGTCTGCATAACTCTTCTGTCGGCTCTGTGCTGTTATCATTCTTTTCCTAATAGTGGCAATCTTGTCTGACATCTGTTGCAAAATCTCGGGACCTAGGAGTTATGCTTCACCGACCTCATCCCAGTACAAAGGTGACCTGCACTTTCTACCATAGAGTGCTTCATAAGGTGCCATACCTATGGTGGACTGGTAACTATTGTTGTAGGAGAATTCAACCAAGGGCAGGTATCGACTCCAAGATGTCTGGAATTCAAGCACACATGCCCTCAACATATCCTCAAGTATCTGAATCATCCTCTCAGATTGACCATCGGTTTGAGGGTGGAAAGCAGTGCTGAAAGACAATTTTGTTCCTAATGTGCCTTGCAAACTTTGCCAGAATCTTGAGGTGAATCTAGGATCACGATTGGATACAATAGATAAAGGAATTCCATGCAATCTGATGATTTCTTGGACATACAGATCAGCAAGTTGGTCCATTGTGAAAGTCATTCTTACAGGTATAAAGTGTGCCGATTTTGTCATTCTATCAACCACGACCCAAATACTATCATGTCCTTTAGTTGTCTTTGGCAAACCTACAACAAAATCCATGGTAATGTTTTCCCACTTCCATTCAGGGATTGGTAGGGGTTGAAGAGTACCTCCTGGTCGTTGATGCTCTGCCTTAACTTGTTGGCATAGCAAACATGACTCCACATATTTGGCAACATCCCTCTTCATATTTGGCCACCAATAATGCAACCTTAAATCCCGATACATCTTGGTGCTACCAGGATGCACAGAAAAGGAAGAAGAATGAGCTTCAGCCAAGATCAACCCACGCAACTCCTTAACATTCGGAATGTACCATCGGTTCTTAAATTTCAAAATACCATCATTAGAGAGACTGAACTCCGAGGAGGCGTCCTTTAACTTACTCATCATGCTACTATTCTCCTTCGAATCCTTTTGTTGTGCCTCTTTGATCCTGTCCAAAATAGTTGGTCGGATAGATAAATCAGCCAGTAAAGCTGACAGTTCGGGAACTATTTCCAATTCGAACCTCTGAACATCTTTTCTCAAAGGTATAGACATGATTGATATCGCGGGTTGCATTGTCGTTGACATTCTGCTTAAAGCATCGGCCACAGCATTAGCCTTGCCTGGGTGATACTTAATCTCGAAGTCATAGTCTTTAACAAATTCTAACCAACGTCTCTGTCTCATGTTTAATTCCTTTTGAGTAAAGAGGTACTTCAGGCTTTTATGGTCGGAAAATACCTCACACTGTTGTCCATACAGATAATGTCTCCAAATCTTTAATGCAAAAACAACTGCGGCTAATTCCAAATCATGAGTGGGGTAGTTCTGTTCATAATTCTTTAACTGCCTGGAAGCATAAGCTATAACCTTGCCATCTTGCATCAAGACACACCCCAATCTAACTTTGGATGCATCACAATAAACACTAAACTTTCCTCCTTCAGTTGGGAGAGTCAAAAGCGGGGCTGTCGTCAACTTCAGCTTAAGTGTCTGGAAGCCATCTTCTCAAGCTTCGGTCCAAGAGTACTTGGTGTCCTTCTTTGTCAAACTAGTTAAAGGCTTAGCTATCATAGAAAATCCTTTAATAAACTTCCTATAATAGCCTGCCAAACCAAGAAAACTACGGACTTCACTAGCATTCCTCGGCTGTGGCCAGTCCTTAACAGCCTGAATCTTGGTTGGATCTACTGATATACCTTCAGCAGAAATGACATGGCCTAAAAAGTTAACCTTATCCAACCAGAACTCACATTTGGATAACTTGGCATAAAGTTGTTGCTGCCTCAGGGTTGCCAAAGCTATTCTTAAGTGTTCAGCATGGTCAGCTTCAGTCCGTGAGTATATAAGAATATCATCTATGAATACAATCACAAACTTATCCAAATATTCACGAAATACTCTGTTTATCAAATCCATAAAAGCTGCAGGTGCATTGGTTAACCCAAACGACATCACAAGGAATTCATAATGTCCATAACGGGTCCTAAAAGCTGTCTTAGGTACATCTTCCTTCTTAACCTTCAGTTGGTAGTACCCCGAACGCAAGTCAATCTTTGAAAACACCTTAGCTCCTTGCAATTGGTCAAACAAGTCGTCAATTCGGCGCAAGGGGTATTTATTCTTAATTGTCAACTTGTTCAGTTCTCGGCAATCTATGCACATCCTTAGGGAACCATCTTTCTTCTTAACAAATAACACAGGTGCACCCTAGAGAGAACTACTAGAGCGTATGAATCCCTTGTCTACTAATTCCTGTAGTTGGACTTTTAACTCCTTCAACTCAACAGGTGCCATGCGATAAGGATTCTTAGATACGGGTAATGCCTCGGGATATGTATCAATTACAAACTCTATTTCTCTATCAGGTGGTAATCCTGGCAAATCATCCAAAAATGCTTCAGGGAAATCTCAGAATATAGGAATATCTTGTAATTCTATCTTATTCCTCACCCGAGTATCCATTACACTAGCTAGGTAACTTTCACAGCCATCATTCAATATCCGTTGAGTCTCTAGCGAGGAAATAATCAGTATCTTACTTATTTTTGGTATAGCTTGGAAGGTATACCGATCTCCATTAGGGGGTCAAAACTCGACTAATCCAGACCTACAACTTATCGTGGCATAATGTCTGGATAACCAATCCATTCATAATATAACTTCATATCCCTTCATGTCAACTACAATCAGTTCTACATATAACTTCTTATCTCCTAAGGACACAATATCACCTTTCAATATCTGCTCAGAATACAAGGACTTTTCTGATGGTAACATCACACTATATGGCCTATCAGCTGGTAAGTATTCTAACTTATGCTTACACGCAAATAAGGTTGCAATAAATGAGTGTGTGGCTCCCGTGTCTATAAGTGTATAAGCAGAAATACCACAGAGCATAATTGTACCTGTTATGACCGTATGCTGCATGGTATCTTCATCTTCCATCATAGCAAAGACTCGGGGCATTACTCTTGCTCGGTTTGGATCAGGTGGCATGGGGCAGTCTCTGACTATATGTCCAACTTTATCACACCTGAAGCATCGGCCAGAATGCAACTTGCATTCGCCATGATGGTTCTTCTGGCAGTTGGAGCATAGAGGGGCCAATAGTCGTTTTCCCTTCCCTTGGTCTTCATTTGGATTGAAGGGTCTCTTTATACCTTGCTGTTGTTGTTGTGGTCCCCTGTTCTGTTGCGGCTGCCATCCTTTGTTCTGACGTGGTGGCGGCTGAGTTTCCTTCGAGAATTTCCTTGGCTGCTCACGCTGTGCATATGCTGTCACTTCAGCCTCTTCCAACTCCAAGGCCTTAGCCGTCACTTCACCATAAGGTACATTGTGTATTCTAGCAGTCTTTACTTTCATGTACAAACTCGGCTTCAGTCCTTGAACAAATTGGTAAGTCCTGTCCTCATCATCCTCAACCAATCGGGGAGCAAACCGTCATAAAGAATCAAATTTGCATATGTAATCCGTCACAGAGCCAATTTGTCGCAGATTCATGAACTCCTTCTTCTTGTTGGCCCGAACAGTCCTATTGAAGTACTTGTCAAAGAAGGCAGTCTTAAACATTTCCCAGGTCATAGCTCCTGCATTAGCGGTGTTCTGGATTGAATCCCACCAATGCCTTGCACTCAATTCCAAATGAAAGACAGCATATGTGACCTTATCTCCTTCGTCAACCTTTGCATACTTAAACATGTCCTCCATCTTTCGAACCCATTCCTCAGCATAAATAGGATCTGAAACATGTCCATTAAATACCGGGGGTCGAAGCCGGTGGAAACGCTCACCCCCATGATCATGAGTTGCATTAGTACTGGAGTTGCCTTGTTCCTCTCTAACAGTCATCAGCTGTTCGATCTGGCGAGATTGGCGCATGACCAACTCTGTCAACTGAGCAATGGCAATGCTATCCTCATTGGTCTCTCTCTGCTGACCTCTAACCATTTTGGGATTCCTAAACAAATAGTTATAGATACATCTTAACTTAATGACATTTACTGAAATCATAAATACTTACAGTTGCAAGAGTGTACTCAGATGGCAATCTGTGCTGGGAGGCAGTCTGCAGAATCGATTTTAGAACCCGGTTTTGCTTGTAACGACCCCATTGGAGTCGCCACCTAATTCATAAAGTTAACCGCTAAATCATCTTGGTCTTACTTTCTATACTTTGTTCATTAGTCATGTTATTATTATTTTTTTTTTTTAAAAAGATATCTCTTGAACTGCATCTACCGATGGAAAGAAAACTCACATCAACCGACGGTCAAGTGCCCACCACGCGACACATCTCACCCATCTAGTGAAAGGAATCTACCGTGATCACGGACCTTACACGTGTCCAAAAGACGTCGCTCGGTCTCGAACATCTATCGCCAGATGTCCACACGTTAAGCTACATCGGTAACCTAAATACACTTCATCTGCCGGTCACTAGATGACAAAATAGCACTCTCATCATCCGATAGCTTAAACACACTACATCTACCGGTCACTGGACGACGAAATAACATTTACATCATCCGGTAACCTAAATACACTTCATCTGCCGGTCACTAGATGACAAAATAGCACTCTCATCATCCGATAGCTTAAACACACTACATCTACCGGTCACTGGACGACGAAATAACATTTACATCATCCGGTAACCTAAATACACTTCATCTGCCGGTCACTAGATGACAAAATAGCACTCTCATCATCCGATAGCTTAAACACACTACATCTACCGGTCACTGGACGACGAAATAACATTTACATCATCCGGTAACCTAAATACACTTCATCTGCCGGTCACTAGATGACAAAATAGCACTCTCATCATCCGATAGCTTAAACACACTACATCTACCGGTCACTGGACGACGAAATAACATTTACATCATCCGGTAACCTAAATACACTTCATCTGCCGGTCACTAGATGACAAAATAGCACTCTCATCATCCGATAGCTTAAACACACTACATCTACCGGTCACTGGACGACGAAATAACATTTACATCATCCGGTAACCTAAATACACTTCATCTGCCGGTCACTAGATGACAAAATAGCACTCTCATCATCCGATAGCTTAAACACACTACATCTACCGGTCACTGGACGACGAAATAACATTTACATCATCCGGTAACCTAAATACACTTCATCTGCCGGTCACTAGATGACAAAATAGCACTCTCATCAACCGATAGCTTAAACACACTACATCTACCGGTCACTGGACGACGAAATAACATTTACATCATCCGGTAACCTAAATACACTTCATCTGCCGGTCACTAGATGACAAAATAGCACTCTCATCATCCGATAGCTTAAACACACTACATCTACCGGTCACTGGACGACGAAATAACATTTACATCATCCGGTAACCTAAATACACTTCATCTGCCACTAATGACAAAAACTAACTTACATCTTCCGATAGCTTAAACACTCTACATCTACCGGTCCCTGGACGACGAAATAACATTTACATCATCCGTAACTTAAATACACTTCATCTGCCGGTCACCTAGATGACAAAATAGCACTCTCATCAACCGATAGCTTAAACACACTACATCTACCGGTCACTGGACGACGAAATACATTTACATCATCCGGTAACCTAAATACACTTCATCTGCCGGTCACTAGATGACAAAATAGCACTCTCATCATCCGATAGCTTAAACACACTACATCTACCGGTCACTGGACGACGAAATAACATTTACATCATCCGGTAACCTAAATACACTTCATCTGCCGGTGGATGCAACACTTAACATATTCCGATAGCTTGACATCTATTGGGGAACGCAAATATACACAAACTCCAAATTTCGATGACTCATCACTCTTATAGATAAAAGACAGAAACTCATCCAGAATTCTTATGGCGGAAGACTTAGTTAGATAACACGTTCTATATCCTTATAGACATTCACAAACTCAGTAATTAAACCAGACAATCATAAAATCCAGTATTCAAAGGAAAATCTCATTTTACTTGAACATCAGTTTATCATAAATCTTACTGACACTTTATGAGCTTAACTACGGGTCATATTCGCTTGCCAGCCACAGACTTCCACCCTGAGCACCATCCTGCAACCGGCCTTAGACATCATCACAGAATTTGGAATCCTCACCTGCTAAATCTTCACCTACATCATAAGGTTTAAACTATAAGCCTAATGCTTAGTAAGGAATGCAATACTAACAAGTATGCATGAATGCTCATTTTGAGAAACAAATGCTCATGAATCTTTTCTTGTTCGTATTCATACACAAAATCTCCATTCTTATTCATCATTCGTATTCATCGTTCATAATCATCATTCATGCTCATCGTTGATATTCATCATTCATATTCTTCAATCATATTCCTCGTTCATGTTGTGTGGATTAAGAGAGAATTTGTGCCGGTAAAGGGGGTTGACAGTGAGAGTGTACATAGTCCCTTGCGGGTCGTAATCATGGTCCTTCCTTTTAGACAGTTACATACGTCGATAGGAGTACAGGTTAGAGCTATGAGGAAAGCTAGGGTTGGGGCGCAGTCGTTGATGTACGTTGTATGCCGGTGCGGGCAGTTGTCGGGATGTCTCGACCATGATCTTCGGAAAGATGTGGGTAGAACGGTATTTTGCATTGTATAGTTTTTACCTATCTGGAGTTTGTAAAAATAATGTGGTTGTTTTGTGGGATTTGTCTGTATAAAAGATGCTTTTATGAACATGTATTTTCAGGTTTTGGGTTTTGGAAGTTTTTGGCGTTATGCTGCTTGTTTTGGTTTTAAAACAAATAACGTCGTGTTCCCGTTCTCTATTTTTTTCGTTATCCATTTTAAGTCGGTTTTCTAAGATTTTTACGGGACACGGAGTCAAGAGTGTCGGGAATATGTGGGTAAATTTTTAGGTGATTTGAACGTGTTTGGCTCGATGAAAAATGAAGAAAAGTGGAGAAAGGTCGAAAAATGGGCATTTTTGGCCGAAGGAACCTGAGAGGGCCCTATCGATCAGGCTGGGCGAGCGATCGGTCGGCCAAGCGTGCGGGCGCGCTGCCTAGGCGAGCGCGGCACCCAGCACGCACGCGCTGCACGCCCAGCACACCTAATTTTTGACTTTTCTTAAATTTTGCCTATTTCTAAAATGTTTTGACCCAACCTTTTCCGACGTATTTTAAATGTGTTTTACGCATGTTTTCCAACAAAAATTGAGGGTTCGAAAAACCCAAAAATCGAGTCGAAAAATCATCAAAAATTATTTTAAACGTCGTTTTAAACGCGGTTTGAGTTAGCAATGTAGCGCATCGAGCCAGGGCGGGTTCGGGGGCGTTACAGGACGAGTCATTGCATACAAGAGAGATCCTACTATAATATGATATGAAACTCATAACATATAATTAACCTCATCATTTGATCGTGGACATAAAAAAATAAAATTCTTAAATGAGCCGTTAATGGAGTACTAATGAAATAAGTTTACGCATGTTAAACTTGCAGAGAATTTTTTAACTTAGGTACAACTTTCTTACTCTATATTTTTTTCAATCTTCATGCAAAACATCTTGTTTTAAATGTTTCATCTCAAACTACTTATTAAGTTGTGCTTTGACCTTTTTAATTTCATTATCAATGTGTCACTAACATATAGGAGTAGATAAACAATTGACCTATCATAACTTTTACACTACTATTTTCAAACGATTAAGAGATTTTTTCAACAAACATACAGTCTTCCATCTAAGAATGTTGTTTTAACATTCATTTGCTCAAGTTCAAAGTCATGTATCACAATAATGCCAATTAGAGTATTGAATCAAATTATAGTTTACATTTGAAGAAATGACATACATGAAGTCGATACCTTGAATCCAACTACAACAAGTCTTGTCTTGTATTTGTCTTCTTCAACTCCTATTGTACCTTCTTCCTCTTGAATACCTGTGATAAACTTTCTTATCCTTACCTACTAATCTCACCAAATCCTCAGTTTCATTCTTATAACTAAATTATCTCCTTCTATAGGGCAATCATTTATTTCTCAGAGTCATAACAACTAACTAAGAATATATAAAGCTTCCTCGCTAAAATTAATAACTTCGACAACATTTGTAACGAACCCTTTCCTCCCCAATAAGATATTGTCCGTTTTAGGCAATCTTTGGCCCTTACGGATTTATTTTCTACGGGGACTTCACAATCGGTCACCCAATTTGGTACTACTTTCGTTAGAACACTCTTAACTACGAAATTTTTATGGGATCCATTATCAATTTTGCTCTGAAAATGCGTCTTACTATCTTGTTAGGATCGGGTCGGGTCCTGACAGTATTCAAGTCATAAGTAACCACATTAGTTACAATATATCTATGGTGGTTTGATGTCTTTTATGGATATGTCTTTAGCAATATAATATGATGGTTAAATTGATGGTGGTGTAGAAACTACATCTAGCTAAATATCAGACTTGGATGTAGACTTTGGTATATATTCTAAATCAATCTCAAACTTCACCTTTGGGCTTGATTTCAATTGATTCTTCACATACAAATATTTGGAAGGCGAGTTCACTAGTGTCGTATTTTCACCAAATATAGAATTTATACTTATTATGACTTTAAGGGATTTAATTTATACACTAAAACTAGTTTACTAGTCAAGAAATATATATTTTTTAGATGTGTTCTTATTTGCCATTGTTAATGAAAGTACATGCAAGACTTCTTTCCAATTAGAACAATAAGCATGTAAAATTTGCCAATTTTTATCAATTTAATAAAATTGTTGTCATTTAGTACATTTTAGTTATCTCATAGTTGATTTTAATCTAGTTAATAATCATAGTGTTAAATAGATATTTTTTGGTCAAGGGGGGTCAAAATTGATAAAGATAGATAATGTTACTTTCAAATAATGTTTTGGATAATATTTAGATTTTCGATGAATTAAGATTTAAATAATTATATATATGTCAAAATTTAATTTCAAATTTTTTATACTTGAAGTAGTTGGATAAATCTAAATAATCTTAACTAATCTAGGCTTATGATCATGTTATCCAATGTTTAAAACCAATTAAAGGCAATAAGTATTGGAAAAGACCAATTTTTGTAAAATTCGTCCTTGAAAACCCATCTTGATCGAGGTTTTGATATGTTTCTTCGTGACTAAATGATATAGTCAAAGGAAGAATCAATGACAATAAAAAAGCAATAGGGAGCCAAGATCCATTGATGAACATAGGAGGACCAATATCGAGATCAAGAACAAAGAAAATAAACAAATGACTACAAATTTTAATCAAAGACATCCAAGAAAAGGAATCATCACAAGATGTGCAACGAACCATAACATTACTAAATGCTGATGAAGAAGCAAAGATTGGAAATGAAGCCCAAAAATGTAAGAGAGTCTAAAAAATAAAAACTTCTCACATGGTCACCCAATATGGCACTACTCTAGCCCAAGTTTTTTAACTTCAAAGTTCTTACAAGTGCCACACCATTGAGGCTAGGCCCACAATCTGAATTAAACTCGGGACTCACGCTATTTAAACCTAATTTCCGTGGTCGCCATCCACTTGCACCACTTTCCAAATCACAATTTTTCTTTTCTTGTTTTTAGAAACTTTCCTATTGTCTAATTAGGATATCTTATTAGTTCTAATTATATTATTACCTTATTAAATTTATACCTTTGCTTATTTAAGGAAGTCTTGTAATAGATTTTGGGGACTTTTTGAATGAATTGATTTTTACGAGGCTTTTGCTTTTAGGTGATATCCTTATAATTTTCTTCTTAAGTTCTTGGATTAGAACTTAATTTTCTTCAAGTGTATTTTTGAAAAGATAGAACTTGATAGCTTAGGTTCAACCAACGAGTTTGGTTTGGATCTAGCTACTTTTCTGATAACTTCGGTTCCATCGCTAACTTTTGATTGAGGTCAAGTTCCTTCTTCTTGTTCTTTCGAATCAATAAATGCATCATTCCCTTTGAATTTTGCATTGCATGTTGGTTCTAAGATCTCTAATATCTTAGGTTTCACATCATTTGGTATTTGAGCGAAGGTTCTTCGATTCAGAGAATGTATCTTTATCGTTTTCGTTATTTTCTTTATCGCTTCTCCACAAAATCTTTTGATTCTTTTACTTTCATTTTTTTTTTGTTAAAAAAAATTCATGAGAATACCTTATTAGTATCGACGATTCACAACTGGAAACTATTCAAGCTTCTCAAAACGTTATATCCAGAGATCGATTCCAGCAAATACCGTTAGTGGTTTGACTTTAATCTATTCTCGAAAGTTAGATTTTAAGTTTGAAAGTTTGAAATTTTCACGTTGCACTTGTTGGATTGCATCTTGATTGGGTTCTAACTTTAAGAACCTAAAGAAGAGATTGAGTGGTAAAAAAGCAAGAGTGTGAGAATATCTTATAAAAGTCAAAACTTCAAGCGAAACATGAATAGAGTAACATTGAACGAGAGTAAACACGTGAGGGAGAGGAGAGGTCCATTTAAATTTTTGCATTTCAATTCAGTTATTTGAATTTCTGTATTTTAATTCAGTCATTTAAATTTCCACATTTCAATTCAGTCATTTAAATTTTTACATTTCAATTCAGTCATTTAAATTTTTGCATTTCAATTCAGTTATTTCGATTTCCAAAAATTCAAATTTCGCAATTTACCTTTTGCATTATTTATTAAAAAAAATTCGAATCATGAGTGGAGAGGAGAATGAGATTGATATAAAGATGTTTATGAGGGCCACACACGATCAATACGAGGTTCTTAATCGAAGGATGGAATGTTTGGAGATACCGTCACCTACAAATCCTCGTGGACGAAAGTTTGATGACTACTATGACCACGATGAAAAACCAAACTGAAAGGAAATATACGATAGGAACGATCGAGAGGATGGAGATCTTAGCAATATCAAGGTCAACATCTCAGCCTTCTAAGGGAAAAGAAAGTCGATTCTTTACTGAGTATCAAAACTATACGGAGGAAAAAAAAGTTCAGGTTGGTCACGATGGAGTTCACCTATTATGCCAGCATCTGGTGGGATCAACTAGTCAAAATTCAGAGACGAAACAGAGAACAATCCGCACATGGGAAAGTATGAAAACAATCATGAGAAAAAGGTACGTCTCGTTATATTATTATAGGGATTTATGTCAGAAACTTCAAGGCCTTACTCAAGGATATAAAAGTGTGGAGGAGTATTATAAAAAAATGGAGATGGTCATGATAAAAGTCGACGTTAACGAGGATGGAGATGGCCATGATAAAAGTCGACGTTAACGAGGATGGAGAAGCCACGATGGCAAGGTTTGTGGGAGGACTTAATTGAAAGATTGCCGACATAGTAGATTTGCAACACTATTTGGACATGGAGGAATTATTACACAAAGCGATCAAAATCAAACGACAACTAAAGGCCAAGAAAAGTGCAAAAGTAAACACGGCATCAAATTGTAACGACCCAACCCTTCGATGGGCCAGCTGCCACGTGGTTTCCCTCAGGCCGTCCCACATGTACTCACGATCTTCTCCCACCACCTGGTAAATTGGAGTTTTTGCTTTCCCAGGGATTCGAACCCAAGCTCCCAGGTCTTCATAACCATGGGTCCATCATCCCTGGTCCATCATCGTGAGTACACGTGGGACGGCCTGAGGAAAACCACGTGGCAGCTAGCCCATCGAGGGGCACTGCACGGCCTGGCCCATCGGGGGGTTGGGTCGTTACAAAAAAGGCATCTTTTTTGTAACGACCCAACCTCCTGATGGGCCAGGCTGTGCAGTCCGGCCCACTAGCCAACCGACACTGCCACGTGGTGTCCCTCAGGCCATCTCAAGTAGCTCAAGTGGTACCAGGGATGATGGATCCATGGTTATGAAAACCTGGGAGTCTGGGTTCGAATCCCTGAGACGGCAAAAACTCCCATTTATCAGGTGGCGGGACAAGATCGTGAGTACACGTGGGACGGCCTGAGGGACACCACGTGGCAGTGTCGGTTGGCTAGTGGGTCGGACTCCACAGCCTGGCCCATCGAGGGGTTGGGTCGTTACACAAATAGATCGTGGAAACCAAATTGGAAAGGAGAGAGCCAAACACGAGAGAGGACCACAAAGGAAAAATTGCGACTAATAACTTCAATCCACCGAAAGGAAAGAGCGAGGTTCCAACACTAACTCGGACTAGAGAAGTCAAGTGTTTTCGATGCCAAGGAATTTGGCACATCGCATCGAATTGTCCAAATAAGCGTGCGATGGTCTTCTTAGAGAATGGCGACATAGAAAGTGTATGTTCAAGCGATAATAAGATGCCATCACTCGAAGATTGTAGTGATATAGACGTGGAGGAGCCGGTCAAAGGAGTTTTATTAGTCACAATGAGAGCCTTAAGTGTACAAATTAATGAGGACGACGACAAAGCCCAAAGGGAAAACATCTTTCATACTAGGTGTCATGTCAACAACAAGGTATGCAGCATGATCATCAATAGCGGAAGTTGCACAAACTTTGCTAGTACGTTATTGGTCCAAAAGTTAAATTTGAAAACCAAGCGACACCCAAAGCCGTACAAATTGCAATGGTTGAGCGATTGTGGCGAAATTAGAGTAACAAGACAAGTAAACATCGCATTATCAATCGGGAAGTTCAAAGATGAGATTTTGTGTGATGTAGTGCCAATGCAAGCAACTCACATCCTATTGGGGAGACCGTGGCAATATGATAGAACGGTTAAGCATAACGGCTATAAAAATGAGTATTCGCTTGCTCAAAATAGGAGGTTGGTAATACTAAAACCATTACCACCGTGGGAAGCAAGCCTGGATCAAGAGAGGATTACCAAAGAGATCCAAAATGACAAAAGCTTAAATGAAAAAGATGGAAAAAATGACAAAAATGGTGTAGTCGAAAATTCAAGCATGAAAGAATAGAAGAAAAAAGGCAAAAAAGAAAGAGAAGACAAAAAAACCGATCAGAGAAAAGCCATAAATAAAGAAAGCAAAAAAGGCAAAGAGGAAGAAAAGAAATTGGAGGAAGGGAGAAGAAACAAGGGAGAAGAGAAAAAAAAGAGTGGACATATGAGGAAAGGTGAGGAGATGATTTTGTTACTCTACAAATATGTTTATTTTTCCACTAACGAACTAACGAATTCTCTTCCCATAACTGTTACCTCTCTTTTGCAGGAATTTGAGGACATATTTCTAGAGGAATTACCTAAAGGAGTTCCCTCGCTTAGGGGAATCGAGAATCAAATCGATTTCATCCTCGGAGTGACGATCCCGAACCGACCCGCGTACCGAGCAAATCTAGAGGAAACCAAGGAATTCAAAGGCAAGTAGATGAGTTGGTAGAGAAAGGCCTAGTGAAGGAGAGTCTTAGCCCATGCTCGGTTCCGGTCATATTGGTTTCAAAAAAAGACGGCACCTGGATAATGTGCGTTGCTTGTCGAGCGGTAAATAAAATTACGGTAAAGTATCGACACCCTATTCTTCACCTTGATGATATGTTTGATGAACTATATAGTGCATATATGTTTTCCAAAATTGATTTAAAGAACGGATATTATCAAATCTGCATGAAACAAGGAGATGAATCGAAAACAGCTTTTAAAACAAAATATAGTCTTTATGAATGGTTGGTTATGCCGTTTGGACTATCTAATGCACCGAGCACATTTATGAGATTGATGAATCATGTTTTAAGGCACTTTATTGTGGTCTACTTTGATGATATTTTGGTATATAGTAAGTCACTTGACGAACATGTTAAGTATTTGAGATCTGTATTTAGTGTGTTAAAATCGAATCTATTGTATGCTAATCTTAAAAAGTGTACTTTTTGCATGGAATCGGTAGTTTTTCTCGGTTTTGTAGTTAGCTTAAAGGGAGTATCCATGGATGAGGAAAAGGTAATAGCAATTAAGGAATGACTCACATCAAAGAACGCAAATGAGGTGCGTAGCTTTCACAGCTTGGCTAGCTTTTATAGAAGATTTGTGAGAGACTTTAACACTATTGCGGCACCTATGAATGAATTAGTTAAAAAGAATGTTGAATTTAACTGGACCGAAGTACATGAAAAAACATTTAATTTGTTAAAAGAGAAACTAACTAATGTTCCCCTTATAGTCTTACCAAATTTTGGTAAAACATTTGAAATCGAATGTGACGTGTCGGGAAAGGGAATTGGAGGTGTTTTGATGCAGGAAATGAAGCCAATTGCTTACTTCAGTGAAAAGCTTAGTGGAGCGGCATTAAATTATCTAACATACGATAAGGAATTCTACGCTTTGGTAAGTACGTTACAAACATGGCAACACTATTTGTGGCCCAATAAGTTTATCATTCATTCCGATCACGAGAGTTTGAAGCACCTAAAGTCGCAAAGTAAATTGCACAAAAGACATGCCAAGTGGATGGAATTCATCGAGACCTTTCCATATGTCATCCATCACAAAAAAGGTAAGGACAACGTAGTCGCTAATGCGTTGTCAAGGAGGTACGTTTTAATCACTTCTCTACATTCTAAATTGTTAGGATTTGAATTTATTAAATATTTGTGTAACGACCCCATTTCCCAGTAAGATATTGTCCGCTCTGGGGATTGGGCCGCAGCCCAATATCCTCCCCTCACGACTTTGCTTGGCGAGAACTTCCCGGAAGGTCACCCTACCTGGAATTGCTCTCGCCGAAGCACTTTTAACTTCGGAGTTCTTATGGGATCCGTTGCCAATTATGCTCCAAAACGCGTCTTACTATATTGGGAGGGTCTCTTTACATATGTTTCATTTCCACATACTTCCCCAAGCGATATGGGATTGTGACGACCCCCTTTTTACGACCCGGGATTCACCTATACTCGAGTCCGGGATTCGCCTACACTCGGCTTAGGTCTCGAGGTTTGCCCCGTAACCCGAGGTTTGCCCCGCAGTCATACTCATACGTGCACATTTGGGTCATCACAATTTGTATGAATCATACATAGATTGTTGTCATGTATGGAGAGATTGTGAGAAAGTTTCATGTGCTGATTATTATAGACACAATGAGTATTTATTTCGAAAAGATAAACTTTGTATATCTAATTGCTCATTACGTGAATTGTTTGTTAGAGAAACACATGGTGGAGGATTAATGAGACACTTTAAAATTGACAAAACTTTAAATGTCTTAATAGAATATTTATTTTGGCCAAAAATGAAGCATGATGTTATAACTATTTGTGAAAGATGCATTGAATATAGGAAGGCAAAGTCAAAGATTAAACCATATAGATTGTATAGTCCTTTACCCATGCCCGAGTACCCTTGGAGTGATATTTCCATGGACTTTGTGTTAGGTTTACCAAGAACACAAGGGGGTAAGGATAATATTTTTGTGGTTGTTGATCGATTTAGTAAAATAGCACACTTTATAGCATGTTCTAAAACTAATGATGTTATACATATAGCGAATTTATTTTTTAAAGAAATTTTGTGTTTGCATGGATTACCTAGATCAATTGTCAGTGATAGTAATGTGAAGTTTCTAAGTCACTTTTGGAGAACTTTATAGAATAAGGTAGGTACAAAATTATTGTTTTCCACCGTGGCACACCCCCAAACGGATGGACAAACCGAGGTAGTAAATCGAATTTTATCTACTTTGTTGAAAGCAATAATTTCTAAGAATTTAAAACTATGGGAAAATTACTTGCCATATGTTGAGTTTGCTTACAATAGAGTTGTTCATTCTACTACTTCTTACTCACCATTTAAAATTGTGTATGGCTTTAACCCTCTTACACCGCTTGATTTATTATTGTTACCTTCTAATGAATTGGTTGATTTAAATGGAAAAAGAAAAGCTAAATTTGTAAAGGAATTACACGCGAAGGTTCAAAAAAACATCATACAAAAGAACGAGCACTATGCGCGACAAGCCAACAAGAGTAGAAAAGAAATCATCTTTAAACCCAGAGATTGGGTTTGGGTGCATCTATGAAAGGAGAGATTTGTGGAGCGGAGAAAGAATAAGTTACAATCTCGAGGAGACGGTCCCTTCCAAGTGTTGGAACGAATCAACGACAATGCTTACAAGATTGACTTACCGAGCGAATATGGTAATGTAAGCACTACTTTTAATTTCAGTGACTTATCTTTGTTTGATGCAGATTCGAGGACGAAACTTTTCAAAGAGAGAGGGAATGATGTAGTCAACCAAGGACTATCAAGAAGCAATAGGAAGCCAAGATCCATTGATGAACATAGGAGTACAAATGTCGAGATCAAGAACAAAGAAAATAAACAAAAGACTACAAATTTTAATCAAGGACATCCAAGAAAAGGAATCATCACAAGATGTGCAACGAGTCATAACATTACTATGTATTGATGAAGAAGCAAAGATTGGAAAAGAAGCCCAGAATGAAGCTTAAAACATAAGAGAATCTCAAAAATAAAGACTTCCCACATGATTACCTAATATGAGACTACTCTAGCCCAAGTTTTTTAACTTCAAAGTTCTTACAAGTGCCACACCATTGGGCAAGGCCCACAATTTCAATTAAACTCGGGACTCACGCTACTTAAACCTAATTTCCACGGTCACCATCCACTTGCACCACTTTCCAAATCACAATTTTCTTTTTCTTGTTTTTAGAAACTTTCCTATTGTCTAATTAGGATATTTTATTAGTTCTACTTATGTTATTACCTTATTAAATTTATACATTTACTTATTTAAGGAAGTCTTGTAATAGATTTTAGGGACTTTTTGAATGAATTGATTTTTACAAAGCTTTTACTTTGAAGTGAGATCCTTATAATTCTCTTATTAAGTTCTTGGATTAGAACTTGATCTTCTTCAAGTGTATTTTTGAAAAGATCAAACTTGATAGCTTAGGTTCAACTAACGAATTTGGTTTGGGTCTAGCTACTTTTCTGATAACTTTGGTTCCATTCCTAACTTTCGATTAGGTCAAATTCCTTCTTTTTGTTCTTTCAAATCAATAAAGACATCATTCCCTTTGAATTCCACATTGCGTTTTGGGTCTAAGATCTCTAATATCTTAGGTTTCGCATCACTAAATGCACATTTGCGACCCTTACATTATTCCTAATTTTTCCGTATTATTTTTTTTTTATATTTAAAACTTTAAACCTAACGTTTGAGCGGAAATAAAACATTAAAAACATTTAACAAAACTTAAAAACAATTTAAATAAAACATAAAACAATAGATTAAAACAAATTAAAAACAAAGAAAAACAATCGGCTGAGGAAAGGGGCAAAATGGGCAATCGCCCCTTAAAATGGATGGGTGATCGATCGCCCATCGGCGATCGTGTAATTGCCTAGCAATCGCCTCCCCAGGCGATCGCTTGATAAACGCCATAAGGCGCAACCAGAGCAGGGGGCAATCGATCGCCCCAAAGAGGCGATCGGTCGCCAAGTCCTCTGGAATTTTCCAGAGAGCTAGGCCAAGAGGGGTGATCAATCGCCCTCCCTTGGGCGATCGGTCGCCAAGTCCTCTGGATTTCCAGAGGACTTGCGCTCCTCTTTCTCTCCTTCTTTCTTCTCCTGCATACCTATACTCCTAACACACACTTCACAATTTCTTCAACAAAATTTTACCTACATCTCAACCATACAATTACAACATAATCTCACCCATACATCGCCCATGACTTCACTCAGAACACGTTTAAAACGTAACTCAATTTCATAAAATCAAACCGCATGTGTAACGACCCGAGTTTTCTGAACCCGGTTTGTTACACAATCTTGCACGAAACTCGGAAAAACTTTGAACCAAACCTAAAGGTCTACTCGAAAGTCTAAATTTGATGTTTTCTAAAACTTCAAACATTCAAGAACTTACAGCGGAAATCGTTTAAGTAAAAAAAAAGTTAAACAAAGTTATTGTACGATGCTTGATTAATCAGTTGAAATGTTAAGGAATAATCAGCAAAAGAATAAAAGTTTAAATTGCAAAATACTCCATAAGTCTCAAAAAGTCAAATGCGTCGCCCGCTGAACAAAGTCAACAAAAAGGGGCTGAAGCAGAAAATAGAAGACATCATCCGGTGACAAAACGACAAAATATTCTCTACACCTACCGGTGACGTCAGCCGGATGATCGACGTTACACAGCATCCACCGGTGACTAGACGACAAAACACTTCTTACATCTTCCGGTGGATTATCACACGACATCCACCGGTCACTAAACAACAAAACACTTCCTACATCTTCCGGTGGATTAACACACAACATCCACCGGTCACTAAACGACAAGAGACTTTCTACATCATCCGACGGGTTTTCACACGACATCCACCAGTGAGTAGAATACTCGACATCATCCGGTGACGTCAGCCGGATGATTTGATCCGCCAATGTCTATCAGCGAACAAACACCCAACATCCACCGGCGAACCCATTCGCCGATGGTTGAACTTGCAAACTCACTCAAGACATTCAAAAACCCTTGACCCTAAGTAACTCCAGAAAACTCAACAGAAAGTAGACGATATTTCTACTATTCAAATTCCATACAAAAACATCTCTAGCTGCGAAAAGGAGGAGCTTACTTCACTGAAAACATTTAGAACAATTCAAATCCTTACATTACTCAATTTCAGTAAAATCAACATTTATGCCTAACCAAATACTATTATCAGCAAGCTCAAGAAAAGAAACATATTCAAAATATTGAAAACCACTACTATCATGAAAACTCAACACACTAAAATTGAAACGTTGTCAACTGAACCTTCACACCAACTGACATCAGTTAAACCGCCCCATCAGCTGCCAGATTGTTACCAAGATGCACTCCAAAACCAATCTAGTCCTCAGCAGACTCAGTAAACACACCTGCTATCACTTCTTCACCTACATCACAAAACTCATCTATTAGCCTAATGCTAAGTAAGTAAAGCAGTAATAAAATGAAACACTGAAATATAAATTCTTAAACATGCAATTTCTAATTTCTCAACTCAGTTGTTCATGCTTCGTTTCTGTTCAGATCCCCCTGTGAAGTTGGGAGTCGGATCAACCCTCCCAAAGTATAAATATCCACTGTCTCATTAAGGGGTGGATTAGTTCCCTTAACAGTAAATCTGATTCACATGTTCAGATCCCCTTGTGAAATTGGAAGTTGGATCAATTCTCCCAAAGTATAAATATCCACTGTCTCATTAAGGGGCGGATTAGTTCCCTTAACAGTAAAACTGATTCACATAACTATTTCAATATGTTCAATCCTCACCATGCTGACATGCATTAAAATTTATTTTCGTATATTTTTAAAACATGATGCATGACATACCAACACATTCTAGCAAACAAACCCTAACGTTTTATGATGTAGGCCCGAAGGCACAAGCAAACTTTACTTACCTAGCTCTCCTGGTGATTCTCGGTTTCAACTAGTCCAAAAGCTCGCTTACCTAAGTTTATGGCAATACATTAATCCAACTTTCACTAGACCTTACCAAAAATCAATAATAAGATTGAGGAAACCGATTTGAAACTCTGCTACCCGTGTAATCCCTTTTATCTCTACGAACCCGAACCTACGCTCAATCTCAGCACCTTCAAAATCCTCACATTGTACTCCCTCAGGTAACTAACCACTATATCTTAAGAGAAATGAGGAAAACTTACCTAAGTTGAAGGAGAATCGGGCGAGGAAAATTGCCTAGAGAGCTCGGCTGCTTGAGCTGAAAACCCGAAGAGGAAAAGTATGAAATTGGTGGCGCTACAGTGCATTAAACCCAACCCTCTTTCCTTAAATACGTTATCCACTTTTGAAAATTGTAAATTTACTCTAGTGTCCTTGTCTAGTCTTTTAATAACCCTACTTAAATTATTGATTAATCAGGTGCATACCATTAATAATAAAAGAGCTGGTTCGATAGAACCGGGTGCTACAGCATGGATCCGTTTAAAAACTTAACATTCCCTCCTGTTTAAATCATCAAGCGGTTTATAAAATAGTTTCTAAAACGTTTAAAAATATCAAAACATAAACCTATCAACTATCTAGATTCTCAAACATCCTAATATGTTCAACTATACAATTTATCCTACGATTTAACTATCGTGTCCCAAAATACCTTTACATTCATCCCCACGGGTCAAAACGCACCGACTGCCCAGCGTACTCTCACAGGCCATCCTCCTTCAACTGCATCATTCCTCGGGTGGAAGGATCTCGTCCTCACCTATGTCAAGATCACCTACACCATACAGACAATCTATGAGATAAAAATCTCAGCAAGTTTCGTAAATGCAATGCATGTTGTGCGTATGAGTTCGTAAATCATGCATCATTTTCTTATCTTTACATAGGTTGTCACCGAGATCTCCACCCCCTAAATGGAGAGGGCGCATCCTGCGGTTGGACAACCCTTTCCACCTAGAGGACGGGGGTACATGCTTGCAACACGCACATGCCTGAGCCCCACTTCGCCTGACCATAAACATACATCGGTTCATATTAGATGTGGTATTGTGACAGACCCTTAATCGATCTACACAATAGATCAATAGCCCCCTTTCAGGCCACATCGCCATTTTCTTTAAAACATAGTGCGGAAATTCGTTTTCTATGCGTAATTCAAAACTGTGATACATGAACAATTTATAGCATAATTTAAACATACAGCATATATACCATCAAGACTATAAAAATATAACCTATAAAAGAACTAAACCTAACTACCCAACCAAAGCAATTTAAACAAACACGTCACCAAAACTCCTCGAGACGACTTCGACGTACGGTGTAGGCCAATCGGCCAGAGTAAGTCATGAGAACTTACCTCGTGTCGAAAATCGATAATTCTCAACATTCCACAACGAATCGACTAAACACGCTCCATAATCACCAATATGTCCATTACACAGACTAATACGACAAACCTATCAATTTCTAGCCCTAAACCACGTTTTTAACGAAACCCTAAACGAACCCTAATCGTTTAAACTCCTTAAAAATCGAAATAAACTTTGCTAAAACCTTTGAATCGTACCTAGGGTCGAGTTTGGGGAAGAATTCGCAAAGAATCAAGGTTGATCGGAGAGGAAACGCCGTTGGAAGGGAGAGATCGCCGTGAGTCGCCGGAGGAGGGAGAGATTCACAGAGAGAGAGAGAGAGAGAGAAAGAGAGAGAGAGAGAGAGAGAGAGAGAGAGATCATGAATGAGGGAGAAGAGAAAAGAGGATATTTGTTTTAATTAAAATTTTGACTTTGCAAATTACCGTTTCGTCCTTCCTTTGATTTTCTATTTGTTTCGTCGCTTGTTTCGTTAATTGACTAACGATTCAGGTTTCTCCAAATTTTCTTATTTTACCAATAACTTCAACTTATTATAAGGGTCCCATTAAAACTGTTCGTTCGCAATTCGGACCTCGTTTACTATTTTTACCAAAGTGTCCTTTATATTACAATAAACGTAATTCTCGTAAAATTAGCGTTAAACTCCTAAAATTCTCAAAAAAAATTTAAAATCCTTATTAATTATTAGGATCGTAATAACGCTTTTTTTTTGCAAAATAGACTTGATTTGACATATTAACAAAAATGTCATTTACAATAAAATATTAATATTCTGTACAGCCGGGTATTACATCAAAAGTTTGATGCTTGTCTCGACCCTTTTCAAGGTCAACCACCATGTGTTGGTCGATCGACCTTCATGACTAGTTGACCACTCTTGGTCCAAGTTGACTGATCCCTTATTGAAAGGGAGCGAACCGCATGATGTCACAGGTCAACCACTCCCTTGTTGTCTTATCGATTGCCCATGTTGTCTAATTGACCACCATTATTGATCGACCTATTGCTCTTTTAACCAGGTCAATTTCACCAAGAGTTTCTTATGACGATGTAGCTTAACGCTAGCATAATATGTGTGTCAGAGCCTAATTGTTAAGTCTCTTCCAAATTATTTCTTGTTTTTCATGTTCCTTGGTATGAGATCTAGTAAGAAGACTCAATATGTAGAGATTGTTTTTATTATTTCCATTAATGTATCATGGTTTTCAAAATCCTATTTTGTGATATCACTCAGAAAGCTACGATGGTCCTTATCACATAAC
This sequence comes from Begonia masoniana, assembly GCA_022432975.1. NCBI lineage: Eukaryota > Viridiplantae > Streptophyta > Magnoliopsida > Cucurbitales > Begoniaceae > Begonia > Begonia masoniana. Next base: position 36,946,387 of record CM039514.1, read on the forward strand.
ATGTTAGGTTTTGTTTTCTATGTAGCTCGATTTTACAAGTTTACTTTCAGCATGAATGGTACTTCATTTATTTTGGAATGTAGTCTCCAACTTTAGACCTATGATCTAGGCACTTGTTTGTTGGTGCATCTTTTATTGAATAAGAATATGGATGCACATTATGTAATATTTATCGGGACAACTTAAGATATTTTTTGATTGGGTTAAAAATTCTTAAACATGCTTAGGATGTTTTTGTTACATCTTGACTAGGCTCCAAACAATTACTTTCTCTCTTGTATGTCTATGAGTATTGATGTCCAAAGTCCATGAGTTTACATTGTTCTCATTGGGACCATATTCTATGGAAACACTAATATATTAGTTTCTTATATGCTACAATATAATATGTAATACTATTTTTGATATTTGATCCACAGATGGTTTTAAGAACCAACTTTTAAAATAATAATTTTTTAAATTTAAAATACATGCATTATACATTTTAGATTTGTGAAAATCTCAATAGTTTTCAATATTGAGTTTAGTCAGCTTACTCTGAATGAGTTATTTTTCCTAGAGAAAACCAGAGAATAGGAACCAGGAGTACCGTTCTCTTTGGAGATCTTTCCATTTTCTGTTTCAGCATTAATTTTTGGTGAAGTTTTATTTCATTTTCTTCTCTCATGCTAGACATGTATAATTTATATCAGTGTGGATCTACTTCTCAAACAGTATTGCATGTTGCAGTTAATTATATTGCACTATCTTCTGTTTCTTGTAATCACTATCTACACTCGACTAGGGGTGGGTAAGACCGGATCGCGGACCGAGAACTAGACCGAACCACCAATTTCAGTCCCACAAAGCAGGACCACGGTCCAGTCCTCGATCCATAGCCTAGATTCCCGAAGATTTTCGGTCTGATCCTTGGTCTACAGCCTGAATTCCCAAAAAATGGGGACCGGATCGAGTGTTAAAAAACACTTCTCAGTTGAGTTCTCTCTCTCAGCCTCTCAGTTTCTTCCAATTCCAGAAGTCCAATTTTCCGAACAGTGAGTTGTTCCCCCTACTCCCGTTCCAGTGCCCCCCGACTCCCTTCGTACTTCCTGCTCGGTGTTATCCGTGCACCTGGCCCCTGCTCCGATTCGGATTTGCTAGCCTCTAGGCTCTGTCTTCGGATTCGCGCTCGGCTTCCTTCAGTTTGGAATCAACTCACTTGGTCGTCTCGCCTATCCTCTGTCTTCGGCTGTCTTCCTGTACTGGTTTGAAATTTTGTAGAATTAGTTTTGAGGATAAAATTTGACGTTATTGAAAAAAAAAATAAGGGGAAAAATCCATGGGGCCGACCGATCACCTGAAGGGGGCGATCGATCGCCAAAATGATGAATAAGAGGAAATCGAGCAGAGAGGGTGTCGATCGATCGCGGAATTGGGGCGATCGATCGACTACTGTAAGAAGAAAACGAGTCGATCGTTTGATTTGAAAAAAATATATATATTTGGTGGGAGAAACTGGGAACGGTTTTGGTATTCTGGAAAAGAATCTCGAAGACTTCGGGCTGATATTGATCTGGGCTCCAGACCGGGCCGGTTCAGCCCGTGCCCACCCCTACACTCGACTCATCTTGTAGTTAGATTTAAATTTATGGTTTTAAGTCTCCTATTATAAACAACAAAACTAATCTTGGGCTAGAAGATCAGGTCCTCTCCGAGGGTCTCTCACGACCAATAAGAGAGAAACAACAGAAATTTGAGATAAGTGACTCAACTCTCTTTGAAAGCTCAAGAATATTAGGAGTGACTTAAAAACGAACTCCAATCAAATTAAACAAGAAGTATCATCAAATAAAATAACAACAAAAAGTATCAAATGTGCGAAAAATAAAATTGGTTGAACGTGATAATATGAAGAATACAATCATCTAAAATGTCAAATAACACTCTTACGCTCACCAAATGAAAATGAAATAAGATAAAGCTTCTAAACTACTAAAACTCTTCTCATCTAGCTCCTCTAGCAAGGTTATGGTCTCTTGAACAACTCCTTAAAAAAGGTTAGTTGATTAGGGTGAATTTACAAGACTCAGTAAGGATTCTTACGTGCAATGGTTTCAAATTATTTCTTTTCATTAACCTTCATAACTTTCTAGTTTTATTTTTCAAAAATATTTTAAGAAAACAGGTTCGTTGAACAGCCACTTGGGGGATATTTGAAAATAAAGTTTGTATCATACACAAAATACAGCCACCACTATTTTTAAGAATAAAAAACAAAATATTTCTTATGCACACCACGAAATATATCCAAGCGTACCCCATCTGTCATGGACCATTTCCTATGATCCATGATGGTGCGGCAACATGTGGGTTGGCGGGCACAAGCATGGATGGACAAGGGTGCAACCATGATGGTTGGTGTGCACAAGGTTGAGTATGGGGACAAGTGGGTTGGTGTATTCAAGATGGCAAGAGCCGGGCTCTTGAGACATGATGGTTGGCGAGACAAAGGGCACGGGGCGATATGGGGCGCTCGAGGCAAGTTGGCCACACCACGAGACCTAGACGTGGGGCGAAGTGATGTGACAAGATCAACAAGCCGTGTGCGGCTAAGTTAACACAACCATGGTGCTTGGGCTGAGGGCCTAAGCATGATAGGAGGAGCATGGCAACCTCCTATGGCGCACGAGAATCATCTAAGTGTTTGGCACTTAGGAGCGCAAGTGGCTGCATGGGTGGTGCAGCCCATATTATGTTTGGTGGCCAATGGGCTCGAATGAAGGGCGCTGGACTAGGAGCTGAGCTGGGCGCAGGCCCAGGCGCAGGGAGCTGGGCGCTGGGCCAGGTGCTGGGCGCTGGGCCGAGCGCAGGCTGCGGCACAATATGCGGGGCACTGGGAGAGGAGCATGGCGCTGGCCCAGGCGCATGGCAGGGACCCAGGCGTAGGGCGCTAGACACTGGATCGAGAGCACGGGGCGCAGGCCTCGGCGCAAAACGTGGGGCGCAGGCCGTGGCGCAAGGTACGGGGCATCGCGCTGCGCGCTGGGCCGAGCGCAGGGCGCATGGCGCTGGGCCGATGGGGCAGGCCCGCGCGCAAAGGGTGCTGTAACGGCTGCGCGCGAAGGCAGAAGGGCGCAGTTAATGCTCGAAGACGGAGGGGCGCACCAGAAGACGGTGGGGCGCGCCAGAAGGCAGAAGGGCGCGCGCGCGCCAGACACCTGCAGGCTGCACCAGGGGCGTACCAGACACCTGCAGCTGGACCAGGGAGCGCACCAGGCAGCATGCACATAGCCATTTTGCATGAACCTTGGGCATTTATGTTAGTGCTCTCATTTATGTTAGTGCTTTTCATTTATGTTTGTTCATGAATGTGGCTAAGGCCATTTGTGTATAAATAGGCCTTGAGACACCAAGCAAAGGAGAGAGATCCTTGTGCTATTGTGGTGATCCAAGAGTGAGAATTGTTCCTAGTTCTTTTATTCAGAATAGAAGAAAGGTTGGGAGGCCATTTCTTCCCGTAAATACTTGTGTCACTCTCTTATTATTTTGCATTATAGAGGAGGGGCTGGCTTAGTCGAGGGCTTGGCGCCATCACACTTGGTGAAAATTTGGTCAAGAATTTAACGGTGTGACAACTTGGTATCAGAGCTAGGTTTCTTTTGGGACAACCAACCACGAATAGATGGATTCTCTTCCGCAAGGAACCTTGGAGGCTATTCTTGCGAGGCTTAACATGTTGGAGAGCCTGGTGGGCATTTCAATGACGACATCGGAGGACAAGCCATTGATCGTGGACCTTCAGGCGATGAGGTTGGAGATGGATGAATTCCAAGCATCGACGGGGGCGAACATTCTTGCTATTGAGCAGCGCATAGAGGAGTCTATCGAGAGGATAGATATGGGGCTTGCTCGGATAGGCAAGGAGGCGGTTGGTGGTTCAAGCTAGCGGTTGGGAACCTCGGCAACACAATATAAGGTTCTAGAGCCAAAACCTTATAATGGAGACCGCAATGCAAAGGAGGTTGAGAACTTTCTTTGGGACATGGAGAAATACTTCATGGTGGCCAGAATTGAGGAGGAGAATCAGGTCATGATCACGAGCATGTACTTGGCGAGGGATGCCAAGTTATGGTGGCAGCAAATCCAACATATGGAGCCATGGATCGACACTTTCGATCATTTCAAAAGTGAGTTGAAATATCGTTTCTTACCACTTAATTCGGAGTGGACGGCTAAGGAAGCATTGAGGGGGCTTCAACAAACAGGGTCGGTGCGCAAATATGTAAGGGAGTTTAGCTCTATTCTACTTGATATTCGGGAGATGCACGAGAGCAACAAATTGTTTAACTTTATAGCGGGTCTTCAACCATGGGCTCAATTGGAGTTGAGGCGGCATGGGGTGAAGGACATTCAATCGGCCATTTCTGTAGCCGAGAGTTTAGTGGACTACAAACCCTTGTCCTCACCCGAGAAGAAAGGGAGGGAGTACAAACATTTGGGTAAGGCACATATCGGGAACAAAGAGAAGGGGAAAACACCTCAAGGTGCTTTCAAGTCGGTGGGAGGTGACCAATTTCATCCGAGGAAGACTACAGGGTGCTTCATTTGTGGAGGATCCCACTTTGCGAGGGAGTGCCCAAACAAGGGGAAGGTGGCCACGTTAAGGGTTAGAGGAGAGGACTCCGACGGAGAGGAGGTGTGATGTGCCCCGAGGCCCAAGGCCCGAGTCAAGTTGAGGTACGTCTTCTATCCATCTTTATGGCCTAATTTATTTGCTAATTTTGTAGGTGACAACCCATTGGTTTAAAGGGGGAATTTGTCTTCCCTTATCAACTTTTGTAACCAAGCTTTGTTTGACTTTATTTAAATTTAATTGTTCGAAACTTTTGTATTATCGGTAAACTCATAGCATAATATTTGTCTAGGTTATATAAACGTTGTATTAGTTTTAGAAAATAGAAGATTAAAGTTGGAGTTGCCACGTCATCAACAAAGAGCCACATCAGCAGCTGATGTGGACAAATGGGAAGCCACATCAGCAAGGAGCAGCCACGTCAACCAGCTGAAGGGAGCTGTTGCCGCACGTGAAGAATCGCCATCGCCATCGCCATCGCCATCGCCATCGCCATCGCCATCGCCATCGCCATCGCCATCGCCATCGCCATCGCCATCGCCATCGCCATCGCCATCGCCATCGCCATCGCCATCGCCATCGCCATCGCCATCGCCATCGCCATCGCCATCGCCATCGCCATCGCCATCGCCATCGCCATCGCCATCGCCATCGCCATCGCCATCGCCATCGCCATCGCCATCGCCATCGCCATCGCCATCGCCATCGCCATCGCCATCGCCATCGCCATCGCCATCGCCATCGCCATCGCCATCGCCATCGCCATCGCCATCGCCATCGCCATCGCCATCGCCATCGCCATCGCCATCGCCATCGCCATCGCCATCGCCATCGCCATCGCCATCGCCATCGCCATCGCCATCGCCATCGCCATCGCCATCGCCATCGCCATCGCCATCGCCATCGCCATCGCCATCGCCATCGCCATCGCCATCGCCATCGCCATCGCCATCGCCATCGCCATCGCCATCGCCATCGCCATCGCCATCGCCATCGCCATCGCCATCGCCATCGCCATCGCCATCGCCATCGCCATCGCCATCGCCATCGCCATCGCCATCGCCATCGCCATCGCCATCGCCATCGCCATCGCCATCGCCATCGCCATCGCCATCGCCATCGCCATCGCCATCGCCATCGCCATCGCCATCGCCATCGCCATCGCCATCGCCATCGCCATCGCCATCGCCATCGCCATCGCCATCGCCATCGCCATCGCCATCGCCATCGCCATCGCCATCGCCATCGCCATCGCCATCGCCATCGCCATCGCCATCGCCATCGCCATCGCCATCGCCATCGCCATCGCCATCGCCATCGCCATCGCCATCGCCATCGCCATCGCCATCGCCATCGCCATCGCCATCGCCATCGCCATCGCCATCGCCATCGCCATCGCCATCGCCATCGCCATCGCCATCGCCATCGCCATCGCCATCGCCATCGCCATCGCCATCGCATCGCCATCGCCATCGCCAGAAGCCCCCGTTCTTCTCTGTGTATTTAATCTTCCTCCCTCTCTGTAAATCAGTTAGCCAGTATAACGTATTTTTGGAAATCACAGAATCGTGTCTTCGTTCTGTCGGAGTTTCTCCGTGAAAGAGAGAGCTTCTCTCTCGGTGTCGCCGGCGCCCAGCGCCTAATGGCTTCACCAAGTCTTCCTCGAGTTCAAAGGTTGCTCGGAGGAATACTCAGTCGCCGGTGGGCGGCGAAACCTTCAGTTCCCTTCGCTGTGATTTCGTCGCTGGCAACGACGAATTTCTCACCCGAAGCTCGATAGCTTTTGGGCCAGCAACGGGTCATCACCTCCGTTTTCCATTTCCCTCCCCTTATCGGTCTTCTCTGTGGCAAAGAAACCGATTTGATCTCTCACCCACATCACCGAATGCGTCTTTCCATTTTCGTGTTTATTCTCTATTTTTCGTTGTTTTTAGGCGTCTGTTTTGGGGTGTTCTTGAGCACCGATCATTGTTTCGTTTTTATTGTCTTCCGCAAGAGTTTTCTAACCCCATTGCAGGCCCGTAGCCTATCATTTGGTATCAAAGCCTAAGTGCTCTTGTTTGCACAATTCGGGTTCTGTTTTCCCCTGTTTTCTGTTGAGTGTCTTCTCAGCTTTGTTGTTGTTTTCTGTCAGCATGCATGTCTTATTTCATTTTATGTTTAGATTGTTTTAGGATGGTTTTAGGTGAGTTAGCATGTTTGTTCTCTGTTTCTAGAATGTGTTAAGCATGTTAGTTTAAGAGTTTATGTTCACTGTTTAAAACTGTCGTGTCTTGTGTTCTGTTTTGATTTTTTTTTTTTTTGTGTCCTGTTTCTTGTTCCATGTTTCTATTCTGTTTTGTTTCTTTTCATGGTTTGTGTTCAGTCATGCTTAACTTATTTGTTACTTGTTTAGCAATTGATCACTTTGATTTCTGTTAGAATTCAGATTGGGTAAATTGTTATTTTATGATTCTGTTTGTGGTTTTTATCTGGTTTTGTTTTCTGTCATCATATGCACGTTTGTTTCTTGTTTACAGAACCTGGACAATATTGCTTGAACTCAAATTATTTTATTTAGACCGAAGCTCAGCTAGCATATGTCCTGTTTGTCATTTCTTTTGTTTCTATTTTCTTGTTTTAGTTGTTGTTTGCTGTGATCTTTTGATTTCTGTGTAGCTGTTGCATTTGCTGAACATCTTAAGCATCTTGCAATCTGTTTTAGCATGTGTTTAAGTTTTGGATTGCTGTTAGCTTGTTTAGCTTGCTGTAGTTTTCTAAACTGTGTCCAAGTTTACGGGTGGAAGTTGCTTGTAAATCTGTTCTGGTTTGCTGAGTTGTTGAGTTGTTTTACTGAATTTTTGCAACAACTTTGCCTCTCATTTTAGTGTCCAAATTGTCTCAGCATGTTCTGTTTAGAGTCCATGATTAGGAGTTGATTTGTTTTCAAAATTCTGTTCTGGTTTTTGAAAAGTTTTCTGCTTCTTTTCTTCTTGTCTATTTGCTGTTTTCTGCAGCATTAGGAGTCCATTTTTGCTAGGTTTATGCAGCACTTTTGCTGCCCTATTTAGAGTCATTCACTAAGGGTGGTTGCTGAGTTTTAGCAGAAAATATTTCACAGCATACATAATGATTTGAGTGATAATTCTGTTTAGATTTTTTTTGCTGTTTTCTTTGCTGTTTCCTTTGTGATTTTCCTTTGCTGTTTTTCAGCATGTGTCTTAGTGTTTTTCTTGAGTTTTAAATGTTGTTTTCTTGAGTCTTTCTTGCTGATTAGTTTGTGTTTTAGATTTTGTTTTTTAGGTTGCAATTGCTGAATGTTTAAGGCATTTAGAAAACTATATCTAGCATGTTTTAGCTTTGCAATGTAGGTTGTTCTAGTGTGTGTTTTGATCTTTTGTTGTTGTTATTCCAGCATATTAAAATCGTTTAGGTGTTTTGTTTGTTGTTCAAATTGCTAAGAGGTTTGGCATTCGAACCTTGTTTTATTGTTTAGTTCTAGATTGTTGTTTTTGCATATTTTAGACTCTGTTGTGTGTGTGTTTCATAACATTTATTCGTGCAGTTTTTGTACCCATCTCTCGAGGCAAGAGGCCTCCTTAATTGGCAATTTTGGAGTTATCAATTGCTTTGGGCGCTGGGCGTTGGGCGCTGGGCCGAGCGCAGGGCGCATGGCGCTGGGCCGATGGGGCAGGCCCGCGCGCAAAGGGTGCTGTAATGGCTGCTCGCGAAGGCAGAAGGGCGCAGTTAATGCTCGAAGGCGGAGGGGCGCACCAGAAGACGGTGGGGCGCGCCAGAAGGCAGAAGGGCGCGTGCGCGCGGCCCACTCTGGCGCGCTCACGGCTCACACTGGCGCACGCACCAGACACCTACAGGCTGCACCAGGGGCGCACCAGACACCTGCAGCTGGACCAGGGAGCGCACCAGGCAGTATGCACCTAGCCATTTTGATGAACCTTGGGCATTTATGTTAGTGCTTTTCATTTATGTTTGTTCATGAATGTGGCTAAGGCTATTTGTGTATAAATAGGCCTTGAGACACCAAGCAAAGGAGAGAGATCCTTGTGCTATTGTGGTGATCCAAGAGTGAGAATTGTTCCTAGTTCTTTTATTCGGAATAGAAGAAAGGTTGGGAGGCCATTTCCTCCCGTAAATACTTGTGTCACTCTCTTATTATTCTGCATTATAGAGGAGGAGCTGGCTTAGTCGAGGACTTGGCGCCATCAAACTTGGTGTAAATTCAGGCAAGAATTTAAAGTTTGTATCATACAACACAAAATACAGGCACCACTATTTTTATGAAAAAAAAAACAAAATATTTCTTATGCACACCACGAAATATATCCAAGCGTACCCCATCCATCCCCAACCGAGACCTAGACACCAGTTAGAATAATATGAGCTTTGATCTGGTTTGAGAACTTTCAGTATAGGACATGATTCTCAATTATTCAACATCTACTCTTAGCGCACAACACATACACCTACACACACTTCTAAGTGGTTAACACACATAGCAATTTACTCGAGATCATAAAAATCTGGTACACCCGACCCTTGATTATCGACTATGCATGTTGGATATCATGTGAAAATCGTGTATATATATATCAACCAAACATGTTTAAAAAAAAACCGTATATATATATATATCAACCAAACATATTTTTAAGCATGTCTGTCTTTATTTGTAGTCATATGATGAAAATACAATCTTCAAAAACATGTATGAAATTATATATAAACTATTTCTTTATACGACGTCTTATTGTTATTGATACCGTTGTGCTCGGTAATTTCACTTGCTTCTTAGATGTTCCTTCAAGCTCTCCATGATTCTCGAACGTATCATTAGACTAGTAGTTCCTATGTTATCTAAATATTTAACATGATGAATGAAACCCGTAACCTAGACATTGACCTAAATTTTTTAAAATTAAAAAAATTTCGAGTTTACACGTTGAATCACAAAAAGAGATCATAAATGGGTTTTACCTTCTTTCACCAAGGAATCAATTGATCAACCGTTCGACGTTCTAGAGACTCAGATTCCAAGCTCCAAATCCACTCTATCAACCTCAACCCACTAATTTCATGTGTCAATCTCACTCTAGCGAAACAGTCATCTCTCTTATAAAAAAATAAAATATTATTATTCAATATTTTAAAATTGTAATTTATTTATTCTTTCATAATTCAGGTGTCAGTCATTATTTCATTTCGTATAAAAAACTTGTATATTGATTTTACTATTCAAAATCTAGCCTAACCTAATAACAAAATTGAAAATATATCCATTACATCATTTTTCTCGAAATTCATTCATCATATATTCAATCTAATCTAAATTAACCTCAATTAAGCTCAAAATTTACATTAAATGGCCTTGTGTCACTCATGAAAAACTAATTGGACCTAGGTGTTTAATTTTCACCATTGAAGATACTACATTCAATTATCACATTAAAATTTACAAATTTTACTGGATCAAATCGTTCAATTCAACCTGGCATTTTTCTCTTGGTTTTTTTGTCAAATTCCAAATAAAAATAACCTCAAAATATTGGCCCAAAAAAAACTAAATAAACGTCTCAAAATCACATATATCTGAAAAATCCAAACAAATAAAGTTTGGATCTTAAACCAAAAGAACCCAAAAATATAGATATTACTGCACTAACAAATCAAATCCAATTAATCAAAAAAAAATTCAAAAATTGAACTGAGACTGTTCAATGCTTCGATAAATTTAGAAACATGAACTCAAGAAACTCTTGAAACCTTTGTTGTGATACTCATTTTTTTTAGAAATCGAACAATAAATTGAAAAAGAAACCATGAAAACTAAACAAGCAGATTTAACGTAAAAATATCTTTTTGAGAAAATAGAAAAATATTCATTATGAAGACCAAATTATAATAGCACGTTTTATAACTCAAACTTACGTGTATTTATAGAATAAAGTAAAATCTAAAAGAGATCCATAGTTCTAGTCCACCGACTAGTCTCAAAAGAATTAGAGTCCCAAACTTAACATCCATAGTCAAGGTTCTATACAAAAATTTTGTGGTCATCACTTTTCTTTAGCTGATTTTGTTTATGCGTCACATCATCCGATTAAATTAAATAGTGAACTTGAAAAGTCAGCACATAAAACCAAGTCTATATTGGCTTTTTTCATTTGCTGAGATTATGCAAAGATGACATCGAAATCTTGAAACGAGTAAGAAGAGAAGAGAAGATGAGACTGAGAAGTCGTTGGATGGCTTGTGTTTAAAGATGAGATGTGACTACCACCTACCCTTAATGCATCGTCTCTGCGATTCAACTCATCTACTCCATATATGTCATCTTTCGCCCTTTCCAAATCCAACGCTTATTTTCTCAGATATAAATGTACGCTAGAGAGAGAGAGAGTTGTTTGATAGGTTATATTATCATATAACTAAATAAGACTCCAAATAGAAGTAAGGGTGGAAATTAGCTCGGTTAAAACCAAACCAAATTGAAAATCTCAGTTTAGTTCGGTTTTAATTTTGGAAAAATCAATTTTAGAACCGAATTGAGATTTTTGTTCGATTTTCATTTCCTTTTTTCAAAAACGATCAAAACCAAACAAAACCAAATTTATAATATTAATATAATTTTCATATTGAAAAAATCGAACCAAACCAAGTTAAAACCGAACAAAACCGACGCTAAACGAGTTTAAACCGAAAAATTAAAACCGAACTGATCAAAACCAAAAAATATCTGTCTAGTTCGATTTCGGTTACGAAGGCCAATCAATTCAGTTTCGTTTCAATTGGTAGTAGAACTGAACCAAACCGAACCAGACCAATTCCATCCCTTAGTAGAAGACACAGTTAAGTACTTAAAAACAAAGTAGTTCTTTTGATGTATTTATCTAATTGGCTTTTACTTCAAGACTTATTCACTTCTCTGTGTTATAATATATATATAAACACACATATTTGTAACCAAATTAAGATAAATACTAAGTTTCACAATTATGTGTTTGAATTATCAGAATAATTCAGTCCCATGTTCATCGGTGGAGTACACATTATATTAGTCCCATGTTCTTCAACAAACGTGGCAATTAATGTCAATTACACCTTCGAAGTCTTCAGATATTTGGATTAATCCACTTCGATTGGTTTAAGGTTCATCTCCACCTTTTTTTGAGGTTTATATTCTTTTGATAATTAAACACTGGCGCTCGATAAAAAAAAAGTTAAATATATTGAGAGCTTGTTTGCAATCCTTAAAAAGCAATTTAGATCTTCCCTCAAATACTGTATCAAATATAGCTATTGTTCTGTTTTTTTAAGTGTGGTGTGTTTTAAGCTCTAAACTTGGGAGATAAAGATAACTAATCATTTTTTTTTTATACACGAGAGACTTTGTACTTTCAAATGTAAACACATAAGACTCGGAAGTTTTTTGTTTTTTACAAAATTCCTCGTGTCAGTCACTAGGTCTCTTCTGTGACAACCAGTGTAAATTAGAAAAAGAAAATTTTCTTTATTGGAATTATTTTTCTCCCCGCTTTAAGGGATCGTTACGAACCCAAGAAGGAATTCTTTCCCCATAAACATTGACTATTATATTCATGTACTTCATATTTCAAATTATAACGAGTTCAACTACTTATTTAACATTTTTCTTGATGACTATTCAATACTCAAGGTTTCTAATAAGTGTGTATTTTACACACTTAATTATACTCTTTTATAGTTAATTCGATAAGTTTTTATCAAGTGTTTAAAAGAATTTGTGATTTTTAGTATAAGTGCCCAATTAAAACGAAATATAACAAGTTGGAGTCTAAACAAAAAAAGAATTAGAAGATTCGGATTGCAATACGAAGAAGACCGAAGCACTGCAGATCGATCGCAACACTCAGGTGATCGATCGGCTAAATTTGCTAAAAATTGAAGTTTCAGAGAAGGCAGAAGCGTCGCCAATCGGTCGCTCAAATCTCAGGTGATCGATTAGCTAAAACGATGAACCAGAAGAAGCCAACAGTAGAGGTGCTGATCGATTGCTCAAATCTCAAGCGATCGATCGGCTAAAGAATAGAGAATCAGCTGAAGAACAGCTTGAGTGCTGATCGATCGGCCACATCTAGGCGATCGATCGGCTATTGAAGCATATTGACGATGTAAAAACAGAAACGTCGGCGATCGATCGGCCACATCCAGGCGATAGATCGGCTGAAGAGACGTTCGTTGAGCAGATGAAGCGCCGATCGATCGGCTACTCCAAGCGATGGATCGGCTGCGTGATTACAAGATGAAGATCAACCAGAAGCATAGCCGATTGTTTGGTCATACCCCTGGCGATCGATCGGCTGTGCGATTAAAGTTTTTAATTCGAATTTAAGTGTTTAATTGGATTAATTTGGATCGTTGATCAAAGCAGAACACCTAATCGGTCACATAATTAGGTTATAAGTTAACCTAATGAGAGAGATCAAAAAGAATCGAAGGACATCGTTCATAGGCAGGGGCCAAAAAATGGAGAAACGGAAACCAAAATGGAGCGAGAGCTTCGAGAACTGATTTCAATATAGTTTTTCTTTCTCTTTCTCTTCTAAACTATGAAATCTTTATTATTCTAGTTGTTTCTCTTTATTCTAGCATGAATTAATTTACTTTTCTAAGGTTACGATGTAGCCGAATTAAGATTATTTAGTTTTTTTTTAATTCAAGTTATTAATTTTCTGTTTCGTAATTGTGTTGAGTAATATATTCTGTTCTTAATACTTGTGATTGCCTGAACACTAAAAGCATGTTTACAGGATTATTTTGAGAGACGAGAGTTGAAAAATAATCGTGCACTGAATAATTTACCATGAAAAGGATGTTAGACTAGAGATTGCTAATGCGTTTATGTGGTATTTTAATTTATCGTTCTTAATGTATTTAATTAATTCTCAGGATTAGAGACCGAAAAATAATAATTCGTTAGTTGAATAAGTTTGTCATTACTCGAGAGAGATTGATAAATATTTTTGTTAAATTGCTATCAACGCATAGAAATAAAAATTAATGAATTAGATTAGCAATACTAAATATTATTAATTTAGGTGAAATCGGAAACTCTAGAGCTTTCTCATTAAATTCTAAAACTTATTTAATTTCTGTTATTTAATTAAATTACTTTGCTGTGTTATTTTAAATCTAAAATTATCAAAATTTCGTATCCATTATAAATTGAAATTAATTTCGTTTGATAATTAGTACAACTAGTTCTCGTGGGATCGACTCGTATTTACAAACTTTATTACTTTTGCAACACGTACACTTGCGTAAACTTTTTTTCACAACAGCTTCCTTCTTGCCTAATGAATTGCATATTATTATATACGGAAGGAGAATTTTTTTTTTTTTTTTTTTATTGCTTTGATTTGGCGAAGGCAATTATCATTCTACCATTGGATCTTCAAACGATGACATGTTTTCACAATGATATCAACGAAGGTTGCACTAATGGCACATCACTTTGTACATCCCCAAACAACATATTATTTTCAGCTGTTTCAGAGAGTGGGATTGTCAATATTTACAAACAAGAAGAGTTTTTATGCAGGAAGTGAAAACCAATAAAAGTCACAGACAATTGGTAGATTTCATGAAGTTTATGAAAAACAAAACCGTGCATGCTCCCGCACAAAGCTGACAATATTGTACTGGGAGCATTAGGGACTCCACAAATGGTATCAGAGCCATCTTTTGACTAGAAGTGTGGCTGACGGGAACATCGAGCCCTCTGAAGGGGGAGGATTGTGACGACTCGCCTTGTAAAACTAGTGAGAGTTCCAAATCTCACATCGCTTGAGAGTGGAGATTGTTGAGGGCTTATAAGTCGAGTTCCTTTCCTACCCAGTACAACGTATTTTGGGCATAGCCCAGGAACAAAATCGTGTAGGATTCAGCACAAAACAGACAATATTGTACTGACAGTACCAGAAACTCCACAATAAGTATAGTTATGTTAGAGTTAACAATGAAGTGAATTAAAGAGATGCAAGTCGAAAAAAATGATATATGAGTTTAATTGCTAGCGTGATTAGCATATAGTTAGGCTATAATTATTGAAGCCATATACCTAAGTATTAATACATACGTACAAAACACTTCTTACATAGAGAAGTGTAAAACATAGTTGAACATTAATAAGAATTGTTTTGAGTTTCAATTATAAAAACATAAAACTTGGACTGTGTGATGGAACACGTAGAAAAAAAAATTTCATGTGTTTTCACCGTGCCAAGATATCAAAATCATTATCTTCACCATTTAATGTGATCAATAGTTGATCAAGATAACAATGTAAATCTGATGCACTACTAGTTGACGAAGAGTTTACAAACAAATTTTCTACTCTGAAAAATTTGCAAATCAATTTTGAAAAAATTATTACAATTAGAAGCAACATTATAAGAAGGTATATCAATTGTATCACTAATAATACTTTTTTTATAGAAACTATAAATTTCAAAACAATTTAAAATTTTACTTTGTTATATTCATCATTTTTGTAAATTATCTAACCCACTTTCTAATGCCTCTTGTTTTTATATCTAAAGTCAATCGCAACACCTAACAAAAACACTACAAGTAACTCGTCATCGTCAAAATATGTATAAAATTTATCTCTCATAGTTTGAACTACTTGTCAAAATATATTACAATTACTATAATTAGAAAACATATAGTAATTTCCCAACGACAATGGGCGATGTGGCACTCACTGAATTTCGTGAATCACGACTAATTAAATAGCTGACTAGCCGTTGGTCCATCCAACAGCATTGCGGGCCGTTTGTCAAGCCTAACTAACGACACCTTTCTGCCTCCCTTTCTAAGCAGAACCTATTCAAATCCATCCACCACCCATCGTTCTCCCAACATATATATATCTTCAACAGCTAAGACATTTCCCAACCCATGCGTCAGCAGTAAAAAAAAACAAACCAAAGAGAATGACCCAAATTTCAGTCCCACAATTCTGTCGCATGCAAAAGATGAATGTCCCTGGAGCAACAGAACGATCACCAAGTCGAACAACTTCAAGCAACTGGTTAAATTCAAACCCAGAATCTGCACTAAACAACTTTCGAGAGATCACGTGAAATTTTCAAATCCATATATGAAATACTTAGTTTATCGAATTTACTGTAGAAGCTATCAAAACAAACACACGGATGCTTTATAATGAATAAATGGACGAGGCTAAATTACTTAACATCCACCTCTTCCTGTTCAATTGTATGACCAAAGTGAAACCCCTGCATATAGAAGCTATATTGCAAACTCTTGGATCAGATATCCGCTTACTTTCTAACAGCTACAAATGATTTTTTGATAAAGAAAAGGTCTTTCTATGACTCAATACTAAACATTTCTCACTTCTCCTTTCTATTTTAAATTAATGGAGCTCACAGGCCGTAATCTCTTAGAAAAGATCTCTGTCCCCATTTACTAAGCTAAATTGATACTGTGTTTGCAGCAGAAGCCAGTAATTTAAGCATTCAACTATGGAACAGTCTAAAGAACGATTATCAAACTATACTGGCTGAACATATTATTAAAAGGAAAAACAAAGCCAATTTCCATTGAAATGGAATACAAATTGAAAAGGATAAAGACTTATAATGTAAAACAATGGCTGACTTCCAAATGAAGAAACTAGCTTTAAATATTAACTAATGAATCATATTAAGCTCAGAACTAGCTCACTTTACGACATCAAAACAATGAAATTAAATCTGTCTGCAAACAAGTATAAATCAGTATGGAATTCAAATTCAAGATGGCACTGTCTGAATTTAGTCCTCAAAGCATCATCCCAATCTAATAAATTCAACACTATCATATAATCAAAGATTTAGCCAATATCATCAAGTAAAACCGAGTATATTGAAACTACAATATGTACAACATGACAAACAATAACCTGAAAATCCGAACTTGCAAGAAAAATAATTCAAAGGGAAAAAAATAATCTGACCAGGATTCCTACAAAAGCAGCTAACTAAACTCGATCAAAGAATCTGATGCCAATTTTTATCACAATACAGCTAAGCGATGCCACCGTGAAGCTTCAAAGTTCAATCTATCTGATTAATAATCACAATTTAATGGAAAAACAGCTTAAAACTCAATTCAACTGAGCACGGTCATTGCCCGTCCGAGTTTGACTTCCCACAACCGAAAGCAATCCACCCTCTGCTGCTTCTTGCTCGTCTACGTACAAATCCTCCGGACCCCTAAACACAGCGTGTAATAGAACGATGACAATTCCTATTATAATCGAAACTAACACATTAAGCCATACACGAGTCAGAACTAGAGCAACAATCGTGACCACTCCAAGCACAGCCAAAACAACGCGATCATCGATAACGCGATTAAACACCATCAGAGGATCATTTCGAAAGAAAAAAAGAAAGAACCATGCGATAAAGATGACGAGGAAGACTATCATGGAGATTGGATGCCAGAGGAGGCTGAGAAAGAGAACAACGAGGACAACAAGAGCGTAGTTGACACGAAAGTAGTTCAGGTTGCGCTTCATGCGAAGAGAGGCTTCACCGAGGGCGTAGGGACGGGAGAAAGAAGAAAATGGAAGGAGGAGCTGTCGCCATGGCCGGATTGTGGCGTAGATTGAATCGGAGGCGGCTCTGGCTTGGGAGAGAAGAGTTGAGGAGTAAGGGAGGGAGCTGTAGGCATAGTAAGGTGTGGAAGATGAAGACATTGCAGGAAAACAAGCTCAAAGCAAGTCGAAGCAGATCCCTTGGTAGAGAAAGAGAGCGATTCTGGTTTTGCACCGGAGGGTTTCTGAGATTTCTTGGGGAGGGTGACGACTGAAGAGTGAAGAAACGAAAGAACACGATGTCGTATTGAAGGGATAATGCTTTGCTATCGTGGCAACTTTGAAATTATTGCCGTCACGTAATAGGAAAACAATTTGTGATTATAATCTAGACATAAAATTCAACATTTTTGTAAGTACGTGAATAACCGTGCGATGCATGTGCATGTTATATGTGCGAGGGTAAATTTAAATTACCTTGAAATAAATTTTTTTATGATGTTTGAATATTTAAAGAATAAAAATTTATGTAATATATTGTCTACATATATAGAACAAGCAGACAGATGAGATGAGGGTGGGAAAAATCGTGCTCGGGAGAGAGTTTTGATTGTCGATCTGAGTTTCTGACGTCTCAATCTTTAAGTTTTATCAAAGGTTTCTTAGGGTATGTCGATTTCTAACCATGTTCTTGTTAGTTTCATTTTTTGTAGAAATACAATCGCGGGGTTGATATCTCATTTGTGTGTCATGCTAAGTTACGTGGAAATAGTGAGTATTTTTGTGAATTTTATAGCTGATATCTCATTTGTTCAATATTGATGTTTTTTGGTGATCAAGTTGACTGATTATGCATCAAGACCTTGGACGTCTGTCTCGACATTTCTCAAGGCCGACTATGCTCCTTGTGGGTCAACCTACTCGTGGGTTTGATCCACTACTTAAGGGTTCGGTCGACTGTTCAAGGTTTAGTCGACTAACCACTGTAGACGGGAACGTCAACAACGTGATGTTAGCAAGTCGACTCATCATCATTTGATCATTTATAGTTTCTGTTCGACCCCTTGACTTTGTCTAGTCAATTGTCGTTGGTTCTGTTGACTTGCAAGTTGTAGCTCAGGTCGAGCACTCTGTGCCCTTGGTCGACTAGAAGGTCCGACACACAATGATTTTGAGTGTGGTTTTGCTTTTTGTCCAAGGTATCGCGACCCTTTTGTCAAGTCTTTCCCCTTTGGTTCTTATTCCTGTTATGGAATCCAACAGTTATCCTTATTTTTTCAAAAAGAAATCTAATGTTAGTATCGATATAGGCTCTAGGAGTTTGCAGACTTCAAAATGATTATTGAGCATACCATTCTCAGCAGGAAGAAAATTCACTGTCATCAAAGTAGGAGTTTCTTTTACTATATTTGCACACGTGTCATGGTTTTCAAAACCCTAATTTTGTGATATATCACACAAAATATCTGACATGTTTTGTCTTATAACATAACATTTTTATGAGTATATATGATGGTTTTGCACGTTTATTTTCAACAAAAATT
Organism: Begonia masoniana; assembly: GCA_022432975.1. NCBI lineage: Eukaryota > Viridiplantae > Streptophyta > Magnoliopsida > Cucurbitales > Begoniaceae > Begonia > Begonia masoniana. Next base: position 36,965,129 of record CM039514.1, read on the forward strand.
GTATTTCCTTTGCATATTAGTGTTCCTTCTAGTTGTATTTGACTCACGTTAAGGTTTGTTGTAACTGCCATCTTTTAAATAAAAAATATGTTTTTTAATAATTATTTATCTATTTAAATTGAACTCTTTTGAATATGGGTGTGGTTCCCACTTTTTGAGAAGTTTTCCCTTGTCCAGCTTCGGGGGTATCAAACTCCACTTCACATCTTCCTTCAGCTTTGGAGAATTGAGAGAGAGACATTGAAAGGGGGAGAGAGACAGACTCGTGAAGAAAAAGAAATTCCACTTATTTTCCTCTTGGGTCAGCGATAGGAAGTATGGTTATTGGGATTCGAAGGTTTTATGGTATGAGATTCATAATACAAAACATATATACTATAAATGTGTGGTAGCAGCCCTGTGAATACAATAACGACTCAATATTCTATTAATTGTAAGAATCCAATTCATTCCGGTGAGAGTGCACAATCTCACATTGCTTGAAAGAGTGGAAATTAAGTATTTTATGAATAAGTTTTCATTCCTACCTAGTACAATACGTTTTCGGCTAAATCCAATAACAAATCCGTACAACCTCTGGCCTAAAGCAAACAATATTTTACTAGGAACATCGGGGACTGTTGCGAAAAAATGCTTACGCAAGTGTACGTGTTACAAAAATAATAAAGTTTATAAGTACCAGTCGATCCCACGAGGACTAGTTTCACTAATTATCAAACGAAATTAATTCTAATTTATAATAAATACGAAACTTTGATAATTTTGAATGTAAAATAACACAGCAAAGTAAATTTATTAAATAGTAGAAATTAAATGAGTTTTAGAATGTAATGAGAAAGCTCTAGGGTTTCTAATTTCACATAAATTAATCATATTTAATATTCCTAATCCAATTCATTAATTTCTATTTCTATGTGTTGATGGCAATTTTATAAAAGTATTTATCAATCTCTCTCGAATAATGACAAAATTATTCAACTAACGAATTATTACTTATCGGTATCTAATCCTGAGAATTAATTAAATACATTAAGAACGAGAAATTAAAATATCACATAAACGCATTAGCTATCTCTAGTCTAACATTCTTTTCAGGATGAATTATTTAGTGCATGATTATTTTTTAACTCTTGTCTCTCAAAATAATCTTCTAAACATGTTTTTGGTGATCAAACAATCGCAAGCATTAAGAACAAAATAAATTACTCAATATAATTATGAAACAGAAAATCAATAACTTGAATTAAAAGAAAAACTAAACAGTCTTAATTCGACTAGATCGTAGCTCCAGAAAAATAAGTTTAGTTCATGCTAAAGTAACGGGAACAAATAAAATAAATAAAGATGTTCATAGTTGAGAAGAGAAGAATAAAGAAAAACTAGGGTTGTTGATCTGAATTCTCCTTTCCCGATGCTCTCGCTCCGTTACGGTCTCCCTAACGATGTTCTCAATGACAGTCCCCCAATAACCCCTCTTGCCTCCTGGCCTCTGTAACCTAATTCTGAATTAAAATCCACGTCACACTGATCAACAGCTGAGATAATTTTTAATTAAAAACATAAAAATAAAATCTTCATTTAATTCGCGACAGCCGATCAATCGCCGCCCAGTAGTCGATCGGTCGGTTGCTCTTCTGATTCACCAACGTGGAGTTTTACATCTGCCAATCGATCACCTCAATGTGGCCGATCGATCGGCAGTCATTCTGCCCGAAAATTGATATGCTTCAGCCGATCGATCACCTAGATTTGGTTGATTGATCGGCAGCTTGTCTGGTCTACTCATATCTTCAGCATTTCAGTCGATCGATCGCTTGGTGTAACCGATCAATCGATAATGTTTTTGTATTTTTTCATAACTTTCTGCATTAGCATATCGATCGCCTAGATTTGACCGATCGATCGGCAACGCTTCTGTTTTGCCTCTCTCAACAAATGTCTCCACTTGTCTCATTTTTTGCCTTGTGAAGCAATAAAATCATTCAATTTTTTTTGGTGAAGCTCTAACCTGCAATATTTGATTTTATCTGTGCACTCACACCAAATATGTCAAATTCTCTCAATTACTTGAGAAAAACTTATCGAATCAAGTCTGAAAGAGTAAAATGAAGTTACACACTTATCACACCTCCAAACTTTAACAAAAGTTTGTCCTCAAGCGAATAAAATTAAACATAACTGATATGAAAAATTGTAATCCCAACCACATTTATCCATATAAAATAACTTGTGGCAATGCAATCTTAATCTAAGTATATAGTAATTGTTTCAGCTTGAAAAATTCATTCTAAAGTCACCAAGATTCACTTTGCAAAAGAAATAACTTATATTAGGGCATTGACAATTGATTACTTAGAAATCCCCGTGTGTGTGTTTTCATCCTCATTTTTCCTCTAACTGCTGGGTCAACTTATGTAGCTGTAACACCCGGTTTCTATTAACCGATTTACCTTTCCAATTATAGGGAATGTTTTAAAATTGAAATTTGGGTAAATTAGTGATTAGGTTAATAAGTGAATGAATAAGGACAAAATGGTAAATTGAAATTCATTATGGATAACGTATTTAAGGAAAGTGTTAATACATTGTAGCCGCCACTATCCCCTATTTTCCTCTTTCGGTTTTCAGCTCGAGCAGCAGAACTCTCTAGGCGATTCTCTCGCCCGATTCTCCTTCAACCTAGGTAAGCCTTCCTCGTTTTCCTTGTATTTTAGCGATTAGGTAACTGAGAGAATACAATGTGAGGATTTGGAGGATGCTGTGATTGAGAGAAGTTTCGGATTTTGGTGATAAATGGGAATGCACGGGTAGTAAAGTTTCAAACCGGTTTCCTCAAACTTCTTATTGATTTTTGGTAAGGGTTAGTAAGGGTTGGATTAACGTATTGTTATGATCTTAGGTGAGCGAGCTTCTGAAGTAGTTTGAAACCAAGCGATTTCCAGGAGACCAGGTAAGTAAAGTTTGTTTGTGTCTTCGGGCCTACATCACAAAACATTAGGGTTTGTTTGCTGGAAAGTGTTGGTATGTCATGCATCATGTTTTAAAAGTATACGAAAATGAATTTGAATGCATGTTGGCATGGTAAGGATTGAACATATTGAAACAGCTATGTGAATCAGTTTCACTGTTAAGGGAAGTAATCCGCCCCTTAATGAGACAGTGGATATTTATACTTTGGGAGAGTTGATCCAACTTCCAATTTCACAAGGGGATCTGAACATGTGAATCAGATTTACTGTTAAGGGAATTTATCCGCCCCTTAATGAGTCAGTGGATGTTTATACTTTGGGAGAGTTGATCCAGCTCCCAATTTCACAGGGGGATCTGAACAGAAACAATGAACAACTGAGATGAGAAAGTAGAAATTGCATGTTTAGGAATTCATAATTCAGTATTTCATTTCATTACTGCTTTACTTACTTAACATTAGGCTAATAGATGAGTTATGTGATGTAGGTGTTGAGGAGACTGCAGGTGATTTCCTTGAGTGCACTGATAAATAGATGTGGTTGGAGGAGTACATCCATGTTTCGGCCTGGTAAACTGATGAGGCGGATTAACTGATGTCTGTAGTTGGAATGGTTTAGTTGACAGTGTTTCAATCTGAGTATGTTGAGTTTTCATGTTAGTAGAGATTTTAATATTTTGAATACATTTTGAGATTTTTGGGTAATGATATTCTGTTGAGTATTTTTTTTTATGTTGGTTTTCACTGGATTTGAGTAGTGCAATGATTCGAGTTATTTCTGAATGGTCTCAGTGAAATAAGTAAATTCTTTCTGTACTTGAGTTGTGTTTGCATAGCAAGAAATAGTTGAAATGTCGTTCTGTCTTCTATCGATAGATGATGTCTATCGGTAGATGTTGAGTTATAGTTATGTTGTCTATCGGAAGATGTCTTCAGTTAAGCCATCGGATGATGTAGGTTTAATTCTATCGGAAGATGTCTTCAGTTAAGCCATCAGATGATGTAGGTTTAATTCTATCGGAAGATGTAAATTTTGCACTACCGGTATGAGTGGGTAATATGTTTTGTCATTTTTCCGTCGGTAGATATGAGTCGAAAAGCTTGTCGTTTTGCGATCGGTTGATGTTGAATAAATGATTTATTCGGCTGACATCATCGGTAGATGCAGTCCACCGAGAGATGTCTTTGTTTCCAACTCTTTTGGTCCACGTCATCGGTAGAAGCCTGTTTCTGTTTCTTCCGTTGACTTTATCCATCGACAGATGCGTTTGACTTCTGCGACTTTCCAAGTATTTCACGATTTAAACCTCTATTTCTTTTTTGCCGATTATTTCTTCATTTCAAACAACGTTCATAGTTTTGTTTAACTCTATTGTTGTCCAAATGATTTCCGCTACAAGTTTTTAAATGTTTTGAGATTTTAGCTTATGTCAAATGTTGAATGTTGAGCAAAGTTAAAAAAATAAATAAATAATAAAAATACAGTTGAGATTTTTTAGTCATGTACGGGCTTATGAGTAACGAACCGGGTTCAGAAAACTCGGGGCGTTACAGTAGCTATAGGAAATGAATGCATTTATACTTCATTAGGGATCACTACATTCACTCTAATCGTTCTGTGGCCTTGCCCACCATCCAATTAATAGCAAATATCAATAAATCAAAACATGAGTCGATAGGTCTTTAAAAGTTTGTAATGGAAGGTCGGGCTAAAAGGTAGGAATTATATAGATTCAAGGGAATACTCAAAGCACCATTGATTCCTCCTTATCTCACCCACTCAAAATTTTCTTCTAATTACTGACTCACTTATTGAACCCACTCAAACTTTTTAAATCGCGCCCCCCCCCCCCCCCCAAAAAAAAAAAAAAAAACGACTTAACTCCTTTGTTATCATTACAAAGCAAAATCAAAACAAACATAAAATAAAACTTGAAATTATGGCTCACTTGCTGTTTGTTTTTTTTTTACGTCACTTTAGTAACAAACTTTTGAACATTGACAAATAACGAAAATAAAACAAGATCCTAATGCATTAAAAAGAAATAAATGACAAAGGAGTTCATCTTAAACCTCACCAGCTCCTCATGTTACTCTCCCTTCAATCAATTAATAATCCTCGTGCTCATTAGATAAGTAGAATAATTATATATATAAGGCTATGCGAGTTACAGGTGACAAATAAATGGTAATTAATCGGCTCAAATGGGTGACTAACGGTGTCATTAAATGATACAACAAGGTAGGCCAAGAAAGCTCAAACGGTCCAATGATGGTCTAAGTCATTCTCTTATTTGTGACAAACTTCAATTCACATTCGTGGATGTTAGACAAAACCAAGAAGGATTTTCCTTACTAGCACTCGTTAAATTTATCTGGATTTCCGCTCCCTTACTGTGTTTAGACTTCATTTTGAGCAGACTACATGAATATAACATCAATAGATTAAGTAAAAAAAAAATATGAAAATCGTGCGCAAGATTTTGAGTTTAACTTTGTAAGCTCAAGTCAATGCTAAAATCACCCCCCAAACTTAACATATGCATTATCCTCAATGAAACAAATAAAAGACAAGGGAGAATTAGCGTACCTTATGATGTGCTGGGCTGATGTAAGTCACAGTGGGCATGGGAGATTACGGAGACACTGATCATCTGAGCTGCAATTGAGCGAAGGTTTCTCTCTTATTTTTCTTCTCTTTTTCAATTTTATTTATCTTTTTCATTTTAGTTTTAAAATTTTCTGAAACTTAAAACACCAACACATTAAACATACCAACTTAATGTCAAATAACTAATAATAAAACCATCAAAATAAATTAATGGGTTATCTCCCACCAAGTGCTTGTTTTAACGTCATCATCTTGACATCTCACGAACCTTACTAATCGGGTGTATGGTGAGTGACAAATGTATCACTCTCAATAATACCTCCAAAGTACGATTTCATTATTTGACCGTATTCTCACTTATCAATCGCAAGAAGCTTTTCTTCTGGAAAATCATCCTCAATTGGCTTATCACTATCTGACACATGAACTTGACTCTCTACACGTGAGAGATGATTTTACTCCATTAAACTCTTATGACCACATGATGCATAGCGATGGTGCGAATGTAGAGGCTGAAGCTCATGGTCGGGAGGACTTTTAATTGGTGATAAAACCCGTAATGGCGACCCCCACAAAATTTCAAAGTATTTCCCCCCATTAGGCTCAAGAGAGCCGCATTGTTGCAGTGAAGCTTCCCCTATTACGGTGTCAGGGAGTTCCACCAGAAATATATCATCCCTAGCTTTTGAGAACTTCATTGATTTAAACACTCTAAATGTCACATCTTCTGTAACACCCGGCTTTACGGGCTTTAATTTTATTCCAATATAAACGGTATTTTTGTAAATACGTCAATTTAAGTCCGTTTTGCGAATGGAAAGTTTTAACGAAGCTGTAATAATAAATTGGAATTTATGGCGCAATATGAGAATTTTGGAAAATCGGATCGTTAGTTAAATAACGAGATAATTGGAGAAACAAATAGAAATCATAAGGGAGGGCATTTAAGTAATCTGCCAAATCAATTTTTATTAAATATCACAAATTCCCCTTTTTTCCTCCACCCTTAACGATTCTTCATTTTCTCCCTCTCCTCGCGCGATTTCTTCTCCTCACGCGGCTCACTCCCTCTTCCGACGATTCTCCTCATCCGGCGACTTGACCCTTCACATTTCTCCTTCGTCTTCGCTCTCTAGGTAAGGCTTTGACCTTTTGGAGAATTAGATATTAATTTCTAGGGTTTAAAACGATTAAGGTTCGTTAGGATTTTCGTTGAAAACATAAAATAGAGTTTGAAATCGATAGGTTAGCCGTATTTATGGCTCTAAGGAGCGTATTTATGGTTATTGGTTGAAGTTGTTGGAATTAAATGAAATTTATTGAGGTTTTGGTGGTTGGAGAAATTAAAAACCCCATTGATGGGGGTTAGGAAATTCGCGAGCTCGAATTGCTCGATGAAATGCCTCAATGAGATGTTTTAGAGTTTTAGGGAGTTTTATTTAGTTAGGAGTTAATGATTTTGGAGTTTGGTGATTTTAGACTCGGTTTAATGTCGTATATTGTGAAATGTATAGGTGAACAAACGCTCGTGGACGGAGCTCGGTGTGCAACGGACGTGAGGTAAGTCTCTGTGACTTGTTTGGCCGTCTTGGCCTACACCGTATGAATTGAGTCGATCGAGGAAATTGGAGATATGTTGTGTTTGGGTAATTTAGAACGGGTAGTTAGAATTATGTTTTGTTAGGTTGTTAATTGTTAGTTATTTATTGTATGTTTCTACTTGTTTTTATCTCATTCATAGCACGATATTTGTTCACGCATCATAGTTTTCGAACGGCATGAAAACGAGTTTCTATGCAAATTTTCATGAAAAAGAAAATGATAACGAAAAGGTAATGAACGTAATGATGGTTACGTCGGTGGCGATGGTTCAGACATGGCTGTCGGATGAAACATGTCTTCCCCCCGGTTAGATACGAGGGGCTATCCAATCGCCGGATGTGCGGTTCCTATCTAATGAGAGAGAAGCCCCGGTGACGTATATGAAATGTATAGCGAAAAGGTAGGACGCATGATTTTGAACTGTACATGCATAGCATAGCATTCACTTGCATTCACTTAGATTTACTGAGCCTCTAGCTCACGTGTTAAATTCTATGGTGTAGGTGATTTTGAGACAGGTGAGGAAGATGTCCCTCCGCCTGAAGTATGAGCACGTTGAAAGAGGATGGCCCGTGGGAGTGCTCTGGCAGTCGGTGCGTGATTTTGACCCGTGGGGACGTACATAGGTATTTTAGATTATTTTGGATAGAAATTGTTAGAACATTATAGGATGTTGGGATCTGGATAGTTAATAGAAAGTGTTTTTGGGAAATTGGAATTATTTTGTAATGTTTTAGTGATTTAAAAACAGAAGGATATATTAAACTTTTAAACGGAACCACGCGGTTCGTTTTTATGAAATTGATTATATTTGAGTCGGGAAACGGGTGAGTGATAGTATGTGCAATGCATGTGTGTAGAAGTGTGTTCGAGAAATGTAATAGTGTGTGATGAAGGAAGGAGAAAAGGGAGGAGTTGTGTGTTGTGTGATGTGAGTTGTGAGTGTGAAGTGCAGGGCGTGAGGAAACGAAGGAAGAAGGAAAAGAAGGGGGGGAGGGGGAGCTGTGCTCTCTGGAAGAATTCCAGAGAGCATGGCGATTGATCGCCTCTTGGGGCGATCAATCGCCCCTCTTTGCCTGGCGATCGCCACTGGTGATCGCTAGGCGATATGTGAGATCGCCTAAGGCGATCGCTCGCCATGAGCGATCGCTGAAGGGCGATTGATCGCCCATTTGGGGCGATCAATCGCCACTTGTTCTGCCTTCTTGGCCGAACATAAATAATAAAAAAAATAATTTTAATTTAATTGTTTTCTTTTAATGTTTAATTGATTAATTAATGGTTTTAAGTTTATTTTAGATAGTTTTCAAACGCCGTTAACAATTTCAATTCCGATTTTAAAAGTTTTATTTCCGCTCGAAAGTCAGATTTAAAATTTGTACGGAAAAATTAGGGTACGGGTAAGGGTCGCTACATCTTCATCTTGTACCCGCAAATTGAGCTCACCTCTTTGAACGTCAATTAATGCTCTTCTAGTTGCTAAGAACGGTCAGCCTAAAATAATGGGGATGTCACAATTTTATCCATATCAAGAACCACGAAATCAGCGGGTAAAATAAACTTGTCGACTTTGACAAGGACATCTTCAATCACCCCAGACGGATGCTTGATAGAGCGATCATCCATCTGTAGAACAACTCTCGTGGGCTTTTCTTCACCATGACCAAATTTATGAAATATAGATAACAACATTAAATTTATACTAGCACCCAAATCACACAATGCCCGCTCAAAAATAGACTCCCCAATTGCACATGGGGTGGTGAAACTTCCCGGATCTTTCAATTTTTGTGGAAGCTTTCATTGAATAATCGTGCTACATTCCTCGGTCAAAGAAATCGTACTACCATCTTTGATCTTACGCTTATGGGCCAAAATCTCTTTCAAGAACTTTGCGTATCTTAGCATTTTCTCTAAAGCATCAGCGAATGAAATATTAATGTGTAGTTTCTTGAACACTTCCAAAATTTTTCCAAATTGTTTGTTCATTTTTTCATTCTTTAGATATTAAGAAAAAGGGATCTGTAAGTGTTATCTTTGTCAGACTTTGTGATGAAGCTTTTTGCTGCTTCTGCACTTCACTGTCAACTGGAGATGATGATGAATCTTTATTGTCATATTCAACGGCCTTCTTAATCGCTTGTTTCGAATTATCGATTACCGTGCCACTCCCAAGGGTGATTTGCATTGCATTGCTCTTTTGGATTTACTTCCGTGGAACTCGGAAATGCACCTAGAGGTTGGCCATTTAGTAGATTAGTGATTTGACCCACTTGAGTTTCTAAGCTTTGGATTTGCGCTGATTGATTTTGTAGGGTGGTGCGAGTCTCTGCCATGAACTTATTGGTGTACTCGCCCATTTTAGCGACTATCTCTTCAAGATTGGACTTTCTTTCTGGGAATGGTCGAGCTTTTTGGGAAGACTGCGATATGTGCATGGCATTATTGGGATTCTTCCACGAGAAATTTAAAGTGATTATTGTGCGCTTCCATGTAGTAATTATTTGAATTTTGAAAATTCGGCCTATTGTAATTCCCAACAAAGTTAGAGTGCTCGGAACAGTTATTTTCCATTTGATTCCCTTCTTGACATTTATCACTTGCGTGTGGTCCTTGGCACCATTGGCATGGTCCCATTGGAGAGTAGATCAAATTTACCAGAGCTTGGTTATTTTGCAGTTGCTTGGGTACAGATGCAATTTGAATTGTCAAAGCTTTCACTGCGTCAATCTCAGGAGTACTTGGCTGCTTTTTCAGAATCTGCCGCTCAACCGGACATTGATCTTTATTCTATGCTAATTCTTCCAATAGAGTAAATGCTTCTACTTCGGTCCTTTGGAGTAGTGAACCACCGGCGGCGGCATTAACAAGAGTTCTCGTGAAAGCTGATAATCCAATGAAAAATGTTTATATTTGCATCCAGCGTGGAAAACCATGTTGTGGGCATTTCCTTAATAATTATTTAAATCGAGACCATGATTCATATAACGTCCCACCGTTGAATTGGCTAAAATTAACTATCTCATTACGGTACTTTGCAGTTTTCTCAAAAGGGAAGAATTTATATAGAAACTTTTGTCATAGCTCAGTCCATGTTGTGATGGAATCAGCCGGCAAAGAATTCAACCAACTTTTCGCTCGGTCTCTTAGTAAGAATGGAAATAATCGTAGCTTTACAGCATCGTTTGAAACATTATGAAACTTGAAGGTATCACACACCTCCACGAAGTTGACAATGTGATCCTTCGGGTCCTCAGATGGCAAGCCTTTAAATTGTGACTGTTAAATCATATGAATGATTCTCGACTTGATTTCAAAGTTGTTCCCCATAATTGCCGATTTACGAATTGCCGACTGGATACCGACCAAAGATGACATCACATAATCGAGTAACATCTGTGTCTCGACTTCTTCAATTTGTTCAAGGTCCATGGCTGCTTTCCTTGTTTCCTTTCAATTCTTACTACAGGTCCGTTTAATTTCTAGATCGATCGAAATTAGATCGGCAACACCGTATTTTCGAATACACCTGAAAAAAAATAAAATAAAATAAATTGAATTCAAATATAAACTAGAATTATTTAATCTAATAATAGCAAAATAAATAGTCCCTGGCAACGGTGCTAAAAATTTGTTGCGAAAAAATATTTACGCAAGTGTACGTGTCGCAAAAGTAATTAAGTTCGTAAGTACGAGTCGATCCCACGAGGACTAGTTTCACTAATTATCAAACGAAATTAATTTCAATTTATAATGAATACAAAACTTTGATAATTTTGAATGTAAAATAACACAGCAAAGTAATTTTATTAAATAGTATAAATTAAATGAGTTTTAGAATGTAATGAGAAAGCTATAGGATTTTCGATTTCACCTAAATTAATCATATTTAGTATTTCTAATTCAATTCATTAATTTCTATTTCTATGTGTTTATGACAATTTCACAAAAGTATTTATCAATCTCTCTCGAGTAATGACAAAATTATTCAACTAATGAATTATTACCTCTCGGTCTCTAATCCTGAGAAATAATTGAATATATTAAGAACGAGAAATTAAAATACCACATAAACGCATCAGCTATTTTTAGTCTAACATCCTTTTCATGGTGAATTATTCAGTGCACAATTATTTTTCAACTCTCGTCTCTCAAAATAATCCTATAAACATTCTTTTGGTAATCAGGCAATCGCAAGCATTAAGAACAAATTAAATTACTCAACACAATTACAAAACAGAAAATTAATAACTTGAATTAAAAGAAAAACTAAACAGTCTTAATTCGGCTACATCGTAGCCCAAGAAAAATAAGTTTAGTTAATGCTAAAGTAACGGGAACAAATAAAATAAATAAAGATGTTCATAGTTGAGAAGAGAAGAAAAAAAAAACTAGAGTTGTCGATCTGAATTCTCCTTTCCTGATGCTATCGCTCTGTTCCGGTCTCCCTAACAATGTTCTCAATGAGATAGTCCCCCAATAACCCCTCTTGCCTCCTGGCCTCTGTAACCTAATTCTGAATTAAAACTCACGTCACACTGATCAACCGCTGAGATAGTTTTTAATTAAAACCTAAAAACCAAATCTTCATTTAATTCGTGACAGCCAATCGATCGTTGCCAAGTAGCCGATCGATCACCGCCTAGTAGCTGATCGATCGGCTGCTCTTTTGATTCACCAACGTAGAGTTTTACATCTGCTGATCGATTGCCTCAATGTGACCGATCAATCGTCAGTCGTTCTACCCATAAATTGATATGCTTCTGCCGATCGATCACCTAGATTTTGCCGATCGATTGGCAGCTTCTCTGGTCTGCTCGTTTCTTCAGCATTTCAATCGATCGATCGCTTGGTGTAACTGATCGATCGGTAACGTTTCTGTATTTTTTCGTAACTTTCTTCATTAGCCGATCGATCGACAACGCTTCTGTTTTGCCTCTCTCAACAATTGTCTTCACTTGTCTTGTTTTTTTGCATTGTGAAGCAACAAAATCATTCAATTTTCTTTGGTGAATCTCTAACCTGCAATATTTGATTTTATCTGTGCACTCACACTAAATATGTCAAATTATCTCAATTATTTGAGAAAAACTTATCGAATCAAGTGCAAAATAGTAAAATAAAGTGTGTAAAATACACACTTATCATGGACTCTACAAAAGAAACATCAAATTGAGATATATATATATATATATATATATATATATATATATATATATATATAAGGGTATATTGGAATGGTAGTAAGGAATGAATACTGGCGATTCAATCTTCTACTTAAACAAAGAATTTTGAAGGGGGTAATAAGAAAATGTGAGAGGTATGAGAAATTAATTATTTTTCTTTCTAGAATAAAAAATAATAGTTCAGTTTTTTTGCGGGAAGCTTGATTCCAAGAATCAAGACTCCATTTTTTGGATGGAAACGTGACGATTAGTGTCGCAATGGTGTCGTTCGCCAGATATATGTTGAATGCCAAAATTTCTCTTGCATTTATTGAAAGGTTTTTAGTATTTTTCGTACAAGACTAAATTTTTAGATTTAAAAATTTAGGGAAGAAAAATCAAATATTAATGCATGAATATTCTAGTATTAATCATGATAGTTTAGTGTCGAAATTTATGTGAGAAAGCTAGTGAAATCGGTCAGAAACCTACGAAAACATGAGGGAAAATTGTTGGGGCGTCAAAACGTTATCACGCCAGGCCTCAACTTAAGTGGATATTAAGCCACAATTTAAGAGGTCCAAGTCGCGGCTTGGGGTACAATTTTGGGCTAGATTTGATTTTTTGGCCCGTTTGGCTCTTGCTTCAATTTTTAACTTATTTATGGATTTCAAAATCATTTTGAGACTTTAGGATTATTACTAACAAAAATATTATGGCTAGGTAATGAGCCTTGACCTATTGTTAGACTTCTTAGATTTGAGCTTTTTGCATTGGTAGGTCTGGTTTTGAGGTAGAAGTTTATTTTTATGTACAGCATTGCATACACTGTTTTCATAAAACTTATTTTGAGACATGTTTCATATTTTGTGACATGTCTTTTTCTCTTGACATGTCAATTTTTATATCATATTTTTCACTAGACATGATTTTAATTAAGCATACACGTTATTTTTATTGATCAACTTGGTTGTGAGAACCAAGGTTGATTAACCCAAGTGAGATCTCCTTTTTGTTGCGCACATTCAACTTTTAGATGATGTATTTGTGTGAAATAGAGTAACGAGACAACTTGATTGTATTGTGTCCTAAGGTGCGAAGGCTTAAGGGTTGCCATTGGCTTGTGATCATCGAGTATCTCTTTTATTATTGTATATCTATGGTATAATGTGGATGGAGTCCATAAGTGGTTGTATTTTTACTGAAATTTATTTTATTCAGTAGCAGTTTATTTTGTTTACTTACTACATTATAATGAAATATTTTGACTTTGCCCTACTGAATGTTTTCTCCTTAGATTTTTATATTATGGTTTTTACTTGGCATGCTCTTTTTTTTTCTTATCGTCATTGTTTAATATAAAACTCTATCCCTACTGAGTTGATTCGATTCATACCAATGACATCTCTTTCAATTTTTAGTCAGGAAGAACTTCAACTGTCGACATAGGGGTAGACGACATTTACTTTCTTTTGCTATTTCCTTCATTTAGAGTTTTTATTGGTGAGATGAGACATTTGTTAGCAAATTATATTTTAGTTATACTTCTTGTTATTTTAATATTTCGCACAGTTTATTGGACTTCTATTATCATGTTATCTTGATGTCATTATTGAACCTGTGAGGTAACCTAGTTTTATTGGGCACTAACTTTAGTTCTTTTATAAGACTTGCGTTACAATATTAAATAATTAACATTACGGCTGGACAATTTGGATCCTTTTTGGGGCAAGTTGTTCCCCGTTCTAACTCGTGTTCCTTATAAGTCGTGATAAAATATTAGGTATCAGAGCCAAGTTGACATCTTAAAAGTGACATCACTAACGTACATAGTGTGATAGTATATAAGAGATTTGAAATTAGTGTTTGCAAGGATGTAGTACTAAGATCTTATTTGAGTCTGTAAATAATCTTTATGTTACTTGGAAAAATACATTTGGTATGTGCATAGACGAATAAGTCATAGCTATTAATTTATTTGTAGACTTCAGAGTTGAGTCATAGCTATTAGTTTATTTGTAGACTTCAGAGTTGAGCACCAATTTTATCGAAAGAGGATAGGGGTAAGACCCTGAGATTGTTGCAGAGTTTATTTAGATGATTAAATTTTCCCAGTGTTGAGGATGAACCACATCTTCTAATTTATGATAATTGAAATTAAGGAACGATCAATGCATGGAATTCCACTATTATACTGGTGAAGGAAATGATTGATTTTTTGCTTCATTTAGTTTGGACAAGATGAAAGATAGTAGAAGCTGTTATGACTAGATTATTTAGTTGAGGATGACTAGTTTGCACTTATTGATTATAAATGATTTTAAGAGATGGGAATATTTCGACTGAGCGTGGAATAGGGTTTGCTCCATTTTATTTTGAGCGAATGATGGAAAATTTTTAAGAATTGATTAATCGGTTGTGGGTATGAAATTGATAGAATTTGAGGCGAAGTTTGGTGTTAATGTCAGATGTAGATAGATCATGATTGATAAGTATCATGATTTGGTTGAAGAAAAACTCTCAATTTTTGGAATACCACACCAAATTGTTGTAGTGGCATGTTATATTAAGGTGATTGATTGTTATTGATAGAGTTGCAAGTTTGGAAAGCACTTAAGACATAAGTTTATCTTTAGACCTCCGACTATAGCTCCATTTATGAAAATTTGGTTATTTTATTTGATACGTTGAGGTTAGTTTTGATTAGTGGTTGGCAAGTAAATTATTGGCAAAGAGCAACCCAGTCAGAGGAAGAGAACTAGAATGAGATATTTTGGACAGATTTAAGTAGTTGGATATTTTGACGTCTGTGATTGGATTGGGCAGGGGATCGTTGATAGTACGACTAATCTTTCTCACAATTTATTGGATGTGTTGTTGAACATCCCAATATGACATTGTTATTCTACAATATTGCGTTTCTTTTGAGCTTGGTGGTAGGAAAACTTTAACCTCTGTGATGCATACCCATTAAAGGTTGATAGTCAGATGTTGCTGTTAACAAACAGAGTGGCCTGCGAGTTTGATTGTTATGTGCAGAGTATAGCTCTTCAGTTAGTAAGCAGACAAGTTATTGTGTACTACAGTGAGTGAGTGTTCATATATTTTTCTTGAGGATTTGCTAGGGTTACCATTTGATCGCAAGTCTGTTCTAGTTTTTATTATTTTGTACCTGATGGTTTAGGCTGATTTGAATGAACTTGGTCACAAACTAAATGATTTACTGTGTATGGTTTTTACTTGTAATAATATGTTACATTGAGATATGTCAATATTGATATTTGTTTAGAAGCATGATGGTTTGCTTCTGCTATTCGTTTGATTGCCGAGTAAGATTAAGTGGTGGACAAGGATAAGTATTGTTATCAAAGTTGATAAGTTATTTAATCAGACAAGTGGATCGAGGTAAGTTTACAGTATTTGATGTGATGTTGGGTTACATATGTGATGAGATAGCTTTTTGAGTCATGGGCATTTTGAGGTTATGGTTTGCCATTTGAAAAACCAATGCCCTAACTATTGTTATCGATTTGATGCGTTAGGTCTTCTAACCTTGTTTGGGTTAATTTGTTGTAGTCTTTGTTAGTTACTAATTTATTCTAAGACTCTTGATGTGCATAAAAAGTATCTGAGAATTTTGTTGCCGATCTTGCAGTTGTATGCTAAAAAAGTAAAATGCAACTTTAAAAAGCAAGCGAGGGAGATTTCTTTAGCATATCGGCTTTTGGAGATGATATCTCATTGAACCTAGTTGGTATTGTGGTCGTGTTGCATCGGTAGCCACCAAGGAACAATATTGAGGTTCAAAGTTTATTGAGATCAAATTATTGTCATTTCATTGTGTGTTTCTTTGCATTGTCATATTGTTAACATAGATAACCAAAAAGAATGGTAAGGTTTTTTTGTAATAGGAAGTTTCAATCAACATTAAGAAGCTGAAACAAAACTTAAAAATTGAACTGATTTTAGCAATATTTGATAGTTTTTGACGTGTGTAGTTTATATAAATGTACCAAGTGTTAAACTTGAATGTGTAATTAATCCAGTCAAGTTGAATGTATAATTATTCGAACAATTATTCGAACAATATCTTTAAACTTGAATGTATAATTATTTGAACAATTAAAAATTTCAAGAGTGAAAGTACCTCAAATCATGATTGGTTTCGGTGATACTCGTGACAAAGTTATTTAAATGGAATAAAGTTTGAAATTTTCTCGAACTATAATAAGTAAGAATATAATTTTATATACTGTGATTTAATTTCAATTGAAGAAGTTGAATGATATGTATAAAGAGTTATGATTATATTTTGAACTATTGTCCTAATAAAATTAATGTTGTGGTTGATATCTTAAGTTTGTCATCGATGAGATTTAATTTCTTGTTTGGTATTGGATGAATGAAACAGGCCTTTAGCTATAGGCTAATGTAAATTGCAATGTCTTATTGATGGTCGGATAGTTTTCCTAAATAATCTGGCAGCGGCTCCTACTTTTCTAGATAGAGATTTGATTGATGGAAAATAGTTATGAACATGACATTTGGTAGGCAGTGCTGATGAAAGGTTAGTATTGATAGACTGACATGAAGTTGGATGTGTCATAATATATGGTTAGATTATCAGTGGGTTAAGGTTAAGCATCATAGACCTGCTTTTGTTATAGTCTTACCTACTTTGAGTGAAAGTATGATAGAATTATTATAAATTGTATGTTCACTGAGTACTATGCAGAACTATGATATTGTTTAGGGTGTTATTAACCAATTGTCTAATTTGTACATTATAACCTTGTGAGGGTAGGTTATTCTCTTTTTAAGTCAAATTAACCTTAAGTAAAGAAAGATGTTCAGATTTATAGTGTTTTTTCTAGTATAGTTTCGAATAGAGACTTGATGTACTTCAAAATTTAGAAAGTCATATAAAGACTTTTGAAAACTGAATTGAATTTGAATATTACACAACATGCTTAGGTAAATAGAGAGTCTAAGAGAACAATAAAACATTTGTGATATGATGTTTTATATATTATAATGTTTACCGTATAAAGTCCTTTATGGGAGATCGAGTAGATGGCCCTATGTTAGATTGGACTTGAGCGTAATGTGACTCTTGGAATGAATTTGATTAAAGAGACTGTGACAGCCCCCGACCCGATCGGGGTCTGAGGAGCCATCACACCGGGACATTCAAAACGGGGACTACTATTTTTTTTATAAACAGATTAGACTGAACATTTTAAAACAAACTAACCCTTAAAACTTTACAGAGAGAGAGGGAACGTTCTCTGGAATTAAAAGCGAAATGGGAAACGGATTAAAATCAGACTACGGGACGAATGACAGAAGGGGAAAGCAGGATAACTGGAACACTTAAGAATTTGGACGTAAACCTTCTCTGGACGAGTGCAGGGAGACAGGGAGAATTGCAAACAGGGAGACGAAAATGGACGACTTGACATGCATTGGGAAACCTAATAATATGGAAAATAAAACTGGAAATCATGCTGGAAGAAAGGCTACAGTGAATGTCAGGGTCGGGTGATGTAGAGCAAAAGAAGTAAATAAAGTGGGCAGTGGACGTTTGAAATAAAAGACAGGGACAGTGAACAACAGGAGTTCGTGGACGTTTACACTAAAAGACAAAAGCAGTGGACACAGGAGTCCGTGGACGTTTGCACTAAAAGACAAAAATAGTGGACACAGGAGTTCGTGGACGTTTACACTAACAGACAAAAGCAGTGGATACAGGAGTCCGTGGACGTTTGCACTAAAAGAGAAAAACAGTGGACACTGGAGTCCGGGGGCGTTTGCACTAAAATCAAAGGCAGTAAACAGTTAAAATCAAAGGCAGTGACCGTAGACGTTTAAAACAAAAGACAGGGTCTGTGGACAAACAGAAGCCGTGGACGTTTAAAAATAAAAGACAGAACAGTGACTGTGGACGTTTAAAAGACAGAACAGTGACCGTGGACGTTTAAAATTTAACGGCAGTATAGACGGTAAAATTTTGACGTTATCGTGGACGATAACTTTGGACAATAATACTTAGCCGAATAAAAGAACAGAAACCGAAGGCAAAATAGACCATTATTTTGAAGGCAGAATGGACGTGGACGACTGTTTTACAGAAGAGAATGACAATTGTTTTACTGAAGGCGTGGACGACTGTTTACAGAACAAAATGGACGACTTACTTCTTTTGACACATAAAACTTTGAGCTTCTAAAACCCGATTCAAACACAGTTTTAAAACACACTTGACAACATGACAGAGACTCTGGAAAACAAACTGCATGGATAGCTTTAAAACTCGAGACAATCCATGCATAACCTGAAAGGAAAGATTTCCAAACAATTTCAGAATACTTCAGAGCATAAATTCAACTGTCAAATACAGAGATTTTAAATACATCGACAGATTCAATACAACGTTTAAAATCACAGAGGCTGTGCAGAACTTGACATATGTTTCCAAAATTTGCCAAAAACAGAAGTTTTAAAACATAAACGCAAACTCTATACATCGGTTTGAGAATTTCCAAAAGCTATACAAGACTCGACATAACTTCCAGAAAACACACTTTCACAGGAATAACCCTTGCCTGACTGCAACAACCACCCCGTGAGCTCATCCCGCCAACTACATCAACTCATCATCTTGAGGCACAATGTCCTCCTCTGGAGGATCCATACCTACAACAGGGAGTTCAACTATGAGCCTAGAGCTCAGTAAGAACATACAATGCAAAGTGATGCTCGAGCTATGCATGAACATTTTCAAATACATGAACATTACATTACATTACATTTCACTGGACAGGAAGGTATAAGTGGGAAGAAGAGCTGGCGCAACAGGAGTACATGCCACAACAGGACATAACAGGAGTACATGATAAGATGTCAGTCCTCATCTACACTTAACCATACATTTCATTACAGGTTTTATCTTACTTAACTTCAAACCGTGTGCAGAAAACCTTTTCATGACTTTCAAAGAAAACGTGTATGCATGAACATTCATAAACAGGCAACAAATAATAAGCAGAATGTAAAACAGAACACTTAACCTAAAACATAACCTACGGTTTAACTAGCCAACAGAAATCCAGACAACACAAAACCTAGTACCTTCGTATTGTAGGGCCTTAAGGGCCAAACCTATATGTATGAACTTACCTGTTGTTGTAGAGTTGTAAGTCTTGAACGTCTCGGTTATGCACGGACCTAAAACATGCACGAAGAGGGAAAATTAACAAGCTGCAAAAGCTAACTAATAACTTAGTAGAATAAGCTTCAAACTCCATTCAAACCTTTAGAAAACAAACCAACATGTTTTCATGTAAAAA
The DNA here is from genome assembly GCA_022432975.1 of Begonia masoniana. NCBI lineage: Eukaryota > Viridiplantae > Streptophyta > Magnoliopsida > Cucurbitales > Begoniaceae > Begonia > Begonia masoniana. The sequence goes on from CM039514.1 coordinate 36,984,824, forward strand.
TAGTGAGTTCACTCCAAATTATCGTAACCTCAAACTCTAACAAAACTCACGTTTTAACTTATTCAAATACGTTAGCTTTAGCAGATGTTTACCTTAGGCAGAGAAACAGAAGAAAGCTAAGGAGTTCGAAGGAGTTTCGGAGGGTGTTTGTCGCCTGGAAGAGAGAAAACAGGGGAGTGGAAAGAAGCAGATGAGAAAAACGAGGGTTTCACGTAGGAGGGAAGAGAAAAGAACATGGCTTCTTCAACAAGTTGTCAGGTGTCACTCAACCATTGGCCTTCCCCCACCAACCTTAATTGGCTCCTTATTTTGCCTTTCCATTGGTTTTTAACTAAATTTCTATTTAGTTCGTCGAATCGGTTTTACAATCACTTTCATTTAATTGAACACGTTGACAATTTCATTAAAAATAGTCATTGCATTAATATCGGAGTAATTCTGCTTACATATTTTGGGAATAATTACATAGGCAAAAATGCCGGGTGTTACATCCCATCCACCTTAACAAAATTTTGTCTCCAAAATTTGTCTAAGCAAAGAGGTCCGGATATTGGGCCCTACCATCCTGTTGTCTTTCCCATGTGTCTTCCTCCACGTTATGATTGCGCCATAAAACTTTCACCAATGGGACTACCTTGTTGCGAAACACCTTGAGTGAGGTATCCAATATCTGTATGAGCATTTCCTCATATGTCAGCGTCGGCATGATATCAAAGTCCACATGTTCCACGATCTGGGTTGGATCTCGTACACATTTTTCAGCATCGAAACATGAAAAACATTGTGAACTCCATCCATTGACGCTAGCAACTGCAGTCTGTAGGCCATGCTTCCCGCACGCTTCAAAATGGGAAAAGGGCCAATGAACCATGGGCTGAGCTTCCCTTTCTTATCGAATCTCATTACGCCCTTGAAAGATGACACTTTCAAGAATACTTCGTCGCCCTCAGTAAACTCCAAGTCTCTTCTCCTGTGGTCTGCGTAGCTTTTCTGTCGAATCTGAGCAATTTTATTCGTTGTTTGATAGTAGCAATCACCTCGGACATCTGCTGTAGAAACTCAGGGCCGATAAGCTTGGCTTCTCCGACTTCATCCCAACACAATGGGGATCTACACTTCCGGCCGTAAAGTGCTTCATATGGGACCATGCCAATTGTAGCCTAGTAGCTATTGTTGTAAGCAAACTCCACGAGTGACAAATATCTACTTCAAGGAGCATGAAATTCCAGCACACATGATCTTAACATATCCTTCAGTACTTGGATCGTTCTCTCGGATTGTCCGTCAGTTTGTGGATGAAAGGCTGTGCTGAAGTTCAACTTTGTACCCAAGGAGTTCTGCAAACTTTTTCAAAACCTGGAAGTGAATTTAGGATCCCGGTCTGAGACGATCAACACAGGAACGCCATGCAGCTTAATAATCTCATTAATATACAGCTCTGCGTACTGATCCATAGAGTACGTCGTCTTCACGAGTAGGAAATGGGCCGACTTCGTCAATCTGTCCACTATGACCCAAATGCTATTATGGCCCTTAGCTGTCCTTGGAAGGCCGACAACAAAATCCATTGTTATGTTCTCTCATTTCCATTCGGGGATCAGGAGAAGCTGAAGTGTCCCACCTGGTCGTTGATGTTCAGCCTTGACTTGTTGACATATCATGCAAGACTCCACGTATTTGGCTACTTCATTCTTCATATTTGGCCACCAGAAGTGAAGTTTCAAGTCCTGATACATCTTTGTGCTTCCAGGATGCACAGAGAAAGAAGATGAGTGGGCTTCCGACAAGATGTTTTTCCGTAGCTCTTCGTCTTTCGGAACATACCATCTGCCCTTGAACTTCAGAATACCATCTCCCGAAAAATTGAAATCGGAAGAGGCCATAGGTAACTTGCTAACAATATCAACAATCTCCTTTGAATTGGTCTTCTGGGCTTCCTTAATTCAGTCCAGGACGGTGGGCCGTAGTGTCAAGTCTGCTAGTATGGTCGATAGCCCAGAAACTATCTCCATATCGAACTTCTGTATCTCTGTCCTTAAAGGCATTGATACGGCCGACATAACCGGTTACATAGTAGCTGGCATCCTGCTCATTGCATCAGCTAAGCTTTACCAGGATGGTATTTAATCTCAACATCTTAATCTTTCTCAAATTCTAACCACCGTCTTTGTCTCATGTTTAGCTTTTTCTGAGTAAATATGTACTTCAGGCTCCTGTGATTAGAAAACACCTCACATGATTGCCCATACAAGTGGTGCCTCCATACTTTCAGCGCAAACTCAATCACCGCTAACTCGAGATCATGTGTAGGGTAGTTTTGTTCATGGTTCTTCAATTGTCTAGATGTGTATGCCACTACTTTCCCTTCTTGCATTAATACACATCCCAAGCCGACCTTGGACGCATCGCAGTATATGCTGAATTTGCCGTTTTCAACTGGCAACACTAGCATAGAAGCAGTGGTTAGTTTCTGCTTAAGTGTCTGAAAACTCACCTCACAAGCTTCAGACCACTTGAACTTGATGTCTTTCCTCGTTAAGTTGGTCATAGGCTTCGCTATTACAGAAAATCCCTTGATAAACTTTCTGTAATAACCAGCTAACCTTATAAAACTCCGTACCTCACTGGCATTTTTCGGTCTCAGCCATTCTTTCACTGCCAGAATCTTGGCTGGATCCACGGACACTCCTTATGCCGACACCACATGGCCTAGGAAGTTAATCCTGCTCAACCAGAATTCGCACTTTGACAGCTTGGCATACAATCGGTGCTGTTTCAGAGTCGATAGCTGTAACACCCGACAATTTTGGCCAGGTGATTTCTTAACTAATTTAACTGTCACCATTGTTATTGGACTTTTTGATTTAAATTTAATACCAAGATTTGCTCCAAATTGTGTAAAACTAGATTGAGTGGCAAAATTGTAATAAGGGTGGGTTGTGATCGTTATATAAAGGAAATGGAAAATTTTTAAACCTCACCAACGCCACTGTAGCCGACACTTTCTCATTTCAGCGATTTTCTCTCTCGAGCTCTCGCTCGCTGCCTGCAGTAATCCTCCCTTCGACGACCAGTTCCCTTGCTATTTCTCAGATACTCTACGCTCGAGGTATGGGTTAGACAATGTAGTTGTCAGTTAGTTGTTAAGCTCTGTTTTTCAGCTTAGTGTTGGAGTTTGGTTTCTCCAATGGCCGAGTAACAATAGTAACATTTATAATCTGGATTTAGTAATGTCATTTCCGAATCGATTCTGGACATTTAATATAACCGACCCTAATTAATCGTTAGTTGAACCTAGCTGTTTCGGTTTTTGGATTTCAGACTGAACACAGAGAACTAGACTAAGGGATTCGGGAATGACTTTAACTACTAGATCCTAGGATGACTTGTGATTAGGACTTTTAGGATTTTGTTTTAACTACTGCGATGTAAATGTTTTAGGTGAAGAAGTCTGAAGAAAAGGAGCACGAATTTGCTAAGGAAGCCAGGTAAGTGAATGTATTAAGATTTCCGGCCATTAGGGCTCTACATCTTAAGGGTACTAAATTAGTTATGTGTTTGATGTTTATTTTAAGTAGTAAGATGGTTGTACTTGGATGATTTACGGATGTTTGAGAACTATGTTATATGATGTTCTGATAGAGTCTATGAAGTCAACTGTCTAGTATGATATTTTCCATAGTCTGATGATTTAAGAACATTCATGTCATGCACCATGATTTACTTCTCAAGCATATGAAAATGATTTATGAGCATGTTTTTCCCCCATTAACAAGATATGAGAATGAATTTGAAACTTATGCAACCGGATTAAGTGAGGGTTGGGGGCGGTTTGGCGTATGTCACTGTCCAAAGAGAAGGACCATGAATACGGCTCGAAAGGGACTATGTACACTTGCACTGTCATCCCCCATTTACGGCACAAATCCTCCCTTAATCCATATGATGAAAGTGATGATTAAGAACACGAACAAGAACAAGGAAAGAGCATGAAACGAACATGATCATGGTTTTCTCGCAACTATGCATTCACGTATACATGTTAGTATTGCATTCCTTACTAAGCATTAGGCTTATAGTTTAAACCTTATGATGTAGGTGACGAAATATCAGGTGAGGATCTCAAATTTAATGAAGATGTCTAAGTTTGGTTGCTAGAAGGTGTTCAGGGAGTAATTCTGTGGCTGGATGGCGATTATGACCCGTGGTTATGCTCATTTTATGTCAGTAAGATTTATGAGAAAACTGATGTCTAAGTAGGATAAGATCATGTTTTTAATTTGGACTTGAAATTGTCTGGTTCAACTTCTGAGTTTGAGGATGATTGTAAGAACCTAGGACATCCTATTTTATATGAGTCTTCCGCTTACGTATCCTGAACGAGTCTATGATTTTTATTCGTCTAAGGTTTATGTCCATCAAGTTGAAATGTGTGTGAGTCGAGTTATTTCCTGTTGATTGAAGTTGCTTGATGATTATCGTGTTTTACTACTGAATGATAGAAGCTGGATGTAGACATCTGTGAAGGCAGGTTACCTTTCTGTCGGTATGAGTTGTTTAAAGATTTCCAGGTTTCATTGCTGTGTGATAGAAGTTGGGTGAACGTATCATCCGGCTGACATCATCAGCAGGAGCTGTGTGATAGAAGCTGGATGAATGAATCATCCGGCTGACGTCACCGGTGGATGGTGAACGTTTGCTGTTCACCGGATGATGTCTCTTATCGGATGAGGTAAGTGAGTCACGTGTTTTGTACATGCCTACTGGAAGATGTCTCTGACGGATGAGGACATCATCCGGCTGACGTCATCGGTGGATGGTGAACGATTGTTGTTCACCGGATGATGTCTCTTACTGGCGATGTTAAGTAGTCACGTGAGATGCACATGATAACCGGATGATATAGATTTTCACTACCGGCAGAAGCGAGCCCTGTGCTTGTCGTTTAGCGATCGACATATGTGAGTTTTATGTTTTGTCGTTTAGTGATCGGTAGAGGTCGAGTGTTTTATGCATCGGATGATGTGAGTAGAGCTGCTTGTTGTCTAGCAACCGGCAGATGCCTCCGATTTCGAGCAGCTCAAGAATAATGAGGTCGAGTGTTCTAAGGGCATTTTCTATTGCCCGATTATGTTACAAAACCAATGTCTGGGTTAGTCGTTCGATTCTGTTGATGATGAATTCGCAAAATTTAAGACGAATACAAGTTTTGAAAGGATCAAGCTTTGTCAGTTATAGCGTTGTCCCGAGTTGTGTCAAAAAACGAAATAATAAGGGATATATATATATATATATATAAAGTTGTACAGATAGAAGGATTAATATTTATGATTTAAGAAAGTTTATTAATTATGCCTTGACCCTACTGGGGTCATTACAATAGCATAATTGCCAAGTGCTCCTCGTGCTCGACCTCACTTCTGGAGTAAACCAGGATGTCGTCGATGAAAACGATTACAAATTTATCCAAGAAATCTTGAAATATCCTGTTTACCAAGTCCATGAATGCCGCCGGGGCATTAGTCAGTCCAAAAGACATTACCAAGAACTCGTAGTGTCCGTACCTGGTTCTGAAGGCAGTCTTTGGAATATCATCAGCCTTGACCTTCAACTGGAAATAACCGGATCGCAAATCGATCTTCGAGAATACCTGAGCCCCTTGTAACTGGTCAAATAAATCGTCGATCCTCGGTAACGAGTACTTATTCTTGATGGTCAATTTCTTCAGTTCACGGTAATCAATGCCCATGCGTAGGGACCCATCCTTCTTCTTAACAAATAGGACTGGAGCACCCCACGGAGAGAAGCTAAAGAGCACAAAACCCTTGTCCACCAATTCCTTTAGCTGAGCCTTCAACTCCCTCAGCTCTATTGGTGTCATACGGTACGGATTCTTCGATACCGGTTCAGCACCAGGATATACGTCAATTTCAAACTCGATTTCACGATCAGGTGGCAATCCAGATAAGTCATCTAAGAAAACCTCTGAGAAGTCTCGAACTTCCGGAATATTTTGAAGTTTCACCTCACCTTGCCTTTGAACATCTACTACGTGGGCAAGAAATCCGATGCATCCTGACCTCATCAGCTGTTGAGCTTTCAAGGAAGATATAACAGGCATACGGTGTTTCTTTGGTATTGCCTGTAGGAGAACTCTACCTCGTTCGGACGCTTAAACGTCACTAGCCCGAACCTGCAGTTGATGGTGGCATGATGTCTAAACAGCCAATCCATCCCCAGATTAACATTGTATCCTCTCATACCGATGACGATAAGGTTGACATACAATTTCTGCTCCCCAACTGACATTATATCACCCCGCACTGCCTGCTCGGAGTGCATAAACTCTCCGGACGGTAGCATAATGCTGTAGGGTTGATCTGACGGCACAATACATAAGTTCTCCCTACCCACAATGTCCATGGCCACAAATGAATCTGTGGCCCCTGTGTCTAACAAAGTATATGCAGGTGCATCACAGATTAATATCGTACCTGTGATCGTCGTGTGCTGGGTGTCATCATCTTCCTCTATCATAGTAAACACTCTTGGCACGGCACGATTCGACCTAGTGTCAGGCACCGGACAATCCCAGACTTGGTGGCCTTCCTTGTCACATCGGAAGCATCGGCCAGTAAAGAGCCTACACTCCCCCGTATGGTTTCTCTGGCAACGTGGGCATACAGGAAGCTGAGGAGCTCCCATAGGTCTTTTCCCCTTGTCCTGATAAATGACAACTTCATTAGGTCTCTTAACACCTCTATTCTGTTGCTGTTGTGGTTGCCCAAACTGACCCTTTTGTTGTTGTTGCCGTAGAGGGGCATCACGTACGATTCTCTTTGATGTATCTCTATATCTCTGAGACTTCGCCTCTAAGGCTTCCAACTGATAAGCCTTAGCCACTACCTTCGTATACGGGTCCTCGTCAAATCCCCCGTATGTAATCCCTTGTAAGAGGTCCAGCTTCAAACCCTAAATAAATTAGTGCACCTTGTTTTCGTCAGTGGCCACCAAATGAGGTGCATAGCGGGATAGCGACTCGAACCTCTGAACATACTCGGCCACCGATCCAAATTGCCGGAGTCGAGTAAACTCGATCATCTTCTCTTTCCTCACGCTACGATCGAACTATTTCTCGTAGAAAATTCTTTTGAATCCCTCCCAGCTCAATGCCACGGTAGTAGACTGCACCGTGTCCCACCAGAATCCAGCATTTTTGGTGAGATAGAACGAGGCACATATCACTTTCTTTTTCTCCTCCACTTTGGCATAGTTGAACATATTCTCTATCGCCCGGATCCATTCCTCGGCGTGAGTAGGATCTGTTGACAACCCGTCGAAAACAGGAGGCTGGAGTCGCCGGAATCTCTCTCCACTAGAGTCACGTGAAGCGTTTGTATGGTTGTTCCCATTATCGGCCATCATGCGTTCCATCATACGTGATTGAACGCCGACCAGCTCGGTTAAACGATCGAGGGCGTCGCCTCTGTCATTTGCATCATCTTGATTCCCTCTCACCATTCTAGAAAATCCTATACATATTAATGAACTCAACTTAATAAACAGAAAGTTAAACACTTACAGTTGGTGGAGCGATTTCACATGGCGAATTGCGCAGTCAGACAGTTTACAGAATTGCTTTTAAAATCTGATTCGCTCTGATACCATAACTGTGACAGCCCCCGACCCGATCGGGGTCCGAGGAGCTATCACACCGAGACATTCAAAACGGGGACTACTATTTTTTTTTATAAACAGATTAGACTGAACTTTTTAAAACGAACCAACCCTTAAAACTTTACAGAGAGAGAGGGAACGTTCTCTGGAATTAAAAGTGAAACGGGAAACAGATTAAAATCAAACTACGGGACGAATGACAAAAGGGGAAAGCAGGATAACTGGAACACTTAAGGATTTGTACGTAAACATTCTCTGGACGAGTGCAGGGAGATAGAGAGAATTGCAAACGGGGAGACGGAAATGGACGACTTGACATGCATTGGGAAACCTAATAATATGGAAAACAAAACTGGAAATCATGCCGGAAGAAAGGCTACAGTGAATGTCAGGGTAGGGTGATGTAGAGCAAAAGAAGTAAACAAACTGGGCAGTGGACGCTTGAAATAAAAGACAGGGACAGTAGACAACAGGAGTTCGTGGACGTTTATACTAAAAGACAAAAGCAGTGGACACAGGAGTCGGTGGACATTTGCACTAAAAGACAAAAACAATGGACACAGGACTTCGTGGACGTTTACACTAAAAGACAAAAACAGTGGACATAGGAGTCCGTGGACGTTTGCACTAAAAGAGAAAAACAGTGGACACAGGAGTCCGGGAACGTTTGCACTAAAATTAAAGGCAGTGAACGTTTAAAATCAAAGGCAGTGACCGTAGACGTTTAAAACAAAAGACAGGGTCTGTGGACAAACAGAAGCCGTGGATGTTTAAAAATAAAAGACAGAACAGTGACCGTGGACGTTTAAAATTTAATGGCAGTATAGATGATAAAATTTTGACGTTATCGTGGACGATAACTTTGGACGATAATACTTAGCCGAATAAAAGAACAAAAACCGAAGGCAAAATAGACCATTATTTTGAAGGCAGAATGGACGTGGATGACTGTTTTACAGAAGAGAATGACAACTGTTTTACTGAAGGCGTGGACGACTGTTTACAGAACAAAATGGACGACTTACTTCTTTTGACATAGAAAACTTTGAGCTTCTAAAACCCGATTCAAACACAGTTTTAAAACACACTTGACAACAAGATAGAGACTCTGGAAAACAATTTGCATAGATAGCTCTAAAACTCGAGACAATCCATGCACAACCTGAAAGGAAAGATTTCCAAACAATTCCAGAATACTTCAGAGCATAAATTCAACTGTCAAATACAGAGATTTTAAATACATCGACAGATTCAATACAACGTTTAAAATCACAGAGGCTGTGCAGAACTTGACATATGTTTCCAAAAATTTGTCAAAAATAGAAGTTTTAAAACATAAACGCAAACTCTATACATCGGTTTGAGAATTTCTAAAAGCTATACAAGACTCGACATAACTTCCAGAAAACACACTTTCACAGGAATAACCCTTGCCTGACTGCAACAACCACCCCGTGAGCTCATCTCGCCAACTACATCAACTCATCATCTTGGGCACAATGTCCTCCTCTGGAGGATCCATACCTACAACAGGGAGTTCAACTAGGAGCCTAGAGCTCAGTAAGAACATACAATGCAAAGTGATGCTCGAGCTATGCATGAACATTTTCAAATACATGAACATTACATTACATTTCACTGGACAGGAAGGTATAAGTGGGAAGAAGAGCTGGCGCAACAGGAGTACATGGCGCAACAGGAGTACATGCCACAACAGGAGTACATGATAAGATGTCAGTCCTCATCCACACTTAACCATACATTTCATTACAAGTTTTATCTTACTTAACTTCAAACCGTGTGCAGAAAACCTTTTCATGACTTTCAAAGAAAACGTGTATGCATGAACATTCATAGACATGCAACAAATAATACGCAGAATGTAAAACAGAACACTTAACCTAAAACATAACCTACGGTTTAACTAGCCAACAGAAATCCCGACAACACAAAACCTAGTACCTTCGTATTGTAGGGCCTTAAGGGCCAAACCTATATGTATGAACTTACCTGTTGCTGTAGAGTTGTAAGTCTTGAACGTCTCGGTTATGCACGGACCTAAAACATGCAAGAAGAGGGAAAATTAACAAGCTGCAAAAGCTAACTAATAACTTAGTAGAATAAGCTTCAAACTCCATTCAAACCTTTAGAAAACAAACCAACATGTTTTCATGTAAAAATAGTGAGTTCACTCCAAATTATCGTAACCTCAAACTCTAACAAAACTCACGTTTTAATTTATTCAAACACGTTAGCTTTAGCAGATGTTTACCTTAGGCAGAGAAACAAAAGAAAGCTGAGGAGATCGAAGGAGTTTCGGAGGGTGTTTGTCGCCTGGAAGAGATAAAACAAGGGAGTGGAAAGAAGCAGATGAGAAAAATGAGGGTTTCACGTAGGAGGGAAGAGAAAAGAACATGGCTTCTTCAACAAGTTGCTAGGTGTCACTCAACCATTGGCCTTCCCCCACCAACCTTAATTGGCTCCCTATTTTGCCCTTCCATTGATTTTTAACTAAATTTCTATTTAGTTCATCGAATTGGTTTTACAATCACCCTCATTCAATTGAACATGTCGACAATTTCATTAAAAATAGTCATTGCATTAATATCGGAGTAATTCCGCTTACATATTCGGGGAATAATTACATAGGCAAAAATGTTGGGTGTTACAAAGACAAATGAAAATGTCCAAATTATTAAAAATCAACTAAGAGTAGTGCAAAGTCAACAAAAAAGTTATGCATACCTCCTACGAAGAGAGGTTGAATTTGAGGTCAAAGATTTTGTGTTTCTGAAAATGAGAGCAAGACCAGATGATAGTCATTTCACTTTAAAGGGCAAGCTAGATCAAAGATATATTGATCTTTTTTGGATTGTTGAATGAAATGATCTAGTGCTTATCGTTTGGACTTACCGTCACGATTGAGCTATGTTCACAATATCTTCCATGTTTCCATGCAGAGAAAGTATGTTACCTAGTCCGTTACATGTTATCTCTTAAATTCATGTTCCTATTCAGGAAAATATTTCCTATGAGTAGGAGTCAGAGAAAATATTAGATTGTGAAATTTCAGTTTTACATCATAGTAAGATTCTTTTGGTTCATGTTTAGTGGAAGAACCATAGCAAGAAGGAAGCTGTATATATGGGTTGAGTCAGAAATGGTAGGGAAGTAACCCCCTCTTGTTTAATGGTTTACTTGAGATTGATTTCAATTTCGATGATGAAATTTTGTAAGTAGGGGAGAATGTTGTAACCACTGTAGTTTAAATTAAAGATATTATTTTTTATTAATTAGTTAGTTATTTATTTAAAATTGATCTCTTTTGAATGTGGGTCGGGTTACCGCTTTTTGGGGAAGAAATTTTCCCTTATTTCCAGCATTGGGGTCACTTCAAATGTTCATTTAACTTTTCAGCAAAGAATTAAGAGGGGAAGAGACATCGAAGGGGAGAAAGACTCTTAGAAGAAAAATAAATTTTACTTATTTTCCTTTTTGTTGGGAATAATGTGCCTAACAAGCAAATGTTATGAACATTTTTATTGCTGTAATTAATAAATAAATTTTATGATTAATTTTTATGTTTACATTATTCGATATGCTTTATAAATTCAAAGAAAAATCCTTGATTATTTATGCAATTTTAAATTTACATATATGCTGATATATGTGGGATTAAATTTAAAAGGAAATAATCACAATAGTCCATGACTTATATTTGAAGTAAAGGATCTTCAAATTAATAAAGTCATAAATACAGTTCACTTCGTTGAGAACGTGTAGTCATATCCCGACTATATATGTAGTGACATAAAGTGATTGTATTTTATATAATATGATTATATAGGACTGGACCAGATGAAATTATATTGTTCTTATAATATCCGTTAAATGAAGAACAATTAATTTTATCATAATGATGGTCATATATGTATGATCTTAATTCATTGTATTTAGTAGACTCCTATTTCATTATAATTTATTCTTTGATTTACTCGGTATAGTTTTGTATGAGTTGCATTACATAAACCTTGTATTTTGGGAATAAATTAAATGAGTAGCTGGGAATGCTAACATTGATACAATGAAATCCATAATATAAGATTCCCTTGTTTGTTAGTTCAGGGATTGAATAATTAGCGCGCAAATTCATAAATGTTATGAATTAATTATTCAATCAAGAACTAATGGTAGTCAAGGATAAAGATGTAATATGAGAGGTTAACGGATTTTATACCTAGCTCTATTACGAATCTTAATGGAGGATTAATACATATGTAATGACTATATCAATGGACATTACTTTGAGTAAATATATTCTATAGTTCTAAGAGTGCAACTCTAGGTATTTAGTGGAATTACTCTAGAGTTAATAATTGTGTTATTTAATATAAAGAGTTTATATTAATTAACAAATATTATTGGAGCTTAGAACTATAGGTCCATCGGTCCCTCTGTCATCTTATATCACTATTTAATTTCCACATTACAAGAATAAATATATAAATGATTAATTATGATTAATCATTTATAGGCACTCTGATAAATATATTGTTATTCAAAATATATAAATAGTTTTTATATTTTGAATTCAAAATAAAATATCTCATTAGATGAAATATTTTTAAGGAATTTGAATTAGATTTGAAGAATCTCATCAGATGAGATTTGAATTAGGTTTGAAGAATCTCATCAGATGAGATTTGATCTTCAAATTTAAATTAGTTATTTAACAAACTATCAAATCAGATTTTTTGAAGTTTGAATAAAAGTAGATCTGAAAAATCTGATTAGATTAGATTTGATCTACGTTTGACTTATAGTTTGTTTAATATTTAAAAGTAGATCTGAATAATCTCATAAGATGAGATTATCTTGAAAAGTAGTTTTCATAAATATATTCTAAAAACTGTTTTTAGATTATATGATTAATTGATAAATTGATTTATTAGATAAATCAACTGCTAATCAAATTAGATTTGATTAGATATGATTTATTTTTTAAAAATTAGTTTTTATTAAAATAAATCTAAAAAATTAATTTTAAAACAGATCTATAAAAATTGTCAAATGTGATTTGATAGGGAGGACAACGAACGACTGAAAAACAAATCCCTAGAGAGAAAAGGTGTGACCTTTTCGTATTCGATTTTAGAAAAACGTTTTCTAAGATCGAAGAGAGACGTCTCATGTGTTGAGAACACGTCTCTCTAGAAATATAAGAGTGTATTGTTCTTGTAAGAGAGACGTCCACACGTCAGGAGATTTAAGTGTGACGACCCAAAACCAAACCCGATCGGGGTCCGGGATTGGAGCCATCACTCCGGGACAGATAACGGAAATAACAGTGACTATTTTTTTTTGAACAAATAGAACAGTCAAAACAGTGAACAGAGAGGGAGAACTGCAGTGGGTAATCGAAAACATTTACAGGGGGAGAGAGAGTTCTCTGGAATGGAAAACAAACAGGTCTCATAAATGGATAATCGAACAGAAATAGCATAAGACTGGCGGAGATGGAAACAGGAAACAGTGGCGGAAGACTTAGGCGAATAACTGGCGGAATATGTAGTTTTAAACTGAACCGGAGGAGAAATCAGTGGATGACGTCATCGGAAGAGGTAAATGATGTCATCGGAAGAGGCAGACAACAGACGAAGCCGGCAGAAGGTGGTGACGTCAGCCGGAAGATGTTCTGACGTCATCGGAAGATAAAACTTACTAACGTAGGCGGAAGAGGTAAACTGGCGATGACGTAAAACAATGGATGACGTCATCGGAAGAAAAGATGACGTCAACCGGAAGACAAAATTATAAACTGGGCGGAAGACTTATGCTGACGTCAACCGGAAGACAAAAATTATAAACTGGGCGGAAGACTTATGCTGACGTCAACCGGAAGATGGATGACGTCAACCGGTAGATAAACACTTAAAACAGCAGTGAACGTGATCGGAAGATGCAGTTTTTGAGATAAAACTTGGCAAATTTTAACATAAAGACTTACAGGCAGGGAACATCAAAACAGGAGGCATGAGGGCTTCAGACCCTCAAACCCGATTTCAAAACAAAGTTTTGAAATCATACTCTACAAATGACGGGAGTTCGAGCAGACAAACTGCATGGATAGCTCTAAAATTCGAGGCTATCCATGCATGACCTGAAAAGGGAGAACTCAAGCAGTTCCAGAATGTTTTCAAAACATTTAAAATATATGGATACAATCTGTCAAATACGGAGGTTTTAAATACATCAACAACAGGACTTATACATTTCAAAATTTCCAACAAAACTTTCAAACAAAACACAAGACTACAACAGAGTTTTAAAACAGAAACCACAAACATCCAGAAGAGTTTACAAATATGAACTTTACTTTAAAGACTTAAACCTCTACACAGAATTTATCTGACTGCAGCAACCATTTCCAATGAGCTCGATCCACCACAATCCATTACTCATCAGCTTGAGGAGCAAGGTCCTCCTCTGGAGTATCCGTACCTACAACAGGGAGTTCATCTATGAGCCTAGAGCTCAGTAAGAACATGAAATGCAGTGTGCATATGCTATGCATGAACATTTTCAAATACATGAACATTACATTACATTACGTTTCACTGGACATGGTGGTATAAGTGAGGCTTATAGAGGAACTGGCGCATAAACATACATAACATAACAGGACATGACACTGGTTAGTAATTTTGCCGGGTCCCAGGGAAGGACAAGGTACAGGGTATCCTTGGCGGAGATAAATTTTTAAGTCCCAGAGAAGGACAAGAACAGGATGCCAGTCCTCGTCCACACTTAACCATACATTCATTACAGGTTTTATCTTACTTAACTTCAAAACTGTGTACATAAAATGTTTACATGATTTTACAGAAAAACGGGTATGCATGGACGGTGCTTGAACCTAAAATAACAGGCAACAAGAATGTCACAATAGAGAGTGAAACAAAACCAGACAACTCAGAACTTATTCTAACTTTTCTACCCAAAACGAACCGACAGAACTGATACTCCTAGTACCTCCAAGTTGCAGGGCCTTAAGGGCCAACCTACGGCATGAACTTACCTGTGTGCAGCCAAGTAGTATGCTCGAACGTCTCTGGAAAGCTCGGACCTGTAGCATGCATGTAGAGAATTTAAAACACGCTACAAATGCTAACTAATAAGCTGTTAGAAATCAACAGCAGCATCTTTCAAATTCTTAGAAAACAACAACGTGTTTTCATCCAAAAACAGTGAGTTTTCACAAATACCGAAACCCTAAACTTCGGTAAAAACTCACTTTTTAACTTATCCAAAATGTTAGCTTTAGTAGACGTTTACCTTTACTGTAGAGTTTGCGAGCCTTGATCGTGTTACCTCTATGCGCCTCAAACCTTGATCGAAGAAAATGGAAGAAACGGAGGAAAGGGGTTCTGTCGCTTGGAGAAGAAACTAAAAATAAAGAGAAGAAGAGAGAATACAGAGAAGAGAAGATGGGAAAAATGCAAGGTTTTCACGTAGCAAAGAGAGAAGAAGGCACAAAGGGAGAGAGAATGCTTGTCTTCTTCAACAAGTTGCCAAATGTCAATCCTCCATTAGTTTACTTCCACCAACCTTAATTGCTTCCTAAATTGCCCCTCTTTGGTTTCCAACTAAATTGTTATTTAGTTCGTTGTTTCGGTTACACCCAGCTTGGTTTCTCCCTCAAGTTCGATAAAATATTCACTATATTAATAGTGAAATAATCCCAATCGATAATTCAAGGGATAATTTCATGGCCAAAAAATGCCGGGTGTTACATTAAGTATAAAGATCTTCAGAGAAGACTCGACGGTATCAAAGTCTTCGGGAAAAACACATGATCCTGAGTTAAAGCTGTTAAGATCAGACGGGAGTACCTGAGTAAAAGCGTTGCTCCAAAAAGGTATTTTCTTTTAATATATCACAATCTAATTCTAATAATTTTTCTCAATGTAAATTGTTTACATTTTGAAAAATTACATATTTCTCAAAAATAATATTTTTTAGACTAACAATCCAACTTATGGTTTTTTGATGATTTTAAAATAGTTTTAAAGTCACAGGGTAACGCATGTCACTATTATTATGAATAATAGTGAATTCCGCCATGCGTAGGGACCTAGAAAACCAACACTTTTGGATCAGCAATAGTTTTCTTATGTATTTCAAGGTTAGTGGGATTCGAAGGTTTGGAATCCACACTAGTGCTTCAATCTTCAACGAAAACAAAGAATATTGAAGTGGTAATAAGAAAACATGGGATTCTCATAGGTATGAGAATTTAATTTTCTTTCGCAAATCAATAATAAAAAATTCAGATTTTTAAGTGGGAAGCTTGATTTCTGAGAATCAAGACTTGATATCTTGTCAAAAACATCAAGATTAGCTTCATAGTGGTGGCGATCTTCGAAGGTATGTTGAGCCTTAAAATTTCTCTAGCATCAGTTGAATGTTTTTGATATTTTTGGAGCAAAGATGAGATTTTTAGATTTAAAAACTAAAATGCATGGATATGCTAGGATTAGTCCAAAAAGTTTGGTGTCAAAATTTATAGAGTAAGCCAGTGAAATCGGCAAGACACCTACATAAATAGGAGGGATAGCTATGAGGTGTTGGAATGTTATGAGGCCAAATCGCGACTTAAGAGGGTATTAAGCTGTAGCTTAAGAGGTCCAAGTCGCAACTTAAGAGGTCCAAGCCACAGCTCGGGTTACAATTTTGGGCCATACTTGGTTTTTCGTCTGTTTGGCTTCTCTGTCAATTTTACCTTATTTATGGGTTTCAAAATTATTTTGAGAATTTAGAAATATTATTGATAAGGATATCATGGCTTGGTACTAAACTTTAACTCGTTGCTGAACTTCTCGGATTTGGGCTTTTAGCATTGGCATGCCCGGCTGAGGTATGTGTTTAATTATATGCTCACCATTGCATAAAAAAATAATTTGAGGTATGTCCTCTTATTTTATGACATGTTTTATTGTTATGACATGTTAGTTTTTATATTATATATTCACTTGACATGATTTCTATTGAAGTGTTAGTTTTACATTATATATTCATTAGACATGATTTTGATTAAGCATGCACATTATTTTATTGATCAAGTTGGTCGTGTGAACCTGATAGACTCGAGTGGGGATTCCTTGTTTGTTACACACATTTGATGTAACGCCCCGAGTTATCTGAACCCGGTTTGCTACTCATAACGCTGAACCGAACCATGACGTCTTGATGCTAAATTTAAAATTTCACTCGACAGCCAAAATTGACTTTTCTAAAACTAAATATATTTAAAACTTGCAGCGGAAAATCATTGGACATCAATGAAGCGAAGTGACCGGTAAAACATTTTAAAATGACTGTTTGAAGTGTTTAAGAGTAATTTGGCTAAAAACATAAAGCTTAAAAAAAACAACGCGGAATGCCCTGAAGTTGCCGAAGTCCGATAACTTCATCTGCCGATGGAGTCAACATAACTTCATCTGCCGATGGAGTCAACATAACTTCATCTGCCGATGGAGTCAACATAACTTCATCTGCCGATGGAGTCAACATAACTTCATCTGCCGATGGAGTCAACATAACTTCATCTGCCGATGGAGTCAACATAACTTCATCTGCCGATGGAGTCAACATAACTTCATCTGCCGATGGAGTCAACATAACTTCATCTGCCGATGGAGTCAACATAACTTCATCTGCCGATGGAGTCAACATAACTTCATCTGCCGATGGAGTCAACATAACTTCATCTGCCGATGGAGTCAACATAACTTCATCTGCCGATGGAGTCAACATAACTTCATCTGCCGATGGAGTCAACATAACTTCATCTGCCGATGGAGTCAACATAACTTCATCTGCCGATGGAGTCAACATAACTTCATCTGCCGATGGAGTCAACATAACTTCATCTGCCGATGGAGTCAACATAACTTCATCTGCCGATGGAGTCAACATAACTTCATCTGCCGATGGAGTCAACATAACTTCATCTGCCGATGGAGTCAACATAACTTCATCTGCCGATGGAGTCAACATAACTTCATCTGCCGATGGAGTCAACATAACTTCATCTGCCGATGGAGTCAACATAACTTCATCTGCCGATGGAGTCAACATAACTTCATCTGCCGATGGAGTCAACATAACTTCATCTGCCGATGGAGTCAACATAACTTCATCTGCCGATGGAGTCAACATAACTTCATCTGCCGATGGAGTCAACATAACTTCATCTGCCGATGGAGTCAACATAACTTCATCTGCCGATGGAGTCAACATAACTTCATCTGCCGATGGAGTCAACATAACTTCATCTGCCGATGGAGTCAACATAACTTCATCTGCCGATGGAGTCAACATAACTTCATCTGCCGATGGAGTCAACATAACTTCATCTGCCGATGGAGTCAACATAACTTCATCTGCCGATGGAGTCAACATAACTTCATCTGCCGATGGAGTCAACATAACTTCATCTGCCGATGGAGTCAACATAACTTCATCTGCCGATGGAGTCAACATAACTTCATCTGCCGATGGAGTCAACATAACTTCATCTGCCGATGGAGTCAACATAACTTCATCTGCCGATGGAGTCAACATAACTTCATCTGCCGATGGAGTCAACATAACTTCATCTGCCGATGGAGTCAACATAACTTCATCTGCCGATGGAGTCAACATAACTTCATCTGCCGATGGAGTCAACATAACTTCATCTGCCGATGGAGTCAACATAACTTCATCTGCCGATGGAGTCAACATAACTTCATCTGCCGATGGAGTCAACATAACTTCATCTGCCGATGGAGTCAACATAACTTCATCTGCCGATGGAGTCAACATAACTTCATCTGCCGATGGAGTCAACATAACTTCATCTGCCGATGGAGTCAACATAACTTCATCTGCCGATGGAGTCAACATAACTTCATCTGCCGATGGAGTCAACATAACTTCATCTGCCGATGGAGTCAACATAACTTCATCTGCCGATGGAGTCAACATAACTTCATCTGCCGATGGAGTCAACATAACTTCATCTGCCGATGGAGTCAACATAACTTCATCTGCCGATGGAGTCAACATAACTTCATCTGCCGATGGAGTCAACATAACTTCATCTGCCGATGGAGTCAACATAACTTCATCTGCCGATGGAGTCAACATAACTTCATCTGCCGATGGAGTCAACATAACTTCATCTGCCGATGGAGTCAACATAACTTCATCTGCCGATGGAGTCAACATAACTTCATCTGCCGATGGAGTCAACATAACTTCATCTGCCGATGGAGTCAACATAACTTCATCTGCCGATGGAGTCAACATAACTTCATCTGCCGATGGAGTCAACATAACTTCATCTGCCGATGGAGTCAACATAACTTCATCTGCCGATGGAGTCAACATAACTTCATCTGCCGATGGAGTCAACATAACTTCATCTGCCGATGGAGTCAACATAACTTCATCTGCCGATGGAGTCAACATAACTTCATCTGCCGATGGAGTCAACATAACTTCATCTGCCGATGGAGTCAACATAACTTCATCTGCCGATGGAGTCAACATAACTTCATCTGCCGATGGAGTCAACATAACTTCATCTGCCGATGGAGTCAACATAACTTCATCTGCCGATGGAGTCAACATAACTTCATCTGCCGATGGAGTCAACATAACTTCATCTGCCGATGGAGTCAACATAACTTCATCTGCCGATGGAGTCAACATAACTTCATCTGCCGATGGAGTCAACATAACTTCATCTGCCGATGGAGTCAACATAACTTCATCTGCCGATGGAGTCAACATAACTTCATCTGCCGATGGAGTCAACATAACTTCATCTGCCGATGGAGTCAACATAACTTCATCTGCCGATGGAGTCAACATAACTTCATCTGCCGATGGAGTCAACATAACTTCATCTGCCGATGGAGTCAACATAACTTCATCTGCCGATGGAGTCAACATAACTTCATCTGCCGATGGAGTCAACATAACTTCATCTGCCGATGGAGTCAACATAACTTCATCTGCCGATGGAGTCAACATAACTTCATCTGCCGATGGAGTCAACATAACTTCATCTGCCGATGGAGTCAACATAACTTCATCTGCCGATGGAGTCAACATAACTTCATCTGCCGATGGAGTCAACATAACTTCATCTGCCGATGGAGTCAACATAACTTCATCTGCCGATGGAGTCAACATAACTTCATCTGCCGATGGAGTCAACATAACTTCATCTGCCGATGGAGTCAACATAACTTCATCTGCCGATGGAGTCAACATAACTTCATCTGCCGATGGAGTCAACATAACTTCATCTGCCGATGGAGTCAACATAACTTCATCTGCCGATGGAGTCAACATAACTTCATCTGCCGATGGAGTCAACATAACTTCATCTACCGATAGATTTCCATCTGCCGATAGACAAAACTACAGATTTTGCGACTCGCACCTGCCGATGACGTCAGCCGGATGTTCTCTCTCTCATCCAACGACTTTACTGAAGGCACCTTCCGATAGGCAGAACGACAAAACTAAACATCCAGAAACAAACCAAATCATTGCCCTTCCCAAATTCAGTAAAAACAATGTTTTCAAAACCCAACAGAACACTAATATCAAAGACTCTCAGAATGTATTCAAAGTTTTAAAAAAAAACACTACTGTCATAAAATTTTCAGAAAAGGAAACATCTATACTGAACTAGTTACTCCCAACTCAACACCTGCAGCCATGGATTAAACCGCCTCAACAGATGACCAAACCGATGCCTGAAAATGCTCCTCCAACCAGCCTATTCCTCATGTTGGTCGGTAAACATACCTTCAGTAACTTCTTCACCTACATCACAAAACTCATCTATTAGCCTAATGCTAAGCAAGTAGAGCGATGAATGAAATGGATCAATGAAGCAATAATTTCCCTAAACATGCGGTCTCTACTTTCTCATCTCAGTTGTATTCAAATTCGTTCTCTGTTGATCCCTCTGTACGATGGGAAAGTGGATCAGTCATTCCCCAAAGCATACATCCTCTGATCTCAATTAAGGGGCGGATTAATTCCCTTAACAGTTAACTGGTCTGATCCCCCTGTAGGATTGGGAAGTGGATCACTTTTCCCAAAACCTCAATCCTCTGTTCTCAGTTAAGGGGCGGATTAATCCCCCTTAACAGTTATTCTGATCATCCTGCTCACACTTACCATGCGTTTCATGTAAATTCATTTTCGTAATATTTCAAAAACATGATGCATGACAACTGGAAAATAAACATACAAAACATACATAAACCCTACTGTTTTGTGATGTAGGCCCGAAGGCACAAACAAACTCTACTTACCTGGATTCTTGGCGAGTGCTCGGTTAGGAGCTTCTTCGGGATCTTTCTCACCTAGAACATAAACAGAACATTAAGTCAACCTATACTAAACCTCATTCTAAGGCATTCAGAAAACCTAAAGGAATAGTTGGGAGTTCTGATCGCCAAGCATTACTGATTCTATGCTAAACCCGTATCTACTCACTTTCCTGATGAGTTCCCAAAATAGATATCTAACACTTCCCCCATACAATCTTCCTTAGTTACTAAGTCAGAAAAATCGAGGTAGAAACTTACCTAGCTCGTTGAATGGACTCGGGGAAGGAAATCGCCTGGGAAGTCTGCTGGTTTGAGCTGAAAACCGAGAGCAAGAATGAATGGTGGCGGCTAAGCTCAATAAATTCTTTTTAAATAGGTTATCCACTAATAAGTTTTTAATTTACCATAATGCCCTTGCATATCCATTCATTAACCTAACCCATATTTGCACATCTTAATTTGACAAATTAAATTGGGTTTAATGGAACCGGGTGCTACATTTGACTATTGGAGGATGTGTTTATAAAATAAAGTAATAAGACAGGTGGATGACATTATGTCCCTGGGTGCGTAACCATAAACTTGATTAGAATTGTAATTTGCTTAAGATCGTTGAACATCGCCTTTATTATTGTATATGTCCATGGCATAGTGTGCCCAGAGTCTATGAATAGTCTCATTTTCACTAAAGTTTTTACGTAGTAGTGGCTATTTTGTTTACATAGCACATTATAGTTGAATATTTTGACTTTTACCCCACTTAATGACTTTTTCCTCATATTTTTATATTATGGTTTTCCTTTGCATACTTATTCTTTTTCTTATCATTATTGCTGGATGGAAAGCTTTATTCTTATTGAGTTCATCGGCTCACTACAATTTTACTATTTCCTTTATTTAGAGTTTTTATTATGAAAGGAGACATTTGTTAGTATATTATATTTTAGTTATTCTTCTTGTTATTTTCATATTTTGCAAAGTTTATTGGATCTTTATTATCAGGGTTTAGTTCTTTTGTAGGACTCTCGCTGCAATATTAAATAATTAACTATAAAGGTCATAGCATTTTGGTTTGTTTTTACGTCAGATCATTCATTGTTCTGTCTCAGATCCCTTACGGATCGTAATAGGGTCACTCGTTTGTTGTACATCTTCCATCGTGTGATAAAGTGTTTTCACGTTATTTGTAATGTATGTATTGGGCAACTTATGTTGTTATGTCTCTCGGTGAAAATTCCAAAATCTATTGTTTACTCTCTTTAAAATCTTAGTTAGGGAGACCTTCGGCTACCGACACAAGGGTAGGCTACCTTAACTTTCTTTTACTATTTCCTTTATTTAGAGTTTTTATTTATGAAAGGAGACATTTGTTAGTATATTATATTTTAGTTATTCTTCTTGTTATTTTCATATTTTGCAAAGTTTATTGGATCTTTATTATCAGGGTTTAGTTCTTTTGTAGGACTCTCGCTGCAATATTAAATAATTAACTATAAAGGTCATAGCATTTTGGTTTGTTTTTACGTCAGATCATTCATTGTTCTGTCTCAGATCCCTTACGGATCGTAATAGGGTCACTCGTTTGTTGTACATCTTCCATCGTGTGATAAAGTGTTTTCACGTTATTTGTAATGTATGTATTGGGCAACTTATGTTGTTATGTCTCTCGGTGAAAATTCCAAAATCTATTGTTTACTCTCTCTCTCTCTCTCTCATATGCGCTTTTGCGTAACAATGTGTAATAGGTCATGAGTTGGCCTTAGTTTTACTATAACTGTTTTTACATAAAATGGCGTTGATATTATTTTTTTATATAGCTTATATATAGTAGATAACATGTTTTTAATACATGTGCCACCCATGGTTCATGGAACCCATTTTTTTTAGAATGGTAAAAAGTTTTGAATATAAATCAATATATGCAGACATTTAATAACTCATGTTTTTCATTGATCTATAAAATCAATTTTTAATGCATTAGGTATAGTGATATGATCCGTATTGATTTTAATGAGCTTACCCCAAATGAAAAACTTTTTGTTACAGAGAAACATGGTGGTCAAGACTAGGACTAATCGTTTCCCATGGCGTTTCCTTTCATTCCCTTTTGTTTGGACTGTTCTTGTGATGAACCGGATGTGTACGTATGAATATAACTGCGGGGCAAATCTCGAGTTGCGGGGTGGATCCCGGACTCGAGTGTAGGCGAATCCCGGGTCGTAGAGAGAGGGTCGTCACAATCTCACATCGCTTGGGGAAGGTATATGGAAATGAAACATATGTAAGGAAACTCTCCCAAGATAGTAAGATGGTTTTGGAGCACAATTGACAACAAATCCGATAAGAACTCCGAAGTTAAAAGTGCTTCTGCGAGAGTAGTACTAGGTTAGGTGACCGATTGGGAAGTCTTCGCCAAACAAAGTCGTGAGGGGAGGATATTGGGCTACGGCCCAATCCCCTGAGCGGACAATATCTTACTGGGAAAAAAAGTTGTTACAGTTCTTTTTTAACCTATCGAGGATTTGCTTTGTTTTCTTCTTTTATTTTAATATATTTAATGTGTTCTTGGGTTGGTCATTTTAGTTCCTATGTGTAAATGTTGGTTCAACAATTTTGGGTTCAGTTTATTTTTCAGTAGTTTTCTTAATCTTTCTAGAATTACTAGATTTTCTTCTCCTTCCAGAACTGTTATTATTCTTTTATAAATAGGGAGTGGGTAAGTTGAAAAGGAAGAGTGAAAGCAAGAGTTGGGTGAAAAGAGTTATAATGAGAAAGATTAAGGGAGAGAGAAAATTAAGAGCAGTCTTAGCTCGAGTGAAGGATTTTCTTATATTCTTGGGTAATGTTAGATCGAATATTGTAGCATTATAGAAATACTTTTTTTTTATTCTCGAATAAAATTTTTTGCTGGAGGTTTGTGTCATAGAGGTAGGACGGTTTTGTCTGACCACGTAAATCTTGTGTAATTTCTTCTATATTTTTCTTGATAAATTCTTTCGTAGTTTCACTACAATTGGTATGGGGGGCGTGGATGAGTATGAAAACTTAAGATTGCTATCGGCTTCCATGCCAAAATTCAAAGTCAATAAGTTTACGAGCGAGAAGGATTTCAGTCTCTAGCAGGTCAAGATGAAAGCTCTTCTTGTTCATCAAGGACTGTCAATTGCTATTGATCCCAAGGCATACGGGAAGCTTCAATTGTCCGATAACGACAAAGCCTCGGAGTTTGATTCCAAAGCGCATAGTGTGATCTTGTTGAGTTTTGGGGATGCACTACTAAGGGAAGTGACTGAAGAAAGCTTGGCGATCTTGGTATGGTACAAACTTCAAGTATTATATCTAAAAAGATCACTGGCAAATCATCTTTATCTGAAAAAGAAGTTGTCCACGATGACGATGCAAACAAGATCATCATGGACCTGAATAGCATAGGCGTCAAGATAGAGGAAGAGAATTAATCGATTATTCTCCTGAGTTCGCTGCTGAAAATGTATGATCATTTGTCGATACCGTGCTCTATGGAAAACAAACTCTAACAATGGTAGAGGTGAAAATTGCATTGAATTCAAAGGAGCTCCAGTGAAGAACTGGACATAACAAAGGGTAAGATGGAGAGGGATTGACAGTAAGGGGAAGGTCTCATACTTGCAAACAAAAAAAATTTGAAGAATAAAGTGAGGTTGAAATCAAGACAAGGCAAGAAGTGCTTCTTTTACAGTAAAGAATGACACTTCAAGAAAGATTATTACGAGCAGAAAAGAAAGATGACCAAGAAGGAGGTGAAATAAGGTGATGCTTCGATTGCTCGGATGGCTTCGACTCTTCTGATGTTTTGGTTGTATCATCAAAAGATTCTGTTGAACAATGGGTCTTGAACTCGGGCAGCACCTTTCACATGAGTTCAAGGAAAGAGTGGTTTCAAGATTCCCAACCATGTAATGGTAGATAGGTAGTGCTCGAAAATAACAAGTCCAGCATCATTCAAGGTACATGATAGGTGCTGATAAGGATGTTCGATGGAGGCATTCAAAAAATTCAGAACATTAGGAATGTTCGTAGTGTATGTTCCTCAACTAAAAAATGAACAATTTTATCCATTGGTATGTTTGATGATTCTGGTTGCATGGTGAAAGTTAAATATAGGTGCATGAAAATCATCGAGGGATTGATGATTGTATTGAAAGGGATTCTTAGAAATGGTTTGTATTTCTTGAATGGCAAAACAACTATCGGCGTGTCTGCTAATGTCGCCAATAGTTTGGAAGAAAAAAAGCAATGTTGTAACATTTAAGGCTCGGTCATGTAAGTGATGATGATGTGGTATCTCGACTGGAGTTTTATAAGAATTGTGTTCTCAGGAAATTAAGCAGAGTGTAACTCACTATTGTTGTGTAGAAAACCAAAGGAGTGTTGGATTATGTTCACTTAGATCTTTGGTGGCCAGCTAGGGTTGCCTCAAAGGGAGGAACTTACTATTTTACATCCATTATCAATAATTATTCACAGGGGCTCTGGTTGTAGTGTCTTAAAATGAGGGATCAGATGTTTGATACCTTCAGAATCTCAAAGAATATAGTGAAGAATCAGACCAAACAGAGAGTGAAGAAGTTGAGAATCGATAATGGCCTGGAGTACTGCTCTTCATAATTTGATGCTTATTGTAAAAAGGAGAGCATTGTGAGACACCACACTATTACATACACTCCTCAATAGAATGGCTTGGACGAGAGGATGAATTCGACGATCATGGAAAGTGTGAGATGTATGCTTCTCACAGCGGGGTTACCTAGAACATTCTGGATAGAGGCTTTTAAGACAACAAGTTATTTGATCAACCTGGCCCATCTACGACATTGGGATTTAAGACATCATATAAATTATGACATGGCATCTTACCAAATATGAGAGGCTGAAAATGTTTGGGTGTTCGACTTATGTACTCATAAAACGTGAGAAGTTGAAGTCTCAAGTCAAGAAGTGTATTTTCTTAGGGTATCCAAATAGTGTAAAAGAGCACAAGCTATGGTGTTTTGAACTAGGGGAGCATAACATTATTCTAAATCGTGATATGGTGTTCAATGAAAAGTAGTTGCCATTTAAATTGCAAACGACTCTAGGAATTAAGCTGGCGCAGAATGAAGTAAGAAAAATATTGCTTTTAGAATAGCTAGATGAAACCAGTTTGAAAAATAGCAAACTGAGCATGTTGCTACTGAATATGAGGGCTTGATTGAATAAGGAGATGGGTTGTTTGATGAGTTAAATGTGTCTAAATGATGTTTTAAGGATTGTTATTGGATTTTATAGGAGATTTATGCATTGGTTTACAA
This sequence comes from Begonia masoniana, assembly GCA_022432975.1. NCBI lineage: Eukaryota > Viridiplantae > Streptophyta > Magnoliopsida > Cucurbitales > Begoniaceae > Begonia > Begonia masoniana. The sequence continues at coordinate 37,011,234 of CM039514.1, forward strand.
AAAGGAGAAAACTTTTGTTTGTGAAAATGTCAATAACAAATCAGATCGGGCCTTATGAAACTCTGCCGTAATTTCTGAATTTCACTTGTTAAATAGATTGTTCTATTAGAAACTAGGCACGCTATGGATTAGTTTGGCGGTTGAATCATTGAAAACAGATTTATATTGAAAAAGTTATGAGCGTTCGAAGTTGGACGAAAGTTGTAGTGTAAATTCAAAAATGCTTGTGGGTGTGTGTGTATTAAATGTTTAAATTGATGTTTGTTAGGTTTTTTGATTGACAAAGCAAAGTCAAGGATTTCCAAGACTTAATTGCGACGGATCTGAGGTAAGTTTTTGTGACTTACTGTGGCCAATAAGCCTACACCATATGTCAATTATGTTGGTGGAGGAACTTGGAGTAATGAAATTTTGAATTGCTTTTGGATGGGTAGCCTATGGTTAGTTGTTTTGTAGGTTATGTATTGTCTTTGATGGTACTTATGTTATTCACGTTCTTATGCTATGCATTTTAATTGTTCATGCATCACTGATTTATGAAATGACATGAAAATGAATTTGTGCATCGATTTCATGAAAAGAATGACAAGAATGAAAGTATCATGTAAACAACCCCTATGTGGTTATCGGGGAGAGGTTCAGACATGACATTCCATGGTGAGCATGTTTTCCTCCATTAATATGGTGCAGGCTATCTAATCGTTGGATGTGCCCTATCTATCTGCTGAGTGATGCTCCGATAACCAAAGACTGTCATGGACTGATAAATGAATGAATGCACGGGATTTATAAAATTTCATATGCATGTCCTGCATTGCATTGACATTTACGAGACTTACTGAGTTTTATCTCATAGGCGTCTCTATGGTGTAAGTGAACTTGAAGAAGGTGAAGAAGATTTTCCCCAACAGGATGAGCGTACGGATTGAAGAAGGATGCTCGTGGGAGTGCGCTGTATTGTCTGAGCGATTTTGACCCGTGGGTAGGTACAAGTGTTTTGAGTAGGCATGATTATGTATAGGTGTCTCGGGGCATGTACAAGTGTTTTGACTAAGTATAGGCATTTTGAGCACATTATTAGGTGAATAGGTTAGATAGGAAAACTTGGAATGTATTTTGAACGATGTTAAATATTTCTATGTTTATGAAACTAATGGATGGTTATTGCATAGGAATGCTGGGTAGAGGTAAAAGTAGGATTATCATGTCTGTTTTTATAAAGAAAATGTGAATTTGATGCTTAAGGAGAAAAGTGAGTGAATTCATATTGAGTACGTAGAGTTGGTCAAGTATGGAGGAAATTGGAGATGTTGAACGTGTAAAAAAAAAGTTTTACCTATATTTTACGCACGTTTTCTAGGAAGTTTTAAAAAAAAAAATTTACACATTTTGAGCCCTTTTGAAGATATATAGTATTTTCTAAAGCATTTTTATGAACAGTTAATTTAGTGACGTCTGAAAAATAGGTCGTGACAATAATGTGTTTTCACACTATGCAATATATTTACTGGAGTAGCTCATGTGTGATGTTCTTAGGGAAAAATTCCTAGACCTAATCAATACTCGAGACAATAAAGATAATGATTTTGATAATTTGGCATGATGGAAAGCAAAAAATATGATTTTCATGTGTTTTCTGTCATGTCTAACAATGTCAATATCAACAATAATGTCAGAATCGACTTTTGATGTTGATATTGGAGTTATTTTCAACACAAAATAATTTGGCACTGACGATCAAAACACTAATATGCTTGAAGGAATGAGAGTTAGTAGATAAGAGGACTTTAGAAACTGCAAAATTAGAGTAGATTGCACAAGAGGTGGCTAACATCAACATTTGTAAAACGGAGTTTGAAGATTAAATTCACGATATATAGAATTATGTACATTGTAAATAAGAAAGAAAAAAATGCAGTTGTAATTATATAATCAAAAAAATACATATGATTGACAATTGAAAATATACCAACCTGGTTGTATGTAGTCATATTATTGTGACGTAATTTTTTTTTCTTGGTTCAATTAAATTTTGATATTGTACAAAATTTATTAAAGTATTTTTCTTAATAAATTGTGTACATTTTTAATGCAAAAGTAACAAAATTTAACCAATATGTCAAAAGAAACTCACAAAATTCAACATATATCAAGGGCATCGTCATGCAATGGGCTCAATGCCACGGGGCCCATTGGAGACGGTCGTGACGCCCTCAAAATTATCCGTTGAGAAACAGACAGTTTCGTGAATGTCTCGCGGTGCCCAAATAAGGTATTTTGCGACGCCAATTACATATTTTATCTTTTTAAAAAAGGCGGCTCACCAATCGACCACACCACATACCATCCATTTGAAAGGAGGCCAATTGCGTTTGGGCCTTGGTCCGCACAAGGTCGGTTGTGTCAAACCTTGGGCTTCCTTGAGGGGGCCGACTGGACCGTGATGGCATTGAGTTTGGAGTTGAACTCACTTTACTATTATGTTGCACTTAGATAAAACTTGTTTAGTGTTTAGGTGATGAAAGTGTTATTTTGCAGTCGATCCATTGGTAATAAAACATTGTAATTTCTCTCACATTGAATAAGCACTAGAAACTTCATTTTCATGTCATTTGAAAGAAAAGTTTAGAGTCATTTTAGGTCCACACAAATGAGTCTTCCAAAAATTTCCAAGTGAGTCTTTGACTAGACTGTGTTGATAAACTAAATTGTTAATCATAATGACTTAGAATATCAATTGTTTGGTTAAAGTATTTGAATGTGCAAATTTATTATAAGATTTTCTCCTCGTTAAAATACAAAATATAGTATGTTACATAATGTAACACAGTGAAAGTTTGGTCCAAGACCAATTAGGCACTAAAAGTATTGATCAAAAGCTACAATTGTTCAATACTCTTTCAAGTCCACCAAATTTTTGATGTTGTTACTTGTACAATAATGTTTTAACCTATTAGAATTCCATCACAAGTATAATATTAAGTAATATCTTTTAAAGAATTATACCTAAAGACAATCTTCTTATACTCATAAGAGAAACAAAACTGTGTATTTGAATAAAGTTTTAAATGAACACTATCAAACTTTTATTCATTATCATATGATTTTAAGTTTATTGCACCACGTCGTATTGTTTTTTGCCCACACTCATCTGTTCATTTGCTCGAGTAATACGAATTTTCATATGTTTTGATGCTAGTACAATTTTACCTCTACGACTCAAAAAAAGTGATTCTCTTTTCCTTTCAATACTATCTTGAAAAGAAAAAAAAAAACCGTCACACTGTGTCACAAAGAGGCCATGAAAGCGGTGTCCTTAATCGAATTTGAGTGAAATTAGTTTGGCAAGAAAAGAAAAGTTTGGAAACAATGTCAAGAACTAGTGATGAAGCAAGTTATGTGGTACAAGTTAATATGGCATATAAATTGTTCACAATGTTTCTACCTTAACAAAATTTTCACTAAAGCAAAAACTCAATTACCATTTCAAATCTAATAATATTCTTGAAAATTAGAAAGATTGGTTAAGATGTGGAAATGGAATTTAATCTTATATTTAACTAGACACTAGACTAGATATGTAACATATATGATGTTCATGTTGGGAACATTGGGAAAATTGTGTGCAACTTGAAGTGCATTCTCCTGAATAGTTGTACAGTCAAATCATGTCCAAATCTCGTGATTCTTGGTTCAGTGGATTCCTTTGCTAACCTAATTTCAAAGCAACTTAAAACTTTGTGATTTCATTGTAAGCATTCTTTTGAATTTGAGCAAAAGCACAATATCATCACATAAAACCCTAGTCTTGACCATTCCCCCTTCAAAATAAAATTTCTCCTTAAATACTTATCATTAGAACTCAAGAATATAGGCATTAGAAAGCTTATCTAATAAGCTAATCAATGAAAAAAATTTCACCAAAAAAAATTAGGTGTAGCTCAAGTTATGCAATGATTAATCAAGATTAAAAACACACCCAAACTAACCTAAACTCTCCATCTCTTCAAAATTCTCCTTATCAATGCCAATTTCTATAAAAATCTCAACCGTAGATAAGGGTATATCCGGCGGTGTACATTTAAATTTTCCAAAAGAAGGAATCCGTGTGCCTGGTTTTCCAACGAATCAGAGCTCAGCTTTTGGATATCACTCTCATGCGCTAATTATTTAAATACCTCATTTCCGTCATCCCCACTGCACAGATTATAGGAGTAACGATTTTGCAGATCCATTCTTCATCATTCCTCCGATTTCCCAGCTACCCGATATTCCATTTTCTTAATTCTGGTAATTGAGTTGTCTGCTTCCTAAATGGCGACGCTTGATGAACCAATCGTTGAGGGGATCGATGCTGCTCCCAAGCCGGTGATTACTACCGAACTGGTCGTGGAGAATCCGGAGCAGGGCAAGGCTAAGAAGGCAAAGGAACCTAAGGCCAAGAAACCAGCCGCACCCAGAAAACCCAGAACTTCTCCATCTCATCCACCCTACGAAGAGGTATGATTTTATCCAGTGGTTGGGTATTGGAATTGGTGATTACACATGTTTTTGCTTATTTGAATTTTAATTCTGTTACGTATTTGTCATTGACTTTGGTTTTGGGTTTTTGTTGCAGATGATTAAGGATGCAATTGTGGCGCTGAAGGAGAGAACAGGTTCGAGTCAGTACGCTATTACTCGGTACATCGAAGATAAACAGAAGAATCTTCCAGCAAATTTCAAAAAGCTACTACTGTTTCATTTGAAGAAGCTTGTTGCTGCTGGAAAGCTTGTGAGAGTGAAGAGCTCATTTAAGCTTCCATCCACAAGAACTGCGCCATCAAAGCCTGTATCTCCGGCTAAGAAGAAGTCCATTCCGGCTGTTAAGGTGAAATCCAAAGCAGTCGCCAAGCCCAAAGCTGCAAAAGCGACAAAGCCAGCTGCTAAATCTCCCTCCAAGCTAAAACCAGCAGCAAAGCCAAAGCCAAAGCCAAAGGCTGCTTCTAAACCAAAGGCCGTTGCAAAGCCAAAAGCCGCACCTGCTAAGGCAAAGATGACTGTAGCTGCAAAGCCAAAGCCTGCGGCTGCAAAACCAAAGCCTGCAGCCAAGCCTAAAGCAGTAGCTCCAAAGCCAAAGGCGAAGGAAAAGCCAGCGAAAGTAGCTAGGACGTCAACTAGGACCACCCCGGGGAAGAAAGTCCCGGCTGCTAAACCAGCGGCCAAGAAAGCTCCAGCTGCCAAAAGATCCGCAGTAAAGAGCGTGAAGCCAAAGAGTGTCAAATCGCCGACCAGGAAAGCTCCAGCTAGAAGAGGAAAGAAATGAGTGACGTAGCTGCAGATGGATGCAAGTGTTTCTAGCGGTAGTTCTGTAAAGCTCTTAATATTTGTGGGCGTATTTAGTCTAGTTTGCTGAAAGCTATAGCCGAATGTCCTATCATCTCATTGCATGGTTTTCTTGGATTTGTTTTTAACAAGAATTTTGGATAAATGTTTTTTCTCTCTGGTTTATACCAATCTGTTCAATCATTGACGATTTTCACATTAATTAAGGGATGAAGCTCTTTGCATTGGTGTTCAACTCAACCGGTAAAATAATGGAAATTGAGTCAATTGTTTGAATACTAGTTATGAATGCTCCAATGCAATGTTACTGATTTCCCACTTCTTAGGGATTTGAGGCTATGGAAATGGGATGCAACCTGCAATAGTGAATCTTCTCTCGTAGATAAGGGAGTTGTTAAAGCTAAAATCATTCTACCTATGGACTGGTAAATTCTCTATGCTGAACCATTTCTTTCTTCTTTTTGTTCTTTTCCTTTGAACTGAACTTGGCTGATAGCGTAGGACTTCAATTTAGCAATTTTCAATCAAAAGTAGGAACTATTTGATTACCCTTTGACGAATTCAGGCAGCCAAAATTATCTCTTGTATAGCAGTTATGTTGATAACATAGTATTATAGTTCATCAATCTCTGCGATGAATGCAGAGTGTATTTGGAATCCAATTTTAGGAGGCTATTTACTTCAACTAGTCCCGTGTTTCTTGAATGGATCTCTTAGCTGTTGCAATGCCCAAAAGCAGTATTTAAGGCATACTCGGTAAAATTACAAGTAAACCAGATATAGAGATGGCAACTAGAGTTTCTGTTTTCATTTTTATATAATTTCAAGACCACAATGGATCAATGATAAGATCATTTTTGTCCTCTCTTGTGTACTAACTGAATAGAACTGATTGAAAGCTTACAAATGTAATGAGTTTTAGATTTTAGTTTCTTTGGTTTCAGTCTGTCTTACTTTGTAGCTTTTGATTTTCCATAAATCTTTGCTTATGTAATCAGTTTTTGGTCTTAGTCGTCTATTATTATCATTTAGTAGAGGATTAATTTGATTGCCGACAGACATGGCATTACCTTAAACTGTTCCTCAGTTTAAAAGCTTAGAAATTATGGACATCTTGGCTTTGGTTTTTGACACGATTACGCCTGCAAAGGGGTCGTGTTTCTACCAACAACAACCGATTAGCAAAGAAACACAAAAACACAAAAACTAGCAAATACCAACAGCGATTTCAACAACCAAACGATGTCCAAATTCAACGAAATTTTAAGGGGTTCTTCGAATATGAGTTAAGGTATTTAAATTTTCAGGTCCAGATGATTGGTAAATTGAAAGTTACAAGAACACCAGATGCTGTTCGATAAACAATATTTTGTAAGCTTTCGACATACATTCTTACGTGGAAGAATGAAAGCAAATGGAATGGGTTAATGGCCACCTTCTTCATGTATCCTACTCTTAAATCCTACTCTGAAAAGAGAGGGAAGAAGCGTGGAACAATAGCTATTCAAGCAACCGTGGGCTTGAAAGCGTAAATGAGAAAATTCTCCTCAGTTCTTGACTGAATCGAGCTTTACTGTTTACCAGTTTTCAAACTCCAATCACTCAGCCGAAATTAGGTTATTCTCATAGCATCAACAACCTATTACAAGCACCAATAATCATGTATTTATAGACCTAAGGTGGGCTGGTTGGGCTTGGGCTTGCAAAAGGGGGCCATTATGTGTGGCCAATGTTGGGCTTGTCTCCATTCTTTGGCCCAAGTTGGATTCTCTCCATTTGCTTTGCTTCAACTAACTTCCAACCACTATATAACTTAACATACATCTAATTTTAATACCTAAGGATGCATGCGTTACTAACTCTTAACAATAAGGCCATTGTTTGCCAAATTAAACACACAAAAATAACCAATAAAACACTCATAATATTCGATTACAATGAGTTGAATTTAGGGAAGACAAATTCCCTCTTTATCTTCATGCTTCCAATCCAAGCCTTTACATATTCAACTTCTATAAAATGAGAGGCAAATGCATTAATAAATTCGTCCTTGTTAATTAATGCACTTACCTTGATTGGTGACGGGGCCTTGGGCACATCAGTTTTCAAGTATTTTCATGTATTAGTCATTGGATATGTTACAATCTATTTGCACCGGCATTTTTATTCCAATTTAATCAAGACTTACGTCCTTTGCCTGCTGTCTTGTCAATCTATAATTGGGATTTGGATCCGAATGTTAACATTCAATTTTCAAAACTCCCATGTTAAAAGTAACTCAAGTTGCACAGGGTTCAGATAGGTCCCAATCCATATGGGCGGAGGGTAGAAATGAAATTAATCTATAAGAGAGGGAAGACTTGTGAGTTAGTTACCAAAATGGGAGGTTAGTGGGAGTTTTGCTAATAGGAGGTTAGTGGGAGTTTGGTTAATGGGGGAGTGAAATATTTATCTATATGAGTAGTTAGTTATTAGTGGGAGGGAAGGAAAATTGGGGGAAAAGTCTTTTAGGGATGGCGAGCCGTCGTGAAGGTGTTCTGTAGTTTGTAATATTTTTGGCTTCTTCGTATGTTAATCTATCTATCTTCTATTTTGTATTTGGGGTTCTATTAGGTTCATGAAAACTGAAGCCAAGTCTGTGGCAGTGAGTCAAGAGCGTGATGGCTTAGAAAATTCCACCATGGAAGGTGTGATTTTGAGCTACCTTTTGAAAAGGAAGTCTGCTCTATTTATGCATTTCTTATTATGAAGTTTTATACTGAAGTTTTAGAACTTATTGAGAGATCAGTGAAAAAAATAGTTTGCTGACTTAAACTTTTCCTGACTTAGTTTGCATGAGCAGCTTATAATGCCTTTTTGATAAAGCTTAGTTTACCATCTAATCTTTATTCTCAGACTGATCTTATTATGTGTGTTCATTCGTGGTTGAAATATTTGTAGTAAATTACAAATTAAAATAATAAATTACTGATAATAGACTTGTGAATATGCATTGAAAGGGTGTCAGGTTTTAGTTGTGTTTAATTCCTGAGTTGCTTGTCTAGGAGCAAATAATTTATGTAGCATAGCATACCCAAAGCTTCCAAATATATTAAACTAAAGAAAGTAAATTCTTTTTGGAATATGCACGATGACATATGAAAAGAATTAAACTCTGGATGGCATAGTTGTTCCCTTAATGTTGGAGGATTTGATGGCTTGGATGTGCGAGGCTCTATGCAGGATTAACCATTCAGCTGCTGAAGTTTAGTTTCTTACAACATTTTCAACTCTAGTATAATAAAATCTTTATGACCAAGTTTGAAAAGCTGTACATCATATTGGTTCTCCTTTATATGTCCTAGTTTTATGAGCTTTTAGGGGAGAACAATCTTAAATTTGTTTTAGTCTTTAGTTTTCTTGATGGGTTATCAAAATCTTGTCTGAGAAATTGACTTTCGTAAAAGAAAGATTTGTGTTGGTTAGATGTGTTGTTTTTACGAGTTTCATTCAGTGCCTGAACAAGAAGATTTGATTAGGAGGATAGAAGCATATGGTGATTGTTATTGTGATTTGGATATTCTAATAACTCTCGGTGGGGATACTTCTATTAATGAGATTCAAATGTTCAAGTTGGACTTAGCTTGACAGAGATGTAGCTCAATTTAGCCTTCAATGTTAGTTACATAATGCTGACATTCTACAATTTTTTAAGTAATGCATCAATATTACATTATAAGTGTACAAATTTTGTTATTAATAGTGCACATGCAGATTCCTTATTGAGCTATGCCTAATTCATGTAATTGTTAATTTTTCAGTTCTTTAGAGTCTCTAAACAGTAACAGAAATTCTTACAAGGACAGGCCTTCAATGTTATTTTGACATGTTATCAGGGCAAGAAAGATACGTTCTTTGCGAAACTTTGTCCTGAATTGAGGCTACTCGATCCAACTTGATCTGGGATCCTTCTCCTTCAGTGGATATATGCTATGCTGCTCATGGGAAAAGCAGCAAAGGTAGAAATTACAGACATTGTTATTAGTAGTGCAACAAAAACTTGCAATTATTGTTAGAGATCAGAACATATCATTGAAGAAGGCCTTAAATTGCCTCTCTACTAGTTCCTTGAAAACTAGTGACAAAACAATATTTACTCCTGTAATGATTCTTCAGAAGAGTTTTTCAGCATTCTCGACCTTAGGGCTTTGAGGTAAAGAGTAATCTATCATTTTTATCTTGGTTCGTTGACTCTGGAGCATCTAGTTTATGATTAGATTTTCTAACACTCTTAACCATGTTCAAACAGGCTACGACTCATCTTATATTTAGATTGCTAATGGTAGTCACTAGTTATTTGATGCAACTTCTAATAAATGGTTTGGTGAAATTTATTTTAAGAGGAAGTTCTACACAAGGATAACGTGGGTATTATGCGATGAGTTGACAATGTTAGTTTTGTGTCAGTTTATTGGAAATGTTTTTTATGGAAGTTCATGGTTAGTAAGATGAGAATATTATAAATAGAAAAGGAGAGTGAATTATTATGTTTTTTTTGGTGTTGAAGAAAATATGTTATAGATGCAATCCAAATATGAAGGCCGAGGCGCAAGTGTTGTTCATCTCTAAACCTTGTCTATCACGCATCATTGGTGTCAGAGCGTGACAAAACAAGTAACAAAAAGAGATCAAACGGAAGAAATGGAGAATGAAATGGCGAGAATGAGGGTAGGATGTATATCTCTGAACGCTCAAGTTTTCGTTCTATTGAAAATGAAGAAACCTTACAAATTGAACTGGAGTTAATAAATGTGGAGGGTCTGAGCTTCCATGTTGGGAATGGAAAAGGAAAAGGACTAGCAACTGCCGGTCCTACTTCATCATCGACGACGTTTAGCCAGAAAGAGAGGGGATACATCTCCTCCATTGAAGTTCACTTATGCAAGGAGAATCTAGTGATAAATGATATTTTTCTTATTTTATTATTATGAATGAGTTATTATGTAATTGTTAGACGAGTGTTGTTGTGGTAGTGGACTTTTAATGTTGCATGGGGAGTTGTGGAGGGTGGTGTTTTAGGTATCGGTTGGTGAAGGCATTGAGAAATTCAGAGGGAAAGCCAGAGCTGGAGATACAGACCCCTTTAGATAACAGACCCCTCGAAAGTCGGTAATTTTGTGTGTGATTGAACTCTTAAGTGTTGATGTTAAGTGTTTTGATTCTTCAGGGACTGTATCATAAAGCTGGTTGATTTTGAATTTGATATTTGTTACAAACCAGGTAGGGAGAATAAAGTAGGCGACGGTCTCTCGCCATGTTAATGCACTTTTACGCCCTCAAATTTTGGATTTGGCTACTCTTGAAAAGAAGTCGCCCAGGATGGCAAGTTGAGAAAAATTAAAGACTATTTTGTTAACTACTAACCACTGGGATGAATTGTTCAAGTGTGTTATTATTCAAAGAAGCGATTTTGATTCCTCCAAAATCTTCTATGAAAGAGAAGTTGATGAATGAGTTCCATTCGTCACAGATAAGGGGTTGCTCAGTTGTTTGGCGATTTTACAAACGAATCAATGCTAATGTCTATTGGGATGGTCTTTTCTAAAGATGTTCAAAGATGCCGTAGCTGTTTGTTGAATTTGTCAATGCAATGAAATGTATTCTTCAAGTCCGACAGGTCTTTTACAACCCTCACTGATTTCAGAACAGTTTTGGAAGGTATTTTTTAGACTTCACTAATTTCAGAACAGACCTCTCAATGTTACGAACCCCCTCGGGTTTAAAATAAGATAACATGAAAATACAAAATAATCAGACATTTGAGAGAAATGTTTGCTCTTTCAAAATAGTGAGATATTCGAGAGGTTTGCTAGTTCTTTTGCTAAACTGTTTTCCCTGGAGATAATACTTCCTCTATTATAATCTTCTCTTCAAATAAAAGCATTTAAAAAATATTAAAAGATATAATTAAGATATTATCTAAGAATTTTAAAAGATAATTAAATGACATTATTTTATCTTAACTTTTATATTCCCGAGTGCACTTCATCGGAATTCTATAAGAAAAAACTTGCAACTTCGATTTCCATCTTTCAACATTGAGGGCGAGGTTGAACTCAAAGGGGGTGCAACTTCTAATAAATGGTTTGGTGAAACTTATTCTAGGAGGAATTTATAAAGAATGATAATTTCATAATTATGTGATGTGTTGACAAAGTTAGTTTTGTGTTACTTTATTTAGAAATTTTTGTTGGAAGTTAGAGATTATTGATCGGGGAATATTACCGGTGAGAAAGGAGTGTGAATTATTATGTTTTTTGGTGTTGAAGAAAACGTGTTGTAGATGATAAATTCTTGTAGTAGATGCAATTTAAATTTAGAGTATAGTGTTGAGTTATGGAGACTACTCTAGTGTTGGGGGTATTTTGGTCATATGTACTTTGTTATTTTGTAGCCCTAATTCGTCTAATATATAAAGACGTATTTAAGTTATTGAAGTTAGAGTGAGTAGGAGAGGCAAAAACTATTGTAACTCGTTTTTGTTCTTAGTGAAATCTATCAGCGGTCAGTGGTTTTTGTTCTCACAACAAGAGTGAACCACTATACGGATGAAATTTCTTAGTCACGTACGGGCTTTTGAGTAACGAGCCGGGTTCAGATAACTCGGGGCGTTACAGTGTGGTATCAGAGACATTCAGTTAAACCGTTCAAAAGATTACTCATCGGTGCCAATCGTTGCATGGAGGTGCTCCAACAACTGTAAGTGTTTACCTTAACCTTAGCTACTAGATATTTAAGAGTGTAATTAACCTTATACAGGAATATAGCAAATGTCTAGACAAGACCAAGATTACCAAGAGAAATACCAAGTCTGAGGCAGGAGGAGGACCCTAGTGTAATTAGGCAGCTGACAGAGTTGATGCGTCAGCAGACTGATATAGTGCGTCAACAGTCTGATCAATTAGGAGTGTTGTTGAGCCGGGAGACACAAGGAAGTGCCAACTCGGGTTCTAGCAGTGAACATTCTGGAGATAGATTCCGGAGACTGAGACCACCCACGTTTGATGGACAGTCATCTGATCCGGTTATTGCTGAAGGATGGCTTAGAAAAATCGAGAGTATGTTTAGGTGTGCCAATGTAGGAGAGGAGGACAAAGTCACGTTGGCCACGTTCCATTTGGCTGGTGAAGCTCAACTCTGGTGGGAAACGATAGAAACCACCACAGATGTTTTGGCGATGCCTTGGTCACAATTCAAGGACATATTCTATGGGAAGTATTTTAACAGCACGGTCCAAACCGCGAAGAAGTTGGAGTTTCTGAATTTGAAGCAGACAGGGTCGGTGGCAGAGTACAGTAGGCAATTTGAGTCCTTGTCCAGGTTTGCTGGACATTTTGCTCATAAGGACGAGGATAAGGTGTTCAAATTTGTGCATGGACTGAGGCCGGAGATTTATCGAGGAGTCAAATTCTGTGGCATTAAAGGCTTGACATTTAGTGAAGTTGTGTCCACTGCTCTGGAAGTGGAAGAAGCTGAAAGGAAGTGTGCCGGACCAAAGGAGGTTTCGCAAAAGTTTATCCAGCCACACCATTTGAGGGGAGTGAAGAGGCCAAGTGAAGGCCAAAATAACCAAGGATCTGGAAAGAAGGTACTGAATATCCAGAAGTTCCCTCAGTGCCCGAAATGTTCAAAGAATCACTTGGGGGAGTGTAGATTTGGATCGGGTAAGTGCTTCAACTGTGAAGAGGTTGGACACTTGTACAAGGATTGCCCAAAACCCCGGGTCATTCGGTGTTTCCATTGCAACAAGGTTGGCCATGTCAACAGAGACTGCCCAGCTTTGAAGGGCGGCCCTGCCAAGATTAAGCCAAGAATATTCTCCATGATGGAGTCAGGTGATGAGGACCAGCCTGCTGTAGTGTCAGGTACGATATTGATTAATTCTATACCTGCTTTTACTTTGATAGATTCGGGTGCAACGCATTCTTTTATAGCCTCTGCATTTGCTGATAAGTTAGATGTACGGTTTACTCCTTCTGAGCATGTGTTTAACGTAGCATTACCTTCTGGTGAGCACATGCACTCCAATCAAATGATGTATGATAGCGTGGTGTTAGTAGGGAACATGAATTTGCCTGCTGATCTCATTGTTATGGACATAACGGGATTTGATGTGATCCTAGGAATGGATTGGTTGTTTAAGCATTACGCCACAATAGATTGTAGGACTGGAATTGTTAGTTTTCACCCCCTAGTGGTTTAAACCATACATTCCAGGCTCTGAAGAAGAGTAAGAAAATGACTGTGATGACTTCTGTCGATTGTAGACCCTCCCCATGCAGAGAGTATTTGTGCTTTTTGGCCAATGTCTTAGACACGCAGCTAGTAGAAAAATCAAGTCCCAAAAATGTTTTAGTTGTCCAAGACTTTCCAGAAGTATTTCTAGATGACCTTCCTGGCTTGCCACCAGATAGAGAAATTGAGTTTGTGGTAGATGTTTACCCCGGCGCCTAGCCTGTGTCTAAAAATCCATATAGACTAGCACCAACAAAACTTTGAGTTTGTGGTAGATGTTTACCCCGGCGCCTAGCCTGTGTCTAAAAATCCATATAGACTAGCACCAACAAAACTTAAAGAATTAAAGAAACAGTTAGAGGATTTGTTGGAGAAAGGGTTCATACGCCCTAGCTTTTCACCATGGGGTGCACCTGTCCTTTTTGTCAAAAAGAAAGATGGATCAATGCGTATGTGCATAGACTATAGAGAATTGAATAAGCTAACTGTCAAGAACAAGTATCCATTGCCGATGATTGATGATTTATTTGATCAGCTTAAGGGTGCAAGAGTTTTCTCTAAAATTGATCTTAGGTCCGGTTATTACCAGTTGAAGGTTAAATCTGAAGATATCCCAAAGACTGCCTTTCGCACAAGGTATGGACATTATGAGTTTTTGGTTATGTCTTTTGGTTTGACAAATGCGCCAGCAGCCTTCATGGATCTTATGAATAGGGTGTTTCACGAGTATTTGGACAAGTTTGTCATTGTATTCATAGATGACATTCTAATCTATTTTAAAACTAAGGAGGAGCATGCAGGACACCTAAACTTGGTGTTAGGATTGCTGAGGCAGCACCAACTTTATGCCAAATTTTCTAAGTATGAGTTTTGGTTGGACAGAGATCACTTTCTTGGTCATGTGATCTCTGGAGATGGGATATCTGTTGATCCAGCCAAGGTTCAAGCAGTTAAGGAATGGCCCAAACCGAAGAATGCTACTGATATTAGGAGTTTTCTTGGGTTAGCAGGATATTACAGGAAGTTCATTGAAGAATTTTCAAAGATTGCTACACCCCTTACTAGGCTAACAAGGAAGAATGTGAAGTATATGTGGACTGAAGAATGTGAACGTAGCTTTCAGACCTTGAAACAGAAACTGACCAATGCCCCAATCTTAACCCTTCCAGTTGAAGATGGTAAATTTTGTATTTATTGTGATGCTTCCAAGATTGGACTAGGTTGTGTGTTGATGCAAGATGAAAAGGTGATAGCTTATGCCTCTAGGCAGTTAAAAGTACATGAAAAGAATTACCCTACCCATGACTTAGAATTAGCTGCTGTGGTCTTTGCATTAAAGATTTGGAGGCACTATCTGTATGGACAAGCTTGTGAGATATTTTCGGATCATAAAAGTCTAAAATACATTTTCACGCAAAAGGAACTGAATATGAGGCAACGTAGGTGGTTAGAGTTTGTCAAAGATTATGATTTTGAGATTAAGTACCACCCTGGCAAGGCGAATGTAGTGGCTGATGCTTTGAGTAGAGTGACCCCTTCAGTCTCTGCATTGACTCTAGACATACCGATAGCTTTAGAGACAGAATTCCAAAAATTTAACCTAGAAGCTGTGTCTAGTATGACAGCTATGCTTTCGGCCATATCTTTAAGGCCTATCATTTTGGAGAAAATAAAGGAAGTTCAAATGAATGACACTGAATGCAATAAGTATAAGTTGTGCATGGATTCTACTGACAAGTCGGATTTCAACTGCTCAGTTGATGGAATTCTCAAGTTTCGGAACAGATGGTTTGTCCTGGCTGATACTGAACTTAGGAAGGGAATCCTATCTGAGGCACATTCTTCTATACTCTCTGTTCATCCCGGAAGTACAAAAATGTACAGAGATCTCAAGCAACGTTATTGGTGGCCAGGTATGAAAAGAAGTGTGGCGGAGTATGTGGAGTCCTATCTGATCTGCCAGCAAGTCAAAGCTGAACATCAGAGGCCTGCTGGAATGTTACAACCCTTACCAGTTCCCGAATGGAAATGGGAACAAATAACGATGGATTTCGTTATAGGATTACCTAGAACAGCAATGGGACATGATGCAATTTGGGTTATAGTTGACCGTCTAACCAAATCTGCTCATTTTCTGCCAATTAATATGACTTACTCGATGGATCAGCTTGCTGAATTGTACATGCAAGAGATTGTTAGATTGCATGTAGTTCCTTGTACCATAGTTTCAGACCGAGACACTAGATTCACCTATAAGTTTTGGAAGAGTTTGCACAAGGCTATGGGAACACAGCTTAGTTTTAGCACAGCTTTTCACCCTCAAACTGATTGACAGTCCGAAAGGACCATCCAAACATTAGAGGATATGCTCGTGCATGTGTGCTAGACTTTCAAGGTTCCTGGAGCAAGTACCTACCCTTAGTAGAATTCTCTTATAACAATAGTTTTCAGGCAACCATAGGCATGGCCCCATACAAGGCATTATATGGACGAAGGTGTAGATCTCCATTATATTGGGATGAGGTTGGAGAAGCACAATTGATTGGTCCTGACATTGTGCAGCAGACAGTGTAAAAGATTGCTCTTATCCGACAAAGAATCTTAACAGCGCAAAACCGGCAAAAAAGCTATGCAGACAAAAGACGAAGAGAACTGGAATTTGAAGTAGGTACTGAAGTTTTTCTTAAGGTGTCACCTTTCAAAGGAGTTGTGAGATTTGGGAAAAGAGGCAAGTTGAACCCCAGATATATTGAACCTTTCCAAATCGTGAAGAGGATTGGGAAGTCAGCATATCAACTTCAGATACCAGCCTCTCTGGAGGGAATTCATAATGTGTTTCATGTTTCCATACTAAAGAAATGTGTTAGAGATCCTTCACAGATGGTGGAACAGCAGAGCATTGAAGTTCTTCCTACTTTTACTTATGAGGAGAAACCAGTAAAAATCTTAGATTATGCAGTAAAGGTATTACGCAACAAAGAAGTTCCACTAGTAAAAGTCTTATGGCATAACCAGAACATTGAGGAGACCACTTGGCAGCGCCAGCAAGACATGTTGGACCAACATCCAGAATTATTCAGGTATTAAATTTTGAGGACAAAATTCTTTTAAGGAGGGTAGATTGTAGCACCCGGTTTCAATTAAATCGAATTTAACTTATCAATTAATGATGTGCAATTTCATGGAAGAATTGAGAGAGTTATTGGTTAGGTTAATGAGTGACTAAGCGAGGGCATTTATGTAAATATGACAATTTAAAAGTAGATGACCTATCTAAGGGAAGGGGTTTAGAGATTTATGCACTGTAGCCGCCACTGTTTCATCATTTATTCATTTTCGGTGTCCAGCTCAAGCTCAGCGGAGCTCTCGACGAATCTTCCACCAGACTCTTCTTCTATCTAAGTAAGTTTTCCTCATTTCTTATATTTTAGCAGTTAGATAGCCGATGGAGTCCAATGCGAGAGTTTCGAGGATGCTATAGATGAGTGTCAGTTTTAGTTTAGTGCAGTATCGGGAATGCATTATGACCAGAGTTCTCAATTAGTTTCCTTAGGTCTCTGGTTGAATAGGATGAAGTTTAGTGAAGGTTTAATTAATGATCGGTTTATGGATTTAGGTTCGAGCTAATTCCCGGAGGAGATTTCAACCAAACCATCCAGAAGACCAGGTAAGTAAAGTATGCATGTGCCTTCGGGCCTACATCATAAAACAGTAGGGTTATGTATTTGGGAAACGATTTTGTATGTCATGCATCATGTTTTTGAAAGATTACGAAAATGAATTTCCATGTAAGAACGATAAGGTAAGAACTGAATGTGACAGACAAACTATTAAGGGAACTAATCCACCCCTTAACTTATGAAGGGATTTATAACATTGGGAGAATTGATCCCACTCCCAAGGGAACAAAGGGATCAAATCAGCTATTAAGGGAATTCATCCGCCCCTAATCGAGTAGATGATGTATAACATTGGGAAAATTGATCCACTTCCCAAAGGAACCGAGGGATCAGATCAGCTTATGAACGTATGTGAATGCAACTGAGATGATAAAGTAGAAATATGCATGTTTAGGAATTTATGTTTCAGCATATCATTTCATTACTGCTTTACTTGCTTAGCATTAGGCTAATAGATGAGTTTTGTGATGTAGGTGAAGAAGTGACAACAGGTGAATCCTTTGAGTTCATTGAGGGATAGATTGGTTGGGGGTGCATACCCATGCCACGGACCTGGTACTTGATGAGGCGGTTTAACTGATGTCTGTTGGAGTGAAGGTGTAGTTGATAATGTCTCGATTTGAATAGGTTGAGTTCTCATGACAGTAGTTGTTTCAATGTTTTGAAAATGTTTTGAGTTGTCTTTTCTGATAATAGTATTCTGCTGAGATTTGATGTTAGCACTTGCTGAATTGTTTTGAGTAATGCATTAGTTAGAATGGTATTTGAATGATTTCAGTAATGTAAGTAGATTCTTTTCTGTAGCTAGAGTCGTGTTGTATAGCAAGGAGTTGTGGGCATGTCGCTCTGTTCTATATCGGTAGATGATGTCTATCGGTAGCTGTCGAGTTATAGTTATGTCGTCTATCGGAAGATGTCTTCAATAAAGTTATCGGAAGATGTCTTCAGTGGAAGCCATCGGATGATACAGAACGAAATTTGTCGTTTAGTGATCGGTATATGTAGCTTACTTTATCGGAAGATGTTGTTTTGTTCACTATCGGTAGATGAAGTCTACCGGCAGATGTCGAGTCGTCGTTCTATTCACTATCGGTAGATGAAGTCTATCGGAAGATGTCGGGTTATAGTTAAGTTGTCTATCGGAAGGTATAAGTAAAGAGTTTGTCGTTTAGTGATCGGCGTATGCAGTTTACTCAATCGGAAGGTGTAGGTTTAAGTTCATCGGATGATGTCTCAGCAAACTCATCGGCAGATGCGTGCTGACGTCATCGGTAGATGTAGGAGGACTTTGTCGTTTAGTCACCGGAAGAAGCCTTCTATTTCCTGTTTCATTCTTTTCCATTGACTTTATTCATCGGCAGATGAATTTGACTTCTGTGACTTCTTAAGTATTTCACGATTTAAACCTCTATTTCTTTTTGGCCGATTAACTTTTAACGTTCCGAATGATTATCCAAGCGATGTTTTTCACAGTTTTGCTTATCTCTATTATTGTCCAAATGATTTCCGCTGCAAGTTTTAAAAGTTTATTTATTTTTGGATTCTAACTTATGTCAAGAGTCGATTGTTGAGAGAATCTTTTAAAATACGGATGAAATTTCTTAGTAACGTACGGGCTTTTGAGTAACGAGCCGGGTTCAGATAACTCGGGGCGTTACATGAAAATAGGGGTAGAAATAATGAGAGAAACCCTAACCAGGACAGGAATAGATCCAAGTCAAAGAATGGAAGAGGTCAGTTCAAGTCCCGACGAACACTTGAGTGCTGGAATTGTGGTAAGCAGGGTCATATGAAGAAGGATTGTAGAGCACCGAAGAAGAACAAAAATGACAAAGGTGATAGAACAAATGCAGTAACGAAAAACATCACTAACGATTGCTTCTTTCAGTCGACAGCCTGATAGACTTGTAGGTTTTGGACTCGGGAGCGTCTTTTCACACCATTCCACACAAAGAATTAATGGAGAATTATGTAGCTGGAAATTATGGAAAAGTCTACCTTGCAGATGGTGAGCCACTGGATATTGTGGGCATCAGTGACATCAAACTGAAGATGGCAAACAAATCTGTTTGGAAGATTAGTACAGTGAGACACGTGCCAGGATTGATGCATAATCTGATTTTAGTTGGACAGCTTGAAAGCGAAGGTCACAATGTCAGTTTCAGAAATAATGATTGGAAGGTAACTAAAGGAGTGATGGTTGTCATCGAAGTCACAAAACAGGAACCTTATACATGACTTCTACATGCAGAGACACAGTTAATGTTGTTGATAGCTCGAAGTCACAAAACAGGAACCTTATACATGACTTCTACATGCGGAGACACAGTTAATGTTGTTGATAGCTCGAAGAACACAGATTTGTGGCATTGCAGGTTGGGCCACATAAGCGAGAAAGGAATGAAGTTCCTTGTCAAGAATGGTCAGATTCCGAAGTTGAAGTATGTTGAGCATCAACTATGTAAAAGCTGCATTTTTTAGAAACAAAAATGTGTCAGTTTCCTGAAGGTTGGGAAGGAGCTGAAGAAGAAAAGACTGGAATTGGTGCACACTGACGTGTAAAGCCCCACACCTGTTTCTTCTCTTGGTGGATCATACTACTATGTGACGTTTATAGATGATTCAATAAGAAAGGTATGAGTTTACTTCATGAAGAACAAATTTGATGTATTCAGTGTTTTCTAACTCACGTAAGAAATGCTGCAACCACATCATCTCCTTCGCGGCTTCTGACAACGCAATATACTCGGCTCACAACTAGAAAGAGCGACTACATCTTGAACTCTCGAACCCAACGGATTGCGGTGCGACCTAAAGTGTAAACATAACCAATCCTGCTCTTACTACTGTCAACATCACCACCGTTATCAGCATCAACGTATCCATCTAAAACCAAGTCTGACTTTCGAAAACATAAAGCGAAATCCAAAACTCCCTTCAAGTATCGCAAGACCCATTTTACGGCTTCCCAATGTTTCTTTCTTGGATTACTCATAAACTTACTGACAACTCCCACTGCATGTGCAATGTCTGGTCGTGTGCAAACCATTGCGTACATGAGACTACCAACAGCAGAGGCATATGGAACAGTAGCCATGTAGTCATTCTCTTCATGGTCGAGGGTGACTGATATTTGGATAGTCTGAAATGACTAGTCAACGGTATAGTGACTGGCTTAGCATCGTGCATCTTGAACCTGCTAAGAACCTTCTTCACGTACTCTTCTTGTGAGAGTTTGAGAACCTCCTCATCGCTAAAGATCCTCATCCCAAGGATTTGTTTTGCAGCACCCAAATCCTTCATTGCAAACTCTTTAGATAACTTCTCTTCAGCCTGTCAATCTCATGCAAGCTTGCTGCAGCAATCAACATATCATCAACGTAAAATAGCAGAATAATGTAAGAATTATCAAACTTTTTTATGTAGCAGCAGTGATCGGCTTCACATCTCAAAAATTGTTACTCTTCATGAAGCTATCAAACCTTTTGTACCATTGTCTTGGAGCCTGTTTCAAGCTGTCCAATCTCTTCTGAAGTTTACACACAAACTCCTCGTTATCTTTCACCTCGAAACCTTGTGGTTGCTGCATGTAGATCTCTTCGTCTAAATTGCCGTGAAGAAAAGCAGTTTTCACGTCCATCTGCTGAAGATGAAGGTTTTCTTTCACAATCAAACCCAAGATAGTTCTGATCGTCGTCAACTTCACCACTGGTGAGAAGATCTCGGTGTAGTCAATACCTTCATTCTGTTAGAAATCTTTGACAACCAACCTATCCTTGTACCTCTTGTTTCTATCATGTTCTTCTTTAATCCGGTAAACCCACTTGTTGTGCAGTGCTTTCTTATCCTTCAGCAACTCAGCCAATTGCCAAGTTTGATTTGACTTCAACGAGTCCATCTCATCTTTCATGGTTGTCTCCCACTTAATCGAATCATCAGACTGTGATGCTTCCTCATAACATCTCGGTTCGCCTCTGTCGGTCAGCAAGATGTAATTAAGAGACGTAGACCATCTCTGAACTGGTTTGCTGATTCTAGATGATCTTCTCAGTTCTGCAATCAGCATTTGCGAATTTACCTCTAGAGCCACATTCTTGTCAACTTCTTCTTCAACAACATCCTGATCTTCTTCGACAGTTGGAATATTATCAGCTGAAAAATCTCTCAAATTGACTACACTAGACTCTTTCAATACAGAACTCCCACAGTCAGAAGTCTTATCAACAACATTGTAAAAGACCTGTTCGTTGAAGATGACGTTTCTGCTGCGAATGATTTTCCGATTTTGATTATCCTAGGAACGATAACCAAACTCGGCGTCACCATAACCAATAAAAAACACTTCTTAGATTTCGGATCAATCTTGTTTCTATCAGAATTATCAATATGAATATATGACAAACAACCAAACACCTTTATAAAAGAAATATTTACTTTTTTACCGCTCCAAGCTTTTTCTGGAATTTTGAAATCTAAAGGCATAGAGGGTCCTTTGTTGATCAGATAGGCTGCAGTGTTGACTGCATCTGCCCAAAAGATTTTAGGCAGCCCGGCGTGCAATCTCATGCTCCTTGCACATTCATTCAGCGTTCTAATAATCATTGCAGCTACTCCATTCTCTTGAGGTATTTGAGGAATAGTCTTCTCCATCTTGATCTCATTCACAGCACAATAATTTTTGAAATCGGCGTCGATGTACTCACCTCCATTGTCGGACCTCAAACACTTCACTTTCAGATTCGTTTCATTCTCAACTAAAGCCTTCCGCTTCTGCTATTTTAAGATGTGAAGCCAATCACTGCTGCTACATCAAAAAGTTTGATAATTCTTACATTATTCTGCTATTTTACGTTGATGATATGTTGATTGCTGTAGCAAGCTTGCATGAGATTGACAGCCTGAAGAGAAGTTATCTAAAGAGTTTGCAATGAAGGATTTGGGTGCTGCAAAATAAATCCTTGGGATGAGGATCTTCAGCGATGAGGAGGTCCTCAAACTCTCACAAGAAGAGTACGTGAAGAAGGTTCTTAGCAGGTTCAAGATGCACGATGCTAAGCCAGTCACTACACCGTTGACTAGTCATTTCAAACTATCCAAATATCAGTCACCCTCGACCATGAAGAGAATGACTACATGGCTACTGTTCCATATGCCTCTGCTGTTGGTAGTCTCATGTACGCAATGGTTTGCACACGACTAGACATTGCACATGCAGTGGGAGTTGTCAGTAAGTTTATGAGTAATCCAAGAAAGAAACATTGGGAAGTCGTAAAATGGGTCTTGCGATACTTGAAGGGAGTTTTGGATTTCGCTTTATGTTTTCGAAAGTCAGACTTGGTTTTAGATGGATACGTTGATGTTGATAACGGTGGTGTTGTTGACAGTAGTAAGAGCAGGATTGGTTATGTTTACACTTTAGGTGGCACCGCAATCCGTTGGGAGATGTAGTCGCTTTTTCTAGTTGTGAGCCGAGTATATTGCGTTGTCAGAAGCCGCGAAGGAGATGATGTGGTTGCAACATTTCTTACGCGAGTTAGGCTAAAACTACGATGGGAGTGTATTGCATTGTGATAGCCAAAATGTCATCCTTTTGGCAAAATACCCGGTTTATCATGGTATGACAAAGCATACACAAGTGCGTTATCACTTTATCAGATCTGCCTTAGAAGATGGAGTACTAGTGCTTGAGAAAATCCTAGGGAGTTGGAATCTAGCTGATATGTTGACGAAAGCTGTGGCGAGTGAGAAGCTGAAGTTGTGCGCAACTTCAGTCAGATTTCTTAGATGAGATATTGAAATGAAGCCGCTACAGACGGAGAGATAATGAGATTAGTCTCCAAGTGGGAGATTGTTGGGTTTTGGAGCCTACTCTAGTGTTGGGGGTATTTTGGTCATATTTACCTTGCTATTTTGTACCCCTACTTCGTCCAATATAAAAAGACGAATTTAGGTTATTGAAATTAGAGTGAGTGTGAGAGGCAAAAACTATTGTGTAACACCCGGTTCTATCAAATCAGCTCTCTTTTATTGTAAATGGTATGTACTTTATTAGGCAATAATTAAAGTAGGGTTATTGAGTGACTAGACAAGGGTATAAGAGTAAATTGGAAATTTCAAAAGTGGATAACCTATTTAAGGGAAAGGGTTTAGCGATTTATGCACTGTAGCCGCCACTGTTTCATCATTTATTCCTTTTCGATATCCAGCTCAAGCTCAGCGGAGCCCTCGGCAATTCTTCCACCAGATCCTTCTTCTATCTAGGTAAGTTTTTCTCATTTCTTATATTTTAGCAGCAAGATAGCCGAGGGAGTACAATGTGAGGATATTGAGGATGCTGTAGGTGAGTGTTAGTTTCGATTTAGTGCAGTATCGGGAATGTATTATGTAACACCCGGAATTTCTGTTCGCACAGTTTATTTCTGTTTACGCAATTTATAGCTCTACGTGTCGTTAGACAGCGGTGTTGTAGTCGGAATCGTGAGCGGAAAATTTCTACCAGTAACAAAGAAATTATTTTGAGGCTATTGGAAAAGATAAATTTATGGAAATCCAATTGAAAACAGACTAAATAACCGTTAGATTAAATGATTTAAGGTTGAGGGCAAGATGGTAATTAGGATTATTATTATTATTATTATTATTATTATTATTATTATAATTAATAAAAAAAAAAAAAAACCCTCCTATTCATTCTTCTTCCCCACGACAAACACCACCCTCCAGAGAGATTTCCCTCACCTCTCTCGCCGTCTGCTCTCCTCACGCCGGCGATCGACGCAACGCCGATCTCCTTCTGTTTTTCTCCTCCGTTCCGTCGATTTAAGGTAAGCTTGATTAGTTAGGAGTTTAGCTTTTGGTTTAGGGTTAGGTTTTGATGATAAATCGATGGATTTTAGGTTAGGGTTTCAGATTTCGTTTATTATACCGCATTATTATCGATTATTGTTAATTATTAATGATAAATGGATGAAGAGCATCAAACTTCTTCAATTTTAAAAAAAAAATTCTAGAATTTGGAATATAGCAGGGCAGTTCGGTTTTCTTGTATTCCGACCAAGTTATTGACATTGATTTGGAAAATGGTTTTGAGCATTAGAGAGTAGATGTTATGGGTGATCTATAGGCGTTGGAATCATCGAATTTGGATTTAAATTGGAATTGTTATGAATTTTTGAAGTTGGATGAAAAGTTGTGATTTAAGAAAAACAGCAGATTCGGTTTTGGTTTTTCTGCCAGTTTATGTGAATGATTTTTGATAAATGAGCTTCACCATTAGAACGTAGACATTCTAAGGAGTCCGTAGCCGCTTGAATCGTCCAAAACGGACAAGTGTAGGATTAGTTACGCGATTTCGAAATTTGGCCAAAATTGAGGGATTTCGGATTTTAGGAGTTTTTAGTGAAACATTAGTTTTCTTTTGAGAGTTTGATAATATGAGGTTTAGTGGAAGTTGAATTAATGGTATATATTATATTTTATAGGTTCTCCAATTCTCCGGTTTAGCGAACGATCTACGAGAAGTTGCTAAGGACGTCAGGTAAGTAGTGTACATAGGTGCATTTGCCTTCGGGCCTACATCACAGTTCGGTAGGTTTGCGTGCATGTGTGTTTTATGTTTCATGTATAGTAGATTATGCATCATGGTTTTACGATACGAGAACGAAACGAAAATGAATTTCCATGTTTTTATGAAATGAAACAGTAGGATGTGAAACAGAAGAACGAACAGTGAAATACGTAAGAAGATAATAAAGGTGGGGTTGAATGGCCTTGTCCCGTGAGGTGGACCGCGAGGTGTGTCACTTCTTCCTCCGCTTTACGTGGTGGCCTTGTCCCGTGAGGTGGACCGCGAGGTGTGTTGCCTTGACCTAGCACGTAAAGAAGAACCCAGTAGTAAGATAAATAAAATAGTAGGAATGAGATGGAAACGAAAATAGAAACAAAAGCAGAAACCACAGTAGAGACGAAACAGTAGAAATTGCATATGTTATGACGTGTATGGTTTTCGGTACTTATTTATTATGCACTTCTTACTTAGCATTAGGCTAATAGATGAGTTCTGTGATGTAGGTGACGAGGTGATTCCTGGTGAGTACTCAGAGCATGTTCAAGACTAGGTGGCAGTTGAAGGAGCGCGCTCGTGGGACGATCCGGCCGGCTGTTAGGGCGTTTTGACCATAGTGTGTGGGTGAACATTTTGAAGTCATTTTAAAATTGTGTTGAATCATTTTGGGTCGTATAGTCGGATTTGAACTTTTATTAGTTAATCTTGATGCATACAAATATTTTTGGTACTGGATGAGGATTTTACGGATGTTAGATTTGATTAATTGATTTGAGAATAAAATTTGCAGGATGTTTTGGTTTTTCAAGAGAATTAGGTGTTATGCTGCCCAAAATTTTTAAAGGAAGGTTATTTTGGATTATACGAAGAATGTTTACCTTTTTACTCAAAATTTTATTAAAGTTAATATTTTTTTTTCTACGAAAGTCTTCCGTTGAAATGTTTAAATTATTTTTAAACGTGTTTAAATGATGATATTAATGTGTGGAGGAAAGTTTTAAATTTTTCGCGAATTTTCTAGTTTGGTTTAGTAAGTGAACGTAGCGAACCGGGTTCGGATAACTCGGGGCGTTACATATTATGACCTGAGTTCTCAAATTAGTTTCCTTAGGTTTCTGGTTGACTAGGATGAAATTTAGTGAAGGTTTAAATAATGTTCGGTTTATGGATTTAGGTTTGAGCAAGTTCCCGAGGGAGATTTCAACCAAACTTTCCAGGAGACCAGGTAAGTGAAGTATGCTTGTGCCTTCGGGCCTACATCACAAAACATTAGGATTTTGTTTACTTGAATGTGTCAGTATGTCATGCATCATATTTTAAAAGTATACGAAAATAAATTTGAATGCATGTTGGCATGGTAAGGAATGAACATAATGAAACAGCTATGTGAACCACTTTACTGTTAAGGAAGTAATCCGCCCTTTAATGAGACAGTGGATATTTAGACTTTGGGAAACTTGATCCGCTTCCCATCGAACAAGGGGATCAGAAACAGCTATGTGAATCAGATTTACTGTTAAGGGAAATAATCTGTCCCTTAATGAGTCAGTGGATATTTATACTTTGGGAGAAGCGATCCAACTCCCAATTTTACAGGGGGATCAGATCAGAACAATGCATATGCAACTGAGATGAGAAAGTAGAAACTACATATTTAGGAATTTACGTTTCAACATTACATTACATTATTACTTTACTTACTTAGCATTAGACTAATAGATGAGTTTTGTGATGTAGGTGAAGAAGTGACAGCATGTGTATTTACTGAGTTTGCTGAGGACTAGACTGGTTGGAGGAGTGCAACTATGCAACAATCTGGCAGTTGACGGGGCGGTTTAACTGGTGTCAGTTGGTGTAAAGGTTTAGTTGACAATGTTTCAACATAAGTATGTTGAGAGTTTTATGACCGTAGTAGTTTTAATGACAGTAGTAATTCGGTGTTTTAACACCTTTGGGATTTTCTTCTCTGTCAAGGAAAAACGTGATTTGAATGTTGTTGGTGTCTAATTTTCTGAAGGGTTTAGAATATTTGAGTCGTCCCCTGTTATAGAAATCTGATTTGGTTTTATTACAAATTGTTAGTTTGGAATTTTATAGGTTCAGGATATAAATTGTTGGTTTCGAATGGTCAATTGTTAGATTTCAAATGTTTCTTAGGGGCAGGTTGTTTTAAATGTTTTAAGTGAAATCTGTAAGTTCAACTATCGGTGGATGAAGTTCACCAGTGGACGTTAAGTGTTTTGTGTACCGATAGATTTAGTCTATCGGATGATATAGTCTATTGGAAGACGAAGTCTATCGGATGATAAATGGTAAAATTTGTCGTTTAGCGATTGGCAGAGGTTGGACGAAGGGGATCGTTCGGCTGACGTCACCGGTAGATGTAAGTTAAAGTCGATCGGATGAAGGAATCATCCGGCTGACGTCATCGGAAGATGTAGGAAGACTTTTGTCGTCTTATGACCGGTGGATGTAGAGTATTAAACTAATCGGAAGACTGTAGTAGAAGTCTTGTCGTTTAGTGACCGGTGGATGTCGTGTATTAGACTTACTGTAACAATTAGAAATTTAATTGGAAAATTCCCATATTCAATTCAAATTCCCAAATTCGATTCTAGGGTTTAAAAATTGAAAATTTCCAAATCAGATTTCAATCACTCAAAATCGGATTTTGGGGGAAAATAAAACTAACGAACCTAGTCTGTATACCGTCCAAGAACTGAAGCAAAATCGAGTTTCAAAGCAACAAATCAGGAAAATAATCAGATTTTCAGCAATCGGTGGGATTTCTCGCTGGAAATCCGATGCTGAACCGATTGCATTTAGTCTGGAAAACGTCCAGATACAAAGGAGAGAACAACAAAGGGAATTGCTGAAAATCCGAGCTGATTGTTTTCCGGTTGGGTACAGGCTCTGATACCATTTGTAACGCCCCAATTTAAAATCCCTAATTTGAAACCCTAATTTTGAAAACCCTAGAAATTTTCCCCAATTTGAATTTTGAAATCGAGTGTTAAATCAAAATTTTAAAACTTAAAACATATTAATTGAAAACTTAATTAATACGGAAGCTTTGAACTCTTGAAACCAACACATAATTAAAACAATAAATAAAACTTTATTTAATGATAAAAATTCCATCATAATTTTCAGAGTCTTAAATTAAAACAAAGCACTAAATATCTTTTAAAAAAAATAAGGCATACTAATTTAGATCACTTTCTTCGAAATTCACAATATTATCTTCATCTGTATGCTCGCTTGCCACTGGAGGATTCTCAATTGCAGCAATTTCTTCCTCAGACAAAAACTCACCTACATCACAAGTTTAAAATAAAAAGGTGAGAAAACTCAGTAAGTGGAAATACGTGCAAAACTTTTACTTTTACTTTTATTACCGAATCCTGTTAAGACTTAGCCATCTCATTGTCGTTCAGGCTTCGTCATCTTTTACTTTTAATTTTAACGATCAAGCTCACCATCTCACTGTCGTTCAGGCTTTTGCTATCACGTTAAAACATATGCTCAAGCTCACCATCTCACTGTCGTTCAGGCAGCAAATATGCAGGCCCAAGTTCCTAATAGGCCTCGGCATGGAGATATGGATTTCGACAGATTTCGACGTTTGGACCCTCCCAAGTTTTTATGGAAATTTAGCTGATATGGCGGCAGCGGATGATTGGATAAGGACCATTGAGGAAATATTTGAGCATGCCAAGATTGCTGAGGAAGAGAAAGTTATTTGTGCATCTTCTATGTTTCGGATGGATGCACGTTATTGGTGGGACTCTGTAAAAGCGATGCATACGATTGCTACCATGACTTGGGAGAAATTCAAGGAGTTATTCAATGAGAAGTACTTCACAGACTCTATGTTGGACGCCAAAGCTGAGGAATTTATGGCTCTTAAGCAGACCGGAAGCGTTATGGAGTATTTACATAAATTTGAGCAATTGTCTCGTTACGTCCCTCACATTGCTGGTAACGAGACTATGAAGGTGAAGCGGTTTATCCAAGGATTAAGGGCGGAGATACTTAAGGACATTCGACTGATTACTTCCAAGAATTCTTCATTCGCGTTTGTTGTGGAGAAATCACTGGCTGCAGAACAAGGAGAAAAAGATGTTATCAAGGCCCAGGAATTGCGAAGGAGATACAGCCATGCGACTCAAGCTGTACGAGGTAGAATTCCACCACAACAAACAACTGGATTTAAGCGACCTATGAACAGTGGACCTGCTGGAGGACCTTCTAAGTTTGCTGGAGGATCTTCCAAGTTTGTGAAGAAAGAACCTACGACAACAAATGCACCTTTATGTCCTACATGCAAGAAGCCACATTTCGGAGAATGTCGTGTTCAAGCCAACACATGTTTTAAATGCGGTCAACCCGGACATTATATCAATAACTGCCCAAAGAATGCTCGGGAGCAACCCAAGACAGCTGCTAGAGTTTTTGCCATGACCAAGGATGAAGCTGAAGGAAATGCATCTGTGGTGACAGGTTCGATATTTATTTCTGGCATTTCTTCTAGCATATTAATTGATTCTGGAGCTACGCATTCATTTATATCCCTTGAGCATGCTAAGAAGTTTGATATTAAAGTAGAGTCTCTAGAACATAATATGGGAGTAGCTACACCTTCAGGCAAAGTTATGTTTGCCGATTCTATTATTAGAAGGTGCCGAGTATGTATTGGGAAAAATCAACTGGAAGTTGATTTAATTATTTTGACAATGTATGATTACGATGTTATTCTTGGAATGGATTGGCTTACCAATCATTATGCAACCATCGATTGTCGAAGGAGAATGGTGAAGTTTCAGCTACCTGGAGTAAAGTCATTTTTCTTTTATGGGAATTCTAAGGGTTCAAGAGTTCCAGTAATTTCAGCTATGCGAGCTCGGAGCTTATTAAATTCTGGATGCGTTGGAATTCTTGCCAGCGTTATATGTACTGAACCTGACGGAGCGATGACATTGAATATGGTGCCGATAGTTAATGAATTTTCTGATGTCTTTCCCGATGACCTGACGATATTGCCACCTGCGAGAGATGTGGAATTCAGTATTGAGCTGCTACCTGGAACGGCGCCGATCTCTAAAGCTCCTTATAGAATGGCGCCAAGCGAATTGAAAGAATTAAAGACTCAACTTGACGATCTACTGGAGAAAGGATTTATCCAACCGAGTTTCTCACCCTGGGGAGCTCCGGTTTTATTTGTGAAGAAAAAGGACGGATCGATGAGAATGTGTATCGATTATAGAGAGCTCAACAAAGTTACTATTAAAAACAAATATCCACTACCAAGAATCGATGATTTATTTGATCAATTGAAGGGAGCAGCAGTTTTCTCGAAGATTGATTTGAGGTCTGGATATCATCAACTGAGAATTAAGGAGGACGACGTGTTCAAAACGGCGTTTCGTACAAGATATGGTCACTTTGAATTTCGAGTCATGCCGTTCGGATTAAGTAATGCACCAGCCGCATTTATGGATCTGATGAATCGGACTTTCAAGACATTTTTGGATGACTTTATTATAGTCTTCATTGACGACATCCTTATCTACTCGAAGAGCAAGAATGAGCACGAAGAACATTTAAGGATTATCCTATCTACGTTGAGACGCGAGAAGTTGTATGCAAAGTTCTCCAAGTGTGAATTCTGGATGGAGAATGTAGCTTTTCTTGGCCACATTATTTCAAAGGAGGGCGTAGCAGTGGACCCAACAAAGATTGAAGCTGTGAGTAAATGGCCTCAACCAAAGAATGCATCTGAAATAAGAAGTTTCCTTGGTCTTGCGGGTTATTATCGGAGATTCGTAGAAGGTTTTTCAACTTTGGCCAACCCGCTTACGAAGCTAACAAAGAAAGGAGCCAAGTATTTATGGACTGATGAATGCGAGCAAAGTTTTCAAGAGTTGAAGAAGAGGTTAGTCTCAGCACCTATACTCACTATCCCATCTGGATCAGGAAAGTTTGTGGTTTATAGTGACGCTTCGAAGTATGGTCTGGGATGTGTCCTTATGCAAGAAGGGAAAGTGGTCGCCTATGCCTCGAGACAGTTGAAGGAACACGAGAAGAATTACCCAACTCATGATTTGGAGCTTGCAGCGGTAGTTCATGCATTAAAGATCTGGAGGCATTATCTTTATGGAGAAAGATGTGAGATTTATACGGATCACAAGAGCCTGAAATACTTTCTAACCCAGAAGGATCTGAACATGAGACAACGCAGATGGTTGGAGCTAGTAAAGGATTATGACTGTGAAATTATTTATCATCCTGGCAAAGCTAATGTCGTAGCTGATGCTTTGAGCAGAAGAGCATCATCTCAAATTTCTTCATTGCGACTGATTCCAGAACAGTTAACCGAGGAGATGCATAGATCTAATATTGAAGTTGTGCCGTTTGGGCTACTTGAGAGATTGTCTGCTATGACGCTTCAACCAAGTTTACTAGAGCAGATAAAGGAGAAACAACGAGGAGATGCTCATATTTGCAAAGTTAGAAGTGATTTGGAGGCAGGAAAAGTTTCTGAGTTTTCTGTATTTGATAGTGGAATTATCCAGTTTAAAAAGAGATGGTGTATACCAGATGATGCGGAATTAAAGGAGGTTATATTGAAGGAAGCACATTCAACCCCTTACTCGGTACATCCTGGATCAACAAAAATGTATCAGGATTTGAAGCAGCACTATTGGTGGCGTGGGATGAAGGTGGATGTAGCCAAATATGTGGAGAAGTGTCTTACCTGTCAACAAGTCAAGGCAGAGCATCAACGACCTGCTGGTACTTTGCAACCACTCATAGTGCCTCAGTGGAAGTGGGAGCATATTACTATGGACTTTGTTGTAGGATTTCCTAAGACGCTTAAGGGTCACGACTCCATTTGGGTGATAGTGGATCGATTGACCAAATCAGCACACTTCCTTCCTGTAAAGACTACCTATACCTTGGATCAGTATGCTCAGCTTTATGTTCAAGAGATTATCAGACTGCATGGTACGCCTGTTTCTATCGTGTCTGATCGAGATCCCCGTTTTACCTCGAAATTTTGGAAGAGTATGCAGAAAGCTATGGGTACTCAGTTGAACTTCAGTACAGCTTTCCACCCTCAGACAGATGGTCAATCGGAAAGGACGATTCAAACATTGGAGGATATGTTACGAGCATGTGCTATCGACTTTCAAGGAAATTGGAGTAAGAATTTGCCGTTGATAGAGTTCGCCTACAACAACAGTTACCAAGCTTCGATTGAGATGGCACCTTATGAAGCTCTTTATGGTAGAAAATGCAGATCTCCAGTACATTGGGACGAAGTGGGCGAAGGAGTGTTAGTTGGACCTGATATTTTGAGACAGACCGCCGAGATCGTTACATTAATCCGGAAGAGAATTCTGACGGCTCAGAGTAGACAGAAGAGTTATGCTGATGGGAGACGAAGAAAGTTAGAGTTTGCTGTGGGAGATCAAGTTTTCCTGAAAATCTCGCCAATGAGAGGTGTTATGCGCTTTGGAAAGAAAGGGAAACTAAGCCCAAGATTTACAGGCCCATTTGAGATCACAAGAAGGATAGGAGAAGTTGCTTACCAGTTGGACTTACCAGATTCATTCAAGCAAGTGCACAACGTCTTCCATGTCTCAATGTTGAAGAAGTATGTTTCAGACCCCTCACATGTCTTGCCATCGAGATCTCTTGACTTCACAATCAACCCTGATCTGTTCTATGAAGAAAGACGGACCCAAATTATAGACGTCGAAGAAAGAGAACTAAGGAATAAGAAGGTCACACTTGTCAGAGTGCTTTGGAAGAACCGGAACATTGAGGAAGCAACTTGGGAACGAGAAGAAGAAATGAAGAAGATTTATCCTGAGTTATTTATGTAATTGTTTTAAAATTTCGAGGACGAAATTTCTTTTAAGGAGGGAAGATTGTAACAATTAGAAATTTAATTGGAAAAAAAAAAAAAAAAAAAAAAAAAATTCCCAATTTCAATTCGAAATTTCCCAAATCAAACCTAATCTAAAAATTGGATTCATAATTCCCAAATCAAATGCAATCAATCAATTTGGATTTTGGGGAATCAAAATTGGATGAACCTAGTCTGATTTTGGTTCAGAAACAGAGAAGAAAAATCCGATGAAGAAATCTGATTGCTGATTTTTAGCAATCAGCCCGATTTGGAAGTTGATATCTAGCATGAACTTGGTCTAAATTGGTGACCAAGTTCGAGTGAGGGATCAAAACTAGAAACGCAAAAAATCCGAGCTGGAGGATTTGTAGCTCGGATAATCAGTGGAATCGCGGATTTCTCGGTTGGGTGCGGGGCTATTCCTCCCCTATAAATAGAGCCTTCGGGTGGTAGAAGTTTCACACCACAGCTCTTCCCGAGTTCTTCAACAGAGAAGAAGAACTTACCTCGGCCTTCTGAAATAGCAATCAGCGAGCTTCGACCACTGTTCAGCCTCCGACGGAAATCCTTTCCCGACAGAAACTCCGACGAAGCTCTCTCCCTCTCTCAGTCACCGGCGACGTTCTGAGGAAATAGCCGAGCTCCGACAAAGCTTCATCTCTGACGGTCGAGCTCCGACGAAGCTCTCTCGACCTCCACCGACGACCGTCTCCGGAAATCGCGACTAAGACCACCCACGTTTGATGGACAGTCATCTGATCCAGTTATTGCTGAAGGGTGGCTTAGGAAGATTGCAAGTATGTTTAGGTGCGCCAACATTGGAGAAGGAGACAATGTCACGTTGGCAACATTTCACTTGGCTGGTGAAACTCAACTCTGGTGGGAAACAATAGAGACCACCACTGATGTCTTGGCGATGCCTTGGTCGCAATTTAAAGACATTTTCTACGAGAAGTATTTCAACAGTACTGTCCAAACTGCAAAGAAGTTGGAATTTCTAAACTTGAAGCAGACAGGGTCTGTAGCCAAGTACAGTAGGCAGTTCGAGTCCTTGTCCAGGTTTGCTGGACATTTTGCTCACAGGGACGATGATAAGGTATTCAAATTTGTGCATGGACTGAAGCCAGAAATCTACCGAGGGGTTAAATTTTGTGGTATTAAAGGCTTGACATTCAGTGAGGTTGTGTCCACTGCTTTGGAAGTAGAAGAAGCTGAAAGGAAGTGTGCTGGACCAAAAGAGGTCCCACAAAAGTCGGTCCAGCCACACCATCAAAGGGGAACGAAGAGGCCAAGTGAAGGCCAGAGTAGTCAAGGAACAGGAGGGAAAGTACAGAATATTAGGAAATTTTCCCAGTGTCCTAAATGTTTGAAGAACCACCTGGGCGAATGCAGACTGAGATTTGGGAAGTGTTTCAACTGTGAGGAGGTTGGACACACGATCAAAGAGTGCCCGAAGCCTAGAATCACCAGATGCTACAATTGTAACAAGATCGGCCATATTAGCAGAGACTGCCCAGTCCCTAAAGGTGGCCCTGCTATGATTAAACCGAGGATATTCTCCATGATGGAGTCGGGGAATGAAGACCAGCCTGCTGTGGTGTCAGGTACTATATTGATCAACTCTGTACCTGCTTTTACTTTAATAGACTCTGGTGCAACACATTCGTTTATAGCATCTGCATTTGCTGTTAAGTTAGATGTACAGTTCACCCTTCCATGCATGTGTTTAATGTTGCATTACCCTCTGGTGAACGCATACACTCTAACCAGATGATGCTTGACAGCGATGTATTAGTAGGGAATGTAAGTCTACCTGCTGATCTTATTATTATGGATATAATGAGATTTGATGTAATCCTAGGAATGGACTAGTTGTTTAAACACCACGCCACGATTGATTGTAGGACTGGAACAGTTAGCTTCCACCCCCTGGTAGTTTGAAGCATACCTTTCAAGATTCAAGGAAAAGTAAGGAAATGTCTGTGATGACTTCTATTAACACTAGACCTTCCCTATGTGGAGAGTATTTGTGCTTCTTAGCTAGTGTTTTAGACACACAACTTGTAGGAAAAGCAAATCCTCAAAATGTTTTAATTGTCCAAAACTTTCCTGAAGTATTTCTAGATGACCTTCCTGGTTTACCACCAGATAGGGAAATTGAATTTGTTTTAGATGTTTACCCTGGCGCCGAACCTGTGTCTAAAAATCCATATAGATTAGCACCAACTGAACTTAAGGAATTAAAGAAGCAATTGGAGGATCTGTTGGAGAAAGGGTTCATACGCCCTAGCTTTTCACCGTGGGGTGCACCTGTCCTTTTTGTCAAAAAGAAAGATGGATCAATGCGTATGTGCATTGATTATAGAGAATTGAATAAGTTAACTGTCAAGAACAAGTATCCATTACCAAGGATTGATGATTTATTCGACCAACTTAATGGTGCTAGAGTTTTCTCTAAGATTGACCTTAGATCCGGTTATTACCAGTTGAAGGTTAAATCTGAAGATATTCCAAAGACTACTTTTCGCACAAGGTATGGACATTATGAGTTTTTGGTCATGTCTTTTGGATTGACAAATGCACCAGCAGCCTTTATGGATCTCATGAATAGAGTGTTTCATGAGTATTTGGATAAATTTGTCATAGTGTTCATAGATAACATTTTAATCTATTCACGTACTAAGGATGAGCATGCTAGGCACCTGACCTTGGTGTTAGAAGTATTAAAACATCACCAACTATACGCCAAGTTTTCTAAGTGTGAATTTTGGTTGGACCAAGTTCACTTTCTAGGACATGTTATCTCTGGGGATGGTATATCTGTCGATCCAGCTAAGGTTCAAGCAGTTAAGGAATTACCCCAACCGAGGAATGCTACAGATATCAGGAGTTTTCTTGGACTAGCAGGATATTATAGGAAGTTCATTGAAGGATTTTCGAAGATTGCTACACCCCTTACTAAGTTAACAAGGAAAA
Source organism: Begonia masoniana (assembly GCA_022432975.1). Classification (NCBI taxonomy): domain Eukaryota; kingdom Viridiplantae; phylum Streptophyta; class Magnoliopsida; order Cucurbitales; family Begoniaceae; genus Begonia; species Begonia masoniana. The sequence goes on from CM039514.1 coordinate 37,046,971, forward strand.
ATGTGAAGTATATATGGATTGACGAATGCGAGTATAGTTTTCAGACCCTGAAACAGAAACTGACCAATGCTCCAATTTTAACCCTTCCAGTTGAAGATGGTAAATTTAGCATTTACTGTGATGTATTCAAGGTTGGACTTGGCTGTGTCTTGATGCAAGAGGGAAATATAATAGCTTATGCCTCTAGGCAGTTGAAAACACATGAGAAGAATTATCCTACACATGACTTAGAATTAGCTGCCGTGCTATTTGCATTTAAGATTTGAAGGCATTACTTGTATGGACAATCTTGCTAGATATTTTCTGATCATAAGAGCCTGAAGTATATTTTCACACAGAAAGAACTAAACATGAGGCAACGTCGATGGTTGGAATTTGTAAATGACTATGATTTCGAGATTAAATATCATCCCGGCAAAGCAAATGTTGTGGCAGATGCTTTGAGTAGAGTAACAACACCAACCCCAACTATGATTTTCAATATACCATTAGCCTTAGAGTCAGAATTCCAAAGGTTTAACCTAGAAGCAGTATCCAGTGTATCAGCTATACTTTCAGCCTTAACCTTGAAGCCTACCATTCTAGAGAAAATAAAGGAAGCTCAGACGAATGATGAAGAGTGTAACAAGTACAAGTTAAGCACGAATTCTTCGGACAAGTCAGATTTTAACTATTCTAGCGATGGAATCCTTAAGTTTAGAAATAGATGGTTTGTTCCTGCTATTAATGAACTTCGAGATGAGATTCTTTCTGAAGCACACTCTTCCAGGTTCTCTGTTCACCCTGGGAGTACAAAGATGCATAAGGATCTCAGACAACATTATTGGTGGCCAAGTATGAAAAGAAGTGTGGCTGAATATGTGGAATCGTGCCTAGTTTGTCAACAGGTCAAAGCTGAGCACCAGAGACCTGCAGGGATGTTGCAGCCCTTACCAGTTCCCGAATGGAAATGGGAACAAATAACAATGGACTTTGTTGTGGGATTGCCTAAAACAGCAAAGGGACACGATGCAATTTGGGTGATAGTGGACCGTCTAACCAAATCAGCTCATTTCCTACCGATAAAGGTGACTTACTCGATGGATCAGCTTGCTGAGTTGTATGTGAATGAAGTTGTTAGACTGCATGGAGTTCCAAGTACTATAGTTTCAGACCGAGACTCTAGATTCACTTCTAAGTTTTAGAAATGCTCCGTGACTGCATATTGGATTTTCAAGGATCTTGGAGTAAATATTTATCATTGGTGGAGTTTTCTTATAATAACAGTTTTCAGGCAACAATAGGAATGACACTGTATGAAGCATTGTATGGACGAAAATGCAGATCACCTTTGTACTGGATGAAGTTGGTGAAGCACAGTTGCTTGGTCCTGACATCGTGCAACAAACTGTTGAGAAGGTTGCCCTCATCCGACAAAGAATTTTGGCAGCTCAGAGCCGACAGAAAAGTTATGCAGATTGCAGGCGTAGAGAATTGGAATTTGTGATAGGTGATGAAGTTTTTCTCAAGGTATCATCATTCAAAGGAGTTGTGAGATTTAGGAAGAGAGGAAAGTTGAACCCCAGGTTTATTGGACCATTCTCAATCTTGAAAAGGATTGGGAAGACAGCCTATCAGTTACAACTACCAACCTCTATGGAAGGAATCCATAATGTGTTCCATGTTTCCATGTTGAAGAAGTGCATAAGAGATCCATCTCAGATTGTGGAACAGCAGAGTATTGAAATTCGTCCTACCCTTACCTATGAGGAGAAACCGGTAAGAATCTTGAATTATGCAGTGAAGGTGTTGCGCAACATAGAGGTTCCCTTAGTGAAAGTATTGTGGCACAACCAGAATATAGATGAAACAACTTGGGAGCGCCAGCAAGACATGATGGACCAACATCTGAAATTATTCAGGTAACGAATTTTGAGGACAAAATTCTTTTAAGGAGGGTAGATTGTAACACCCGGTTCTATCGAACCAGCTTTCTTTTATTGTAAATGGTATACACTTTATTAGGCAATAATTAAAGTAGCGTTATTGAGTGACTAGACAAGGGTATAAGAGTAAATTAGAAATTTCAAAAGTGGATAACTTATTTAAGGGAAGGGGTTTAGCGATTTATGCACTGTGGCCGCCACTGTTTCATCATTTATTCCTTTTCGATATCCAGCTCAAGCTCAGTGGAGCCCTCGGCGATTCTTCCACCAGATCCTTCTTCTATCTAGGTAAGTTTTCCTCATTTCTTATATTTTAGCAGTAAGATAGCCGAGGGAGTACAATGTGAGGATTTTGAGGATGCCGTAGGTGAGTGTTAGTTTCGGTTTAGTGCAGTATCGGGAATGCATTATGACCTGAGTTCTCAAATTAGTTTCCTTAGGTTTTTGGTTGACTAGGATGAAGTTTAGTGAAGGTTTAAATAATGTTCGGTTTATGGATTTAGGTTTGAGCAAGTTCCCAAGGGAGATTTCAACCAAACTTTTCAGGAGACCAGGTAAGTGAAGTATGCTTGTGCCTTCGGGCCTACATCACAAAACATTAGGATTTTGTTTACTTGAATGTGTCAGTATGTCATGCATCATATTTTAAAAGTATACGAAAATGAATTTGAATGTATGTTGGCATGGTAAGGAATAAACATAATGAAACAGCTATGTGAACCAAATTTACTGTTAAGGGAAGTAATCCGCCCCTTAATGAGACAGTGGATATTTAGACTTTGGGAAACTTGATCCGCTTCCCATCGAACAGGGGGATCAGAAACAGCTATGTGAATCAGATTTACTGTTAAGGGAAGTAATCTGCCCCTTAATGAGTCATTGGATATTTATACTTTGGGAGAAGTGATCCAACTCCCAATTTCACAGGGGGATCAGATCAGAACAATGCATATGCAATTGAGATGAGAAAGTAGAAACTGCATATTTAGGAATTTACGTTTCAGCATTACATTACATTATTGCTTTACTTACTTAGCATTAGGCTAATAGATGAGTTTTGTGATGTAGGTGAAGAAGTGACATCATGTGTGTTTACTGAGTTTGCTGAGGACTAGACTGGTTGGAGGAGTGCAACTATGCAACAATCTGGCAGTTGATGGGGCGGTTTAACTGGTGTCAGCTGGTGTGAAGGTTTAGTTGACAATGTTTCAACTTAAGTATGTTGAGAGTTTTATGACCGTAGTAGTTTTAATGACAGTAGTAATTCGGTGTTTTAACACCTTTGGGATTTTCTTCTCTGTCAAGGAAAAACGTGATTTGAATGTTGTTGGTGTCTAATTTTCTGAAGGGTTTAGAATATTTGAGTCGTCCCCTGTTATAGAAATCTAATTTGTTTTTATTACAAATTGTTAGTTTGGAATTTTATAGGTTCAGGATATAAATTGTTGGTTTCGAATGGTCAATTGTTAGATTTCAGATGTTTCTTAGGGCCAGGTTGTTTTAAATGTTTTGAGTGAAATCTGTAAGTTCAACTATCAGTGGATGAAGTTCACCGGTGGACGTTAAGTGTTTTGTCTACCGATAGATTTAGTCTATCGGATGATATAGTCTATCGGAAGACGAAGTCTATCGGATGATAAATGGTAAAATTTGTCGTTTAGCGATCGACAGAGGTTGGACGAAGGGGATCGTCCGGCTGACGTCACCGGTAGATGTAAGTTAAAGTCGATCGGATGAAGGAATCATCCGGCTGACGTCATCGGAAGATGTAGAAAGACTTTTGTCGGCTTATGACCGGTGGATGTAGAGTATTAAACTAATCGGAAGACTGTAGTAGAAGTCTTGTCGTTTAGTGACCGGTGGATGTCGTGTATTAGACTTACCGGAAGATGAAGTGGAAGTTTTGTCGTTTTGTCACCGGAAGGAGCCTTCTGTTATTTGTTTCAGCCTCTTCCGTTGACTTTGATTCAGCGGCAGATGCGTTTGACTTTTGCAACTTTTAAAGTATTCCACGATTTAAACCTTTATTTCTTTTGATCGATTACTCCTTAACACCTCAATTGATTATTCAAGCATTGTTCTATAGTTTTGTTTAACTCTATTTTCCTCAAATGATTTCCGCTGCAATTCTTTAAATGTTTTGAGGTTTTAGAAAATGTCAAATTTTGACTTTCGAGCGAAGTTTTAAATTTGGTCCGAAATTTTCTTAGTTATGTTCGGGTTTATGAGTAACAAACCGGGTTTGGGAAACTTGGGGCGTTACATATTGTAACTTGTTTTTGTTCTTAGTAAAATCTGTCAGTGGCTATTGGACGTAGCTCTCACAACGAAAGTGAACCACTATAAATCTATATATTTTTTCTTTTTCGTATTTTCTCGATCGTCGTATACATGTTGGATTAGGACGTCTAATCCTAACAGATAGACCTAACATATAGACGACCTCAAGATTTGTGTTAGGGTGTAATTGTTACTTTGCGAAAGTATTGTTTATCTAAGAAACTCGTCCATCTCACATCATTATTCTTGCTATTGGTGATGTGAGTTTTTCAGTTAAAATGTATTTGTATCTTTCAAGCTTTCTGCTAATCTAATTTAAGTTGGACAATTGATAGATAATAACTGTGATCAATTGTCTCGTAAGAAGCTTAATGAACCTAAAGTTGGCTATTGTATCGTTTGTTATTTTTCAATCCTTTATTTCATTACTCCACTATTATGAACAAAAAGAGTTGGATTTGAACTAAATGGATAGGGTTTATTTACTCTATTATTTTATTTCATTTAATAAAATCTTGATGTCCCAATGAGACCACCATTAGGTGTATGACAAGGGGACTAATTAACTTTTATTCTTTTCTTTAATTTTGCAGGCGCAAGATACTAACCAAAGAGACAAAGCAAAGTGATGATAAATTTGTATAAACATAGTCATACAACTAAAGCTCAAGCCACCAAAAGCTTGATCAAATTCATGAATTAAAGTGGAAGCAAGCCTGGGCATCAAGATCACATCTTGGGATGAACACGGAAAGCTGATAACTCTTGAAAAAAGAGTAATTATATGATTTCTCATTCAAAAGAAAATCTTTTGAAAAATTCGATAACAACTAAAAATTTGGGAGGAAAAAGAGAATATAATCTAATTTTTAAATTTTGGTTGGAAAAAGAAAAAGAATGTCTTTGAAAGAAATATTGCTAGCAAAGAGGTGAGAAAAACTATAGAGGAGTTTGGAGCGATAAACAAGAAGACTCGTATGAAGGAAACTCAGAACAAGAGCAGAGGTTCTTCTTCGAAGGATGACACCAGAAGTTACTGAAGTATCATAGTGAAGAAAATATTATCATCATTTCTTCTTCCTTTATCGGCTAAACACAGTGGCTCAAAGAAGAGAGTATCAAACTATGCGAATTATATATTAGTGACGCAGATTTTTGCATAAATAAGTAGATAATTCAATATGCTTTAATGATTATTTTATTCAGTGTATAAGCGACAAGAATAAATATTTGAATTTTTAGCGGGCCGAGCTTGGCTCGTCTCGTTACTGTAGCGAGCCGAGTCTGGCCCGGTCTCAAGAGGCGGGCCAAGCCGAGCCGAGCCTAACCCTTGGGTTTGCGAGCCCGCCAGGGACCGAGTCAAACGAGCTGGCCCCGCGAGCCCGCTCGTTGGCTCGGTGAGCCAAGCTCGCGAGCCCCCCCTCTCACTGGGTCGAGATCTTCTTTCGCGTCAATGACTGTTCTCTCCGTCTGAACCTGTCTTCTGTTTCTCCAGTTTAACTAGACTTGCTTTCCTTCTTCTTCATTGTCTTCCTTGAACCCACTTTTATAAAAACTTCAGAACATGTAATTTCAGTCATTTTCTAACTGAGAGCTACCACAAAAAAAAAAAAAAAAAAAAAAAAAAAAAAAAAAAAACAAACAATTTCTCAATAGTTCTACCGATCCTGGCTAGGCTCACAGATTTTCTATAGCGAAAATTTAATAAAAGTTATTAAATTATGTAATAATCTTCCTATCGATCCATCTTCTTGTTCGAAAAAACAAAAAAAAAAAGAGATTTTTTTTTTTGTCATTTTACCTTGGTGGAAAGTAGTAAGAGAAAGTGAGAGAATGCAAGAATCTGAGAGTGGTGGTACGCTGATAGCGTTGGCGCCGACGACTCCGATATCGCAGGGAGGTCCGTTATTCCTGTCATTCCGAGTGGATTTGATGTCGTATGATCGGAAGCCAATGTCGGGGTGCATGCTACGCCTGATGTCTCTCTCACTAGAAAGGTCACTCTCTCTCTCTCTACTCTCCCATTTTCTTTCATGATTTTCTTCCCTCCCTCCCCGTTCGAGTCAACTTTATTGAATTGCTTATTTTACCTTTTTTATTTGAATTATGGCCGGAGTTTATAAATATAAATAACGATAAATTTAGCATATTTCTTGATGTACGAAATACTTGAAGACTTTAAAATTTTAGAGGTTGAAGATTAACATTGTAATTTAAATTTTGAAGTATTTTTTCAACTTGTAATTTTTTTTGACATTTTGCACATGATTGACAATTAGATGAGTACAAATGTCAAATTTATAATGAATGTTATATTTTTATACATTTGTTTTCTTCCATTTTTTTATAATTAAATGTCATTTTTGTATTAACTAAAGATTTCTATTATTTACACGACTATGTATCTATCATATTTTATCATTACTATAATAAATATTTATTATAGTTTTAATAAATAAAAGTTGAATGAAATATATAATATATTTATATAAAATAATTTTATTTATGTAAGCTCGGCTCGTGGCTTGCGAGCCGGCTCGAGTTTAAAATTTTTAGGGTCAGCTCGTTAGGCTCGGCCGGCTCGGCTCAGCTCGGCTCTGCTCAGCCGGCTCGTTTAACATCTCTACTTGTTATATTATTAATTTAAACATTTACATATCATTTTTTTACTCACATGACTATTTAGAATTGTGTTCAATTGAATTCTTTATAATATTTATCTCTTATAATTATGCAATAAAATATTATTAGAGTTAATTAAGTAATTTTAATGAAACTTTATAAGATATGAAAATTTTATAGCAACGGATTCTGCTAAAAAAATATTTGAGAAGAATATTCTCATTTAGCATTGTTCTAGCGAACTCTTGTAGAGATCTATTTTTCTTCTCAACAACTCCATTATGTTAAGGTGTTTTTGGGGAAGAGATATTACGTTATGTGTTATGACAGAATTTGAAAACTTTCATTCTCAAATTCTCCATCATGATTACTACAGATGACAACAATTGAAACATCCTTCTCATTTTGCATTTTCTACTTAAAGTTAGAGGAGACTTAAATAGTTTCATCCTTTGTCCTTGAGAAGAAAATCAAAGCGAATAAAGAGAAGTTATCTACAATGACATAAGTATAATGTTTTTCTCCTATGCTAGCAAATTTTGATGGCCGAAGAGATTAATGGGAAGTAGTTGAAGGGGTTTGGAAGTGGATATAGTATTTTTAGAAGCAAACAAACTCTTTGTTTGCTTTCCATTTGATAAGCATTACAAATCTTGTCTTTCTCAAAAGAGATATTTGAAAGTATCCAAACTAGATTACTTTTAGAAATTTTAGCTAAGGTATCCAATCCTACAAGTCGTAGTCTACCATGCCAAAACCAACAATAAAGAGAAGAATTTTCAATAAAACATTTTTCATTAAGATAAGAAACATTCTTCAAAACAATAGTATAGACATTCTTATTTTTACATTCAATTAATAAAATTTTTCATTTGAGCTATCCTCTATCATGTAAATTTTGGATTCAAATATATTTTACATCTTTTATCACATAATAGACGAATGCACAATAAATTATGTTTCAAACCATAAACTAAAAGCAAGTTCTCAATAATAGGGTTTGAGGAATTACTATATTGTCGATGCCGATAATTTTGCCCTTTTGATTAACTCCAAAAGTGGCGTTTCTTTTCTTCTTTGTGATGAGGTAAATTTTGAAGATTCTTTCATCATATGCTTTGAATATCCATTATCAAGATATCATTCATTATTTATGGGAGAATCTTCAACCTACATGCTTTTTGGGTCCTTTATTACCGATTGATCTTGCGGGCTTCAATGAAGCCTTACATTGACTCTTCATGGGAGTTACTCTTTAATTGTTCCACAAATAACAACTGTAGAAGTATTTTGAAGGTTTTAGCTCAAAAAACCCTTAACTTTTTCAAATAAAAAATCTCAAGTTTTGGAATGAGAGAGAGAGAGAGAGAGAGAGAGAGAGAGAGAGAGAGAGAGAGAGAGAGAGAGAGAGAGAGAGAGAGAGAGAGACTTAAGCTTACACTTGAGAGTAGAGGTTATACTTTTGCAAGAGAAAAGGATAACATTTAAGTGCATAAATTTCTAGGTGAGTTGCAAAGAGGAATGAGCTTCTATTTATATTCCTCTTCAAATTTCTTAAGTTGTAGGTGGAATTTGTTGTCACGGGGCATAGCCGATAGAGACACCATGAGGCAATGGGCTTTCGTGACTTAGGTTGAGAGCTACCGCAATGAGCATCTACATATCGTTGGTTGGGAATCTACAAAAGATTCAATTTGAATTCTTGCCATTGTGAACGGACTTCCATCATGCTCTATGGGCGTTTGCACTGGGTATCCCCATTTTTCTTTGGTTTCCACAAATTAATCTTTGCTAAAAGTGCCTTGGAACTGGGATTTCACAATTTTCTCTAGACATCCATTGTGGTGTTCGCATTTTATGTTCGTGCGTTTGCACTTTATGTCTTGGTGTTTGTATTGCTATTTTTAAATAGTTTGACACTCTAAGCCGAGCTTCTACAGATACCACCAGACTTCTATTACGAGTGTTTATGGCTAAAACTGCTCTTAGTGTAGGATCGAGATTGTCTAAGAGGAGGGTGAATTAGACCTTTTTGATTTTTTTTTTAATCTAACGGCAAACAATCAAACAATAAAAGTAAAGGAGAGAGTGAGAAAAAAACCAACACACGAGTTTTTACGTGGTTCGGCCAAAACCTGCCTACATCCACGCTTCAAGGTTTCCTCCTTGAAGATCCTTAAACTTCTCCTCACGAGAAAACAAGATCGAACTTCCGGGCGTCGATCTACTGCCTTACACAGATTTTGGATTGCTCTTCACGGGCGACAATCCACTACCTTTACAGAAATGTGAGTTTGTAAAATCAGAACAAACTACTCTCCCTCAAAGATTAAATCTCAAGTTCAGGATTCGAGAAGAGTAGATGAAGATAAAGAGTATGAAAATTTAGCTCATTAGGGCTCAGAAATGAATTTCGCAAAAAGTTGTTTCTTCGAGCTATCTTATTCTTTTAAATACTCTGTCTGCAAACGGCTAATGAACTTCAATGCTCCTTATCCGAATATGGAAATTTTATTACCGTTGGAGCACCATCCGTACAAAGTAGCTAGCCGTTGTTTTCTGGAGTTGCTATTCACTCGTTGCCATTAATGCTCTGGAGTTAAGGCCATAGACGACAAACTGTAGCTTCGCGGCATTTTGTTTTTAAATCTAGCGGAAGATACTGTACACCGGATGATATTGCCTTTGAAATGCTTGATCCGCCATCGGTAGATGCAACTTATAAATTTGAACCGCCTTCGGTAGATGAAGCTTTATGAATCTTGAACCGGCATCAGCATATGTTATTTTAAAGAGCTGAACCGCCATCGGTATATGTTGCTATGAAAGTCTGAATCGCCATCGGTAGATGTAGCTATTTTGTCGTTTAGCTGGAGGATCATTTACTCTTTGAACGACTCCGCCTTTGTCGTTTAGCGATCGGTGTGAGTAAGCTTTTAGCGATCGGTGGAAGTCCTCTTTTCTTTGTTGTTTAGCGATCGGTGTGAGTAAGCTTTTAGCGATCGGTGGAAGTCCTCTTTTCTTTGTCGTTTAGCGATCGGTGTGAGCAAACTTTTAGCGATCGGTGTGAGCAAACTTTTCTACTTCACCGGTGGATGTAAGCTTTAAACACCAGCGGATGATGAAACATTTTGTTAATCAATTTTCAGCCTTGTTTTACTATTTAGCCCTGAACACTTAAACACATTTGTTAGACAACCAAAATACCCTTTTTAAGGGCATTTCCAACAGATTAAACTCATATGCATAATTCATTATTCTCATATATTAAACATAATCAAATTATATTTCTTAACATATAAATACAACATCAAAAACATATTTAGACTTATACACTCAATAAGTCAACACTTAGGACTGGGAATTCGATAAATTTTCCATTTTGCACATGGCTCTGGACTGAGATTCTAAAGCTCATCTCAGGGCGCCTGCACAGTCTACACTTAAACTTTTCAAGGACATTTTCAATAGTCCTACATTTGAATTTAAACCATTTCTACATAGATTCAAGTAAATACATTATAAAATCCAAAATATCTGTTTACAAAGGTATTTTCTGAAAGATTATAAACATACATAACAATATTCATCAACGCACAGTTATCAATAACTTAGAATTAGCATTTCATTAATTACATCAATAATCATAGATATTAAGCTAATAATTGATTCATTTAACATTAGAATAGATGAGCCTTGTACTTGATGATATGGATAGAATGCATATTAGCCCTTGAATTTAGAGGTGAAGGGTAAGTAGTTCCTTGTACTTATTTTTTAGAAATAATCTCCTTAACTTATGGGCATTAGCAATTAAGTCTCCAACATTAGAATTGGCCCTAAAAAAATTATTTTTTATCATATGATTGTCTTTGCTGGCAAATTTATAAAGAAACTTGCTTTTGGAGCTTAATATTGACATAAAACACCTCTTGCATTGAGTTTTATAACTTGTTTCTCTCTAAAAATTGTCAAAATTTTAAAAGCTATTCTATCAGGAGTTGTTTCTCTCTGAAAAGTTGCTCAGCAGAGAAGATTACATAATAAAAATAATTTCTTCGACAGAACTCTAATGACAGGGACTTAATTGATAATGCCTCTAAGTTTATGAAGTTATTTGCTTGAAAAGAAAATACAAGAACCTAATTTTTACCAGATGATTGATGGAAGAAACACCAAACATATCCCAAACTTCTCGCTACCATCGGCCTGCTGATGGAAAGAGACTCACTACTAAAGATATTTGTGTTACTTCATTTGCACTGGTTTGTACACGAATGCGTGAGTTATATCGAGTACTAAGTAAATTATAGACCACTTCAAATCTTCATTTTCGAGAGGAATAATCAACTCCGCAAATATCAATCGAAACTTGAATTCTTGTATAAGTATGTGTTGAAAAACCGAATCGAAACAGAAATTGGAAAAACGAAAAATAGTAGACACCAAGATTTACGTGGAAAACCCTAAACGGGAAAAAATCGCGGGGAGAGGAGAAATCACTAAAATCAAAGGTACAATGAGTTTTGCGACTCAAGCATATATTTATACGTAGACAAAAAAACTCTAGGCATAATGAGATTCACAACGTGGGCCGAACCGGCCTGACCCAAACAGAAATCAGGTCACACCGATTATAACAAATCTTCACATTGACACAAATTCTACTTCATAAAGTATACTCCATAAATTAAAAAGAAAACTCCTCCACCATAAAGCCCCTCAGGGCGAAATCAGCAGCTAATACCAACCAAGCTCAAACAGTGTTTGAACTTAGGTGTGTGCAAAGTCTTGGTCATCATATCAGCTGGATTATCATGAGTACTAATTTTACTCACTGCGAAATCACCACGAGCAATTACATCGCGAACAAAATGATAACGCACATCAATGTGCTTAGTCCTCTCATGAAACATCTGATCCTTCGTCAGAAAAATAGCACTCTGACTATCACAAAAGACTGTAGTAATCTGTAAGTCTTCACTGAGTTCACCAAATAGGCCCTTCAACCAAATTGCTTCTTTACAGGCTTCTATAATCGTCATGTAGTCAGCCTCGGTAGTCGATATTGCAACTGTATCTTGCAATGTAGCCTTCATACTAATAGCACAACCACCAACACTAAAGATGTACCCAGTAAGAGATCTTCTCTTATCAAGATCTCTTGCATAGTCAGAGTCAACATAGTCAATAACTTCATCTCTAGTCCTTCCAAACTGTAAGCAAACATCAGTAGAACCACGTAAGTATCTGAGAATCCACTGAACTGCTTTCCAATGTTCCTTACCAGAGTTTGTCATATATCTGCTAACAACACTAACAACATATGCTAAATCAGGACGTGTACAAACCATGGCATACATAAGGGAACCAATCGCACTAGAGTATGGAAACTCATGACATATAATTAACTTCCTCATCTGACTCTGAACATAAAGTAGATGAAAGTTTGAAATGAGCAGCTAATGGAGTACTAACCGACTTGACACTTTGCATATTAAATCTGTTGAGAACTTTCTCAATGTACCCTTTCTGACTTAAGTATAATTTACCTGCCGATCGATCTCTAATAATCTCCATCCCAAGTATCTTCTTTGCTGCACCTAAATCTTTCATCTCGAACTCGCTACTCAGCTGTGATTTTACCTTTCTGATCTCTGTCTGATTCTTGGCTGCAATCAACATATTGTCGACGTACAATAGAAGATAAACAAATGACCCATCACCACTCACTCTGTAGTAGACACAACTGTCATAACTGCACCTCTTAAAATCATGAGTGGTCATAAATGCATCAAATCTCTTGTACCACTGCTTCGGTGACTGTTTCAAACCATAAAGAGACTTTTTTAGCTGACAAACGTAGTCTTCCTTTCCTAAGACTACAAAACCCTCTTATTGCTGCATGTAGATGTCTTCCTCGAGTTCTCCGTGCAAAAATACAGTCTTCACGTCTAACTGCTCAAGCTCAAGATCGTGCAATGCCACGATACCAAGTAAAGCCCGGATAGAACTGTAACACCCGGTTCTATTAAACCAATTTCTATTTCGTTATTTAATAGTAAGCATGTTGTGGAGAAAATTGAGGGAAATATTAATTAGGTTAATGAGTGACTAAGTAAGGGCATAGTGGTAAATTGAGAACTTATAATGGATAACCTATTTAGGGAAAGAGGCTTTGTGATTAATGCACTGTAGCCGCCACTATTTCTCCTATTTTTCCCCTCGATCTTCAGCTCAAGCAGCAGAGCTCTCCAGGCGATTCTTCCATTCTATTTTCTCCCAAACTAGGTGAGTTCTATTTCGATTCCTTGCTGCATTGGTAGCTGTCGATGATTAGGAGAGAGTATAAGTGTGAGTTTCGAGAATGCTGTAAGCGAACTGGTTTGGGTCTTTGTGGTAATCAGAAATGTACAATGAACTAAGCTCCTAAACTTGTTTCCTTAGACTTCTGGATAGTGTAGAATGGGGTTCAGTAAAAATCTAATCGATAATCTGTCTATAGTTTTAGGTTGAGTAAGCTCCCGAGGTAGTTTGCAACACCAAGCACTTTTCCAGGAGACCAGGTAAGTGAAATGTGTTTGTGCCCTCGGGCCTACATCACAAAACAGTAGGTTTTCTGCATGTTGAATGTTTTCAGTTTGGTCATGCATCATGTTTTGAAAAAATACGAAAATAAATTTACATGGAATGTATGGTAAGGCATGAACAGAACGTATTATGATAGCTGTTAAGGGAATTAATCCGCCCCTTAATTGATGAAGTGGATTTATAACATTGGGAGAGTTGATCCCACTCCCAAGGGAACCTGGGGATCATGATAGCTGTTAAGGAAATTAATCTGCCCCTTAATTGATGAAGTGGATTTATAACATTGGGAGAGTTGATCCTACTCCCAAGGGAACCTGGGGATCATGATAGTTGTTAAGGGAATTAATATGCCCCTTAATTTATGAAGAGGATTCATGACTTTGGGAGAGTTGATCTCACTCCCAATGGAATATTGAGATCAGAATACGATGAATGTGAATGCAACTGAGCTGAGAAAGTAGAAACTGCATGATTAAGATTTACATTTCAGCATTTCATTTCATGATTGCTTCACTTATTTAGCATTAGGCTAATAGATGAGTTTTGTGATGTAGGTGAAGAAGAGACAGCAGGTGTGTTCTCCGAGTTTGCTGAGAATTAGGCAGGTTGGAGGGGTGCATACGTGCATCGATCTGGCGACTGATGGGGCGGTTTAGTGAACCATGATTCATTTTAAGTTTTGTTGAGTTTTCTAATAACAGAAGTGGTTTTAATGTTTTTTGAATACGTTGGTGAGACTTTTCTGATAATAGCACTCTATTGGTTTTAACGTTAGCTCTTACTGGATTTTTGAGTAAATGTAAGGATTTGGGTTGGTTCTAAATGGTTTCAGTGAAGTAAGCAAATTCCTTTCTGTAGTTAGAGTTGTGTGGTATAGCAAAGGAGTAGTTGAAATGTTGCTCTGTTCTCTACCGGTAGATGTTGTCTATCGATAGAAGTTGGGTGTTTTGTCCACCGGTGGATGTCGAGTATTAAGCCTATCGGATGATGTAGTAGAAATTTTGTCGTTTAGTGATCGGTGGATGTCGTGTATTAAACCTATCGGATGATGTAGTAGAAGTTTTGTCCTTTTGTGATCGATATACGTAGTTTGTTCTTTCGGAAGACGTGAGTAAAAGATTTGTCGTCTTGTGGTCGGCAGAGGCTGGATGAACGAATCATCGGGCTGACATCATCAGTAGATGCGAGTAGCTAAACTTGTCGTTTTGCGATCGGCAGAAGTTGGATGAACGATTCATCCGGCTGACGTCATCGGTGGAAACCTTCGGTTTTGTTCCTGCCCTTTTCGTTGACTTTGTTCAGCGGATGATGTGTTTGACTTTTATGAACTTTAAGTATTTCACGCTTAAGCCTTCATCTCTTCCGGCCGAATTATTTTCTTAATATTTTAACTGATTATTCGAACACTATTTTATAGTTTTGTTTAACTTTGCTTTGCTCAAAGATTTTTCACTGCAAGTTTTTGTGTTTTTAGCAAACGTTCAAATTTGACTTTCGAGAGAAGTTTTAAATTTGGTCCAAAATTTCCTAGTTATGTTCGGGTTTATGAGTAACGAACTGAGTTTAGAAAACTCGGGGCGTTACAAGAACTGTGCTTCACTACTTGAGAAAATACATCAGTAAAATCAACACTTGAAGTTTGGCTATAGCCTTTAGCAACAAGCCTGACCTTATACCTTGCTTCCTTAACTCCCGGCGTACCTTATTTTCTCTTGTACACTCACTTGCAGCGAACAATTTTCTTGTCCTCTAGTAGCTTCACTAGGTTCAATGTACCATTCTTGTGAAGCGATTCCATTTCTTCCTGCATAGCAATCATCCACTTACCAGAGTTATCGTAGCTAACTGCCTCTGAGTACGTCGCAGGTTCTTCTTCGGAATCAATTTCTTCAGCCACATTTAAAGCATAAGCAACCAAACAGCCTCTGCATATCTCTGAGGACGTCTAGTATCTCTCCGAGGCCTATCTTTCGCAATGGAATATTGTGGAGGTTCTTGTGAGGAGCTAGCACCATCCACCGAATCTGAGATAGGTTCCGGAGTAGGCTTTAGTGTAGATTTCGACCCAATCTCAATTTCTACTTGTGTGCTTGTCTTTTGCTTATCTCCCTCAGAAATAATTCTAGACGGAGACCCCTGAAGCATACTAGCTTCATCAAAAACAACATCTCTGCTGATGACAACTTTTCCAGTTTCTGGACACCAAAGTTTGTATCCTTTTACTCCTTGTTTAAAATCGATAAATACACACTTCACCGAACGAGGCTCTAACTTCCCATTATCAACATGAGCATACGCAGGACATCCAAAAATTTTCAAATCAGAATAAATAGCAGGAGTGCCATACCATACCTCTTGTGGAGTTTTCTTGTCAATAGCAATCGACGGAGAGCGATTTATGAGATAACAAGCATACGCAGCAGTTTCGGCCCAAAATTTTTTTGGTAACCCAGCATTAAGGAGCATACAACGCACCTTTTCCATCAAGGTCCTATTCATCCTTTCTGCCACACCATTCTGTTGAGGATAACTCCAAACCATTATCAGTTCGGAGATGCTTCACTTGTCTCCCTGTTTGCTTCTCAATCATGATCTTCCACTCCTTGAAGGTAGAAAATACGTCACTCTTCTTTTTCAAAAAATATGCCCAAACCTTCCTGGAAAAATCATCAATAATCGTCAACATATAGAATGCACCACCTTTAGATGGTACCCTAGAAGGCCCCCACAAATCGGAATGTATGTAGTCAAGTGTCCCCTTTGTGTTGTGAATACCTGCTGAGAACTTCACTCTTTTCTACTTGCCAAAAACGCAATGCTCACAGAATTTCAGCTTCGTAATACTCTGCCCATCAAGAAGTCCTCTTTTGCTCAATTCGACCATGTCATTCTCACTCATATGACCCAAACGCATATGCCAAAGCCTTGTAATATCAGAATCAAACATAGACGAACTAGCGACAACGGCATCACCTGTAACTGTAGAGCCCTGTAGAACATATAAACTGGAAGTTTTTCTGAGCCCCTTCATCACGACAAGAGAACCTTTGCTGACCTTCACAACTCCACCTTCACCAGTGTACTTGTACCCTTTAGAATCAAGAGTACTCAAAGAGATCAAATTTCTCTTCATGTCAGGGACGTGCCTCACATCACCAAGTGTCCGAATGGTTTTATCGAACATCTTAATTTTGATTGTACCAATGCCAGCAATTCTACAAGATGCGTTATTTTCCATTAACACAGCACCTCTAGAAACCGCTTCATATGTTGAAAACCAGTCCCGATTGGGACACATATGAAACGTGCAGCCAGAATCAAGAATCCACTCCTCGCTCTGTTTTGAATCAATATCATACACAATGAGGAGTTCACCATCACTGTGATTTTCAACAACATCAGCTTCGCCAAACTTCTCTGGTTGTTTTCCCTTCTGATTCTCACCAGTTTTCTTGTTCTTATTCTGCAGTTTATAACACTCAGCAATAATATGACCCTTCTTCTTGCAGTACTTACAATACTTATCATTGTTGTTCTTGGATTTCGACCTGCTTCGATTATCCCCACTAGTATTCCTCTCATGCGGTCTTCCCCGCGCAACAAGGCCCTCACCCTTGGCCTCTGAGCCACCAACAAGCTTATACATTTTCTCCTTAGAGAATAAAACATCATAAACCTCATCCAGAGTTAAAGAATCATGACTGTATAAAATAGTATCTCTAAAAGTAGCATACGAAGTAGGCAGCGAACACAGCAAAATCAAACTTAAATCCTCTTCGTCATACTTCACTTCCATGGATTCCAAATCAGAGACAATTTCTTTAAAAACAGTTAAGTGATCTTCTAGAGACGTACCGTCTACCATACGATGAGAATATAGACGTTGTTTTAGGTGTAGTTTGCTAGTCAGGGATTTCGTCATACACAACTGCTCCAATCTCAACCAAAGTGCCGCAACGGATTTTTCCTTCAAACAATCTTGAAGAATCTGATTTGACAGATGCAAATGAATCTGAGATAGAGCTTTTCGATCCTTACACTGTTTCTCCTCAGCAGTCCATGATGACGGCATCATTGTAATGCCCAACAATGCATCGTCTAAATCCATTTGTGCCAGAATTGCCCGCATCTTAACTTGCCATAATGAAAATCTGGTATTTCGATCCAACAACGGAATGTCGTATTTTAACGATGTCATCTCTCAAAATTCAGAATATTTCTTCAACGATATCTCCACCAGATAATTACTCCAAAAAATAACAGCAAACAATATGTCAACCCTCCAGAAAATTCTTCAGAACCCCAATATTTCTCAAACAAAAATTTCAGAATATAATCCAAAATTAATCAGATTTTCAACACCCAAATTAATCAGATTTTCAGCACCTAATAAATCAATATGCAGAATTCTGAAAACTGTGAAAAATACCAAAGAATACCAAAAATTAAACAAGCTCAATGCTGCTCGGATCGGTTCTTGGACGGCAAGGCAGCGACGGCACTGTGCGGCTGAGGATTCGGAGTGTGCGTCGGAGCAGATCGGCGGCGTGACCGGAGCAGCGTTGCTGCTGCTCGGAGGTTGATGTTGTCGGCGTCGGTGGTGTGTTCTGTGTGCGTGACGGCGGCGAGACGGGAGAGAGGGCTTGACAGAACGACGATGACTAGGGCGCGGCAGAGTTCTGTTCTGTCGCTTCGCATCGGGGTGCTGCGGCTCGGGCAAGACTCTGTTCTTCTCTATCGAAGAAGAACGCCCGAACCAAAAAATTCTCTGTTTCTTCACGCAGAGAAAAAAGAAAAGAAAATAAATTTCTTTTCTTTTTCAATTTTCTTTTTCTTCTAAATTGCAATTTCAATTACCGAAATTGCAAATCTGAAAAACGTTCGATACCTCCGAAAAATCAAATCCTGATTTTCGAAAAATCTTCAACCTGAATCTCTGATACCAATTGTTGAAAAACCGAATCGAAACAGAAATTGGAAAAACGAAAAATAGTGGACACCAAGATTTACGTGGAAAACCTTAAACGGGAAAAAATCACGGGGAGAGGAGAAATCACTAAAATCAAAGGTGCAATGAATTTTGCAACTCAAGCATATATTTATACGTAGACAAAAAACCCTAGGCATAATGAGATTTACAACGTGGACCGAACCGGCCTGGCCCAAATAGAAATCGGGTCACACCAATTATAACAATATGCAATTTAAGAAAGCACAACAATTGAAATAGGTAGTCCGTATTGGTATCAGATCTAATTTCCTGTTGTTCTTCAGTAGCTTTACCCATTTGAGTTTAAGAACTAATATCACTTGACCCTAATATTATTTATCGTGTTATTAATTAGACAACAAAATTATGGTTCATAAATAGTGATAATCCATTCATACCTTTTCTATATTATATCTCATGCTAATTATAAATATTTTTTTCTCATTTATTGATAATTGCAATAAGCATACCAAATTCAGGGGTGGTCAAAACCAACCTAGAGTTGACAAACTAAACCAAATCGTTTAGTTCAATTTCGTTTCAGTCAATTTTCAAAGTTCATTAAACCAAAATTGGGTTCCAAATATTGAAAACTGTTAACTTCGACATATGAAAAACTTAAAATAACTTAACCAAATTCAATTATAACAAGGCAACAAAACTAGATCACTTGTATAACTCATTTCAAGACCCACAAAATACCCAACCCTATGCATAATCCAAATCCAACAACGTGAAAACCCTAAATATCTAATAACTTTCTCCTATACGTGGAGTGTTTTGAGTTTTTGCTGGAATTAGTCTTTGCCTTTTCCACGACTCTCTTCATGTCCAACCTTAACTTCTTCTCTACACTTACCAATGTCGTTTAGCAGCCGGAATTGAATCTTGGCCTCTGCCACGCCCACAAGGTCGAGGCCTTGTTCTGATGCTTGTCTCGATAACGTGTCTCGGCTAGTCGGTAAGGCTATGATCGTCACCAAGGTAAGGGTTTCTATAATGTACTACATTGTGTTGCATAGTTTTCAAAACTTATTTTGATGCTCTGACACCTATAAAAACTCTGACGGGGCCGGGACCTGTCGCTAGCACGTTAGTTTTTACGTATACATACATATGTTTTACACATTTGAATTTCAGGTACGGTATTTCATTTTCAAATGATGTATATGCACGCCCGATGCAATCCAGTTGTTCGGGGTTGCAACGGCAGAGTAACCAAAATAAATGAAGTCAGATCGGATGTTTGTGTTGGGGCTGATTCAGCCTTTTGATCTCGATCTTCAGTTGTTTTGGGTTGTATCTAATTGAGCAACCAAAGCAACTATAGTCGGAAGGTATGCACCTTCTGATGAGTGAAGATTGCTTGCTTATATGTTGTGAAATTAATGATAGGGTGGTGATGACGTGTTTCTTGAGTTTCGAATCTCTAAACCTTGTCAGGGTGTTTTTACTTGATACATCATATGGTGTCGTGCTGAATCTTGCTCTCCAGCCACCAGTCGACATTACGCAAATGGTGTTGTGCTAGAGCTTGCTTGCTAGCCATCTTTTGATTCACGAGTTATACCATCGCAGTGTTACTCGCTGGTAGCCCGGGTGATGTGGCTGGATCTTAGGATAGCCGTCACTTTTTAGCTTCTTCCTAGCTCATGAGGTGTGATTGGATTTTTTGTTTGTCACATTTTTGTGATAGTGTGCTAGAGAGGTCCTCGAGTGACTCTCATTTTTCACTGGGATTGTTTTCTAATGAAAATGGTGGCGGCTTAGTTTATGTATAGCACCTATGTATGTAGCAATTTTTTCAAACTTACCCCACCAATGGATTGTTGAACCTATTTTTAAACAGTAACAAGAATTTTGACATTTGAAAATCCTTGCCTCGTGGAGGCTATTTTGAAATGAAAGGAAAATGTTTTGTCATCATCATAGTTTAAATGTTTCTAAATCTAATCAGCATCGGTTGCTGAGTTGGCCCATTGTGGACCTTTGTGGAAGAGAGAGATTTGAAAATTGGTATCTTGCATCAAAATTCATTTCGAGGTGGAGATTGTCAAAATTTAGGATTTTGATTTCTTTTTTGTTGCATCGGGCTAACTAGTGCGCGCTGTGGATCTCCTCCATAGAATTCATGTCAAGACGGAGATTGTTAGTTATTAGTGTCACCCGAATTCTATATGGGTCAGGCTGGTTATGCCCATATTGGAAATTTCATTAGGATTTAATTTTCTCTATATATTCATGTAAACTAAAGATGCAAAACTCGTTGTTGTATTTTGATCTTCATAGTAGATTTATTCTCTAGTCTTGGTTTTTTCATAAAAGAATTTTTCCACATAATCTAGTGTTCTACATCATATTTTCTTTTTCCACTTATGGTTCGATTTCTAACAAGGAGCAAAAAGTCACTTTTAATGTGCTGAAGGCGATGAAATTTCCAAAAGAACTTGAGGAATGTTCAACAATAGAGATATGTGTGAAACAACGATGATGAAGACACTGAGCCAACCAATTATGCAGAAACTAAGGATCTACATGATGAGCTGGTTGAAATTGTTGAAGAAGCTAATCAACGTTATAGCAATCTGAATAGACAATTTGAGTATTTTATATTATCAGGAAGGAAGCTACAACAATTCAAGCCCTCAATTGAAGAACCACCTAACTTGGAGTTGAAAACTCTACTTGCACATTTGAAATACGCATATCTTGAGTAGAATAATAGATTACCAGTACAACACTTGACAAAATGTCAGAGGAGATATTATTAGAAGTGCTTTCAAAATTTAAGAAGCCAATTGGTTGTACTACATTAGACATCAAAGGTATCAACCCCTAAATTTGCATGCATAAGATCATACTAGAAGACAATCACAAAAATTCCATTGAACAGCAGAGAAGATTTAACATGATCACGAATAAAGTTGTTAAGAAAAAAGATGATATAAGGATTATTTGTCCTATTTCAGACAGCTCATGGGTAAGTCCAATGTAGTGTGTGCCAAAAAAAGAAGAGTTATTGTGCTTTATAACGATAAAAATGAATTAATTCCAACAAGAACTATTACGGGTTTGAATATATGCATGAATTACAGAAAATTAAGCAACGCCACCAAGAAGGACAATTTTCCCCTACCTTTTATAGATCAGATGTTGGACAAATTGACTGAAAAGTAGTTTTACTGCTTTTAAGATGGTTATTGAGGATACTACCAAATTACTATAACACCAGAAGATCAAAAGAAGACCACCTTCACCTGTTCTTAAAGAACTCTTGCATTTAAGAGAATATCATTAGCCAAAAATACAGAGAAGGGAAAATATAGAAAGCTTTTCCATATTTTTACTAATGAATTGTTACAGCAAGAGATGGAATAAATAGATTGTTGGATATACAAAACCTAACAACTTAGTACAGCTGGCATCACATACAAGGTATACTTGCACACACTAATTGCATATGATTGTGAGAGAGACTAACATCCCCTCGCAAGCTTAAGGCAGGAAGATCCAAAGCTTGGATCTAAAATGAAATTTTGAAGTAGTTAGTGGCTTGGTGAGAACATCAGCAACCTATTCATTTGACTAAATGTGACGATCTATTAATTGCTTACGAGCAACAAGATCCTGAACAAAATGGTAGTCCAACTCAACGTGTTTGGACTTCAAGTGAAGCATATGTTTAGAAGCGATATCTGATATTGTCACAAAACATAAGAGACCGAGAATAAGGTTTAAGAGTCAACACTCTACACAAAGACTCGATCCAAATGAGCTCGGCTGCTCCATCTACAAAGCTGTGATATTTTGATTCAGTAGAGGAATGGGAAACCACCTTTTGCTTGTTTGATGATCATGAGATAATATTCTGACCGAGAAAAATGCAATAGGCACCAGTGCTCTTTCTATCGTTGCGGCAAGATGCCCAATCTACATCGATGAAGCAAGTTAAAAGTAGGGAAGTATCACGAACCAGTGTAAGAGGTTGATAGACCCTTTGAGATTGTGCAATACCTGTTTAATTGCTTGCCAATGAGAATCTTATTAAGCATGCATGAACTGGGAGACCTTGTTTACAACAAATAATATGTCAGAACGAGTGATAATACAATATTGAAGCTTGCCTACTATGCTTCGAAAAATAGAGCCATCTTGGAAAAGAATGCCATATGTCTTCGACAATATAGGGCCTGTTGTCCTTGGAGTAGGAATGACATTAGAATCAGCCATGTTTGATCAAAGTAATAAGTTTGCAATATCCTTCGACTGATTCAGACCTGTGAACAGCGATGCCCAAGAAAAAAAGGAGACCACCAAGGTCCTTAAGAGCAAACTTAGAATGCAAATATGAGATATGGCGATCCATGGCAGCAGGAGCAAAACCAGCAAGAATGATATCATCAACGTAAATGAGTATAATCAAGTGGACATCACCTGAGTGAAACAAAAAAATGGATGGATCAGCCTTTGAAGCGAGAAAACTGAATTGCAATAAGGCAGTACTGAGCTTTGTAAACCAAGCTCTTGGGGACTTCTTGAGGCCGTAAATAGCCTTCTGTAACCTACAAACATGACAAGGGGATGTGTCGTCAAGAAAGCCTGGAGGTTGGGCCATATAAATTGTTTCTGATTAGTCACCATGAAGGAAGACATTATTGATGTCCAACTGTTTTAACTTCCAATTGCGTGAAACAACAATTGCTAAAATAATTCAATTAGTTGTATGCTGAACGACAAGGCTGAAAGCTTCAAAATAATCCAAACCCTCAATTTGATCAAAACCTTCAGCTACTAACCTCGCTTAACAACTAAAGGAACCATAAGCATGTAGCTTTGCGACATATTATTTTGCAATTATTGGGTGGAGGAACTAAACCCAAGTGTTATTCCTGTACATGTCTTTTATTTCTTCTGTCATAGCCTTTTTACATAAAGGACTATTGAGAGCATGTTTATAATTAGATGGCTCAAGTAATGAACAATCAGCTGGAGATAAAACCTTTAGGTCTGTAAATTTCAGATTTCGCTCGAGTTTGCATCGGTTGAACATTGGTCAAACCAAAACTATTTTTAGTAATTCTGTCATGCATGTCAGGGAGAGAGGGAGAACTAGTGAAGGCTAAAGAGGAAGATGGAAGAGAAGGCGTAATTGGCAGAGAAGAATGGTGTTGTGGTGTAGATGAGGAACTGAAAGAAGATGCTGATTGGAAGGAGGACAGTTGAGGAGGAGAAAAAACAGGCAGTATTGTGTGAGAAGAAGTGGAAGAGGATTGAATTCTAGAGAAAGGAAAATCAAGTACATCAAAAGTAACATGATGTGAAATGTATAGACGACTTGAGGATGGATGAAAACAAAGGTGACCTTTGTGTTGAGCGCAGGAACCAAGTAGGACACACTCAATAAAACGTGGCCGTAATTTGTGTTTATTACATGGCCGAAGAAAAGGATAGCAAGCACATCCAAAACTAAATATATGGAAATAAGAAGGTGGTTTGCAAAACAAGATTTCATAAGGAGAACAATTATTAAGAAGAGGAGTAGACAGAGAGTTTATTAAGTAAAATGTTGTTTGAAAGGCATATGACCAATAGGACAGAGGCGTTTTAGACATAAAAAGGAGAGACAAGCCAACTTCCACAACATGTCTATTTCTTCGGGCAGCTCACCCATTCTGAGCAGGGTATAAGGACATAGTATACAATGGATAATACTGCCAGAATAAAAAATAGATTTCAAAGCAGTAAATTCGCCACCTCTGTCGGATTGAACAGATTTGATTTTAGCATGAGTTTCAACCATAGAAGAAAAATGAGTGAAGAAGGAAGAGACATTAAACTTAGCATTCAAAAAATATATCCATATATAGCAGCTATAATCGTCTATAACAGAAGGAAATATCAAAAACCATCAACGGACAATTTAGGGGAAGGACCCCAAACATTAGTATGTATAAGATCATAAGGAGAAACAACTTTAGACATTGAAGAAGAGAAGAGTAAACTATGTTGTTTGCTGAATCGACATGTAGTACAAGAGAAACTGTTGTTAAATTTAGGAACAATTGAGCCACTGTCGTTAAAAGCGTTGAGGATAATTGAAGATGCGGGATGACCAAGTCGTTGATGCCAGAGGGAAGGAGAGGCAAGACAAACTGGAAGAGCAGTGGGAACAGAAGAACTTGAAGCTAGAGATGGAATGGAGGGCGATTTGTACACACTATTATGAATAAATCTGTGAAGAAGAGTCTGCTTGGTCACAAAAACATGATTGTCCGACATAATTTAGTGACACTGACCAAATTATGAGTGATCAGAGGAGTATGAAGCACATAAATAAGTATAGAGATTTATTGGAAGAGGGAATGGATGCATGTCTAGTAGTGGAAATAGATAAGGTCTTACCATTGCCAACCAAGGCGTGTTCAGAGCCAGATTAAGGAGAAACATTGTTGAACTGAGAAATATCAGATTTGAAATGATGGGTTGCACCTGAGTCCAAAACCCACTAAGAAGCGTCACTCGTATTCGTTGAAGTAGTGTCTACGAGCTTCCATGAACAGTGGTGTTCGAGGCAAAGTTAGTAGAAACATTCTAGGGGTGAGTTTGAGACGAAAATTGTGTTGGAATCCAAGGTTTGTAGTTGAAATTGATATAAAGTGAGAGGGTAGATAATGGAGAGCAGTGACATCTTCAACTTTAAAAGACCGTAACTTTTACTACGGGTATCAGAAATTTTCAGATAAGATATTAAATCGAAGCTCTCGCAGAGGCCCACGACTTGTAACTGGGTTTACCTGTGACCAACTTTTCTCGGGCCCAAAATCAAATGTTTCGGCCCTCAAATTGACAGCTCAAATTTTTATTTTAATATTTACTCTTTTATTTAATTTTATTAGAATTTCCTTAATCGTGAGTATTTATTTTGGATATAATTCGAAATTAGGAATATTTTGCATTATTGAAATTTCGTTTTAAAAACTAAGATTTTCGGTTTCTCTTTAGAAAATGTTCTTGATTCTTTCTGCATCTCGCTGTGTCAGTAGAACTCACTCCAAAAACTAGCTAAAGGAGTGAGGGAATCCCTCTCATATTTATACAGGACCGTTTGCTTTGGTTCTGTCGATGTAGGACAACACCCACCCACATATCTAGTGTGATAGATTTTTCTTTCCTTCACGTCTAGCGTGTTTAATCGGTACTCATATAGTACAGATTTAACTCTGATACCATGATAGAAAGTGAGAGGGTAGAACTCACTCTCAAAGCTAACACAATGAGTGAGAGAATTCCCTTCATATTTATATATGACCGTTTACTTTGGTTCTGTCGACGTAGGACAACAGAAATCAACACGATGGTAAAAATGAGAGCCGAATGACCAATTTTGTTGCAGATTTAGAAGGTTTATAAAAGATTTCTTCAAAATATCCAAGCCACTGTGCTCATTACTACTGGAGCGAAATACAAAGTTTGACTTGGATTAGGCTTGCCACACTACCCCTACTAGTATGAAAAATATATAGATCACAACTCCAATAACTGTGGCACCATATTACATCCTACCTTTTGAGATTATTTGTGGTGCTAGCCATTACGTTGTTGGAGCAGCTTTGAGCCAAAGAAAGAATAATGTTTTTCATTCTTCTTATTCATGCAAGAAATACTTTGACAAATGCTCAACTTAACTATACAATCATAGAAAAGGAGTTGTAAGCCATGGTGTTCGCATTCGAGAAATCATCTGACCAGCCAACAATGAAATATCTTATTGTTAAGAAAAGTGCTTAACCAAGGCTCGTAAGATGAGTGCTTCTACTGCGAGAATTTGATTTGGAGATAGGAGACAGGAAAGACACTAGAAATTAAATTGTTGACCATTTATCTAAATCACAAGACGTAATAGGTTGCAAAGATTACGTACAAATTTCAAACAATTTTACTGACGAGAAACTATTTGGAGTCCAAATAAGCAAATTGCCATAGTACGTTGATATTGTGAATTATTTGGTAAGTAGAATATTTTACCAGACTTAACAAGCTAATAAAAGAAGAAATTCTTTCACGAGACAAAATATTATATTTGCAACGAGCCATACTTATTTAGGCAAGGAGTAGATCAAATAATGAGAAGATGTGTTCTTGATGAAGAACAAGAAGGAATAGTACAATATTGAATTCGTCTACTTACATTGCTGGAAATAAAACTGTAGCAAAAGTTTTGCGATCTAGATTTCACTGGCCAACCTTATTTAAAGATGCTCAAGAATATGCTAAGCACAATGATAAATGTCCAAGGTTGAGAAATATCTTATAAAGACATGAAATGCTTCTGAACAATATTTTGGAAGTAAATTATTCGATGTTTGGAGTATAGACTTTATGGGTTGAAATCAATATATTCTTGAAACAATGAATTATGTCTCAAAGTGCGTTGAAATTGTGGCATTACCAACAAATGAAGCTAAGATTGTAATTTGTTTTACAAGATTTAGTACACCTAGAGCCATCATTAGCAATGAAGGAGTGCACATATGCAGTAGACATTGCGAATTTGTTAGCCAAATATGGAGGCGGACATAAAGTTTCAAACAAAGATATTTTGCCTTGAAATTAAATAACTCACTATAGGCATATAGAACAGCGTATAAAGGATCTCTTGGAATGTCACCTTACGGAGTAGTTTACAGAGAAGTCTGTCATCTACCTGTGAAGTTAGAACATAAAGCACATTGGGCCTTGGCAAAACTAAACTTTGACATCCAAGTAGCTGAAGAAAAGAAAATGCTACAACTTAGTTAGCTTGAAAAACTTCAAATGTGTAGTTAGAAGAACAAGAAATTGTGCAAGAGTCAAAATATGGCACGACAACAGAATATTGCGACGTAGTTTTGAAACTGCGATGCTGGTGCTGTTATTTAATTCCCGACTCAAGCTATTTCCAATTAAGTTTAAATCAAAATGGTCAGGTCCTTTTATGTTGCTGAAGCCTATCCTCATGGAACAATGGAGATACTTGACATAAATCTTCACAATGTGCGAAAACCAATAGCAGAAAGAGAAAGATAGATGCACACGATGTTTGTTGAGCTTAGATCATCTTTGAAATATTGCCATTTGCCATTGTAGTTTTACTTAGTTTATTTAGATTAGGTAATACCCAAAAGAGAAAATAAGAGAGAGGGTCATAACATAAAACTAAATGGGAATGAATTACATCACCAGCTTCACAATCTGGGTATGAACAATGACGAATCTGTGACATAATTTCAAACTCATGTTCTACATTTGACAAACTTCATTTTACTAATTATGACATTTTTACTCTTGTAATTCAGGAACATTCTCGTAATTGTAAAATGTTTGCTTGTAACAACATTTTTCTGATTGGGATGAACAATGTGTCTAACTTTTAACAAAACCGAAATTGCAGAAACAGAGTTTCTAAAATCACTGCGGTATCTGCAATCGCATTTAGTTTGGCCTAAATGCAATCAATCATATATGATCTTCAGTGAATAATAATCATAACATTGATACAATCCAAATAAATTTGAAAATTAAAACTTCAATAAAAGATTTTCTAAACACAGATAAAGACTTATTAAAAGAAGGTGATGCATTTGAAAGTGGAAATTAAGTATTTTTGAGTCAAATAAGTCAAAAAGATGCATGGAGAGGCGTAGAGTTGCTAAAAAATGCCAAAATATTAAAATTGACTCAATTTCAGCACTCAGTGCGCGCATTCACCCAGCCAACGCCCAGCACCCACCTCCTTGTGTCCCGCGGCCCCTCTCGCGCCCCATGCCCAGCACGACTTTCTGCGTTTATCTTTTTCATATTTCCATGATTTTCTTCTTATTTTTATGCATTAATTAAGTTTTTTAAACCCTAGATTGTTTTTTATAATATTTTTAAGATTTGTAAGGATATTTATATTATTTGTAATATTTATTTTAACCTAATTAAACACTAGAGTTGTTTTGAGTTTTTTTTAGAAAATTTTCTCTTGAATTTTTTGTGAAGAATTAGATCTTCTTCAAAGTAAAACTTGAAAGATCAAAGTAATAGTTTTGGTTCTTACCAACAAGTTTGGTCTGAGTCAATTTCCTTGTTTGATAATCTTGGTTCCATCGGCAATGTTCGATCGGGATCAAATTCTTTTTTACTTGATTCAAGGCATTCCTAAGTTTCTATTCAGCATTGTTGAAGGATCTCAAGTTTGATATACATGTGATTCTCGTTAATCATTATTACACCATTAACAGTAATAGAGTTTATCTTTTAGAAAAACCAACTTCCATTCCTTGTTTTGCCCTACATCAATGAGCTCTGCGATTTTCTCATCATACTAACAGCCTCTAAAGTGCTTAATTTAATACAAAGATAGAATAAATCAAAGGCAAGTAGCATTTCTTGCTCATTGAACATAGAAACATTTGTATCAAAGATAATAGGACAAGATAGTTGGAATGAACACACAAACAAAAACATTTGCTCCTCATTTGCAATCTAGAATACAAGGAAAATAGGGGAAAAAGGATTTGTTACCATTTGCTCTAGGTTGTATACATAAACGACGATATTTTTCTTCAGAGAAAGCAGACTTCGTAAGAAGGATTTGTTACCTCATATGCTGGTTTGAAAATTATGAAAACTATCATTCTCTCTCTCATGCAGAGTCATAATCTAACAAGTACACAATCACTTTATCTACGTATAAGATTGGGTACTCATTCAAAAGATGTTACACATATTTGATCAATCAATTGTTACTGTATTCTCCAAAATACAAGGATACATTCTAATAACATGTTGTTTACCTTCATATGGTTCCACAAAAATATCACATCATTTTGATCCTCTTACAGCTTGAAGCAGACTTATACTTAATCTGTCAAAAAATAATCAAAGATTCATACAAAAAGCAAAAAGTACCAAACATAAATTAGTAGAATAATCTTCTTCTTTTTTTTCTGCTTCCAAATTCTACCCGGTGGGAGATGATTTTACGAACTTCTCTAAAGATGTGTCATTTAAAATTCAACTTTTTACTGAAACATACAGAAAAAAATGAAGCAAATGACTCTAGGTATAAATCAAGAATTCGCAAAGATTATGCAATTGAAAAATGAGAATAATGAAAAATATTAAATTATACCTACATCATTATGTTCGATGATGAACTTGTCCAAATAATTTACCAGTGCGATTTGCTCGGTGTAGCTGCAGACTAGAAAGTAGTAAATGTTTCCCAGGATATCATTGAGCTGTATCTTTACTTTGCATGAGCGCAGATCCTTCCTCGAAATGTCCCCGTATTCTACTATGTCCCCACAAGCAAGCTTCAGCAATTTGGATAACACGCTCCGCCATAAAACTTCCTTTTGTCTCTATGTATCACAAAAAAGAATGCTTTAAAACATGAAGAGCAAAAAAATACTGTTATTGACATAAGTAGACGAGTCTTATGAGAACGACACATTACCTATATAAACTGCTTTCTCCTAGGCCACCATAATCAACAGGAATTTGAGCATTAACTGTTGAGTTGGATACTGTGCAGATGATAAGTTCAATGACACAAACAAAGTGAATCACTTTGCTCCTACAAAATCTTTGTAGTGGTTGTTTTACAAAGAAAAGTAAGAGAAACAACAAAATTCATACCCTAGCTGTTTTACCAAAGCCAAGTACTCCACCTAAGAGGGACATGGAAAAATAATAAAGATGATATCTCTTCTAAAAACAGGAAAAAGTAACTAAAAAAAACACTCATTTGACATAGACACTTGACCACTATTATAATTATTAGGTCAGTTTATGTAAAATGAAAATTCACCATAATCCTACATGATGTTAGTCTCAACGAAAGAAGAGAAACATACCAATTTCTCTAACTTCTCCACAATTTATTCCTCCACCAAGAATGCTATCTACCGGGACATGATGTAGGAATGCGAGGGATTAATTGCTCTTCGTGGAGCGAAATCTCAAGTACTCTGCACAATTGCATTTAAACATAACCAAAAAGGTATTACGAAAAATTATTAAGGGAACAATATTGTAATGTCCAAACTATTTCATCATGTTTTTACAACATAAATAGAAGTCAAGGTTGACAATAAAGAGAAATTTCTCGTGGAATTAACATCTTCATCCATTAAAAAATATGTCTGACTAAATACTACATTGAACAATGAAGAGATGCAAACTATGAACGACAAAAATTTGCAGCATATTATTGGAAATTATATTTCTCCTCACCACTCTGAGGCATAGGTAGCTAGCCTACTACCATGTGATCAAAATTTCTAATTTGCTAGAGCTTTAATATCCGAGATTTCCAGTTCTGTATAAAACTAGACAAATGAAGGAAATAGAAAACTAAATTTAAGCGACTAATATACAGGGAAAAGCATGAAATGATGACGTTTATAGAATAAGAATAAGAAATAGGAGTAATGTTTACGGAAGAAAATGATGACACCTCGAGCAAGATTAATGGGAGAGAGCAAAGAAAGTGAGGAGAGAGTAGTATATCCAGACGATATCAACTTGGCTCCTCCTATACATGATGATATTGGCAATCTGCTGACCTACATTTCTGATTCGCCATTGGGCGAATGCAAAAGAAAAAAGCTCAGAGGGTAGCAAGGATTGATTATTCATTATCTCTGCCATCCTATTAGATTTCGCAGTATAGTGTAGACTACCACAAGGGCTGTGCGATGTAGATTTTTTGCGACAACGATCACATTTTTCGATAGCACACCGGGAAGAGCAGGGCTAATGTCTGAATGTTTGAAGGATGGCAAGAGCTTCTCTAACATCCCTAATCCTCCTTGGGCTTTCAAACGAAATCTTTATTTATAGATTTAACCCAAAACACATTGTAATAAGTGTGAATATGTATGAGTGCGATGAATTTCGATTTGGTTCTTGATCGGAAACGAAACCAGAATCGTGCCCATGATTCCTAGAAAATCTGAATCATAAGGTTTTAAAATCGGAACTTGGACCAATCGTATCAGTTCGGTTCTATTTCAGTCCCAATTCAATTGCGATATATTTACATAATTTTAAAAAAATTAAAATAAATAAATGAAATTAAAAAAAGTGAAAAAAAATAATAATAAAATTAGAAAAAAGTGCAAACAAATATAACAATATATTCATCACATTACTTATTCACCCATAACAAAATAAAACAAATAATACTCTAATTATCAACTAGAGAAGTCCAGAATGAATTAAACATATTTGCTTGGATATACTAAACAACCTTACATCTTTCCAACTTCCAAATACTAAACATCATTCCAAAAATTAATTTATGAAAAAATTCTAAATATCATATAATATGAAAATATTGTTGCAATCAATTCAGAACTTTAATTCAAAACCATAATTCAAAACCAAAATTTGAAACCATTAATTCCAAACCATATCAAATCATCAATTCACCTTCTCGAGATCTTTCATTCGTAGTGCAATCTGTAAAAATCAAAATATTGAAGACATCAATTACCAAATATGAAAACATGTATAATAAATAATAATTATGAAAACAAAAAACAAAATCTTCAAACCTTCATCAATAGTTGAGGTCATCATCAATTTGTAGAGGAATTTTAAAAGGATTAATGATTTAAGCTTAACTTTGGGTGCATATAAGAGCTTCAACGTTTTAGAGCGATAGAGAATTGTGAAGAGCATCAAGAACACGACTACCACAGATATAATCTGTGATGACCCGAATGGACACGTATGAGGAGGAACCACCCAGTGATCCGCGAATTCCAAGTGGGACTTGGGCCGGAGGGTGACGTGCTGGGTTAAAACTCCGCGGATCCCGGGTTGGACTTGGGCCGGAGGGTTCAGTCGTAGAAAGGGGGGTTGTCACAATCCCACATCGCTTGGGAAAGTATGTGGAAATGAAACATATGTAAAGAGATCCTCCCAAGATAGTAAGACGCGTTTTGGAGCACAATTGACAACGGATTCCATAAGAATTCTGAAGTTAAAAGTGTTTCGGCGAAAGTAGTACCAGGTTGGGTAACCGACTGGGAAGTCTTCGCCAAACAAAGCCGTGAGGGGAGGATATTGGGCTACGGTCCAATCCCCAGAGAGAACAATATCTTGCTAGGAACAGGGGTCGTTACATAATCAGATCGTGATGGCACCATAGAAATTTAAATGATCAATATATATCTTGCAATTATATTAAAAATTGGATATTTATCGAAACTCTTCTTCCACCAAGATAATATGTTGGCATTCTTTGAAAAATTCTCTAATTTCTCATACAAGTATTGATCTATCTCTGACATATTACTATCATCATCTACCTCATAAGTATTGTCAACCTTATAAACTATAAAGTATACTACACTAGAACGAGTTTGTCTCAAAGTACTCTTTAGCTTTGGTGGCCTTTGCAAACTATCATTGGCACTTAAAGTCTAATCTTCATTAGTTGTATTGTTTTTATATTATCAATACAATTTTTCAATTATTTCATAAATTTGCTTTGAGTAATCTATAGTTCTTTAACTACCAAATAATATAGTTAGATAATGTTTCAAAAATCTAGTTTTGCAACTTGGATAAAGAACAATAGCTCCTTATACAAGCATGTTTATTTTTTAAAATATCTAATATTTATCAAACTTGTTTTGTATTTCGATCGTTATTTATCTCATTGTCATGTTATCACCATTAACAAATGTGTCAATAGCAATCTTCAAATTACAGACTTCACTTACATACATATTTGTTATAATATGCAGAAAAACAGATATATTAAGAGTTACAGAATGAAATATCTCAAAAAACTTGATATATTTTCAAATGCATGACTAATCTTCAGATGTGGATGAACTTTTTCTTCCCATTTCAAACACGAAAGAACTATCATTTTCTGCTAATTTTTAAATTTTATTTCATACTTCTCAGCGCTTGCCAACATCAAATATATAAAGTTTCATCGAACATGAATATCAAGAGACAAATTACTTTTGCAAGTAATTAATAGCGTCAACTCAAAACTGTTGACTTAAATGATATTTAAGTCTAAATATATTTTTGATGATGTATTTGAATGGTTAATATTGTAATTTGATTATGTTAAGTGAATGAGAATAACGACTATGCATTGGTAATTTAATCTGTTGGAAATGCCCTTGGTAAGGGTATTTTAGTTGTTTAACAATCGTGATTAAGTGTACAGGGCTGAAAACTCATCTGTTGATGAGTTGTTAAAAATAGACATATACCGATCGCTAAACGACAAAGCAAAGAAGGCTTCCGCCGTGGCCTTCATCTACCGATCGATAAAACGACAAAAGAAGAAGTCGTTCAAAGCCTACTTCAACCGATCGCTAGACGACTTATACCGATGGAGTTTAATGGTGCTTCTGCCGATGGCTTTGTCAAGATACTCATACTGATGGCGTTTGAAGTTGCACATGCCGATGGTGGTTCAGCGCTAATGCTTGTACCGATGGATTCTCAAAGTGCATCTGCCGATGGAGTTCAAGACGTGCATCTGCCGATAGAGTTCAAGGCTTGCATCTGCCAATGGCGTTTGAAGATACATCTGCCGATAGCGTTGAAGATACATCTGCCGATGGCGCTGTTAAGCTTGCACCTGCCAATGGACTTCAAAGCGTGCACCTGCCGATGAAGTTCAAGATACACCTGCCGATGGTTTTTCAAGCTTCACCTGCCGATGGCGTTGAAGTTATATCTGCCGATAACTTTTAAGTTGCATATACTGATGGACTCTTAGAGTGACACATACCGATGACGTGGCGATTGAATTAAAGCTGCTTCCACCGATGATCTTCCACCAGAATTCAAAATAGCCGCGAAGCTACAGTGACGTCGTTTTCAGTATTAACTCCAGAACTTTAATGGCGACGACGACTTGCAACTACAGACGGCAACGGCTACCTGATCTAGTACGGATGTTTCCCAATGGTAACATTTTCCATTTGAAGAAAGAAGCATTCAATTCAGAGCTGAAAAAGAAGACAGAGTATTTAAGCCGAGGTTAGAGCACGAAGATATAACTTTTGCGAATTGAATTCTTGAGCCCTAACCTGCGAAATTTTATCATACTTTGTATTATTTTTCTACACCTCTCGATTCTAACTTGAGATTCAATTCTTGTGAGAGTGTAGTCTGAGCTTACCATTTACGAACTAAACATTGTGTATAAGGCAGTGGATTGACGCCCGTGAAGTTCAATCCTGAATTGTAAAGGCAGTTGATCGGAGCTCGAAATTCCGATCTGTCATTTCTCGTTGAGGAGAAGTAAGGAATCTTCAAGGGGGAGCCTTGGAGCGTGGACGTAGGCAGTTTGGCCGAACCACGTTAAAAACTGTGGTGTCGAATTTCTCTCTCTCTCTTTACTTTATTTGGTTGTCTGCTATTAATCTATAAGTATTTTATTCAAGAGAGAAATTTGGTTAAACTTGAAATTAAAATTAAAAATGTCTAATTCACCCCCCTCTTAGACAATATCGTTCCTACAATTGGTATCAGAGCGAGGTTAAATATTGTCTAAGTAATCTAGAAAATATTGTTTTACTTGTAACGTAGATATATTTTCTGATATAGCTAAAATGGCATACAACTCAAACTCTACACATGTAGAAGGCCAGTCTACCACTAGACCTCCATTCTTTGATGGTAATGATTATGTATACTGGAAGTCTAGGATGAGAATATATGTTCAGGCTGTAGACTATGAATTATGGAATAATATAGAAAATGGTCTATACATAGCTAGTAAAACTGAGAATGGTGTTAGGACTCCCAAAGCCTCACACGAACTAAATGATACAGATAAAAAGAACTTGAGCCTAAATGCCAAGGCAATAAACACCTTGTACTATACTCTGAACAGAGACGAATTTAATAGAGTACAAGGGTGTGAGAGCGCTCAAGAGATTTGGCGCTTATTAGAGGTCACACACGAGGGCACAAATCAGGTGAAAGAGAGCAAACTGAATATGCTCATACACGAGTATGAACTATTTTCTATGCCTAAGGATGAGTCTGTTTTTTCAATGTTTACTAGATTTACTAACATAACTAATAGTTTGAAAGCTCTTGGTAAATCTTACTCTAGTGAAGAACAGGTCAGGAAGATCCTCAGATGTCTTCCAAGAAGTTGGCAGCCAAAAGTGACTGCCATACAAGAAGCAAAGGATCTCAAAGCTCTAAAGATTGAGGAGCTCATTGGATCTCTCATGACACATGAGATCACAATGAGGGCAAACGAAAAGGAGGACCTCAAAGAAAAAGAGGTCACAAAGAGAAAGGACATTGCTCTGAAAGCCTCCTCTAGCAAAAATGAAGTATCTGAGAATGAAGAAGAGGAAGATGATGAGGATATAGTTCTCATCACTAGGAGATTCAGTAAATTCCTGCAACGGAAGAGGATGCAGGGAAAAAGATTTCCAAATGGTGAGAAGCTCCAAAAAGACAAGGAGATCACATGCTTTGGGTGTGGAAAGCCTGGTCATATGAAGGCAGACTGTCCACAAGCAAAGAAGTATCCCAAGAAATTCAAGAAGAAGGCCATGAAGGCTACTTGGGATGAAAGTGAAGGTGACACCTCTTCTTCAGAAGATGAGGAAGTTGCCAACCTCTGCTTTATGGCACACGAGAATGAGGTTAGCATTTCCTTAAGTGATAGTGAATCTGATGAAGATGGTGATATGATTGATGCATTTAATGATATGGTAAAACAATTTAGCATGCTAAAGGTCAAATATAATTTGTTGAAAAAGGAAAATGCAAGCTTAATTGAGAAGCATGAAAATGAACACAATCAGTATGAAAAAGAAGTTTCTGAACTGAAAAAGAAAAATGAGACCTTAAATAGTTTTGTTCAGAAATACACTTATAGTAGTAATCAACTGAGCATGCTGTTAAGTGACCAGAGAATGCAATTAGATAAAGCTGGCTTAGGGTATGACAGGTTGAGCAAAAAGAAATCTTACAAGAATTACTTTGTTAAATCTACTGTTTGCCATATGTGTAATGAAGTAGGACATAAGTCTTTTGTATGTCCTTTAAAAACAAACAGTATGAAACCAGGTAGAAAATTACATTGGGTTCCTAAAGGAACCAAGACTAACACTAGGACCCAAAAGATTTGGGTACCTAAGAAGACTACTTGATCACTGTTTTGCAGGTTGACAGCTCTCCCGGGAAGAATCAGTGGTACCTTGACAGTGGTTGTTCAAGGCATATGACGGGAGACTCAACCAAGTTTGCTGTTGTCAACAAGAAAAAGGGCAGTGTTACTTTTGGTGGAAATCAAAAGGGCAGGATTGTTGGCATCGGCAATATAGGTAATCCTTCTAAACCAATCATTGAAAATGTATTATTAGTAGAACGATTAAAACATAATCTGCTAAGCATAAGTCAGTTGTGTGACAAGGGCTATAAAGTAACATTCAAATCAAATGCTTGTGTGATCAAAGACATTTCAACTAACAATGTTTTGCTTAAAGGATTTAGAAAAGAAAATGTCTATATTGTTGATCTGAATGACTTTGAGCATGTTGATGAGAAATGTTTTGTTGTTAATTCACTAAATGACTGCTGGACTTGGCATAGGAGATTAGGACATGTAGGGATGGATACCTTAGCTAAGATTACTAGGGAAAATTTAATTAGAGGAATCCCTATGATATCCTTTGAAAAGGATAAAGTCTGTGAAGCTTGTCAAATGGGCAAGCAGATCAAAAGTTCGTTTGCTTCTAAGAATTCAATCTCTACTTCTAAGCCTCTCCAACTCCTTCACATGGACCTCTTCGGTCCTTCCAATATAGCCAGCTTAGGAGGAAAGTTCTATGCCTTTGTCATTGTTGACAATTTCTCTAGATTTACCTGGGTATATTTTTTGAAGTCTAAGGATGAGACTTTTGATACCTTCTCTAGCTTTTGAAAAAGAGTTCAAAATGAGAAGGAGCTCACCATTGTTGCTATTCGTAGTGATCATGGTGGAGAGTTTGAAAATGAGAAATTTGAACTCTTGTATCTCAAATATGGAATTGAGCACAATTTCTCTTCTCCTAGGACCCCTCAGCAAAATGGTGTTGTTGAGAGGAAAAATAGGTCTCTCCAAGAGCTAGCTCGGACTATGCTTAATGAGAATTCCCTTCAAAATATTTCTGGGCAGAAGCTGTGTCAACAACTTGTTATGTGCTTAATCGGGTCTCCATAAGACCTATTCTTGAGAAAACTCCCTATGAGCTTTGGAATGGTAAAACACCTTTTGTTAAGTATTTTAGAGCTTTTGGAAGCAAATGTTTCATTCTAAACACTAAGGATAACTTAGGAAAATTCGAATCCAAATCTGATCTTGGAATTTTTCTAGGTTATTCCCTTTCCAGCAAAGCTTATAGAATATTCAATAGGAGAACTCTAGTTGTAGAGGAGTCAGTTCATGTTAACTTTGATGAGTCCCCTCAACCCACAATCAATGTGGATGAGGATGATATTTTGGATAAACAACTGAATTCTCTTTCCTTAGAAAAGCCTAGTGATCCTCCCCAAGTAGAAAAATCTCTAGAACATTCCTCTACTTCTCTAGATATTGTTCATGTCAAGGATAAAAATTCTGCTCTTCCTAGAGATTGGAAGTATGTCAAAGACAATCCAATAGATGAAATTTTAGGTGATCCTTCTTTAGGAGTCAAGACTAGATCCTCCCTTAGGAATCTCTGTGCCAATGTGGCATTTATTTCTCAGATAGAGCCTAAGAAGTTTGAGGAAGCTGAATTGGATGAAAATTGGATTGTTGCAATGCAAGATGAACTAAACCAATTCGAAAGGAACAATGTTTGGGAACTTGTTCCAAAACCTGTTGATCATCCTATTATTGGAACTAAGTGGGTTTATAAGAATAAAATGGATGAAAATGGGATTGTAGTAAGAAACAAAGCTAGGCTAGTTGCCAAAGGTTACAATCAAGAAGAAGGAATTGATTTTGAGGAAACCTTTGCACCTGTAGCTAGGCTAGAATCCATTAGAATGCTCTTAGCCTTTGCCTGCTACAAAAACTTCACACTCTTTCAAATGGATGTAAAGAGTGCTTTTTTAAATGGATATATCATGGAAGAAGTTTATGTAGAGCAGCCCCTAGGATTTAAAGACTATGCGAAACTTGATCATGTTTATAGACTTAAGAAGGCTCTTTATGGACTTAAGCAGGCTCCTAGAGCTTGGTATGATAGATTGAAGAATTTTCTTGTGGAAAGGAATTTCAAAAAGGGAAATTCTGATTCAACTCTATTTACCATGCAAAAGGATAATGACATTCTTTTAGTACAAATTTATGTTGATGACATTATTTTTGGATCAACTAATGTCAACATGTGTAATGAATTTTTCTCCCTCATGCAAAGTGAATTTGAGATGAATATGATGGGGGAGTTAAAATTCTTCTTAGGGTTCCAGATCAGTCAATCTCCTGATGAAATTTTTCTTCTGTCAAGAAAAGTACATTAAGGAACTTCTTAAGAAATTTGGATTAGATTCTGTCAAATCATCTAGAACTCTCATGAGTACCACCAACCAAAGTGCATGTCTATCGGAAGGCATCGGTAGATGCTATATTTTTCTATAGGCATCGGAAGATGCATGTCTATCGGAAGGCATCGGTAGATGCTATATTTTTCTATAGGCATCGGAAGATGCATGTCTATCGGAAGGCATCGGTAGATGCTATATTTTTCTATAGGCATCGGAAGATGCATGTCTATCGGAAGGCATCGGTAGATGCTATATTTTTCTATAGGCATCGGAAGATGCATGTCTATCGGAAGGCATCGGTAGATGCTATATTTTTCTATAGGCATCGGAAGATGCATGTCTATCGGAAGGCATCGGTAGATGCTATATTTTTCTATAGGCATCGGAAGATGCATGTCTATCGGAAGGCATCGGTAGATGCTATATTTTTCTATAGGCATCGGAAGATGCATGTCTATCGGAAGGCATCGGTAGATGCTATATTTTTCTATAGGCATCGGAAGATGCATGTCTATCGGAAGGCATCGGTAGATGCTGTGTTTTTCTATAGGCATCGGAAGATGCATGTCTATCGGAAGGCATCGGTAGATGCTATATTTTTCTATAGGCATCGGAAGATGCATGTCTATCGGAAGGCATCGGTAGATGCTATATTTTTCTATAGGCATCGGAAGATGCATGTCTATCGGAAGGCATCGGTAGATGCTATATTTTTCTATAGGCATCGGAAGATGCATGTCTATCGGAAGGCATCGGTAGATGCTGTGTTTTTCTATAGGCATCGGAAGATGCATGTCTATCGGAAGGCATCGGTAGATGCTATATTTTTCTATAGGCATCGGAAGATGCATGTCTATCGGAAGGCATCGGTAGATGCTATATTTTTCTATAGGCATCGGAAGATGCATGTCTATCGGAAGGCATCGGTAGATGCTGTGTTTTTCTATAGGCATCGGAAGATGCATGTCTATCGGAAGGCATCGGTAGATGCTATATTTTTCTATAGGCATCGGAAGATGCATGTCTATCGGAAGGCATCGGTAGATGCTAATGCATGTCGATCGAAGGCATCGGTAGATGCTGTGTTTTTCTATAGGCATCGGAAGATGCATGTCTATCGGAAGGCATCGGTAGATGCTATATTTTTCTATAGGCATCGGAAGATGTATTTGCATTTCCTAAATCTACCGACACGTGTGACCCATCGGGTTAATCTGTCTTACACGTGTGACTCCATCTTGTTGGGCGATGCCCCTTTTTCATTTAAACTCTGCTTCTTCTCAAAGACGCTTCACATTTCGCGCTCTTTTAGAAAAACCCCTTCCCTTTCAATCGTCTCTCTCGAATCCTATTCTTCCCATGGATTATCAGGGTTCATCCTCCCGCACCGTTTCCAAATCGGTCCAGAAGAAGGCCAAAACTTCAGCACGTCCTCCACGAGTGATCCCTCGTGCAAAAGCATGGCCATCTCTTTTCTTTCTTTCAGAAGCTGCTGAGTTGAGATACCATGACGATTTTCAGTTCAAGTCATTAATTTCCAGTCGAGGTATCTACTTTGATGACTTAGCTGGTATGAATATTGTCGAACCCTTGAAGGATCTCGGGTTACTAGGTCTTTTTGATGTAGATTCATTCTATTACCCGGAAGCCATTAAAATGTTCTATGCCAATCTAAGTTTTACCTCTGATTTCTCTACTATCAAAAGCTATGTGTATAACAAGCACATTGAAATTACTCCTCAATTCATTAATGGCATTTTGGAGTGCCCTCATCTAGATAGCTGCCCCTACAAATATGTATCCGGCACTGAACCTCCGTTCTTTGGTACTGATGATGGTCTCGGTTTTCTCAAGACCATTGCCTTGAACCCAAACCATATCCCTGATCATTTAAAGGGCAAACACCTGACCGCTAGGGCTAGACTATTTCATCAGATGATAGGGTACAATATTGTCCCTAAGGGTGGTCACCACGACGAAGTGAGTGCCATGGAACTTTTTGTTCTGTTTGCACTCTACTACAAGACCCCCTTCAATATTGGATATGTAGTTGTTCGTAGGATGATTCTGGCAGTGTCATCCAGGGCTACCTCTCTACCTTACAACCTGCTTTTAATGAAGATACTAGCTAAGCTTGAGGTTGTATTTCCTGAGGATGAAGATCCTGTCACTCTTAAACCCTCCAGTTACTATTCCAAAACCACTCTGAGCAAAATGGGAATTAAGAGAACCAGAGCAGGGGAGCTTGTGCTGACTATTACGAAGAGAAATACTGCTAAGGCAGCAGTTGCCAAAAAGGGAAAGAGAAAACTTGACCTGTTAGAGGAGTCCACTGCTGAAGGAGGGGATGACTCCGAGATTCCAGTATTTGTTAATTCCCTCTCTCAATATCAGGCTTCTAGCTTTCAGCCTCCTCCTTTAATACGAAGGCGTCGTGTCCCTTCCTCAAGGATAATTCTTTCAGAGGACATGTCTACTCCCTCCTCTGTGCCCCTTCCCATTGATCAGAATCCTACACCTCCTCCTCCTGCACTTTTTTACCAGCTCTGCCTCCTATACCTTCTCCATCTCCAGTCCAACAAGATACAGCTCCTCCATCATCAGTCCAACCACCTCCTCCAGTCCATTTACATCCTTCAAGTCCAATTGCTCCTTCAAATTCACCTGCTCCCCAAGTCCAACATTCCTCACCAAATCTGCAATCTGCTCCTGCCCCAGTATCTCCCATCCTTTATCAGAGGAGTTTTACTCTCAGCGAGGAACAGTATACTGAGTTGATGTCAAGCATAGACAATCTAGGAACAGCCATTGATACAAAGATCACTCAACTCAAAAAGGATTTGAGCATTGAAGCTGTTGTGGCTCAGGGTCTTTTGGATCGCAAATTGGATC
The DNA here is from genome assembly GCA_022432975.1 of Begonia masoniana. Taxonomy (NCBI): domain Eukaryota; kingdom Viridiplantae; phylum Streptophyta; class Magnoliopsida; order Cucurbitales; family Begoniaceae; genus Begonia; species Begonia masoniana. Next base: position 37,088,827 of record CM039514.1, read on the forward strand.
GAAATAATGAGATCTTCACCCGTAACCTTCGGGCTCTCAAATCTCAAGTTGAGGCTCTCTGCCCTGCACCACATACTCCTCACTGTCCCACTAAGCCTACCTATGAAGATCTCCTTCTTCCATTTTCCCAGCCTGAAGTTTATGAAGATGTGCGTTTCATGTCGCTGGATCTTCAGGAGGCTGAATTTGCATTCTCTCCTCCTGATGCGTCTACTGCTGCACCTTCTGTCGAAACTCCTCCATGTATGGACATGGTGGTGTATCAAGGCCCTTCTACCTCTGCAGCTCCTCAGCCAGAGACTCCTCCATGCTTGGCACTCGTGCCTTATCAACCCCCCAGCTCTTTTGGTAGTCACTCACTTCCAGCACTTGTAGATGCTTATCTCATTCGACTGGGAAGTGCCCCTTGGATTAACCAAGCTTTTGGGACACATTTTGTAGCTTTCTTTAATAGATGCTTTTCTTTGTAACAATCCGATAGACTTAAACCTACACCTTCCGATGACGTCAGCACGCATCTGCCGATGAGTTTACTGAGACATCATCCGATAGACTTAAACCTACACCTTCCGATGACGTCAGCACGCATCTGCCGATGAGTTTACTGAGACATCATCCGATAGACTTAAACCTACACCTTCCGATGACGTCAGCACGCATCTGCCGATGAGTTTACTGAGACATCATCCGATAGACTTAAACCTACACCTTCCGATGACGTCAGCACGCATCTGCCGATGAGTTTACTGAGACATCATCCGATAGACTTAAACCTACACCTTCCGATGACGTCAGCACGCATCTGCCGATGAGTTTACTGAGACATCATCCGATAGACTTAAACCTACACCTTCCGATGACGTCAGCACGCATCTGCCGATGAGTTTACTGAGACATCATCCGATAGACTTAAACCTACACCTTCCGATGACGTCAGCACGCATCTGCCGATGAGTTTACTGAGACATCATCCGATAGACTTAAACCTACACCTTCCGATGACGTCAGCACGCATCTGCCGATGAGTTTACTGAGACATCATCCGATAGACTTAAACCTACACCTTCCGATGACGTCAGCACGCATCTGCCGATGAGTTTACTGAGACATCATCCGATAGACTTAAACCTACACCTTCCGATGACGTCAGCACGCATCTGCCGATGAGTTTACTGAGACATCATCCGATAGACTTAAACCTACACCTTCCGATGACGTCAGCACGCATCTGCCGATGAGTTTACTGAGACATCATCCGATAGACTTAAACCTACACCTTCCGATGACGTCAGCACGCATCTGCCGATGAGTTTACTGAGACATCATCCGATAGACTTAAACCTACACCTTCCGATGACGTCAGCACGCATCTGCCGATGAGTTTACTGAGACATCATCCGATAGACTTAAACCTACACCTTCCGATGACGTCAGCACGCATCTGCCGATGAGTTTACTGAGACATCATCCGATAGACTTAAACCTACACCTTCCGATGACGTCAGCACGCATCTGCCGATGAGTTTACTGAGACATCATCCGATAGACTTAAACCTACACCTTCCGATGACGTCAGCACGCATCTGCCGATGAGTTTACTGAGACATCATCCGATAGACTTAAACCTACACCTTCCGATGACGTCAGCACGCATCTGCCGATGAGTTTACTGAGACATCATCCGATAGACTTAAACCTACACCTTCCGATGACGTCAGCACGCATCTGCCGATGAGTTTACTGAGACATCATCCGATAGACTTAAACCTACACCTTCCGATGACGTCAGCACGCATCTGCCGATGAGTTTACTGAGACATCATCCGATAGACTTAAACCTACACCTTCCGATGACGTCAGCACGCATCTGCCGATGAGTTTACTGAGACATCATCCGATAGACTTAAACCTACACCTTCCGATGACGTCAGCACGCATCTGCCGATGAGTTTACTGAGACATCATCCGATAGACTTAAACCTACACCTTCCGATGACGTCAGCACGCATCTGCCGATGAGTTTACTGAGACATCATCCGATAGACTTAAACCTACACCTTCCGATGACGTCAGCACGCATCTGCCGATGAGTTTACTGAGACATCATCCGATAGACTTAAACCTACACCTTCCGATGACGTCAGCACGCATCTGCCGATGAGTTTACTGAGACATCATCCGATAGACTTAAACCTACACCTTCCGATGACGTCAGCACGCATCTGCCGATGAGTTTACTGAGACATCATCCGATAGACTTAAACCTACACCTTCCGATGACGTCAGCACGCATCTGCCGATGAGTTTACTGAGACATCATCCGATAGACTTAAACCTACACCTTCCGATGACGTCAGCACGCATCTGCCGATGAGTTTACTGAGACATCATCCGATAGACTTAAACCTACACCTTCCGATGACGTCAGCACGCATCTGCCGATGAGTTTACTGAGACATCATCCGATAGACTTAAACCTACACCTTCCGATGACGTCAGCACGCATCTGCCGATGAGTTTACTGAGACATCATCCGATAGACTTAAACCTACACCTTCCGATGACGTCAGCACGCATCTGCCGATGAGTTTACTGAGACATCATCCGATAGACTTAAACCTACACCTTCCGATGACGTCAGCACGCATCTGCCGATGAGTTTACTGAGACATCATCCGATAGACTTAAACCTACACCTTCCGATGACGTCAGCACGCATCTGCCGATGAGTTTACTGAGACATCATCCGATAGACTTAAACCTACACCTTCCGATGACGTCAGCACGCATCTGCCGATGAGTTTACTGAGACATCATCCGATAGACTTAAACCTACACCTTCCGATGACGTCAGCACGCATCTGCCGATGAGTTTACTGAGACATCATCCGATAGACTTAAACCTACACCTTCCGATGACGTCAGCACGCATCTGCCGATGAGTTTACTGAGACATCATCCGATAGACTTAAACCTACACCTTCCGATGACGTCAGCACGCATCTGCCGATGAGTTTACTGAGACATCATCCGATAGACTTAAACCTACACCTTCCGATGACGTCAGCACGCATCTGCCGATGAGTTTACTGAGACATCATCCGATAGACTTAAACCTACACCTTCCGATGACGTCAGCACGCATCTGCCGATGAGTTTACTGAGACATCATCCGATAGACTTAAACCTACACCTTCCGATGACGTCAGCACGCATCTGCCGATGAGTTTACTGAGACATCATCCGATAGACTTAAACCTACACCTTCCGATGACGTCAGCACGCATCTGCCGATGAGTTTACTGAGACATCATCCGATAGACTTAATAGCTGTTCTGATCCCTCGGTTCCCTTGGGAGTGGGATCAATTCTCCCAATGTCATACATCCTCTACTCGATTAAGGGGCGGATGAATTCCCTTAATAGCTGTTCTGATCCCTCGGTTCCCTTGGGAGTGGGATCAATTCTCCCAATGTCATACATCCTCTACTCGATTAAGGGGCGGATGAATTCCCTTAATAGCTGTTCTGATCCCTCGGTTCCCTTGGGAGTGGGATCAATTCTCCCAATGTCATACATCCTCTACTCGATTAAGGGGCGGATGAATTCCCTTAATAGCTGTTCTGATCCCTCGGTTCCCTTGGGAGTGGGATCAATTCTCCCAATGTCATACATCCTCTACTCGATTAAGGGGCGGATGAATTCCCTTAATAGCTGTTCTGATCCCTCGGTTCCCTTGGGAGTGGGATCAATTCTCCCAATGTCATACATCCTCTACTCGATTAAGGGGCGGATGAATTCCCTTAATAGCTGTTCTGATCCCTCGGTTCCCTTGGGAGTGGGATCAATTCTCCCAATGTCATACATCCTCTACTCGATTAAGGGGCGGATGAATTCCCTTAATAGCTGTTCTGATCCCTCGGTTCCCTTGGGAGTGGGATCAATTCTCCCAATGTCATACATCCTCTACTCGATTAAGGGGCGGATGAATTCCCTTAATAGCTGTTCTGATCCCTCGGTTCCCTTGGGAGTGGGATCAATTCTCCCAATGTCATACATCCTCTACTCGATTAAGGGGCGGATGAATTCCCTTAATAGCTGTTCTGATCCCTCGGTTCCCTTGGGAGTGGGATCAATTCTCCCAATGTCATACATCCTCTACTCGATTAAGGGGCGGATGAATTCCCTTAATAGCTGTTCTGATCCCTCGGTTCCCTTGGGAGTGGGATCAATTCTCCCAATGTCATACATCCTCTACTCGATTAAGGGGCGGATGAATTCCCTTAATAGCTGTTCTGATCCCTCGGTTCCCTTGGGAGTGGGATCAATTCTCCCAATGTCATACATCCTCTACTCGATTAAGGGGCGGATGAATTCCCTTAATAGCTGTTCTGATCCCTCGGTTCCCTTGGGAGTGGGATCAATTCTCCCAATGTCATACATCCTCTACTCGATTAAGGGGCGGATGAATTCCCTTAATAGCTGTTCTGATCCCTCGGTTCCCTTGGGAGTGGGATCAATTCTCCCAATGTCATACATCCTCTACTCGATTAAGGGGCGGATGAATTCCCTTAATAGCTGTTCTGATCCCTCGGTTCCCTTGGGAGTGGGATCAATTCTCCCAATGTCATACATCCTCTACTCGATTAAGGGGCGGATGAATTCCCTTAATAGCTGTTCTGATCCCTCGGTTCCCTTGGGAGTGGGATCAATTCTCCCAATGTCATACATCCTCTACTCGATTAAGGGGCGGATGAATTCCCTTAATAGCTGTTCTGATCCCTCGGTTCCCTTGGGAGTGGGATCAATTCTCCCAATGTCATACATCCTCTACTCGATTAAGGGGCGGATGAATTCCCTTAATAGCTGTTCTGATCCCTCGGTTCCCTTGGGAGTGGGATCAATTCTCCCAATGTCATACATCCTCTACTCGATTAAGGGGCGGATGAATTCCCTTAATAGCTGTTCTGATCCCTCGGTTCCCTTGGGAGTGGGATCAATTCTCCCAATGTCATACATCCTCTACTCGATTAAGGGGCGGATGAATTCCCTTAATAGCTGTTCTGATCCCTCGGTTCCCTTGGGAGTGGGATCAATTCTCCCAATGTCATACATCCTCTACTCGATTAAGGGGCGGATGAATTCCCTTAATAGCTGTTCTGTCACATTCAGTTCATACCTCACCATTCTTACATGGAAATTCATTTTCGTAATCTTTCAAAAACATGATGCATGACATACAAAATCATTCACAACATGCATAACCCTACTGTTTTGTGATGTAGGCCCGAAGGCACATGCATACTTTACTTACCTGGCTCTCTTGGAAATGCTCGGTTACAACTGCTCCAAAACTCGCTCACCTAAGGCCATGATAGTACGTTAATCCAACCCTTACTAAACCTTACCAAAAATCAATAATATGTTTGAGAAAATCGATTTGAAACTCTACTACCCGTGCATCCCCATTTATCACCAAGAACATGAACCCACCCTCAATCACAGAAACCTCGAAACCTTCACATTGTATTCTCTCAGTAAACTAATCGCTAAAATGCAAGAAAACAAGACTTACCTAGCTCCCCCCCCCCCCCCCCCCCCCCCCCCCCCCCCCCCCCCCCCCCCCCCCCCCCCCCCCCCCCCCCCCCCCCCCCCCCCCCCCCCCCCCCCCCCCCCCCCCCCCCCCCCCCCCCCCCCCCCCCCCCCCCCCCCCCCCCCCCCCCCCCCCCCCCCCCCCCCCCCCCCCCCCCCCCCCCCCCCCCCCCCCCCCCCCCCCCCCCCCCCCCCCCCCCCCCCCCCCCCCCCCCCCCCCCCCCCCCCCCCCCCCCCCCCCCCCCCCCCCCCCCCCCCCCCCCCCCCCCCCCCCCCCCCCCCCCCCCCCCCCCCCCCCCCCCCCCCCCCCCCCCCCCCCCCCCCCCCCCCCCCCCCCCCCCCCCCCCCCCCCCCCCCCCCCCCCCCCCCCCCCCCCCCCCCCCCCCCCCCCCCCCCCCCCCCCCCCCCCCCCCCCCCCCCCCCCCCCCCCCCCCCCCCCCCCCCCCCCCCCCCCCCCCCCCCCCCCCCCCCCCCCCCCCCCCCCCCCCCCCCCCCCCCCCCCCCCCCCCCCCCCCCCCCCCCCCCCCCCCCCCCCCCCCCCCCCCCCCCCCCCCCCCCCCCCCCCCCCCCCCCCCCCCCCCCCCCCCCCCCCCCCCCCCCCCCCCCCCCCCCCCCCCCCCCCCCCCCCCCCCCCCCCCCCCCCCCCCCCCCCCCCCCCCCCCCCCCCCCCCCCCCCCCCCCCCCCCCCCCCCCCCCCCCCCCCCCCCCCCCCCCCCCCCCCCCCCCCCCCCCCCCCCCCCCCCCCCCCCCCCCCCCCCCCCCCCCCCCCCCCCCCCCCCCCCCCCCCCCCCCCCCCCCCCCCCCCCCCCCCCCCCCCCCCCCCCCCCCCCCCCCCCCCCCCCCCCCCCCCCCCCCCCCCCCCCCCCCCCCCCCCCCCCCCCCCCCCCCCCCCCCCCCCCCCCCCCCCCCCCCCCCCCCCCCCCCCCCCCCCCCCCCCCCCCCCCCCCCCCCCCCCCCCCCCCCCCCCCCCCCCCCCCCCCCCCCCCCCCCCCCCCCCCCCCCCCCCCCCCCCCCCCCCCCCCCCCCCCCCCCCCCCCCCCCCCCCCCCCCCCCCCCCCCCCCCCCCCCCCCCCCCCCCCCCCCCCCCCCCCCCCCCCCCCCCCCCCCCCCCCCCCCCCCCCCCCCCCCCCCCCCCCCCCCCCCCCCCCCCCCCCCCCCCACATTTTATTAACCTAATCAATAACTCTCCTCAACCCTTCTATAAAAGTTCATTATTAATGTTAGATTAAATTTTTGGTTCAATGGAACCGGGTGCTACAATCTACCCTCCTTAAAAGAATTTTGTCCTCAAAATTCAGTACCTGAATAGTTCTGGATATTGGTCCATCATGTCCTGCTGGCGTTCCCAAGTTGTCTCCTCAACGCTCTGGTTATGCCATAAGACTTTTACCAGTGGAACTTCTCTGTTGCGTAATACCTTTATTGCATAATCTAAGATTTTTACTGGTTTCTCCTCAAATGCAAGAGTAGGAAGGACTTCAATGTTCTGCTGTTCTATAATCTGTGAAGGATCTCTAACACATTTCTTAAGCATGGAAACATGAAACACATTATGAACTCCCTCCAGAGAGGCTGGTAACTGAAGTTGATATGCTGACTGCCCAATTCTCTTCACGATTTGGAAAGGTCCAATGTATCTGGGGTTCAACTTGCCTATTTTCCCAAATCTCACAACTCCTTTGAAAGGTGACACCTTAAGGAAAACTTCATTACCAACATCAAATTCTAATTCTCTTCGTCTTTTGTCTGCATAGCTTTTCTGCCGGCTTTGAGCTGGTGATTTTTTTTTAAGGAGTCTTTATCGGATAAGAGCAATCTTCTCCACTGTCTGCTGCACAATATAAGGACCAATCAATTGTGCTTCTCCAACTTCTTCCCAATATAATGGAGATCTGCACTTTCGTCCATACAATGCCTCGTATGGTGCCATGCCTATTGTTGCTTGAAAACTGTTATTATAAGAGAATTCAACAATGGTATATACTTACTCACAAGAACCTTGAAATTCTCAGTACACATGCACGAAGCATATTCCTCCAACGTTTGGATAGTTCTCTCGGATTGTCCATCAGTTGAGGATGAAAGGCTGTGCTAAAACTAAGCTGTGTTCCCATTAGCCTTGTGCAAACTTTTCCAAAACTTAGATGTAAATTGGAGTCTCGTCTGAAACTATGGTGCTTGGAACTCCATGCAGTCTAACAACCTCGTGCACATACAACTCAGCCAATTGATCCATCGAGTATGTTATCTTCATTGGCAGAAAGTGAGCTGATTGGGTTAAACGATCAACTATTACCCAAATTGCATCGTGACCTGTTACTGTCTAGGTAATCCTATACAAAATCCATAGTTATTTGTTCCCATTTCCATTCGGAACTGGTAAGGGTTGCAATGTTCCAGCAGGCCTCTGATGTTCAGCTTTGACTTGCTGGCAGACCAGACATAATCCACATACTCCGCCACACTTCTCTTCATACCTGGCCACCAAGAAGTGTTGCTTGAGATCTCTGTACATTTTCGTATCTTCCAGGATGAACAAGAAGTCTGGAGGAATGTGCCTCAGATGGATTTCCTTCTAAGTTCGGATATCAGCCGAACAAACCATCTATTTCGAAACTTGAGAATTCCATCAGCTGAGCAGTTGAATCCGACTGTCAGTAGAATTTATGCACAACTATACTATTACATTCAACGTCATTCATTTGAATTTCTTTATTTTCTCCAAATAGTTGGCCTCAAAGATATGGCCGAAAGCTGGCTGACACACTAGACACAGCTTCCAGGTTAAATCTTTGGAATTCTGTCTACTAAAGCTATCGGTTGTCTAGAGTCAATGCAGAAACTAAAGGGGTCACTCTACTCAAAGCATCAGCCACCACATTCGCCTTGCCCAGGGTGGTACTTAATCTCAAATCATAGTCTTTGACAAACTCTAACCACCTCGTTGCCTCATATTCAGTTCTTTTTGCTGAAAATGTATTCAGACTTTTTGCTCAGAAAATATCTCACAGGTTGTCCATACAGGAGTGCCTCCAAATCTTTAATGCAAAAACCACAGCAGCTAATTCTAAGTCATGCGTGGGGTAATTCTTTTCGTGTACTTTAACTGCCTGACAGCATAAGCTATAACCTTTCCATCTTGCATCAAAACACCACCAAGTCCAACTTGGAAGCATACAACTAATACTGAATTTACCATTTTCGACAGGAAGCGTTAAAAATTGGGGCAATCGGTCAGTTTCTGCTTCAATGTCTGTGAAACTGGATTCACATTTATCAGTCCAATTATACTTCACATTTTCCTTGTTAACTAGTAAGGGGTGTGGCAATCTTTAAAAATCCCTCGATGAATTTTCTATAATACCCTGCTAATCCAAGGAAACTTCGGATATCAGTGGCATTCTTCGGTTGAGGCCATTCCTTAACTGATTGAACCTTGGCTGGATCTACAGATATCCCGTCTCCAGAGATCACATGGCCAAGAAAGTGAACTCTGTCCAACCAAAACTCACACTTAGAAAATTTGGCGTAAAGTTGGTGTTGCCTCAGCAATCCTAACACCAAGCTTAGGTGTCCTGCATGCTCCTCCTTAGTTCTAGAATAGATTAAAATGTCATCAATGAATACAGTGACAAACTTGTCCAAATACTCGCGAAACACCCTATTCATGAGATCCATGAATGCTGCTGGCGCATTTGTCAAACCAAAAGACATAACCAAAAACTCATAATGTCCATACCTTGTGCGAAAGACAGTCTTTGGGATGTCTTAAGATTTAACCTTCAACTGGTAATAACCGGACCTAAGGTCAATTTTAGAGAAAACTCTTGCACCTTTAAGCTGATCAAATAAATCATCAGTCCTCGGCAGTGGATACTTGTTTTTGACAGTTAGCTTATTCAATTCTCTATAGTCTATGCACATACGCATTGATCCGTCTTTCTTTCTGACAAAAAGGACAGGTGCACCCCATGGTGAAAAGCTAGGGCGTATGAACCCCTTCTCCAACAAATCCTCTAATTGTTTCTTCAACTCTTTAAGTTCTGCTAGTGCTAGTCTATATGGATTCTTAGATACTGGCTCAGCGCCGGGGTAAACATCTACCACAAATTCAATTTCCTTATCTGGTGGCAAACCAGGAAGGTCATCTAGAAATACTTCTGGAAAATCTTGGACAACTAAAACATTTTTTGGGGCTTGATTTTTCTACTGTTTGTGTGTCTAAAACACTGGCCAAAAAGCACAAATACTCTCTGCAAGGGGAGGGTCTACAACTAACAGAAGTCATTACAGTCATTTCCTTACTCTTCTTCAGGGCTTGGAAGGTATGGTTTAAACCACTAGGGGGTTGAAAACTAACAATTCCAGTTCTACAATCTATTGTGGCATAATGCTTAAACAACCAATCCATTCCTAGGATCACATCAAATCCCATTATGTCCATAACAATAAGATCAGCAGGCAAATTCATGTTCCCTACTAACACCACACTATCAGGCATCATTTGACTGGAGTGCATGTGCTCACCAGAAGGTAATGCTACGTTATACACATGCTCAGAAGGAGTAAACCGTACATCTAACTTATCAGCAAATGCAGAGGCTATAAAAGAATGAGTTGCACCCGAATCTATCAAAGTAAAAGCAGGTACAGAATTAATCAATACAGTACCTGACATTACAGCAGGCTGGTCCTCATCGCCTGACTCCATCATGGAGAATATTCTTGGCTTAATCCTGGCAGGGCCACCCTTCAAAGCCGGGCAGTCTCTGTTGACATGGCCAACCTTGTTGCAATGGAAACATTGAACGATCCGGGGCATTGGGCAATCCTTGTACAAGTGTCCAACCTCATCGCAGTTGAAGCACTTACCCGATCCAAATCTACACTCGCCCGAGTGATTCTTCGAACACTTTGGGCACAGAGGAAACGTCTTGGTATCTGGTACCTTCTTTCCTATCCCTTGGCTGTGCTGGCCTTCATTGGATCTCTTCACTCCTCTCTGCGGCGTTGGTTGAACAAACTTTCTCGGGGTTTCCTTTAGTCCAGCGCATTTTTTTTTTTTTTTTTTTTTTTTTTTTTTTTTTTTTTTTTTTTTTTTTTTTTTTTTTTTTTTTTTTTTTTTTTTTTTTTTTTTTTTTTTTTTTTTTTTTTTTTTTTTTTTTTTTTTTTTTTTTTTTTTTTTTTTTTTTTTTTTTTTTTTTTTTTTTTTTTTTTTTTTTTTTTTTTTTTTTTTTTTTTTTTTTTTTTTTTTTTTTTTTTTTTTTTTTTTTTTTTTTTTTTTTTTTTTTTTTTTTTTTTTTTTTTTTTTTTTTTTTTTTTTTTTTTTTTTTTTTTTTTTTTTTTTTTTTTTTTTTTTTTTTTTTTTTTTTTTTTTTTTTTTTTTTTTTTTTTTTTTTTTTTTTTTTTTTTTTTTTTTTTTTTTTTTTTTTTTTTTTTTTTTTTTTTTTTTTTTTTTTTTTTTTTTTTTTTTTTTTTTTTTTTTTTTTTTTTTTTTTTTTTTTTTTTTTTTTTTTTTTTTTTTTTTTTTTTTTTTTTTTTTTTTTTTTTTTTTTTTTTTTTTTTTTTTTTTTTTTTTTTTTTTTTTTTTTTTTTTTTTTTTTTTTTTTTTTTTTTTTTTTTTTTTTTTTTTTTTTTTTTTTTTTTTTTTTTTTTTTTTTTTTTTTTTTTTTTTTTTTTTTTTTTTTTTTTTTTTTTTTTTTTTTTTTTTTTTTTTTTTTTTTTTTTTTTTTTTTTTTTTTTTTTTTTTTTTTTTTTTTTTTTTTTTTTTTTTTTTTTTTTTTTTTTTTTTTTTTTTTTTTTTTTTTTTTTTTTTTTTTTTTTTTTTTTTTTTTTTTTTTTTTTTTTTTTTTTTTTTTTTTTTTTTTTTTTTTTTTTTTTTTTTTTTTTTTTTTTTTTTTTTTTTTTTTTTTTTTTTTTTTTTTTTTTTTTTTTTTTTTTTTTTTTTTTTTTTTTTTTTTTTTTTTTTTTTTTTTTTTTTTTTTTTTTTTTTTTTTTTTTTTTTTTTTTTTTTTTTTTTTTTTTTTTTTTTTTTTTTTTTTTTTTTTTTTTTTTTTTTTTTTTTTTTTTTTTTTTTTTTTTTTTTTTTTTTTTTTTTTTTTTTTTTTTTTTTTTTTTTTTTTTTTTTTTTTTTTTTTTTTTTTTTTTTTTTTTTTTTTTTTTTTTTTTTTTTTTTTTTTTTTTTTTTTTTTTTTTTTTTTTTTTTTTTTTTTTTTTTTTTTTTTTTTTTTTTTTTTTTTTTTTTTTTTTTTTTTTTTTTTTTTTTTTTTTTTTTTTTTTTTTTTTTTTTTTTTTTTTTTTTTTTTTTTTTTTTTTTTTTTTTTTTTTTTTTTTTTTTTTTTTTTTTTTTTTTTTTTTTTTTTTTTTTTTTTTTTTTTTTTTTTTTTTTTTTTTTTTTTTTTTTTTTTTTTTTTTTTTTTTTTTTTTTTTTTTTTTTTTTTTTTTTTTTTTTTTTTTTTTTTTTTTTTTTTTTTTTTTTTTTTTTTTTTTTTTTTTTTTTTTTTTTTTTTTTTTTTTTTTTTTTTTTTTTTTTTTTTTTTTTTTTTTTTTTTTTTTTTTTTTTTTTTTTTTTTTTTTTTTTTTTTTTTTTTTTTTTTTTTTTTTTTTTTTTTTTTTTTTTTTTTTTTTTTTTTTTTTTTTTTTTTTTTTTTTTTTTTTTTTTTTTTTTTTTTTTTTTTTTTTTTTTTTTTTTTTTTTTTTTTTTTTTTTTTTTTTTTTTTTTTTTTTTTTTTTTTTTTTTTTTTTTTTTTTTTTTTTTTTTTTTTTTTTTTTTTTTTTTTTTTTTTTTTTTTTTTTTTTTTTTTTTTTTTTTTTTTTTTTTTTTTTTTTTTTTTTTTTTTTTTTTTTTTTTTTTTTTTTTTTTTTTTTTTTTTTTTTTTTTTTTTTTTTTTTTTTTTTTTTTTTTTTTTTTTTTTTTTTTTTTTTTTTTTTTTTTTTTTTTTTTTTTTTTTTTTTTTTTTTTTTTTTTTTTTTGAAAACTTGCAGCGGAAATCGTTTAAGTAAAAATCAAGTTAAACAAGCCTAATGTACAATGCTTGAATACTCAGTTAGAAAAAAAAAAAAAAAAAAAAAAAAAAAAAAAAAAAAAAAAAAAAAAAAAAAAAAAAAAAAAAAAAAAAAAAAAAAAAAAAAAAAAAAAAAAAAAAAAAAAAAAAAAAAAAAAAAAAAAAAAAAAAAAAAAAAAAAAAAAAAAAAAAAAAAAAAAAAAAAAAAAAAAAAAAAAAAAAAAAAAAAAAAAAAAAAAAAAAAAAAAAAAAAAAAAAAAAAAAAAAAAAAAAAAAAAAAAAAAAAAAAAAAAAAAAAAAAAAAAAAAAAAAAAAAAAAAAAAAAAAAAAAAAAAAAAAAAAAAAAAAAAAAAAAAAAAAAAAAAAAAAAAAAAAAAAAAAAAAAAAAAAAAAAAAAAAAAAAAAAAAAAAAAAAAAAAAAAAAAAAAAAAAAAAAAAAAAAAAAAAAAAAAAAAAAAAAAAAAAAAAAAAAAAAAAAAAAAAAAAAAAAAAAAAAAAAAAAAAAAAAAAAAAAAAAAAAAAAAAAAAAAAAAAAAAAAAAAAAAAAAAAAAAAAAAAAAAAAAAAAAAAAAAAAAAAAAAAAAAAAAAAAAAAAAAAAAAAAAAAAAAAAAAAAAAAAAAAAAAAAAAAAAAAAAAAAAAAAAAAAAAAAAAAAAAAAAAAAAAAAAAAAAAAAAAAAAAAAAAAAAAAAAAAAAAAAAAAAAAAAAAAAAAAAAAAAAAAAAAAAAAAAAAAAAAAAAAAAAAAAAAAAAAAAAAAAAAAAAAAAAAAAAAAAAAAAAAAAAAAAAAAAAAAAAAAAAAAAAAAAAAAAAAAAAAAAAAAAAAAAAAAAAAAAAAAAAAAAAAAAAAAAAAAAAAAAAAAAAAAAAAAAAAAAAAAAAAAAAAAAAAAAAAAAAAAAAAAAAAAAAAAAAAAAAAAAAAAAAAAAAAAAAAAAAAAAAAAAAAAAAAAAAAAAAAAAAAAAAAAAAAAAAAAAAAAAAAAAAAAAAAAAAAAAAAAAAAAAAAAAAAAAAAAAAAAAAAAAAAAAAAAAAAAAAAAAAAAAAAAAAAAAAAAAAAAAAAAAAAAAAAAAAAAAAAAAAAAAAAAAAAAAAAAAAAAAAAAAAAAAAAAAAAAAAAAAAAAAAAAAAAAAAAAAAAAAAAAAAAAAAAAAAAAAAAAAAAAAAAAAAAAAAAAAAAAAAAAAAAAAAAAAAAAAAAAAAAAAAAAAAAAAAAAAAAAAAAAAAAAAAAAAAAAAAAAAAAAAAAAAAAAAAAAAAAAAAAAAAAAAAAAAAAAAAAAAAAAAAAAAAAAAAAAAAAAAAAAAAAAAAAAAAAAAAAAAAAAAAAAAAAAAAAAAAAAAAAAAAAAAAAAAAAAAAAAAAAAAAAAAAAAAAAAAAAAAAAAAAAAAAAAAAAAAAAAAAAAAAAAAAAAAAAAAAAAAAAAAAAAAAAAAAAAAAAAAAAAAAAAAAAAAAAAAAAAAAAAAAAAAAAAAAAAAAAAAAAAAAAAAAAAAAAAAAAAAAAAAAAAAAAAAAAAAAAAAAAAAAAAAAAAAAAAAAAAAAAAAAAAAAAAAAAAAAAAAAAAAAAAAAAAAAAAAAAAAAAAAAAAAAAAAAAAAAAAAAAAAAAAAAAAAAAAAAAAAAAAAAAAAAAAAAAAAAAAAAAAAAAAAAAAAAAAAAAAAAAAAAAAAAAAAAAAAAAAAAAAAAAAAAAAAAAAAAAAAAAAAAAAAAAAAAAAAAAAAAAAAAAAAAAAAAAAAAAATGTCCTTAAACTGTGACCAAGTCATAGTCAGAATGTCAGTGGTGGTCTCAATTTTCTCCCACCAAAGCTGGGCGTCTCCAGCAAAATGAAAGGTCGCCAGGGTGACCTTGTCTCCTTCTCTGACGTTGGCACACCGGAGCATGCTTTCAATCTTCCTCAACCATTCTTCAGCAACAATCGGGTTAGATGATTTTCCATCAAACGTGGGCGGATGAATTCCCTTAATAGCTGTTCTGATCCCTCGGTTCCCTTGGGAGTGGGATCAATTCTCCCAATGTCATACATCCTCTACTCAATTAAGGGGCGGATGAATTCCCTTAATAGCTGTTCTGATCCCTCGGTTCCCTTGGGAGTGGGATCAATTCTCCCAATGTCATACATCCTCTACTCAATTAAGGGGCGGATGAATTCCCTTAATAGCTGTTCTGATCCCTCGGTTCCCTTGGGAGTGGGATCAATTCTCCCAATGTCATACATCCTCTACTCAATTAAGGGGCGGATGAATTCCTTAATAGCTGTTCTGATCCCTCGGTTCCCTTGGGAGTGGGATCAATTCTCCCAATGTCATACATCCTCTACTCAATTAAGGGGCGGATGAATTCCCTTAATAGCTGTTCTGATCCCTCGGTTCCCTTGGGAGTGGGATCAATTCTCCCAATGTCATACATCCTCTACTCAATTAAGGGGCGGATGAATTCCTTAATAGCTGTTCTGATCCCTCGGTTCCCTTGGGAGTGGGATCAATTCTCCCAATGTCATACATCCTCTACTCAATTAAGGGGCGGATGAATTCCTTAATAGCTGTTCTGATCCCTCGGTTCCCTTGGGAGTGGGATCAATTCTCCCAATGTCATACATCCTCTACTCAATTAAGGGGCGGATGAATTCCTTAATAGCTGTTCTGATCCCTCGGTTCCCTTGGGAGTGGGATCAATTCTCCCAATGTCATACATCCTCTACTCAATTAAGGGGCGGATGAATTCCTTAATAGCTGTTCTGATCCCTCGGTTCCCTTGGGAGTGGGATCAATTCTCCCAATGTCATACATCCTCTACTCAATTAAGGGGCGGATGAATTCCCTTAATAGCTGTTCTGATCCCTCGGTTCCCTTGGGAGTGGGATCAATTCTCCCAATGTCATACATCCTCTACTCAATTAAGGGGCGGATGAATTCCTTAATAGCTGTTCTGATCCCTCGGTTCCCTTGGGAGTGGGATCAATTCTCCCAATGTCATACATCCTCTACTCAATTAAGGGGCGGATGAATTCCTTAATAGCTGTTCTGATCCCTCGGTTCCCTTGGGAGTGGGATCAATTCTCCCAATGTTATACATCCTCTACTTGATTAAGGGGCGGATGAATTCCTTTAATAGCTGTTCTGATCCCTCGGTTCCCTTGGGAGTGGGATCAATTCTCCCAATGTCATACATCCTCTACTCAATTAAGGGGCGGATGAATTCCCTTAATAGCTATTCTGTCACATTCAGTTCATACCTCACCATTCTTACATTGAAATTCATTTTCGTAATCTTTCAAAAACATGATGCATGACATACAAAATCATTCACAACATGCATAACCCTACTGTTTTGTGATGTAGGCCCGAAGGCACATGCATACTTTACTTACCTGGCTCTCCTGGAAATGCTCGGTTACAACTGCTCCAAAACTCGCTCACCTAAGGCCATGACAGTACGTTAATCCAACCCTTACTAAACCTTACCAAAAATCAATAATATGTTTGAGGAAATCGATTTGAAACTCTACTACCCGTGCATCCCCATTTATCACCAAGAACATGAACCCACCCTCAATCACAGAAACCTCGAAACCTTCACATTGTATTCTCTCAGTAAACTAATCGCTAAAATGCAAGAAAACAAGACTTACCTAGGCTAAAGGAGAATCGGGCGAGAGAATCGCTTAGAGAGTTCTACTGCTCGAGCTGAACACCAAAAGAGGAAAATAAGGGATAGTGGCGGCTACTCTCACTGGACTTTTCCTTAAATATGTTATCCACTATGTAAAATTCTAATTACCATCATGCCCTCGCCTGATCATTTATTAACCTAATCGATAACTCTCCCCAACCCTTCTATAAAAGTTCATTATTAATGTTAGATTAAATTTTTGGTTCAATGGAACCGGGTGCTACAAGAACTTTAATGGCGACGACGACTTGCAACTACAGACGGCAACGGCTACCTGATCTAGTACGGATGCTTCCCAACGGTAACATTTTCCATTTGAAGAAAGAAGCATTCAATTCAGAGCTGAAAAAGAAGACAGAGTATTTAAGCCGAGGTTAGAGCACGAAGATATAACTTTTGCGAATTGAATTCTTGAGCCCTATCCTGCGAAATTTTATCATACTCTGTATTATTTTTCTACACCTCTCGATTCTAACTTGAGATTCAATTCTTGTGAGAGTGTAGCCTGAGCTTACCATTTACGAACTAAACATTGTGTATAAGGCAGTGGATTGACACCCGTGAAGTTCAATCCTGAATTGTAAAGGCAGTTGATCGGAGCCCGGAATTCCGATCTGTCATTTCTCCTTGAGGAGAAGTAAGGAATCTTCAAGGGGGAGCCTTGGAGCGTGGACGTAGGCAGTTTAGCCGAACCACGTTAAAAACTGTGGTGTCAAATTTCTCTATCTCTCTCTCTTTACTTTATTTGGTTGTCTGCTATTAATCTATAAGTATTTTATTCAAGAGAGAAATTTGGTTAAACTTGAAATTAAAATTAAAAAGGTCTAATTCACCCCCCTCTTAGACAATATCGTTCCTACAAAAACTTCAATGGTTGCAATCTTGTCAATGAAGACCAAACATACTTAACAACTTTGCGTATCCTCACTATGGACTCATGATGTTTCTTTAAACTATAAAAAACAATCAAATTGAGAACATATGCTAAACATCTCACACGCATGTGATCGCCATTTTAAATCTGTCATTTCCAGTTTCTAACTATCTTGCTAAAATACAAAATAGCAACGTCATTAGAAGATGTATTGTCAACATTAACAGTCGTAACATTTTCAATATGCTAGTTAAACAAATATTTCTCCACTTCTTTATCAATAGACTCACTTTTATAGTTTGGAATCAAACAACAATTCAAATAGATAAACTACTCTTTTAGGTGTACATGTCCACTCTTTTAGGTGTGCTATCAGAGTGAAAATGCAACCATTGTCGCAAACATCTACCTCGCCCAATCTGTGGTAGTTTATACTACTACAAAATTTAATGGCATGACAGAGACAATGAATAATCGATCTTCGCTAACCCTCTCTATCTTTTTCTTTGCATTTCGGACGATGCTGAATCAGGAATGGAGGTCAGCAAATTGCCAATATCATCATCTCTAAGAGTCAAGTTGATATTGACTAGATATACTACTCTACTCTCTGCTCACTTTCTTCGCTCTTTTCCACTGATCTTGCTCGAGGTTGTAGGGTCCCTCCTTAATGATGAGGGACCCGTGCAATAAATGGAGATTGTCTCCATTAATTGCAAATGGAGACAATGTCTCCATTGGCCGCAAAGGAAGAGTCTTCCTTTGCAGGCGCCCACCTTCCTCATTAAATGAGGAAGGTGTCTCGCAAAGGAAAAGTCTTCCTTTGCAGGCGTCCTGTCTACAGGAGCCCTCTATAAATAGAGGCTTCAAGCAGACGCTCCAATTATCCAAAAAAATGTGATCCTTTGTGGATCTGAAGAGAACAGACGAAGGTCTTCTCTGAGAAGAGGGAGAGAAATAGTGTGGTGAGAATTTTTGGAGACAGAGAAAAGAAAGGTGTAAGAGAAGAATAGGTGTGGTGCTTTTGTGCACAGTGAAAATTCTATGAGTGGTGACTTCTCTTAGTGAATATTTTCTAGGATATTCGATATCTAGAAAAAAATTGTAAATCCTATTTTTCATAGTGAAATCTTTCTGGACTCGGTCCCCGTGGTTTTTTTCTCGATTTTGGTTTCCACGTAAAATTCTCGATGTTCATTTTGACTATTATTTCTTTTACTTCTTGGTCGTTATAATTTTATGGCAGTAGAAAAATATTCCTGATATTTTTCGGATCGCATCTGTTATCATTTCTCATACCGCTTATTTAAGTAGAGTTTCCGTTGGATTTCATTCTTATTTTTCCCAACAAGTGGTATCAAAGCAAGGTTGCTATGGCGGGAAAAAAATTGAAAGCGCTATTGCAGAGAGATGGTTGTGCTAAAGCCATCGGCGACAGGCCGACGCGTTAAAGACAAGAATTGAAGCAAAGCAGATGAAGACCCTACTTATTTCTCAGTAAAACTAGAGATACCTCATCATAAGTCGGGAGGGAGAGTTTGTAGGGTCCCTCCTTAATGATGAGGGACCCGTGCAATAAATGAAGATTGTCTCCATTAATTGCAAATGGAGACAATGTCTTCATTGGCCGAAAGGAAGAGTCTTCCTTTGCAAGCGCCCACCTTCCTCATTAAATGAGAAATGTGTCTCGCAAAGGAAAAGTCTTCCTTTGCAGGCGTCCTATCTGCAGGAGCCCTTTATAAATAGAGGCTTTAAGCAAACGCTCCAATTATCCAGAAAAATGTGATCCTTCGTGGATCTGAAGAGAAGAGACAAAGGTCTTCTCTGAGAAGAGGGAGAGAAATAGTGAGATGAGAATTTTTGGAGGGAGAGAAAAGAAAGGTGTAAGAGAAGAATAGGTGTGGTGTTTTTGTGCACAGTGAAAATTCTAAGAGTGGTGACTTCTCTTAGTGAATATTTTCTAGGATATTCGATATCTAGAAAAATATTGTAAATCATATTTTTCATAGTGAAATCTTTCTGGACTCGGTCCCCGTGGTTTTTTTCTCGATTTGGGTTTCCACTTAAAATTCTCGGTGTTTATTTTGACTATTATTTCTCTTACTTCTTGGTCGTTATAATTTTATGACAGTGAGAAAATATTTCTGGTATTTTTTGGATCGTATCTGCTATTATTTCTCATACCGCTTATTTAAGTGGAGTTTCCGTTAGATTTCGTTCTTATTTTTCCCAATAGAGGTGTCATCATTTTCTTTGTAAACATCACTCGTATCTCATATCTTTATTCTATAAACGCCATCCTTTCATCCCTTTCTCTGTATTTTAGTGGCTTAAGTTGAGTTTTCTCTCAGTTGGAATTAGTAATAGTGTTAATGGTATTCCCTTTATGTCTAATCTGTGTAGTTGTTTTTCCCTTAGCTTTCTTTAAAAAGAAATTCAGTTATTCGGAGACACATAATTTGCAATAATACGCTGCACATTTTTGTGGATAATAGTTTGCATCTCTTCACCCTGCAATGTAGTATTAGATGGACGTAGTTTTTAATGGATGAATATATTTATTCTACAAGAAGTTTCACTTCATTTTCAACTTTTACTTTTATTTATGTTGTAAAATATGATGAAATAATTCTGATATTACAATATTGTTCCTTAACTAATTTTTCATAATCTAGGAGTGGAATCTGTTATGTTCGGCTCGATTTGGGCATAATTGGAACCAAAGTCAGTTCAATTTTGGGTTAATGAAACTGAAACCGAATTGAGGAGAACCGAAAACAAAGGTTCAATTTTTGATCGGTTTTCGGTTCTCCTAAATTCAATTTTGACGATTCTCGATTTTGTGTTAGTTTTCGTCAATTTTATATCAGTTTTCATCGGTTTTACTATAAAAATTTTAAAAATTATAAAACTTTTATAAATCCAGTTCGGTTCGATTTGGTTTTTAAAAGTAAGAACTGAAAGTTGAACCAAAAATCTCTGCTCGGTTCGGTTCAGTTCCAAAATTTTATTTTTTTCAAAATAAAAACTGAACCGATATCCACCCCTACCTTTTTGGTTATGTTTAAATGCATTTGCACATAATGATTGGGATTAAAATGTGGAGAAGTTACAGAAATGGCATGTGTCTTCTTTAGTTGAGACTAACATATTGTAAGATTATGGTGAATTTTTATTTTACATAAATCTTAGATTATCCGGGCTCTCACAATTCACGTAATCTTGTGGCAGCTCCCTTGTGAAAGCAATGACTACACAATGTGAGGGTGTAACGACTGTAAATTTTATTTCCCTAAATTATAAATCCTAAAAAGTTTTCTCAATTTAATCATTGAATCGAACTTAATTAGATTGTTACTAAAACCTAATTTTACTGCAGGCATAAATCTTTGATTTATGTTGATGTGGAATTTTTAAAACTATTTAATAATCCTAATTATATTTATTAAAATTTAACTAGTGTGTTAATATCAAGAACTCCCATCCTTCTTTAAATATCTAAGTATCATTTAACTAATTATGATTCAACTAATCTATTTTACTTTGTAAGCCAAAATAATGAGTGATATAAAATAATAAACAACCTAGTACATAAATCCTCGATTACGTTGAATTAAAATATTACATCAAACTATATTTCAAATTTAACACAGATTACGTAAGTTTATAATTCTAATTAAAACTTCAATGCTGGATAGACAAATGAAATCAATTCATATTAAAATGATAATATCCCAATCATAAATATGTATTCTAGTTATTTGTTTTACACTATTGATCATAGACACCTTGTATGTTCACCCGCATCTAGAAGAATCTCGATCAACTATAATTTCTCACACAAAATTACTAATTAGAAATAATGTCACACATTACAACATGTGCGTATGTTCTTAGAAAGGTCTCTAAGGTGGGCTGTTAAATAGACTCTCCAAAATAGAACTCTTAACCGTCATAGAAGAATAAAAATTATGATTCTAACCTTACCAGGACCTTACTTGAACTAAGACACTCCCAAGTTGAGTGACAGCTAACTAACCATAAATACATAACTTAATAAAGAACTAAGTCTGCGTGAAGACTCGATTTGTTAGATTAATCTTCAAATCCCAAATGAATATTACGTAGTTTATAATTCTAATTAAAACTTCAATGCTGGATAGACAAATGAAATCAATTCATATTAAAATGATAATATCCCAATCATAAATATGTATTCTAGTTATTTGTTTTACACTATTTGATCATTAGACACCTTGTATGTTCACCCGCATCTAGAAGAATCTCGATCAACTATAATTTCTCAACACAAAATTACTAATTAGAAATAATGTCAACAATTACAACATGTGCGTATGTGTCTTAGAAAGGTCTCTAAGGTGGGCTTTAAATAGACTCTCCAAAATAGAACTCTTAACCTTCATAGAAGAATAAAAATTATGATTCTAACCTTACCAGGACCCTTACTTGAACTAAGACACTCCCAAGTTGAGTGACACTAAAATTAACCATAAAATAAATAACTTAAATAAAACTAAGTCTTGCGTGAAGACTCGATTTGTTAGATTAATCTTCAAATCCCAAATGAATTGGAATTGCCTTCAAATTCAAATTTAAAATATTATTCTCCCAATATTTATATGTCTCATAACAGAATTGTTGCTCTCAGTTTTGGGCCTTTTTTGACGTAGCAAACGATATCTAATTTTGACCATATTCTAGAAAGCTCAAGTTGTCAGCTACAATATCCATGAATAACACTAGGGAAACATAGATAGGTTCTATACCACGACCAGGAACCCAAACCTAAAAGGAAACAACAATAGGATGATGACATCCTTTACTAGAATGCATTGTGTGGGAGCCTAAATTGGAGTTATAGAAGTCCTTTGCGGGAGCCCAAAATCCACTATGGGGGCTTTGCAGGAGCCCAGACTCCACTATAGGGGCTTAGATTGTTAGGATTAGATGTCATAATCTACCTGTAACAAACGATCAAAAATACGAAAAAGAAAACATACAGATTTATAATGGTTCACTCTTGTTGTGAAAGCTACGTTCACTGGCCGCTGACAGATTTCACTAAAAACAAAAACGAGTTACAATGATTTTTTGTCTCACACTCTCAGACACTCAGTCAGACACTCAGTCACACACTCGATAACCTAAATACGTTTTTATATACTAGACGATTTAGCATCGACCGGCTCATTTGTCACCTCTACTTAGTTGTTTGGAAGGGAGATTAAGAGATGATAATTGGATTTAAATAATTTTTTTTTTAATTTGAGTGATTTTATCTATTTTGATTTTGAGGTTTTATTATTTTAATAGTTCATATTTTATTAGTTAATATGATTATATATTTTGATTTTACTCTTTACTTTTTAATTGATATGTGTCTCATTGGCTAAGGTTTATATGTATTTTGATTTTTATATTTTATTATTGTCTTAATTATGATTTTTCATTATTCTAATTGTGTGTTTTATCAATCATGTTGTTTATGGATTTTAGTGATTGGTTATTTTAATCTTTATAATGTTATAATGTTTTATGAAATTTTATTTTAATTGTTATGTGTATTGTGAGTTATGAGGTTTATATTCTTTTATTTTTAGTATTTTTTTTTTATTTTAATTGTTCTGTCTTATTAGTAATGATATTTATGGATGATCATTTGTGTTATTAATCGAATTATTATGTCTTATTCGTTAAGATGTTTATGTTTGTTATTTTATTTTAATCAGTATTTGTTTTATTTGTTATTTTTTTAAATTTTTTTATTTTAATCGATACGTGTTTTATTAAGTTTTTTGTATTTCGTTTTATTGATTTATTATTTTATTTTAATCAGTATTTGTTTTATTTGTCAACAGGTATTACTTTTTATGAGGTTCATGTCTTTTGATTTTAATGTTGGGCAGTTGTTGAGTTTTTAACTACATGCTCTCTATTTACATCAATCAGTAAACCCTGAAATACTCTTATCTCGACACAAATTTGATGATGCCAGAAAGCCCTTTTTAGTTGACTCATCAGAAAGATATACGTTTTCAATCTTCATATGGTTCCACAAAAATATCACATTTTGATCCTCTTGTAGCTTGAAGCAGAGTTCCGAATACCTCTACTTGTAATAGAGTATGGTGTCGAGGCTGATTGAAGAGATGGTGACTTGTCAATGTAGGCATATCGATCATCGCCATTCCAATATAAAATAACTCGATTCGTGCAATAGTTGGACCAACTATCACCTGATCGACATGATTTACCAAAAATTCTTACAAAAACCATTAAAAATTTCAAGTATAAAAGATGCAATAGAAAGATTTCAATGGAAGTAAGCTATAAGTACCCAAAGCAAGTGCTAATTGGAATGCTCCGTCTGTATGCTTAATAGTTGCCTGATTAAATAGAACAACCTGAAAGTTGGACCAAAACAAGGCATCATAAAAAGATCAACTTGTGTTAGATGGATACACCACAAAATGATGCATAGTAATCCTCTTTCTGAAAGCTTCCTGCACACACAAGATCTCAAAACACAAAAGCAGGAACAAATAACGCAGCCACAAGTCCAGAAAGAAATACCAGACTCGAAAATTACTATACTCAAGATAGAACAAAACAGAAAACAGTTTCTTCACAAAATATTCATCTACCTA
This sequence comes from Begonia masoniana, assembly GCA_022432975.1. Classification (NCBI taxonomy): domain Eukaryota; kingdom Viridiplantae; phylum Streptophyta; class Magnoliopsida; order Cucurbitales; family Begoniaceae; genus Begonia; species Begonia masoniana. The sequence continues at coordinate 37,112,634 of CM039514.1, forward strand.
CTCTGTCAATTACCCTTTCTTATATAATCTCACTTCTCTCCTCTAACAAACTAGAACTCCCGACCACTGTCCCTTTCTGAAAATCACTACAAATATAACAATGACCACAAAATAAGTTCGCCACTATTACTAATTATTTTACCCAAACAACCTTTCGTGATAAAATTACTCATCACAAAACTTGACAGAAAATATCAGTGCGATGCCTTACCGAGGCTGATTTATTTACTAACAAAAGAAGTTTCATATAGCAATGCATAATATGCTAATCCTCTTTTGTGTTTTTTTCCAACTTGAAGCTACTAAAATTGTTCAAACAATTTTTTTTTCCTGAACTAATTTGTTTTTCTAAAAATCAACAACTGCACTTTTATGTAAGAGGACAATAGCAAATACTTGTAAAGTACTATATTTCTGAGCAATCTTGGACTTGAGTAGAGGATAAAAGACCTAAATACTTTAAAACATCAAAATAAATTTGGAAAGTACTCCATTTCTGAGCGATCTTGTACTTGAGTAAAGGTTAAAATGACCAAATAATTTAAAACATCAAAATAAATGAAAGAAAACGCTACTTGCCGCCAAGTTGAACTTTTTTGATAGCTTCATCAATTTTAAAGATATTTCACCAAGTAACCTTGTCCTCAAGGCCAAGTCATCAAAGTCTTGGCGAAAATGAAAAGCAACACTGTCAACAATGACAACCTTAACCTGTGAAAATTAATCAGGGGCGATGCAACTTAGACAACAATCAAGATTCACACAGAAAGCAAAATATAATTATAAGAGAAAAACATAATTAGCAAAATAATCTAAATTTTTCCTACTTTCAATTTCCACCCAGTGGGAGATAATTTTCTGAAACTCTCCAAAGATGTTTCATTTAAAATTCAACTTATTACTGAAACATACAGAAAAAAATGAAGGAAATGACTCTAGGTATAGATCAAGAATTAAAAAAATTATGTATTTGAAAAATGAAAAAATGAAAAATATTAAATGATACCTACATCCCTATGTTCGGTGATAAACTTGTCTAAAAAATTTATCAATGCAATTTGCTCCGTGTAACTGCAGATTCGAAAGTAGTATATGTTTCCCAGGATATCATTGAGCTGTATCTTTACTTTGCATGAGCGCAGATCCTTCCTTGGAATGCCCCTGTACTCTACCATGTCCTCCAAGCAAGCTTCAGCAATTTGGATCACACGCTCCACCATAAAGCTTCCTTCTGTATCTATGTATCACAAAAACGATACATTAAAATATGAAGAACAAAATAATATTGTTATTAACATAAGTAGATAAGTCGCATGAGAACAAATTACCAATATAAACTGCTTTTCCTCCTAGGCCACCGTATTCAACAGGAATTTGAGCATTAACTGCAAGTTGGATACTGTGCAGATGATAAGTCCAATGACACAAACAAAGTGAATCACTTTTATCCTACAAAATCATTGTAGTGGCTGATTGACAAAGCAAAGTAAGAGAAACAATCAAACTCATACCCCATCTGCGTTTTACCAATGCCAGGCACTCCACCTTAAAGGGAAATTAGAAGAAAAAAATAAAGATGATATCTTTACTAAAAACAGGAAAAAAAAAACAATAAAAAATACTAATTTCACATAGAAACTTGACCAAAGTTAAAATCATTAGGACAGTTCATGTAAAATGAAAATTCACCATAATCCTACATAATGTTAGTTTCAACTAAAGAAGAGACAACCTACCAATTTCAGTAACTTCTCCGCAATTTATTCCTCCACCAAGAATGTTATCTAAATCAGCACATGATGTAGTAATGCGAGGGACTAATTGCTCTTCGTGAAGCAAATCCCAAGCATTCTGTGCAACTGCATTTAAACATAACCAAAAAGGTATTACGCAAAATTAGTTAAGGAACAATATTGTAATATAAGAACTAATTCTTCATATTTTACAACATAAATAGAAGTCAAGGTTGAAAATAAAATGAAACTTCTCGTAGAATATACACCTTCATCCATTAAAAAATATATTCATCTAATATTACATTGCAGGGTGAAGATATGCAAAAAAACAAAAAATGTGCAGCATATGATTGGCAATTATGTTTCTCCGCTCCATTCTATTTCTGTTTCAAAAAAGCGAAAGGAAAAACATCTACACAGATTATCAAGAGAGAGAATACCATTAACACTACCACTAATTCCATTTGAGGCAAAGGTAGCTAGCCTACTATTATATGATGCAAATTTCTGAATTTTTAGAGCTTCAGTATCTGAGATTGCCAATTCTGCACAAAACTCAAAAAATTAAGGAAACAAAAAACTCAACTTAAGCCACTAAAATTAGGAGAAAATTATGAAAGAATGACATTTATAGAATAAAAATATGAAATACGAGTGATGTTTACAGAAGAAAATGATTTACACCTCGAGCAAGATCAGTGGGGGAGAGCGAAGAAAGTGAGGAGAGAGAAGTATATCCAGCTGATATCAACTTGGCTCTTAGAGATGCTGATATTGGCAATCTGCTGACCTCCATTCCTGATTCACCAACGGGCGAAATGCAAAAGAAAAGGACAAAGAGGGTTAGCAAAGATTGATTATTCATTGTCTCTTCCATGCTATTACATTTCACAATATAGTGTAGACTACCACATGGACTGGCGACGTAGATTTTAGCGACAATGGTCGCATCTTCGCTTCGATAGCACACCAAGAAGAGCGGGGGCTAATGTTCAAAAGTTTGAAGGATAGAGAGCTCTTCATTTGAAGAAAAATGAGAATCTATTACAGCGGCCATCATAGAGAGATGGAGAGAGATAGAGAGATAGAGAGGTAGCTTGTCCAAATGTTTGAAAGATGGCGAGAGCTTCATTTGGAGAAAATTAGAATTTGTTATGGCGGCCATCGGAGGGAGGGAGAGAGAGAGAGGATGGAATGTTGGACCGGAGGCGACATTCAACAAAATGAAGAGAGATGAGGGAAAGAGATGCCTAGAAATGGAGAGTTGAAGTTAAAAAGTAGGGGTGGAATCGGTTTAATTTTGTTCGGTTTCGAGCCAAATTAGAACCGAACCAATTCAGTTCGGTTTTAGAAAGGGAGCACCAAAACCAAATTGAGTGACTTGGAAAACCGATCGAAAACCAAACCTCGATTTTCGATTTTATTCAATTCGGTTTTGGTTTGGTTTCCACTTTTAGGACCAGGTTTGGTTTTTATCGGGTTGGGCTCAGTTTTGGCTCGATTTTTATTCAGTTGGAAATCCTCAACTGGATCATGCATTTCCCCTTCAGCAGGATACTTTCTTGCGAAAAATAAATCTTTTGTGTCTTTTGCTAATGATATAATATGGTTCCATAAACCTAACAAATTCTATATATATTAAATAGACCTTTATGAGATTTGTTCAAATCTAACAAACCATTTGCAGTGTCGTACGTGTAAACACAATGTAATGTCATAAAATCTATGTAAAAATGAGGCTTTTACCCAAATAAGTTTTTTTCGAATCACTGGACGTAACTGGTAGTGCTAAGCTTCGACTTTTGAAACCAGGAAATAAACTCCAGTACACCTAATAAAAGAAATGTAAATTACTCAGCTTTATTTAATTGACATATTAGTTTACGAAATATAAGATTTGTGCCCCTTCCTTACCAAGGACAATTCTTAAATGAAGATCACTCAAATTCGCCTTTAATCTGGAATATGTCCCTGCACCAAAATCTATAATGGCATAGGAAACATTGAGATAAAAGAATCAACAAAAAATCAACCAAAATCATAAACATATATCAAAAGGACAAATAAGTACAAATCATAGTAATTCTATGCAAGTTAATAATCATAGTAATTAAGATGACAATGGCAGATTTGCAAGTTAATAATTTAGTGAAATAAATGGGAGGTAGGTATCAACTATCAACCGAGAGATGGGCGACAACGAGCATGAGATCGGAGACGGAGACCTCTGTCTGTCCGTTCGACTGTGCTGTGCACAGTTCTGTGCGACTTGCGAGAGCTCGAACAGTCGTGCGAGAAGGAAAGTGAGAGACAGTGACGGCCCTCTCTGCGAGAGCTCGAGCAGTCGTGCGACCGACGGACAGAGGCACGGAGAAGAGAGTGAGAGACAGTGCGAGAGACAATTGTCGATTCGGAGGCACGGAGCTCTCTGCTCTGTATCGGCGACTCGGAGCGAGGAAGAAATGCAGCTCGTGCCTCGTAGTCTGTAATCGTCGACGCCGACGGTTGAAAATGGAGATGGGAAATAGGTTTGTAGTCTGCTGTCTGCAGATTGCAGAACCGAGACTGCTGAAGCCAATAATCAAAATTAGGTCTTTCACTCGTTTTGGGAAATTTTGGGTTTTATTTTATTTTCCTTAAAACCAAGACCGAACCAAAGATTTCGGGTATCTTCGGTTCTGTCCAAAACTCAATTATTCTCCTTCTAAAACCCAATAGAACCAGATCCACCATACTAAATAGTCTAGGGGTGGGTCCGGTTCCAAGCTGGAACCGGCCCGAAACCGAACCTTTCGGGATATAAATTCCGGTCCCGAAATCGACCCCAAGAGGAACCGGTACAGAATCAGAACGGTACCGGTTCCTCCTAACATTTAAAATAAATATGTAATTTTATAAACTATTTAAAATAAATAATAAAAAAAACTAATTTTGGGTCGGATAACTGGTTTGACCCTTGGGTTGGTTCTCCTACGAACCGATCGGTTTTGGACCTCGGAACCGTGGACCGTAGTTCTAGGGGTCTCGGAACCACGACTAGTTCCGAGGAAGTATAGAACCGACCTGGAATCGGACCGAACTGGTAGTTAGATCTGGTTTCTCGGTTCTGAGCCGGTTCTGTCCACCCCTACTAAATAGAGTGGAAATCAAAAGTTAAAAATTGTTTAAAATATTATGTCAAGAATGATTACATAAAATTATTCCATCAATTTTAAATTACTTTATTTATTTAGAGTATAACGTAATAAGAAGTAGGACATAAAACTATAAACAATAGTTATAATCATTAACACGAGAATACTAAATAATTATTATAATTTTAATTATTTGTAATGATATTTAGATGATAATTTTTTTATTGTCTAGTATCAATTAAATATATATCATTTTATAAATAAATAAAACATTATTGTTAATTATACTACTGATTCTCATATGTTAATATTATAATGATAAAAAATTAGTATTTTAATAACAATAAAAAAATATATTGATATAAATTGGAAACATTTATGTATGTTCGACTCATTAAATTTAACTTGTTAGTCTCGTTTATGTAATAACCCAGAAATTTTATTGAATCAAATTAAAAGTTTCATTAGGATTTCGTGAGAGATTTTAACGGGTTAAATAACTTATTAAAATTTGGGATTTTATTTTTCAAAAAATAAAATAAATAAATAAATAAAAGAATAATAAAATAGGTTGTTTTAATTAATTTAAAAGAAAAGTGAATGGTTTCTTAATTTAGGTTTAGGTATTCCCAAAGAAATTAAGTCGGGGTTATAATTAAGAACGAGATTTAACGAAAGTCGAAATGGTCAGAAACACGGGAGGGCAAAATGGTAAATAAGGATTAATTAATGGTTAGTTTTATTATTATTACTATTATTATTATTAAAACTAAATAATAATAATAAAAATGAAAACAAACGACAGAATGGTTTTCAAACCATTCTGCCATTCGAGTCGCGCGAGGAGCGGAACAGTGGAGGGGGGGGGGGGGGGGGGAGAGAAAGCGGGGCGGCGTAGGCGAGCGTTCACCGGAGATTTCCGACACTCTCCGACCAGACACCGGCGACGAGGAGATTCCGGCTGACTCCGCGCACGAACCGCCCGGTAAGACTCGGTTTCACCTCTGTTTTGGTTCTGTTTGTGACGACCCCAATACGATCAGGGCCACCATGGACTTGCCGTGACGTAATCATTACCTAAGCCCTCGTATTTTCACATTAAACTTTTTCATTTTTTTTTTTACTTTAAACATTTCCCAAAACCCTTAAATAAACTAACCATATCTTAACCTTGACTTTAAACTCTCAAACCACTCCTAACGTTTCGACTTCTAAACCATTAAATCGAAGTCTCGGATTATTGAAATCCCTTAAAACCACTCATTCATCAATCATCAAAACAGGACACTAATCTAACCTACAATTTCGGACAAATTCAAGAAATCGAACTGCGTGGATCGCTCTAAAAATCGAGCGTATCCTTACCTGTTTTAAAACAACCAAACAGTTCAAAATACCCAAACAGTTCCAGTATATTCGCCAAAATAAAGACTTTACATTCTAAACAATCTATATTTACATCAAACTCAACCCTTCATACATTTTTCTATTAAATCATCCGATCTACATCTTTAAACATTTTTCATACATTCACAAACAAAACCCAATAAAATCCTCAAAACAAATCATCGAGCATAAACACGAAATTTCCTAAAACGTCACCAAAGACATACATTAACGAATCTTTCAAAACAATACGACTTCAAACCTACATCCACTATACAGTTCCCAAAATATTAATCTTATCTATACAACTTAAAATCCGACACTTTCCTAATCAAAAGACTTAAACGCATCAAGTTACCCCAAGACGGTGTGGAGTACACCCCACAGTCATCAAGTCCTTGCCAAAACACCCCGTCGCCACGAGCACCACCCATCGACCACCTATTCATTGCCCATCAAGAGGACTCTCACCTTCACACCTGTCACCTACATCATACAACATATACATTAAGCCTAATGCTTAGTAAGGGAATGCACTATAATGACGTATTGTATGAATGCGTGACTTTTCATTTAACATGATCATTTACTTGTTCTTATTCTTTTCATAACATAAATCGTGTTGGGGAGTAGGCAGTGCGTGTACATAGTCGGCCGTATTCATGGTCCAATATGGACAGTGATTCATGGTCCCCGAGTTGGACGGTTTTGTTGTTCATGGCCGAACCTCCCCATCTTAATCATTTCATTCATTCATTTCCATGCATGTAAACATTTCATATGCCGTTGAGAAAACATGATGCATGAGGAATTTACATATAACATATCATCAAGACATATCATCAAACAGTTTCAAGACGTACATGGACATGCTTTAATCACTATGAACCTAACAAACAACAATTAACTATAACCTAGGCTACCCGACACTTCAAGACCCCACAATTAGAAATCATCATCCAAATAGAAAAACCTAGCGTTGACACGATGTAGGGCCTTAAGGGCCGGAAACCTAACATTCACTTACTTGGCGTCCTGGCTATGCCGAGCACCGTCCTTGAAGAGCTTGGATTACTAAGGCATTTCATAAATAAAAGACATTAAATCAATTCTAATTAAACTAATTTCAAACTTAAACTAATCTCCTAATTAAAAAAAAAAAAAAAAAAAAAAAAAAAAAAAAAAAAAAAAAAAAAAAAAAAAAAAAAAAAAAAAAAAAAAAAAAAAAAAAAAAAAAAAAAAAAAAAAAAAAAAAAAAAAAAAAAAAAAAAAAAAAAAAAAAAAAAAAAAAAAAAAAAAAAAAAAAAAAAAAAAAAAAAAAAAAAAAAAAAAAAAAAAAAAAAAAAAAAAAAAAAAAAAAAAAAAAAAAAAAAAAAAAAAAAAAAAAAAAAAAAAAAAAAAAAAAAAAAAAAAAAAAAAAAAAAAAAAAAATAATAATAATAATAATAATAATAATAATAATAATAATAATAATAATAATAATAATAATAATAATAATAATAATAATAATAATAATAATAATAATAATAATAATAATAATAATAATAATAATAATAATAATAATAATAATAATAATAATAATAATAATAATAATAATAATAATAATAATAATAATAATAATAATAATAATAATAATAATAATAATAATAATAATAATAATAATAATAATAATAATAATAATAATAATAATAATAATAATAATAATAATAATAATAATAATAATAATAATAATAATAATAATAATAATAATAATAATAATAATAATAATAATAATAATAATAATAATAATAATAATAATAATAATAATAATAATAATAATAATAATAATAATAATAATAATAATAATAATAATAATAATAATAATAATAATAATAATAATAATAATAATAATAATAATAATAATAATAATAATAATAATAATAATAATAATAATATCAATAATCCTATTAATTTCTATTAACATTTTAATATACCGTTTTGCTCTTCCGTAAATCCCGTATATCTCCACAAATTCACATTAATCGTTAGGACTCTAATAACACTTCCTTTTCGTAAAACGGACTTGATTTACTATTTTTTTACGAATTATTATACTTAAAGGCTAAAACGGGAATTCTAGCATTACTCTTCTCGATTCGGGTTTCTAAAATTTCACTTATTCTTCTACAAATCCCTATAAATTTCTAGGGTCCTAATAAAACTATCCGCTCGCAAAACGGACCCAATTTACTTATTTACGAAAATAGCCTTGGAGCGGAAACCCGAAAACTCGGGTGTTACACTGTTCGTGGCCAAGGGTGAGGAGCGAGTTTGAGCTCCGATCACCGGCCGATTTTGGGAGCTCTCGGCATGAGTTTGCCGACCCTTGGACCAGCAATGGTCGCCGGGTTGTGAGGTGCTCCGCGAATTCCGAGTGGGACTCGGGCCGGAGGTGATGTGCTCCGCGAATTCCGAGTGGGACTCGGGCCGGAGGTGATGTGCTCCGCGAATTCCGAGTGGGACTCGGGCCGGAGGTGATGTGCTCCGCGAATTCCGAGTGAGACTCGGGCCGGAGGTGATGTGCTCCGCGAATTCCGAGTGAGACTCGGGCCGGAGGTGATGTGCTCCGCGAATTCCGAGTGGGACTCGGGCCGGAGGTGATGTGCTCCGCGAATTCCGAGTGAGACTCGGGCCGGAGGTGATGTGCTCCGCGAATTCCGAGTGAGACTCGGGCCGGAGGTGAGGTGCTCCGCGAATTCCGAGTGAGACTCGGGCCGGAGGTGATGTGCTCCGCGAATTCCGAGTGGGACTCGGGCCGGAGGTGATGTGCTCCGCGAATTCCGAGTGGGACTCGGGCCGGAGGTGATGTGCTCCGCGAATTCCGAGTGGGACTCGGGCCGGAGGTGATGTGCTCCGCGAATTCCGAGTGAGACTCGGGCCGGAGGTGATGTGCTCCGCGAATTCCGAGTGAGACTCGGGCCGGAGGTGATGTGCTCCGCGAATTCCGAGTGGGACTCGGGCCGGAGGTGATGTGCTCCGCGAATTCCGAGTGGGACTCGGGCCGGAGGTGATGTGCTCCGCGAATTCCGAGTGAGACTCGGGCCGGAGGTGATGTGCTCCGCGAATTCCGAGTGAGACTCGGGCCGGAGGTGAGGTGCTCCGCGAATTCCGAGTGAGACTCGGGCCGGAGGTGATGTGCTCCGCGAATTCCGAGTGAGACTCGGGCCGGAGGTGATGTGCTCCGCGAATTCCGAGTGAGACTCGGGCCGGAGGTGATGTGCTCCGCGAATTCCGAGTGAGACTCGGGCCGGAGGTGATGTGCTCCGCGAATTCCGAGTGGGACTCGGGCCGGAGGTGATGTGCTCCGCGAATTCCGAGTGGGACTCGGGCCGGAGGTGATGTGCTCCGCGAATTCCGAGTGAGACTCGGGCCGGAGGTGATGTGCTCCGCGAATTCCGAGTGAGACTCGGGCCGGAGGTGATGTGCTCCGCGAATTCCGAGTGAGACTCGGGCCGGAGGTGATGTGCTCCGCGAATTCCGAGTGAGACTCGGGCCGTAGGTGATGTGCTCCGCGAATTCCGAGTGAGACTCGGGCCGGAGGTGATGTGCTCCGTGAATTCCGAGTGGGACTCGGGCCGGAGGTGAGGTGCTCCGCGAATTCCGAGTGGGACTCGGGCCGGAGGTGAGGTGCTCCGCGAATTCCGAGTGGGACTCGGGCCGGAGGTGATGTGCTCCGCGAATTCCGAGTGGGACTCGGGCCGGAGGTGAGGTGCTCCGCGAATTCCGAGTGAGACTCGGGCCGGAGGTGATGTGCTCCGCGAATTCCGAGTGGGACTCGGGCCGGAGGTGATGTGCTCCGCGAATTCCGAGTGGGACTCGGGCCGGAGGTGATGTGCTCCGCGAATTCCGAGTGAGACTCGGGCCGGAGGTGATGTGCTCCGCGAATTCCGAGTGGGACTCGGGCCGGAGGTGATGTGCTCCGCGAATTCCGAGTGGGACTCGGGCCGGAGGTGATGTGCTCCGCGAATTCCGAGTGGGACTCGGGCCGGAGGTGAGGTGCTCCGCGAATTCCGAGTGGGACTCGGGCCGGAGGTGATGTGCTCCGCGAATTCCGAGTGGGACTCGGGCCAGAGGTGATGTGCTCCGCGAATTCCGAGTGGGACTCGGGCCGGAGGTGAGGTGCTCCGCGAATTCCGAGTGAGACTCGGGCCGGAGGTGATGTGCTCCGCGAATTCCGAGTGGGACTCGGGCCGGAAGTGATGTGCTCCGCGAATTCCGAGTGAGACTCGGGCCGGAGGTGATGTGCTCCGCGAATTCCGAGTGAGACTCGGGCCGGAGGTGATGTGCTCCGCGAATTCCGAGTGGGACTCGGGCCGGAGGTGATGTGCTCCGCGAATTCCGAGTGAGACTCGGGCCGGAGGTGAGGTGCTCCGCGAATTCCGAGTGAGACTCGGGCCGGAGGTGATGTGCTCCGCGAATTCCGAGTGGGACTCGGGCCGGAGGTGAGGTGCTCCACGAATTCCGAGTGGGACTCGGGCTGGAGGTGAGGTGCTCCGCGAATTTCGAGTGAGACTCGAGCCGGAGGTGATGTGCTCCGCGAATTCCGAGTGGGACTCGGGCCGGAGGTGAGGTGCTCCGCGAATTCCGAGTGAGACTCGGGCCGGAGGTGAGGTGCTCCGCGAATTCCGAGTGGGACTCGGGCCGGAGGTGATGTGCTCCGCGAATTCCGAGTGGGACTCGGGCCGGAGGTGATGTGCTCCGCGAATTCCGAGTGGGACTCGGGCCGGAGGTGATGTGCTCCGCGAATTCCGAGTGGGACTCGGGCCGGAGGTGAGGTGCTCCGCGAATTCCGAGTGGGACTCGGGCCGGAGGTGATGTGCTCCGCGAATTCCGAGTGGGACTCGGGCCGGAGGTGATGTGCTCCGCGAATTCCGAGTGGGACTCGGGCCGGAGGTGATGTGCTCCGCGAATTCCGAGTGAGGCTCGGGCCGGAGGTGAGGTGCTCCGCGAATTCCGAGTGGGACTCGGGCCGGAGGTGATGTGCTCCGCGAATTCCGAGTGGGACTCGGGCCGGAGGTGATGTGCTCCGCGAATTCCGAGTGAGACTCGGGCCGGAGGTGATGTGCTCCGCGAATTCCGAGTGGGACTCGGGCCGGAGGTGATGTGCTCCGCGAATTCCGAGTGGGACTCGGGCCGGAGGTGAGGTGCTCTGCGAATTCCGAGTGAGACTCGGGCCGGAGGTGATGTGCTCCGCGAATTCCGAGTGGGACTCGGGCCGGAGGTGATGTGCTCCGCGAATTCCGAGTGGGACTCGGGCCGGAGGTGATGTGCTCCGCGAATTCCGAGTGGGACTCGGGCCGGAGGTGAGGTGCTCCGCGAATTCCGAGTGAGACTCGGGCCGGAGGTGATGTGCTCCGCGAATTCCGAGTTGTACGTAGGTAGTGAGCCTTGTGAGGGTTGTGGGACGGTTGTACGTAGGTAGTGAGCCTTGTGAGGGTTGTGGGAGTAGGTAGTGAGCCTTGGGAGGGTTGTGGGACGGTTGTACGTAGGTAGTGAGCCTTGGGAGGGTTGTGGGAGTAGGTAGTGAGCCTTGGGAGGGTTGTGGGACGGTTGTACGTAGGTAGTGAGCCTTGTGAGGGTTGTGGGAGTAGGTAGTGAGCCTTGGGAGGGTTGTGGGACGGTTGTACGTAGGTAGTGAGCTTTGTGAGGGTTGTGGGACGGTTGTACGTAGGTAGTGAGCCTTGGGAGGGTTGTGGGACGGTTGTACGTAGGTAGTGAGCCTTGTGAGGGTTGTGGGACGGTTGTACGTAGGTAGTGAGCCTTGTGAGGGTTGTGGGACGGTTGTACGTAGGTAGTGAGCCTTGGGAGGGTTGTGGGACGGTTGTACGTAGGTAGTGAGCCTTGGGAGGGTTGTGGGACGGTTGTACGTAGGTAGTGAGCCTTGGGAGGGTTGTGGGAGTAGGTAGTGAGCCTTGTGAGGGTTGTGGGACGGTTGTACGTAGGTAGTGAGCCTTGGGAGGGTTGTGGGAGTAGGTAGTGAGCTTTGTGAGGGTTGTGGGAGTAGGTAGTGAGCCTTGTGAGGGTTGTGGGACGGTTGTACGTAGGTAGTGAGCCTTGGGAGGGTTGTGGGAGTAGGTAGTGAGCCTTGGGAGGGTTGTGGGACGGTTGTACGTAGGTAGTGAGCCTTGGGAGGGTTGTGGGACGGTTGTACGTAGGTAGTGAGCCTTGGGAGGGTTGTGGGAGTAGGTAGTGAGCCTTGTGAGGGTTGTGGGACGGTTGTACGTAGGTAGTGAGCCTTGTGAGGGTTGTGGGAGTAGGTAGTGAGCCTTGTGAGGGTTGTGGGAGTAGGTAGTGAGCCTTGTGAGGGTTGTGGGAGTAGGTAGTGAGCCTTGTGAGGGTTGTGGGACGGTTGTACGTAGGTAGTGAGCCTTGTGAGGGTTGTGGGACGGTTGTACGTAGGTAGTGAGCCTTGTGAGGGTTGTGGGACGGTTGTACGTAGGTAGTGAGCCTTGGGAGGGTTGTGGGAGTAGGTAGTGAGCCTTGTGAGGGTTGTGGGAGTAGGTAGTGAGCCTTGGGAGGGTTGTGGGAGTAGGTAGTGAGCCTTGTGAGGGTTGTGGGAGTAGGTAGTGAGCCTTGGGAGGGTTGTGGGAGTAGGTAGTGAGCCTTGGGAGGGTTGTGGGACGGTTGTACGTAGGTAGTGAGCCTTGTGAGGGTTGTGGGAGTAGGTAGTGAGCCTTGTGAGGGTTGTGGGAGTAGGTAGTGAGCCTTGTGAGGGTTGTGGGAGTAGGTAGTGAGCCTTGGGAGGGTTGTGGGACGGTTGTACGTAGGTAGTGAGCCTTGGGAGGGTTGTGGGAGTAGGTAGTGAGCCTTGGGAGGGTTGTGGGAGTAGGTAGTGAGCCTTGTGAGGGTTGTGGGAGTAGGTAGTGAGCCTTGGGAGGGTTGTGGGAGTAGGTAGTGAGCCTTGTGAGGGTTGTGGGAGTAGGTAGTGAGCCTTGGGAGGGTTGTGGGAGTAGGTAGTGAGCCTTGTGAGGGTTGTGGGAGTAGGTAGTGAGCTTTGTGAGGGTTGTGGGAGTAGGTAGTGAGCCTTGGGAGGGTTGTGGGACGGTTGTACGTAGGTAGTGAGCTTTGTGAGGGTTGTGGGAGTAGGTAGTGAGCCTTGTGAGGGTTGTGGGACGGTTGTACGTAGGTAGTGAGCCTTGGGAGGGTTGTGGGACGGTTGTACGTAGGTAGTGAGCCTTGTGAGGGTTGTGGGACGGTTGTACGTAGATGGAGAGCCTTGTGAGGGTTGTGGGACGGTTGTATGTAAGCAGTGAGCTTTGTGAGGGTTGTGGGAGTAGGTAGTGAGCCTTGTGAGGGTTGTGGGACGGTTGTACGTAGGTAGTGAGCCTTGGGAGGGTTGTGGGACGGTTGTACGTAGATGGAAAGCCTTGTGAGGGTTGTGGGACGGTTGTACGTAGATGGAGAGCCTTGTGAGGGTTGTGGGACGGTTGTACGTAGGTAGTGAGCTTTGTGAGGGTTGTGGGAGTAGGTAGTGAGCCTTGTGAGGGTTGTGGGACGGTTGTACGTAGGTAGTGAGCCTTGGGAGGGTTGTGGGACGGTTGTACGTAGGTAGTGAGCCTTGTGAGGGTTGTGGGACGGTTGTACGTAGGTAGTGAGCCTTGTGAGGGTTGTGGGACGGTTGTACGTAGGTAGTGAGCCTTGTGAGGGTTGTGGGACGGTTGTACGTAGGTAGTGAGCTTTGTGAGGGTTGTGGGACGGTTGTACGTAGGTAGTGAGCCTTGGGAGGGTTGTGGGAGTAGGTAGTGAGCCTTGTGAGGGTTGTGGGACGGTTGTACGTAGGTAGTGAGCCTTGTGAGGGTTGTGGGACGGTTGTACGTAGGTAGTGAGCTTTGTGAGGGTTGTGGGAGTAGGTAGTGAGCCTTGTGAGGGTTGTGGGACGGTTGTACGTAGGTAGTGAGCCTTGGGAGGGTTGTGGGACGGTTGTACGTAGATGGAAAGCCTTGTGAGGGTTGTGGGACGGTTGTACGTAGATGGAGAGCCTTGTGAGGGTTGTGGGACGGTTGTACGTAGGTAGTGAGCCTTGTGAGGGTTGTGGGAGTAGGTAGTGAGCCTTGTGAGGGTTGTGGGACGGTTGTACGTAGGTAGTGAGCCTTGGGAGGGTTGTGGGACGGTTGTACGTAGATGGTGAGCCTTGTGAGGGTTGTGGGACGGTTGTACGTAGATGGAGAGCCTTGTGAGGGTTGTGGGACGGTTGTACGTAGGTAGTGAGCCTTGTGAGGGTTGTGGGAGTAGGTAGTGAGCCTTGTGAGGGTTGTGGGACGGTTGTACGTAGGTAGTGAGCCTTGGGAGGGTTGTGGGACGGTTGTACGTAGGTAGTGAGCCTTGTGAGGGTTGTGGGACGGTTGTACGTAGGTAGTGAGCCTTGTGAGGGTTGTGGGACGGTTGTACGTAGGTAGTGAGCCTTGGGAGGGTTGTGGGACGGTTGTACGTAGGTAGTGAGCTTTGTGAGGGTTGTGGGACGGTTGTACGTAGGTAGTGAGCCTTGGGAGGGTTGTGGGACGGTTGTACGTAGGTAGTGAGCCTTGGGAGGGTTGTGGGACGGTTGTACGTAGATGGAGAGCCTTGTGAGGGTTGTGGGACGGTTGTACGTAGGTAGTGAGCCTTGTGAGGGTTGTGGGACGGTTGTACGTAGGTAGTGAGCCTTGGGAGGGTTGTGGGACGGTTGTACGTAGGTAGTGAGCCTTGTGAGGGTTGTGGGACGGTTGTACGTAGGTAGTGAGCCTTGGGAGGGTTGTGGGACGGTTGTACGTAGGTAGTGAGCCTTGTGAGGGTTGTGGGACGGTTGTACGTAGGTAGTGAGCCTTGTGAGGGTTGTGGGACGGTTGTACGTAGGTAGTGAGCCTTGTGAGGGTTGTGGGACGGTTGTACGTAGATGGAGAGCCTTGTGAGGGTTGTGGGACGGTTGTACGTAGGTAGTGAGCCTTGTGAGGGTTGTGGGACGGTTGTACGTAGGTAGTGAGCCTTGTGAGGGTTGTGGGACGGTTGTACGTAGGTAGTGAGCCTTGGGAGGGTTGTGGGACGGTTGTACGTAGGTAGTGAGCCTTGTGAGGGTTGTGGGACGGTTGTACGTAGGTAGTGAGCCTTGGGAGGGTTGTGGGACGGTTGTACGTAGATGGAGAGCCTTGTGAGGGTTGTGGGACGGTTGTACGTAGGTAGTGAGCCTTGGGAGGGTTGTGGGACGGTTGTACGTAGATGGAGAGCCTTGTGAGGGTTGTGGGACGGTTGTACGTAGGTAGTGAGCCTTGGGAGGGTTGTGGGACGGTTGTACGTAGGTAGTGAGCCTTGGGAGGGTTGTGGGACGGTTGTACGTAGGTAGTGAGCCTTGTGAGGGTTGTGGGACGGTTGTACGTAGGTAGTGAGCCTTGGGAGGGTTGTGGGACGGTTGTACGTAGGTAGTGAGCCTTGTGAGGGTTGTGGGACGGTTGTACGTAGGTAGTGAGCCTTGTGAGGGTTGTGGGACGGTTGTACGTAGGTAGTGAGCCTTGTGAGGGTTGTGGGACGGTTGTACGTAGGTAGTGAGCCTTGTGAGGGTTGTGGGAGTAGGACTTTTTGTCTTTTGTGGGAGTATTTGTATTTGTTGTATATAGTCATAGTTAAGGGTGATATGTGTGATGACCCGGATCTGTAAGTATGGTACGATGGCTGCACGAACCGGAACCCGGATGGCGGTACGTCCGCGCGGGCGAGCCGGAAGGTGACGGGTCGTAAAGAGGGGGGTCGTCACAATCCCACAGCGCTTGGGGAAGTATGTGGAAATGAAACATATGTAAGAGATCCCTCCCTAAATAGCAAGACGCGTTTTGGAGCACAATTGACAACGGATCCCATAAGAACTCCGAAGTTAAGCGTACTCCGGCGAGAGTAATTCCAGGTTGGGTGACCTCCCGGGAAGTGCACTCGCCAAACAAAGCCGTGAGGGGAGGATATTGGGCTGCGGCCCGATCCCCGGAGCGGACAATATCTTGCTGGGATGAGGGGTCGTTACAAATGGTATCAGAGCCTGTACCCAACCGAATTGTGGCCAACGAGGACGTTGGGCCCCCGAGGGGGGGTGATTGTGATGACCCGGATCTGTAAGTATGGTACGATGGCTGCACGAACCGGAACCCGGATGGCGGTACGTCCGCGCGGGCGAGCCGGAAGGTGACGGGTCGTAAAGAGGGGGGTCGTCACAATCCCACAGCGCTTGGGGAAGTATGTGGAAATGAAACATATGTAAGAGATCCTCCCTAAATAGCAAGACGCGTTTTGGAGCACAATTGACAACGGATCCCATGAGAACTCCGAAGTTAAGCGTACTCCGGCGAGAGTAATTCCAGTTGGGTGACCTCCCGGGAAGTGCACTCGCCAAACAAAGCCGTGAGGGGAGGATATTGGGTTGCGGCCCGATCCCCGGAGCGGACAATATCTTGCTGGGATGAGGGGTCGTTACAATATGTCACCCTATACTGTGGACTTTCTTCATTTTGGTTGATAGCATTTTTGTTCTGTTTTGATGATCGTTTGGAGATTTAAAAGACTAGATAGTTGTGTAGGAGTATTCTGGATTAGTTGGGATTTATTCATTTGCAGGTACTTAGCATTTTGGGGGCGCCATTTTCAAGCGTTACTCTGCCGAAATTTTCGGGGAGGACGCCGTGGTGCTTATTGGTTAGGATTAAGGAAAAAAAATAGTGAGTCGTTTAGCTCAGAGTAGTCCCTGTAGCGAACCGTGAATCCGGGTGGGTTTTCGGGGCGTTACAGTTTAGCTGGCTCGACTTGTTTAACTGATGATTCGTGAGCCAACATGGGTTGAAAATTTTCTTAGATGTGTTCATTAGACTTGCTAGGCACGTTAGACTTGTGTTGTTTAACTCTCTAGTCTTAATGATCTGAACTTTTCAGGTTCAATTTGGCTCGATCAACTTATTAAGATGTGATAATTTGATTGTTCTAAATAATTTTTAAAGTGATTTTAAAATAACTTCTTGCAACTTGGTAATCATAAATCATTAAAAAAAAAACACAATACTTAGAGAATAAAAAATTTGTTATTGTTGAAATAAAAAAAAAAAATTATGGGAACAATAATAATAATGTTCCGCTGTAATACATGGACAGTACTGATCAAGATAATTCTCAAGAAAGACTGTACTGGACAATCTCCTAGATAAAATTACCTTTCTAAGTAAGTTCCCAATAAAAGCTGGAGGAGTCACAAACAGTCTAACTTAAATCCAATCTCCTAGACAAAACTCACTTATACAGTACAATTACACCACTAAATAAATTGTGTGAGAAACGATAACATATGAGATCCGAAAAATACCAAAAATATTTTCTCACACTGTAAAAATATAACGGACAAGAAATACAAGAAATAATAGCTAAAATGAACACCAAGAATTTTTATATAAAAATCCAAATCAGGAAAAAACCATGGAGACCAAATCCAGAAAGATCTCACTATGAAAAATAAAATTTACAATAATTTTCTAGATATCAAATATTCTAGAAAATTTTCACTAAGAGAAATCATCACTTTTAGAATCTCACTATACTCAAAAGTATCTCACCTATTTTTCCTTCCTCTCTTCTCACAGAAGAAACTATCTTCGGATCTACCTTTCTTCTTTGCCAAGACTCTCTATTTATAGGGAGAGAGTACTGCAATAAGACACATACTGCAAGATATAAAAATCTTACAGTATAGAGAGATGCAGAAGGAAGAGATTTCTTCCTTCTGCTTCTCCCATTTTCATTTAATGAAATGGGTCCCTCATCATAATGGAAGGACCCCACAAATCTCTCCCTTCCAACTTATGATGAGATATCTCCAATCTTGATGAGCTTTTAAAGAATTCATGTTTATTTTTCTACAAGATCTTAGTCATCATGTTTGAGTCATTATTATTTATGTGAATTTCTCAATATATACTTGATTAATTTTAATCTAATCTAATTAGATTAATTTTAATCTAATCTAATTAGATTAATTTTAATCTAATCTAATTAGATTAATTTTAATCTAATCTAATTAGATTAATTTTAATCTAATCTAATTAGATTAATTTTAATCTAATCTAATTAGATTAATTTTAATCTAATCTAATTAGATTAATTTTAATCTAATCTAATTAGATTAATTTTAATCTAATCTAATTAGATTAATTTTAATCTAATCTAATTAGATTAATTTTAATCTAATCTAATTAGATTAATTTTAATCTAATCTAATTAGATTAATTTTAATCTAATCTAATTAGATTAATTTTAATCTAATCTAATTAGATTAATTTTAATCTAATCTAATTAGATTAATTTTAATCTAATCTAATTAGATTAATTTTAATCTAATCTAATTAGATTAATTTTAATCTAATCTAATTAGATTAATTTTAATCTAATCTAATTAGATTAATTTTAATCTAATCTAATTAGATTAATTTTAATCTAATCTAATTAGATTAATTTTAATCTAATCTAATTAGATTAATTTTAATCTAATCTAATTAGATTAATTTTAATCTAATCTAATTAGATTAATTTTAATCTAATCTAATTAGATTAATTTTAATCTAATCTAATTAGATTAATTTTAATCTAATCTAATTAGATTAATTTTAATCTAATCTAATTAGATTAATTTTAATCTAATCTAATTAGATTAATTTTAATCTAATCTAATTAGATTAATTTTAATCTAATCTAATTAGATTAATTTTAATCTAATCTAATTAGATTAATTTTAATCTAATCTAATTAGATTAATTTTAATCTAATCTAATTAGATTAATTTTAATCTAATCTAATTAGATTAATTTTAATCTAATCTAATTAGATTAATTTTAATCTAATCTAATTAGATTAATTTTAATCTAATCTAATTAGATTAATTTTAATCTAATCTAATTAGATTAATTTTAATCTAATCTAATTAGATTAATTTTAATCTAATCTAATTAGATTAATTTTAATCTAATCTAATTAGATTAATTTTAATCTAATCTAATTAGATTAATTTTAATCTAATCTAATTAGATTAATTTTAATCTAATCTAATTAGATTAATTTTAATCTAATCTAATTAGATTAATTTTAATCTAATCTAATTAGATTAATTTTAATCTAATCTAATTAGATTAATTTTAATCTAATCTAATTAGATTAATTTTAATCTAATCTAATTAGATTAATTTTAATCTAATCTAATTAGATTAATTTTAATCTAATCTAATTAGATTAATTTTAATCTAATCTAATTAGATTAATTTTAATCTAATCTAATTAGATTAATTTTAATCTAATCTAATTAGATTAATTTTAATCTAATCTAATTAGATTAATTTTAATCTAATCTAATTAGATTAATTTTAATCTAATCTAATTAGATTAATTTTAATCTAATCTAATTAGATTAATTTTAATCTAATCTAATTAGATTAATTTTAATCTAATCTAATTAGATTAATTTTAATCTAATCTAATTAGATTAATTTTAATCTAATCTAATTAGATTAATTTTAATCTAATCTAATTAGATTAATTTTAATCTAATCTAATTAGATTAATTTTAATCTAATCTAATTAGATTAATTTTAATCTAATCTAATTAGATTAATTTTAATCTAATCTAATTAGATTAATTTTAATCTAATCTAATTAGATTAATTTTAATCTAATCTAATTAGATTAATTTTAATCTAATCTAATTAGATTAATTTTAATCTAATCTAATTAGATTAATTTTAATCTAATCTAATTAGATTAATTTTAATCTAATCTAATTAGATTAATTTTAATCTAATCTAATTAGATTAATTTTAATCTAATCTAATTAGATTAATTTTAATCTAATCTAATTAGATTAATTTTAATCTAATCTAATTAGATTAATTTTAATCTAATCTAATTAGATTAATTTTAATCTAATCTAATTAGATTAATTTTAATCTAATCTAATTAGATTAATTTTAATCTAATCTAATTAGATTAATTTTAATCTAATCTAATTAGATTAATTTTAATCTAATCTAATTAGATTAATTTTAATCTAATCTAATTAGATTAATTTTAATCTAATCTAATTAGATTAATTTTAATCTAATCTAATTAGATTAATTTTAATCTAATCTAATTAGATTAATTTTAATCTAATCTAATTAGATTAATTTTAATCTAATCTAATTAGATTAATTTTAATCTAATCTAATTAGATTAATTTTAATCTAATCTAATTAGATTAATTTTAATCTAATCTAATTAGATTAATTTTAATCTAATCTAATTAGATTAATTTTAATCTAATCTAATTAGATTAATTTTAATCTAATCTAATTAGATTAATTTTAATCTAATCTAATTAGATTAATTTTAATCTAATCTAATTAGATTAATTTTAATCTAATCTAATTAGATTAATTTTAATCTAATCTAATTAGATTAATTTTAATCTAATCTAATTAGATTAATTTTAATCTAATTTAGTTTTAATTAATCATAATTAGCATTTTTCTTTTAATTTTTAACAGAGGCGATCAATCGGCTCCTCTGGGGCGATCGATCGGCACCCACTCTTTTTAAATTCTCACAGTTTTTGTTAAAGGTGGAGATAATTTGCCATGCTTTCCAAATTCTTACTTTGACAAACATATGATCACCCTCATTAAATTCCAATGGTTGTCTCCATCTATCTGCATAACTCTTCTGACGACTCTAAGCGGTTTTCAATCATTGTCGAATGAGTTTGATCTTTTTGTTGGTTTCTTTTACCAAGTCAGGTCCCAATAATACTGTTTCACCTACCTTATTCCAGCACAACGGAGATCTGCATGGTCTCCCATATAGTGTTTTAAATGGTGCCATACCGATACTTGCCTAGTAGCTATTGTTGTACATGAATTCTACAAGATGTAAATGATCTTCCCAACCTCCTATAAAATCCATTACGCATGCCCGTAGCATATCTTCCAAACTTTGGATTGTCCTCTCAGATTGGCCATCTGTTTGTGGATGATATCTGTACTGAGATCTAACCTTGTATTCATAGCTTTCTATAATCTTTGCCAGAATCTCGAGGTGAATCTCATATCTCAATTCGAAACTATAGAAACAGGCACACCATGTAATCTGACAATTTCTTTCAGATACAGTTTACTAACTAATCAATTGAATGAGTACTGCGCATGGGTAAAAAATGACTTGATTTAGTAAGTCGATCCACTATGACCCAAACAGTATCATTCCCTTTCGATAATTTAGGCAATCCTGTCATAAAGCCATCGTGATAAACTTCTATTTTCAATCTGCTACTGGCAATGGAACGAGCATTCCAGCTAGTTTCTTATGCTCCGCCTTAATTCTTTAGCATATCATACATTTTGAAACGAATCTGGCTATTTTGGCTTTCATTCCCTTCCACCAATACTGCTTTCTCATATTCTGGTTCATTTTGTATTTTCAGGATGAATGGCAAATCTTTAGCAATGATTTTCTTTTAAGATCTCCTTTTTCAATTCTTAATCATCTGGAATCACTAGACGACCCAGATATCTCACTCCTACATTGATGTCTCTAGAAAAATTTTTAGCTTCTTTTGCTTCGATCTTTGTTTTCAATTCAGCGATTTCGGCATTATTGTCTTGTGCTTCCATAATTCTTTGTACCAAATTGGGTCTCACATTCACATTTTGAAGGTATACCTGTTCATTGCCTTCTCTTAAGTGCAAATTGAATTAATCCATCTTAGCCCAAATTTCGTATTCTTTAATGTCAATGCTAGCTGCCATTACTCTTGATTTTCTACTTAAAGCATCTACAACTTTGTTGGCTTTACCCGGATGGTACTGCAGTGTGTAATCATAATCTTGTAAAAACTTCATCCAACGTCTTTGCCTCTGATTCATTTCCTTCTGTGTGAACAAGTACTTCAAACTTTTGTCATCTGAAAATACTTCGAATGTTTCTCCATACAGATAATATCTCCAATGTTTTAGCGCAAACACCATTTCAGCAAGCTCCAGATCGTGAACTGGGTAATTGTTTTCATGCGATTTTAATTGCCTCGAAGCATAGGCAACTACTTTCTTATTTTGCATCAAAACGCATCTCAAACCATTCAATGATGCATCACAATAAACCACATATGTAACGACCCTAATGCTGTACCCGTAATTACCGTGTAAATTTTTCATTTTTCTTTTTCTTTTTATCCTAATACCTTTAATTAAACTCTAGGCGGAACCTAAACCGAAATCGAAACCAGAATCGAAATCGGAATTGAAACCTAACTTAAAAACAACTTAAAACTATTTAAATAAAACAATTAAAAACTATTAAATAAATTAAATAAACTTTAATAAAAGTGGGAGGGCAAAACCGTCCCTGCTGCACAAAAGAAGAGGCAGCGACCGATCTGATCGATCGCTGCATGCTATAATCTTTGCAGCGATCGATCTCTGCAATCTGCTCTTCAGCAGAGATCGATCGCTGCACACTATGCAGCGATCCTTCCTGCTTTTCCCCTCCGTTCTCTTTTTCCCACTAAGTGCTCTCTGGAATCCGATTCCAGAGGGAAACACTTCATCAAATAACATTCTGGAAATCAACTTCTATATCTATTCATCGACCACTAATTACGCAATTCAGACTTACAATAACACGATACTCTAATTGCGATAAAACTTTCTAAAAACGAACGGCGTGGATAGCTCAAAAACTCGAGCATATCCGTACCAAACCTAAAACAGTTCAAATACAGTTTATTAAATCCTTTAAGACACTATACACCAAACAGTTCCAAAATTTCAAAACAAACTAAACATCCTAAGATATCTATACAAGTCACAACCCAAAATATCCCAAAAAGACCCTCAAAACCTATACATACGTCCCCACGGGTCAGGTGAGCCTCGACTGCGCCAGCACACCCACGCGAGCCGTCCTCCGTCAACTGCGTCACTCCTCAGGTGGAGGGATCTCGTCCTCACCTACACCATACAGACACCTATGAGATAAAAATCTCAGCAAGCTCTACGTAAGTGCAATGCGTGCTATGCGTATGCAATACAGAAAACATGCAGATACAGATACAGATTCAGATTACAGATTCAGATTCTTTACGTCGCAGACAGATTATCACCGAGGTCTAAACCCACCTCGCCGTGACCAGATAACAGATTACGTAGATTAATTAGGTCCATTACTTTGCTTAAAAACACGTACAGAATGATGCATGAACAATTCATATCAGACAGTAATCATATAGACAAGCATACCTTCCAAAACTCCACAATCAACCTATACACATATAGACAGAATATACCATCAAAACTCAACAATCAACCTATACACATATAACTTAACTACCCAACCAAAGCGATTAAACAAAACATCACCAAGTTCCTCGAGAAGACCACGACGTACGGTGTAGGCCAATCGGCCAGAAAAGATCACGAGAACTTACCTTGAGCGCGCCGAATTACAAGCTTTGACCACGAGAGTTGCGTGTCTGAATAAAACATGATATTCGCCGTTATAATCAATTTAAGCCATAAATGTCTAAATTACAAAATCCTTAACTAACGAATTCTCCTAAATTCTCCACTTAGCTATTTAGAGCATTTCGAACGTTAATTAAAGCTTTATAATCCAAAATCTCTAGTTACGAGTTTTTCCTAAAAACCGACATTTTATCAATTTATAACTTTTTCGCAAATTGATTTCTTTTCGTCCAATAACGTCCAATACGTTCAATCTATACTTAATCACGGCTAACCTATTAATTACGGGCCCTAAATCGCGTTTTTCGTCGAAACCCTAATTGAAACCCTAACCCTAAATCGAACCGAAAACTCGAAATAAACGCTCAGAGATTGTAGGTACATACCGAGGGTAGCGAGAGGAGAAGAAACCGTGAAGGAAACGGGTTGATCGGAGGTCGGACGGAGGTCGGAGGAGGAGAACACGCCGGCGGCCAGACGAGGAAAATCGCCTCTGTTCGTGCGATCCAGAGAAGAAGAGAGAAAGTGAGGGAGAGAAAAGGGTTTTGTGATGTTTTATAAAATTGATTTTGTAAATTACTATTTTGCCCTTCTCACTTAATTCTATTTGTTTCGTCCTTCGTTTCGTCAATCGTCCAACTATTCGAAATCACCAAATTTCCTAATTTCGCCAATAAGTCCAATTAGTTACCAGAGATTTATCAAAACTGTCCGTTCGCAATTCGGACCTCGTTTACTATTTTTACAATATCGTTCTTTTTATTACGAGAAAACGTAATTCTCATAAATTTAGGGTTTGAACTCCGAAAAATCCCATAATATTCCTAAAATCCATATTAATTATTAGGATTCTAATGACGCATTCTTTTCGTAAAACGGAGTTAATCCGACATATTTACGAAAATGCCATTTCATATTAAAATAATAATATCTCGTAAAGCGGGATATTACAACATAACATTTTTCTCTTTCTGGAATTATCAAAATTGGTGGAGTCACTAGCTTTTTCTTCAACAACTAAAAAGCTACCTCACACTTGTCATCTCATTCGTACTTCACCCCTTTTTGGGTTAACTGATTCAATGACATTGAAATTTTGGAGAAACCTTCGACAAATCTTCTATTATATCTGACCAATCCCAAAAAACTTCTTATCTCTGAAACTGACTTGGGTTGCTCTCAATTTTGCACCGCTTCATTCTTTGAAGGATCAACTGCAATGCCTTTCTTCGAAGTCACATGCCCAAAAAATTTAACTTCTTCTAGCCAGAACTTACACTTGCTTAACTTGGCATATAACTGGTGTTGTCTCGATGAGGAGTACACCACAATATCATCAATGAACACTATTACAAAGCTACTAGCTCAAGTGGTATTCCTCACTTGTACTCCAGGTACTAGTCTCTGAGGTCCTGGGTTCGAGTGGGGGGAAGGCAAAAACCCTCTTCAGGGGGAGGGAAGATCGTGAGTACACGTGTACCGCCCTTCGGGGACCCACGTGGCAGCAGCCCATCGGTGGGACCTGCACGACTTGCGCCTGCGGGAACGGGGTCCAGGCTGTTACAAAAAATGCGCATTTTTTGTAACGACCCAACCCGCTCTGTGGGCCAGGCCGTGCAGTGCCCGCTCTGTGGGCCAGCTGCCACGTGTGTCCACAAGGGCCGTCTCTAACGCCCGAGAATTTTGTTTTAGGGATTTCGAGCTATAAGTTTCGAGTTTTAAATATTTTAAGCATTATAGAGTTTTAATTCGTAGAAATAATAAAATAAGTCTAAATGGCGAACATGAAGTTTTATTAGGACCCTAAGAACGAGTAGGAATATTTGGGGAAATAAGGGATTTTTGGAGGAACCAAATAGTTAGGTAAATTGTTAACAAAACAATGGAATTAAACTAAGGGCAAAATAGTAATTTAGGAAATCAAAATTTAATTAAAAAGCCAAATCTCTCCATTTTCCCCTCATTTCTCTCTTCCTCCACGTGAAGCCCTCTCACGATTCTCCTCTCCCTTGCGACGCTCTCCCTCCATCGATCGCTCACTTCTCCGAGTTCCCGCTAGTTTCGTTATGGTTTTCTTCCCCAAATCAATCTTCTAGGTAAGTTCTACACTCTAGACAAGTTTATTTGTGGTTTTAGGGTTTATTTCGATTTAGGGTTTTATGAGAATTGTTGGTTTTAGTTAGAAATCGATAGTTTAACGATATTAATGTTCGTTGATGATGTATTTATGATTATTGGAGTGGTTGGTGTAAATTAATGGTGTGGGTTGATGTTTAAGGTTTAGTTTTGGTTGTTGGAGGTTGGTAAAACACCATTAATGGAGTTTTGAAGTTAGTGAGCACCAAGTGCTCGATGAAATGCCCGAATGAAGTGGATTAGAGTTTTTGGGAAATTTACCTTAGCTCGGGATTTCGTTTAGCTTTGAAATTAATGATTTAGAGTTAATACTAACGACGTGCTATGAAATGCCTTAGGTAATCCAAGCTCTTCAAGGACGGTGCTCGGCATAGCTAGGACACCAGGTCAGTGAGTGTTAGGTTTTCCGGCCCCTAAGGCCCTACGTCGTAACGATGTTGATAATGTTGGTAGAATGAAGTTAGGAAGTTATAGGGGTTGGTGATAAGACGGGTAGGTTAAAGTAGTGCCTTAGCGATTAGTTAGTGGTCGTTCGATGGGTGTTTCTACGTATGTCATTCCTCATGCATCATGTTTTATTAAAGTGCATACGAACTATTTATGAGCATGTTTTATGAAAACGTCAAATTAAAGAACGATCACAAATTCTGAATGATGTATGTTTCTCACGGGGCAAGTTATGTGTTTCTCACGGGGCAAGTTACATGTTTCTCACGGGGCAAGTTATGTGTTTCTCACGGGGTAAGTTATGATTATCACGGGGCAAGAAAACGATTTAACGAAACGAAACAAAGTTGTTTTACCAATGTCATGCATATGTAATCGTTATGTTTAGTACACTCTTTACTAAGCATTAGGCTTAATGTATTTATCGTATGATGTAGGTGACGAGAACGAAGGTGAGGAACCTCCTTATGATAATCAAGCGTAGATGGTCGATGGGCGGAGCTCGTGGCGGCGGGGCGTGTTTTGGCTAGGCTGGTTGACTCATGGTTAGATGATTTTTTTGAGAGTTTTGGTGATGTTTGGGTTAATGGGAATTAAATGGATTTTTCGTAGAACTGGATACATTTTAGGATGTTTGGTGACTGAATAGATAATATATTGCGTTTTGTTGTGCTTTTGACGTTTTTCAAACATGAAGGAAATGTTAAACTTTTAAACGGAAACAACGCGGTTCGTTTTTATGAAATTTGATTATGTTTAAAAGTGGATTGTGTTGGTTTGAAGTGTATTTTATGGGATGTATGTAAAGATTGTGTGAAGGAGTGAGAAAGGTGAAGAGTGTGTTTTTGAATTATGAATGTGAAGTGCAGGGCGCGGAAGGAAGAAGAGAAGAAAGAAAGAGGGGAGGAAGAAATATGGGAGCTGTGCTCTCTGGAAAATTCCAGAGAGCATGGCGATTGGTCGCCACAGCATGGCGATCAATCGCCACTCCTTGCCTGCGATCGCCTGGAGTGGCGATTCGCATGGTGATGTAAGCAATCGCCGAAGGGCGATTGCTCGCCAGGAGCAATCGCCACCTGTTCTGCCTTTTCTGGCCGAACTTATAAAAAAAATGTTTTAATTTAATTGTTTTCTTTTATTACTTAATTGATTAATTGTTGGTTTTAAGTTTATTTTGAATAGATTTCAAAGTAGTTTTCATACACCGTTAATAATTTTCAATTCTGACTTTAAAAGTTTTATTTCCGCACGAAAGTCAGATTTAGAGTTTGTACGTATAAAAAAAAAAAAAATTATTAGGGTACGGGTAAGGGTCGTCACACCGTCCACGTGTAGTCACGATCTTCTCCCCCCCTAGAAAGGGAGTTTTTGCCTTCCCCCCCACTCGAACCCCTGACCTCCAGGACATAGTCCAAGGGCTACAAGTGAGGAGTACCAGTGAGCTAGCGTGGACGGCCCTTGTGGACACACGTGGCAACTGGCCCACAGAGCGAGCACCGCACGGCCTGACCTACAGAGCGGGTTGAGTCGTTACAGTATAGCTCTGATACCAAACTGTCAGGACCTGATATCGCCCGAAACTGTCCCTGACGGGTGGAACGAATTCCCGAGGTGGGAATTTCTAGAAACAACCTACACAACCTACATCCAACATTCATTTAAATCACCCCAATATCTAAACCTATCCAGATCTAAAGTAGAAATTTAAACTATCTCCACCTAGTAATACAATAAAGCATAATTTAACTAATCTAACCGGTAGATTTACTTACCGTATGTCGGTTCCTTCACTTCAACATAATTTTTCCACCAAATCTATCGATTTTTGTACCAAATTAACTCTCTCAACAAGCTAAATAATTTCTTCTAAAGGAGAAATTTCCAAATCTCAATTTTTCCTCTCCGTTTTTTCTTTTCTTTTCTTATTCTCTCCCATGTTCTCTTTTCTCTTTCTCTTTCCTATGACATTTTCTTCTTCTTCATTTTTCTTCTCTTCCACATTCTATTTTTCTCTTTCTCTCTCCTCTGAAATTTTCTTCTCCTTGGTTTTCTTCTCTTCCACTTAAAAATCACAAAAGGCAACCACCTCACCAAAGTAAAAAGGCTTTTAAGGGTAAATTACCCTTTAATCATACTTATCCCTCCAAAATTATAATTTTACCCTTCACTTCTTTGTTAATTACCAAATAACCAAGCTTAATTATCTCATAATCACAATTAGTTTTAATCTAATCTAATTAGATTAATTTTAATCTAATTTATTTTTAATTAATCGTAATTATAATTTTTCTTTTAATTTTTATATTTTAAAATTTTTAATAGGGGTGATCGATCAGCTCCTCTGGGGCGATCGATCGGCACCCACTGTTTTTAAAATCTCACAATTTTTTGTTAAAGGTCGTGATCGATCGCCTCCCTTTGACGATTGATCAGTACCCTCTCAGGTCCGATTGTCATTCATCAACCAAAATGGCGATCGATCACCTACCTTGGGCGATCGATCGGCCACGCTTAACATTTTCAATATTTTTCAAAACGTCTAATTTTTTTGCTTCCAAACGCATTATTTCTTCAACACAACCTTTTTACAACATATATTTTTATATTCTTTGTATATAAATATATTTAATTACATGATTGACCAAAAATGTAATTATAAATTCGAACCAATACAATAATAAAAGTTCGAACCATTATACTTATTTTGTTTATGACTCAATTCTGTTAGATATTTTTTCATCCACAACATTTCTTTGCATGCTTCTATAACCACAACAAACTCAGCTTCTATTGTAAATAGTGCAACTGATTTTTACCGTTTAGATTGCCATGATACAGATCCCCCTCCAAATGTAACCATATATCTTGATATTGATCTTCTAGTGTCAATATCTTCGGCCATGTCCGCATCAGTATAACCTACTAACAAAGACTCTTTATTTCCAAAACACAAACGGAATTCAGAAGTACATTTAAGATACCTAAGAATTCATTCATTGCATTTTAATGCTCTCTGCTTGGATTTATTAGAAATTTGCTGACTACTCCAACAGAATGTGAAATATCAGTTCTCATACAAACCATGATATACATCAAGCTGCCAACTACTGAGGCATACAGAGTTCTTTGCATTTATGTTTTTCCTTCTTTAGTAGAAGGTTTTTTTTTCAGAAATAAGTTTGAAATGTTGTGAATGCAGAAATATCTAACATAATTGGATCATAAACAAGATAAGTATATCTTGTATTGCGATAGTCAAAGTGCTATTCATTTGAGAAAGAACTCGAGCTTTCATTCGAAGCCGATATACATAGATATTAGGTATTATTGGATACGAAATGTGTTAGACACTAAGCAAGTTTATCTTGAGAAAATTCACATGGATTATAATGGCTCAAACATGATGATAAAGATCTTGCAGAAGAATAAACATGAATTTTGTAGAAGCTCATCAGGATTGGAGATACTTCATCATAAGTCAGAAGGGAGAGATTTGTGGGCATCATAATAGAGGGCCCACAAATTTTTTCTTTAACTTTCGGCAATCCTTTTTGATGTGACCCATCTTGCCACAATGATAGCACTTAACACCCTTTTGTTGATGAGTCTTTGGAACAGATCTTTCGTGTCTAATCCTGTACATTTTGCAGTGTTCGTTGAATGATCTCATATATTCACCACCTTTGTCTTTGTGAATGCATTTTAACTTCTTTCCAATTTCTCGCTTTGTAAGAGCATAAAACTGTTTAAAAACATTAAACACCTCATCTTTGGTGTTGAGTGCATCAGTCCAAACTTTCCTTGAGTGATCATCAATAAATGTGATCATGTATTGGGCACCTACTAACATTTTTGTTGACATGGGACTGCAGACATCTGAATAAATAACTTCTAACACGTCTGGTTTCCTTGATGTAGAATTCTTCTGAAAGGAAACTCTGTGTTGTTTTTTCGTCAAACAATGAACACAACTTGACAGAGGTTCATTTTTGAGATGTGGCAAACAAACTCTTTTGCCAAGCAATTGAAGTCCTTTTTCACTCATGTGACCAAGCCGTTTGTGACATAACTCAATGGACGAGTCATCTTGTGCATCATTTACTGATTCTTCCTTCACAGTCACTTGAGTCACATACAAACTAGATTTTTAATTTCTTTTGCTATGATTAGCGAGCTTTTCCTGAGCTCCTATTTTTTGCCAGCAAATTTGCTTTTATAACCAGCCTCATCAAGAGCACCGACTGTTATAAAATTTAGTCTAATATCTGGAACCTGTTTGACATCTTTAAGCACCAACTCACATCCTGTGTTGGTCTGGATACAGATGTCTCTTCTTTGAATTATTTTGGAAACGTGACTGCTTTCATTTTAACAATGCCAAAATCACCGCTTAAGTAAGATGAAAAATACTCCATTTTTTTGTAACATGATAAGATGCTCTAGAGTCACACACCCAACGCGATTTATTCATCATGAGGTTGACAGCATCTTCGCATATAATGATATATTCACCCTCAGAGGCAATTGCAATTGTACTATTTGTTTCTCCTTTAGCACCTTATGTGCCTTGTCTTGTTGGGAATAAAAAAAATTGGTGGAAACAATAATAATAATGCCACCGTTGTAATACGGGGAGAGTACTGATCAATATAATTATCAGGAAAGACTGTACTGGACAACCTCCTAGACAGAACTCCTTTCCAAGTAAGTTCCCAGAAAATGTTTTTTTTTTTTTTTTTTTTTTTTTTTTTTTTTTTTTTTTTTTTTTTTTTTTTTTTTTTTTTTTTTTTTTTTTTTTTTTTTTTTTTTTTTTTTTTTTTTTTTTTTTTTTTTTTTTTTTTTTTTTTTTTTTTTTTTTTTTTTTTTTTTTTTTTTTTTTTTTTTTTTTTTTTTTTTTTTTTTTTTTTTTTTTTTTTTTTTTTTTTTTTTTTTTTTTTTTTTTTTTTTTTTTTTTTTTTTTTTTTTTTTTTTTTTTTTTTTTTTTTTTTTTTTTTTTTTTTTTTTTTTTTTTTTTTTTTTTTTTTTTTTTTTTTTTTTTTTTTTTTTTTTTTTTTTTTTTTTTTTTTTTTTTTTTTTTTTTTTTTTTTTTTTTTTTTTTTTTTTTTTTTTTTTTTTTTTTTTTTTTTTTTTTTTTTTTTTTTTTTTTTTTTTTTTTTTTTTTTTTTTTTTTTTTTTTTTTTTTTTTTTTTTTTTTTTTTTTTTTTTTTTTTTTTTTTTTTTTTTTTTTTTTTTTTTTTTTTTTTTTTTTTTTTTTTTTTTTTTTTTTTTTTTTTTTTTTTTTTTTTTTTTTTTTTTTTTTTTTTTTTTTTTTTTTTTTTTTTTTTTTTTTTTTTTTTTTTTTTTTTTTTTTTTTTTTTTTTTTTTTTTTTTTTTTTTTTTTTTTTTTTTTTTTTTTTTTTTTTTTTTTTTTTTTTTTTTTTTTTTTTTTTTTTTTTTTTTTTTTTTTTTTTTTTTTTTTTTTTTTTTTTTTTTTTTTTTTTTTTTTTTTTTTTTTTTTTTTTTTTTTTTTTTTTTTTTTTTTTTTTTTTTTTTTTTTTTTTTTTTTTTTTTTTTTTTTTTTTTTTTTTTTTTTTTTTTTTTTTTTTTTTTTTTTTTTTTTTTTTTTTTTTTTTTTTTTTTTTTTTTTTTTTTTTTTTTTTTTTTTTTTTTTTTTTTTTTTTTTTTTTTTTTTTTTTTTTTTTTTTTTTTTTTTTTTTTTTTTTTTTTTTTTTTTTTTTTTTTTTTTTTTTTTTTTTTTTTTTTTTTTTTTTTTTTTTTTTTTTTTTTTTTTTTTTTTTTTTTTTTTTTTTTTTTTTTTTTTTTTTTTTTTTTTTTTTTTTTTTTTTTTTTTTTTTTTTTTTTTTTTTTTTTTTTTTTTTTTTTTTTTTTTTTTTTTTTTTTTTTTTTTTTTTTTTTTTTTTTTTTTTTTTTTTTTTTTTTTTTTTTTTTTTTTTTTTTTTTTTTTTTTTTTTTTTTTTTTTTTTTTTTTTTTTTTTTTTTTTTTTTTTTTTTTTTTTTTTTTTTTTTTTTTTTTTTTTTTTTTTTTTTTTTTTTTTTTTTTTTTTTTTTTTTTTTTTTTTTTTTTTTTTTTTTTTTTTTTTTTTTTTTTTTTTTTTTTTTTTTTTTTTTTTTTTTTTTTTTTTTTTTTTTCGAATGAACTAGAGGACTTATTAGTAAATAGAATTCAAATTATCGAATTAATTTATTTGCAAAGACTTTAATTACATCTTGTATGACAAGAGCTAAACACGTGCATACGCACCACTTCACGTAATCCAACTATTTTCCAAATTTCTCCATCACATATTTTGTGTACTACACATGGACAATAATTTTCTACAAGATCCCCAGGCAAAATTGTTAGTAATTATTTTAATTACTATATGGTTTGGTCCAATTTTTCAAGAGACACCATCAAAGGCAACCGTCCATGTTGCACCCCATCAATGAAAACTCTTTGATGGAAAGAGTTTATAAGTGAGGGGTCATTTGTTGAAGGTCCCCTAAGTTTGTTTTCTCATTTTTTACGGAATAGATCATCGATTGTGAGAATTAAAGGTTTAGAAAATATTTTTCATGGAGAGAAAGCATAATCTTTGAGCATGATTTATATTGATAAAACATTATTTATGTTGTTGGTCTCATATTGTAGTTAATAAACATGTCTATTTATTTATTTTACAGCTATGAATATTGGTAATTTCTTTTATTTCAAATGTGATATTCCTGAATTGAATGGTGAAAACTATAAGTCTTTGAGGGAGAAAATCTTTCTCAAAATGGGACTGATGGACATTGATTATGCTATAAGGAAAAATAAGTCAATTATTACTCCTACTAGTAGTGAGGAAGATCTTATTCTTAGTGAGCATTGGGAGCGATCTAATCGCCTCATCATTATGTATATAATGACTAAAATCTGTGCTAGTATACGAGGTTCAGTTGGTGAGTATAAAAATGTCAAGGATTTGCTGAAGTATATTGATCAACAATTTGAGACTTCAGATAAGGCACTTGCCAGCACCCTAATAATGAAGTTTTTATCATTAAGGCTCACATCTACGAAAGGTATGCGTGAGCACATAATGCATATGAAGGACATTGCAGCTCAGCTTAAAACATTTGAGGTTGACATGTCTGACTCCTTTCTTGTGCACTATATTCTGAACACTCTTCCACAAGCATACGGACTCTTCAAAATATCTTACAACACACATAAGAATAAATGGTCTATCAATGAGTTATTGACCATGTGTGTAACGACCCCAGTAGGGTCGAGACATAATTCATGACTTTCTTAATTATTTAATTCTTACTTTCAGCACCTTGTTCATTATCAGTATTATTTTTTTTTTATTTCTCGAAACTTAGAACTTAAAACTTGACTCGCGGACAATATATCATCTGACAAAAACTAAACCATCCAAAACCCGACTCTTTCATAAATATAATAACTCATTAGTTCACAGAATCGAGCGACTATGCTCGGTTATCAGTTCCATGACATAATCGGGTAGAGAAGAAATGCTCTCAGATCACTCGACGTCATCCTGTTCGGGCTGCATGGGTTTGCATGCATCGGCTGATAGAGTACACATCATCCAATCTGTCACGTGCACTTCGCGTGACTCAATGGACATCGCTCGGTAGAGGTCATCTACCGATGGGCACGTGCAGTGCACGTAATCTATTGTACATCACCTGGTATTTGAAATACACTACATCGCCCGGTCACTAGACGACAAAACTTCACTTACATCATCCGATACTTGAAATACACTACATCACCCGGTCACTAGACGACAAAACTTCACTTACATCATCCGATGTTTGAAATACACTACATCACCCGGTCACTAGACGACAAAACTACATTTATTCATCCGATAGTCCTGTGCATCTCACCGACTACGTAACTAGCCAGTAAGGCATCATCCCGGTGCAACACTTGTCCCCTCCCACGTACCTCAACCGATGAGTCCTCATTCAACAGCGACATCATCTGGTAAGCATGTGCCATACATTGCCCACTTACCTCACTGTAAGAGACATCATTCCTGTGAAAAACAACGTTTCGCCTCCACCGATGACGTAGCCGAGAGTCACCCTCCAGCCTTCTATCTATCACACGACATCCACCGATCACTAAACGACAAGACTTCTACTACATCATCCGGTAAGCTTAACACACGACATCCACCGATCACTAAACGACAAGACTTCTACTACATCATCCGGTAAGCTTAACACACGACATCCACCGATCACTAAACGACAAGACTTCTACTACATCATCCGGTAAGCTTAACACACGACATCCACCGATCACTAAACGACAAGACTTCTACTACATCATCCGGTAAGCTTAACACACGACATCCACCGATCACTAAACGACAAGACTTCTACTACATCATCCGGTAAGCTTAACACACGACATCCACCGATCACTAAACGACAAGACTTCTACTACATCATCCGGTAAGCTTAACACACGACATCCACCGATCACTAAACGACAAGACTTCTACTACATCATCCGGTAAGCTTAACACACGACATCCACCGATCACTAAACGACAAGACTTCTACTACATCATCCGGTAAGCTTAACACACGACATCCACCGATCACTAAACGACAAGACTTCTACTACATCATCCGGTAAGCTTAACACACGACATCCACCGATCACTAAACGACAAGACTTCTACTACATCATCCGGTAAGCTTAACACACGACATCCACCGATCACTAAACGACAAGACTTCTACTACATCATCCGGTAAGCTTAACACACGACATCCACCGATCACTAAACGACAAGACTTCTACTACATCATCCGGTGAAAAACAAACGTTCGCCATCCACCGATGACATCAGCCGGATGATTCACCCATCCAGCTTCTATCTGTAACGTCCTGAATTATATAAACCCGGTTCGTTACTCATAGCTCGAACATAACTAAGAAACTTTGGACTAAATTTAAAACTTCACTCAAAGCATTCAAAACAACCTGACCCCAAATAACATTTGAAATTCAACAAATAACCATTAACAAAAGAACAACATCTGTATCCTCGACATGACTTTGAAAATGATAAACTCCAACTACATTTAAATCACGTTTCTTTGGCAGAGAGGAAATTCCCAAAGGTATCAAATATCAAAAAACTACTAAGACTTCACCTACGACAAGTGGTTAAAACCAACAGAGTACTTTATCAGAAAGTCTCAAGGGAATGTATCCAAAAACATTAAAATCACTTCTGTCATTAGAAAACTTAACATACTTAAATCAAATCATAGCTCACTGAATCTTCACTTCTTCAGACACCAGCTAATCCGCCTCATCAGTATACCAAATCGAGGCAGAGAAGTGCTCCTCCAACTTCACCTATTCTTCAGCGAACTCAGTAAACACACCCGCTGTCACTTCTTCACCTACATCACAAAACCACAAACTCATCTATTAGCCTAATGCTAAGTAAGTAAAGCAGTAATGAAATGAAAATGCTGATATCTGAATTCCTAAACATGCAATTTCTACTTTCCTCATCTCAGTTGTCGTTTATCGTTTCTATTCAACAGTAATCTGATTCACATAGCTGTTTCCGATCCCCCTGTGAAATTGGGAGTTGGATCAACTCTCCCAAAGTATAAATATCCACTGTCTCATTAAGGGGCGGATTAATTCCCTTAACAGTAATCTGATTCACATAGCTGTTTCCGATCCCCCTGTGAAATTGGGAGTTGGATCAACTCTCCCAAAGTATAAATATCCACTGTCTCATTAAGGGGCGGATTAATTCCCTTAACAGTAATCTGATTCACATAGCTGTTTCCGATCCCCCTGTGAAATTAGGAGTTGGACCAACTCTCCCAAAGTATAAATATCCACTAACTCATTAAGGGGCGGATTAATTCCCTTAACAGTAATCTGATTCACATAGCTGTTTCCGATCCCCCTGTGAAATTGGGAGTTGGATCAACTCTCCCAAAGTATTAATATCCACTGTCTCATTAAGGGGCGGATTATTTCCCTTAACAGTAAATCTGTTTCGCATAGCTGTTTCATTATGTTCATTCATTACCATGCCAACATGCATTCAAATTCATTTTCGTATACTTTTAAAATATGATGCATAACATACAGACACATTCAAATAAACATATTCCTAATGTTTTGTGATGTAGGCCCTAAGGCGCAAGCAAACTTCACTTACCTGGTCTCCTGGAAATCGCTCGGTTTCAACTACTTTGAAAGCCCTGTTCACCTAATGTTATAAACAAAATACCATTCAGATCTTCACTAAACCTCATCCTACACCATTCACAAACCTAAGGAGCTAGTTTAGAAGTTCGGATCATTGCACATTCTTGATTCAACACTAACCCGAACTCAACTCACTCACAGCATTCTCAAAAATACACTCATTGCACTCTCTCTGCTATCTAGCCACTAAATCTCGAGAAAACGAAGGGAAAACTTACCTAGTTTGAAGAAACGGAGATCGGAGGGGAAAATCACCTGGAGCCCTGTTGAGCTTGAGCTGAATACCAAGAAGGAAAAATGAAGGAACAGTGGCGGCTAAACCTCATTAAACATTTCCTTAAATACGTTATCCACAATAAATTTCAATTTACCATTTTATCCTTACTCGTTCACTTATTAACCTAATCATTAAATCACTCAAATTTCAAATTTATATTAAAACATTCTCTATAAATGGAAAGGGAAATCGGTTAATAGACATCGGGTGTTACAATCTACCCTCCTTAAAGAATTTTGTCCCAAAATTCAGTACCTGAATAATTCTGGATGTTGGTCCATCATGTCTTGCTGGCGCTCCTAAGTTGTCTCCTCTAAGTTCTGGTTGTGCCACAAGACCTTCACCAGAGGAACCTCTTTGTTGCGCAATACTTTAACTGCATAGTCTAAGATCTTTTTTGTTTCTCTTCATAAGTAAGAGTAGGATGAATTTTGATGTTCTGCTGTTTCACAATTTGATATGGATCCCTTAAGCATTTCTTCAACATAGAAACATGGAACACACTATGTATCCCCTCCATAGAAGCCGATAACTGCAACTGATAGGCTGCTCTCCCAATTCTTTTCAGAATAGTGAACGGTCTAATAAATATGGGGTTCAACTTTGTGACACCCCGAGTTACCTGAACCCGGTTCGTCACATTTGTTGTTCATGTGTCTAACAGAACTTGAAAATCCATAAAAATTTAAAATTTTTCCCATCGTTTAAAACGACATCGTTAAAACATTAAATATTTGCAGCGGAAAGAAAAGATTACTTTATAGAAGACTCATTATAAAATTTTTGAACTAAATAAAATAAGAGAATGAAATCTTGCTTTACATTCACTATCGTTAAAAAAAAACGACAATATAACGTTTAAAACTATAAAACCAAAACCTGCAATGTGAAACTAGACTTCTAATATAATTTCCAAAATATATTCATACATCAAAATAGACACTACCGTTTAAAGACAACTAAACTTGTCATTTACATACAAATCTGCAACTTCAAAATCTTTTGTACATACATTATCCCAAAATTACCTATGCATTCGCCCACAGGTCAAAATCGCCCTAGCGGCTACAAGCACACCCCATGGACGTCCTCCACCAACTGCTCCATCAACCTTCTTAAGGATCAAGGCCCTCACCTGTATCAAATTCACCTACACCACAAAATAAACTAATGAGCCTAATGCTCAGTAAGTGATGTAGTAAAATAAAATGCATGCTCATGATTATGCTATGCTGTTCGTAAAAGCATGTACTGAGTCTTCTCTTATTTTTCTTGCATGACATGAGTTATTGGGGTACTGCTTCTAGAGAAGAGATGGCCTAACTGATTGTCCACCTGGCGGGACGACCAACTCGCTCTAGGGGAAGTGGGATGACATATATGACAGTCCCTCTGACGGAACCGGTTCCTCTGGCGGAACTACCAAACTCAGTTCCCTACCCACAACAACTATTACGTATTTTACTGTTCTATATTTTGTTACTCTTGTTTACATGAAAACTATGTATAAAAAACCATTTTCTATGCTTTAGGAAAACCATGATACACGATTACATGTTGCACACACATCCTTCAATTCTATAACATAATATAACTAATAAGCAAATCATTCATTAAACAAACAACTAGCATAATTAACTCACTCACAACCTAAGAGTTCTACCCAACCAACTCTCAAAACTACATTCACCAAATCCTCAATCTCATAATCTTTTGTGGTGTAGGCCAATCGGCCAAAACGCATGCATACATACACTTACCTCGTCTCTTGAGTTTGGTTTCGTTAATGTGCTCAAGTTCCTTCTTGACTTGTATACCTAAAGCATGCCAATCAACAAGATTCATAAAAATTCACTTAACAACATAATTTTCGGAATTCCCTTCAAATAAACAACAAATTTCAAAATCTCATAACTTTTGCTATACATAACCAAATTCGATAATTCTTGAGGCTATGGAATCCTTAAGGAGTCTACTTTAACATGGTAAAGTCAATTTATCAAGATAAACTAGCTCAATGTATCGAAATTACAGATTTCCAATCTGCCCTTTATTTTACTATTTTCTACTATTCATGCATTACTTGATGTTTTTCCTTTATTTTCAACCATAAGCAACCGTTACAATTCATTCAAACCCTAAAACATCAAGAAATTAAGGAGGGAAAACCATTTTTTCGTGCAGCCATCTAGGGTTTATCAACCTCTCCATAATCTCAAGAAAACTCCAATTTTATCAACCTATAACTAGTATTTTACATGAACATAACCTAAAATTTAACTTACCTTGATTCTTCTTGCAAAAGACCGAGCTTTGAGAGAAGAGAGAGCTCTGAAAATGGAGGAGAAATTTCGTGGCTCTTGGTCATACTAAGAGTTACCTTAATGATGAGTAGGAGGTGAGGTGTCGTTTTTTGGTTTAAAGGAGAAATTTTGACTTTTCTTCATGTTTATCCTCCTTTTCTCTCTTTACTTCTTCCTTTGATTTCCAGCATGGTTTCCTTCTCCCTTTGTCTTTTGAAAGTTTGACTCCTTCATACCTCCCCTCCATTGGTTCTTCATTGTTGACTATTCAAACTTAACACTATTCTTCATTCCTATTGGTTCTTATTTTCTTTTGACTTTTGAAACTCTCTTCAATTGGTTCATCATTCTTCTTTAGATGTTAAAGTTAATTTCTATTGATCTAATACTTGTTGACTTCTCAATATTCCATTGCTTCTCTTTATTTCTAAAATTGAGAAATTTTAAATCATAAAACACTATGCACGAGTAATAGGGTGTACGATGAAATTTTTTGGTTATTACAAACTTGCCCCTCTTCCCAAATCTGACAACTCCTTTGAATGGTGACACTTTGAGAAAAACTTCATCACCTATCTCGAATTCCAATTCTCTACGCCTACAATCTACATATCTTTTCTGTCGGCTCTGAGCTGCCAAAATTCTCTGTCGGATGATGGCAACCTTCTCAACAGTTTGTTGCACAAAGTCAGGGCCAAGCAACTGTGCTTCACCAATTTCATCCCAGTACAAAGGAGATCTGCACTTTTGTCCATACAATGCTTCATAAGGTATCATTCCTATTGTTGCCTGAAAACTGTTATTCTAAGAGAATTCTACTAAGGATAGGTACTTACTCCAGGAACCTTGAAAATCCAATGTGCATGCATGAAGCATATCCTCTAATGTTTGAATGGTCCTTTCAGACTGTCCATCTGTTTGAGGGTGAAAAGCTGTGCTAAAACTAAGCTGCGTGCCCATAGCCTCGTGCAAACTCTTCCAAAACTTGGGTGTAAATCTAGAGTCTCGGTCTGAAACTATAGAACTTGGAACTCCATGTAGTCTAACAACTTCGTGCACATATAACTCAGCAAGCTGATCCATCGTGTAAGTCACCTTTATCGGTAGGAAGTGAGCTGATTTGGTTAGTCGGTCAACTATTACCCAAATAGCATCATGCCCCTTTGCTGTCTTAGGCAATCCCATAACAAAGTCCATCGTTATTTGTTCCCATTTCCATTCGGGAATTGGTAATGGCTGTAAGGTCCCTGCAGGCCTCTGATGTTCAGCTTTAACCTGTTGGCAAATCAAACACGATCCTACATATTTCGCCACACTTCGTTTCATACCTGGCCACCAATAATGTTGCCTGAGATCCTTGTACATCTTTGTACTCCCAAGGTGAACAGAGAACCTGGAAGAATGTGCTTATGAAAGAATCTCATCTCGAAGTTCTTTAACGGCAGGAACAAACCACCTATTTCTAAATTTAAGGATTCCATCGACAGAATAGTTGAAACCCGAATTAACAGTAGATCCTATGCTTAATTTGTACTTGTTGCATTCCGCATCATTTGCCTGAGCTTCCTTTATTTTCTCCAGAATAGTAGGCTTTAAGGTTATGGCTGAGAGTATAGCTGATACACTAGATACTGCTTATAAATTAAACCTCTGGAATTCTGACTCTAAGGCTAATGACATATCGAAAATTATAGATGGGATTGATGTTGTTACTCTACTCAAAACATCTGCCACAACATTTGCTTTACCGGGATGGTATTTTATCTCAAAATCATAATCCTTGACAAATTCCAACCATCGACGCTGCCTCATGTTTAGTTCCTTCTGTGTGAAAATATACTTCAGGCTCTTATGATTTGAAAATATCTCACAAGATTGTCCATACAAGTAATGCCTCCAAATTTTAAGTGCAAATACCACTGCAGCTAATTCTAAGTCATGTGTAGGATAGTTCTTCTCATGTGTTTTCAACTGTCTAGAGGCATAAGCTATCACTTTTCCATTCTGCATTAACACACAACCAAGACCAATTTTGGAAGCATCACAATAAATACTAAATTTACCATCTTCAACTGGAAGGGTTAAAATTGGAGCATTGGTCAGTTTCTGTTTCAAGGTCTGGAAACTATGCTCACATTCATCAGTCCATATATACTTCACATTTTTTCTTGTTAACTTAGTAAGAGGTGTAGCAATCTTCGAAAATCCTTCAATGAACTTTCTATAATACCCTGCAAGTCCAAGAAAACTCCTGATATCTGTAGCATTCCTTGGTTGGGGCCATTCCTTAACTGCCTGTACCTTAGCTGGATCAACAGATATCCCATCCCCAGAGATAACATGTCCTAAAAAGTGAACTTGGTCCAACCAAAATTCACACTTAGAAAACTTGGCGTAAAGTTGGTGTTGTTTTAATACTTCCAACAGCAAGGTCAGGTGCCTAGCATGCTCATCTTTAGTACGGGAATAGATCAGAATATCATCAATGAACACTATGACAAATTTATCTAGGTATTCATGAAACACCCTATTCATAAGATCCATAAAGGCAGCTGGTGCATTAGTCAACCCAAAGGACATAACCAAAAACACATAATGTCCATACCTTGTGCGAAAGGCAGTCTTTGGGATATCTTCAGATTTAACCTTCAACTGATAATAACCGGACCTAAGGTCAATCTTAGAGAAAACTCTTGTACCACTAAGTTGGTCAAATAAATCATCAATCCTTAGTAAAGGATACTTGTTCTTGACAGTTAACTTATTCAATTCTCTATAATCAATGCACATACGCATTGATCCATCTTTCTTTTTGACAAAAAGGACAGGTGCACCCCACGGTGAAAAGCTAGGGCGTATGAACCCTTTCTCCAATAAATCCTCCAACTATTTTTTCAATTCCTTAAGTTCTGTAGGTGCTAGTCTATATGGATTTTTAGACACAGGTTCGGCGCCGGGGTAAACATCTACAACAAATTCAATTTTCCTATCTGGTGGTAAACTAGGGAGGTCATCTAAAAATACTTCGGGGAAGTCTTGGACAATTAAGACATTTTGAGGATTTGCTTTTCCTACAAGCTGTGTGTCTAAAACACTAGCTAAGAAGCACAAATACTCTCCACACAGGGAAGATCTAGTGTTAATAGAAGTCATCACAGACATTTCCTTACTCTTCTTTGAAGCTTGAAAGGTATGTTTCAAATTACCAGGGGGTTGAAAGCTAACTATTCCAGTTCTACAATCAATTGTGGCGTTGTGTTTAAACAACCAGTCCATACCTAGGATTACATCAAATCCTAATATATCCATAATTATAAGATCAGCAGGTAGACTTACGTTCCCTACTAACACGACACTGTCAAGCATCACCTGGTTAGAGTGCATGCATTCACCGGAAGGTAATGCAACACTAAACACATGCATGGAAGGGGTAAACTGTACATCTAGCTTAACAGCAAATGCAGATGCTATGAATGAATGCGTCGCACCAGAATCTGTTAAAGTAAAAGCAGGCACAGAGTTAATCAATATAGTACCTGACACAATAGCGGGCTGTTCCTCACCCGACTCCGTCATGGAGAATATCCTTGGTTTAATCATAGCAGGGCCATTCTTAGGAACTGGACAGTCTCTGCTAATGTGGCCGACCTTGTTACAATTGTAGCATCTGGTGATTCTAGGCTTCGAGCATTCCTTGAACGTGTGTCCAACCTTCTCACAGTTGAAGCACTTCCCAAAGCCCAATCTGCATTCCCCCGGGTGGTTCTTCAACCACTTAGGACACTGGGAAAATTTCCTGACATTCTGTACCCTTCCTCCTGCTCCTTGGCTATTTTGGCCTTCACTTGGCCTCTTCGTTCCTCTTAGTTGGTGTGGCTGGTTAAACCTTTGTGGGACCTCCTTTGGTCCAGCACACTTCCTTTCAGCTTCTTCCACTTCCAGAGCAGTGGACACGACCTCGCTGAATGTCAAGCCTTTAATACCATAAAATTTAACCCCTCGGTAGATTTCTGGCTTCAGTCCATGCATAAATTTAAACACTTCATCCTCTTCCTTGTGAGAAAAATGTCCGGTAAACCTGGACAAGGACTCAAATTGTCTACTGTACTCGGCCACAGACCCCTTCTGCTTCAAGTTTAGAAACTCCAATTTCTTCGCAGTTTGGACTGTGTTGCTAAAATACTTCTCATAGAAGACGTCCTTGAACTGTGACCAAGGCATCGCCATAACATCAGTGGTGGTCTCTATTGTTTCCCACCAGAGTTGAGCTTCACCAGCCAAGTGGAATGTTGCCAACGTAACCTTGTCTCCCTCTCCAATGTTGGCACACCTAAACATACTCTTAATCTTTCTAAGCCATCCATCAGCAATAACTGGATCAGATGACTGTCCATCAAACGTGGGTGGTCTTAGTCTCCGAAATCTATCTCCAGAATGTTCATTGCTAGAACCCAAGTTGGCACTTCCTTGCACTTCTCAGTTCAACAGTACTTTTAGTTGGTCAGACTGTTGGCGCACTAGATAAGTTTGCTGACGCACTAAATCTGTCAGCTGCCTAATCACACTAGGCTCCTCTTCCTCTCTCACATTTGGCATTTCTCTTGGCACTCTAGGTCTCCCTGGGCGTCTGGCCATTGTACTAAATTCCTGTACAGGGTTAATTACACTCTTAAATATCTATTAACTAAGGTTAACATAAACACTTACAGTTGTTGAAGTACTTCCATGCAACGATTGGCACTGATGAGTAATCTTTTGAACGGTTTAACTGAATGTCTCTGATACCATACTGTAACGCCCCAAATTATATAAATTCGGTTCGTTACTCATAGCTCGAACATAACTAAGAAACTTTGGACTAAATTTAAAACTTCGCTCGACAGTCGAAATTTGACATTTTCTAAAACCTCAAAACATTTAAAGACTTGCAGCGGAAATCATTTGAGCAAAAATAGAGTTAAACAAAACCATAGAACAGTGCTTGAATAATTGGTTGGGATGTTAAGGAATAATCGGTCAAAAGAAATAAAGGTTTAAATCGCGAAATACTTTAAAAGTTGCAAAGGTAAGCTTAACACACGACATCCACCGATCACTAAACGACAAGACTTCTACTACATCATCCGGTAAGCTTAACACACGACATCCACCGATCACTAAACGACAAGACTTCTACTACATCATCCGGTAAGCTTAACACACGACATCCACCGATCACTAAACGACAAGACTTCTACTACATCATCCGGTAAGCTTAACACACGACATCCACCGATCACTAAACGACAAGACTTCTACTACATCATCCGGTAAGCTTAACACACGACATCCACCGATCACTAAACGACAAGACTTCTAC
The DNA here is from genome assembly GCA_022432975.1 of Begonia masoniana. Classification (NCBI taxonomy): domain Eukaryota; kingdom Viridiplantae; phylum Streptophyta; class Magnoliopsida; order Cucurbitales; family Begoniaceae; genus Begonia; species Begonia masoniana. Next base: position 37,157,189 of record CM039514.1, read on the forward strand.
TACATCATCCGGTAAGCTTAACACACGACATCCACCGATCACTAAACGACAAGACTTCTACTACATCATCCGGTAAGCTTAACACACGACATCCACCGATCACTAAACGACAAGACTTCTACTACATCATCCGGTAAGCTTAACACACGACATCCACCGATCACTAAACGACAAGACTTCTACTACATCATCCGGTAAGCTTAACACACGACATCCACCGATCACTAAACGACAAGACTTCTACTACATCATCCGGTAAGCTTAACACACGACATCCACCGATCACTAAACGACAAGACTTCTACTACATCATCCGGTAAGCTTAACACACGACATCCACCGATCACTAAACGACAAGACTTCTACTACATCATCCGGTAAGCTTAACACACGACATCCACCGATCACTAAACGACAAGACTTCTACTACATCATCCGGTAAGCTTAACACACGACATCCACCGATCACTAAACGACAAGACTTCTACTACATCATCCGGTAAGCTTAACACACGACATCCACCGATCACTAAACGACAAGACTTCTACTACATCATCCGGTAAGCTTAACACACGACATCCACCGATCACTAAACGACAAGACTTCTACTACATCATCCGGTAAGCTTAACACACGACATCCACCGATCACTAAACGACAAGACTTCTACTACATCATCCGGTAAGCTTAACACACGACATCCACCGATCACTAAACGACAAGACTTCTACTACATCATCCGGTAAGCTTAACACACGACATCCACCGATCACTAAACGACAAGACTTCTACTACATCATCCGGTAAGCTTAACACACGACATCCACCGATCACTAAACGACAAGACTTCTACTACATCATCCGGTAAGCTTAACACACGACATCCACCGATCACTAAACGACAAGACTTCTACTACATCATCCGGTAAGCTTAACACACGACATCCACCGATCACTAAACGACAAGACTTCTACTACATCATCCGGTAAGCTTAACACACGACATCCACCGATCACTAAACGACAAGACTTCTACTACATCATCCGGTAAGCTTAACACACGACATCCACCGATCACTAAACGACAAGACTTCTACTACATCATCCGGTAAGCTTAACACACGACATCCACCGATCACTAAACGACAAGACTTCTACTACATCATCCGGTAAGCTTAACACACGACATCCACCGATCACTAAACGACAAGACTTCTACTACATCATCCGGTAAGCTTAACACACGACATCCACCGATCACTAAACGACAAGACTTCTACTACATCATCCGGTAAGCTTAACACACGACATCCACCGATCACTAAACGACAAGACTTCTACTACATCATCCGGTAAGCTTAACACACGACATCCACCGATCACTAAACGACAAGACTTCTACTACATCATCCGGTAAGCTTAACACACGACATCCACCGATCACTAAACGACAAGACTTCTACTACATCATCCGGTAAGCTTAACACACGACATCCACCGATCACTAAACGACAAGACTTCTACTACATCATCCAGTAAGCTTAATACACGACATCCACCGATCACTAAACGACAAGACCTCCACTACATCATCCGGTAAGCTTAACACACGACATCCACCGATCACTAAACGACAAGACCTCCACTACATCATCCGGTAAGCTTAACACACGACATTCACCGATCACTAAATGACAAGACTTCTACTACATCATCCGGTAAGCTTAACACATGACATCCACCGATCACTAAACGACAAGCTTTCTACAACATCATCTGGTAAGCTTAACACACAACATCCACCGATGACGTCAGCCAGATGATTTCCTTCATTCGATCGACTAACCTCACATCCGCCAGTGACGTCAGCCGGATGATTTCCTTCATCCGATCGACTAACCTCACATCCACCGGTGAACTTTATTCACCTATGATGGAACTTACAAGCTTCACTCAAAGCATTCAAAACAACCTGACCCCAAATAACATTTGAAATTCAACAAATAACCATTAACAAAAGAACAACATCTGTATCCTCGACATGACTTTGAAAATGATAAACTCCAACTACATTTAAATCACGTTTTCTTGTGCAGAGAGGAAATTCCCAAAGGTATCAAAACATCAAATAACTACTAAGACTTCACCTACGGACAAGTGTTAAAACCAACAGAGTACTTTTATCAGAAGGTCTCAAGGGAATGTCTCCAAAAATATTAAAATCACTTTTGTCATTAGAAAACTTAACATACTTAAATCAAATCATAGCTCACTGAATCTTCACTTCTTCAGACACCAGTTAATCCGCCTCATCAGTATACCAAATCGAGGCAGAGAAGTGCTCCTCCAACTTCACCTATTTTTCAGCGAACTCAGTAAACACACCCGCTGTCACTTCTTCACTTACATCACAAAACTCATCTATTAGCCTAATGCTAAGTAAGTAAAGCAGTAATGAAATGAAATGCTGATATCTGAATTCCTAAACATGCAATTTCTACTTTCTCATCTCAGTTGTCGTTCATCGTTTCTGTTCAGATCCCCCTGTGAAATTGGGAGTTGGATCAACTCTCCCAAAGTATAAATATCCACTAACTCATTAAGGGGCGGATTAATTCCCTTAACAGTAATCTGATTCACATAGCTGTTTCCGATCCCCCTGTGAAATTGGGAGTTGGATCAACTCTCCCAAAGTATAAATATCCACTGTCTCATTAAGGGGAGGATTATTTCCCTTAACAGTAAATATGTTTCGCATAGCTGTTTCATTATGTTCATTCCTTACCATGCCAACATGTATTCAAATTCATTTTCGTATACTTTTAAAACATGATGCATAACATACAGACACATTCAAATAAACATATTCCTAATGTTTTGTGATGTAGGCCCGAAGGCGCAAGCAAATTTCACTTACCTGGTCTCCTGGAAATCGCTCGGTTTCAACTACTTTGGAAGCTCTGCTCACCTAATGTCATAAACAAAATACTATTCAGATCTTCACTAAACCTCATCCTACACCATTCACAAACCTAAGGAGCTAGTTTAGAAGTTTGGATCATCGCACATTCTTGATTCAACACTAACCCGAACTCAACTCACTCATAGCATTCTCAAAAATACACTCATTGCACTCTCTCTGCTATCTAGCCACTAAATCTCGAGAAAACGAAGGGAAAACTTACCTAGTTTGAGGAAATGGAGATCGGAGGGGAAAATCACCTGGAGCCCTGTTGAGCTTAAGCTGAATACCGAGAAGGAAAAATGAAGGAACAGTGGCGGCTAAACCTCATTAAACCTTTCCTTAAATACGTTATCCACAATAAATTTCAATTTACCATTTTATCCTTACTCGTTCACTTATTAACATAATCACTAAATCACTCAAATTTCAAATTTATATTAAAACATTCTCTATAAATGGAAAGGCAAATCGGTTAATAGACATCGGGTGTTACACTATCATTCAGCTCACACCGGTGACGTCAGCCGGATGATGTATTCATCCAACTTTTATCACACAGCAGTAAAATACAGAAAACTTCAAACAACTCATATCGACAGAAAGATAATCTGACCTTCACAGATCTCATACTCGTAGACATAAACATAGGCAGACATGAAACATTGACTCATCTAGGATACATGTAGCGGAAGACTTAATTAAAACAGATCATTCTATACCCTTATAATCATCCCCAAATTTTGGTAACCAAACTAGACAATCACAGAATCCAATATTCTAAAGAAAATCTCATTCTACTTAAACATCAGTTCATCATAAATCTTACTGACACATTATGAGCATAACTACGGGTCATATTCGCCTGCCAGCCACAGACTTCCACCCTGAGCACCATCCTGCAACCAGCCTTAGACATCATCACTGAATTTGGAATCCTCACCTGTTAAATCTTCACCTACATCATAAGGTTTAAACTATAAGCCTAATGCTTAGTAAGGAATGCAATACTAACAAGTATGCATGAATACTCATTTTAAGAAACAAATGCTCATGAATCTTTTCTTGTTCATATTCATACTCAAAGTCTTCATTCTTGTTCATCGTTCGTATTCATCGTTCATAATCATCATTCATATTCATCATTCATGTTCATCAATCATATTCTTCGTTCATGTTGTGTGGATTAAGAGAGGATTTGTGCCGGTAAAGGGGGTTGACAGTGAGAGTGTACATAGTCCCTTGCGGGTCGTAATCATGGTCCTTCCTTTTGAACAGTGACATACGCCAAACCGCCCCCAACCCTCGCTTAATTCACGTTGCATAAGTTTTATATTCTTATCTTGTTCATGAGGAAAACATGCCCTTAAAACATTTTCATATGCATAAAACATTCATGATGCATGAACATGAGAACTCTTAACTCATCAAGCTACAGAATAGTGCATTCATCCGGCGTGAAATCATACCATTAAGTCAAACATCAACATAAGTAACAGACAGTAGCTTAAATAACTTCTAATCATCGTATCAGTTTCTACTTAGCATCCTTGTGATGTAGGGCCCTAATGGCCGGGAATCCTACACATTCACTTACCTGGTTTTCTTAGCAACTTTGAGTACTTCTCTTCAGACTTCTTCACCTAAAACATTTCACATTGTAGAGTTAAAACAACATCCTAAAAGTCCTAATTAAAAATCACCCTAGAATCTAACGCTTATATATATATATATATATAAGTCCATTAGTCGAGCACTCAGTGTGCGTAGTCTAGAATCCCTAGAATCACAATAACCAGACTCGGCCATTGCAGAATCCGAAATCTCAAGTTCAACTGAAAAACAGTACTCAAATAGATAACCAGCAATCCACATTGTTTGAGTCTTACCTAGGGCGTCGATTGTCAAAGTGGGGAAGGAGAAATCCGTCGTCGATGAGAGAGTCGCTGGCGGAGAGGGAGATAGCTCGGGGAAATGAGAGAACGCAGTAGGGAATGTCGGCTATAGTGAGGTTTAAAAGTTTTCATTTCCTATTTATACTTAATCCAACCATTCTTAATTACAAATCCTGCCACCTAACCTAATTTATGACATATGCACATTAATTAAGCCTTGGCATAAAATCCAAACCGAAAAGATCAAAATAAACATGGCTGTTAAAACAGTTAAGAAAGTCACCTGGTCAAACTCGTCGGGTGTTACAATGTGTGTTCAAGAAGAAGAAAGATTGGCTATGAAAATGGGTGAGAGTGCATATGTGGCAACACAAGGAAAGAGCTAGCGGTAAGCCAAAAAGAAGGGGAAAAGTAAGATACTTATCCAAGATAGTGGAATCAAGAAAGAATCTAGGTCTGTCTTCTATAAGAAGAAGAGACACATAAAGAAGGTTGCATCAAATATAAAGTTTGGCTTGAGAAGAAATGTACGTTAATCTCACTAGTTTGTTTTGAATCTAATATTGTTAATTCTATTTGTGACACATCGTGGATTGATTCGGGTTCTATAATCCATATTTCAAATACCTTACAAGGTATGAGAAATCTAAAGAAGCTAGTGGGAAGTGAGCAATGCATCTATACAGACAGCAAGATGCATTCATCTATACAGACAGTAAGATGCATTCTCGTGTGGAAGTCATTGGCACATGCACTTTAATTTTAAGTAGTGGTTTTGTACTAGAGCTTTAAAAGACATTTTATATTTCTAGTTTTTCTAGGAATTTGATTTCTGTATCGAGACTTGTACCATTGGGATATTCCTTTAACTTTTCAGATGGAAAATTCAGTTTATTTTAAAAATCTGATCTTGTTGGAAATGGTATATTGTCTGATGGTCTTTTCTTTCTCAATTTACAAAGTGATACCACTTATAATGCTATGCATATTTATGTTGGTAATAAAAGATGTGTTATAAATGAAGACTCTTCTATCTTATGGCACCAAAAATTGGGACATATCTCCATAAAGATAATTAAAAGATTATTGAATGATAAAGTACTTTGTGCTTTGAATTTTACTGATTTTAACACTTGTGTGGACTACATTAAGAGTAAGCAGACCAATAAGAGTAAAAAAGATGCAGAGATGAGTACTGACATATTAGAGATTATTCATACGGATATTTGTAGTCCGGTTATGGACTCTTATTATGGTCCAAGATACTTCATCTATTTCATAGATGATTTTTCGCGATATATTTACATCTACTTGCTTTATCATAAGGATGAAGCACTAGAAGCCTTTAAGGTTTTCAAGGTTGAAGTAGAAAAACAGTGCGTAAGCAAATAAAGATCATGAAAAGTGATAGAGGTGGTGAGTATTATGGTAGATACACTGAGAATGGAGAAGCACCTGGTCCGTTTGTGGAGTTTATTCAAGAGCATAGAATAGTTGCTCAATATACTATGTCTGGTTCTCCGGACCAGAATGGTGTAGCTGAAAGAAGAGACCAAACATTATTGGACATGGTAAGGAGTATGAGCAGCTCCAAACTTCTAGATTTCTTGTGGACTGAGGCACTTAAGACGATCGTGTATATATTAAATCAAGTTCCAACAAAGGATGTTGCTAAAACACCATTTGAGTTATTTAAGGGTTGAAAGCTGAGTTTACAACATATACGTAAATGAGGTTGTCCATATGAAGTAAGGATATATAATCCACAAGAGAAGAAACTAGACTCAAGAACTATCAGTGGATATTTCATTAGATATGCCAAAAGGTCTAAGGGTTATAGATTTTATCGTCCATCTCATAGCACTAGAATTGTGGAATCAAGAAATGCCAAATTTCTTGAGAATCACTTGATTAGTGGGAGTGATCAATTTCGACACATTGTTACTGAAAGAGACCACATTGATGTTCAACCTTGTAAATTAAGTGATAGATTGATTATTATGAATCACAGTCATCAAGACAAAATGATTGTTGAACAATCAATCATTGAAGCTCTACAAGTTGCTAATAATAATCAAGTAGATCAAGTTCTTGAAAGAATACAAAAAATTATTGCTCAACGAGTTGAACAACATATTTCTCAAGAAAATATTGAAACAACATTAAGGACATCTAATAGAGAAAAGAAATCGGCAATCTCTAGTGAGTATTTTGTGTATTTACAAGAATCAGATTATAATATTGGAGCTGAAAATGATCTTAAAATGTTTTCATAAGCCATTAGTTGCAAAGAATCAAACTTATGGTATAATGCTATGAAAGATGAGATGGATTCTATGAGTTCTAATAAAGTTTAGGATCTCGTCAAGTTGTCTGTTGGTGTAAAAGCCATAAGAAGTAAATGAGTTTCAAACTAAGAAAGACTCATTAGGCAACATTGAGAGATATAAAGCTAGACTCGTAGCTAAAGGATTCACTCAGTTGGAAGGAATCGACTACAATGAGACTTTTTCTCCTGTATCTAAGAAAGATTATCGTTGTATTATTCTAGCATTAGTTGCACATTTTGACTTTGAGTTGCAACCAATGGATGTGAAAATGATATTTTTAAATGGAGATCTCGAGGAAGAAGTTTATATGAAACAACCTGAAGGATTTTCCTCTAGTGAAGGTGAGCATTTAGTTTGCAAGCTTAGAAAATCTATTTACGGATTGAAACAAGCTTCTCGCCAATAGTATTTAAAATTTCATGATGTTATCTCTTCATTTGGTTTTGTAGAGAACATTATGGATCAATGTATATACCTTAAGGTCAGTGGGAGTAAGATTTGTTTCTTGATTTTATACGTGGATGATATTTTGCTTGCTACTAATGATAAAATCACATGAGGTGAAACAATTTCTCTCGTAAAACTTTGATATAAAAGATATGGGTGATGCATCTTATGTTATAGGAATTAAAATATATCGAGACAAATTTCAAGGTATTTTGGATCTGCCTCATTTTGGGTCTGTCTCAAGAAGCCTATATGAATAAAGTTTTAGAAAGATTTATGATGAAAGATGGTTCACCTAGTGTCACTCCCATTGTGAAGGGTGACTGGTTTAATTTGAACTAGTGCCCAAAGAACAATCTTGAGAGGGAGCGAATGAAGAATATTCCATATGCTTCAACTGTTGGAAGCCTTATGTATGCTTAGGTTTGCATTAGGCCTGACATTGCATTCGTTGTTGGAATGTTAAGACGATATCAGAGTAATTCAGGAATAGACCAATGGATAGCTGCAAAGAATATTATGAGATACCTTCAAGAGACAAAGGATTACATGCTTATATACAGACAGACTGATGATTTGAAAGTGATTGGATATCCGATTTAGACTTCGCTGGCTATGTTGATTCTCGTAAATCAACTTCTGAATAAATTTTTATGTTAGCTGGTGGAGCTGTGTTATGGAGGAGTGTAAAACAATCACTAACTGCTACTTCTACTATGGAAGTAGAGTTCATTTCTTGTTTTGAGGCTACACTGCATGGTGTATGGATGTGGAGTTTTATTGATGGTCTTAGAATTTTGGATTCAATTGCTAAGCCATTGAGATTATATTGTGACAACTCAACTGCTATTTTTATGGCTAAAAATAATAAAAGTGCTAGTCGAAGCAAACACGTCGACATAAAGTACTTAGCCATAAGAGAACGTGTTAAGGATAAATCAGTGATCATTGAGCACATTAGCACTAAATTGATGTTAGTTGATTCTTTGACACAAGGCATGTCACCGTCAAAATTTAAGGATCATGTACAATGCATGAGACTTGGATCTCTTATGTAATTTCATTGTAAGAACGAATATTTTAATAAAACTCTAAGATGTTTTCTCATGTTTGTTTTATTATATGCGCATGTTTAATTTTGAGAAATATCAATAAAGTATGGACCTAGAATAAACATATGGTTTATTCATAAAGTTTATGGACAACAAAGAAGTAACATAATGCATTGTGATGCGTGAAAGATAATATTCGATTTAATTAAGAGAACATATCATCATGATTCATATATTGTATTTACTTACTAAAGAAATACGAAAAACACAGACCAAGTGGGAGAATGTTAGTAATTATTTTAATTACTATATGGTTTGGTCTGGTTTTTCAAGAGACACCATCAAAGGCAACCGTCCATGTTGCACCCCGTCAATGAAAACTCTTTGATAGAAAGAGTTTATAATTGAGGGGTCATTTGTTGAAGGTCCCCTAAGCCTATTTTCTCATTTTTTACGGAATACACTATCGATCTTGAGAATTAAAGGTTTAGAAGAGATTCTTCACAGAGGAAAGCAGTTGTCCCCGATTTATTATCAATGGCTGGAGGTATTTTGAATTTCCGCACTTGATCTAAATGCTTGTCTTTTGTTATAAAATGCATGTTAGATTGATAAAGATTAAATCTAACAAAAATTGCAAGCTATTGTGCAAATATTTTTAAAAGAGCTCTTTACTTCAATCGCCTAAACAAGTTTCGAGGGGAAAAGGTTAGAAACAGTAAGAAGATGGAGACGAAAATTGTTACTATAGAGATGGTTGGATGATTGATGTAAGAGATAAATTCTTGCCGTTCAGAACCATCGAGCTTCGCTCTTTCCCTCTAATTATCCCTCCCCAAATAGCCATCTTGGTCATAAAGCATACTGATTATAAAGCATACACGAAAACCATTTCAAAATTAGTCTCTCATTATAGTGTGGTAAAGCTTGAAATGAATTAAGAGATGACGAGAGAAAACATAAAGAAAGCTGATTTTAAGGTTGCAGCAAACCATGAAATCTCCACACCTGAAAGTGTTCAATGTTGGTCCAAGCCTCCATCACACCTTTTAGAGAGAACTTGATTGATTCTGCATCTCCCTCTTGTGCAAGCTCCTCTGTTGGCCCACCACTTCTCCTAATATCAAGACCAAGCCATTTCGCTATTGTGTCGTATGCCTCACCAATTGCATCATCTATTGTTGTTTCAAGTTGAATGTATTGGCCAAGATCTCTAGCAAGAATAAGTAGATTGTGTCCACCTTTTGAAAGGAAAGAGCACTCCATAAATTAAAGAACTTTAGATATTAAGAGGTTCGACGGAACATAAAGGCAAAAGAAAATTCAATATCAAGTTGGAAATGCATGCCTGAAATAAGTAATGCCATGAAAAAAAAATTGAAGATCTTGCTTCATCAACCTTGAATGAAAAAAAAAGAAATAATATTCAGAAAAGCATCTTAAACAAGTAGTGTTTCTACGGTCTTTGCAAATATTAATATGTACATGAGAGTCCACTGTGATAATAAATCCACAATATGCGTTGCACATAATCCAATGCAACATGGCTAAACTAAACATAAAGAGATACTCAAACATTTTATCAAGAAAAAGCTAAATAGTGGTTATTATGTACACCTTACATCTAAAAACAATCAACTACCAGAAATCTCAACAAAAAGACAGAGCAGTACAACATTTCAATGGAATATATTCAAGTCGGGAGTAAAAAATATCTATTCACTGGCTTGATGGGGAGTGTTAAAATTAACATAATCTATGACTATTTATGCAATCGAGACTGTTAGTAATGAAGTATTAATCACCTTTCTAGAGCCTTCTTCATGTCATTTTTGGACAGCATCTCGGTTGGTAAAAAACCCACCCTCCAAAGTTCAGATCAAAACGTGCACGGATGAACAAGCAATGAAAGAACGAGTGCAAGTTGGTCTGAAAATCATGTAGTTTCAATCGGTCATAACTCTCACGTTTTTCAACAAATTTCGACATGCCACCCCAATTCGGAAACCTCTACACGTCTACTATCCATTGAAATGCTTAAATTAACCAAACAAAACACTTAGCCAATCCGAAAATGCACCAACAGATTCAGCCCCCATTTTGCATAAAACCCGATTTTGTGTAAATAAATTCCAATTCATAATCTAATCACTCCAACAACCTAAACTAACATATCTAACAATTAAACCATAAAATTTGGAAAGAAAACCAACTTTGGGAAACCAAAATTCAGACTTCATGGTTAGGGTTTTCCAAACCCTAACCAAAACCACTCAAAACCCTTCAAAATCCTCAACAAACTTCACCTAAACATATACAAACCAAAACCCACATGAATTTACCTTGAAATCACTTGACAAATTGAAGAGAAGAGAGGGAGAGGCGTCGGCTATGGTGGAAGGGAGAGAGAGCCGATGGAATATGAAGATGAAGAAGAAAACCCTTTACATTTAATACAATTTTCTTTCCCTTTTTCTTTATGCATTTAATAACCATTTGAAAGTACCATTAAGCCCTCCCTTTCCTCCACTTGGCAGCCAACGTAACCCAAACACCCCACATTTCATCCTTTTCATTCACACATTTTTATTAAATTTTGATTGGCTTATACACTTGGACTTTTCATTCTCCACCAATCACAAGTTATGTTTGATTTTTCAAAGGTTTGAATTTTCAAACCTATCCTTTTCCCTTCATCCTTCTTCCAACATGAAACCACACCAAAACAAAGCCCCTTACATTCACACCATTTGCTGAAATTTAATTGGCTTATTCAACTTTTATCCTATTGGTTGGAATTTGCCTTTGACTTTTGCAAACCATGTAATTTTTCAACCAATCCCCCTTTTTGACTATTCAACTTCATTTCTTCTCATTGCATTATTTCTAAACATTTCATTACTAAACATAATCCCTCTAAACTTTTAAACTTAGGCCTATACGCATTATAGGAAAATCTCGGGTGTTACACGTAACTCCAACTCTAATACAACTCCTTTAAGGAAGAGAATCAGTCTAACTTGATTGATGAGATTTTGTACAACCCTACAATCAAAATTCACTCCTTGAGAAAAAGGATGAGAAGGATGCTATAGTAAGAAAGTTAAATCACACTCACAAAGATTAAATCTATTATCTAACACAAATAATTGGAATGAAAACAAACCAAAAAGAATGTAGTTTTTGTGAGGAATTGAATCCAAAGCAAAAGAATACGATTTAAATTATCAAAAGTCCCCCTAACATCCCCTAAGAGAGGCTTAAATAGTCCTCCATAATTAGAGTTACATCAAAAAGATAAATGACCACACTATGCAAGCTTGAAGATTATTAAACTCTAGATGCATTGGAATTCTAGCCAGTATTATATGTTCCGAACTTGAAGGAGCCACTACTTTGGATAAGGTGTCAATAGTTTGTGAATTTTAAGATGTCTTTCCTAATGACTTGACAAAATTACCACCTGCAAGATATGTGGAATTCAGCATTAATGTGCTACCTGGAATGACGCCAATCTTTAAAGCTCCTTATAGAATGACACCAAGTGAATTAAAGGAGTTAAAGACCCAACTTGATGATTTACTAGATAAAGAATTTATCCAACCGAGTTTTTCACCCTAGGAGGATCGTTATTATTTGTGAAGAAAAAGAACAGATCTATGAAGATGTGTATTGACTATCGAGAGCTCAACAAAGTTACTATTAAGAACAAGTATCCATTGTCGCGAATTGATGATTTATTTGATCAATTAAAAGGAGTGGCGATTTTCTCAAAGATTGATCTTAGATCTGGCTATCATCAGTTAAGAATTAAGGAAGATGATGCGTTCAAAATGACATTTTGCACAAGATATGGCAACTTAAAATTTTGAGTTATGCCGTTTGGATTAAGTAATGCACCAGTTGCGTTTATGGATTTGATGAATCCGATTTTCAAGATATTTTTGGATGATTTTGTGATAGTTTTTATCGACTACATCTTCATCTACTTGAAGAATAAATAGGAACATGAAGAAAACTTGAGGGATGTTTTATCAACGTTGAAACGTAAGAAGTTATATTCAAAATTCTCCAAGTGTGAATTTTAGATGGAGAAATTGGCTTTTCTTGGCCACATTGTTTCAAATGAAGGTGTATCAGTGGATCTAGTGAATATTGAAGCTGTTAGTAAATGGTCAGTACCAAAGAACGTGGCTGAGATAAGGAGTTTTCTTGGTCTTGCAGGATATTATCGGAGATTTGTGGAAGGATTTTCAAGATTATCCAACCTGCTTACAAAACTAACCAAGAAAGGTGTCAAGTCTTTATGGACTAAAGAGTGCAAACAAAGCTTTTAAGAGTTCAAGAAGAGATTGATCTCGGCACCTATACTTACTATACCATCTGAATCAGGAAAATATGTGGTGTACAATGATGCTTCAAAGTATGGACTGTGATGTATTCTCATGCAAGAAGAAAACGTTGTAGTTTATGCCTCGAGACAATTAAAGGATCACGAGAAGAACTACTCAACTCATGACTTGGAGCTTGTAGCGGTTGTTCATACAATGAACATTTGGAGACGCTATCTTTATGGAGAGAGGTGCAAAATTTATGCTGATCATAAAAGTCTGAAGTATTTTCTAACTCAGAAGGATCTGAATATGTGACAACGCAGATGGTTGGAATTAGTAAAGAACTGTGATTGCGAGATCATTTACCATCCTGGCAAAACTAATGTTGTAGCTAATGCGTTGAGTAGAAGAGCATCGTCACAAGTTTCATCGTTGCGGTAGATTTCTGGAAAGTTAACTGACGAGATGCAGAAATCTGATATCGAAATTGAACGATTTGGATTATTGGAAAGATTGTCTGATATGACGCTTCAGTCAAGTTTGCTTGAGCAAATAAAAGATAAACAATGTGACGATACATTTATTTGCAAGGTGAAAGATGAAGATGAAGGGAATAGTCTAAGAGATGATCCACTTGCACTCACAAAAGTGGACTCAATGGTGGCTCACAACCGCTCAGATATTACACACCAAGGGGAGGGTTACTGATTTAGGGAGATTGAACTCCAAGTTTGAAGAAAACTTCAGCCACGATTTTAATTAAGCAGAAGACCCTTACAATGGCTCATAAAGATGTATAAATATTATCACTTGAGCTGCCATTAGGGTTATAAAAACCCTAGAAGAGTTTTGGACCCAAAAAACAAGTACCGAAAAGTATGCTTGGCCAAATCGGGTAAGAAACAATTTTTAGTTTTCTCAAGCTCTTTTTGTCTCCTTAAACCTAAAATGCTCCCCTAAAACCTAAAAGTGGACTCAATATTGGCTCACAACCGCTCGGATATTACACACCAAGGGAAGGGTTGCCGATTTGGGGAGATTGAACTCCAAGCTTGAAGAAAACTTTAGCCACGATTTTAATTCAGCAAAAGATCCTTACAATTGCTCATAAGGATGTATAAATACTATCCCTTGAACTGCCATTAGAGTTACAAAAACCCTAGAAGAGTTTTGGACCAAAAAAACAAGTAGTAAAAAGATGCTTAGCCAAATCATGTAAGAAACAATTTTTAGTTTTCCTAAGCCCTATTTGTCTCCTTAAATCTAAAATGTTCCCCCCCCCCCCCCCCCCCCAATCTTCAAATACAAATTAACAAACCTAAAGTTCAGCAAATACATAAAATAAAATAAAAAACAAAGTTGCCTCATAAAGTCTTCTAGAACTAGCCATGGGCTTGTAGTCCAAGGTGATTGAATTGGCTCTTAGACTTGGCCTCCTTGGTGTCTTCAAAATGTGCCAAGTATTTGGATATTCTATTGGCTCCTTTAAGCTTGGTCCTTCCTTCAAGTGGCCATGGTCTTCAAACTTAAAATTAACCTCAAGAGCCATGTTACATTCGGAGAAGACACTCGGATTGGCTTCCATGCTAATGGTCAAAGGACCCGATTGGCTCGTCTTCTTTTTGTTCTGTGCAAGTCCCTTGCATTCAAGGCTTGATTTCTCCCTCAAGTTATCATTAAATGTTTGACCTACAAAATTAGCAGAGAGATTAGAAAACTCATTGGCTCGGAATCTTGTGAGCGGAGTCCGTGGCACATCATCCTACTGAGGTTGAAAAGGATTTGACCTCAAATCCAAGGCCTCTTTCTCTTCGAAAGTTACCTCAATCCTTGTGACTTTTCACACCATAACCAATATAACATCTTTCCTTGAAGCTGAATGTAATGGTTGTGAAGCAATTTCATGTCCAATTCTTCCCAAGGGAAACTAGTGATCAACACGAACAAACACAAACCATAATGTAGCAATCGGTTCTTGCCCCTTTCAAATGGCATGTATCTTTCCATAAGCTTCATCAAATAACCTTTCCAAATTTGGTGCAACAAGAGGGTGGTGTAATAGGAATTAGGATGGCCGAGAGGTATAATTAACTCCTTCAAGAATGCTTCAGATAGTTGCATAAAATGAACGTTCCTATATTGGTGGCAGTGCTCCTTCCCAAAGTGCAACTGGATCCAAAAGAAATTCAAACATACTCCGGCTGTACACATCCCAATGTCCATTATCAAAGATGTATGTCGATGATCCCAAAATTCCAAGGTAAATCCATGGCTATCAACATGATGCACAAAGTGATTAACTACCATTGGAAAGAATGAGTAACTTATCATGATAAGTTGTAATCTATTTAACCACCAATAAAGTCTTTGAGAAAAACACAAATATTGAATCGGATTATAATCATCAACCAAGGAGACATTTTGGCGTGTGATCAATGACTTTTTCTCGTACTCAACCACCATATAAATCCATAATTTCATAAGGTATAGATGGGAGTTTAAACTGGAAAAATACATAGATAACCAAGTTGTATCTTCCTTCAATCGAGTTGGCAAACAACCATGCTCGCTCGTACCAAAAGAGAGATAAATGTTCCACTATGATTAACTTGTGTGGCAACACTCCATGGTAACAAACCTTGTGGAATAAACATGCCTTGGTAAGTGACATCGATGAAAACACATCCTTCCATGGCGGCTAAAACATCAACAATATGAAAAAGATTGGGCTTTAATACTAGTTCCACCAGTAGAAAACTTTTGCCCTTAAATTTTGCCACCTCAAACACAACATGAGAATATTCTTTCCAATATTCTATTTTGTTGAGGTGTTCTGGAGTAGAGAAAATTATGTTTAATGACATACTCATGAGAAAGAACCTCAAATCGTTTATTCTCATATTCTCCACCATGATTGCTAAAGATTTGTACAATAGAAAAATTCTTCCCACTTTGGACTTTCTTTCTAAAACTATAAAATTTATTAATGTTTTTATCATTTGTTCTTTAGAAGAAAACTCACTCGAAGCATATGGACTCTTTTTTGTAGGCAGATCTCCTCTTGAAAAAAAAATTCCTTGCAATTTTCTCAATTTAAGGAATATATTGCATTTCCTTGTTATGAAGACTAACTCTTCACCCCTTCTTCTTTGTTCATTTCAATGTGATTATGTAAGGATGCTTTATGAGCAATGTCCATCCTTTTGGACACCTCTTTTTCTCACCAATCTTCTCATTCATTTGCCTTTATCATGCTCTCCTAGGTCATTAGATATCGTATTAACTCTTCCATCTTTAACACCTTAAGGTCGCCCACTTCTTGAATCGCTGACGCATTTACCATGATCTTAGAAGACATCTAAAGATTTTTCTTATTAACTCTTCCTCAGGACAAGTCCTACCAAGAGCATTTAAACCATTTGTAATATCACTAAAATGTGTAAACATTTGGCCAATGATTTCTTTCTTCTACATAGAAACAATTATATTCGTGCCCAAGTAAACTCAATTTACTTTTTTTTACTTGATTTATGCCTTCATATGAGACTACAAGCAATCATCAAATTTCACATGCATTGTCACAATCTTATATTCTATTCAATTCATCCATATTTAAAGCGCATTACAAGGTATTCATTTGCCTTAGCATTTAAGAATATTTTTTGTTTATTATTGTCATCATATTTTATAGGAAATTTCAAATAATCTCTATCAACTTCAAATTTAACCAGATATAAGGTCAATTTTCAATCACATGCAATAAATCATAATTAATAGATTGCATAACTATCATCATTCTAACTTTCCATTCATGTTATTATTCATATAAAAAAATGGCGGTCAATAGATAGATTGACTCTCTACATGCGAGTTATTCACATTAAATGCCATAGATATGATTTTGAGAAAAAAAAAAACTACTACTTTGTATTATAATATGCAAAGAAACCAAACTCTAATACTAATTCTAGGATTGATGTAACCTAAGAATGGGGGAGAATTAGATTCTTAAGTTTTTAAATATTTAAAAACATAACTAGTTTGCAAACCTAGAAGGATTAATTTCTCTAAACTACAAACAATATACTAGCTAATAAGCAAGAAAATTAACGAGTAAGTAATAAAAGAGAGAGAGAGAGAGAGAGAGAGAGAGAGAGGATGCAAACACAGTAACACTCCGAGTCTTTTTCTTGAGGATACTTTTTCACTAACCCTTTTGATTATACTCAATTGAACTTCCATATGTCATTCGTGCCTTTACAATTCTAAGGATTCACCCTTTCTCTCTCAATAATAAAAGGAATGAAAGTTTTGTAATAACAAAAATCTAACTTCCCACAATAAACACAATCTCAAATATTGGAGTCAGTGAGAGTTAGGCAAATAGGCTCAAAAACTTGAAAGATTGATATTAGTTATTGGTTCAGCATTTTGGTTCAACAGATTGTTGAATTATATTTGCAATTAGATTTGCAGGTATTATGATGCGAACCTAAGATATGAGAGATCTTAGACCCAACACGCAATGCGAAATTCAAAGGGAATAATGTCTTTATTGATTCGAAAGAATAAGAATAAGGAACTTGACCCCAATCGATAGATAGCGATGGAACCAAAGTTATTAGAAAAGTAGCTAGACCCGAACCAAACTCGTTGATTGAACCTAAACTATCAAGTTCGATATTTTCAAGAATACACTTGAAGAAGATCAAGTTCTAATCCAAGAACTCAAGAAGAGAATTATAAGGATCTCACCTCAAAGCAAAAACTTAATAAAAATCAATTCATTCAAAAGTGTCTAAAATTTATTACAAGCCTCCCTTAAATAGGCAAAGGGATAAATCTAATAAGGTAATAACATAATTAGAAATAATCAAAATATCCTAATTAGACAATAGAAAAGTTTCTAAAAACAAGAAAAAGGAAAATTAGAATTTGGAAAGTGGTGCAAGTGGATGGTGGCCACGGAAATTAGGTTTACGTAGCATGAGCTCCAAGTTTATTTCAAATCATGGGCCTAGCCCAATGGTGTGGTAATTATAAGAACTTTGAAGTTAAAAACCCTTGGACTAGAGTAGTGTCATATTGGGTGACCATGTGGGAAGTCTTTATTTTTGAGACATCTCTTTTTGGGCTTCGTTTTGGGCTTCGTTTTGGGCTTCGTTTTGGGCTTCGTTTTGGGCTTCGTTTTGGGCTTCGTTTTGGGCTTCGTTTTGGGCTTCGTTTTGGGCTTCGTTTTGGGCTTCGTTTTGGGCTTCGTTTTGGGCTTCGTTTTGGGCTTCGTTTTGGGCTTCGTTTTGGGCTTCGTTTTGGGCTTCGTTTTGGGCTTCGTTTTGGGCTTCGTTTTGGGCTTCGTTTTGGGCTTCGTTTTGGGCTTCGTTTTGGGCTTCGTTTTGGGCTTCGTTTTGGGCTTCGTTTTGGGCTTCGTTTTGGGCTTCGTTTTGGGCTTCGTTTTGGGCTTCGTTTTGGGCTTCGTTTTGGGCTTCGTTTTGGGCTTCGTTTTGGGCTTCGTTTTGGGCTTCGTTTTGGGCTTCGTTTTGGGCTTCGTTTTGGGCTTCGTTTTGGGCTTCGTTTTGGGCTTCGTTTTGGGCTTCGTTTTGGGCTTCGTTTTGGGCTTCGTTTTGGGCTTCGTTTTGGGCTTCGTTTTGGGCTTCGTTTTGGGCTTCGTTTTGGGCTTCGTTTTGGGCTTCGTTTTGGGCTTCGTTTTGGGCTTCGTTTTGGGCTTCGTTTTGGGCTTCGTTTTGGGCTTCGTTTTGGGCTTCGTTTTGGGCTTCGTTTTGGGCTTCGTTTTGGGCTTCGTTTTGGGCTTCGTTTTGGGCTTCGTTTTGGGCTTCGTTTTGGGCTTCGTTTTGGGCTTCGTTTTGGGCTTCGTTTTGGGCTTCGTTTTGGGCTTCGTTTTGGGCTTCGTTTTGGGCTTCGTTTTGGGCTTCGTTTTGGGCTTCGTTTTGGGCTTCGTTTTGGGCTTCGTTTTGGGCTTCGTTTTGGGCTTCGTTTTGGGCTTCGTTTTGGGCTTCGTTTTGGGCTTCGTTTTGGGCTTCGTTTTGGGCTTCGTTTTGGGCTTCGTTTTGGGCTTCGTTTTGGGCTTCGTTTTGGGCTTCGTTTTGGGCTTCGTTTTGGGCTTCGTTTTGGGCTTCGTTTTGGGCTTCGTTTTGGGCTTCGTTTTGGGCTTCGTTTTGGGCTTCGTTTTGGGCTTCGTTTTGGGCTTCGTTTTGGGCTTCGTTTTGGGCTTCGTTTTGGGCTTCGTTTTGGGCTTCGTTTTGGGCTTCGTTTTGGGCTTCGTTTTGGGCTTCGTTTTGGGCTTCGTTTTGGGCTTCGTTTTGGGCTTCGTTTTGGGCTTCGTTTTGGGCTTCGTTTTGGGCTTCGTTTTGGGCTTCGTTTTGGGCTTCGTTTTGGGCTTCGTTTTGGGCTTCGTTTTGGGCTTCGTTTTGGGCTTCGTTTTGGGCTTCGTTTTGGGCTTCGTTTTGGGCTTCGTTTTGGGCTTCGTTTTGGGCTTCGTTTTGGGCTTCGTTTTGGGCTTCGTTTTGGGCTTCGTTTTGGGCTTCGTTTTGGGCTTCGTTTTGGGCTTCGTTTTGGGCTTCGTTTTGGGCTTCGTTTTGGGCTTCGTTTTGGGCTTCGTTTTGGGCTTCGTTTTGGGCTTCTTTTCCAATCCTTGCTTCTTCGTCAACACTTAATAATATTATGGCCCGATGCACATCTTGTGATGATTCCTTTTCTTGGATGTCTTTGATTAAAATTTGTAGTCTTTTGTTTATTTTCTTTGTTCTTGATCTCAACTTTGGTCCTTCTATGTTCATCAATGGATCTTGGCTCTTTATTGCTTCTTGATTGTCCTTGGTTGCTCCTTTGACTACATCATTCCCTCCCTCTTCGAAAAGATTCGTCCTCGAATCTGCATCAAACAAAGATAAGTCACTAACATTAAAAGTAGCGCTTACATTACCATATTTGCTCGGTAAGTCAATCTTGTAAGCATTGTCGTTGATGCGTTCCAACACTTGGAAGGGGTCGTCTCCTCGCGGTTGTAACTTATTCTTTCTTCGCTCCGCAAATCTCTCCTTTCGTAGATGTACCCAAACCCAATCTCCAGGTTCAAAGATGATTTCTTTTCTACTCTTGTTGGCTTGTCGCGCATAGTGCTCGTTCTTTTGTATGATGTTTCCTCAAACCTTCGCGTGTAATTCCCTTACAAATTCAGCTTTTCTTTTTCCATTTAAATCAACCAATTCATTAGCAGGTAACGGTAATAAATCAAGTGGTGTAAGAGGGTTAAAGCCATATACAATTTCAAATGGTGAGTAAGAAGTAGTAGAATGAATAACTCTATTGTAAGCGAACTCTACATGTGGCAAACAATTTTTCCATTGTTTTAAATTCTTAGAAAGTATTGCTCTCAACAAAGTAGATAAAGTTCGATTCACTACCTCTGTTTGTCCATCCGTTTGGGGGTGTGCCACGGTGGAAAACAACAATTTTGTACCTAGCTTATTCCATAAAGTTCTCCAAAAGTGACTTAGAAACTTCACATCTCTATCACTAACAATTGTTCTAGGTAATCCATGTAAACGCACAATTTCTTAAAAAATAAATCCGCTATATGTGTAGCATCATTAGTTTTAGAACATGCTATAAAATGTGCAATTTTACTAAATCGATCCACAACCACAAAAATACTATCCTTACCTTCTAGTGTTCTCGGTAAACCTAACACAAAGTCCATAGAAATATCTGTCCAAGGGTGCTCGGGCACGGGTAAAGGACTATACAATCCATATGGTTTGATCTTTGACTTTGCCTTCTTACATTCAATGCATCTTTCACAAATAGTTATAACATCATGCTTCATTTTTTGCCAAAAAAATGTTCCATCAAGACATTCAAAGTTTTGTCAATTCCGAAGTGCCCCATTAATCCTCCACCATGTGTTTCTTTAACAAGCAACTCACGTAATGAGCATTTAGGTATGCAAAGTTTATCTTTTCGAAATAAATACTCATCATGTCTATAATAATCAGCACATGCAACCTTCTCACAATCTCTCCATACATGACAAAAATCTATGTCTGATTCATACAAATCCTTAATAAATTCAAATCCCTAACAATTTAGATTGTAGAGAAGTGATTAAAACGTACCTCCTTGACAATGCATCAGCGACTACGTTGTCCTTACCTTTTTTGTACTGGATGACATATGGAAAGGTCTCAATGAATTCCATCTACTTGGCGTGCCTCTTGTACAATTTACCTTGTGACTTTAGGTGCTTCAAACTCTCGTGATCGGAATGAATAATAAACTCCTTGGGCCACAAGTAGTGTAGTCATGTTTGTAACGTCCTTACCAAAGCGTAGAATTCCTTGTCATATGTTGGATAATTTAATGCCGCTCCACTAACCTTTTCACTGAAGTAAGCAATCGGCTTCATTTCCTGCATCAAAACACCTCCAATTCCCTTTCCCGACGCGTCACATTCGATTTCAAATGTTTTATCAAAATTTGGTAAAACTAGAAGTGGAGCATTAGTTAGTTTCTCTTTTAACAAATTAAACGCTTTTTCATGTACTTCTGTCCAGTTAAATGCAACATTCTTTTTAACTAATTCGTTCATAAGTGCCGCAATAGTACTAAAGTCTCTCACAAATCTTCTATAAAAGCTAGCCAAGCCGTGAAAGCTACGTACCTCATTTGCGTTCTTTGGTGTGGGCCATTCCTTGATTGCTCTTATCTTTTCCTCATCTACGGATACCCCCTTTAAGCTAACTACAAAACCAAGGAAAACTACTGATTCCATGCAAAAGGTACACTTTTTAAGATTAGCATACAATATATTCGATTTTAACACACTAAATACGGTTCTCAAATGCTTAACGTGTTCGTCAAGTGACTTACTATACACCAAAATATCATCAAAGTAGACCACAACAAATTTTCCAATAAATTTCCTTAAAACATGATTCATCAATCTCATAAACGTGCTCGGTGCATTAGATAGTCCAAACGGCATAACCAACCATTCATAAAGACCATATTTTGTTTTAAAAGCTGTTTTCCATTCATCTCCTTGTTTCATGCGAATTTGATAATATCCGTTCTTTAAATCAATTTTGGAAAACATACATGCACCATACAGTTCATCAAGCATATCATCAAGACGAGGAATAGGGTGTCGATACTTTACCGTAATTTTATTTACCGCTCGACAATCGACGCACATTCTCCAAATGCCGTCCTTTTTTGGAACCAAAATAACCAGAACCGAGCTTGGGCTAAGACTCTCCTTCACTAGGCCTTTCTCTACTAACTCATCTACTTGCCTTTGAATTTCCTTGGTTTCCTCTGGATTTGCTCGGTATGCGGGTCGGTTTGGGATCGTCGCTCCGGGGATGAAATCGATTTGATGCTCGATTCCCCTAAGTGGGGGAACTCCTTTAGGTAATTCCTCTGGAAATATGTCTTCAAATTCCTGCAAAAGAGAGGTAACACTTATGGGAAGAGAATTTGTTAGTTCGTTAGTGGAAAAATAAATATCTTTGTAGAGTAACAAAATCATCTCCTCACCTTTCCTCACAAGTCCACTCTTTTTTCTCTCTTCTCCCTCGTTTCTTTTCCCTTCCTCCAATTTCTTTTCTTCCTCTTTGTCTTTTTTGCTCTCTTTATTTATGACTTTTCTCTCATCGGCTTTTTTGTCTCCTCTTTCTTTTTCGCCTTTTTTCTTCTCTTCTTTCATGCTTGAATGTTTGACTACGCCATTTTTGTCATTTTTCTCACCTTTTTCATTTAAGCTTTTGTCATTTTGGATCTCTTTGGTAATCTTCTCTTGATCCAAGCTTGCTTCCCACGGTGGTAATGGTTTTAGTATTACCAACCTCCCATTTGGTTTAAGAGAATATTCATTTTTATAACCGTTATGCTTAACCGTTCTATCATATTGCCATGGTCTCCCCAATAGGATGTGAGTAGCTTGCATTCGCACTACGTCACACAAAATCTCATCTTTGTATTTCCCGATTGATAATGCGATGTTTACTTGTCTTGTTACTCTAATTTCGCCACAATCGCTCAACCATTGCAATTTGTACGGCTTTGGGTGTCGCTTGGTTTTCAAATTTAACTTTTGGACCAATAACGTACTAGCCACGTTTGTGCAACTTCCGCTATCGATGATCATGCTACATACCTTGTTGTTGACATGACACCTAGTATGAAAGATGTTTTTCCTTTGGGCTTTGTCATCGTCCTCCTTAATTTGTACGCTTAAGGCTCTCCTTGTGACAAATAAATCTCCTTTGACCGGCTCCTCCACGTCTACATCACTACAATCTTCGAGTGATGGCATCTCATTATCACTTGAACTCACACTTTCTATATCGCCATTCTCTAAGAAGACCATCGCACGCTTATTGGGACAATTCGATGCGATGTGCCCAATTCCTTGGCATCGATAACACTTGACTTCTCTAGTCCGAGTTAGTGTTGGAACCTCGCTTTTTGCTTTAGGTGGGTTGAAGTTATTAGCGACGATTTTTCCTTTGTGGTCCTCCTTCGGGTTTGGCTTCTCTCCTTTCCAATTTGGTTTCCACGAACTATTTGACACTGTGTTTACCTTTGCACTTTTCTTGGCATTTAGTTGTCGTTCGATTTTGATCGCCTTGTGTAGTAATTCCTCCATGTCCAAATAGTGTTGTAAATCTATTATGTCGGCAATCTCTCGATTAAGTCCTCCCACAAACCTTGTCATCGTGGCTTCTCCATCCTCGTTAACATCGGCTTTTATCATGGCCATCTCCATTTCTTTATAATACTCCTCCACACTTTTATATCCTTAAGTAAGGCCTTGAAGTTTCCGACACAAATCCCTATAGTAATATGACGGGACGTACCTTTTTCTCATGATTGTTTTCACACTTTCCCATGTGCGGATTGGGGTTTCTCCGTTTCGTCTCCGAGTTTTGACTAGTTGATCCCACCAGATGCTGGCATAATCGGTGAACTCCATTGTGACCAACCTAACTTTTTTTTCCTCCGTGTAGTTTCGATACTCGAGTAAAGAATCGACTTTCCTTTCCCATTCCAAATAGGCTTCGGGATCACTTTTCCCTTAGAAGGCTGGGATGTTAACCTTGATATCGCTAAGATCTCCATCCTCTCGATCGTTCCTATCGTATCTTTCCTTTCGATATGGTTTGTGCATATGGTTTGTCATCATGGTCATAGTAGTCGTCAAACTTTTGTCCACGAGGATTGGTAGGTGACGGTATCTCCAAAACGTTCCATCCTTCGATTAAGAGCCTCGTATTGATCGTGTATGGCCCTCATGAACATTTTTAGAATCAATCTCATTCTCCTCTCCGCTCATGATTCCGTTTTTTTTTTAATAAATAACGCAAAAGGTAATTGTGAAATGATTGGGGTTTCTCCGTTTCGTCTCCGAGTTTTGACTAGTTGATCCACCAGATGCTGGCATAATCGGTGATGAACTCCATTGTGACCAACCTAACTTTTTTTTCCTCCGTGTAGTTTCGATACTCGAGTAAAGAATCGACTTTCTTTTCCCATTCCAAATAGGCTTCGGGATCACTTTTCCCTTAGAAGGCTGGGATGTTAACCTTGATATCGCTAAGATCTCCATCCTCTCGATCGTTCCTATCGTATCTTTCCTTTCGATATGGTTTGTCATCATGGTCATAGTAGTCGTCAAACTTTTGTCCACGAGGATTGGTAGGTGACGGTATCTCCAAACGTTCCATCCTTCGATTAAGAGCCTCGTATTGATCGTGTATGGCCCTCATGAACATTTTTATATCAATCTCATCTAAATAACTGAATTGAAATGCAGAAATTTAAATGACTGAATTGAAATGCGAAAATTTAAATGACTGAATTGAAATACAGAAATTTAAATAACTGAATTGAAATGCAGAAATTTAAATGGACCTCTCCTCTCCCTCACGTGTTTACACTCGTTCAATGTCACTTCACTCGTGTTTCGCTCGAAATTTTGGATTTTATAAGATAATCTCACAATCTTGCCTTTTACCACTCAATCTGTTCTTTAGGTTCTTAAAGTTAGAACCCAATCAAGATGTAATCCAACAAGTGCAACGTAAAAATTTCAAACTTTCAAACTTAAAATCCAACTTTCGAGAATAGATTAAAGTCAAACCACTAAAGGTGTTTGCTAGAATCGATCTCTGGATATAACGTTTTGAGAAGCTTGAATAGTGTCCGGTTGTGAATCCTCGATACTAATGAGGTATTCTCACGAATTTTTTTGAAACCCGGCAAACTTGCAGAAATAGAAATCCGACTTGAGATTCGGATGCTAGGGTTCGAGACAAGCAAAGATATGTCTTTCTCGATTGGCCGTACAAAAAGAGTTTCTCGTTATTAACAAACAAGAGCTCCTTTTTTTTTTGGAATTTTCGGAATTTTTTTTTGAATTTTCGGAATTTTTTTTTTGAATTTTCGGATTTTTTTTTTTCGAACTAAAACGAAAGTAAAAGAATCAAAAAGTTTTGTGGAGAAGAAAAAAAGAATAATGAGAACGATAAAGATAGCTTCTCTGAATCGAACAACCTTTGCTTTGATACCAAATGATGCGAACCTAAGATATAAGAGATCTTAGACCCAACACGCAATGCGAAATTCAAAGGGAATAATGTCTTTATTGGTTCGAAAGAATAAGAAGAAGGAACTTGACCCCAATCGATAGATAGCGATGGAACCAAAGTTATCAGAAAAGTAGCTAGACCCGAACCAAACTCGTTGATTGAACCTAAGCTATCAAGTTCGATCTTTTCAAGAATACACTTGAAGAAGATCAAGTTCTAATCCAAGAACTCAAGAAGAGAATTATAAGGATCTCACCTCAAAGCAAAAACTTAATAAAAATCAATTCATTCAAAAGTGTCTAAAATCTATTACAAGCCTCCCTTAAATAGGCAAAGGGATAAATCTAATAAGGTAATAACATAATTAGAAATAATCAAAATATCCTAATTAGACAATAGAAAAGTTTCTAAAAACAAGAAAAAGAAAAATTAGAATTTGGAAAGTGGTGCAAGTGAATGGTGGCCGCGAAAATTAGGTTTACGTAGCATGAGCTCCAAGTTTATTTCAATTCATGGGCCTAGCCCAATGGTGTGGTAATTATAAGAACTTTGAAGTTAAAAACCCTTGGGCTAGAGTAGTGTCATATTGGGTGACCATGTGGGAAGTCTTTAATTTTGAGACATCTCTTACGTTTTGGGCTTCGTTTTGGGCTTCTTTTCCAATCCTTGCTTCTTCGTCAACACTTAATAATATTATAGCCCGATGCACATCTTGTGATGATTCCTTTTCTTGGATGTCTTTGATTAAAATTTATAGTCTTTTGTTTATTTTCTTTGTTCTTGATCTCGACATTGGTCCTCCTATGTTCATCAATGGATCTTGGCTCCTTATTGCTTCTTGATTGTCCTTGGTTCCTCCTTTGACTGCATCATATTATATTGTTCAAAATTTGTATTCTCTATTTTAAATAGATAAGTGAGAAAGTTATTGATGAAGGACAAGAAAAAGAAGATAGAATTAGATCTGTAGTGAGCAGAGTCTGAGAGAAAATAAACAAGAGAGAAAAGAGCGAGAGGTATGTTCTCTAAAAATATTATTTTTCTTGTAATCTCAGATGATACTGCATGCAATGTTGTAGCATTACAGAAATTCTTATTTTTTAGATTATCTAATAAAATTTATTGCCAGAGTTTTGTGTTTTGAACGTAAGACGATTTGGTACAAACCACGTAAATTTTTGTGTCTTGATTTCTTCTTCACTATTCTAATTAATTCTTGATCGATTCTCGGGATGTGATTGATTTTATCATAACAATTGGTGCAGTGAGCGTGAATTGTTTTCTTTCGGTATCAATGGTGAAATTTGAAGTTGACAAGTTCACAGGCGAGAAGGATTTCAATCTATGGTAAGTCAAGATGAGGGCTTTCTTGGTTCATCAAGGATTATCTATTGCTATTGATCCCAAAGTGTTCGGTAAGATCAATTGTCTAACAAGGATAGGGCTTCTGAGATGCAGTCTAAAGCGAATAGCCAAAGAAGGTTCGGCGATTTTAATATGGTCCAAGATTAAAGCTTTATACATGAAAAGGTTACAAGCGAACCGTCTATAATTGAAAAAGAAGTTGTATACAATCACAGTGGAGGAATCCAAAGAGATGCAGAAACATATTGATCATTTCAACAAAATAATCTTGAACTTGACTAACATCGGTGTCAAGATAGAAGAAGATGATCAATCTACTATCCTGTTGAGTTTTCTACCGAAGCAGTATGAGCATTTCGTTGACATTATGATCTACAAGAAGCAAACCCTAACAATGGTTGTAACGACCCCGTTTCCCAGCAAGATATTGTCCGCTCTGGGGATTGGGCCGTAGCACAATATCCTCCCCTCACGGCTTTGTTTGGCGAGAACTTCCCGGAAGGTCACCCAACCTGGAATTACTCTCGTCGAAGCACTTTTAACTTCGGAGTTCTTATGGGATCCGTTGCCAATCGTGCTCCAAAACGCGTCTTGCTATGTTAGGAGGGATCTCTTACATATGTTTCATTTCCACATACTTCCCCAAGCGATGTGGGATTGTGATGACCCCCTCTTTACAACCTGTCACCTTCCGGTTCGCCCGCGCGGACGTACCGCCATTCGGGTTCCGGTTCGTGCAGCCATCGTACCATACGTGCACATTCGGGTCATCACAATCACCCCCCCTCGGGGGGCCCAACGTCCTCGTTGGCCACATTTCCGGTTGGGTACAGGCTCTGATACCATTTGTAACGACCCCGTTTCCCAGCAAGATATTGTCCGCTCTGGGGATTGGGCCGTAGCACAATATCCTCCCCTCACGGCTTTGTTTGGCGAGAACTTCCCGGAAGGTCACCCAACCTGGAATTGCTCTCGCCGAATCACTTTTAACTTCGGAGTTCTTATGGGATCCGTTGCCAATCGTGCTCCAAAACGCGTCTTGCTATGTTGGGAGGGATCTCTTACATATGTTTCATTTCCACATACTTCCCCAAGCGATGTGGGATTGTGACGACCCCCTCTTTACGACCTGTCACCTTCCGGTTCGCCCGCGCGGACGTACCGCCATCCGGGTTCCGGTTCGTGCAGCCATCGTACCATACGTGCACATTCGGGTCATCACAATGGTAGAGGTAAATGTTGCACTTAATTCGAAGGAGGTCTAGCAAAAAGCTATATATAAGGTAGGTTCGAATGATGAGGGGTTATCAGTGCGGGGAAGATCTCAAACCCGTGATAAGAAGAAATCGAAGAATAAACACGATCAAAATCCAGGCAAAGAAAGAAATGCTTCTTTTGCAACAAAGAATGACACTTCAAGAAGGATTGTCATGAACTCAAGAAGAATACTGAGACTGGTGATGCCTCAGTGGTCTCAAGTGGTTTTGACTCTCCAGACGTTCGGGTTGCCTCAAGGAAGGATTTTGGTGATCAATGGGTCCTTGATTCAAAGTTTTCTTTTCATATGTCTTCGAGGAAGGATGGACTTCAAAATTTCTAGTCATGCAAAGGTGGAGAGGTGTTACTCGGTAACAACAAATCATGCACCACACAATGCACTAGTTTAGTGCAAATTATGATATTCAATAGATGCGTTTGGAAAATCCAAAACGTGAGGTATGTTCCTCAGCTTAAACGTAACCTTCTATCAATCGGCAAGTTAGATGATTCTTGGGTACAAGGTGAAAGTTGAAAAACAATGCATGAAATCATTAAAGGGTCGATGGTTGTGATAAAGGGTGTTCAGAGAAACGACTTATATTATCTGAACGGTAAGACTATTATTAGCATATCTGTAAATATTGCTGATATTGAGGAAGAGAAAACTCGATTGTGGCATTTGAGGCTCGGACATGTTAGTGAACACAAGATTCATGAATTATCAAAACATAAACTATTAGGTGATGCTACAACATCGTAGTTGGAGTTTTGTGAGAATTGTGTTCTCAAAAAGTCTAACAGAGTGAAGTTTACAATGACTATGCATAAATCTGAAAGAGTATTGTATTATGTTCACTCTGATTTATGGGGACTAGTCAAGGTTGTAAAAACTTGTATTTTTATAATTTTTTGAATTCCACGTGTTGAATTTTACCATGACTAAGATTTGGAATGAGGTCTTCCATATGGAGTTTAGAGTTTGTTTGGTTTGTGGAGAACAAAACTTGAAGAATTTTTGTTTATTATAAAGTTGGGCTACATTAGATAAATATATTGAATAGCTAGAGTAAAAGTGTAAATAAGAGGAATTTGGATAAAAGAGTTAGAAACCCTATTCCTTCCCTCATTGTGCGCCGCAAGGAGAGTGAGGAGAGGGAGAAGATGTTTTTCTGTTCCTGTGATTCATCGAGGTTGGAGGGCAGATGAGTGTTCTTGTGGCTTGGAGAAATGGGGACAAAGTTGAATACATGAGGACAACTTTTTATCTATAGTCACAGAGGGAAATTGGGACAAAGTTGGACATGAGCACAACTTGAACTTTTTATCCATAGTCACACATAGGGAAATTGGGACAAAGTTGGACATGAGCACAACTTTTTATCTTCTGGTAAATAATCACTTGAAAAAAAAAACAATTAAGATCTTAGAAGATATTTTGAGAATATGTGTTTTACACTTGCAAAGCATATTGGGGATCACCTGTATTTTGTTGGATTTTCTTATAACAACAACTATCATGACAGCCCTCAAGGGTGTCCAACAAAAATGTCAGGAAGAACAATCTGACCATAAAAAAAAATCATATTGCAATGCTTGATTTAAAACTGATAGCAAAAGATTTAGATCTATAAATTTAACTAAAACTTAACACTAAAGATCACAATCTCCTTCAAGGTTTGCTGAAAAGATTATGCCCGCTAACTAATCAATATGTTCAACCTTTGAAATCATTCTTCTTCTGACTCAAACACTCAATCTTTCACTAAGTTTGTGATATTTTCTAGCTTACAAAAGATGAGCTTAGAAGAATCCATAAAACCCAAAACTTTTTTCTTGTTTCTTCATTTCATAAACTGCTTCTAACAATATGCATGGTTATGGACCTATTAGGAAATGAAATACTCAATCAATGAGTAATATTTGATATTGATGTGTTGGGTGCTTAATTGTATGCTGGTCCTCGTTAGTTGGAAACCCCTGGATGCTCGCTTGTTTGTTGATCATCCTGAGTTGGTAAATCATGGATGGCCTCTCTTTCCACCTTAGTAACTTTGTTATAGAGTCCATCAAGAGAGTGTTGTGTTGTTTCATGGTAATTTAAGTTGGCCTCACTTCACTGTCATATTGGACTTTGGTGAAACTTGTGTTGGGTCATGGGAGTGTTTTGATCAAAAGATGCAATTGGGTCGTACTCTTCTAAGTCCATCAACTTTTATGTTACTAATTATTTTAACCTATTAGAAATCCATTGTAAGGATGCCACTCTACTAACTAATCTTATTTTGAAGAATTGTACCTAAGCACAATGTAACACTACTAGTATAACCAATCAAAGTGTATACTTGAGTAAATATTTGGATGAACTCTATCAAACTTTTAAGTTTATAGCACCACATCCTGTTTTTGTTTGCACATTCGATCGAGTTTGCTTGATTTTGATGTTCGAATTTGGTTTATTTTTTCCTTTCAATTAATATATTAGAAAACAAAAAAAGAATCAAATAATGTCACGAAGAGGCCATAAAAGGAACACTCGTAATTGAATTTGGCTTGGCATGGCATGAAAGAAAAAAGTAACGAGACAATGTCGACAACGGGTGACGAACAAAGTTATGCCATATGAGTTAATGACACATAATCTTATGATATTAGTCAAAATGTGAAAATGAGTTTTAATCTTACGTTTGATTGCATAGGCAGGATACATCAATGAACATGTTGGGTACATTGGGGGGGAATTGTGTGCAACTTGAATTGTCTTCTCTTGAATAGCTTTAGAGCCAAAACATGTCCAAAATTCATGATTCTTGTTTCAATGGATTCCTTTATTAACCTAATTTCAAAGGAACTTCATATTCTCTCCTTTTATTTTAAGCATTCTTTTAAATTTCAAAACAAGTACAAGATCATCACAAAAAACCCTAATCTTGACCATTCTCCTTCAAAGTCAAATTTCTCATCACATACTAATAACTAGAACACGAAAATATAGGCAATGGAAAGCTTATATAATAAGCTAATCAATGAAAAAAACCACACTAAAAAATATTAGGTGTATCTCAAGTTATGCTAAGATTAATCAAGGTTAAAAACACACCCAAACCAACCTAAAGTCTTCTTCTCTTTAAAATTCTCCTCATCAATGCCAATTTGCGTCAAAACCTCAACCGTAGATAGTGACGTATCTGACGGTGTAAATTCAAATTTTGCAAAGGGAGGGATCCGTGTGCTGGGTTTCCCAACCAATCAGAGCTGAGCTTTTGGATATCGCTCTCGTACGCTGATTATTTAAATACCCTCATTTCCGTCGTCTTCACCGCACCGATTATAGCAGTAACGATCTGCAGATCCATTTTTCATTCTTCAATACATTCCTGTATTTTTCTTTCAGAAACCCGGGTCCCCAATTCAGGTGTTTGAGTTCTCTGCTCTTTAATGGCGTCGCTCGAGGAACCAACCAATAAGGAGATCGAGGCTGCTCCCGAGCCGATGAATACCGAGATCGTCGAAGAGAATCCGGAGCAGGCCAAGGCTAAGAAGGCCAAAGAACCTAAGGTCAAGAAACTAGCTGCACCTAGAAAACCCAGAAGTTCTCCATCTCATCCACCCTACGAAGAGGTATGATTGTACTCAATGGTTAGCTATAGGAGTTGATAATTACATTTGTTTTTTATTATTCCAATTGGAATTCGATGGAATTATTCTTCACTAATTCGATTTCGGGTTTGTTTGGCAGATGATTAAGGATGCAATTGTGGGGCTGAAGGAGAGAACAGGTTCTAGTCAGTACGCAATTACGCGGTACATTGAAGAGAAGCAGAAGAATCTTCCTGCAAATTTCAAGAAGCTACTGCTTTTCCATTTGAAGAAGCTTGTTGCTGCTGGAAAGGCTGTCGCAAAGCCAAAAGCTGCACCTGCTAAGGCAAAGACGACTGTAGCTGCAAAGCCGAAGCCTGCAGCCAAGCCTAAACCAGCAGCTCCAAAGCCAAAGCCGAAGCCTGCAGCCAAGCCTAAACCAGCAGCTCCAAAGCCAAAGCCGAAGCCTGCAGCCAAGCCTAAACCAGCAGCTCCAAAGCCAAAGCCGAAGCCGAAGCCTAAGGTTGTTGCTAAACCAAAGGCTGTCGCAAAGCCAAAAGCTGCACCTGCTAAGGCAAAGACGACTGTAGCTGCAAAGCCGAAGCCTAAGGTTGTTGCTAAACCAAAGGCTGTCGCAAAGCCAAAAGCTGCACCTGCTAAGGCAAAGACGACTGTAGCTGCAAAGCCGAAGCCTGCAGCCAAGCCTAAACCAGCAGCTCCAAAGCCAAAGCCGAAGCCTGCAGCCAAGCCTAAACCAGCAGCTCCAAAGCCAAAGCCGAAGCCTGCAGCCAAGCCTAAACCAGCAGCTCCATCTCATCACCCTACGAAGAGGTATGATTGTACTCAATGGTTAGCTATAGGAGTTGATAATTACATTGTTTTTTATATTCCAATTGGAATTCGATGGAATTATTCTTCACTAATTCGATTTCGGGTTTGTTTGGCAGATGATTAAGGATGCAATTGTGGGGCTGAAGGAGAGAACAGGTTCTAGTCAGTACGCAATTACGCGGTACATTGAAGAGAAGCAGAAGAATCTTCCTGCAAATTTCAAGAAGCTACTGCTTTTCCATTTGAAGAAGCTTGTTGCTGCTGGAAAGCTTGTGAGGGTGAAGAGCTCCTTTAAGCTTCCATCCACTAGAACTGCGCCATCAAAGCCTGCATCTCCGGCAAAGAAAAAGTCTGTTCCTGCTGTTAGCAAAGCCAAAGCCGAAGCCGAAGCCTAAGGTTGTTGCTAAACCAAAGGCTGTTGCTAAACCAAAGGCTGTCGCAAAGCCAAAAGCTGCACCTGCTAAGGCAAAGACGACTGTAGCTGCAAAGCCGAAGCCTGCAGCCAAGCCTAAACCAGCAGCTCCAAAGCCAAAGGCGAAGGAAAAGCCAGCGAAAGTAGCTAGGACGTCAACTAGGACCACGCCGGGGAAGAAAGTTCCGGCTGCTAAACCAGCGGCCAAGAAAGCCCCAGCTGCCAAAAAAGCCACAGTGAAGAGCGTGAAGCCAAAGAGTGTCAAATCGCCGGCAAGGAAAGCTCCGGCAAGAAAAGGAAGGAAATGAGTGGCGTAGATGCAGATGTGCATGTGTTTGTAGTGGTAGTCCTGTAAAGCTCTTCATATTTGTGGCGTATGTAGTCTAGTTTGCTGAAAGCTATAGGTGAATGTTCTCCATCTTCTCATTCCATGGTTTTATAGATTTGTTTTTAACTAAAATTCTGGGGTAAATCTTTTATCTTCCTTGGTTTATACCATATTGTTCAATTATTAGGGATTCTCACGTAAATTAAGAGATGATTCTTATTGTGTGCAAACTAGCTGAAAGATGAACATTGGGCAAATTGTTTAAATACTAGTTATGAATGCTCCGACTCAACGTTACTGATGATCCATTTCTTAGGGATTGAAGCTATGGAAATGTAATGCTACCGACAATGGTGAATGTTTTCTTGTAGAGAAGGATTTGTTGAAGCAAAAAGACTTCTTACCTACAGAGTGGTAAAATTCTCTATACTGATAAGTTGCAACAATTTTGATTGCCAATGCCTTTGCCATAATCTTGAACATGTTCCCAGTTAAAAAGCTTTGAAATCATCTACATCTTTACTTTTGTTTTGAAGTATTATTGCCACGGTAATCCCTTAACAGAAACTTGTGGTTAAAAAATGGTTACTATCGAGACTATCTCTTTGTAGTTGCGTCTCTTGTTCAATCAAGAATTGCTTCCTTTGTTTATATATTCTTAGAAATTCGATTTGAATGTTGGCTACCAGATTCTTCATGGATTTTGCTACTCTCAAAACTCCATGACAGATGTAACTCAAGTTGGAGAAGGTTCATGAAGAACGATTGGTCAATGTCAGCGAGTTAAAGTATGATGGCTTGGAATTCCTCCATGGAAGGTATCATGGTGAGCTACCTTTTGGAAACTAGTTGCATCTATGCATTTCTTATTATGAAATTTTATATGGAAGTCCGAATTTTTTTTATTACTCTTGCATCAACATCTCATCATGTCTTCCAGGATATGGTAATGCCTTGTCTACCCTTTACTTTTACTTGGTAAACTTATCTTATTACGCGGTGTTTATTTATTGATAAAGTATTTATAGTTGATTACAAGTTAAAACAATAGTCTGCCTGCACCAATTGTATAAAAGACTTGTGAACATGCATTTTAAAGGGAGACATGGTCTTGAGCTTGCTTAATTCCAAAGGTTGTTTGTATTGCATAGCATACATTGAAGCTTTCAAGTCTATTTTATGAAGAGAAAAAGGATATTTAATGGGTTATCCATGATTTGTGTTTATGAAATTGGTTTTCGCAGAAGAATATATGTTTGGGAATACTAGAAGAATATACTAGTTGCAAATGCATATTCATGACTGAACCTTGTTGGAAAAGAGGGGTGGGGGAAGGGAAGAATGGCATGTTGATATTGATAGTTGCTTTCTGCATTGAGGAATAAGAAAGGGGCCTAGTCTTGCGAGAGGATGTATCAGACCTGTGGGTAGAATTGGCTGCATTTTATTATTCAATTAGGCAAATTGGTATTTTCTGCATTATTCAAGTGTGCTATTATAAGAATTTCGACCAGGAAGATTAGATGAGGAGGAATAAGGCGATGTGAAAGTTAGCTTGGGGGACTAGTTTAAGGTGCTGGTCAATTTAGTCTTAGTTCGACAGAGTTGTTCTGCATCTCGAGCTACTATTTTGAGCATATTAGATTAGGGAATCAGTATGCCACATTTGGCACAATGCCTTTACCAATATAATGACGGCTTATGGTGCATGGAATTGTAAAGCTGCCTTGGTCTTTGGAGGTAATTTGTTATGCAAAATATAGTTACTCTCTTTTGTAATATCCATTGTTTCATGCTCACCTAGCCTCCTTTTCTCCGACAAAATATGTTTAATAAATTTTGCATAGCTGGACATTTGTTTTAGGGCTTCGATCAATGGAATGTTAATGTGTAAATGCTTCGAGACATTCAAAAAACTTCTGCAACTGCTTATCTTGGTGCTGTTTTTGAAGTCTTTGTGAAAACGGTGGGTGTGTCGCTCTTCTTGCTTTTATGTTGTTTGATGTTGTGACATTACTTTAGCATTGAGAATTAATTCTCGGATTTTCTGCTTTCGGGAGTTATCTTCCATTTTTCTTTTCTTCTTCCTCACCCGTCTCTCTCTTTTCTAGTTCTCTTTCTGGTTTCTCTTGGTTCTTCAATCTCTCTCATTCCTTAGCGAAATTGATTAGCACTATTCTTCTCCTTCCCTCCTTAGAACCTCAGTTCACTCGGGAAAGTTCCTGGCAGTCTGTTATTCAAAGCTTGAGCCATTTGTCTCATTTGATTTTTCAAATTTTGATATGAAACTACTTGGTTTTGGATCGATGTATTTAAAATTTGAATAGCAGCGTCGTTCTTTGTCATATTCTCCGAAGATGGCTGCTGGTCAAGTTGCATCTGTTTATTTTGCGAGACCATATACGGTTGGTAAAAACTTTGAATTTGCTGGGAAAATCCATGTGGATAAGAACTTGTATCATTATTCGAGACTGCATTCTAGTTATTGTTTTTGGTCTGTGAACCCCACTGGAAATTTTGGTGCTGCTTCCACCCTGAGTTATATGCATTTGAGAATGCATTATTGCTCTGATTATAACCCACATAGTTGACAGATTCTTGGTTTGATGGGCAGTATTTAAATGAATGGTCTTCACCACTAAAGATACAAGAGATGCTCAAAACTTGCTGATTCTATGGTGAACCTAATGATTTTATTTAGGGGTGGGCAGGATCAGATTGAGTCCCGAGAATCGATCCAGACCATCGGTTTCGGTTGTTCTATGAAATTTCCTGCTGGTTTTGGTCCGGTCCACGGTTTATATCCTAAAATCCCGAAAAACCAAGACTAGACCAATAATTAAAAAAAAAAAAAAAGCAAGTTAGGGCGGAATGGCTGATTGCTGAAGAGCTTTACCCGATCACTCTCACTTCAGCGATTAACAAATCACAAATCCCTTCTCAGCGCTCTACTCCACTACTCCTGGACGGCCAGATCCTAGTTCGGCAATCCCTCTTCAGCGCTCGCCTAACCTATCCTCGGTGCTCGGCTCTGTTCTCACACTCGCTTGTTCCCGCGCTTGCCTCTATCCTTGCCTGTCCTTGCGCTCGCCTGTCCTCGGTGCTTGACTCTGTCCTCGCGCTAGCCTGTTCTCGGTGTTTGCCTGTTCTCGGTGCTTGGCTCATTGTATGCGTAATTTTTGTGCTAGTAAATGAATTTGTTGTTGTTCACTGTTGGTTGATAGATTTTTACATGTTAGTTGATTTTATATATTTGCCTGTTTTGTTTGTTTATGTTGGTTGTTGCTGTTAGGGGTGGGCAGAACCGGATTGTGGACCGGGAACCGGACCGGACCGGCGGGTTTGGTCCGGGTTCGGTCCATATACAATGGACCGCGGTCCAGTCCACGGTCCAAAGCAACAGGAACCGAGGACCTTCGGTCCAGTCCTCGGTCCAGCGCTTGAAATCCCGAAGAACCGGGACCGGACCGAAGCATTTTGATAAAGATGAAAATAAATCAGGTTGAAGCGTCGAAGTTGACATTCAAATGGAAAAAAAAAAAAAAATTGTATGCTAGGGACCCAAGTTCGAGCAAATGGATCCAGAGGCAGTAGTCATAGTTGTTAAAGGAAGTAATGTCCATGATTATAAACATGAAAGCAATAAGAAGATCAAACTCCAGGGAAGAAAGAAATAGGGCAGGAAAAGAAAAATTAAAAAGAAGGGAGAAAAGTACCGGCCAGCGACGTAAAGCCAAGCAAGGCAGGAGAAGAAGGCCAAAAGAAGATAAGGTTTGGAGGTGGGTGGAGGCTTAGATCGCGATCGCCTGTCGGATTTCATAGTCGTCGGTAAGCTCTCCATCTCAGGCAAGGAGGGAAGGAACTATGAAGCAAATCGTACGAAAAGAGCAGAGAAGTTTAAATTGGAAATTTTAGTTGATAAAATTAGAAATTTCAGTAAAAAAAAAAAAAAAAACAAATAAAAATGGCGCCGGTCCGGAACTGGGACCGAACCTGGACCGGACCAAAATTTCAGGTGCGGTCCAGGTTCGATCCCGGTCCCGGACCGGACCGGTCCAGGTTCCGGGATGAAAATCCCGAAACCGTTTGGTCCGGGCTCGAGACCGGACCGAACCGGCCCGTGCCCACCCCTAGTTGCTGTGCTGCTCAATGTAGGAAGCTTGGTTTATAAAACAGAATGTTGGTAATATTATCTGAAAAAATTTAATGTTTAAAAAAAAAAAAGTGTTGGTGAGAGAAACTGAGATTGGACCGAAATACTTTAAGAGTGTGACTCGCATGATAGATTGTTCGAAATACTTTATCTTTCTTTTGACCCAAAATTTCTCTCACTGCAAAATCCCTAGCGTTGCTCATAATCTCAAAAGGTAACTTCCAATCGGGTGCAACGATAATCAATGCCGACACAAGCTTCTCTTTAAGAACATTGAAAGCTTTTAAACACTCAACAGTGAAAACAAATGAGACACCTTTTTCAAGTAAGTTGCAAAACAACTTAGTAGTCTTAGAAAAGTCTTTTATAACGCGTCGATAGAAATCTGCATGTTCAAGAAAACTTCGCACTCTTTTAACCGAGACGGATGGCGGTAAATTTTCAATTGCAACTATCTTTGCCTGGTCCACCTCGATACCTTGTGATGAAATTTGATGACCCAACACAATCTATTCTTTTACCATGAAGTGACATTTTTCCCAATTTAGCATCAAGTTAGGCTCCACACACTGAGTTAGCACATTGAATAAATTTTCTAAGCAGGCATCAAACGATGACCCAAACACCAATAAATCATTCATGAAGACTTCAATATAACGCTCTATCTGAAAAATTTGCTATCATGCACCGTTGAAAAGTTGCCGATGCATTACACAAACCAAAAGACATTCGATGAAAAGCAAACGTATTGTACGGTCGATGATCGTCCTCCATTAAAATTCGATGAACACAAAATGAAGAACTAATACCTTTTATGTCCGACAAGGTCCACCCAATAGCATCTTTGTAGGTACGAATCACTCGCAACAATTTCTCCTCTTTCGTTGTAGATAAATCAGCTAAAATAAAAATAGGAAGAGAATTTTCACCAATGAATGCGTAGCGAAGGTAGAGGATTAAGCTCAAGAACGGGCAGACTCTAAGTAGATGGCAAAACCCGTAATGGCAATTCTCTCAAACTTTCAAAGTACTTCCTCCAATTAGGTTTGAATGAGTTCATCCATAAAACATATTCTTTCACATCCGAGTTATCATCCTGAGAAAAATCATGGTCTAGTAAACATATCTCAAGAGAGTCACGTGGTTGAAGTGAAACTGACACTATTATGGTGTAAGGATGTAACACCCAGTTCTATCGAACTAATTCGCTTTTTCTTATTAAATTAATGACACACTTTTTATGGCAATAATAAAGTAGAGTTAGTGGATGACTAGGCAAGGGCATAAGAGTAATTAAGAATTTAAAAGTGGATAACGTATTTAAGGAAAGAGGTTTTGGGTTTAATGCACTGTAGCCGCCACTTTTCTCTATTTTCTCTCTTTCGGTCTTCAGCTCAAGTAGCAGAGCTCTCTAGGCGATTCTTCTACTCGAATCTTCTCCAAACTAGGTGAGTCCTATTTCGATTTCTTGCTGTACTGGTAGCTATCGATGATTAGGGAGTGTATAATGTAAGTTTTGTGAATGCCGTTTGGGTGAGTTAGTTCGGGTTTTGTGGTAAATCGGGAATGCTCAATGAACTTAGCTTCCAAACTAGTGTCTTTAGAATTTTAGCAGTTTAGAATGGAGTCTAGAGAAAGTCTAATGTATGTTCTGTCTATGACTTTAGGTTCGAGTAAGCTATCGAGGTAGTCTTTCACCCAATATTTTCCAGGAGACCAGGTAAGTGAAGTATGTTTGTGCCTTCGGGCTTACATCGCAAAACAGTAGGGTTTTGTATTGCTTGAATGTATTTGTATGTCATGTATCATATTTCGAAAGTATGCGAAAATGAATTTACATAAAATGGCATGGTAAGGAATGAACAGACTGTAATAGATAAGCTATTAAGGGAACTAATCCGCCCCTTAACTTATGAAGGGATTTATACTTTGGGGGAAGTGATCCAACTCTCAATTTCACAGGGGGATCTGAACAGTTGTTAAGGGAACTAATCCGCCCCTTAATCGAGAGAGAGGTGTAACACCCCGAGTTTTCTGAACTTGGTTTGTTACTCATAAGCCCGAACATAACTAGGAAACTTTGGACAAAATTTAAAATTTCGCTCGAAAGCCAAAATTTGACATTTTCTAAAACCTCAAAACATTTAAAAGCTTGCAACGGAAATCATTTGAGCAAAATAAAGTTAAACAAACTGTAAAACAATGTGTGAATAATTAGTATAAAATTAGAAGATAGTCGCCTGAAAGAAATGAAGGTATAAAGCGTGAAATACTTAAAGATTAAAGAAGTCAAACGCATCTGCCGCTGAACAAAGTCAGCGAAACAGGGCGGAAACGAAACTGAAGGTTTCCACCGATGACGTCAGCCGGAAGAATCATTCTTCCAGCTCCAGTCGATCGCAAAACGACAAGTTTTGCTACCTGCATCTACCGATGACGTCAGCCGGATGAATCATCCATCCAGCCTCTGCCGGTAGAATCGACTACTTATACCGATCACAAAACGACAAAAGACTTTTACTCACATCTACCGATAGAATAACTACACATACCGATCACAAAACGACAAAGAACTTTTACGCACATCTACCGATAGAACAATTATACATACCGATCACAAAACGACAAAGGACTTTTACTCACATCTACCGATAGCTGTAACACGCTACTCCTACCGGTAGAAAACAACCATCTTCTACCGATAGACTACAACTGCCGGTAGAAGACAGAGCAACTTTTCCACAACTCATACCCTATACAAAACAACTCTACTACGAAAGGACTTATTCACTTCGATGAAACCATTCAGAAACAACTTCAGTTCTTATATTACTCAAATCCAGCAAAATCCAATGCTAAATCAGCAAGGTACTATTATCAGAAAGTTTCAAAATGTGTTCAAAACATTGAAAACTATTACTGTCATAAGACTCGACATATTTGAGTGAAAACATTGTCAATTGAACAAAAGAGTTTTCAAACCTAAGATCAAAACATTAAAAGTTGATTATGTCAACGAAACTTAAATACAACTCAGCTATCCAGTTGTTCACTACAATGTTCATAAACAAAACACTGGTTAAACCGCCTCATCAGTTTACCAAGTCGTGGCCTGAATGTGCTCCCCCAACATCATCTATGCATTTGTGAACTCAGGGAAATCACCTGCAATAACCTCAACACCTACTTCACAAAACTCGTCTATTAGCCTAATGCTAAGTAAGTAAAGCAGTAATGAAATGAAATGCTGAATCATAAATTCTTAAACATGCAATTTCTACTTTCTCATCTCAGTTGCATTCACATTCGTTCATAAATTGATCTGATCCTTCAGTTCCCTTGGGAGTGGGATCAACTCTCCCAATGTTATACATCCTCTACTCCATTAAGGGGCGGATGAATTCCCTTAATAGCTGATCTGATCTCTCCGTTCCCTTGGGAGTGGGATCAATTCTCCCAATGTTATAAATCCCTTCATAAGTTAAGGGGTAGATTAGTTCCCTCAATAGCTTGTCTGTCGCATTCAGTTCATACCTTACCATTCTTTACATGAAAATTCATTTTCGTAATCTTTTACAAAACATGATGCATGTCATACGAACTCATTCACACAATGCATAATCCTAATGTTTTGTGATGTAGGTCTGAAGGCACATGCATACTTTACTTACTTGGATTCCTGGAAATTGTTTGGTTGCCTACCACTACGGGTTTTGCTCAAACCTAAAACCGTAGACAATGTATTAGTTATACTTCATTCTAAACTATCCAGGAGTCTAAGGAAATTAATTTGGAAGCCCAGATCTTCGTGCATTCCCGATTCTGCACTAAACTCGAAACTACACACACTCTCAACACTTCCAAAAACACATACAATGCACTCCCTCTGCTATCTAACCGTCGAGTCATAAAGAAAATGAAGGAACTCACCTAAGTCGGAGAAATCACTGGAGAAGTCGGAGGGAAAATCGCCTGGAGCTCTGATGAGCTTGAGCTGAATACCGAGAAAGGAAAAATGAGGGAACAGTGGAGGCTAAACCTCATTAAACCCTCCCTTAAATGCGTTATCCTCAATAAATTGCAATTTATCCTTTTTGTCCTTACTCATTCACTTATTAACCTAATCACTAAATCACCCAAATTTCAATTTTACAGCATTCTTAAAAAAAATGAAAAAGGTAAATCGGTTGATAGAAACCGGGTGTTACAAGAGGATGTATGACTTTGTGAGAAGTGATCAAACTCCCAATTTCACAGGGGGATCATATCAGAAAAGAATGCATATGCAACTGAGATGAGAAAGTAGAAACTGCATATTTAGGAATTTATGTTTCAACATTCCATTTCATTACTGCTTTACTTACTTAGCATTAAGCTAATAGATGAGTTTTGTAATGTAGGTGCTGAGCTTTCTACAGGTGAATTCTCTGAGTATACTGATGAATAGGTGGAATTGGAGGAGTACTTCTATGCTATGGTTTGGTGCTCTAATGAGGCGGTTTAATTTCTGTCCGAATGAGAGTTTTCAGTGGTTAGGTATTCTGATGAAGTGTTCTGAGAATTTTAATGACAGTAGAAGTTTGATGTTTCTTTTAATGCTTCTGTGATCTTTTTTTCTGAATTTGGAAATATGATTTGATTTCGATTGTAGCTTGCCATTCTGGATTTTTTTAAGAATCGTGGATTTGTGATGTTATAATGATTTCAGCAAAATGTACAAACTCGTTTAGCAGTTGAACTTGTTTCTTGTTAGAGTCTCTTTTTGGTCTGTTGGTAGAAGTTGAGTGTTTTGCCCACCGGCAAATGTTGGAGGATTGAATCATCCGGCTGACGTCATCGGAAGATGTCTTCAGCAGAAGCTATCGGAAGATGTCTTCAGCAGAAGCCATCGGATGATGTCTTCAGCAGATGCCATCGGAAAATGTCTTCAGTATGAGTCTTTAGTAGCCTTGTCGTTTTGTGAACGGTGTGTGAATAAAAGATTTTTGTCGTTTAGTGATCGGAAGATATAAGAAGAAGTCTTTTGTCGTTTAGCGATCGGTAGACGCAATTTGTTCTTTCGGTGGCTATGAGTAACAAGTTTTGTCGTTTGTGACCGGAAGATGTGTTTGACTTTTTACGAATTTTAAGTATTTCATGCTTAAGCTTTCGTTTCTTCCGACCGAATTATTTCTTAACATTTTAACTGATTATTTAAACATTGTTTTATACCTTTGCTTAACTCTGTTCTGCTCAAAATGATTTCCGCTGCAAGTTTTAATGATTTAAAGAGGGTCGAGTCTTGATTGTGAATGAAATTTTAAAATTGTCTCAGAAAGTCATAGTTTGGTTTAGCATCTTGAGTAACGAACTGAGTTCAGATAACTGACCTCCACCCGAAGCACATCATCGCTAACTTTTGGGAACTTCATTGAATTGAACATGTTAAACGTCACATCTTCATCTTGCAATCGCAACTTAAGCTCACTTTTTTGAACATCAATTAACGCATCTCCTGTCGCCAAGAACGATCAGCCTAAAATAATAGGGATGTCACAATCTTCTACCATATCAAGGACCACGAAATCAGTGGGAAAAATAAACTTGTTGATT
This sequence comes from Begonia masoniana, assembly GCA_022432975.1. Classification (NCBI taxonomy): domain Eukaryota; kingdom Viridiplantae; phylum Streptophyta; class Magnoliopsida; order Cucurbitales; family Begoniaceae; genus Begonia; species Begonia masoniana. The sequence goes on from CM039514.1 coordinate 37,200,335, forward strand.
TTGACAAGGACATCCTCAATCACCTTACGCGGATTCTTGATAGAATGATCAGTCATTTGTAGAATCACTCTCGTGGGCTTTGTTTTACAAAGACCAAACTTTTGAAATATGGATAGTGGTATTAAATTAATACTAGAACCCAAATCGTACAACGCCCGCTCAAAAATAGACTCCCCAATTGCATATGGGACTGTGAAACTCCCCGGATCCTTCAGCTTTTGTGGAAGCTTTCGTTGAATAACAGCGTTACATGCCTCGGTCAAAACGATCGTGCCATATTCTTCGATCTTGCGCTTGTGAGACAAAATATCTTTCAAGAACTTTGCGTAGCTAGGCATTTGCTTGAGAGTCTCAGCGAATGGAATGTTGACGTATAATTGCTTGAACATTGCCAAAAAATTTCCAAATTGTTTGTCTATCTTTACGTTCTTTAGACGTTGAGTAAAAGGAACCCGTAGTGTTACCTCTGTTAGACTTTGTGACGGAACTCTTTGCGACTTCTGTGCTTCACTTTCAACTTGAGTTGATGATGATGAATCTTTACTCTCACGTTCGACTCACTTCTTCGTTTCTTAATTAGAATTATCAGCAAGACTAGGTTTTCACTCTTGGAATGGCGAAGCTTGTTGAGAGAATTGCGGCATTTGCAAGGCATTATTCGGATTCTTCAATGAGAAGTTTGAGTGATTATTGCACGCTCCCATGTAGTAATTATGAGAATTTTGAAAATTCGACCGATTGTAGTTCCCAATGAAGTTTGTTTGCTCGGAAGAGTCATTTGCCATTAGAATACCTTCTTGGCATTCATCACTTGCATGTGGCTCTTGACACAATTGACATGCTTCCATTGGAGAGTAGATTGAATTGACTGGAGCTTGGTTACTCTGTAGTTGCTTGGTAAGAGATGTGATTTGAACTGTCAAAGCCTTCATTGCGTCCATCTCAGGAGTGCCCGGTTGCTTTTTCAGAATTTTCATTGCAATTGGACATTTGTCGTTATTCAATGCTAACTCTTTCAATAGAGAAAATGCCTCTACTTCGGTCTTTTGGAGAAGTGAAACATATGCGGCTGCGTTAACAATAGTCCTCATAGAAGCTGATAAACCAATAAAGAACGTTTGGACTTGCTAGGCAAACCATGTTGTGAGCACTTCCATAATAGCTCCTTGAAATGAGCCAATGATTCATATAACGTGTCACTCTCGAATTGGCTAAAATTAACGATCTCATTACGGTATTTCACAGTCTTCTCAAAGGGGAATAATTTAGATAAGAACTTTTGACATAGATTGACCCATGTTGTGATGGAATCAACTGGCAAAGAGTGCAACTAATTTTTCGCTTGATCCTTCAACGAGAATGGAAACAATAGCAGCCGAACGACATCGTCTGAAAGATTGTTGAACTGAAAAGTATCACACACCTTCACAAAGTTGGCAATGTGATCATTCGGATCTTCGGAGGGCAAACCATATGTATGGTTCCCGGCTTGATCTCGTAATCACTGGTTTATGAATAGCAGATTGGACACCGACCACAGATGGCATCACATAATCAAGTAGTGTCTGTGTATCGCCTTCTTTATTTTGCTCGTCAGCCATAGCTGCTTCCCTTATTTCCTTTCGATTCTTACGACACGTACGTTCAATTTCTGGATAGATTAGAATAAAATTGGCAGTACCTTGTTTTTGCATACACCTACAAAAGCAAATATAACAATTACGTAATTGAATTCGAATATAAATTACAATTATTTAATTTAATAATAGTAAAATAAATAGTCCTAGGTAACGGCACTAAAAATTTGTTACGAAAAATACGAAAGCAAGTGCACGTGTTGCAAAAGTAATAAAGTGAATAAATACAAGTTGAACCCACGAAGACTATTTCCACTTATTATTAAATGACTTAAATTCTAATTATAGATGAACAACGAAACTTTGATAATTTTGATTAAAAGAGAGCAAGATAATTAAATAAACTAAAATTTAATATAGTTGAAGAATCTAATGAGAGAAAAAATCTAGAGTTCTTTATTTCACCTTAATTAATTATGTTTAGTACTCATAATTCAATTTATTAATACCTATTATCATGTGTTGATGGCAATTTCACAAATATATTTATCAATCCTTCTCGAGTAGTGATGAGATTCATAGTCACGAAGAAAAAAGAAAGAGAAAACTATGCTTTTGAATGCGAAATATTGACGAAAGCAATCACCTTCTTGTTTTTGCTTTCTACTCTACGTTCCTCCTCCTTTTGTTTTTTGGCTTCTCATTCCTTTATAACCTAATTTTGGAGTAAATTCAGAGTCCTCCTGATCAACTGCTACGATTTTTGGATTAAACTCACTTACATTGTATCTTTTTAAATACAGCAGCCGATTGATCCCCTTGGGTAACACCCGGCTCCATTGAACCAATTTATCTTGTCAACTAATAGTGTACATTTTATGGATGAAATTGAGAGAATTATTGATTAGGTTAATGAGTGACTAAATAAGGCCAAAATGGTAAATAGAGATCTATAGTGGATAACGTATTTAAGGGAGGGTTTAATGAGGTTTAGCCGCCACTGTTTCTCACTTTCTTTTTCAGCTCTCAGCTCAACAGAGTGCTCTGGGAGATTTCCCTTCTGATATCTCTAGCGATTTCTCCAGCCTAGGTGAGTTTCCTTCGTTTACCTTGTGTTTTAATGACGAGATAACAGAGGGTGTACAATGTGTGTGTGCTGGGAATGCCGTGAATGAGATTAGATTCGGGTTTTGGTGAAAAATCGGGAATCCACGATTATCAGAGTTCCAAACTAGTTCTTTAGATTTCTGGTTGATTTAGGATTAAGTTTAGTGAAGATCTGATTAATGTTCTGTTTATGGCTTTAGGTGAGCAAACTTCTGAGGCAGTTTACAACCTAGCATTTTCAGGAAGACAGGTGAGTAGAGTATGTGTGCGCCTTCGGGCTTACATCACAAAATAGTAGGGTTTATGTGTGTTTATGAATGTTTTTTAGTATGTCATGCATCATGTTTTATTGATTGAGAACGAAAATGAATTTTCATGTAAAGGCATGGTGAGACATGGACAGATTGTATCAGATCAGCTATTAAGGGAATTAATCCGCCCCTTAATCTAGTAGAGGATTTATACTTTGGGAAAATTGATCCGCTTCCCATCGAACATGAGGATCAACAGGAAAAATACTTTGGGAAAATTGATCTGCTTTCCATCAAATAGGGGGATCAACAGGGAAACGAACATTAATACAACTGAGATGTGAAAGTAGAAACTGCATGATTAGGATTTATGAATTCAGAATTATATTCATATTTGCTCTACTTATTTAGCATTAGGCTAATATATGAGTTTTGTGATGTAGGTGCTGAGGTAACTACAAGTGATTTCTCTGAGTTTACAGAAGAATAGGCGATGTTAATGGAGCGCATCTA